>CM076259.1:85213048-86513048 GCA_038380795.1 Pyrocephalus nanus
GATTAGAAATGAACTGGGCAAGATAGGTAATCTGGAGAGAAGAGAGCCTTGTTTCTGAAGTTATGGGATCAGTTATACCTGACAAGGGTTAAGTTTTGACCTTGTACTAAACTTCAACAAAACTGAAAGTTCCCTTTTAATGAAACTGATGCCAGAATTGTTCAACCTTCAAAACTCATACTCTGCTTAGCTGCCAAAGCATTTTGCTGCCTTCCAGTACGCATAACACTTAACCCTGACTAGCATAAACATTCTTTAAATAGGCTGTTACCTAAAAACAAACCTAACACAAACCAACCAACATAATTTAAATCAAGCATATGCAATTTATTTAGGCTGTTTACATAGATTAATCTGCAGTGGGGTATCAGAGAGACAGTTGTAGAAAATGCCCATGATTATGAGTATGCTCCTATTTCTCCCTCAGAGACAACACCTGTTTTTTCTACCTGCTCTCACACCCTCCTCATGATTTATACCTCCCTGGGCGAGTGCATCTGCACCAGCACTTTGACCTGATCAGTGCAGAGCCCATTTCTGTGTGCCAGCAGCAAGGTCTGTAAGCTGGGGTAGAGAAAGTGAGAAATGGCAGTCAGCTTAGGAGTTGAAGAGGGTGGAATTCTTACCATGATTTGGTCTGCTAAGGGTCTCATTACATGAAGGCATCATCTGTCTCACCTACAGGACATACACACAGGCATGTGAACCAGGTGCCATTGACATAAGTGGTTGCAGGCACTGTGGTTTTACAGGAAAATAGATCTGACCCTCAGTTAGTTACTACAACCCTTTTCAAGGGCTGGCTGTTCACACTCCCTGCATTGCACATCAAAGTGCAACCAGGATATTTGTTCTCTGAACTCTCTTTTACCCTCTCTACAACCTTCCAAGATACCTTGGTAAAGTAACTACCTCAATTTGTTTATTTATATTTTTTATAAATTCTCAGTTTTATCTGGAAATGTGGGAGATAATAAGATGAAAGCAGCAGGCCCTCAAGTACTGCCAAAAGTAAGCCCTCAGATGAAGTCAGTGAGGTTGTATCAGATTTACATCAGGCTGGAGGTGTGCCCTCTCGGGAAACTTAACATTTAACTTCCATCACCATACTGTACACACTGGTAAAAGGCTTAATATTTTATTAATAGTATTTCACAAAGTGTCTTAACACCCCATTACATGAAGCATTCAGATGTTTTACTCCATTAGTAGAACCACCCGTGGCATAAGCACACTCATCTACTTTGCCCATACCTGGCTCACACTGGTTGAAATGGAAAGCTCTCTGAAGCAGGTGAGATAGGGAATAATTCCCTGAGTTATTAGCCTTAGATAATGTATCTGTGTGATAACATCTCTTAGCAAGGTCAAGAGGAGCCATGTGAATACAAGAGTGCAGAATTTGACCCATCCAGTCCCATCATTTTCTTGGGAGACAGCAACAACAGGCATGCCATCACAGTAGAAGAAACAGTTATATTGACAGGAATGTACTTTTTTAATATCTTGGCTCCTTATTTAATGTCCCTTCACTCTTTCTATAGCTTTTCCTTTGTCAAAGTTCTCAGGGAGAGAAGGGACCTGAGAACTGGGGTGGAAAGGACACTGTCTGTTCAGAACACTTTCTCTTATAAATGCATGAATAAAGCACAAGTCACATTTGTCAGCTGGAGGTTTATGGTGAAGTGGTGCATATGTTTTTCATTATTTGAAGTCAATAAATGCTCTTTTGATGAGATGCCACCTGTCACTCTTCCTTAACCAGCAGGTAGCCATTCTGACAGCACTGTGACAGCTGAATCCTGAACCTTTTCTTTTATATAATCTCCAAAATTCAATATAAGCAATCCTGTGCTAGGATCTAAAGTTCTCTCAGCTCCTATCATAAACTATGCTTGAATTACAGTTCATGAAAACTTGACATACACTTTTCAGCGATCCAGAAACACTCATTTTTCTGATTGCCAGATTTTGTTTACATATGAAAAAAATGGGGTGTGTGGTTTTTTTTGTTTTTGTTTGTTTGTTTGTTTTTTATTCTTTGCTTCCCACCCTCTTAAGTTTAACTTTTTCATGTCAGTTGTCCAAAGAAAGTTGTTTTTTCAATAATAGATTAAGGTATATATCCCAATCCCACTAACAAACTAACATTTAAGTCATGAAACAAACAGAAAAATGCGAGTTCTTGGTTAGATTTTAAAAAATAGCATAATATTATCATTATTTTTCCTGAACACTGCAAAATTATTTTAGTAAATGAACTTATAACCATTCTGACACCTGAATAAAATGTAATCCTGTTCTTTTTGTAACATTAGCACACAAGGAAGCTTTGCTTTCAGGAGCTCAAAATACTGTATTGTGTTATGACACAGTGACGTACTGCTACATGAATTCCCTGACAACATCACTTGCATTAGTGAGCTTCCAGCCCATGTGTAACAGGAGACACACTGACACTTCATGGCATGACACAAACCAAAGCAGCAGAAAAAAAACCTGGCCCCTATCCTTGTTCTATCCCCTTGTCACAAGGAAGACACACATTTGTGTGATTAGACTACTTGCAGAAATTCAACAATTTTTCACAGAGTTTTAATTGCTTAAGGCTCAGCTTCATGAAATGTTAATCTTTTCCACTTAGAATTTACTTAAAGCTTATTATAGTTCACCCTTTGGCACAGGAACTGAAATTAGTTATCTAATTGTCTTTCTGCAAATTTGTATATTAAGCACGGATTTATGATTAGAATACTCAAAAAGCTGTGATTAACACATTTTTGCTACACCAATTTGTATGCTTGGGAAAGTTGCAATTTGTCTAGCAATACATATAAAGCTCCAAAACATTCTTTTAAAAACACACATTAGCATTGACATACTAGTTCTTCATCTTTGTGAAAGATCTTTCTTTCAGAGAGCTAATAAAACACCGAAGAAGGTTTAGATTCCCCAAGTATTACTTGTAGTAGGAAAATCCACTGAAGTAGATATTACATTCCTATTGGATACCAATAAAAATACAGGGAAAAAAGAAATAAAGATAAATCTGGGGATACATTCCACATGATAGGGAACTAAAAAGCTTTATTTTTTCAGTCAGAATTATTTTGGTTTAACTCTGACTCAGCCATAATAACCACATAAATCTCAGCTGTATCGATGAAAGTCCATGGAAAAATCAAAGTTTTGATCTGTTCTTATTGTTCTTCCACCTGTTTAGCTCATAGAAGATGGAAGAGGTTGAAGTGAGGTTTGAAGAACCTTAGCCTAGGAAACAGATGGCTCAATTTAAGTTTCTACTCTATGTACGAATATCACAAATCCTGTTGTGATTTTTTTTTTAACCTGTCCCAAGATTAGATATGCTTAGAAATAATTCCACAGTAAGACTGTATTATGTTTTCAGTGGTGATATAATTCTGCAGCTTTAGGAAGCTATTGACAGCACTAGTTGCTAATAGAATTCCATGGACTGGTACTGCATTCACAAAAGGTAAAAGTTTAAGAGTTATCTACAAATAATTTGATAAAATGTGTTTTTTTTAAACCTCTGTTTTCAAAGATGAACAAATAACATACTGTCTACCTTACTTGATATTTTAAAACTGGTGGAGAAATTTGCTTTCTATTTTAGATTGGTTTAAATATTGAAAAAACCCTTATCCAAGCATTTTGACTGCATTTCATAGCCAGCTTAAACTCAAGCTTGGAGTATTCCTCTATGTTTGTAAATTTTTTAAAGATCATGCAGGATTGAAATACAATGTGTTTTACATAAACCTAACAGGTAATCATAATTGTGTTAGCCATAACAAATATGCTTTGACTTATAACCCTTGAGTCTACAAAATACTCAGTTATTTAGAAAACCACTTGGATTTATCCTTTTTTATATTATGTACTTATGCTTACTGTGCTTTTCCTAATCTTTAAATTATTAATTTATGAGTTGGCAGTTTCATGAGATTTTTACAACAATTCAGGAAAAATCATTATTTTAGCTTTCTGTAAATATATATGCTTTAATTGTCACTTAATTTGCTTAATAGTGCATATTCTGTGGCCAAACGGATGAATGATGTTCAGAAATTTTTCTTATAAAATATTCTTTGTTTACAAAATAAGAACAACCTAAAATCCAATTTTCACAGCATTTACCAGAAACCTTACTGTGAGAAAATATTCTGCTTCAAAGATGCTGAAAATGTGCTAGATCTAAATAGATTATCTCTAACTCCTGGTGAAAAATAATCCCTGTAAATTAAATACAGCAAGGTTGTTTTGTTCCGTAAAACTTTGTAAATATGCTTCTGGGTTTTTTAAGAGAGATTTACAAAATATTTTATACTACAGGTAATCTAGTTTTACGTGTGGCCAATTGTTAATACGAGTTGATGGCACATACATGATGGGATAGTGTTACAGCTAAGATAGGCATGATCAAACTCCCAAGATAGAAATCAAGACTAGAAATCTGTCCCTGTTCATCCCAGGCACTCTTGCTAAGCACTCCCACTGCAACAATCATCACTCAATGCAGTTAAAAAAGTTAATCCAAAAAGAAGGTATTCTGATCACTAAATACACAATTGTGGGTAGTTTCTCTAACACATCACTATTAACGAAGTCTTACATTTCATGAGCTTTGCTTGCAAATACTGTAACATATTTCTTTATTTCTTTATTATTATGACCATATTTTGGTCATAATAATATAACCCAATGGTAAATAAAATAAGTTGTTATTTTTATTTAAACATTCTTTAAATATTTAGCTTGCCAAAATATATTTTTTTTTGAAACTGCTTAGGACATTTACATGCATACTCATTCTTCTCTAGACATATAGTGAAATATCACTCTCTAAATTGCCATGTAACTCCTTGCTCTTGCCTCTCTGTTTCTTTCAGCCAATGCCAGGACCTGTTATATCTGAAATTTCCTCATAAACATGTCAGGACATAAGCTAGGGTCTCCCTTGGATGTAACATCTATAAAATAATACCTATGTCATACTGAGCTGTAAAGAATACTTTGCTTTGTTGTTTGGAAAGTAATACCTTGGGATTGAAGTCATCAGATGTTTTCCTCGAATTTGGACTTTTTTTCCAAAATATATATATTTCCAAAATATAAATATAATATATGTGGAGTAAATATCATTCAAATCTTGGGCACTATACATATCTGTATTTATACAACAGCTTAAAAGAAACTTGCAATGCAACATAATAAAATGTATAAATTTTTAGATCCCATCTGATATACTCCATTGAGATTTTTTTTTTTTAATAGAAAATCTGCAGCATGTCCAAAATCCAAATAAAATTATTTTAATCCCTTTTTGAAACAACAGAACGAAATGTCTCGCTTACCTTAGAAGGGGGAATACTGTTGCATAAACAAACTTAGAAGCCAAATAATCTGATGTTCAAGCAAGCAAAAACACAAACAAATTTGGACTAATGATACACGCTGAAAATTTTCAGCAATTTTGTGTCCTGTTATTAGATATTCAGTTCAACCAAGCTTTTAAGATCACCTGAACACCACTTGAATCTTCATGTTACTCAGAGAATTATATCCTTTTGCTAAAGCTTTCCATGCAGCTGTAGCAGACCTAGGTCCATCAATTGCAACATTATTTTATTTATTATGTTCCGTTGTATTAGTCTATATGAAATTATGCTAAAAAGTGATAGTCCCTGAATTCATATAATATGTCTTTCTATTGAAAATTGTTTAAGAAGCAGTACAATGCTTCTTGCTACACAAGTTATGGAATGCTGAGAATAAAGACAATTTCATAGTAGAGTAATCTAACTGTTCAGCAAGGTGTGCTTATTTCTTAGTCTTCAGCTGTTTGAGGCTGCTGTCCAAATCCATGAGTGTACTGTGTTAATAAGAGTAACACGAAGCCTGAGCCAATAAAAAAAATATACTCTTGTTGAAATATTGTTGTCAGGCAACAAGAGTCATATATTTTACTCAGATTGTTATAATGGCCCTCACACTCTCTTTAAAAAATAGAGTCAAATTCCTGATTAATGTAGTAATTAATGTAGTACTTCTTGCTCCTTCCATGAGAGATTACATGCTCCATCACACCCAGGAAAAGAAGCTTAGCACAGAAATGAAGTTTCTTTACTTCCAGCAGATTTTTTTGTTCATTAAAGTAGGAGATGGAGATAACTACCACCAAAATTATTAAGAGCAAGTTCTGTTGAGAATTGCACATGAAAAATATAGAAGAATAGCTCATGATATGGCCACAGATTTGGTATAACAGTACTTTTGCACAGCGTTCCACAGGGATCAGTTCAGTTCCAGAATATCTCAAGGGAATATGCAACTCTTTAGGTAAATTGATGCAAATTCTGTTAAAATTTATTTTGGTTTTATTAATACATGTTCCTTTTTGCATTCTGTAAGACAAAGGGATAAATAAATACAGGTGGAGGTTAATAGATGGTAGATAACTACCATAGTTGTTATCTCAAAAATAATTAATCAGTTGAAATACATTAAGAATATGGTAGAAATTTAGTTTACAACTGTCCAGACATGAATCTACATTTGGCCATATGGTAAATTTAACACATGGAGGGTGGAGGAATGGTTATTTATACCAACTAGCTTAAAATGTCTAATTTGTAGTCTCTATAGCAGCCTACATAGCTCAGGTGCTCTGAATCACCCTGTTGAAGAGCCAAATTCTTTCCATTGACTGCCTTGAGAGCCTTGTCTCAGATGTTTGGTAGTTCAGTCAAATTATGCAAATCTCCCCATTCTCCTCCTCCATCTGTCCCCACACACATATATACATATAGCTCATAGCTAAGAGCTTTTAGAGAGGATGCAGTAATGGAAGAACAGCAGACTAATGCTGTGTAGAGCCCACAGGACTTCTCAATGTTTACTGCTTCATCTACGTTGTCATTGCTAACAAAAGACACAATATAGTTCAATAACTGAAAGGAAGCTAGGTATAATAAACTGCTCTTTCACTCAGAACTCAGACACATGAAATGTATAAAGACAGTGTTTGAAGCAGAATACTAAAGGGAACAAAGGTATCCTTCATTTCTGCCTTTTTACTCCTGTGCAGGAAAGTCTAGGACACAGACCCGAATAAGTGTTAGAGATAAAATACTGAGGTAGGCAGAACAGTCTTTAAAACACTTTGCAAAAGAAAGAAGTATACATAAATTAGGTGAGTGATTTTGTAGAGTTAGAAAATTGCCTCTTAGAAAAACTTTTACAAAAGAGAGCATTACTCTCAAATTAATTTGAGACTGTGCACTTTCATATTGTTTTTATTATTGCATTTCAATGCCTAACATTTTAAAAAGCTCTCTTCTTCAGAGTCCTACAAATGAGAACCTAGCCCTTAACACATTGCAAAAGATGACAGCTCTTGTGATTGCTAAACAATCCCTTCTAAAAATATTCCTATTGATAACCTATCTTTGTAAAAGAATTCAAATTACAAACCTGCAGTATCCTAACTTTATTACTGCCTTCCCAAAGAATTCAAGTCACTAATGTCCTCACATTCTCAATGGCACTGCTTTAAACAGCAGTTTCCACAAGAAACTTCAGTGTTTGAAGCATATCAGTGAATGAGATTGAAAATATCCAATTGAAAAAGGGTTGTTATATCTGCCTTATACTTTAAATAATTTTAAATGTAAAACAAATTATACATTGTCACACAATGCTTCTAATTCCAGTGAACAACACTTTTTTCTCTTAGTAGGTAGAAATAGGAAAAGGCAGAGGCACCACCTGTCAAATCACATGGTTCTCCCTGAAGAGGCTGAAATACAGTGAAATAATTCAAATACATGTATGCATAAAAAGTAAATTGCTCCCTTTCCTCACCCTGTTGAACAGCCTAGCCACAGCAATGACACCTACTTCTGCCTACACCCACCAGAAGGAAACAATGTGCCTAGGAACACAGAAACTGAGGCCGATAAGTACCCTCAGGTAGGATGCCTATTAGGGGTCAAAATATTGAAAGCACACACCCTGAAATCTAACATAGCTAAGATTCTGATTCAGGCTAAAATAAGATTTGTGACTTACTCATAAAGATACTCTCTGCAAGTGCTAATACCTGAACTAACTGAAAATTTTCTATATGAACATTTTTCTGTCAGAAAAGACAGCATCGGTGAACCAAACTTCCCTGTAGGAACATACTCCTTTGCACAGCAACACAAATTGAAAAGTCAGTCATGAATTTCCTTTGAAGGAAAAATGGCTCTGTCAGAGGACTCTGCCTGTTGCACATCATCATAGCCAATCTTTAGCTTTGTGGTGTTACCCCAAGACACACACACAAACTGAAGTACAGGAAATTCCACTTTAACAAAAGTAAACATTTTCTTAACCATGGCCATGTTCACTGTTAGTGGAACAAGTTGTCCAGAGTTGCTGTGGAGTTTCCACCTGTAGAGACATTTTAGACACAACTGGACAGAGTGCTGAGCAACCTGCTGTATCTAACCCTGCACTGAGCCGGGGACAAGACCGGATGATCCTCTAAGGTTCTTTTCAAACTCAACCATGCTGTGATTCTTCCCACCTACTATCACTCAATAGCCTAAGAAGAGGTATAAAATTGCCTAATAACAATTAATATGTTAGTGAAAGATGGAATGAAAGTAAACAAATGAAAAATGTAGTTTTAATAGAGGTATGAGAAGACGAACAGTTTGTTTAAAATCAGAATAAATTACTTGCTAGTGGTAATACTCATGCAATGCTGAATGTGCTTTATGTTTCTCAGATACATACAATCTGTGTTTTTATTGCATCACACACTATGATCTACTTTGCAGTGGGATTTCCTTTATTCTGCCTCAGATTACATTCTCCAGGAAGCCAATCAATATATCTACTTTCACTCTCTCCTTTCTTTCCAGATATTACCCAATCATTAGATATGGTATTACATTCAATATAGCACTGGGGGACAGGAAAGAAAATTATAATTTAATTAAAGGACTCCCACGCATTTTAACCGACATATAACTGTTCCCTCACACTTGTGATATGAATAAAATCAGTCTATCCATCATTTATCTCTCTGTGGCTGGGCTTAAAAAAAAGAAATATTTAAGCATACTTATATTAGTAGAACTACTTTGATAATAAATATAGAGGACATTGTAAAAGGAGAGTGATCATTGTGAAGAATATTCAGCACAAAAAGTCTCTCCAAAAACTACCTTGGGAATATCCTGATAACCCATTTTAACTATTCAATTGCTTTTCCTATAAGAATTCTAGTTGTAAGTTGGGTTTAGAAAAAATATCTCTCTATTCAAAATATAGAGATATTTCCACTACTAGTGGAAAAAGAGTTACATGCATTTATGCATGCTTAAGACACAGAACGGTAGCATGGGTATCCATGCTCAGAAAACATAAGAGGAGTTAATAGAATTATTTTTTGGGGGGTATGTTGTTGGGAAACTTTTTTGATCTATGGGGGTCATTTGAGAAAGCACTGTCATTGTGACACTTGTGATGGGTTGTGCCTGGCTTGAGAACAAAAAGACTTCACTGTTCTCACATACAGGGCATAAATTGAGCAAAATGAAGTGAAGGGGACAATGTCATTAGGAAATATATGTTTTGCAAATAACAATAAAATCAGTAGCGACAATCTTGAGGGTTTTATTTGAATGAAACTGTAAATAGGAAGCAGCCCTAGGAGAGAAGGTTTTAGAAGATATAGACAGGTATACATTAGGGAGAAATCTGGAAAACAGATAATGTCCTAAAAAGAAAGCTCACAAAGGTTTATTTCACACCCCCTCCTTTTTTTTTCCCTTCAATTTATAACATTCAATCACAAATACTTAAATAGATTTTCCTACTCCTAATCTGAAATTATGAGTAAACAAATTCAGAGAATATGAAAAAGAAAGACCAACAAACGGAAAAAATAATTACAAGATTTGGATGATAAAAATTTATTTAAGATGTATCCAATACCATTTTCCTTTGTTTCTTAGTAACAAAAAGCCACTTAACACTGTACTAGCCAGAGATTTTATCAAACTGAAAGCAACAAGCAAAAAACCACCATGATAAATAGCTAAATGGGAACAGGCTGACAGTGTTTTGATTTGTAGCAGGACTACTTTTCGCTTATCTACTGGGTTATTAAAATCCACATGCTGATGTATTGAAATAACCTTTTAAAGAAGAAGGTGATCTTTTGCTTGGCAAAATTTGACCTTACTCAGTCTGTTTCAGCAGAGTGACACAAAAAGTCCAGTGACACAGGATCGAGGACAGAAGAGAGCTTAAAATCCCTTTCTGTTCTTTTTCCATTCTGCAAATCTTCCTGGTCTCTTTATTGAGCACAGCCAGGGTCATACAGCACACTGTCACACATGAAAAAGTATGCAGCTCACTCAGGCAAAAAGTGAAGTTCCCAGTCTGAAGCATGTAGGTACAGGTTAGGTATGGAATAGGAAAAAAAGACCCAGGTCACTCTAGAAAATTCAATTGTCAAAGTAAGTAGAACAAAGGTTTAACAGCTATGCTTGCTCCTGAGGTTTCCTTCTGTTGCTTATGAAGGTCAGGATTTCGCCAGTCCCTCTGTGAATGCAGAATGTAGAAAACCTGACATCTTGCTGATGGCAAGGGAGGGTATTGGACTGAGAGGTCAAGAAAAGGTTAAAAATAATCTAAAGAAAAACCGCTATTATCTTAGTTACTAAATCTGTAAAAGGCAGAGTTAAAAGAATGAGCAAAAAACCTTGATGGCTCTGTGAATTGTTTTTTGTAACAGTATATCATTTTCTTTACATTAAGTAGAATCACTTCTATTCTCTCTGAATTAGGACACAGTAAGACAAAAGGTTTGCTAGTTGAACCCACCTAGAAATCTGAATAGATTAGTTCTGAGTAAGATGACATTATACGGTTTGAGAACATCCTGTGCACACCAGAATATTTAAAAAATACATTTTCCACATACAGATTTTCTGAAATTAATACAAAATACTTCACTTAGCCCTAAAGCAGTTTATACTATTTTTTGAATTAGTTGCCCTCTAAAAAAAGCTAGTCCAAACTGACTATTTAGACTACTTATCTAGATTACTTAGATTTCACTTAGTTTTAAACAGCTCTTTCATTCTCACTGTCCTTCTGCAATTTAAGGCTGTGATTAGCTAGCTAATGCCCAAGAAAGATGTAATTGGAATCCTTGTCTAATTTTAACAGAGAAAAGTCAGAAGTCTTTTGAGGGAGTATAATTAATACACAGTTGAATACTGTTCAGACACCTCTAATGGAACCTACATGAAGCTTTTGAATAAAAAATACTGGGAAAGTATTTTCTATTAGTAACCCAAATGCACAGCCAATTTCCTGATATTCATATAGCCTGATCAAAAACTGCCTTACTTTACTTTCTTCATCCATAAACCACCACAGAGTCAGGTTTATGAGACTTGGGCTTAGTTGTCCTTCTCATCACAGGGGGTTATCACCACATCACAGCTACATGTAGACAGAAAGGCATTATTTTTCACTCCTTCTCATAGCTCCCTGAAGAACTACACGACCTCTTTTACGCTTGCTGGTGCGTGCACATGTGTGGGAAGGCGCTCTTCGAAAAGCAACACCTCTATATCAGATCAGGACACAGTATTCTCCTAGGCCAGATTAAGCCTCAGCATATGGTTGACATAAAACAATATGAACAAAGCACTACTATTCAAGTATTTCAATTACTGCATCTCATTAAACTAAATATAATGCCAGCTATGAGACACCTAAAGAAAAAAATCCATAAAATTAAATCAAAGTGTTGAGTTCATTTAAATAAGATTTGACAAAATAAAAACACCTGTGAATATGTGACCCTGTGATCAAAGTAGGCTTTTTCTTCTGCAGCCCCACTCAACACAGTGAATTGTCACTGACCTGTGAGCAGAACTAATTCACAACCCATACATACCAATGGGTTAAAAACACTGGAAAAAAAAATGTTTCTGTATTAAGACAGTTGTAGTAGCAATAGGTCCTTGTAAGAATCAGGCCAATGTGTTCAGTTCATCAACTGACTGACTGATCCCAAGGACTCACAGTAATCACCCTTCAGAGCAGCCACCCATTTTATCAGGGGCTGTGTTGACTCTAAAGGTTGAAGAATAGTCCATACACTGACATTTAAGATTAGGTCAATGACATTAGTCCAGATCATGTTTCCTTACAACAGTCAAAGGAACAGACATAGATTTATTTTTATCTTTTTATGCATTATTTTTTTATTTTGTTTTAAATAATGGGATGCATAGAAGACATTCATGGAAAAAAAATGGAAATAAAGTGAGCAATAAAAAAAAGTGAGGATAAAGACAACACAAGTGAAATTGAAAGTGTGTGCTTGATTAGTTAAATACCTGGTCCCTACTCAAACTTTGACTTCACTCTTTAAGGCCTCTTGAAAGCAGAAAGAGAAAGTGTACTAGCCAGGCAACAGTGACTTGAAGGAGTAAGATGATTAAGAATCTCTGACTTCATGCATACCATAGCTGAAGGTCTCTTTAAGATGGAACACAGTGAGAACATTATTTAAAAGTTACGTGAAGTAATACATGACAGACAGTACTTCCTCTGACTTGGGAACAGGAGGGAGTCTTTTCACTTCGAACATACATGCATAGACAACTTTTCTGCTGGTTTTTGTCCTCTGGTCTGTATTTTGAAATGAGATTTGCCTCTACTTGCCATTCAGAAGAACAATATATGAATGAAAACACATCTGTCAAGGTGATATATTGCTTATCAGTTCTTCTTCATGATTGAATTTGAGGCAGAAAATTTGCTGATTGGGTAAAAATGTTTTTTGTGCTACTCAACACAGGAGATGAGTGAAAAAAAGTGATATTGAACACTGACATATTCCAGAAGTACAAGAATTACATCTGGCTATATAATGTTTGAGTAATTATTACTAGCTGTCCAACTGCTTCTTGCTCTATTGGCTTTTGGCTTTGAGAAGATGAAATAACCTTCAGTGTTACTTGACATCTGGAAAAACAGAAGCACAGGTACTTGGGTCACAACAACCCCATGCAGCGCTACAGGCTTGTGGAAGAGGGTCTGGGAAGCTGCTTGTCAGAAAAGGACCTGTGTGTGCTGGTCAACAGCAGCTGAACATGAGCCAGGGTTTGCCCAGGTGGCCAAGAAGGCCAGTGGTTTGCATGAACTATAGTGTGGCCACCAGGACCAAGGCAGTGATCATCACCCTGTACCCAGTACCAATGAGGCTACATTTTGAATCCTGTGTTCAGTTTTGGGCCCTTCACAAGAAAGCCCATGGTGGTGGAGCGTGTCTGGAGAAGGGCAACTGAGCTGGGAAAGAGTCTGGAGCCCAGTTCTTACAGGGAGCAACTGAGGGACCTGGGGCTGTTAAACCTGGAGAAAAGAAGACTTGGGGAGGACCTTATCACTTTCTACAACTACCTGAAATGAGGCTGTAGCCAGGCTGTTGTTGATCTCTTCTGCCACGTAACAAGTGATAGGACAAGAGGAAATGGCTACAAGTTGTGGCAGGGAAGGTTGCAATTAGGAAGGTTTCCTAATATCCTAGCAGAATATTCCTAATATCCTAAAATTAAGAAAGTTTTTTACTTTGAAAGTATTGTCAAGCACTGGAACAGGTTGCTCAGGGAAGTGGCTGACTCACCACCCCAGAGATATTTAAAAGATGTGTAGATGTGGCACCATGCTTTAGTGGTGGATCTGGCAGTGTTCGGTAAATGTTTGGACTCAATGATCTTAGAGGTATTTTCCAACCTAAATGATTCTATGACTCTGTGAACACTATTAGAAGTCTGTGTGTTCTCTTTCTAAAATTAGTTCAAATGCACCGACTACTGTGGAAAATTCTCCAGACAAAACCAAACAAACAAACAAAACCAATTAAGCCAAAAACCAAGCAATAAAACACCCTACCAACAACAATAATAGGGAAAAAAAGGAGTGAAAAATAACTACAACCTAAAGCAAAACCTATGCGAGATATCCAAGAATTTCATTATAGGGAAGCCAAGTAGCAGCTGTAGAGCACTGTAGGTCTATATTTAATATACACACAGACAACACCAATTCTCTGTTCCCCACCTCATCACAGAAAAGCACCATGTTCAGAATGGAAAGGCACTCATTGCTTCCTCTATGGTAACAGGTGCAAATTACTATGGAGACTGATGGTTCCATGCTCCGAGATTTGCTTGCTATGACAGTTATTATTTTTGTAGATAGAATGTTTCACCTGTGACAAGCATCAAGTCCATAGAGAAAGAAAAAAGGGAAGGTATAGCCAGAAACATCCAGGCAGCAGCCTGAAAGTAATACCAAGTAGTATCAAAATATAATAGGTTTATTGAGAAAACAAAGAGTAAGCAGATGCAAAGAAGACAAATAAACAAAGAGGAAGAGATGACAGTAAATGTATGACACAGGACCCATAGAAAATGAGAACAAAGGAAAAATAGGTATAGATGAGGTTCTAATGAGAGCACAATAATGGGATCTTGAAGGAGAGTCTACATTCCCCAGGGAAAGCATTGGGGAAAAATTTTCTCCAGACTTTCAGGGGCACTGATTTTTTGCAAGTTTGCTTTGTTTTGTTTTGTTTTGTTTTTTCTTTCTCCTAGACCACAGTTCTGTGAGATGTACACCTTTACAGAATGTATTTCTCAGTAAAGAGGAAAAAATGTATTATGCAGAATCTGCTCCAAACTTCAGGCAAAGACTTCTTTGAATCTAGACATATTGTACTTGCTAAACATCAGGTATTTTTCTAAATTTCTCAATACTATCATTACTGAAATTGTGAAAAAAACCCGAATAATATTTTTTGGTACAGAAATAACAGAATAATTTTTGAAGATTGTCCTTCCTGATTTCCTCCTTTATTCTCTTGTTTGGTTAATGAAGTGGGGGATAACACAACTGATAAAGACTCACTAGCTGAATGAATTTGTTGAAAAGAAATAGGGAATCTAATTTCAATACAAACCATAAAAATAGTAGTTGATGTAACCTTTTCATGTACGTTATTCAAGTTAGCCAAAAAGACATAAAATAGCAATTTCTAGCTTTCAAATCCTCTTTTGAATACTGTGTTCTTTCAAGGGGACTATTTGATTTGCAAATGAATGTAAATGTAGATAGCAAGATTACACTTATTTTTGCCACTTTGCAGAACAAAAAAAAAAGAAAAAAAAGTTACATTGCCCACCTCTTTCTGTTTCACCATTAGAACTTGTCAAATATTTCATTCATCTGCTGGCATTTTTAAATAACTTTGCTTGATTTTAATTTGCAAAGAAACGATTCATTAAACAAATTCAGAGGTTTATGATTTCTTCCCCACACTGTGATATGTTTCCAAATTATTTCACATGATGTCTTTTACTGATGGTTACTAAAAAGTAATCCAGGACATCCAGGTCCGTTTTGTTTGTAAACCTGCCTTCTAGCCAGTAAACCCCTAGCCAGTAACCCACTGTTACAAGGATTTATTCCATCCCAGCTACAGAAATTCTCATTTTTCTGAATTAAAATTATTTTAAGGTTCCTGTTATCCCATTTCCACCACCGTCTAAGGTCCCTTTGTGTGGAAAACTTTAGTAACTGGCCATAGATAGATTTTGTACCACAGACCCACAGGTTTGAATCAACTGCATAGGTAATTTTCCCTACAGTTTACAGTCCAATTATCCAAACCAGGTCTCACTAATTTGGCTACAAGGATACTATGTAAGACTACGTCAAAGGTTTATACAACATCCACTGCTCTCCCCTTATCCACAAAGCCAGTCATTTCCTCAGAGAAGGCAAACACTCTGGCCAGACATGAAGTGCCCATGACAAATCCATGAAGTCGTTTGTCCTTTCTCTGCCTGGAGATGTTTTCAAGGAGGATTTGCTTTATAACCTTCCAAGGGAGTGAGGTTAATGCCCAGTGGCCTGCAGCTACCTGGATTCTCCTTCTTGAGAGCAGGTATAATGTTGCATTTTTATAGTCATTGGTAAGCTGCCTCAATCACTGTGATCTCTCAAAGGTGATAGAAAATGTCTTTGCAATGACTTTGACCAATGGATGCACTCCACCTGGTTTCAAGGCTTTTGTGTGTATTCAACTGACAGAAGTGCTTTAACTGTAAGCTCTCAAGGTGCTTGTCACTCATTTCCTACCAGAGTTCTATGCATCCTGTTCCTTTACATGAAGTGCAACCCCCTTCTTCTCACTTTTCCAAATCTATTCCTGGAAAATGGGAGAGCAAGTCAATAAGTAAAGAGAAGGACCCTGCTAAGGGGCTGCTCCAAAAATCCAGTCATGCTTTCTGGTTACAGCACCAAAAAATACACTCTGGTTTTGTTTAGTTTCCTGCTACAGATACAGCCTCAGTGTTTTGGATGAACATGTTTTATTCACATAGAGTACTTATTGTGGTATCTATTTATAAGTTATACTACCCTGCGATTACATAAATGTTTTGACCCAAAGCCAGATCCCCAGATTTATTTCAGGCCACCATCAGCCTTTAAATATTTGACGATGAACTTACTTAAAAATATAATTTCTTAACATGTAGGCAAGTAGTTCATATGAACTTATACACTGCTATATTTAGGAATCATTTGATATTCTATATTACATACACAGAGGCAAAATTGAGAGCAATCCTAGTCTTGGACAACAAAGAATTGTTTATGGGGTGAGAAGTTCTTCCAACAAAAAATGAGATTCCCTTTCCTAATAACTAGAAAACCCAATACATTAAAGAAATATAAATACCAAAACCAGTGATTGAAGAAGTGACATGCTCTTCCCTTACTATTTGGCAAATCCAGCTACACACTGTGTAAAAATCATCTTGGTGGAGTTGCTATTTCCCTTAAAAACACAGATCTTGGAAACAAGAACAACATGCACATTCCCAAGTTGCCTTTTTTAAATTAAGTTTCTAAGTCTCACAGTTGCAGGAAGAAAACTGAAAATAAGGGTGTGGTTACAGAAATCTTCTAGAATGTCCCCTCTTGTCTGACAGGTATCCAGCACAATTACATTTGGTGTTGGCAGCTCACATTAAACTAATTAGTCAATGTCTATGGCATCAGGAGGAAAGGCACTGAGGCTTTGGTGAGAATCCTACATGGATTCAGGGATCAGCTAGTTTGGCATTCAAAGACTTTTAGCAGATGTCTTTTGCCATATCCAAGAAGATGTTCACACACTAAACTTCTTAAGATGCAATTCTATGCCTCAATAGCATGCCAGTTTTGTGTGTCTGCGCTGTAAAAACATGAGTTTTGGGTTGTTTTGTAACATGGTCTGACGCCTAATAACCTGAAGTCTTTTTCAAACTATTACTGTTACAGACCCTTGTAGATGACTTACATGATCAGAGTGCAACACAGGCGTCCAGACTAAAACACTGACATAATTACAGAAATGACACTAGAGATTTATTTACTTTTGTATATACCCATGGCATATTAAACATGATGTAAGGCTAAATGTATCTGTTTTAGTAGCTTTGTTGTACTTTTAATTTATAAGATCACGTCATTCACAACTGTGAAAAAAAGAACAGGTAACATTTTAAAAAGTAGGAAAAAAACCCCCAAAAGTGACATCAAACTCTGGTCTGGGTCAAAATCTGCTATGTGTCTATCATCACCTCAAAGGTTTTACATGAGAAAATTTAATTCAACTGTTGAATTTCTAGCCTTATATTAAAAAAAAAAAGAGACAAAAATCTCTTTAAACTGACTTATTTTTCATTAAAAATTAGAGATAAATAATTGCAAAAAAACCCCTCTTTGGTTGTTTTTCTCTTGATCCAGATAGTTCAGCAATATTCATTTCACTTGTAACTATTCTAGAAATATGACTATGGTGTACCTATCACTAAACCTCATATAAAGTAATTCTTTCAATTTTAATAATCTTGCTGGCTGCAAATTTTCTATAAGTTTAATATTGAATATGCTAAAATCCTCCAAGGCTGGAAAGGAAAGTAATATTCTACAGACAGAATGGCTTAATAAAGAGGCCTTGAAAATACTGACAACTGTAATGGAGTACAAAACTATTTTAGGCTACTTAACAAAGGCCTCTTCAGTTTCTCAAGGCCTTATAGAGATGGAAAAGTAGTAATTTATACACCTGACTTGAGAGGGGTGAGAAGAAATTAAATACTATTTCAAAGTACATTCAAAAATGTCTTTGAGAGATTTCTAAAAGCTTGTTTCTTTAACAGTCATTATGAATTTTCTGTTAAGTTCTGACTATTACAGTTACTAGCTTTTCCTGTGGTTTGAAAAGTGTTTTATGCCTGTGATGGATAATGGTTTTAAACTGAAGTTTAGATTAAAATGATGAAACAGATTTGAAATTGCAGTCTGTCATTCAAGATAGTATTTGTATGTTGATTACTTTCTAGAAAGTAAAAAGATTTCATTCTGACCATCACTGGTTTCTGAAGTTTTGTGTGAACAATATTTCAGTTTCACATTCATTTATTGCTGCTGTCCAGAAATTCTACAGAGATAAAATCTCAAGAGAGAAATTTCTGCTGTGCCGTGCCTTTCCTTACTGGAGGAACATCATGAGAGTATACTTTGCACTTTCTGCTCCAAGTTCTGATTACAATGAAAAAAAAATTCAATAATATATGATAAGAAAATTACTGGAAAGATAAATACTGGTCAGATTTGAGCAAAGGTCAAAAACTTTTTGATTGTTATGTAATTATTTGAACTGATGTTTATGAAACAGAATTCAGAAAAACAAATTCATAGAAACTTTTAAAATTGTGTGATAGCTGTGTATACTGCACTGGTTTTTTTCTTTTTATGCTGCAATCTTGAGCAGTAAAATAATTACACATTTTCTGTCTCTGCTTATTTTTTAGTCTTGATCTATTCTATACTAGCTCCCTATGTTCTCTGTACTTCCTAAATCCATGTTTTCAGTCACTGTGAATATCCTGAAATTCAGTCATAGTTCTTGAGATTTTTATCTGAGGGTTCTACCTAATATCATTGATTTTTTTTGGATCTGGTTTTTCAAACAGATATGACTACCCATTTTTCTCCTCTGTCAACATCTGCATCATAAAAATATTCTCTACTCCTTAAATCCTCTCGTTACTTTTCCTGAGAGCTCCTTCTACCAGCTTTTTAATTCTGCCTCTTTATTATATGTAACTGTCCAGCTGAATGTCACTTGACACTGTCACTCCTATGCAGAGGTCACCCTGATCTTCCAAAGAAGAGATATTCTCTAGGTGCTGCACTTTTGGTTTCACAGGTGAACCTCAGCCTCTCAATTCCTTTCTCTTTCTTGAAGAATGAAGAAGCTGGAAAGATCATTTTTTCTTGCCATCTGAGGGAGGGCATTCTGACCACAGACAGATCATACAGGAGTGTAAAGAAAAATCATATAGGTGGAAAAAGGAAATAGTCATGAGTCAAAGAAGACATTAGAATGAAGTGAAAAAAAGGGGAAGAGAGAGGAAAAAAGGAAAATAAGAAGAAAGTAAATGGGGGAGTAAGAGGGGCAAAAAGGAAAATTAAAAATGGTAGAAAGGAGAAAAGAAAATGAAAGGATTGTAGAAGATAGAGACTCCTAGGAGGTTTCTGAAAAGGTTGTAAGAATAGGAAAGGATTCTAAGGGGACTGAGAAAAGGGGAAACAGATCTTCTGTTTGACCTGTGACAAGAAGCAGAATTTTCGCAGAGTGGAATGCGTCGTACACGGAGTCCTTGTGTACTGTTATGGTATGAAAGCTGATAGCCAACAAGTGGAAGAAGTAGCTATCACAGCTGTATGCCAGGGACCTGAAAATCAGTTCCTGGAATATGGACAGTAAGGAGACCTCTAGAGAAATAAAAGGATAAAGTCTATATCCTGCTTAGCTTTTGAACATATTGTTTGTCTGTATCAGCCTTTGGAAGGATCCCAGAATATTGATCACCTAAAGTTTATCTTGTTTGCAAATAATGTACCAGTGATTGCTGGAGGCAACTACCATTGGTACAGTAAAAAAATTATCAGAAAAAAATCATAGCTTCTAACAGGATTGATAATCATCCAAGTATTCCCCACCCCACCTTTTTGGGAGTTCCTCAAGTAAGCCAACACTGAAAATTGATTCTCTTAAAAAGCTTTCAGGGGAGATGGTTTTTCACAAACAGAGACTTTTACTTCTGAATGTGAATGCGTTGCTTTATAATGAAGAATGAATATTTTAACACAATTCTTGTTTTGCATGTGAAAAAGATATTATGATAGAGTCAGTCAGGTTGGAAGGGATTTCAGGATGTCTTTAGTTCAATCTCCTGCTCAAATTGCTGAAACTATTTCCGACCAGGTGTCTCATGGCTTTCCCAGTTGCTTATGAAAAACACAACAGAATCACAGAATATGGTAAATTGGATGCACAGAATATGGTAAATTGGATGCACAGAATATGGTAAATTGGATGCACAAGGATTATTGAGTCCAACTCCTGGCCCTGCATCCATCTCCAGGAGTCACACCATGTGCCTGAGAGTATTATTCAAATGCTTCTTGAATTGCGTCAGGTTTGGTGCTGTGACCAGTCCTCTGGGGAGTCTGTTCCAGTACCTAACCACTCTCTGGGTGAAGAATGTTTTTCTAATATCCAACCTAAACCTTCCCTGACACAACTTCAGGCCATTCCCTCAGGTCCTGTCTCTGGTCACCAGAGAGAAGAGATCAGTGTCTGCCTCTCCTCTTCCTCTCATGAGGAAGTTGTAGGCTACAATGTGGTTTCCCCTCCGTCTCCTCTTCTGCAGGCCAAACAGACCAAGTGACCTCAGCTACTCTTCATATGACTTCTCCTTGAGGCCCTCCACCATCTTTGTTGCCCTCCTTTGGTTGGTCTCTGATAGCTTAGTATCTTTCTTATATTGTGGTGCCCAAAACTGCCACAATAGTCAAGGTGAGGCCACCCCACTGGCTGGTGATGCTTTCTTTGCCTGATATCCCTCAGGACATGGTTGGCCCTCCTGGCTGACAGGACACTGCTGGCTCAGATTCAACTTGCTATCAAGCAGAACCTCCATGTCCCTTTCCACGGCACTGCTTTCCAGAATCTCATTCCCCAGCCTATACATACAGCTGGGGTTGCCCCATCCCAGGTGCAGAATTGGACACTTTCCCTTGATGAGCTTCATATGGTTGGTGATTGCCCAGCCCTTCAACTTGTCAAGATCTCTGCAGAGCCTCTCTGCCTTCAAGGGAGTCAACAGCTCCTCCCAGTTTTGTGTAACCTGCAAACTTGCTTAATATCCCTTCCAGTCCTGTGTCCCAGTTGTTTGTGAAGATGTTGAAGAGCACAGGGCCTAAGATGGACCCCTGTGGATCCCCACTAGTGGCAGGTCACCAGTCTGATGTTACCACATTCACTATTACCCTCTGCGCTAAACCCGTGAGCCAATTGCCAAACCTCCAAGGACAAAGACTTTACAATACCTCTGGACAACCTACTCCAATGTTTGATTATCCTTGATGATTTTTCATTTCCTTCTATCAAGTCAGAACCTCCCCCACATGAAATAATAACCATTGTCACATTAGTTCACCACTTCAGTTCACTGCACTTCAGTACAGTATCTACATATTAAGGAATACAAACATGCACCGGCCATTAATGTGTTGTGCTTTGGTACACTCAGTTTTGTAAGATACTACTGGGAAGCCACCATTTGGTGGCTGTAACAAAGGACAGTGAACATGATTGTAGACAAAAGTGCAATTAAATCTGTAATCACAGAAAGATCAGTTTTTCTGCTGACCAATAGTACTGGTCACTACTACATACAAGTAGTGATCAGTCTCAGCTTGCTTAATTTTTGAAATCTGATAGTACCACAGATCAGGATTTTTGAGTGTCAGTTCTGCTAAGCTTTGCAATAAAAAATGTTGCTGTATTTTTCGCACAAATCGATAGAAACCTTCAGTAAAAATCTCCCAGATAACTTTGAGGTTTGCAAGCTGCTGGGAACAGCCTTTTATCTTCCTCTCCGCAGTCTTGTGTTGGTTAGACAAGAAATACTTTCAAGATTTCAAGTATGGACTTTGGAGAAAGGTGTAGGGGACAAAAAGAAAGAAAGGAAATACCATATTATAAAACTCTTGAACTTTTCAGTTTCCTTTTAATCATAAGAAATGTTTACCCAAGAGTTTGTGGTTATCTTCTCTGGGTGCCAGAAGCAAGTAGTGTTGTCTTATTGAAATGTTGATTTTCAGACAGCTGCTGCAAACAAATGCACCATTCAGACCTCAAACTTCCCTTCTGTTGAAAGTCATCACTTTCAACTTCCCCATGCCCATTTGGTCTAGTAGCTTCATTTGAAGTCAATCAATACAGAAGAAAATACCTGTAAGGTACAAACATACACCTTCTGCTACTTTTTCTTCCTTTTAACTCTAAAAGAGTAACTGACTTTTCAGAATTAAAACACCGGCAATATTGAGTGTCCTAAATGGTTACCACTGTTTTCCCTAAACGAGGTGGTATTTTGCCTACTTTCATATAAATATATAGGAACCACTTTAAGTGCAAAAGAGCTACTATTCTTCCTTGATGTGTATCATTTGAAATAAAATAAGTGTATTGACTGCACCTTCTGCAATGAAAAAATCAGAGAATCAGAAAAAGTTCAAACTGTAAAATAGTTTGTGTGTGATCAGGCTACCTACAAGCAAAATGAAAAAAATATATTGAGAATCTCTCCACTGTCCTTTTAAGAGAAGACTTAAAACTAAGCATCACATATTCAGGATTCAAGTTCCTAAGGTTGTGATACAGTGGATCTTCCTGTTGATGACCAAAAACTCACAAAGTTAAAATGTATGTTCCTCAAAAAGAGAAGTTACGTTTCACAGGAATAACCTCTTTCTAAAGGTAAAAAAAAAAAAAAAAAATAAAAAAATTATTAAAAATTCTCCAGCTGCTCTGACATTCAGCCTTCATCAGTTCAAATGGTACAAAATATGCAGACTACACCATTGCAACCCACAGAGACAGTATTATTAACAGATTTTAAAGCACAATTATAGGAAATGTGTATCCAAATGCCAAATCAGTAAATATTGATTAAGGGAAGACTTATAAGCATAGCAGCATCAGAGTGCCTCAAGTCTAAATATTTGACATATATTCCACTAAGAAAAACTAAAGGACAGTCAGTTTGTTCATTTTATATTAAGAGTCACAGTAGGATTTGTTCTTCTTTTTGCTCCATCCTGTTTAATTCTATATAGCTTCTTGCATATTGCTTGTTGCCTTAGTAGCTGAGCCCATGCCAGTAATGAAAAACTGAAAACTACCATATATTTGTTTTCTCATCCCTTCTCATTCTTCTAGGTGTGTCTGTAAGGGGGTGGTATGTACAGAAGGATGCATGCCTGTGAGACAAAGAGAAGAACAGAGATTCTTTTGTCAAGTCTGTTGTTGTTATACTCATGTTGCTTGTTGTTTTACCAAGGACAAAACTGGAGCAGAAGATGGTGAGATCAGGATGGATCTTTTTGTCTAATATGTTCACCTACAAATCAAGGACTGTTTTCATTTCAGCCTTTCACACATATGATTTTATTCTGTTCTAGTCAAACAAAAGTTTCAATTAGGAATTTAAGTGGCTTTAATATATCCTGTGGCATGGTATAGAATACCTTGAGTTTAGGGGCCAAGACCAGGAACTTTATTCATTTTTTTGTTGCATAAGAGGCCCATGTCAAGCATGGAAAAGCTCTGATGTGGTTTTCTAGTAAACTGTGTTGCTAAGGATGAAAATAGGATAGTGATGAAGGGCCTAAATACTGTGAACCACAATTCATTCCATTTTCTGATAACCAGTCTTGTTTTCGTAAGGCTGTTGGCTTTTCACTGGTTGTTGTTTTCCTGTGGGAAGAAACATTGATGTCCAATCAAGCTGCCAGAGTTAATCAAAAGACATTATTAACTGGGATCTTCCCTGAGTGGATGCCCTCAGTGCTGACCAAGCAGAAGAGAAGGTGCAGCTAGCCTTGCTTACCAGTGCACACCAAAAGACATCAGTGCAAGTGGCAGCAAAAGCTACAGGATGTATGAAATAAGTAGTCTGATTAAGGTTACATTGCAACTGGTGAAGCCAGGAGAACCTCTGAGCTCCTAGATGCTCCTACCCCCATTGGGACATAATAAAGTCACACACCAGCTCTCCCCATACTGCCTTACTTTCCCTGTGAAAAACATTCAGGTACAAAGAGCTAGAAAGGAGGCCGATTGTCTTCTGCACAAGCTGTTGATTTGGCAAATTGCCCCAGAACAGCATGCACCTTTTTTTCTATCTACATGCCTCCCAATGCTTGCTTTCTTACAAGTGATGGAAAGATTTTGTGGAAAAATCAGCTTTTCCTGAGCTTTAACAGATTAGTACCAAAAATGTCAGAAGTCACATAATAAAAAAATTAGGGAAAAAATAAATTAATTTTTAATATGCATGACTAACCCAAACATTAAAACATAACTTAATTTCCATTCCACATAAATAATCCCTGTATTTAGATATAAAAAACTGCAGTGCTTCTTAAAGAACCAATTAAAAATCTACATCCTATGGGAGAATATAAAAATACTTATTTAAAAATTAATTTAAATTTCACATCTTGATGTGTTTTTCTTCTTTGCCCGCTTAAATTTTATGACTTGTTTGTTTGTCTGTCTGAGGAGTTATATGATAGGAAGAGACATAATCCCATTATATTTTGTTTTTACAGAAATATATGCTACCCACCTAGGAAAAAGGATTAAAATTTTATTCTCTGTCACACAGAATGCTCTTTACATGAAATTAATCACTTTTAAGGAGGCAGACCTGCACTACATAGCAAGGAACAGAGCCAGGCCAACTTCAGCAACATCTCTCTTAGAGGAACAGATAAACAGGGCATTTCCCTAATTGTCCTCTAGCACCATTAGCAAAACAACAGTCAAAGCTGCATGACTGCCTTGCTTCCTTCCCTTTCTTAGCTTCATCAGCACTAAGGATATGTTTCTGTTTTTCCATTAATTTTTCAAGACCAGAAGCAAGAAAAGGATGGAGCCTTTTATTTCACATGTCCAGGCTGCCTTGTTTTTCCAGGCTGCATTAAAAGCAAATAAAATTGATAAGACAAGGCTAATGAGTTGAGGACTTGATATTTTCATCTTATATTTTCAGTCTGTTATAAGTAAACCTTTAATGGCTTCTACTAACCTTATTATCATCGGTCAGTCAAGCCTTGCAAAAGTAACAAGCATCGACTGTGCTCTAGCCAAGATGAGTTTAATCTGAGAGTCAATAGTGGCTGTTTTTGTTAAACTTCTCTGGCATACTGCATGTTATCTGACTGACCTTGGCAATTCTGATTTGTCTTCATTCTCCTTTTATCTTCTTCTCAATTACTTGGTATTTATTCTGTTCTGACACAGATTTGGTACTTCTCGGTTCTCAAAGTCCCAAAAGGTTTCTCTATACTTGGAAGAAACTCTGCAGCAATTCTTCATTTCTTACAAGAGACCAATAAGTTCAAACATTGACACA
Organism: Pyrocephalus nanus; assembly: GCA_038380795.1. Lineage (NCBI taxonomy): Eukaryota > Metazoa > Chordata > Aves > Passeriformes > Tyrannidae > Pyrocephalus > Pyrocephalus nanus. The sequence goes on from CM076259.1 coordinate 85,238,707, forward strand.
TGGTTTGGAGATGCATTAGTGTAATTTTTAGTGTGGTCACTGAGTTCGCCATGGAAGACAATATACAATCAGTTTTTTCTTTTCTCTTTTTATCCACTCATTACAACAACTAAAGTAATTAGAAAACTACATGTTCTTTGTTTCTTTAAAAATATGACATATATTCTACTAGAGCACTAAAATAGTTTGAACCTTTTAGATTCAAGCAAGCTTGTCTCCTGTCTATGGAAATGTGCAAATCAAGATAGGAGAAGGAAAAGTTGCTTGGCAGTGGGCTATCTTGACTTGTACTTTCATGTTTTCGGTTATATGTGAGGATGTACAGTTCAGTTACACCAAGGGAGACTACAAGGAATAAATACAGGTAGTTGTACCAGCACTTGCAAAAATGTAGTGCTCCAGAGAAAGGAATATCAAATGAGCCCGTGATGATCTGTGTACACATAATGTAGCATGCATCTTGGAAGGCGCGATAGGAAGTTTGACCAGCAAGTCCCAACTCAGCCATGCCAGTCTTTTGCCTTCCTTGAATGATTTCTTACACTTGGGGATCAAGAGTTCTTGTGTTCTATGGAAAGCATCCTTAAAGATCTGCCAGTTCTGTCCCTGAGGGCAGTATGCCAGAGGTTTCTACTGAATAATTCCTTGAACAGCTGGACATTTCCTTTCCTACAATTTGGAGTCCTAACTTTACTCTTCAGCTGACCCATATCCCTCAGAACTGTGAATTCCACCAGTGCAGGATGACTGTAGCCCAAGCTGCTTCCAATCTTGATGCTTCCAACTGGCTCACTTGTGTTAATGACCACTGCATCTCCTCTGGTGGGAGCGTCTATTACCTGACTTCAGAAATTATTCTCCATGTATTCCATGAGTCTCCTGGATTGCCTACAGCTCATCATGCCATTTTCCCAGCAGATGTAGGGATGGTTGAAGTCCCTGAGCAGGACAAGCACCTGAGAGCACTTCTCCAGTAGCTCAAGCAAGAAGACTTCATCAATAGGCTCCCATGGATCAGGCAGCCTGTAGCAGACATCAACCACATTGCTGCCTTGGTCTCTGATTCTTACCTATAAGCTTCTGACCTGCCCGTGGCTGTTCCTCAGAGATAACTCTTCACATTCTACCCATCTCTTGTTGTAGGGTGAACTCCTCTACCCCTCCTTCCTCTTCTGTCCCTTCTGAACAGCCTGTAGCCACTGTTAGCCACTCTCCAGTCATCGATGGCTACAGGCTGGTACAACATTGTTACATTTTCCAGCAATATAACTGTTACAGAGTGCCAAAACCAGTCATTCTTTCTAATGCTGAAAAATATGATGAAAAAGAGTGTGATTGTCTCCTCCTGGTGGTCTGTACATTACAAATATGAGCTCTGTATGTCAGAATTTACAAATGCAGAGCTGCCAGGACTTAACAGTTCTTGGACCAGCATCTTCATAATAATCAGACTCATTTGCAAACCAGTTATCACATACCTAAATAAGCAATTAACAAAAAAAAATATAAACATGCAGTATATAATAGATGTTATATTACATTTGAGGGAGAACGCTATTTTCTTTCTGTCTGTGATGCATTTGTGTCACATTGTCAAATGTTTGGTAAAAAAAAAAAAAAGCAAGCTTATATTGGCACTCGATAACATGCTTAAAGGGGATTTTAGTTTCAAGTAAACACTGAATATCATGAGATCTGTGATGAAATTAGGGGAACTAAAAATGACTGTCACATGGCAGAGACTCCAGGGCTTGTTGCTGATACATTCAGCTGTCAGACATGCAACCAGCCAACTGCCTTGCTTCAGCATTTTCTCTTATTTTCTACTGACACCTAAGTATAACTTAGCTACATATATTCTTGCCAAAAATAAATGTCTCTCCGGCATGCTTTCTCTTTCCTAATTTTTTTTTTATGTTGACTGATTTTTTCCAAAAATTCCTACTAATAGAAAATTTAGAAAAATAAGACTGTTTGCTCTGCAAGGTTAGACTACACGTGGGATTGTTTAGACTTCCAGTCTGTTTGTCTAAATGTAAGTAAGAGCTGGCGTGTCCTATCCCTGAGACACAGTCACCTATATTAATCTTCAGGTTCTGGAATAACAGCATTTTTTTGGCTCTGAAGTATCCCATCTTCCTCGGACTATTGTGCAGGGCAAATGGAGACACCAAGGATCCTTGGAAGACCACTGCAAAACAGGGGTAGATGCCAGGTTCCTGGAATAGCCTACCATCAGTCCAGAGAGTCTCAGGAAGACTGTGCTGGACCCAAGATATCAGAAGCATTTTAGGCTTCATTAACTAGCACTTGCTGTAATTTTACTTAGGGTCTCATTTTTGCTGAAAGTAATGACAGCTGCTCCCTCTCCAGAGGAGACTTCAATCTCGTGGAGAAAAATCTCAAGAGTCACTAAAAAAGGAGAGAGATTTGGTCTGCTACTAGTACAAAACCTTAGTTCTTCATAACAAACAGAAAAGCAGAGGACATTACACGAATTAAGCACTGCCACCAACTCTCCCTGTTCATCAGGTCAATCCTTAACCTCTGGGAAGCTTTCCTGCTTTTTCTACAAAAGAAATATTTATATATTAGTGGCTATCAGATGTAATAACAGAATAATTAATATTACTCTGGTATTAAAACATATTGTATAAATTCAGAACCAGCACTGAACCATGTAGCCGTAAATGTTTAGAAAGTTGCCTCTGATATACCTTGAATGATAATACACAACACTAACAGAAAGAGTGATGCCACAAAAATACTTACAATGCACACTAGTTTGGCATGAATCTACCCTGAATTAGATACAGAAAGTATAACTTCACAGTGAATGTACTTATACCACAGATGAATTTGAACAGTTTCATAAAAATATAGTACATCATGTTGGAGCAATTACATCAAAATTAGCAGAACTTTCGAAATGAACTTGTAATATTTTTTTATGAGTCTTGGCTTGGCTATGAAATAGAGTAATAAAAATATAAAAGATACTTAATGCAGTGTCTCTCATGTATTGAGAAATTTATGGAGTTACACACAGAAAAGCAGTAGTGAATTAGTCAGTAGTGAGTAGTCAAGGAATTGGATAAATGTTTGACTCCCTAAGAAACAGTACATTACTTATGTTAGATCTAAAAGAAACATCAGCAGGGAATTTTAGGGAAACCCAAGGAGAGTTAGCAACTGAGCAACACAGTAGCAGATTACATTCAGAAAAGCTAATGAAATGAAGAAGTGAAATTACATAAGATCTTAACATATTTCAAATTCACTATATCTTGGTGTCCTTGTAGGTACCTCAGGAAAAAAATGCTTGGAAACATTCATGATCACAGGTTAACAAAAGGAAAGAAGATCCCTATAGAATCATATACACTCCATAAATCTTTAGGATGGTCAAATTTTCTTTGAATACTGCCTTGCACACTAGCCAAGGTATTTGAAAAAATATGTAATGGAAAGAGTCAAAGAGGGCAACACAAATAAGAAGATATGGAAATGACTGTTTGAAAGGGATTAACAAATGAATAGGAGGAAGAATGTGTCACAGGTACACCTCCCATCTTGTCTTCATGAATTGTCACATATGACCTAATCATATAAGAGATACAGGGTTTGGTAGGAAACTGTCAAGGGATAAATTTTCCATAAATGTATTTCTTTATCCCTCTTTATAAGACCTCTCTATATTGACTATTCTCTGAAAATTATAGTCTTCTGAAGAGAAAGGTGGAGGCATACTGGTTCCTTAATTTCTACCCTCCTAGAAGAGGAAAAAGCTACAATAGCTAAAATATGCTTATCTCAAAAAACAATTCAAGAATTCCATTGATGTTCCATGATCTAGCTCAGCCCATTCCAGAGTGCACAGATGGAAGCTCACATGTGGATTAAAGCTCTTTTTGCACATTGCAGTGCATTCCCAGAATGTTAATGAAACCCCTCTCAAGATGCAAATATTAATCTATGTTCCTTCTGGCCTGTTCTTCATCAGGAGTAAAATTCTGCCCTCAGACTTTATTAATGATTCTGCCGATGACACGAGATGAAACAAAGCACAACTCATTCCAAGAAAACCCAGCATTTACTTATCTAGGCTAAGAGAAACATTAAAATTGGTTATGACAGCTAGTTCTGTTAGAAAATTAATGATAGGAGGTTCAAAGTACTGATTGCATATCCATAAGAGGTTTCATGTTCAAAGGGGAATGTTTGATTGAACTGAGTTTATATTTAGAAAGATGGGATTTGTTTCTTTCAGACTGTATGTTAGATTTTGATTAATTTCTTCAAAATGCATTTTGCATTTTCTTCTTTTTTTTTTTGTCAGCAACACTTTGTATACTTTTGTACCTCACTTTATAAAAATCCACAAAAGGCAAAAAACACGTTTTAAGACCTGATTGAGCAAACTGCCAGAAATTTTGCTTTCCCCTATTTTAAATTGAACTGAAAACACTTTAATTGTTCATGAACCTTTGTGTATATACTTGGGTGTTCACAGTAAGAATGGCATGCTGGTCATGTCCACCTTTCCTGCCTTGCAGCAATCCTTCAGTAATGGGCAATGCAGGACACTGTAGACCTTCCCACTAGGGAAAAGATCAGTCACTGGCTACAAAACATGTCATTATTCTTGTTGTCTAAATCTAAGGTGCTTTTAAAAATGAACAACGGTATCTGCGATTTGATCAGTGCAGCAGCAAGAAAAATAAACCACTGAAAACCCATTAATCAATTCAGTCTTTTCCTTTTCCTTGCATCTTGCACCACAGCTCAGTATTACTGCATCTGGTAAAGCCTAAGGCATGGCCTTTCAGATTGTTTCAGTCCTCAGGTACACAGCTAGCACAGACTCCCACCATAAAGCTCCTCGTACATGATTAAAAAGTTAGTTGACCAGATGCTCAAAACAAGGTGTAATGGGTTTGTCAGCTTCATTTGGGTATGGCTGTCATATCTTGTCACCTGAAGGAGTGTCATGATTGAAGTTAATCTTGAGCACATGGGTTGGGAGAGGAGGTGCGGATTTCTGCTGGTCTGAAAAATGATGACTTTAATGGAAAAGAGTTCCTTCAAGTAGTTTAGCCATTTCTGCCTACTGTTTAATCCAAAATGCTCTTACTCCCTCAGAATGAAAAAATTAGCGGTCATTAATAGAGAGTGATCTCATTATGCTCAATAGCTCCCTATGCATTATTCTTCCAATGCTTTGTCCAAGCACTTTTGAATTGTTATAATATTTGAGCATTCACAGTACTCTATGGTAGAAGTTCCACAATGAATGTGCTTAAATTCTCATTTCCAGTCTGCCTTTGTTGCCTGTGTTTTATTTGCTTGTGCTGACATCATCTTTCAGAGAGAACACCTCTTCCTTCCTGATGTTTATGTGAATCCTAACTACCTCAATAAACTAAATTTTATGGCAGAATACTGAAAGTGTTTCCGCAATGCTCAAATCAGTGCTGAATTGAGATATCCAAGACAGTTTAATGTGCTATTTGAGTGCCAAAAGCAGCAGAGCAGCCTCCCTTAGCTCAGGAGGGTAAATTAACCTGAATGAAGAATGACAGTGGCAGAATATTTCTATGCAACAGCATATAGTACTTTAAAACCATATGAAGAAAGAGTGATCATATGGAGGAAAATCTCTGAAAGACTGCTATGCTGGAATCAAGTGACAGCATTGATTCTATATTCACATTTACATGGAAATGCACTTTCATACCATCCACTGGCATTGATGCCAATGTTGTAGCAGCTCTGTATTAAGAAATCCTGCTTGCCACATGTGTTTGATCAAACCAATCCAGTACACAGAACAGACATGAGCTGTCACACTGCATGGCAGTCCAGCATTATGCTATTAGGATCAACTTTTCACATAAAGAATGTGCCAAGTGCATATCTACATAAGAAAAGCAACTACAGACACACACTGATCACATGGCCTAATATGCCAGATGATTCATCTCACCATGTCACTTGAAGCACATGCAAAACTGGCAGAGAGTGTAAAGAGCTTCAAATTATTTCAACACATTTTTAGTCCAAAAAGAGAGAGTAAAAAGCTCCAGAAACTATTCTTGAACAAGATTTTCCACAGGAAGGGGTGGGTATATTTTGTTCACCACTAATAGCACACTGAGATGGCTGCTGTTTATAAGCTGCTGTCTTCTCTTCATTCATCCTGGCAACCAGACCAATTAGAACTCAGTATTCTGACTGAGAGAAAATAAGTTGTCCTCACAGTAACAACAGAGTTAGAGTGCAAATTAGCTGGCACTAGAGGTAAATATTCTAGACAAAATTTAAGATGAATTTCACATTTCTGAAATATCAAGGGAAATTTATATTAAAAATTATAAATTTCAAATATTAAACTTCATGTGTGCAGAAGTGCAGGGAATATTTTCTGACACTTGTGCTTTTTTGTGCTTGCCTACAGTGGAAAGTACAGAGATTTGTCTGTGTGCTGGGGAACAAGCAAAAGGGATGCAGAGGAAAGCAGAGCTGTGCTGTGAATTCTACAAAGATTGTTATTTTATTCAAAGACATATATTTTGGCATCCCAGATCAGCTTGTCCCCTCGGAAACTTTTCATAGAAGGCAGTAATAAATCATTGAGGCATTCATTCAGTCATTCACTTCACAAGTCCCACTGAGTACTATGTATCTACAGGCTGTTATGAATACACACAAGACTGAAAATACAACCAAGTTATGTAACAAACAAATCATACAGGAGTTGTTCTGGATGATAATAGTAGTGCTAAAATTGTTCAAGGAAAAGAACACAATTCAGTACAAATCTAAAGAAATAAACCCTTGTTATCAACATGATCAAAAAGGTTGACAGAACTATAAAACATTATTTTAACATTCCTCCATGAGTTTCTCCATTTGGCTAGAAACTAAAAAGAAAACACATAGAAACTGTGACACAATCATGTTCTGATTTATCCTATGTAATGTCTATCTCATTAGACAGTAGTAAATGTCTATTGGTAATATACATTTTCAAGGACAGAAGGGTTCTGAGCTAATAGATCTAAATTGGGAAGAACCTTTGCAAACCAAAATATATTTGAAATTTGCCATGGAGTAGAGCCTGATGAAGTTCCCACTGATATGCTCACTTTAAATAAAAACCACAAACATAACTTACTTGCATTCAACAACTGTCTAAGTATTAGGAAATGCAAGGTTTGAAGCGACTTCTCTGTTTATTACAATTCACTTGGATATTACTAGCACAGGACTAAATCAAATTTATGTGGTAGGTTTAATTAGTATCCTTGGACTTAAACCTAAATTTTAGTAGGTTTAATTAAATCCCTGGGATTTGATTTTTAATGTCACACACACTTTTCCCAGTACCTCAACAAAACAGCAGATTTCCACAAGGTAAGAGTAGCTTCAAGCAGTAACTAAAGATAGCTGAGGTGCACAGAGTTCACTGACAAGTGTTCATTAGCAGGAAAGCTCATTCAGGAGCTATCTGCCTCTTGTTGAGTATGCACATATTCCACACACCTGAATTAAACATATTCCTGCGATTTTCTGCCCAGGCTCACTTATATGTGTAGATAATAAAAAATGGGAACATAGTGATAATATTTTTTGGGGAAAGGAGATGTTTATATGACAGGGTTTTTAAAAACATTTTCCTGGGGAAAAAGAAAAATATACCCTGGAGCAGCTGAAATTCAAATCTGTATTTTGATTGAGGATCCCTGTTTGTATACTGTTTATAAATGGAAATCAATACCATCACAACAGCCTATTTATTACGAAGACATTCAATAATGTGATTCTCCTACCACTTTAAAAGGTGCTATAGAGAAAATCTATTTTCTAAATAGATAGACAAAACAATATATTTCCCTTTCATTTTTGAAGAATGCATATCTTAAGTCTTCAAGTTTGTCAAATTAAAATCTTTAGCTGAAACCCTTTTCAAAATGTTTGTAAAGCATTTGTATTGCCTGGCTTTGGATTACAAAACTGTGCAGGTGTACCCATGAGCAGACAGTGCTCAAGTTTTTTTCAAATGAATCGGCATGAAGAGAATTTCTCACAGTAATGTTGGACCCCAAGATTAACTCACTTGACTTTTGTTTTCCATCCATTTCACCAAAGTATTTGTTTCACCTTTTAGGAAAGTTTTAAACATGACAACAACACTACATACAATACAAAATTGGGACTATTGGACAAGCTGAGCAATAAAAGGAAAATGAGATTTACAGTAGTTGCACCATTTACTTTTATTATGAAAGAGAGAGGTATTACCATGCTACATGCTGTAAACTCAGATGTTCAGAAGTTGCTGGGCATTCCCCAAGCTGCGCACCTCCACCAGAAAACTGTAATTTCAATTCTCATTTACATGTCCCGTGATTGTATAGAGTAACATTGCACAGACTGGTATGAATATCTGCTCCTGCTGAGAGTGTGACTACAGCATCAATTAGAAAGGATGGTTTTGGCAAACATAACATAGTAAACCTACAGAAGACTTCATGTTATAAACCCATTGACCAGAAATGCAAAATATGAAAACCAAGATTCCCTGAATATGTGAGCAAACCTAAATTTCCTATACCTGTTGGGGAACAGTTGATCAACCTGACAGAAATCAGAGATAAACTCAAGCCTCTGCCTACTAGTCATGTACAACAACAAGGCACAAAAGCAGCACTTACAGCTAGAGAATATCAGAGGACATGAGTGTTCATCCATTGGGAAGTTGTGTAGCTGCAGCTGGCACTCAGCATTGATGGTAAGCCTGTGAAGAAACCAAGTGTCTGTTACTATGTGCCAGTACAATGAATAGTCAGGGGAGGAGACTGGGAAACCTTAAGCATCATTCAAGAATCTTTTGACATCCATAAGTAAGGCCTGAAAAGAAAGAACTATATTTGCAGATTGTTTGTTTGCTATTTAAGCCTCATCCAAACCAATGATAACTACCTAAAATAATTTCAGACACATCATCAAGAGTTTCTTGATCCCAAGAAATCTGTGCATACGTTTTTCTCCAGACAATTCATCATCAAAGGACCTGGGATGGAAACAACTATTCTTTACAAAAAAACCCAGGAAATATGGCTGACGTGATGATGTGTATTTCCACAAAATTAAAACCTCATAAAAAAATCTTATAAGAAATATTCTCCACATATAGTGTGAACTTTAAATTCTTTCAGTCTCTTTCAGCTGTCTCTCAACATATCTCTATATGCCATTCTATATTGTACAGATGCAACAAACAGATCAGCAGAAACATCTTTAGTCCTGCTTGAAAGCTTGTTTTACATGGCATCCCTAACACAAAGGATACTATGAATGGAGCTAATTTTAAAATTACTAATAAAAATTATAGCCTTCAGTCTGATAGTTTACAAGGTGAATGTATTTACCCAGGGAGATAGAATTCAGTGCTAGTTTATTGCACAATCTTTTTCAGGAAACACTACATAATTGCATGCTGGAATTTGTGCAGCAAGTATGGGCCATGTGGGTTTTTCCTTTTGGAAACTCAAAAAAAAGCTAACAGACTGGATGGGGAAAGGTTTGTGTCTCAGATTTACGATAGCGCAGAGAAAACCCCTCTCCTGGAAAAGGTCACCTGTGAGGAATTTAATAGTGTTATTGTGCTGAGAGTAGAAGAGGACTTTCAGTGCTGCAGTTGGAGGGCATTCACATCCAGAAGTGGGCAGGGAAGAGGAAGGAAAGGCCTGGACCTTGATTGAACCTTGTACTTTCTTATGAACATATAGCACCCATCAACATCTGAGTACCAGGGCACACAGTAGTTACCTCTTCCATGTCATACCAATTCTGACACTTAGGTCAGATAAATTGGTTTTGATTTACACAGTGTTAACAATGGCCAATGATCATTCTAACATCTTTTCTTGCGTAAAAAAAGGTTGACCTGAGGGGTCAAAAAGTACTCAAAATACTTTTCACAAACTAAAAATGCTCATTCCAATGGGTCAAGTATTACCTCTCTTTTAGCTGTTTAATACAAAATTTGCATTCCATTAATTTCTTTAGTGATAGGTATGTAAGTCTAACTACTATTAGATAGATACTTACCTTGCCCTGAAATACTGAAACAGGACTTAAAAGAAAAAAAACCAACAAGAACACTTAACCGAAAACCCCTCAAAAAAAAAAACCCAACAATCCAACCAAGAGGGTATTGGAGTTGACACTGTAATCACAAAGTGTAAAGTTTGCTAAAGGCAACTGAAATAAGTAAGAGCACCTCACAGCGGAGCAAGTCTAAGATGGAAAGGACACTAAAAATATCAGTAGCTTTTCCAGCTGTTTATTTCCTTCCTTATTGTTTGCCAAAGACTTTCTATTGGACCCCAACTGCTATTGCAATTATGATAGGAATATGCTGTTGCACCAAGAGGGCTGAACACAATCACTGAAGAAAATGTAGCGTGAAAGAGATATTTCTGAAACTGGCTTGTGGAACATGGCTTATGGCACAACTCCCTTCTGAACAGCTCATCTCTCCCATAAGTAAACATGTATTTTGATTTCCACGGGGTTTTTTAATGCAGATATGTCATATACTCCATATCTAAATACTGCATATATATACTGCATTTCTAACATCATATAATTTATTTCTAATATCATATAGTTGTTGGTATCCCAAAGATTAAAAAGAACTCTAAAAACCTTTTCTCTAGCAAGTGATGAGATGTAATAGACTACCTTTCAGCATGGCTTATTCAAAGAGTCAAGTATCAGCATGAATTTAGAATATCAGCATGAATCTAGAAATGCTTTTTCCAGCCCTGGTTTCATGGGACTACATTTTATTACAAGCACTAAAAAAACCCAACTTCTACAATTTAGATATTCCTGTTTCTAATTCTTTCTTAGTAAGACAAGACTTTGTTTTTTAAAGCTGGCGGTACTTATGTCTGAATATTAAAATATTTGTACAACATGGTCAGGTAAGGATCAGGAAGAAAACAACTGAGGAGAACACAGATACTGCTAAAAATTACTATTGCTACACCAGAAGTGGGAGAAGCTCTGAGCCCTGCACCTTGCCAAGTTCTCACCTGAGAGTGTACAAGATCTTGCCATCATTCCATATGCGGAGGAGCTGGTTGGGGGTGGTGATCCAGTGAGCCTCTGCTGTCTTCGAGTTACGAAATATTGTGTCTGGGATCCAGATCAAGCCAACCATGTTGCTGTTCAGAGTCAGTATTTTCATGGTGCTGTTGAAGCGAAGACGGCTATCTGTCCACGTCTGGGCAAAAAATACATCAATTTGGTATTCCTGCAAAGAAAGTGTGACACGCAAATTGAAAACAGTTCCATACTTCTCACTGCTCTTTGGTGTTTGATTAGGCCTGTTTTGGTGTAGAGCCACAGGATACATTCTCACCAACGGAGCTATGCTTTCTTTTTGTTTTGCTGCCTGAGGAAATTTTCCTTTTCTTCTTTTTTTCCCCTTTCCTTCCCCATCTTTTTTCAGCTCTACCTGCTTTATAACAGGCCAAACATCTCACTTGCATGGTCCTGTGCAACAACAGTTTCTGCACACGCATTTTTTTTGCACTGTATCTAAAAATTCACCACTACAAGGTACAATTTGCAGACTTTGTCGTAGGACAGACTGACAACAGAAATGTAAAAGATGAACATGATCAACACACATAAGCTAGAGAATGGTAAATTTCCCTGATTATGCCCTTTAGGGGGGAGGCTGTATAAATTCAATAAATTATTTGTTCTGTTTGCTAACAATTTTCCAGACACTGTTTTTCAGGTTACACTTCAGCAGAATGAAAAGGCATGTTAGTGCTCCTTTATAGACACCTCATGTACCCCTAATGCTAGGGGTGGAACAATTGGCCAGAACAGGCTAATACCATAATTTACATGAAATTTATCCTTTCTTTCATTTGATGTTTACTACTGTGTTTTTGTAGGTAAGCCATGATAGTAGGTATAAATTCAGAAATTAAAATACATATGAACAAACAGACAAAATTGCATAGGTGAATATATTAAACATGCTGATTTATGCATTTAATACCCCATAGAAGAAACTGTATTTTAATTTTGTATTTGAATTGTGAATTCCAGACACCAGAGGCTGGGAAAGGTCATGTTACATTTGTTAATGTTCCTCTTCCTCTTTTCAGTCCCTGTAGAAACAGACATATGCCTGTGTCACACAATACTCTCTCAGTATTGCAGGTGTGGCTGCATCCATAACAGGGATGGTGTTTGTTGATGTGACAAAACGTGTATGCTCTACAACACAGGCAATTACAGGGGCTAGGAATAATCCAAAAAAAACCAACTCGTTAGGACCCCTGGTAGATGAACTCTTGCTATATCTGAACAAAGGAGAATTAAGGCTATGTGGAAAGTCCAGTGTGTCTTTGACCACTCTGAACTTGTTTTTATTGCCTTTTTGTTTGCCTATTCTTAAGTTTTAGCATAACAGTATTGTATTTTTTTTTTCTTTCTAGATAGTAAGTAAAGGCTGCAGTCTGAACTGAGGACAGTGTTTTTGCTGAGCGCCACTGGTTTCTTCTACATTTTTGTCAGGCCATCCTTCCGAAGGTGATGGTATAACACCAGGAAACCTAATTCACTGGCACTTTAATCCAAGTCCAAAACACACTTTCGGCCTCTCATCTCTAGATGGTAAATGATCAAAAGGTGTTAGCACGTATCCAAATACCAGCAGTAGATTACCTCAGGAATTAAAGCCTATCCACCAAAAGTGTTAAGGACTATTTTCCTTTATAGCTTATCTCACTACCATTTTTCATTGTATGATTAGCTTTGTTTTCTCAGGGAAGATGACAGATTTGAATCTGAAGAGACTTTCATATTGATGACATCACACATCTGAAGCATGCCATGTTATGTACACAGTGTACCTTTATTATTCAAAAAGAACACCCTTAGTTCACCACATTTTCGATGGCAGAGCACTGATCTTATTTCTTTACAATCAACTCCATTTTAGTCTTTGGAAGTGTAGTGAAATTGTTTGGTACATTCAGCTTCTGTAGAGAGGAATATGCCAGACAAGTCTATGGGTTTCTCCAAATGCTGAGAGAGTAGAGTTGCTTTTTTTAGCTCACATGTGAGAATCTATATTTTTAGAATCAAAGATCATTTGTATACAGCTGGCTAATGACAGATCTGTCTTTTCACAGGACGAGTTTTTGTGTGATATTCATATTTGAGCTTATTTTATATGAATGCTTCATTTTTAAATGAATTTAGAAGCAACCAAGTTCTAAATTTAGAAGCAACCATAGTTCCTTCCTAGTTTATCATACATATTTAATGATTTTTAGGATTCGAGATATTCAGGATTTCTACCCCACCAAAAGAAAATAAAGACTTTGAGCTCCTTAGCACATTGTCCTGAGAAGGTACTGCAGCTAGATCTGAGCAAAGTGGGCCCTTGGAGCAGTATAAATGTAACACTGTGGTTTCTATTCTGGTAAATTACTTTGGCTGAGAAACAGATTACATTAGTCTGGAAGCAGGGTCACGCTAATACCACTGTCCATCTCCCGTTTTTTATCTTCTTATTACTGCAACTAGAATGTGCCAGCAATGATCATTATTCAAAATATCTCTGCAGTGGAACACTGTAACTCCATTCACCTTAATAAAAGCACTTCAACTCAAATTAAATGGTTCACAGATCTTTTGAATTAATTAGTTCTGTAAAAAACTCATTTTTTCCTTTTGTAAACTGAGGTCAGAGAAATAAAAGCAACAATTTAAAAAGCCAAGTCAAACTGTTGGTTTCAATTAGTTGCACTGACTTTTTTAAAACTTTTTTTTTTTTTAATTATTTACAATGTTGTCAGAATGTACAATCTACGAAAAAAATATTCCCAGTAAAAATACACATTTCCATATAATATCTGAATTCCAATTCTCTCCATTAATGCTTTTTAGAAGTTTATGTTATGTCAGTACATACTTTACATTAATCTTTCGAATTTCTTCAGTCTTTAACCAAGAAGATAACGGGTATGATATTTATGTATTCACTCTACTCCAAAGGGACACAGGTCGCTTTCGAAATTGGCACTCAGTTCTTCTCTTCTAATGGTTTTAAGCCTATGCATATTTCAGGAAAATTACCTCTATTTTCCCTGACAACAGATACTCCATTCTCAGTGAAGTCAACAGCTTCCATATATTGCTTTGCACAGAGCTGGTACAGTGATCTCCAACACACAGCATCCAATAAGAAACTGCCAGAATAAAGGTTTCTGTGTTGGTTTTATATACAGGTCAATATAATGTAATATAAGAAAAGAATGTTCTTCATTTGCGAGCTAATATCTGCCATTTTAGATAGTTATGAATTGTAACGACTGCACTTAGGGTTCAGACAGGACATCATGTTTCAGTGATGTGATACCTCAAATGAAGGCATCGTACAACTCATGCAATATTCTTCATGTTCTGTTCTACCACTGCATCAGAAGTGTTGTTAATATTCTTCTGATTCTTTATTTTCATTTTTATTTTTATTTTTTTGGCAGCAACCATTGACTACTACAATGAACAGAGAAAGAAGTCAAAACCAGCAAAATTTTCAACAAGACTTCTTCACAGCAGCAGAAAAGTAAAACTGTGTTCTCCATGGAGTGTCAGTGTCACATACAGCAAATTGTCCTCTTACTAAGTTGTCTTGTCTTAATGGTACCTGGTTTGCAATAACAGCAAAACAAACTCAAGACTTTTCCTACTTATACCACATATTCACACTTTGCCTCAACACACTAACTGAAGCTATGCTCCAGAGCAGCCAAACTTTCAAGAAGGCATTCTCCTTAAGAAGGGACAACTCTAACAGAAGAAACAAGTCTACATGTTAACATGAGGGGAAATTCTAGGGAAATCTTATTTCCTTTAGTATATATGCATATCTCTGAAACAGTATTAAATTTCACTGATGGGAAATTAATTATAAACTTGAAAGGATTGATAGAAGTATAATTTATTAGTAGTTGTAATGGATTTCATTTTGTTTGGCTTTGAAAGTAAATTCATGAACCACACTACATGTTAAATTTTCCAGTCTTAGAAACTTCACTGAAATGAAAACTGTTTGAGAAATCCACAGTCTGTCCAAATTTGATTATATATGGATTTTTTTAATTATAAAAGAAACAATTTTAAGAAATTGAGAAAGCAGGAATGTGAAGCTAAAATACAATTTTTTTTCCTGTTTGAAGGCTCCTGACATATACAAGTACTCAGCTGAACCTCTAACCACACAATATTACGCCTTTTAAGAAATTTTAAATTAACAATATTTTTTACTCTTTCTGGAAAGAGTACATTAAAACTATCAGTTTCTTTGTATTTTGTTTGATCATATGAAAATATAAAGCCTCATTTCTGGCAGCTAATGCTGTGTTAAATGCCTTTGTTTTCTTTTTTACCCTCTGATGATGAATAGTTTATTACCAAGAATTTGTCATCAGTTCTTTTTTGCAAATTACCCTTAACTGAATGCTTTATCTTATACATCATGGAAAAAGACAGATTGTTCTACCTGCAAGACTTCCACTTGCAAGAAACACTCAGTAAAACCCAAAAATTAAAAGCGACATTCTGTCACTGAAAACCTCTTCACCAACTTCTATGAGTCTTTCTTTGAAAATGGCATTTTAAATTTGGCACCTGACAACATTCACAACTTCCAAAAGAAACTCCTAGAACTAAGAAAACAGATTATGATCCTTCCACAATACAGTATGCAAGTAATTGTCTCCTGTAGAATATTTCTTCCCATTCAAATTTAATAAGTTTTCCTTTAAATCTGAAACATTTGCTGAGAAAAATGACTGAATGAGACAAGGAAAGCTAGATGGTATTTTTTCTGTTATGTGGTTATGTACAGAGCAAGAAGCTAAAGACAACTTTTCTTTCCTACTTCCCATGATTTGTGGATGGGGGACACAACCCAGATTTAGCAACAAAATTACCCGCAAATAACTGTATATAGTCAAGGTTCCAACTACTCGATTTTAGCTTTTTATATATATATTCAGATATTCGTAATGTGGTTTCATTAGTGCCTTGAAAATAACCAAGTCAGCAGTGAACTACTTGCCCTTCACCTGTGTAGGAAAGATAATGATTGGGAACACCTTGGAAGTGCCATTGTTTGAGGCATCTGTAGTCACAGAGAAAAATACATGGTTTTCAACCAACTCTTTCATTGTTTTCACAGTCAAAAGTGCCACCAACCTGCTGTTGAAAATAAATGAAGCTTTTCTCCTTTCATGGTGTATCATTTTAGCCCTGGAAAATACTATTTAACTGGCTCTCACAGTCAGGTAATGGATTTGAATGACTACGGATAATAGTATGACATGACTTTATTGCTTCTGCTGCAGCCTTCATATTTTCTGGATTTTCACAATTCTTCACAACAATAAAAACAACAATATCAAGATTCTTTTCCTTGGAAAAAATGTGAGAATTTCTTGCATGATACTTTCCAGGTTTTTTCCAATGCCTACCAGACAACACACCATCACTGCAAGACTCATTTCCCCATAATGTAGGAAGTCCTTGGACAAATACTGCTATCTATTCTGATTGATTCAGAATCATTTCTCTAACTCTTCCAAAATGGTGGGTTTTGGTTTTGATGGTTTTGTTGTTTTGGTTTTTTTGTTTTTTTTTTTTCATTGAAGAGCCTTTATATTGATTGGTGATGGAGTGATACTGTCTTTGATTAAAGCTGTTACTGGCATTTGTATGAGGCTGGTACTCAATCAACTGAAAATAGCTAGATAATTAGAGTCCAATTTAGATTATGATTATTCTGTACCCTCCAACCTCCCTTTTTAGATTATGATTATTCTGTACCCTCCAACCTCCCTTGTATAACATGCCAACATACCACAACACACCACAAACACTGTTCCCATAAGCTTGGAACTGGTCTAATAAACTGCGTAAGGGAAAAAATATCCTTTAGTTACCAAAGGGCTTGGCTTCACCAAAGTGGGTAATCCTGCTTGTAAGTCTAAAACTGTTCTGAAAATAAGCATTAAACTTTGGCTTTATAATTCAGTTCAAACCATTCAGTATGAAGTATGCTTAAAAAATTAATAATGGTAGAATGCCTCACATGCAAACAGTGCCGCAGAAATTTTAAGCATTACGGTTTAAAAGGGGACATGGGATGGGGCTGTCCAGGGAAACAGGAGAGAAATGGAAGAAAAATCTCTGAAGGGTAGGAATCTCCCCCTTACTACACTCAGCCATAGGCCACAGGTGAACACACACAGAGATGTTCTTTCTTTATGCCCCTGTCATGCTTGGATTAGAAGTACAAAGAGAAGGGTTTGAGATACTGCATTTTAATAGGAAATGTCCCAAATATTAAAGTGACAGTCATGATGTCTGTTTATTTAGTCTGCAATTTGATGCACTTGAGAACATTCAAAGAGCATAATCTCTTGAGAGTTTGAAGTTCATTTTCAATAAAAGTATATTTTTGCAGCCCAGCTCACCATTGAAAGGAAAGTTCAATCAACAACTGAATTGCCAAAATTACCCCGCAAAGGGCTGTCTGATTGATTCAGCCGCCTCTTTAATTTTGTGACAAATGAGTGAAAGAGAAAATGCTCTGTGAAGTATGGGGTGAGTGGTTCCCCCTTCCTGAACCAGTACATTCACACATTTGATTTAAAAAACCCCAAGCAACTGTCTGGAGCACAGTGCACCTTCAGCTTCCCTGATTCAGCCCATCTTACCCTGGGCTAGCAGGAGGAGAGAATTGTCCTCTGTCCATTGGAACATCTTCTGAACAGATTTTTGATAATTTTAAGAGGTACAGGCCATTCTGTATTTTTGATATAGATGGAAATAAATACTTCCACAGCAACTGCTACATGATGTGTCCTGTTTTTCCCCAGATTGCATGGTGTAGCGATTATAAAAAGCCAGGAACTGTGGCAGTTCCAGGAGAGCCCTAGAAAACTTACTGTGTTACCTTAGCATTATTGCTTGACAGCTACTGGCTGTTTTTACCCTATGTGCAACTTGCCTTCTAGTTTCAAAAATTGGTAAAAACTTCTCAGGTATCCTATAGAAAGAAAGTACTGGAATGGTCTACTATTTTTCCAGCAAAGCCATTTTGAATCTTACATTATTTCCATTTTTGTGGAAATAATGTAAAAAGAAATAAATGAAATCTGCTGGAGAAAACCCAGTAAAATAAAGAGTGCATTTCACATGCAGTGTATATTCAAAACTCTTGCGGTATCATTAAGACCAGCACAAGCCTTCTGTGAGAACAGTAATTCTCACTCTTGAGTCCTGAAAGTTTGACTTGCTTTCAGCACAGCTTGGGATGAG
This sequence comes from Pyrocephalus nanus, assembly GCA_038380795.1. Classification (NCBI taxonomy): domain Eukaryota; kingdom Metazoa; phylum Chordata; class Aves; order Passeriformes; family Tyrannidae; genus Pyrocephalus; species Pyrocephalus nanus. The sequence goes on from CM076259.1 coordinate 85,257,136, forward strand.
AGGAGTAGCACCATTAGGGCTGCCTGTAACTTTTTCCTAAAGTGTCTCTGCCAGCCTAGAACTTTATGTTTTCAAAGGCTGCCCAGAAGCTAAATGGGCGGGACTTACTTCACGCTGCATACAACACCAGGTTTTGGAGCCTGAAAAACAGCATGTGAGGGATCACTTTCCCATTCGCCACTAGTCTGCTTTGTTTCCACTTTCTGTGCTTCTTCTCCTCCTCCAGATCCTACCCTTATTCCTAGTAGTCTCTCTTCAGAGCGGAAAATCTAAGAAAACACTCTCTCACTTTTGGTTTTTTTTTTTCCTTTCTTAAACAGAATTTATCTTTCCCATCAGTGTTAAGGCTGTACCTTTAAAAGATCCCCAGAAGAAATGCATAAAGAATGATTAGGTTTAGAGTCGTAATAAAATATATAACTTTGAAAACTTTCAAAATCTTTTTACGTCCAGGAAGAGTTTCAAAAACTTGCTCAAAAGACTTTCAATAACTTGGTCTTTTGTGAGAATTTGCTTTGATACTTTCATAGTGTTACAGGCATGATAGTTTCATGGAGAAAATACAACAAAAAAAGCAAAGTCAACACTGAGATTGTCACCACAGATATAAGGGCTATTCGGGTTAGCATTGTCAAAATATTTCAGCAAGTAGTCCAAATTGTCTCCATATGAATGCTGAATGCTTTGAATGAGAAAAATAAGAAAAAAAGCTCTTCTCATCACTGCCTCAGCGTGAATCCTGGAGTAAGAAGGATGGAAGCTTGCCTTCACTATAGAATTGCCCCTTGCCTGCTTAAGGGATTATTTCACAGATTTCTTGCTATTATAAAGAGGGAAAGACAGCTAACTTCACACTAAAAATAAAGCATGCAGTTATCATGCAGCATTTCCTTTTTCTGGGAAAACATTTGTCTGTCTCATTCTGCCTATTTTGGCTCTTTGGAGGCTAGCTCCAGTCCTGCTGTATTTCAAATAAATTCTTACACTCAGTTAAAGGAAGAGATGGAGATTTTTGTTTTGGCCCACCCCCTGACATTCCTTCATAACTTCTCTTCACTCCGCACTGGTGGATTACCTCTTCTGCTTTGATCAATCATTCTACAATCAGAAACACAGCATGAAATTAGAAAGAATGCATTTCAAAAAAAACAGCAGTAAATCTATTCCCTTTTGGTGGAAGACTCCTCATACTTGCTAAATACTGCTGCTTCCTATTTCTTTTTGGACTCTTCCATTGGCTTCTGTTTCTCTTAAAGCATTACCAAAGACATCCTGATTGCTATGATCATTCCACAACTGCATTTCCACACCCTCTTCTCTTGGTGTGTCAGAAGGGCTAAGGTTCATGTCCTGTTTCAGGCAGGCTCTGCTGAGAAGCTTTGCCTTTGATGAGATATAAGTATAAGCTCCTAGATTGGGCTACTTTAGAGAAAGGGATGCCCAATGTATGCAAGGAAGTCACAGAGGAAGTACTTGGCAGCAAGCAGACTTGATCACTCTCATCTGATGAGCAAGGTTACTCAAAGTGCTAATCAGAATAGTCACTTCTATGAAGATTGCTGCCAGGAGGAATAATATTCTTGGGATTGACAGAGAAAGCACCGTGCCCACTCTTACTTGTAATTTAAGGCTCTACTAAGACAGCAGACAGGATGGAATTTGGGAGAGAAAGAGAGTGATTCCAAATGAGTAACTTAAGAAAACAAGGTTGTTAACTTGTGAATTTAGTATGACCAGTATATAAGGACAAACTTAAGTCCTGTGGAAATAGTTAAGAAATAAAAATGAATAATCCCTATCGGAAGAAACAAAGAAAGAGAAAATTAAAAGTCTGTGAATATATGTTAATTGATGCACTTAATATAACAAAGCACATTATCAAGATCTCCTAAGAATACTTGATATCTGAAAAAAAAAAAAACCATAAAACAAATCATAAAGATACTCAATAGTATTCACCTACTACAACAAAAGATGTTGTTTAGTTGAGCCATTACCTTATTCAAAAAAAGTGCTAAACTTCCCTGTTCACAAAAAATAAATGCATTCTCAACAAGTACACACAAGAAGACTTTATGCTCATAATCTCTGTTAAAGAACCTCTGACCAAAGAAGTGGAGGAATATTTTGAAACATCTTTTATGCCATAAGCAAGCTAGAAAAGGAGAGGTTACCATGATGTTTTTATGTGTACTGTCATTCTCAGCACAAGATTAGCTGTAAAGGAATGGAAGGCAAAGCAGTGATGAAAAAACAGACATCTCAGGGCTGAGGATCAGGTACAGTGATGGTCTCACATGGAATCGTGAGTAAGAGGAAAGATGGTAAGGAACATTTATGAGGAGCAAAATAGCAGGTGGCAAAATCAGATGGGTAAAAGTCCTGTTCCAGCTGTTCCCCTCCAGTGTCATTTTTAGGGTAACTCCTGAGGCCCTGTTGTATCTTAAGAAACCAAATGCCACTCTACTACAGTACCGAAGTGTCCCAGAAAGTTGCTGTCTTGCAACACTATGGTTGGGGGGGAAAAAAAGTTGTAACTTTCTTTTTCTTTCTCAGAAGATGAGATATTGAGGAAATTTTTGTCTTCTCCAGGATGCAGCAAGGTTACAGCTCACCAGAGATTTAAACCCTGTTCTTTCAAACCCTCCCCCATTTCAAACCATCCTGTCACCCATTAGTGAACATTTTCAAGGGTCAAATAAATTCCACATATAATTCCAAATTTGTTGTGCTTTTCCTCAAAACAAGCACTAACTCATTGATTGCATCCCCACAGCTGAATAAAGGGAGACTACACACATAGCTCAATCACCACAAACCCAATCATTCACCTTATTTCATTGCCAGCTGACTTTCTTACTCTGTTCCTCCCAGGATAAATCTGCCACAGAGGCAGCTAAAACTTAGAAATAGAGACATATACCAGTTGGTGCCACTCAGTCCTGGAGACAAGTATTTGTCTCTGGACAGTTTTGTGATCTGGGTAAGTCTGTTCTGCTGAATCAAACTCTACATTTATTACAACACAGATAGGATCCAAAAGGGCAGTTTAAAGTGTTGGATGACAGAAACCAAGGAAATAAATGAAACAACAGTGAGCATGGGAGTTATATTCTATATTCACAGGATGTGAATAGGTGTTACATTTTAAAAAAATTATGCACAAAAAAGCTGACTGTGCAAAAAGTAGTAGAAAAAGATCATCTGTAAAAACCCTCATTTGCATTTGAGGGAAATGCTCTAAAAATGAGAAGATGATTGCTCTGCCTCATAGGCACAGAGAGACACTCTGTAATGAGAATTTTTGCTGTGTGCAAGCCTTCCTTGGCCTCCAGAGGAGCCAGGGCAGCCCTGCATGCTCTGCACTGTTAGCACAGGCAAAACCAGACCCCTCTCTGCTTCTGCACCACTGGGAGTATTCTTTAAGGGGAGGTTGAGAGTGTTTATTTGAAATATATAGTCCCTAAGACTGTGCTGGTTGCCCTACTAGGCTGAACCTAGCAATCCCACATTTCCAGTTTCAATTCACAGCTTACCTCTTCAGAGGAAAACAAAGCAGGCAAATGTATTTGGACTTCACCCAGGCTTTACAACAGTAGCAGAGGCATTTCAACAGGGGGAGTATCTGGAGGCCTTTCCTTGCCTCAGTTTCTTCACCTCTTGTGTATTATTTATTTATTTATTTATTTTGTTCTGGTTTTGTGGGCACTTCCCTGGGATCTATTCACCCAGGTCATGCTTCCTATCAAGGCTTCTTGTTTTGTGTGGTTTGACACAGAATTAGTTCTGTCTCCCTTTAAGACTGTTCTTTTTGGGTCAAAGTTCACCAATTCTAGTTCCTCCTAGATTTCAGTCCATTCTTTTTTGATATGAGACTTATTAAAACACTGGTAATTCTTCGTTGTCTGTAGTCAGGGGAAAAGTGACACCAGATGAAATAGCAGATGGCTGATTGCCATTCACTGGGCCATTCAATGAGAGCAATTTCAGGAGTCCAGGCTGTTCCTATCAGTTTTATATGGCCATATTATACTCACAAACTCCACTGCTCACCAGTTGGGGAAATTCAAAAGGAGACTACCAGAAATTTTCAGTACATGATATCACTCTTCGTAAGATCTATCTTGCAAAGCACATTAGGGAAAATGAAATACAGCCCTCTAAGACAAACTCACTCCCTAACTCAGCATCTCTTCTAACACCGCACAATTAATAACTTATACTGGCATATAGTTTTTTACACTATACTAGAAAGAAGAAAAAGTAATTCTGCTACTAGTAGTGGACTGGTTATATTGCCATCAATCAAAAGAGATTTAAATGGGTGCACCTTCTGTGGAAAAAATACTTTATCTCCAGTGCAGTTTCACATTCTAACTGGAAATGAAGTAGGCAATATACATATACATAGCAGATACATATACATAGGTGATAACACAAGTACTCCTGCTATGCTGCACCTAAATTCCCCAGCACCAGGCAGGTAAGGAGACATAAGGGCAGCTGCATCTCCAACCCCAGTGAGGAAAGCACTCCATCTGTTGCCATGGTAACACTCCCACCACCTCTGCTCGCTCCCCACCCCTCCACTGGTCCCCTCCCTGTTGCTGTGGTAACCATTTGATACCAGTCCTGCTTCTCCCACTCCTGCATGCCTCTGGCCCTGAGTGGACACCCACCCACCCTTCAGCCATGGGCTCAGGGCACACACTGACATCAGCACCATGCAGCTGCAAATTTAATCTGGGACTTACAGGGAAAGCACCAGTTTCTTTCAGACAGAAGAGGTTGTGGAGGTTCTGTTTGCTTTGTTTGGGTGGATTTACGCAGGGATATGCTACAGGGGAAAGCCATAAGGTCAATAGAATGCTTGTATGTCTCTTTCTGTGGTACATGTATTCAGGCTGATCTTTCATGTCACTGATAATCTACTTTAGAGCAATCTCTTTTCCCGTATTTTTTTCCTTCTATTATCTAATTACAGAAACAATAATATTGACCCAGCCACATTTCTCTAACTCAGTGTTTTTTGCCTTAGTTGGTCCGCATTTCTTTGATTTCTAAATACTGTTCTTAAATTAATAGAGGCTTTATTATTATTTCTATTTTCTTTTTCCAAATCTCAGTTAAAGAAATATGGAAAGAAACGTTTTGCTCAGAATCTTGAAGCATTTCTTTCTGAATCCTGCCAAAAGTTCTCCAGCCTTGAACACTTTCACTGCAAAGATATAAACTGGGTAAGATTTCCAGCATAAGTTTTCTGAACTTTTCTTGAACACTTTAAACTTTGGCAGATTCTTAAAGCTTCTTTCACCACAAGAATAGGACAAATCTTTCATGCCCTATCCAACTACTGAATCTTAGCAGACAACTGGAAGTCCAGCAAGAAGACACGTGGAAGTCCAAGGGCTAGAAGTAGTTTCTGGTTTTACCTAATATCTATACACATTCACACTGTTTTCTTCATTTCAGCATCTCCAAACTTGTAGCAGGAGAGAAAAACTCAGCTCTAATTCAACAGCAACTTATGCCAACACAGAAAAAAAGAGATCTCTTTTTCATGTCAGTTTTCTATTTCACTGTTGTTCTCTAAAACATATTTCACAGTGCCCAGCTGTGAAGTGTTTCGTGCAACAATTCATAATACACATTCCAATTGCCTATGAAAGGGAAAAATTATTATAGTAGTTTCAATACCAAGAACTAGTCCATTGTGAACAACATGAAAGAAGTGGAAATGCTTTTTAGTAGTGGAACCCTGTGTGAATCTTTACTTTTTAATTTCCTAGAATAACAGTAAGAATGAAAAAAGAGGAACCAAAGTACAAATTGTTCTAGGTAGATTCTTCTCATTCTTAAAATGTGGAATAAAAGATGACATGAGAAAGATGGTTGAAATTGTTCTGGAGGCAATAGTGGAATGAAAAATTAACTAAGGAATGTGAGAATTCTTGAAAGAAGTTATTGAAGAACTGAATTTTTAATTCTGCATTTTTTAAAAAGCAAACTCAATCTGAGTTGATAAATATGTACATATGTCAGCTGCCATTAGAATGAAAAAAGCTTGAGGAGGAAGTCTAATGCAGTTTATATCTTTCTCTAAACCCATAAAGGAGAACACTCATCAGAGTTGCAAATTGGCCACCTGCTTCAACTTTGCTCCATTTGAATTTGGTAACCTTCATAATTAAATGGCATTACCAGTTTGGGAAAAATTAGTAATCAAATATCAAACCAAATAACTTTCTCATCTGAATCTTCATTTGAGGTTCTTTTCATCTTGTTCTTAATACAACACCCAAGTGACATGTAGTCCACACACTGATGGATAAGGAAGGTTTATAACAAACATTATAACAACATTCAGGGACAACTCAGCTTAAGGCTGGTCTAAATTATATTTCCAGAAGGATAAAAGCCTCAAATCCGGGAGTTAGACAAGGTTTACTTTAGAAAAAACTTATTATAAAATACAGCTCTATTATATGATTAGAGTTTCTATACCAAAATCATTTTAGTATATTGCAGGTGAGGTTCTTAATATCACCAGACATTATGGGATCTGACTTGTCTTATTATAGAATTCTATTTTCAGTACATATAGGAAAGGCAATATCAATGTCAAGTAAATGACTCAAACCAACTTCATAATTATTGTTTTTATTTCAGTCAAAAAAGTACAGCCATTTCTGAGTACGAAGTTATAATAGCAACATTATCTTATTTAATATTAAAAAAAAAGTTCTTGCAAACTCTTGAAAGAAGTTCTTGCATCAAGAACACAAGATTCAGGAAGAGTAGCTTTGTTTTACGAAACATAACTTTCTGTATACAGAAAATTTGTCCAAACTGTGACCAAAAGAAAAAGAAACAATCAAACAAACCCAGTTCACGGTTTGTATATTATTGGTAGACATTTTCTAGATACTTGCAGCTAAATTTCTCAAATAATCTGTCAAAATAGACAATTTTCTGACAGTAAATAGGACTTTCTTTGTAGTCATTGCTCTAAAGTGCTGAGGCTTTACCTACAGAGAAAAAAGGAAATATCCTGTCTTTTCCAAGCTCTACATTCTTTTATTTGCATGCACTGTGAGTGGAGTACAGTTTTTTTTCTGGTTAGACCTTAACAGAATCCAGCTAAACTTCATTGCAACACTGCCAACCAGGTGAAAGAGAAAATGAGAAAAAGAACTTGACCAGAATTTTGAGTTACACAATTTCACTGAGACCACTGCATCACAACAGATATTTCAGAGGATGTTTGCTCTTTGCTGTTTGCAGTGGAATATGGCATGGAGAAATCCCTGTGACTATGCACAGAGGTGTTCCCAAATACATGTATACTGCTGTGTTGTTGAGGTAAATACTGAATAAAATGAGCACGTGGTTTTGACAAATGGTAGTAAAAGAAGAACACAGACAGGATATGAAGAGATTTCTGAGACAAATTGTAGCAATTTTGGATTATGACAGATCCAAATTTCTATCAGAAAATGTACAAGTAAATTCTTCAGGTTTTACCAAAACAGCAACAATAACTTAAAACATTTATAAAGCATTCTTGCTTTTGCAAAACCTATGAAGTCTTCACATTTAATAAAATTAGGTTGACTCAATGGTTGCATTATGAATAAGTCCCCTCAGAGGGGACTCAGATTTTCTTCCCTTTTTTTTCCCCTATCATAAGCTAAATATTTTGTTTCTAACAGATATTCATAAAGGACAATGGACAGAATTTAAGCTACCCATTTAGAATTTTCACAACATAGTTTAGAAATCCAAGTTCCATTCTAAATCTAATGAGCTCAGTTCTTTTAGCAGGGTATTTCTCCATTATATAAATTTACTGAACATATCAATGCTCTGTTCTGGACTACTGCAGGAATATGCAATATATTTTCTAAAGCTTTTTAAAATTTATAATCCTCAGGTTCTCAAATAGCTGTGCTTTTCTTTTGTTTTTTTTTTTTTGCTTTTGCAGTTTTTATTTCTAATTTGAAACATTCTTCAGATCACTGTCACCTAAACAGGAACAAGTAAAATTTCAAAATTTATCTCAAAACTGCACTCCAGGCTTGGCTCTCACTAGAGATCTTCCTTTTCATTTTATCAGTTGAAGATAAAACAGTTAGCATGTCATTTTATACTGTCATAGAATCTGATTTGTGCATTTGAGGGTTGCACCTCTGTGCTAGAATCAAGCTCTGGGTCAAGCAAAAAATAAAGTGTTTTTTGGACAAAAAAACTGACTGGGAAGAAGGTCTGCACACCTTCAAACTCCACTGAATTCTTCAGGAGTGCAGTGCCTTTAGATGTTCTCAAAGTCTGCAAAAACTCAGATCTTGAGTTTTTTATGAAATAATGCAGAGACTGCCAGTCCAAGAGTAAGATCCCTGAAGAACAGCAGGACCCACCAGTGGCAAGAGAGCTGGTAGATGTGATTTTGTGTCCACTTTGGATAATCATTGATCAATCATGGTGACTGGGAGAAGTGCCCTAAGACTGAAGAAAAGCAAATGTCACTTCTATCACCAAGACAAGCAAGGAGGAAGAAGGGAACTACAGGCTGGCTAGCCTCACCTCTGTCTCTGGTGGTGGAGCAGCTAGTCCTGGAAATGACTTCCAGGCATAGGAACAACAGGAAAATCACCAGGAGTAGTAAGCATGGATTCACCAAGGGAAAGTAATTCTTGTCCAAATTGATAAGCTCCTGTGATGCCATGACTGGTCTGATAGATGAGGGGAGAGCATTATCTACCTGGATCTCCTTTGGCAAGTAAGGCCTTTGACACTGTCTCACTAAAGGTCTTCATAGATAAGCTGATGACTTTTGGGCTGGATGAGCAGGTGGGTTGAAAACTGGCTCAACTGTTGGGCTCATAGGGTGATGGGAATCAGTGGCACAAAGTTGCCTCTTAACAAGAACCAAGAATTTACAATAATGTATCTAAACCTTCCTTTGCTTTTCTATCCTGCCTTTTCTATCATTTCCTCTCAGGTAAGATTTGTATTTTTATGCATTGCAACAACAGCGTATCTTCCACACAGAGCTGGTACCACATTTCTTATTGTCTTAGGCCTCTAAAGGTTAAAGAGCATACCAGTGTTGCATTTCTCTACATCTGTGGGAAGCAGAGGCAGGATTGCATTTTATTTGATTAAACAGTGACCACAATATGAACAACTCTGCCAGTATGTCACGCTAATTGCTTCCCTCTCTCTCAAATGCTATCAGAGAAAAGGATTTTATCCTCTCTGAAATATTTAATTTCATGAATATCTATTCGAAACCCTTAGTTGTAGTATGACTCTGCAAAACAAGCAAACAAACCAACCCCTCAAAAAACAAAACCCAAACAACCCCAAACAATACATCTCAGTTGTAACATCATGCTGCATATACATATGTGTGACCCTTTGCTTCAGCACAGAGAGGTGATATAAGCATGTCAACTTAGTGAGATATTTCATGTGTCAGACTACTGTATTTTTTCCTCTACTTGTCGCCAAAAAAGATTTAAAATGTCAATTCTACTGAGATGGCAGCTTGGTATGAAATGAGAGACAGCATAACTGTCTTGATTTTTTACATGTACCATATGCATTTTTGATGCAAAGTGCAATAATTCTGAAGTATTACATAATTATTTCTGACATTGAAATCTTCATATCAATCAGTATAAAACACTCTAGTAGGTATTAAATACCTATTTAAAGTACAAAATACATAACTCAGAATCAAACATGGCTATTTTTTTGCCTTGTGAAAAATTTTCCACATCCTTAAAGGAGTGCCTACATCTGTGCTTGCAAAAACAGTGTTACCTCTGAAATAGTTCCTGTTTGATACACTTTCCTGATGTCCCTTCTGAGGTTTACCCCAACCATTCACTTCTGTGCCACAAATTAGAACTGCTTTGTTGCAGAAGTGCCAGCTGGGACAAAAATTTTGTTATCAGACCAATCAATCAATTATACAAAAGGTCTGCTTATCCTGTAAAAGGCAGTCTCCAGAAGGCCTTTCCAAATTATCAGTTATGGGTCCTCTGTGGATTAAAAGAAAGGCAGAAATTTTAAAACAGACCCCTCCAGAATGATTTGGGAAAACATTATAACAAACTCCCTTCAAACTATATTTTGCACAATGGATGTGAGCAACCCAGTGGAAATTACTTCTCCTTTTTCAATTAGGAGCTTTGAAATATTACCCTACGCATGATTACTATTTCAACAGCAGTGCTATGCTTTTAAACTCTGTGGCTGAAGAGCAACTTGCTGCAGAGTGCCTAAGCATCTGTTGCCAACTGTGCATGGCAGATGAAAGCTGAGAAAAAGATAATTATAAGATGACAATATTATATCATTACTTTTTTTTTTTTTCCGTCTAACAGGTGAACAAAAATACCAAAAGCACTAGTGTAAAAATATTTTTGAGACTAAAACCCAAATATCTGGCTTTTTTTCACATGAAATAATATCTTTGCTAGTAGCATCACAAGCTCTTTTCATATATTTGGCAACAAAGGTCTCCTTGTTCTTGTTTTCCCCACTGTACCAGCAAGACACAAATTCTTGTTCAAATATGACATGGACCAATCATATCAGAGCATCATCAGCTAAAAATGTGCCCTCTTAAGTTGCCATCAGGTTACAATAATTTGTCTTTTCTCCAAAGTTCTACCAGAAGAATATTTTTCAATTAAAAAAAAATCAAAAAGAAAACCAAAAAAATCTTCCAGATTTTGACTTAACAAGGAAGCATTGCTTGAGTAAAACCTCTTAAAACACATCTCCTGCCCAGAGTGTTTGAATCCTTACAGAATTTTTATATATAGCTCCATCCATAAAAATGGGGAAATTCTGCTGATATGATAGGAATAGAAAACTTACTGAAGCTACTCATACCATAGAGCTTATTGATACCTTTTATGGCTAGAAATAGAATGAAAGTTGCAGGAAGAGATGTTGAACTACATACTATCACATTGAAATTATAGGAGCATATCAATACTGCAGTTGCAAGTTGAATCCTGCCATTTTGTTGCACAAGTGTCTAACCATGTTTATATTCTCTTAATATATTTATAAAATAAGACACAGCTGTTTGATGAAAGTATAATTTTCCCCATAAGCTTCCTGGAAAATGATTAAGTGTAAAGCTGTGATCAGTGTTTTCAGGCTTTGCTGCCTGTGGTAGGTCCTATAACAATAGTTCAATTTGCTTTTCAGAGTTGTGAAGAATCATCACACTCCATGAGAAGCAATTACTGATAACTGATGGAAAATTTATGCACACTTTTGAAGACTGGAATATGCATTTGGCTGGCTGCATAAATATTATGTCATTTGCCAAAATCTGGACACTCAACTTTATGCCTTTCAGTTTATTTAACACTGAAATAACAAGTGGAATAATTTCACTTCTATATGAAGGATGTATTTCATGGTGTTTCTTTGGAGTCTTTATTCCATTTGGAACACAGACACGTAGCGAGCTCTAGAAAGTATCCTAACGTTTTACTATTTGGGTTATAGTTCTCAGCTGGACTAACAAACAGCGCAGAACTCTATGCATTTTAAAGGTGGTAAGCGTTTTACATGAAATAAGCCAGATACTAAAACACTACGCATTGTTAGGAAGAGCCCCACTAAGGAAAATAAAAGTGAATCATAAGCCAGCAGCTCCCCTGCTCACCAAGGCATGGCAGTACTGTGGGAAAAGTGGAGGAATCAATCAAACACTGCAACAGCCCAGAGGCCTGATTAAGTCCTGCTCCATGGGGTAGGTGTCCATGACTCTCACTCATGACTGGGAACAGCTGAATTCACAGTAGGAGCATTTACTGCAGGAGGAAGCCCATGTAAGCTTCCATGGCTGCAGTACAACAGCAGGGAGAAAAGTACTTGAAGAAGATTGTACTTGTGTTACATGAACTGTCAGTTATAGAAGAACAGAAAGCTCCTCATGGAGCTCCCAGGAAAATCTGTGACTGCAAACCTGTGACAATATCCGGCTTAAGTCCTTCCAAACAAAAAAAAGCATCAGCCAGTGAGGTCAGTTGTATATCATTGCCCAATCCAACAGACTTCCAGGAACACAGTGGTTACCAAGGAGGAAAAAATCTGATGATAAAGCTTCCACTGGAGTGTAATACCAGGTTTTCATTGTATTTGATGGAGATGCAGTAATAGGCAGCCATGCAGGTCTTAGTAGCTCAGGCTTTGTGCCCCACTGAAGACTGACATCTCCTCAGGAGTGTATTCTGGCAATAAAAGTGCTCCCTCTAAAATTCGTTCATTAAATTTCTTTCTCGTTATTGATCTCTAATTAGCATAAGGATTTATCAGATTCTGAGTTATGATGCAAACAATATATTTTTAAGGACAAGTCATTATTTCATGGGGCTTGTTATCAAAATAGAACTCATCTCCATGGGATAGTTCCACCAAGACTTACATCTCATAACTGTTTATTTCCGTGAAGGAAGCACATTGAACTAGAAATTTAGATCACGAGTGGCCTCAGCAGTTTAATTCAGAACTACATTTCACGTGTGTGTCTGTCAGTGCCTCTGCCTGTCAGTAATACCATGTGCCTGAGAATATTGTCCAAATGCCTCTGAAGTCTGTCAGGCTTGGTGCTGTGATGATTTCCCTGGGGAGTCTCTTCCAGTGCCCAAGCACTCTCTGCATGAAGAACCTCTTCCTAATATTTAACCTAAACCTCCCCTGACACAGTTTCAGGCCATTACTTTGGGTTCTGTCACTGGTAACCACAGAGAAAAGATCAGTGCCTGCCCCTCCTCTTTCCCTCATGAGGAAGTTGTAGATCCAATGAGCTCTCCCCTCAGTCTCCTCCAGGCTGAACAGACCAAGTGACCTCAGAAACTCCTCATACGGCTTCCCCTCAAGGCCCTCCACTGTCTTCGTTGCCCTCCATTGGATGGTCTCTAACAGCTTGATATCTTTCTTATATTGTGGTGCCCAAAACTCCATACAATATTTAAGGTGAGGCACCCCAGTGCAGAGCAGAGTGGGGCAACTCTCTCCCTCAGCCAGCTGGCGATGCTTTGCCTGATTCCCCCAGGACATGGTTGGCCCTCCTGGCTGCCAGGGCACTGCTGACTCAGATTCAACTTGCCAGTGACCAGCACCCCCAGGTCCCTTTCCACGGCACTGCATTCCCAGTCTGTATGAACTTTGAGAGTTGCCCCATCCCAGGCACAGAATCTCACACTTTCCCTTGCTGAACTTCATATAGTTGGTGATTGCCCAGCCCTCTAATTTGTTGAGGTGTCTCTGCGGGGCCTCCCTGCCTTTGAGGGAGTCAACAGCTCCTCCAAGCTTTGTGTCATCTGCAAACTTGCTTAATATCCCTTACAGTCCCATGTCCCCATTGTTTGTGAAGATGTTGAAGAGCACAGGGTCTAAGATGGAGCCCTGTGGAACCCCACTAGTGACAGGTCACCAGTCTGATGTCACCCCATTCACTCTTATCCTCTCTGCTTCACCCATGAGCCAGTTGCTCACCCACCACATGATGTGTTTATCCAGCTGTGTGCTGGAAATTTTGTCCAGAAGGATCCTGTGAGAAACAGTATCAAAACTTTACTAAAATCTTAATAGATTACATCAACTGGCTTCCCTTGATCAACTAGGTGACTTATCTTGTTATAAAGGGAAAACAGGTTGGATAAGTAGGAATTTCCCCTTATGAAGCCATGCTGGCTGTGACTGATGGCTGCGCTGTCTTTCAGGTGCTTTTCAATACCTCCCAGAATAATCTTCTCCATAACTTTTCCAGGCACTGAAGTGAGACTGAGAGGCCTGTAGTCTCTGGGGTTCTACTTCTTGCCCTTCTTGAAAATTTGAACAACGTTCACCAGCTTCCAGTCAGCTGTGACCTCTCTGGATTTCCAAGACCACTCAAAATTCACTGAGAGAGGTTTTGTGGTGACATAAGGGAACACTTTGAGGATTCTTGGATGAGTCCCATCAGGCCTTATAGACTTGCAAATGTTATCCATGTATTTTAAAGCTCTAAGGTATTAAATACTGTATTCATCATGAATCACTAAGAAAAAATACAGAATTGTTCATAAAGCAAAAAATTTCAAAATATTTTTTTCTACACTCTAGAAATAGCTTGTCCTTAAAAATCTTATTTTGATATACTAAAAAGCTGCCAAGGACATTGAAAATCTTGGTGATATTTTGCCAAAACTCCTTTATAAAATAAATTATATTTCCTCATAAGGCCTTGATTTAGTTGAACCAGCATTTTCCAGTAGAAAACATTTCGATCAGAATTTTTTTTCCCTGGCCTTAGGAAGGAATATCATTAATTTATTTGTTTGGTAAATGAAAAACTTACAAGGTCACTTGTAGCAAAAGTGGCAACCAGGTGAGATTGACTGACATGTTCCATATAGCAGAATAAAATATCACCCATTTGTCCACACCACTTATTGCAATCACTGTGCCCAACTGTACAAAAGTTGGCTGTACAAGTGACACCAGTACTTTATAGCAGACAACACCTCCATGCCATCCAGCCACAATCTGGCAGAGACTAACTCTGAAAAACCAGTTATGTACTTCTGTAGCAAAATGTGGCCCAAAAAACTGGGCCACACTGGGGAAATTATTTGCCTTTATTCTAACCACTCCTGACAGCAAAGGGGCATTTTGAGGCACTAAATTTACCTAAGTATGCACAAGTCTACAACCTTCTAGTTGTACACTATTGTAGTGCTATGTTATCATCTTCTGAAAAAATAGTTAAATATACATGGTAAGATAATCAAACATATCACACTGGTCATTAGGCTATAAAGCATCATAACATGCTGCAGAGTGTAAATATTAGTAAACAATTGTAAATATTAGTAAACAATTAGTAACAAGCAGTTAATTATAATTTCTACTAGTTTAAACAATACTGTTAAATTATTAAACAACTGAAAAGATCTGGGCTTGGTCCCCTTTAGTCATCTTCTCACACTTTACCTTCTCAGATTGGGTGCTTCTCATGCCACGTCAGATATTTGTTTAACTGCAGAGCAAGCCAAAAAAACTTTTTAACAAGGTAGAATATTATTTTCTGCTATACTGGTAACTGAACAAAGGGGATCCAGTTAGCTCATATTATTGACGTAAGAAGCAGTTGATGCCTCTGCAAGGTAATGTGCCTGCAAAAAGAAGGAATGCAGATCTCATTCACCCTAGGCCACCACATATTCATTGCCTGTCTCAGACATGATGTATGGATTATGCTGGGTCTGAACAGAGCAGCTAGAGGAAAAGCAAAGCAGCGGGTGGCTGAATTAGATGCCTTCATTGCTTCATCTTCTCCAAAGAAGGTGCTCTAAAGACAGTTCAGGAAGGTCTGTACTCACATATTCTCTAGATAGGAATTAATCTCTCTGTATCTATATACATATGCACTGCTCTATCTTCTTCTTTAAAGTAGCATACACTGTTTTTTCATCCAATCGTGCCTCTCACAGTGGGCAACTGGAGTTCTAAGACAAATTGACACCAAGTTCACTTTATATGTGTCTCTAATTTTAATCGTCATTTACTTACAGTGGTGTCTGCAAGGTGCCCAGTTATTAAAATTCAAATCAGATCCTACCACTGGTGCTTTAAAGAATATCATATAGACCTATCAGTTACACAAAGCAGCAATATAAAGCTACATTTATTGCCTATAACCAGAAATGCAATAGGAATGAAAAAACTAACTCTATTTAAAAATAATAAAAGCTACATTTTTCTTATACTCTCTGAACAAACTTGAATGGGCTGTGGCTTATGACCAATTTAGAATAATTTACCATTCAGATAGTCTGCACTGGAACAATAAAAATCCCATTTGTTTAGATTTATTTTTACAGCAAGATAATCATAGACTAATCACATATGTATCTTTTTCCCTACAGTATAATATATGTTTTCATTTAGGCAAAATTATATGAATTTTAAATTCACTGGCCTTAGAGTAGAGGAGAAAGGTAAAACCAATTATTTTAATGAATAAAAAAGCCTGTGGGCCATTGATAATTCAGAACTCTAACAGAGAAAAGAGAATAACATTATAACATGGATTATAATATTCAAAAGAAGAAAACAGTCTGGTTTATTTTTATCCTACTGACTTATCTCTTATTTGAAGATAGGCCAATATCATGCTAGGCACCACTGAAGGCTTTAAAAGTTCAGTACTTCTAAAAAAGATAAGTAAGGTGGCAAAGCTTGATAGAAACAACCTGAGTAGACCCCCTCAAATGGTCTTAGCTGTCTTCAGAGTAAATATTACTTCATAAATTAACAAGTATTTACTCAACATTTAGGTCTGAATGCAAGTGGTTACATATTATGCTAATCTACAGGATTAAGAGAATTGATTTTATGGCTATTTTCTTTAGTATCAGAATTCCTTAGGTTACTTTCCAAATATCTAAGGGGCTTCCTCAAATGAAAATGTAATGCATTCAGCCCTTGTGAATGGCTGGCACTGCTGACTGACAGCAGGAAGGAAGGGCAACCCTGGAAACTGGCACTTGGCAAAACACAGGGAAGCCTCATCCTGCAGGGAAGCCTCTTGCAGCAGCTTCACTGGAAGTAAAAGAACGCTTTCAAAACAGCATAGGCAAGGCATTCATCAGAGAGATTAATATTTTTTAAAGCTTTCACTCAGGAGTTACATTTCTCAATACAGTCCTGCAGGACCATCGGCAGCACTGCTGGAGAGGAGGGATGGACAGCTTTAGCAAGGCCCTGGCTTTCCCCAGGCACAGCTGCCAGTAGCTTCTCAGGGTCCACTGCCTCCAAGAGCAGCTCTGAACATGGAGCAGGGGAGTCCAGAGAGGAAACATCACTCCTGGCTCCTCAACAGGACTGCACAAGCACCTGCAGGCTCCAGCCACAGAGGACAATGGCACACTTGGATGACAGACCTTTCAGAACTGGTTGCACCTTAAAGATCTCTCTACTCTGAACAGCTGGCAGCATGTCAGAAATTTTGAGCAGAAGACATATTTTAGCTTGGATGCTTTCACAATCAAACACTTCTCTCTGATTTTCCAGGAACACAATTCAGTGATCATTGCTCCCCCTCAGCTTTCATGGGTGGCCTGTATTATTCATAATACCTTCTTTATTTGCATGTTTGCAAAACAAATAACAGGAACCATGAAGAATAATTAAACCAGATATGCAAATGGGCTTTAAAATAGATACACATAATAGATACACAAAAAATACAATGATACCATTCTTTTTAATTAAACTTTGTCCAAAAGTAGCAACATATTTCTCTAACAATATCTTGCAGCTGCGAGTGAAGAATCATTTAAGTAAATAAGCATGCTGTTGGAATGGCTGTATCATGACAAACAGGTTCACCTCTGAAAACAATCACGGGAAGAAGCTGATAATTTTTTTTACTGCTACTATTTGTCAGTAACTGGAGGATAATCAGCTGTGACTGGCTGAGGAACCTGCCTACATGAATTTAGGAATTCTGCTTAATTATGTAAAATTACTCAATATTTAATGCCTCAATGTGTAATGAATCAGCCATGAACTACCTAAGTCCTTTGTAAATTACAGCCCACTCTGTCTGGAAGATGAACCCGTAGACAATGAAAGACAAAAGTTAATTGAAATATTTAGGGTTTGGATGAACTCTACAGTCAGACCAAAAAAAAAAAAGGACCACTTTGGTCCTTATCTGGAGAGAGGAGTAGATGCCTAAAAAATTCCCAGAGAGGAAAGCGGGGGGTACATTACAGACTAACAGAACCAAAAGGAATGTTAGGGCAAGAAAATAAGAAAAGGGATGTGGTTTCACTGGGGGTTTGGCTGAGGGAACAGCTGAGAAAAGAGAAATCAATTGCAGAGAGGAGGAAGAGAGGGGTGATGACCAGCAGGATTTGCAGTCAAAGAAAGGGATGTTGCAAGGGGAGGACAGAGAGCTGTGGGTTTGTACCTCTAGCTATGAAGGTAGGTTTTGGGCTCAGAAGGGAGCTTTGCTACAACACGTCCACTCCAGAGTCAGGTTCGGCTCTCAAGGTCTGTGGTGAGAAGAACTGCCACAGACCCCTAGAAAAAACAGAGCTCAGTTGTACCTAAATCAAGGGAAAAATAAGGAACAGGTAGGTGTAGCACCTGCTGGCTCAAACAAAAAAGCATCACAGACTTCATGTAGGATATGAGGCTGGGGAGGATGGCATTTGCCATCTCTCACTTCATCAGCAGGAGCAAACAAACATTCAGTTACTAAATTAGAAGAATTTAATGTTCCATGCAATTTAAATTCCTGTTCCTCAAGATCATTAACTGCTTTCTAGAGGACAGAAAACTGATCAAGCTCCATTTCTGCACTGTACTATCAAACTATTTTTGAGTGCATAATGACGGTTTTGAGGATACTGTCACTATAGAAACTAGTGCTAAAGGAAGTTCTTCTGCTCTATTTTCCTATTAGAGAAAACAAAGAAAATGCTCTTTATTAGGTGGTAGAAATGGATGTAGTTATATTTAAATATTTTCCTCTTGCTTCTCTTTAACCACTTTTGTAGCTGACAATACTACCTTTCAGAAAAAGCTTCCATTACCTTCATTTAAGACTGATGTTTTTCCTTTTCCACCTGCAGATTGTTCTGCTTGTATGCTTGTGTGTGTCATAAGTAACAGACACCACAAACAAAAACCAACACAAAAGCCTTTTAGATTGAGGCTGATGTTGTCTGAAAATGTTGTTAGATAACACGCACTTTTGGACCTGGGAATTCCCAAGATAATGCTCCTTCTACAAAGCTCAAGTTTGTCTTCATGCATAATATACAGTGCAGTCAAGATGAGTAATAGCTTAGGAGGAGAATAAAACTGAGGAAATCACATCTTAAATTATGATATTACTATGCATAGTATAGTAACACCTAGATGTTCCAAGCCCCTTTCCCACCACACCTAATTGCACTGGAGTCTATAATTATACATTGTAAATATATTTCTGGCTTCCAAAAAAAAAAAAATTATTTCAGTACGCAAGGATTTTGGAACAATTTCACAGTTCAGGTACTCCATACTACTTACAGTGTGAGCATAGACACCATTTCCCCTTCCTGCCTCTCTCATGAGGAAAGCCTGTCTGTTTAGTGAAGAAGGCATCTTGATCTGAGCACCTTGTTGGCCACTCCTGATGCAGCAGTTCTCTCAGAAGTGACATGGCAAGTGGTCTGAAGGAAAGTGTGAGAGCAGGGAGAGCTGGCAGGAGAGTCTGCGCTACAGCTGGTGTGAGACCTGGGTGGTGAGCCCCTGGGAGGCTGACTGTCACAGCCAAAAACACCAACACTCCGTCAATTGTCTCCAGGCTCTGCCTGCCCAAGTGAGTGCTACTGGCTTGCTCTGCAGCAAAGCCAAGCAGATCTTAACCCACAGGTACTCTGCACTCACCATCTGAGCTCCACAGACCACATGATCACAGCCCAGATGAGGGAGTCGAAGTTCTGACCTAGGCATTAACTTCGGCATGGGAACAACTGGGGGGAAAGTCCCTGGATCGAACACACCCAAAACGTAGCTGTTGTTCCATACACAGACCTCCTCCTAGCCCATTGCATAACAGAGGATACGGTTCCCATGTGGATATGTAGGCAAAGTTGTTCTGCGAGGATTTTATTCCAAAAACATTTGTCAAGTAGACACTGACTAAAAAGGCATAGTTTGGGAGACATCTTGAATGAATGAAAACTGACTGGAAGTGAACACAATTTCAATAATCCAGACTTCCAAAGACCAAACCCCTCCCATTTTTTATACCAATAGTGTGTCTTTTCAGGCCAAGAAGTTCAGCAAAGGTAGAGCCACTCTAGCACTATATAAACATCAAGCAACACCTATGGCAGTAAAAGGAGCTCATGAGCAGAAGAAACGTTCTTGCCTCCTCCTTCCAACAGACAGTCCTGGGTAATATCAAGACAGCTGAGAGCTGACCTGTTTAATGCCACAAACTGAAGTACTCCGTTTGATTCTGGTTTCCAAAATGCTTAGGTCAATAAAAATTTCTCAATCTTTTCTAAGTATTCTTGAGGGCACCTACAGCATTTACAGCTCAGTTATGCTTTTTGCTTTCTGTTATTTTACAGGCTTCCAAAGTAAGTTGTTGCTTCTGGATACGTCTGCATTGAGTGAAGCAGTCACAGTTGACTTGACCAGGAGGAAAGGAGATATTACGGTGTGAAATCATACAGTAGTATCATTTTATATAATACAGAAAGTTGCATTGCACTAGTGCATGTATAGAAGAGTGTCAAAAGTATCTGCAGTGCTTTTTGGTAGATCTGAACTCATCCATACAAGAAATTAAATGGCTTACTGAAATTCAATAGAAATCTATGCTTTATTCACTACTAATATCCTGTCAATAACATATCTAGAATAAAAGAATGCCATCCTGAGAACTACACAGACTTCTTTGATCCAGGAGAAAATTAGTGATTAAACACATCAATTTGGTCCTAATGGATTTTTTTAAAAATGTTTTGGAATATTTTTAATAATGTTTTTAACCTGAAAGTGGTGATGCTTCAGTAAAGAATTTATTAAAGAAAATTTAATCTACATGTCACAGGCAATTCTCCAAGCTCCCTCTATGACCTTCTATTGCTCCCATCAAACCTAAATTACTGCCTTGGTATGGAATTTACACAGGTGGAAAAGGAAGGCAAAGTGAGGCTAAGTTGATAAAAGTATGCATAATCATTTCTACTGGTATAAATGATTTCAGAAGGCACAAGACATCAAGATCCTAGCTATGAAGTCTGTACAGCTGGCCAGAGTTGAAAGATTTATTGTTCTGACTCCAGAATGAAAATTATGATTATAGGATGCTGAATGTGGAGCTTTTTACCACTCACAGAACACACCAGACTACTAAAAGCTGAATGTACATGGCATGAATGAAGTATTTTATGCTGTAAAATGATAATAGTCATAAATTAATGGGAACTGGACTCCTGCAGATAATGGACTACAACCTGGGATTTCCTACTTGTGTGCACCACAACTCCTACAGATCATTTGTTCTTGCACAAATGAATATATGTTAACAAGCACTATACAGCTACCCAAGCCAATGACATTTTATCATGATTAGCACTTGTACCAAATAAAAAATCCCCACTAGCATAATCCAAATACTGCCCTTTTAAACAAAAGCTGAGGAAGTCTGCGGGAAAACTGTATTTGTTCCAAAGCAGTGCTATTTTCAATTACCTGTTTGTGCACACTAACATTTTCTTTTTGAAATTTGTTTTAATAGAGCCCAAAGTAGCAATTTAAAACTGTAATGCACAAATCTAAATAGAGCTGAAAATACCCGTAGGCGTTCACTGAGGAGGAGGCTTTTCAAAATCAAATGATACGCCTTTGGCAATCAGAACATCAACAGGTTGAACTCAATGAAAGAGGACAATAGCAAATGATGGGCAAACGATGGCAGAGCTCCCTCCAACTGAAATTGTATTTGACTGAGGAGCGATGGCATGATGTAGCTGGAAATACACTTCCATCATAATCAAGGGTCGTAACAGGCAATCACATCAAGCCAGGGTGCGTCACTTGGAAAGTACAATTACTGGAATACCTGGAAGTGAAAGCCATGCGGTGTTCAGTGAAAGACTGAATGGAGAAAATACACATACGGGGTTCAGAGCGGAAAAACAGTGCTATTTTGTTCCACAGCAAGAATCTAATGCCAGTCCTTCTAAAGGTCAGAAACTCAAAATATGCACTGTCTCTCAGATTTTGCCTTCTAAAATTTATTAAGAATCTGTCTTTGTGAATGAGCTAAACAACAAAATAATGGAAGATGATCAGCTAACAGCACCCAATCTTCTGTTGAAATATGCACAACATCAAGACAAAAAAAATATAAGGAAGATTTTAATATTAATGCAATTCTAACACTTCCAAGACAGAATTTTTAAGAAATATTCTGAAACTGAAACTTACTATTCAGGATGCAAGTGTTTACTTGCTCTTTACTTACTCTTCTTTCAAATATGGGGTTTTACTATCAATTTTGTACTCTTTAACAAAGTCTAAGGTTCAGAAGCTTACTGTTGTTTCAGGATTTGTGTTAATTTTGTTATTTTCTCAGTCATGGAATCATAGAATATGCTCAGTTGGAAGGGACTCATAAGGATCATAGAGTCCAACTCCTGGCCCTGTGCAGGACACCCCAAGATTCACACCATGTGTCTGAGAGCATTGTCCAAATGCTTCTTGGACTCTCTCAGGCTTGGTGCTGTGACCACTTCCCTGGGGAAGGTTCCAGTGCCCAGCTATCCTCTGGGTGAAGAACCTTGTTCTTCATATATGACCTAAACCTCCCCTGACACAACTTCAGGCCATTCCCTCGGGCTCTGTCCCTGGTTACCACAGACATGAGATCAGTTCCTGCCCCTCCACTTCCCCTCATAAGGAAGTTATAGACTGTGATGAGCTCTCCCTCCAGTCACTGAGATTACACAACATACCAAAAAAAAATAAGGAATGCTTCTTTTTGTCCAGAGGCATGCTGAAAAGAAAGTGGTCTCATAGAAAGCAAGTAGAAATCTTTCCATTGTTATTTTTATGGATGGAAATATTTTCTTTAGGCAAAGGGAATTGTTTTAATTCTTCAGTGATTGGGAGAAATGGAGAAAATGGAGCCAGGTTCTTCTTAGGGGACTACAGTGGGAGGGAAAGAAGAAACAGGTACAAATTGCAGCAAGGAAGTTTCTGGTTAGATGTTGGAAAAAACAAGAGTGTAAAGCACTAGAATGGTTTGAAAAAAGAGGTGTTATGATCTAGTTATTATGATTATTTGAAATGTCTCTGCCTGAATTACAGTGCAAATGACAAAGTCAATAGCATGGATTTTATTTAACAATAAATGTGAGGCAGAGAGAGAAAGAGAGAGCAAGAAATAGGAAAAAGGAGGGGGAGAGAATAATAGAATTATGAAATCAACCAGGTTGGAAAAGACCTCTGAGATCATCAAGTCCAACCCTTGATCCAAGGCCGCCTTGGTTACTACACCATGGCACTAAGTGCCACATCCAGTCTCATCTTTAAAACCTCCAGGGATGGTGAATCCACCACTTTCCTGGGCAGTCCATTCTAATGTCTGTTCACTCTCTCCACAAAAAATTTCTTCCTAATATCCAACCTAAACTTCCCTTGGCAGAGCTTAAGACTGTGCCCTCTTGTCCTACTGCTGGTTGCCTGGGAGAAGAGACTGACCCCCACCTGGCTACAACCTCCTTTCAAAGAGTTGTAGAGAGTGATGAGGTCACCCCTGAGCCTCCTCTTCTCCAGACTAAACAACCCCAGCTCCCTCAGCCTCTCCTCACAGGACTTGTGCTCGAGTCCCTTTACTAGCCTGGTTGCTCTTCTCTGGACCTGCTCCAGCACCTCAATGTCTTTCCTGAACTGAGGGGCCCAGAACTGAACACAATACTCAAGGTGTGACCTCACCAGCACTGAGTACAGAGGCAGAATCACTTTCCTGGTTCTGCTGGCCACACTGTTCCTGATCCAGGCCAGGATGCCATTGGCCTTCTTGACCACCTGGGCACACTGCTGGCTCATGTTCAGCTTCCCGTCAAGAAAGAGAGTGACAGAGATTAAATGGAAAATGTATCACTACTCCTTGGAAACTGATGGCATCCCATGGGTTTTCCTCTGGTCTTCTCAGTGGTGAGGGTCCCACAGAAAAACCCATAGAGTCCAATGGATTAATACACATCTAGGAGACACCTAGGCCTGACCCCTAAGGGAGCAGCTTTGCAGTCTCTTGCAACAGGCTCTTGATTTTTTCCATCACTTGGATCACATGCAGTCCTCTGGTGGTGGAGAACTAAGAAATGTGTTGGGGGGCGTGCTTTGGGGGTCTTTGATGGTTTATGATCCTTAGCTTCCTGCCATGTGAAAGTCGCATGTGTATGTAGTCTTCCTGGAGGAGGGAGGCAGGGGGAGTTTACTCCTCTGTTTTATGTGAGGAGATTTCGCCATCACACACACACTGAGCTCAGCTAGGGCATTCTTTTTTCCCTGAACCTTGTTTACATTTCAGTCTATCAGAAGAGGTTATTGGAGAAATTAAAAATTTTAGTGGACAACAGCTTGAGCAACCTGATACAAATTGTCCTTGCTTTTAATGGTAGGTTGGACCAGATGATCTCCAGAGGCCCCTTCCAATCAATATAATAATTGCACATTATGAGGTTACCAGATACAAGCTAGACACAACCATAACTGAAGCTGGCTTCAGAAGAGAGGAATCAAACGTTTCCTTTAAAGCAAACAGCAGCAACATTTCTACATAGCTCAAAATTTGTTTTCTAGTTTCCTTTGATACCAAATTATAAACAAATTCACCATTTGTGACCACAACAAAAATATGTAATTCCACAGAATACTGTTCCTTCAAAATGTATTAGTTATGCTGTTTTGATTCTTATTCCTTTAAAACAAAAATTAATTTTATTTATAAGGTACAGTTTTTTCAAAGTATCCTGTGGGTTTCAAAGAAGCCAGAACCACCTCTGTGTTGTGGTTTTGATGAGAAATAACTCAAAAAAGATGAAGTTTAGTTCCATTTATAGTATTTCTGTTTTAGATTCAGAGGTCTTTTTTTTAATAATTCTGGCCAAGCAGACTATGAAACAACATAATTATTCTTCCTCCTACAGTTCAGTGTTCCTTGCCTGTGCTATTAAATATCTTATTTGGAGTTCTAGTTGTAGAAATATCTGCTCTGGTAGTTAATGATTCATATCAATTCACTATTTCTCGTAAGGATCACTACAAATCATGAAACGCAAGCAGCCATTATAAGATTCGACTAGTCTTCCGTCCCTAGCTACACATTTTCTCTGAGAATAAATATTCAGGATAATGTAATGTGAATGAGTCACCATGATTTTGGGATTCAGATCACCAGGTCTGAACAGAAGTGATGTATCTTGAATCCTTCAATTGATACAGTCATGAGACAATACTGCCCATTAGGAAGCTGATCATACCTGTTGATTCTGGGAAAACTGGGGGCCAGCAGATAAAAGAAGGGCTAAAAGGTGAAGATCCTCAGTGAAGAAAAGATCCTGGTGATAGGAAGATCCTGAGGAACAGGGACATTCATGGAAACAAATGTCACAGACCCCTAGGGACGTGGCCACCGATAGCTCAGACAGGTCACTAACAACTGGGCAGCTGCACAGCAGGAACTGACACAACATTCTGTCCCCCCTTCCCAGAGCAGCAGCCATGTCCCTGCTGGGGTGGGAAGCTGAGACTTGTGAAATACAGAGCTGGGGAAGTGCAAGTGATTGCATGAGACAAACAAAAGTAATCTTGCTGGGTTTTAAATAATTCCGAATATCCAAATACCTCTCTGGGCTGCAAAACCCATGTTTTGCACCCTGCCTTACCCATGGCAGAGACAAAAAACAATAATGGATATAGGCAGCCAGCAACATTGCCTACCAAATGGAAGATCTCCACCTTGTCCCCAGTTATCTTGTTCTTCACTTCATGATACCCCTCATGTGGCTATGCAGCAATGAAATGAGACACGATACTCTGTAGTGCACATGGCAGCACTGTGTGCAAAGTAACGTGCAAGGAAATTCACCCCTTTCTGCAGCTGATCTGCACTCAACAATGAGGATGTTTCTATTTATGCAAGTAAAAGTCACAACCAGAGGTAACTGGCTGCACTCCTTTTCTGAGATACACCACTGGCATCAATTTTAGTGAATAGTTTTTTTACAAAAAAGGAGAGAAATTGTTCAGCAGTGGCACTGGTTTAGGACATGCAGAAAAACAGCAACACTAAGGAAGAGTCAGTTGGAAAAATAAAAAATAAAGGGGGGAAACAAAAATACAAGACTTCAGAGGAATAACAGAAGATGACGTGGGAAATTCATTCTTCTCTTCCTAAGGGCAATATAGGTAAATATACTTGTATTTATAAATTAAGTAAATATATCTGTCCAGCTTATCTTTCTGTCCCCCTGAAAAGAGCAGACAGAACTGAAAAAATTTGTAAGTAATGGTCTCTGTCCCAGGGATTCATGATTTTTTACGTACCAAGACCAAATACTTTTAATGTGCAGAATAGAGAGAACAGCTTTGCACTGTTCAAACACCATCACCTATGCTAATTAATGTTACCCAGACTCAGAAGTCAACTTTCTCTTTGCCTTCATTTTTTTCCCATTTGGGACAGAGTTTAACTGGCACATAAATGAATCCACTGGAAGCCAAGCTGAATGGCTACTGTTGACCTTTCTGATTAATTAGACATTTCAGCCAATTAGATTTGTTACAACTTCACAATTTACTTCTTGTATCAAACAGACTCCACTCCTTAAGGTATAGTTCTGGCAGTTGCCACTAAGTGTCACTGTTCGCATAGCCTCAAAACCCATAACAGCATGCAAATAAATTTTGGGCTTGGGGAAGACCCTCTATGGTTGGGTGGGTTTGAGTGTAGAAGCCTCCCAGGTGATAATCTCATGCCACCATAGTCAGCTACTGACAATGCTCCAAGCCAGGGCTGCTTCCCACAGCAGTCCACAGGCTGGGATCTCCTGTGACACAATAGGAAGAAAGGAGGACAGTACAAACACTGGGTACCAAGTGGTGAGCAAGAAGGCTAACATGAAACACCAGAAATTTGGGCTGAGACACTAGAGATTCAGTAAGGAACAGCTCCTCTCACCACCTCTTGTAACTGACTGCAAGAACATTTCTAGCCTCTTTCAGAGAAAAGACAACCAGGTTAGCAGAAAACACCAGCCATCATCATCCTACTAAACAGCAGAACCCAACTGTGCACTAATTTGGATGAAGAACCCAGCAGCTTGTTGAAGCAAAATAGGCTAAGCTTTTCTTGGGAACACAGTTCATATGCATTAGCAGAATCTGTTCTGGAAGTTCAGTTAATTCCGAGAAACCAGATATAAACTAGAGAAGAATTACATTAACACTGTTTGACAATCTTATTTCAGAACTGGTATCTATGTGAACACAAATCAGATTTACAATGCACCAAAACCAGATACCACCAGCTTCTCTACCACAAGTCACTCTATCCATCTTTCCTCACTTAGAAACACAGCACAGCCTCTGTTTAGACCATTTTTCAAGACATCTTGGACTAAAAGGACATGCTGGCTCTACTTACAAAGACCTGACAGCCAAGAGCAAGTGAAAAAAGAAAATCACCCAAGCACAGCCACTGTTTTATAAACCTTTCTCTTTCTGATACCAGCAAGACTTCTTCTAGAAATTCAGCCTCTATTTTTTTCAACAAGGCCTGGGTTTTGATGGCATTAGTTCTCTTCTACTTACATAATTCCATTATGAATTTACCAGATTCAGCTGAGTTATTTCTAATTAGTTCAGTCATGGCAGTTATTTAGTCAATACTTTATTCAATGTATATATAAATATGTACTCTACCTTATCCATCTTATTCATAAAGATTTTACATTGAAGTTTCTTTCTCCCTTAATACATTCGGCTTTAACTCTTTACTTTTCAGAGCTGACCATTCGTTTCATTGCCTCATGGCTCATGTCAGCATGTGCTTCTGACAACTGATACATGAAAACAACCAGTCCCACCGGAGTAGCCATTGTGGTAGTTTCAGTCTGAGCTATCTCAGTGTCTTTTCTTCTTTATATATTAGTAAATTTATAAACCAGAAAAAAATCTTGCTATCTTAACTGCCAGATAATGCATGTGCTCTGCAGAAGTTAGGTTTCAATTAGCCTTTCCATATCAATATAAAAGTATAAGTCTAGGAACAGAAGCCTTTCAATCTCTTCCAGCTTTCTCATTTCTCACATTTTTACGTCCATATTAATGTTTATGTCAGTATTATTTTTGGTAGGTAAAAGAGTCTCATTTCATCTTGTGAAATTTAGTAGTTCTGGGTCATTCTGTGCATCTACTGCCAATGTAGTACAACACAGACCAGTTCTCAAATATTACTTCAGCTTTTATACAGCATGTTACTCTGAAATACTCTCTAAGTATATAGTTTCATTGCTCTGTTTAGACACAGTCTGAGTCTAAATATATGTTTCTTGGTAAGATTTCCCAGTATCCTCTGCTCTAATAAGATGCTCTTCTGCTCCAAGCTTACTCTATTATCTCAGAGATTATCAGCACAATTCATGAGCCACATCCGTGTGAAGTAAAAAAATATGCAGAAAGTTATAAAATGTGGTAGTAGGGTAGGGCTTGAAGGAGCTCCTATGGAAAAAGAGCAAGACAAGGCACACTACAGACCTCCTGCATCTGACAGGGAAGAAAGTCTTGACATCATCTAGCTGACAAAAAGGGTTCTGTTTATGTCTGCAGGAATGTTTTCCTTGGCCATGAACTTAATTGATCCTTAATTGATAGAAATCTTTGGTATATTTCCTCATGATCTTTTAGTTGCACTATTTGTCACATCTGATTGCAGTACACTAATCAAATAATCAGATATATTCATTGCCTGGATAAACTGCAGGAGCACAACAGTCTCCTCAGCCAGGAGCCATGTGTGAAAACAGCTTTGCACAGCACTTTCAATTAACCTCTCCTGTTTATCAACTCCTCCCATTTCCTGCTTTCCAGTCTCTTGATAGCATCATTAGCAACCAGTATTTACATAAAATCTATTATTTGTTTCTCTCTCCTGTATCAAAACACTTACAGAACTCATAACAAAATAATGAAAGTGGTTGAAGATAATTCTGGTTTTTTTGTTTAGTTAAAAAAAAAAAAGAGATGACGGAGAAGGATTTTGAAATTATCTCTTTTTCAAGTGCTCTGGTAAGCTTACTGAGGATGAATGTGACTGTCTTTCCAGTCAGTTGCTCTTTTGATGTTTTTCTCACCTTTAAATGAGAATAACAAATACGATTTTTAATTTGTTTTATCCTCCTGCTCCTTGACTTTTGGTAAGCAGTTGTTTTGCTTCTTTTTTTATAAGATGGCAAATTTCCTATCCTTTTTTTTTCCCTATTGATGTGTTGCTCTCTTACAAGGCTCTCTAGACCAAAAAAATAATCAGTCCCCTGAAACTTATGACCTGCACCATTTGATCTTTCACACCAGCAGGAGTTTGACATTCTGACATTTGATAAATAAAAACTACAGCCCCTGAAAGAAATACGGCCAAGTTGTTGCACCTGTTGGCCTTTTTCTTTACCCCTACCTTTGTAATTATTGTGGATCACAAAACACCAGAGGTCTTTCTGAAGGCCTCTAGACAAAAGAATAAGAGAATAATTGAGTTATGAGATTAAATGTTAAAAAGATAAGAGTTTAACCTCCTCAGTAATGAACTGCGGAGTGGGGGAAGAAGGGATATGCATTTATTACAGTACAGCTTATCCTACTTCTTCCTTTCTCCCTCCAAGAACACCAGTTGCATCTCAAATGCTTTCAGAGCATTGCTAAAATTGGAACCAGTCTCCTTGCCAGCATGAGAGAGGTGCCTTCCAACAGACTTAATTCAGATTGAGTCCAAGTGCAAAAGCCAAGACAGAGGCAAGACAGATGATCAGGATATACATAAATGGAATCACAGTTAAGGACAGATGATTCCTAATGTGAGTTCTGGTCTTGCCCCTTGGGAGCAACCTGTTGAGCTCAATTGGGCACGGATGTCTCTGTCAATTAAGCTCCTGGGAAATATACTCAGAGTTGTTAGTCTCCTTCCTGTAGGACAGGTGAATATGAAAGCACATGGGCTCCAAGATGGGAAGTTTTCCAAGCAGCAAGGTCCCAAGTTTTCAAGTAACCCTCCATGGACTTGTGCCTGAAGATAATGCTAATAAAGAACAGACTGATGGTAGCTTTCAAAGTTTGCATGAGTTCATCAGCAGAAGTAAGTTAGGTAAAAGATCACCTTTGCCTTTAGGAAATCTGCATTGAGTAGGTGAATCTATGAAAAAGTATTTTCTTATCATCTGAAGTAGTGACAGGCAGGGTACAACTTAAGTTCAAAAAAATATTTGGAAGCATAGCTAAGAATTTGGATCACTTATAAGGAGGGACAAGGTAGAAGACTGCGGGTGTGATAGTTGAGTGACAGAAATGTGCCTGCAACTTATGATTACGAGACAGTCTGGCTGGAATTTTGAGATCTGTCTACTTAATATGAGCAAAGAGCAACAGCATGTTGAAAACATCAGGGAACAAAAAAGATTAGGAAGACTGTGAAAAGAGCCCAAGTCTCCAGGTCAGTGCCCAAGGGCTAAGTTGTTGATTATTCTATGATTGACCTTGGCAACTCTCATATTCTCCAGACTGAAGTGGAGCAGCACAGCACTGACCTAACTGTGAATGCTCAAAGGAAAGATTTCACATATATCACCCCAATACTAGAGTGACCCCTGAGCAAAGATCTGTTCTTGGTTCTTCAAACCTTTTTCCTTTGTATTTCTTCCTTCATCAATCCAGGCAGCTTCCCCTCAGCTTGAGCTGCCTCTTCCCATGCACCACGTAAGGTGTCCGGCTACACAGCTCAGAGTTTAGGATTATGGAGGATGGCAAGGTCTGAGGGCTTTCACTGCCACAGAGAAGACAGGAGCTCTGCTACTGGACTGCAGCTGCCAAGGACTGTAATGTACCACAGGGTGATTTGATGCTTTCAGTGTTATACTAATGAGGTAAAAAAAGTCAAATAAAACAAACAAACAAGCAAACAAATAAAACAAAACAAAACCACTAAACTCTGTGTCAATTTTGCTGCCCCTTCAATCAGATATGGTAAGAAATTTTTAATAAATGGAATATCAAGCACTTAGCAATAGCTTAGAAGATAGATTTTTTTTCATTAAATATACCAAAGAATAAGATAAGAAAAACATGTAGCCAGATTCCAGACTGCTCTTTTATCTTAGCAAGAGTAGTTACCTATATACAGCTTTGTGTTTAGGCAAACTACAAAACACTCTTCAATATACTCCTGAAGTGTGAGGGAAGACAGTTTAGCTTGTGAAAGCCAAAGAGTCCCTCCTGTTAGCAGATTGAGCTTTGTCTAGTAGGTCAGAGCTGAAATACTGTTCTGTAGTCAGAGGAGACCTCTCTGAAACAGATTTTAAAACCTCTCAAGTCGTTTCCTTCTCCTCTTTCAGTTCACAGCTGTGATTTACAAACATATCAGACCTGCACCAACTATTGCTATTGAAAAGAAAAGTACTAGAGAAGATGAAAACATATAGCAAGTGATTTAGGCTACAGGTGAAGAATTAAGCAAGTTCAATGGCAAATGTTGGAATTAAGTGTGAGGACAGATAATCATTCAATGAGATTTGTTTCTAAATCCTGACTCTATTTGATTTCTTCAGACACAAACTGAAGAGCAGAAGTCATGACCTTCCATCAGCACATGCAAAGTGGGAAGTGTGTTTCCTCTGCCATTTGTCCTGACAAACAGATACATCTTTCTTCAGGATAGCATCAGTTACCATTATTTTATTGGCATTGACAGAATTATTGCCACTGCATTACAAAGAGAATGTAAAGCAAAATGCAGCATACAGGACTCACTTGGGACTATAGCTATTTTTGAGAGAAAAAATAGAGATCTGGGTATTTGCTGCTCACAAAGACTTGATATACTGATTTCTTTTTCTCCCAATTTCCAAATAACCTTACCCAATTTCTCATCAGGGATTTGGATTACTGTAAATTTACTCTCAGCAGTACTATGATACTGCTGACACAGCAGTAAATACAGCATCAGTTGCTACAGCAGAAGGCAATCTCAGCAATTTACACACATCTCTGTTCACTTATACTGGCCCTTCAGACATTTTAAACAGAGATAGCCACGCTGCTGAACAAGCAGGAATGTGGTCCTGGAAAAGGGTTCAGTCCAGCAGCTATTATTAGCCCTGGAATGTGCAAGATCTCACCCCTTCCATACTCCAAGATACCCCTTCAAACACACAGACATATCTTCCTCATTAGCTTTACATGTAGGTAAGCATCAGAGTTTCAAGAAGAATTTTCAATTCCAATTACTCACTTATTCTGGTGGCTGGAAACTTTTATCACAGGATACACCAACTAACAAGCCTGTCATTTTGATGAAAGCAGTAATTATCTATATCTTGAGCCTACTAGAGGATTATTCTTATTCTGTCCAGGGTTTGTTGAGCTTTCCAGGTCTGTGCTTGTTATACTTCGTTTCCCCCTATCTTTAAATTTCTCTCTCTTTTTTTTTTTTTTTTCCTATCTTTCAGTTTCCTGTGAGGTTTGTACTTTTCCTTATCTTTGAATTTAAACCTGACCTTTCCTATTCTGACACAATGTTAGACAAGTTCTTTGTCTTTATTTTATTAGATTTTCCTTCCAGGGCTTTTCACATTTTGCGGTTCAGGGTTTCTCTCAACAAATGAATGCCTTGAATGCCTTGAGTGATGAAATATCTGCATCATTAAAATTGATAATGGCAGCTTTATAGCTTTTTGGGTTTTTTTAGTTTGAGTGAAGAGTAGCTAAGGTGAAAAGAAATTTACCCTCTCAGCATACACTTCATGAAGCCCATAGGCACTGTATTTTCCCAGCTTGGTTTTAACTGATTTTAGACTCCTAGGAAAAAGTCCAACAGCCAGGGAAACAGGATAAAAGATCAGATAACAATTCCGAGGTAAGCTACACCTGGATGGCGGAATATGTTACTCGAAATGTTAAACACAAGAATAACTGTTAACCCAGCAGATTAAAAAAAAAAAAAATAAAAAAATTAAAAACCCCAGAAATACAAAAATTAGTATACCTTATGTGAATCTGATTTGTCAAATCACAATACAGATAGTGTTATCCCAGCTGTTACCAAATCAGCTGGGTTTACAGGCATGCTAGCTAGACTTGCTAAATCTAGATTTCTTCACTCAAACCAGTGATTCACAGTCATGGTTTTCCTTCTTTATTTATTTTTAGTGGGGTCAGGACTAAAAGCTTGCACTGACTCAGAACAGCTTGCTAAGAGCCTTTGGGTTGTCCAGGCTCCCTAGGTTGCCAGCTTTCTAAACTCTTCGGAGATACTGGCTCCATTTAAAGCTGCTGCAGTTTTAAATTTCTCAGGCTATTTGGTTTTATTCTTGTACACATGAACATATTTTTAGTGCTTTGGGGTTTGGTTTTTTTAACTGAAACTGTGTGCTTTTGTCTAGTGATAAAGATGAACAGCAACGAAACACAGAGTGGTGCTTCTTTTACCATGGAGAAGATGATGAAGGGAAAGAAAAAGGAATATCACAAAGTTTAGCATACTACAAGAACTTAGGAAATTGGTGAAGATTTCTAAGACATGCTTCCTAAGCTGCTGAATTTCAGCATTTCATAGTGAATCTGGAAAGTTGGGACTGGACTATTTTGCTTACTATGGAATACTGGTTAACACATTCTACCAAGGAAAATCAGTGACAGCACTTGTAGGAAAATGACTGGGGGGAAAATTAATGAAAAGCGGATAACAGTACAGAAATTATAGAGGAAAATGCAGTTACTACTCCCTGGATAACACTGTTGGATGTGGTCAATATACCTGGCTTCCCACACACAATACAATCCAAGGGGACTAAATGGAGGGTGGAGAAGAGTGCAGACACAACAGGCAGGTTCTGTTAAAATCCTTGCAGAGGAGGGAACTCGGTTGTGCTTTAGAGCTCATTCCAAATGGATCTCTGATGTAGAATACACTGCCTTGAAATCAGAACATGAGGTGTTCAAGTCATTATTAACCTTTGAGAGGGACACAAGAGAAAAATTGTTAATCCAAGTTGATAAACTTATGGTTGAAAATTAGCATCTTAAAATAGGGAATAACCTCCTTAAAACTGAGATTGACCACCTTAAAACTCTGCTCATGGCAGCTGAGCACAGAGAGAAACCACTGCTGCAGCAAAAACCTCCTGTTTTGGATAGGTGGCTCCACAACCTAGTACGTTATACAGGCCCTGAGCCTTGGGATGGGGATATTTGGTATGATTGTGAGGATGATAGGACTGTACAGGACCCTCATTCCAAATCTGATGAGGGTAACTATGAGATCTGCACTACTGTGCACACTATTCCCTGGTCTGTAACAGAGTTGGCAAAATTGAGGAAAAATACTCAAGGAAACCAGAAAACTCTGAAGCTGAAATGATGTATATACAGACTCCTGATTTCCCTGACAGTAGAAATATAGAGGGGGATCACTGTGATAAACTACAGGAAAATGATCCTTTATCTCCTTCAAATTCCTCTGTGCATGAAGCTAGGTCCACTACAGAAACTTGGGATGGACAGGGGGACCATACCCCAAAAAAAAAAACAACTCAATTCAATCCAAGTGGCCAATTTGCAAAAGCATTATGGCCATAAGCCAGGCAAGACTGAAATCCAACAAGTGGAATCTTCTCAATGTATACATAATACTGGCCCATACATTGGGATTTTGGTAAGTTCTTGTCAACAATTAATAACATTTCTAATAGATATGGGAGCACAACCTTTGATATAAATGCAGCAAGATGCCAGCAAACTGGGTGTAGGATCCAGATGGCAAAAAGTTAAAAACACTGGAGTAAATGGAGCAAGTGGACAAGAGAGCACGGGCTTAAGCTCTGCCAGGGGAGGTTTAGGTTGGATATTAGAAAGAAGTTCTTTACAGAGAGAGTGATCAGGCATTGGAATGGCCTGCCCAGAGAGGTGGTGGATTCACCGTCCCCGGAGGTTTTTAAGATGAGGCTGGATGTGGCACTGAGTGCCATGATCTAGTAATCACAGTGGGGTTGGATCAAGGGTTAGACTTGATGATCTCTATGATTCTATGAGTCTAAGTGTTATCTGCCAAGCTCCTAAGGTCAATTTATGGCTTCTGGATGAGAACCAGATGTTGGCTACTCACTCTGGAATTAAAGATCACAAAGACTAATCAAACACAAAGAGTTTGAGAAAATCTCCTCTTTTATGTGACAGTAGTACTTTGTATGTGCTGTAGAAATGGGATATTAATTGAGTTTATTCTACACACAATTACCTAAACCAGCAGTATTATTCTTAAATCAGTCAGTTTATTAGGAGAAAGCTTTTAATATTCTAATATGTAAATGCTTGTGTTCTTTTTTGTGAGTCCTTTATAGAGAAAGGAATTAAAAAGATCTATTTGGGAACTCAAACACATGTACAAATACACACTTTCTTCTGCCTGCTTTGTATCACCTTTGAGAGGTGAGAAAAAGAGAAACATGATGTGAAAAAATCCAAAAGCCATTCCTAAAACAATGAACCACAAGCCTTAGGCTCAGGTGTCCTCAACAAATGTGTGATTACAAGTCTAACATATTACATGTTCTGAAACAAACTTCCCAAATGATCAGACTTCCGCACAAATCATTGTTTTCATAGTGGTGAATGAGTATTATGGTCCTATTCTCTTTGGAATTGTATTTTGCAGGATATGTCTTTTTACCCCACAACATTTTGCAACATCAGAAGCCTCTCGCACACAATGCACAAAAACTGTACATCCAGGAGCCTAACATTCAAATTCTGTCAGTGTTTTCATGCAGTCCTATTGAATCATCTTTTTCAGCCCACAATGATTTGTATAA
This sequence comes from Pyrocephalus nanus, assembly GCA_038380795.1. Lineage (NCBI taxonomy): Eukaryota > Metazoa > Chordata > Aves > Passeriformes > Tyrannidae > Pyrocephalus > Pyrocephalus nanus. Next base: position 85,292,814 of record CM076259.1, read on the forward strand.
GTTTGAAAATTATTTTGCTTAACCAACAGAAATGCAATGTACTGTATTCCTGATTAACGTGAGTGAGAGATTGCTTGGGGAAAAGTACGTAACACCTCTTCAGCATTGAAATCCAGCAGCAGATCAGGACAAGATCTCACAGCATTTGTCCACTGCAGCTGAAGGAGAGTAACAATGAAATGGAGGAGAAAGGGATCAGCTATCTGCAGAGGAATTTCAGCTACTCTTGATATAACATCATTTCTAGGCACCTAAAAGAAACCTTGGGTGAAGAAAGTTACGCAGTCTTGGCTAAACATGAGAGTTAGCTACATTTCACTATGATAACAGGTCTAAGTCTGGAGTTATCCATGGATATCACCCATCTGCTATGTTATCAGTATTTAGTACAAGAGTTTTCTTAACCATCTGGGAAAATGGCTTTTAGTTGGCAATGGACACATCTCTTTTGCTGCTGTCAAAAGCATAACAGGTTTGTTCTTGGCAGGGAGACTATTGCACTGTTCCTGATGAAGACATGAAAAGGTATACTTGGTACAGGCTAAAAGCAGTTCCTGATCTGACTCAGAATGTTTATGGATCCCTGTTCCCTGTGCCAGTCTGGGATACCAAAATGGAAGAGAGCTTTTTTTCTAACTGAGCCTTTGCTGATCATACAAATTAACTGAGTGAATTATTGCATACCAGATGAAATAATATCCAGGGTGAGTTAATTCCAGGATGATGTCAAATACTAATGGAGCTAACATTCCTAAACTCTTCAGAGCTCTTCTGTGCTGTCCAATGAGGCTACTTGCTAGCCAACTGGATTGCATTAAAGAACTGCCTAAATGTCATGGCCAAGCATGTTTTCATGAGGGTCCTGAGCGATCTCTGCCATATGTTCTGATGGATACTTTGCTAAATGCAGCATGAAATCAAAATAAGTGAGCAAACCTCACTAATGTGAGTGCATGAGAGGTTGTTACAGTGCCCTACGCCATCTGGTCCCTAGCAGTCCACATTGGCTACGCTGTCACTGCACAAGAAGAGATCTGTTTGCACATCACACTTTCACAGCTCCCAGTTTCTTTGGAAAGAAATCTAGGTGCATGTCAGGATAAAAGCATCAGTAAACTTCTGTTAAGTCACTTGTGCCATGTGACTTGCTGGGAGAAGGGGTCTAGTGCAGCACATACCTCCCCCCCAACACAGATAGAAGGTGTCTTCCAAACGTTATGATGCCACTAATGGAATATCCTATTCTAATAAACAAGTCAGTGGGGGAGAGAAGGTATGATTCAGACTTCCTGGTATGAACTGCTGCCCTATGGTTGTAGACCTCTTGAGAAGTGAAACATGGTTAACTACTCAGGAGCTTTTGCATTTCAGAGGAGAAGGTTTGCTAGCTAAGGCTGACTCTGCTCAGACTTTAATCCTTTTAAGAATTGGAAAATATTTTCCATTGTTGTTGGAAGAGATTCCATCCCTTCACCGTTATTACCACAGGGAGATTCATTCTCCAAATACACAACTTTTGCCTTTTGTTTCCCCTCAGATTTTTCAGGAATCAAGGAGTTAATCAAATTTCTGTTCTTGAGGATCTGGTGAAGAAGGGGAAAATAACAAGTAATTGCTGGATTCTGCCTATTTTTAGGACAGGAAAAAAATCTGAATTCTGCATTAGCATAACTGTGTCTTCTCCCAGAACTGATAATCTGCACAAATGGTACAGCTGAGCTTTATTCTCCATAGAGTGATTCTGCAGAAAGCCGTGGTGAGCCACATCTTACAGAGGCTATGAGAGCGGCTGAGTAAGGAAAGTAAGCAGCTTGTCCAGAGTGTTGGCAATAGAGTTTTACTTTGCATCTTGTGCTGTGATTTTTAGGAAAAAAAAAAGGCAAAGTTAGATTGGATGTTTGAGAGGAAAAATGTCAAGAATTGTAAAGGCATTTAGTGTCTGCCTTTCCCTTGAATGACGTGTCACTGATCCCTGTCACCAAAAAACAGATGAAGTATCCACTTAGGACAACAAAGAAAAGCTCAGCAGGAGATGAATTAATATTATTCACCAGAATGGTCCCCCACCAGGAGCAGCTGAAGAACTAAAGAACAAACTTCAACAAAATAACAAAGCAGTTTTGTTTAGTCCCATGGAACCAAAAGAGAACATTCACTGTACCTTAAAATATATTTTGTATCTCCTGCAGAAAGTCTGCTGTGAAAGAAATGGAGTTTTTTAATAACTATTTGGAGCCTTAGGGGTTCAGAGCATCCTCTCGTTCACTTTGCTGCTGCCTTACTACCTGAATGCGTTTTCATGAGTATCCTAATCAGTCCATTCACTGTTTGAATGCTATTTTTGATGCCAGGAAGAAACGTAAGAGTAGAACACTGTAAAAGCTCTCTCTTCATCGGGAATGATGAAAATCCTTCAACATACCTTTCAGATTCTATTATAAACTGGATCTGATAATGTGAAAGCTCTATCTCCTAGCAGTGCATTAGAAAAATTAGTTTTTGAGATGTGAGTTATGCAAAATATTAAACATCCTACATTTATTCATGGAATAGTTTAGAGGCATTTCTAGTATTCATTGTTAGCTCTGTGGAGACAATCAGGCACTAGGAAAAGCACACAGCCTTACACGTATGTCCCTGATCATTAGAAAAGAAAGAATATATCTGCTCACTGTGTAGTTTTTTTCTTATTGGTCTTATATGGTCTTAAATGAAAAGGATCACATTTTACCTACTTTCCCTGCTCACTTTAACACAGCAAAATAATTTTGAAGTGTAAATGGTTGCAGGAAGCATAGTATCTACATTAATGGAAGTCATATCCAAAGTCTAATTTCTTCTCCTCTTTATTATCTTCAGAGAACCTTCTGAAGCACTTGGATTTCATATGTTATATGTTAGGTAGGAGGCTGGGAGGAATACGACATTCACCTCCTGTTTCTAATACAGAGGATAATGGAAAGTAACATAAATGGAGATGCAATAATGCATAAAATCTTTTCAGTGGTTAGATTTCTGGACTTCCGCATGAGGATGGATGTAAGTACTAGTCACAAAGACATTGATTATACCAGCAGACAAGTACAGTACAGTTTGAATGCAGAACTACATGCGTAGCTAAAGTTAAGCACATCGTTTACCTCTGTAGTCATCGGAGTTCATCATACCAAGCAGTCATGGATCTATACATATAAGCTATTGAATTTAAAAATAGTGGTAACACATAACTAAGCTTCAATATCTTGAAAACAATGACTTGGTTGAACTGGACAGCTTAAGGAATTTGATGCAGAGGCAGCCTGGAATTCCTGGAAGCCGAAGCTCAAGTTATTGGATCTTGATTGAGATTGGGGTTTGGCACTAATCAAGCAACTTAGACTAATAAAGTATGTTGGGAAGGTTGATCAGCAACATTTTATTTTAGGTCTAAAAAATGGAAATTGTTCCCACTGTAACAAGTCTGGCAAGAGAGCTTTTCATCACTCATCAGGTGTTCTAGGTTGCAGCATCTCTGAAGGGGAGAAAGGAGGCTTCAGCCCCTGGTCACTGCAAGCAGGTGGGACTAGATGACCTTTAAAGGTTTCTTCCAACCAAACTATTCTGTGATTCTATGATCTAACCATTATCCATAATCATCAGCCTGGAATGTATGTTTAATAAATTCTTTTACTGTTCAACTGGTATGAAAATGCTCCTGCGTCCACAAAGTTGCCCACCTGAAAAGATTCTGAACCACAGGAACAGTAGGACTTACAGGAGAAAAATAATTCACAACTTTTAGGATTGAGCTTTACAAGTTTATGAAGTGGATTAGGCCACATGGTAAGATACCAGGAGATGCTTCTACTTCCAAGTTAATCAAGATACCATACACATCTATAATAAGTACGAAATAAAAAGAGCTAGGCTTTAAATAAGTACAGTTCACAAACACTACTATTAGTGCTAACTTTACACCAGTTTATTTTTTCAGTCAGAATCAGCCCTGATTCTAAAATATGCCAACAATTCAACTTACATCAATTAATTTTGAGAAAAATATCTTGAGCCTTATTAAGTAATCTTTTTTTGTCAGTATAGATTATAACAGTATAAATATTTCACCTATTATAATTAAATACTCTACAGTTGAGAGGAATGATTTTATTTTATTTTATTTTATTTCATGTACAGGATACACCCACCCATATTTGTAAATTGATTCATGTTGTTCAAAAATAGATACATTTATATTTGCACTTGAGACATTTCTATGCAGTTCTTCTGGGTTTTTTTTCCATTGCTATAGCTGAAGAATAAGCTAAAATTGCAACTAAGAACCTGTCATAATAGATATACTATTTTATATGGCATTATATTTGCTAGATACATTTGAAAGTAGACTGCAAATATGTGAGAGAACAATTGCATGACGCATATGAATTATCAATCAATCTTCATACATAGGACATCTCATTTTTCAAAGAATAAAAAATAATCCTCTGTTTTAAATAGCATAAGTTCACTGAAACTGTACTAGAAAATTAATAGAATGATGACAAAAACAGCATAATAATTAGGTGCACTGTAACCCAAATTACACAGTATCCAGGTTGACAGGAGCCTTAGGGATCTGAAGGCTGAATGGGAAGAAGGAATCCCACTTAGAAGTAAAGTAATGATGCAATAACAAAAGGATCATCTTCAGCATTCTTCAGGATGACACAGAAGAGATTTTCCAAGAAGCTATGGCACTATCCTCACCATCTACACTGTCTGGTATGCCATATCATCCAGATGCGGTGACAAGCCATGCGCTGTACCTCCATACAGCCATCACTCAAGTCACACCCTGGCTGCATCCAGCTCTTGAGAAAGCACAGATACTCCGTTTAGCCATTTGCAACCAGCAGTTAGTTTCCCAGGAGTGCTCATATACATAGGAAAGATCAGGGAAAGCATTAAGTAGCTGTGAAAGCTTATGCAAAACTGCCCATTAGTATTCAGGCAAAATTATTCATATTGCTAACTTAGAAACTCTTGGTGTGTTTAGGAGTCATCCAGTTACAAAACAAACTAAAACTGTATGACTTAGCTGAACAATCCCAGCATGAATAACAAATCAGGAACAGTCACACAAAGTAGATTGTGAGTAATCTGTAGGGAGAAACGGCTCATGTAATAGCCTACACTGAAAAATTCAAAATAATCAACAACTTCATGAAAAAAAACAGTGCTTAACGGTAGACTACTCACATACAGAAAATAAAATATTCAGTACTGTGTTTCTGGTGAATAGCTGGTCTTTTGCTGTTGTGCTAGTGTGCAGTGGAACTGCAGCATTGCCCAAAGCTGCTACTGTAACTGGAACACCAGCAGGTTCCATAGGGACAGAGCTAGCTTGATCAGTGCATCTTTGCAATTGTTTAATCTTAAAAGCTCTTAAAATAGTTAGAAACCAGTTTTTTTTATATCCAAAATGTATAGATTTTTTTTCTATATAGAACTTAATTCTACAAATTTGAAAAAAAAAAAAAAAACCACTAGAACAAATTTTCTGCTCATTGCACAAAAGAAAACATGTTGTCCACAATTTTTCGTTTCCTCACACAACCTTTCAAATATGAGATTGTTTTAACTGTATCTAATTTAGTGTGGAATGTTGGGGTATGATGAATAGTCGAAATAGATGTTAGCTATCAAGGTGCCCCCAAAAATGCCCTACTGTATAATTTCTTCCACCAAACTACAGTCACTTCACAGAAATAAATACAGTCAGTTAGCTATGTAAATAGACACTAAAAATGTGTATTAGTATGACTGCAGCACACAGGAGTAAGGATTGGTTTGTTCCCCTCTATTTAGCTCTTGTGGGGTCACATTCGAATAACCGTGCCCATTTTGGGGCTTCCCAGTGCAAGAATGGTATTGGAACACTGGAGAAAATCCATCAGAAGACCCCAATATGTTCAAAGGCAGTAACACATGAGATAAAGGGAGAGGCTGAGACAGCTGGGTCTCTTTCACCCTTAAGACAAGACTCAAGGGGAGTGCTTTAGACTGTCTATACCTACATGATAAGAAGGCAGAACCAGATTAATCTTGATGTTGCACAGCAACAGGATAAAAGCCAGAGAAATGAAGATGGAACAGGGAAAATTATGATTAGATCCAAAGGAAAAAAACAAACAAAAAACAAAACCCCAAACCTTGAGGGTGGTCAGACACTGGGAAAGGGGCCCAGAGAGGTTGTGGAACCACAGTCTGGGGAAGTGTTAAAGACCTGACGGACAAGGCCATGAGCAACCTGGTCTGATTTACTCACTTTGATCATGGTGTTGGACTAGCTGATCTCTGGAGTTCCCTTCCAACCTAAATCATTGTATGATTCTATGATCTTAAATATACACATATATAGAACAAAAAGCTAAACATGAGCATACAGAAGTTAGTTACTCAAAAGATCAAATATCAAACCTGGTGTTCTGGAGAAGAAGACTGGGCATTACTATTTGAAGTTATTCAGTGTATCATTCATGTGCAAAACCAGGTGACATTTAAAATTTTCAGAGACATACTGAGGATCATGAAAAAAGTAAGAATTAGAAAGACCTTTCCAAGTATAGCATTTTAAATGACTTGTTACTTTTGGACCTACATTACCCCACAATCAAGAAGGGTTTTGATGATATTTGCACTATAAATATACAGTTCATCTCAACTTGTTCCATACACTGGAGCCACACAGAGGAAGCCAAAGCCACTTTAAAATCACACTAGCAAGTCTGAGAATAGTTAACATTTTGTTCTGACTTATGTCAGCTGGTCAGAAATTTAGATGGGTAGCAATGTAGTCTTTATTCACAAAATGAAAAAAAAATAAGAGAAAATTCACAAGTTCACAATGTGTACATAATTTCAGTCATTTTATTCATAAAACTTTATGGGTATAACATCAACATGCAAAAAACAGACAGCTAAAGCTTTCAGTTTGAGAACTAAATTTAATATCGACTGCTTTAGTGAGTGAAAATAAACTGTATATCCCCATTTGTCCATCTAATAAAATAGTATTTGTTTACTTCTTTTGTAATGTGAAGGAAATGAAAATACTTAAATAACATAGTAAGGAAAGGAAATTACTAAATTACAGTTTTGCTATTAGTAACAATAAAGACATAACCTGCTGTTCAGGAAAGTAAAAAATTATATTTTTTAAAGGTTATTCCAAATGTCATAGTATTAAAGCATAATTAAAATCAATATAAAACTAGAAAAGGAAAGTCAAAGAAGGTGTATGCCTCCCACCACTACGCCACCAATAAACAGTGCTGGTTAACTGGTGGCAATGGATGACGAGAATGCTGAGATACTCAAAAACTTTTTTGCCTCAGTTTTCAGTGGCAACCTCTCTTCCCAAACCTCTTGAGTGGGGGGACAGCAGGATGGGGATAGGGGAGGAAAATGCCTCCCATTGTAAGTAACGATCAGATTTATGACCACCTGAAGAACCTGAGTGTAGAGGGGACATAACATTATGAGACTGTGGAGTACCAGGCATAACCATGTTTTGTCTCAAACATTCTGACTGTTGCAACAGGAAAGTTGTGACTGAAAGACAGGGTCCTGCAGAGGTGGGGCAGTGCAGTCCTGAGCCAGCTTCCTGCTCCACCTTGAGACCTGTGCTCAGTGAATCCAGGTTGACTCCCACCCCCCAACTCACTTCCTGAAGGGTTCAAAAGGGGCTGGCTGACCAGATGTAAAAAAGTCTAGTTTACATAATAGATGTGCAGCAGATTAACCATAAAAGGAAGTGGATTGGTCCCCTGCATCTCTCTTCTATTTTTCCTCTTTTGCTTTCTTTAGCTCACTACCCCAGATCCATCGTGGGATCTAAGGACTGATGATATTTTTTGTTCTCTTTCTCTTTTTTCCACCTTTATTTCTCTCCTCCCTAGCTTTACCTGGGCAAAGTGCAGCTATCATGTTCTGTCCCGTACTCTGTACTGAAGTTTGTTGTGGGAGTGGAGGGTTTGTGGAAGTGTGTTGTAACTAGTTAGCCAGCACCTTTGAGAAGCAGTGTGTTGCAGCCTGGTAGCCAGCACTTTTGTAAAGTTTGTTGTGGGAGTTGGGAGCTTATTGAAGAGTCCTGTAAAATTAAAGGCTTTTTAGCCAACATTCTTGAGACTAAATAGGTGGCTAGTTGCCAGAGTTAAGGCAACTATATAGTAAAAGCATAAGAGTTCCCTGACACATGGACTGGTGTCTTTGCTCAGTCTGATGAGAATTTATAATGAACATCATGTCCCCTACTGATGGGTCATGACCTGATGAGATGCCAAGCCACTCTCATGAAACTTTTTAAGTCATGGCAGCCAAGTGAAGTCCTCATCATCATGGCTGGGCTTTGCGAACGAAGATTTGAGAAGGGCTCTACCCACGCTTGCTACGAGAGCGCTGATGGCTAAAAAGGCCAATGCGAGATAGACAAGTCTGGTTGCAGAAGGCGCAGCGGAAAGACTCCCCAGGTGATACCATTGAGACGCGATAGTCCTAGGTGACTGGAAAAAAGCATTATATCCATCTTTAAAAAGGATAGAAAGGAGGACCCCGGGAACTACTGACTTGTTAGCCTCACTTCTGTACAAAGGAAGATCTTGGAACAGATCCTCCTGGAAGCTATGCTAAGGCATGGAGAACAGGGAGGTGATTCAAGACAGCCAGCATGGCTTCATAAAGAGAAAATCCTGCCTGACCAGCCTAATGGCCTATGATGGAGTGACTACATCAGTGGACAAGGGAAGGAGTTCTGCAAAGCCTTTGACAGTGTCCCCCAAAACATCCTTCTCCCCGCACTGGAGAGAGATGGATTCAATGGATGGACTCTTAGATGGAATAAGAAAGTGGTTGGATGATCATATCCAGAGGTTAGTGGTCAATGGCTCAGAGTCCCAATGGACATAAATGACAGGTGCTGTCCCTTGAGGGTGCATTATAACACCAGTGTTATTTAATATCTTCATTAGTAACATAGATGAAGGGATTGTGTGCACCTGCAGCAAATTTGCAGATGACACCAAGCTGAGTGGTACAGTTGACACACCTGAAGGATGGGATGACATGCAGAGGAACCTGGAAAGGCTCAAGAAGTGGGCCATGGGAATCTCATGATGTTTCACAAGACCAAGTGCAAGGTGCTGCACCTGGGTCAGGGCAACCCCTGCTATCAATACAGGCTGAGGAATGAACAGATCAAGAGCAGCTCTGCAGAGAAGGACTTGGGGTTGCTGTGGGAGAGGCTGGACATGACCCAGTAATGTGCACTTGCCACCCAGGAAGCCAATTGTATCCTGGGCTGCATCAAAAGCAGCAGGACCAGCAGGTCAAGGGAAGGGATTCTGACCCTTTGCTCTGCTCTGGTGAGAACTCTCCTGGAGCACTGCATCCAGCTTTGGAGCACCAGCATAGGAAAGACATCAACCTGTTGGAATGAGTCCAGAAGAGGGCCCCCGAGCTGATCAGAGGGATGGAGCACCTCTCGTACAAGAGGCTAAGAGAATTAGGATTATTCAGCCTGGAAAAGTGAAGGCTTTGGATGACCTAATTGCTGCCTTCCAGTACCTCAAGGGAATGAAAAGAAAGATGGAGAGAGACTGTTTACAGGAGTATGTAGTACAGGACAAGAAGGAATGGCTTCAAACTGAAAGAGAGTAGGTTTACACCAGATATTATGAAGAAATTCTTTACTCCAAGGGTGGTGAGGCGTTGGAACAGGTTTCATGGAGAAGCTGTGGATGTCCCATCCCTGGAAATGTTCAAGGCCAGGTTGGATGGAGCTCTGAGAAACCTGGTCTGATGAAAGCTGTCCCTGCCCACAGCAGGGGGATTAGAACTAGATGACCTTTAAGGTCCCTTCCAACCCAAGCCATTCTATGATATGCAGATAAACAATATTATTCTTTATTTCTTTCATTTTGCCTGCTACAAGACAAAATCAATTCCCTAAATAGCTGCTGTTGAACTGGTTTGGCAACTTTTACTATCAAGGGATTAATATTTATGGGAAAATATTTTATATTTTGAGGAAGCAGTCTCCTGGGCTATCATTGTGCTTTTAGCACTGCAGATGTCTCTGAATGTTTCCTCACAGCCAGTTGCTGGAAAAAATAAGTATATACAGATGGAAGTACAGCAAAATGATGCAGAGTTATAGTACCCCAGGCACTGATATTTTTATGCACTTTTTAATGTTATGTTTAAAAATTTTATGAGCATCTACTCCGCTAACCAACTCCATCTCTGTTCCTGGGGGTTAAAGTGTGGCTTTATATACCACAAGTATTTCAGGTGAGTTGGTTTGAGAACCTAGTAATGAGGGGAAGAAACCTGTTTTCAGAATCCCAATGGTGGGGTATATCATGTAAGCTGGAAGTAGCAGCTTCTACATTAATTCCTTACATTAAAAGTTGGAAGAAGCATTGTTTCTGTGATCACTGTGATACCTGAGGTCAGCTGGATGATCTAAAATCCTTTTCTCCTTTTAATTCATAAATGTAAGCATGGTTGTTTGATTGAGAGTGCCCAACCAAGGCAAAAAATACATGTAGCAATCAGAATACAATAGCAGCTCAGGGAGCCAAGAGCAGCTTCCAAACATTAGTTAAAAAAATGAGAATAGACTGAAGGAATGCTATTAACATAGCATAAAACCTCATATAAGTATTCTTTTTTTATCTAAGTCCTGTATTTACCATTAAGCCTTTCCTTATTTACAGAGACTTTCCAAAGTTTGATCACAAAGATATTTACACAAAATTTGCAATTTACAGAACTTACAGCAATGGTTTGCTGGTATCTCAGAAATGGAAATACGGAAGAGTGGTGTGAAGATGTGCTAGCTTTAAGATATATTCCAGTTCCCTACCATAAATTCCAGTTCCCTACCAGTACCTAACCACTTCTTCCACCATCACAGAATACTTTCTAAGCTATAATGACACAGCCACAAAATGCAGAGTTGATAGTGTGGGCAGAATGATTTTTTAACATCTTTCCCAAACCTTAATTTAACCTTCACTAGCAATTATGAATTGGTTGATAGATGTAAGTCAGCAAAGCTTCTGATGGAGCATAGTTTCAAAACATTAGCAGTAGGTGATTTGCATTTAACATTTACTGTACAACCAAATTGCTACTATTATATTAAAGGTGTGGTGATTTATCATAACACAATTAGCTGAAAAGTCTGGCAATATAAATTAGTGCCTCTTTAATACACTAAGAAAGCTCAAACTCCTACTAAGATTTTATTTCATTTATTAAAGCAGTGCAAAATCCCTTTAAAAAATATGTGTAATGTCTGCTGACTTCTTAACTCGAGGAAGACAGAAGATAAAAGACCATGTCATTGAGGAGCTTAATCTAACATCTCAGTTCTTTACATAATCTCACATTCAACCATGGAAGGATCACAAGTAAGACTAAATGAGAATAACAGCAGTACTCATTTTAACAAAATGTCTAGTACTTCTAAGAAATACAGTTATTATCTGAAATACTACATATGTCTGTGGCAATGTATAGCCATGTATAACTATTTAAAATAAAAAATTACAAACATTCTGAGCTATTTTGCCTTCACATTATGCTTATCCTCAGCATCCATTGCATTTTGCTTGTGTATTCCAGTGAACAGCAATTAAGTGTCCAAGTACTTCCAAAGCTTAAATTACCAATGTTTCACCAATTAAGCAAACATCTTCATGACACATTCAGATGAAAGCCCACGCTGCTACAAGTGGAAAGGAAAATCAGGAATATATAACGAAGTGCAAACATATACTCATTGTTTAGCCTGCTATAGCGTGTCAGCTGATGCTGAAGCAGAAGGTGCTGAAGAAATAATATTCATGTGCAAATGATTTCATTGCTGTCAATACCTACACAGTGAATGCCAATTTGAACATCTGAAATAGGGATACTGTACTAAGGCAAATTGAAGTCCCAGAGGCAATAGTGCTAAGAATCCTAGAAAAACAAACAAACTTAAAAAGTGTATCTAAAGCAAAAGTGTTTGCGTGTGGCTTAAAAGTCACTGTAGAAGTGGTTGGCATCCTCATTCAGCCACATATATGAAGGGGCTAATGAGATAATCCATTTTGTTAATTTGCAAAACATCCTACATTCATAACTAGGCTCCATTAAAACTCATAATGAGTTGTAAGTGAATATATATGTATTCACTTATTATATTATAATGTTTCATAAGGACATGCAGTTCATAACTAGGTATTTCATAAAAGAAACTGAAAAAAGTTTGTGAAGTAAACCTAACATGTCACCATAGCAATCATCTTGAATTGCTGAAGCCACACAAATCATAGCTAGCTAATTTTGGGGGGAAAAAATAGAAATGTCTCTTAGAATACAATCATCCACTTCCAGAATAATGATTAATAATCTCCAGAGTAGACATCCCCTTCACTCCCAAAACTTTTGTCAAATGAAGAGGTAATTTATGACATTGTAGTACAGCGTAAGTAATCTCATCATTTCCAGGTAACAGTGACAAAATATACAATCCATAGTACTGTTGGGTATAAAGGTAAACCAAAAACAGGAGAGGCCCTGTATTTTTAGACAGAATTCAGAAGGTTTTGCCAATCTCTGACAAAGCTAAACAGTTGACTGATTTAGAGTGGAAAAGCTTGTACTCCTGAAAACCTCAAAGGGAGACATGTGCCTTTAAAAGTCAATCTACAGATTCCCCTCAGCAAAGAATTTTGTCCTGGGACAATATATTTGGTGACTCACCAGTGGCTGATAAGCCATTAGCTGCTCCCTGGAAAGCTCCTTGAGCAACACCCTTTTTTCACCTCTCAGCCATGAAGACAGATATCTGTAATTGCAGTTCAGTGCACATTTGCAGTCAAAATAGCAGTTAATCACAGATGACAGCAAAAAGCCATGATCGGTAAGAAAACACACTAAGAATGTTATAAAATTCCCCCCAGATAAACCCCTGGAATAAGGAAGATAGAATATTAATGGTAGAGAAATTAATGTCTTGAGAAGACATTGCCAAGCATTCATGTATATCTAGGCATTTGAAAGAGGTTCTATGCATCAAACTCTCTGCTGAGGTAATACCCCTTGAAAATACTATACCAGAGTGTCTGACTTGGCCTGTGTTTTAGTCATACGCTTTCTTACACGAGATGTAAACACCGAAACAGCACACAGTGGTGGTAAAGAGAGTTAAAAACAGAGTGCAAAGGTATGTGCTGCATAGATTACATCACAATTTACCATGCCAGACCTATGATGCCATCGGACTTGAGCTTGCTGCTCTTCTCCTATGGCTGACAGTGGCCCAAATGCCTGCAGAAATAACAATTTATGTCAGTGGGTGCCTTCCGGGGGGGGGAAAACATGAAGAAGAGACCACTTCTGCTCCACAGAAGGCTGACAAAAGTTACAACACAAAGAAGATACTGAAATACCATCAAAATACAGTGAGTGGTATATTTGAAGCAGAAGTAAAACTAAGAACAAGAGAAGCATCTCTGAAGGTAAATTTCTCAGGTAGGATTTGTCTTATTCAGTATCGGATGTTTACAAGGTAGCTGTCCACATGTCAACTACTCACCCTAGGCTACCCTCAAGAAAAACGGGTTCTTTAGACCATTTACACTCTAGAAGCATCTGGGTTTCTTCCTCCCTTGAATATCCAGGGAGTATATATGCCTTTTTCAGAATTTGACATCTACACTTATGACCTTTGGGGAGGAATCAAACTCATAACTGGCTAGAATGCATATAGCTCTATTAAAAAGAGGAAAAATACAAGATTATACAAAAGAACCACTTTAAATTTGTTCACAGATTTAGCCATAGATTTTTAAACTCCTGAATTTATCAACAGAAGTTGCTGTTGGGTTTTGTTGTAATGGTTTTCGAGGGGTTTTTTTGGAGGATATTTTGTTTTCCCTATAAGTATATTCTGGGGGAGGTGCAAATATGCTGCACATTTTGAGACATAAAAATATTCCTTAACATCAAAATATGTCCTAAAAACTCTGAATACTGAAGTTAAGTGAGCATTCAAATTGTGGGGTTTTTTTAATAACAACTAGAATACCCTTTAAGCTTTGCTGTATCTGGCTTTCAGACTGTGGTAATTTGTTTGGTCATTTCCACATTCCAAATAAGACATTTCCCTTTGTTGTATATTTTGATCCTTTCCAGCTATTTTACTATTTATCCTTTGGGGAATAGATAGCAAACTTCAGGGTAGCATTTTCTGCTATTTTCAAGGTAAACTACATACCCACAGCAGTAGCCAATTGATTGTCAACCATTTGCTATATAGACATTTTTTTAAGGTCATTCTACACTTGCAGAGATTTAACCTTCTGCAAGTTTAACTAGAGGAAAGTGGAACAACCTTTGTCTAATAAGATGGTCTGCCCTTGCAACATTTAACAGCGGTAAATAAGACCCTCTGGGGTCATACTTTTATCAATATGGTGAGGTCAGAATTGTATCTCAGCAAAAAAAAGTTTTGTCCTTAAGTAAATTGAGAGAGAAGGTCATCCCCCAGCCATCTTCCACAGCAAATGGACAAGTATCAGCTGAAAAGCTTCAAGATAATAAAGATGTCACAAGACATCTTCCTCCCTTCCTTCTAAAAAATCTCTCAGAAAGATGGACAAAGGAATCATAAGGAAAGCAAATTTTTATAAGTAAGGAAAAAAGAAAGATAAATATGCACATATTTAGTTTATTGTCTATGCTGTTTCTAGACAAAAAAACCAGCATTAAAGTTTTTTCAGCATGAAGGATCCAAAAATATGTCTAAAAGTTAGACCAAACCATTCCTGTGGTTCACAGAGTGTTTTCATCAGGTTCTTCTGTTCCTGTAAGATACAACTGTTACATACTACTGTTTCTAGGCAAAAAATAATGAAATACATTCACCTGTTTCTTCCAGTTTTATAACTGTAACTAATAGTTCTTAATGTTATGAATCTCATTCAGTATTTGTGGGCTCCATTTTTCCAAATTTTTTTGTTCTTTAACTGGTCTGCTCCATAAGTTACCAACCTCTTTAAGTTGGACGGCAAGTGTTCACAGTGCTGATAACGTTCTCAACTGAATTGTAGTTTATACAGTTACATCCACTTTGTTTCCTCTAAAAAGAAGTTCTATTTGGTTTTGATTATTCATGCTCTTTAACTAATGACACATTTTTTCACACCCATCAGAGCATTTCTGAGAGAAGCTATATATTTACATTTCAAGTACAGCTTTGCAGTCTTTTATTATCAATTTGCATGTCTTTGAGAAAAAATGTGTATATCTCTGCTCCCTCCAAACACTGTTGGATTTGCCCACATTCTGAAACTTTTTTCCACTATTCTTAAAAAAAAAAAGACTGCAATGTTTAAAAAAACACTATGCACTAACAATCACAGTTACATTAAAACTGCATTGACTAGTTCTGTTTGTAATATTTGAACATTACTAAAACATAAACTCAGAGAAGGAAAACTCCTCTTCTTATTCTTTCATATTTATTTGTCCATATCTCATGGGACTTTGTGCCCAGCTAATTTCCACCTAGATTTACTAAAATTACAGTCAGTAGGAACTTACTTCATATTCCAAATAGAAAAACTTTGGCAGAAGCAGAGAATAATAGAATAAAATTTACATTTATAAGAGTATGTAGGAAGGGCTAATACAAGGCCTGCCAGAGGACTGAAGTCAACTATGCTATTTTACCTTCATCCAAAGGGGAAAATAACTTCAAGGATGTACAGTCTACCTATTTTTGATGTGGAATTTGTGTAGAGGTGTGAAAGCTAACTAGCTTTATTTTCCTATTAAGACAGAAATACTTTGTTGCTCTTCCTTTGCATTAAATGATTTGAACAAATTGATCCTAGAAATGATTGTGGCTGACATTTGCTTCAACAAAGCTTAAATGAAATGACTACTACAGCAAACATGATGAAACTGTATAAAATGAAAACCAGAGTACACTTTTATATTAATGAAGTGTTTGGGACAAGTTCCCTTTTCTGGCACTTCGCAGAATAATCACAGAATATTCTGAGTTGGAAGGGATCCACAAGGATCATCAAGTCCAACGCTTAAGTGAACCCATATGGGGGTCAAACCCACAACCTTGGAGTTATTGACACCATGCTGTAACCATGAACCATGTGCTATAACATAGCATATTTTGATGTTTGTTTGATGTTTTGTTCTTGATAGGAAGCAAAAGCACTAGGGAAAAAAGAAGAGCATTTTAATACCAAGGAAAGTTGTTCTGGCATGAAAAAGACGAAATTGCTATAGGACTACTTACCTATGTAGGAAAACAAGTTTTAGGCAGGATAGGTCCTATATCCATACCATATAGAGGGTAAGATTTGTAAATACATCTGTCATTGCACTGGAGACACCAGCATAATGCTGAGAACGCCAGCATGCCTTTGCCATGGAAAATTAGATTGAGATGACTTTGAAGTTCCAAACAGTGTTTGAGGGCATTCTCAGAAGAAAGGTATGTGTCTATAAAGGTAAGCAAAAAGAACAAACTCCCTTCAACTCCAAGACTCCTATGTGACTATTAAAAATACAGTATCACTCAGACATGCAATAGGAACAGTTTCCACAGGAAAAAAAGAAACTTGAACTGATCAGAGTTAAATGACCAGATATTAGCTACAGGCTAATATTTTGGGTTGTTTTTTCTTAAAATTTATTATTAGGAGCAGGTAGCAGACATCCATACTCAACAGAAACTAATACTTTGGTCAATACTGTAAGCGAGAAATTAAGCTGGTGCTTATTTGAGAGCTGTTGATCCAGTGCTGTAAGAATGAACAACATATATAAGACAAAAGAGCATCCAGAAGGCAGTTTGACTTTGGAAATTGCTATCAGATTGCAGCACCAAAAATATTCCCATAGTTAGGAAACATAAGGTTAGCAGTCACTTGGCAGAAGGTTTGTAGACACTAATCTGTTCATACCAAGCAATCTACAAGGAAATGTGCAGTGCTATATAACCTCCAGCTCAAGGCAGCCTGGGAAATATTTTTTTTTTTTTAATCTGTAAAAAAGCAAATTTATCTCCTTTCCCTCAGTAAGAGTATGCAAGTGAAGACAAGGAAAATGTGGAGTTACTCTTTCCACAGCCTCAGATTTGCCTTTTCCAGGCTGTACAGCACAGCAGGTATTGAAAGCCTGGCAAGAGAGTCTCATGCTCTAAACTTTTATAACTTAAAAAAAAAAATAAATAAATTAAAAGGAAATCCAACCATCAGGCAAAGGCTTACGACATCCCAGGGTAGTTGCAGTGGTTTACAGAAAAAGAAGTTGAGCGGAATGCGTGCAGCCGTTCTTCAGGCAATGGACATAACTGGTATTTACGAAGGGAAAAAAGAGGAGCCCCCCTCCTGCACCAGGAATTTTTAAAAAGTAATTGACAAGGTCTCTAAACATTTCAGTCTCAACAGGATTGGCAGACTCATATCAAGCTACATAAAAGCTCCACAGATCTGAATTATTGAAGAAGTCTTTAAAAAGCCAAGGCTGAAAAGACTTCCTCGAGATACTTATACCACTTTCATTTGTGTTGATTACCAAAAATATTAAAGGAACAACTTTGTAGGCTAGAAGTAAAGAAAGACAGAAAGTAAACAGCATAAAAACTAGACCCCTTGAGTATCTAAATATTGCAGGACTTTCAGAAAACTCTTGTTTTAGCGCAAACACAAAGGCAGCAAAACTCTGCTGCATCACAAGGAAGGCTTCAATTTTTTGCTGCTACAATTCGAACAAATAACACTGTAATTGTTGTGGGTATAACTGATGTGGTTATCTCTTAAAAAAAAGTGATGACTAGCATTAGATACCTGTTTTCTTTTGTTTGTAGTGAACACAGACTAATGCAGCTCAAGTTCACTCAGTTTTCTAATTAAATTTTAAGAGATATAAAATATTTATTACAGAATATTGAATGAAGAAATATTTACTAAAGACTATGAAGTACTTGGATTCTGTAAACAAAATCCCAGCAGAAATCCCTCAGCAGCTGTAGTGGACAAAATTACTAAATTATATCATGGCAGAAAGAATAATTGACATTACTATTTGCAAAGCCCTTTGCAGATCTTGAAAGACTCTCTTCTATGCAGAGAGGGAAAAAAGGAAAAAGCAAAAAAAAAAAAACAAAGGGAAAGGGAAAGGCAAAAAGGCATCTATATCCACATATATGCGAACACATGCAGACCTATATATTTATGTACAACTTCCTGTGAAACCAAGTTGTCAAATGAAATTTTAGACAGCAGTCACAGAAACTACCTATAATATCCATTTATTTGTTCATGAAGAATATCTCTGTGCACAAGGTCCTGACCTTGGAAAGGAATCCCCAGTGATCTAAGTCTTCATTTGTGGAGGAGCATTTTGTGTCAACCATTTATCTCAAAAATACTACTAGAAGCAGTAGCCACAGTGTGTCTCCTTTATTCACAAGTGTGCAGCATCTGCTCTAGCTCATAAAAGCTCTATTACGGATCACCGTGGATGAGGCTCTTCCCACACTGACATGTTAATGACAGCCTCTGCCTCTCAAATGAACTTCCCTTTGGTCTCTACTCAGTCAAAATATTTTACCAACAGCATTTTTCCTGGCAACTCAGACTTCAGCCTGCTTGCACTAGTACATACCTGTGGTTAATTTCACTGCCATGAGTAACTCAGTGGATTTAAAAAGAGATACTCAAATGTTCAATTTCAGAAGCATACAGACAACATTTCTGGGATTTGGGTCATTGTACTAACATCAATAATTTTTGATTTCTGATTAAAAAAAGAAAATATCTACATACAGATTTGAAAAACTATGAATCAAGTGCAGCTACTCTGAGACCCGTCATGACACAGAACATTAACAGCCTTCTCATTTAAGTACTGTGTAATACTTTCTTATTTTCTTCTTTTATCCAGGTAAAAATAAGGAATATACCACTATACTATATACTACTATAGGAACAATGCTTGCCTTGAAATTCCTCTGAACTTACCTTGAATCTGAAAGACTATAGCAGGAAACTCTTGACAATTTACTTCCTGACAGAATTCCACCACTACCTGTTTCTATCCTAAGCATTCCTCTCCAGCAGTGACACTTCCACTACATCAGTATGCTGACTACTCTCAATATAAACGATAAATGAATGGGGAAAAAATACCACAAAAATGTAAATACTTTTCAAGAGTTTAGAATCCCTAAATGGACCTGGCCTCCATGTCCTGGCCATACGTCAAATGGGATGAGAAAATGACTCCTCCAGGATGTCTGTAAAAACAAGTATAATTTTATCTGGGGGCCCAGGTCTCTTGTTATAGATAACCTTGGGAAAAGGATGTGAAGATTCACCTATCCCATGCTATGATCCTATCAGCTGTGATCTAAAAGCTTGAAGAAACTGCAAAAAGAAGGAAAGGTAAATGAGCTAAGCCCTTGCCCTACTCTAATTGTTTTTTGCTCAAAACCTGCATTTTTCTACCACTCTGCAGAAAAAAGTAACAATTGTAAGACAGTAGAGGGGATAAACTATCTGAAGATATTGCCAATGGTATCTAAGTAAGGTTGTTTTAAAACACAGTGTAAAACTAAAATAAGAGTACTAGATACTTCTCTCCTGATGTGTAAGCATTGTATTGTAAATATTATTAACCTTGAACAGTTCCTTCTCTCATAACTGGGAAATTTAAAGGTCAGACATACGTTAATGGGAGAAAAAAAAAAAAGAAAGAATTATCACTGCAATATTGTCCTCCTTGAGAGGACTAACTCAGTGTCACTGATAAATTTCTGTAACTAAGTAAGCATCCTCAGTTAAAAGGGGAGAGATATAAACTACATTTTTAAAGCTATCAGTTCCAGAAAATTAAATCTATGAACTCTGAAAACTGCTTATAATTTTACATTCTCCAGTACATCAGTAGTGGGAGATATTGTGCACAGACTATTATAAGTTTTTATTTCAACCTAGCATGACTTTTTTTTTCTAGGTACCTACTGATTTGCAAAACCAGTTTTCCAGCAAAAAAATGGCAGTTCAGAAAACGAACATCACTGAACAAGAAAGGAATCTGTCTATATTTTCAGAAATTCACATCATTGAACATTTTTGCACATCAATACAAAATCATTGGGCAAACATGCATATAATTAAAAAACAATAAAATATTTTCATGTATATGAGTGCATCCAGTTACACTTCTAGAACTTACTCTAAGCCCTTAAAAAACCTCCATTGCATTAAAAGGTATTTAGATGGCTTTTCCAGCTTCTTGCCTACAGACATGCCTGGCTCCAAACATAAGATGCATTACAGCACGATAGAGAAAGGGAGGAAAAAAAACAAGTTCATTTCAGAGTGGCACAGAGTGAAATGCTCCTCCACAGGCATGAGGAGACTACAAATGAATACATGGACCAGTGAGCCATTCCCTCTTTCTGAAATTATTGAGACGAGCTACCCTGATAGAAAAGTACAAGTACAATCATAATGAAAATTAAGATCACTATATTTCAATGACCATGACCACACAGTATTCTGAAGAATACATATTTTTAAACTGAAGAATATACATTTGCTGGAAAATATTCATTAACAATTTTCAGTAGTCGTCACACAATTACACATATAAACATTTAAGCTTTGGGGTGTGCTTTTTTATCTCAATTTACATAAGTGTATACTTAAGTTGAGTAGATACAGCACTATTTTCTTCCATGGGCAAGACTGAAAAGGTTTTGAAATCATCACTAGATCTAGCACACCCCTTCTGCTATCCAGTACATTTTGTAAGGAAATGTCAGATCTCTGCTTTTATACACAGTGCTGCCACAATTCTTTTAGAAGACCAGGTACATAAGAGAGAGGAACTCACAAAACTTGAAAATTACTATCAATGATAAAAACAGGCAACAGAACGGAGAACAAAAGGGAGATCAGAACAGATGAAGGACAACAGAACTCATAATAACAGAAGAAAACAAAATTAAGAGAAAATATTTTTTTTTTTCTTCATTGGTATAGCAAAGAATAAGTACAAGTAGTCAGTAATGTGCAAGAACAAAGGGCTTTCCCAATCTCTCCCATCCCCACTATGGAATGCTACTTCATTTTCAAACTTTGCAGTATAAAAATATGGTAAAAATTAATCTTTACCTCTCTAATTCCACCATGCATCATGATAAGTGTAAACTGTTGCTTCAAATATGGAAACCCAAGTGTTTACAGAAATAGTAATAACTATTAAAAACTCCACAGATCATGTGTCTATTCTGTATGTCTATTCTGTCAAGGATGGCAAACAAACCTTCTCATATATAGCCGGATGCCCCACTACAAGTAGGAAGAGAAACCTTATCCTTAATTTTTGCACCAAGGGCCCAGCTTTCAAAAGCCTGCTAATTTCTAGTTTCTGCCAGTAGATGTGTGACCTTGTTAGGAAGCTCTGCTGAAGTCCATTCTCCTTTGGATACTCTGCTAAGCAGCCAGGAACTGATTTCTACGTGCTTCAGAAAGCGCTGCTGAAAAGGGGTCCTTCTGCACTGAAATGAAATTACTGCCTTTTTAACTCTCAGTAAATAGACTAGGACGGAGGTTTGGAGTCCTGCAGAAACTGATTTTTTTTTTTTTATTTTATTTTAATTTATTTAAAAACAACTGGGGAGAGGGGAAGGAGACATGTTCAGCTGTCCTCAGCATTCGAGCAATAACAAGTGTGATGAATGATGATGGTTCACTGCCAATACAGCTATTGTGACTTGAAAGGACAAGCTGTGCACTGCACCATGAACCGCTAACGGGGAGTTTACAACTTTCCTCAAATGAATTGTGGAAAGAAGGTCGTGGACTTACTCAAGTCCAGCAAAATGATAAGAACTTTGGTTTTCTTCCTCTTCTGTGTTTACACGAATCTTGTCTAGCTATCTACACTGTTGCGGCTCCAGCTGTGTTTCAACAGCCACAAGGGAAAGTAAAAACAATTCTGTGCTTAAAAGTCTTCTCGCACTCAAGAAAACTCCTAAAATTTCATTCCAGGTCTTCAAGAATTGCAAAAACCTGCAAAAATCATAATAGGAGACATTCTACAAATAAAAAATTTGAAATCAAATATGTTGCATAATTTTTCAGATAGTTTCAGATATTGTACTACAATGTCTCTTCACCTGGATTTTTTGCAATTCTTTCTCATTTGTCTTTATGTAAATGATTAATATTATTTAAATTTTTAATATTAAGATTATTATGTAGAAATGTGCTCTTTATGTAAATTATTAATATTTAGAGTTAGAAAGGATAATATCTACACATAATTAAGAGAGAATGTAAAGAATACTTGTTGTGAGTTTGGTGATGCCTTCCTAATTGCAAAATATCTTGAGCGGAGTTTTTGAGATTTACTAAATTATATTTTCTACTCTAAACCACTCAAATATGTATTTAAAGCTTCATAATTTCTATTTTTTCCAACTACCAATTGAAATTATTGTAATTATCCAATTTTAAAATTAATTTTTAAGGCTAAGTGGATTTTAATATGTTAGATGGATAAAATTATTTTGTTTGCATTCTCAAATTAATGTAAAACCAGTCATCAACATGCAGATATCTTTTTTTAGTCTAATCAGAAATGTGCTCAAGACATTTTTGCTCTTGCAGTGTAGACTTTAATTTTTGCTAATTATTTCATACTGAAAATTTTACTATGATTTGCTAAGAATCATTCATGCTAAAGGGCAATATTCAATTTATTGATTCAATGGAATAAAAATATTATATTAAAAGATACTCATTCAAAGTAAATTGCATCCTGTACTATAATGCCTATTATTACTTTAACATTTTGTTATTCAAATCACAGAATTAGGAATTATCTGTTTGCTTTAGATGTTCACCAGCTGATACATAGCTAATCAAATCACATAACCATTACTGTATTTAAAAATTAATAGACTTGCTTAATATATTAATATGTAGGATATACATAATATATACATAAATAATATATTTAATTTAATAATTAATTCAATTGATAACAATAGAAAAATTGTTCTACTTGTATCAATTTTATTATTTCAGTACAACCCTTATTATCTATACAGAAGTGCATGTGTAGGTAGACATAATCTACCTCTACAAAAGCAAGCAAAACCATTACAGTCAGAATATAGTATTCATAATAAGTCTTATTAAAAAAAAAATTCTGAACTCAAGCTATGAAATTTGATTAAGTGTTACATTACTAATACTACCATTGACTACCAATGAAGACATTCTAAGAAGAAACAATTTTCTGCATTACAATGAAAAATACTGACACAATTCAAGAAGCAATGTCAGTGGATGCTTCTGCTCTCCAGTTTTCATCATTACGTGCTACTTCTAAAGACTTATATACTAGGAACTGATATAGGAATATCAGTTATAACAGATAGAACTAGAATAACACACTGATAAAATACAAAGACATATTTCATAGTGTCCTTTTGGAATAAGGCTACTTGAAAAGTTCTCAAGGAAAATAAATTGCCTAATGTTTGTTACATTGCAACATTTCATCACCCACTTCTCATTTTTCTTACTAGTAAGGATTCATAAAAATCCAACAAATCTTAGCTATTCATTACATAATAATTTTGTGATTCAACAAAAGCTAGGTTAAAAAAAGACTAAATTTAAATTTGCTTTTCCAAATTGATCCCTACTGACATTTTACTTTCTACCCAATCTCTAACCAATTAAGAATAAGGCCTAGATCTTCAAAGGGACTTTGGCACCAAAATACTAAATGTTGAAACAACTTGACCAGATAGTGGATTGGATTGCCTTGTGGTAGACACTCACATTCACTATAACACAAGACAAGTGTCATCAGCTGACTGAGCATTGTCTATGGAAAAGATTAGAAGAAGGACTAGTTTTTAAACGTGGCTTTTACCAAAGTGAAAAGTACTTTATATTCTTGTAATGACACATTACAATCTGTTGAGGACTTACAGGTCCAAAGTTTCCCACGAAAATAATCAGTTAAAAAGCCTTTAATTTGGAAAATAGACTAACAAGTGTTATTAGTGAGGCAGCTATAAGGGTTGTGGCACCATGGCAATGACAATAGCTGTAGAAGTTCAAAAGGAAAAGAAGTTTCAGATTAAAAAGACAAAATACAAATTGCATACTGAAAGAGGACTTAATCATGCAAGCCACAGGACTTGTAGCAGGTAGAGAATAACAGTCCTCAAGGCAAGAGTTTCAATGTCACATGCAATTTTGCTGGTCAGTACAATCAGTGTCAGCAGTATTTAACCATCTGCCTTCTTTAAAAGGCTCTGGTAGTCATTGGCAGCTGATGGTAGATGGAATATGAAAGCAACAAGATCTCCAGGTCTGTATGAGATATATAAGAAACAGGATATGGACAAAGGTGTTTAAAACTTGGGAATGTGCTTGAATTCAAATGGCAATCCTATGGATGGCTCCTACGGCTCTGAAACTCTTCCAGTCATAGTTGCAGCACTTGCCTCTAATTCACCAGGTTGTCTAAGAAAGAGGACTGGATTTTATAGTGTGAGGCAAGGGGAGGAATGCACTGCTGCTATGTCCCTCTGTGTGTGAAGCTGGCATATGTTGCTGCAACTTTGCTGAAGTTCTAATGAGAGCATGAGGGTTATTCATTCTCTAAGAATTATATTCTTTTTAAAATGATTGGAACAATAGGACATCAGTTCATTGATGATAATCTTGCTGCTTGAAGATGCTGGGGTTAAGGATTTTAAAAAAAAAAATATTTAAAATATACCGTGACTGGGACTGCTGGAAGAGAACAATACAGTTCTATGTACTTAAACTACCTCATGGCTTGCAGAATCAGTGGCTTTTAAAGACTGTTTGTTAATGACAGTTTGCAGCACTGTGGTAAACCAAGGCCTGTAATTTTCAGATTTTATTTTTAGAAATAGTCGTTGGAGCACTGTGGCATTGATGACTATGAAAAAAAGAAATAAAAGAAAGGGGGGAGGAAAGAGCCCAAGCAAAATTAAAAGCCTTTCAAGTTTCCTGAAAAAAGTGTTTCAGAACAACAGGTTCCCCTGTTTCTTAGGGGAAGGACAGAAGCCTAAATTCAAGGGCATAGCATATGCAAAGCACATTCAGTGTGAAATGCCTGACATTGTATCACATTCATAAAAAGCTGCCGCTAGCAAAATAGATAGCCAAATTGAAAGACACATCCCATTTCTATAAAAAAACAGGGAAGGAAAACATCACAAAAACTGATGTCAAGATGAAAAGCAGGCTTTTTTCCAGCTGTCTTTACTCAGCACTGTAGTCAGAACCATACCACAAAACAAGACAGTCCAGTCAACATTAACTCTGTATGGGGTTATTAAAGGCAGAAGATATTCCTTCATGGCTTAATTTAATTATAATTCCTGGCAACTGGAAAGCCTTTACACATTTTTGGAATACAGATGCTTTTTCAACAGTTTCTCCTCTTTGTCAAAATGCTCAAGTAGTCATTTTTGAATTGGTTTCTTTCCAGAGCTGACAAGCCCTGTCACAGTTGTTTTTGTCAAGAGGCTCTGAAACCCCACTGGGTAGTTGTAGTTTTGATTTCTGAACCAGATGTATTTGTGTTCACTGTTTCACCTCAAATTGTCAATTGTAAAATTACATGCTGTCTTAAAAATTATCCTGACATTAGCAAATGCTCCCTCCCTTGGTGCCTGTCGAAAGCCGTGCTGTTTGTTAATGTGACAGTGCAACTTCACCCCTTTTTTTTGCTTTTTACCATTTCCTCAGTACATTAGTGTCTTCCTTGCAAATTTGCAGACATGAACTGTACCAAACAGCCTCCAGAAAATAATAAATAACCATACAAAAAGTCACAAAAAGTAAACCCAACATTCTGCTTTCAAATAGCACAAGGCAAATCAGAAGTGCCAGGTCAAAATTTACTGGATTTTGGACCTTAACACTCGTCTACCAGACCAACCTGCTGGACTGCCTATTTTCAGCAAAAAGAATGGAAAAATTCAGTTTACTTCCTCACACTTCTTTGACCTCAAGAGGAATTCAACACTGCAAAACAAGAACGGGTTTATCTCTTATCTGGGTAATATCCACTATGACATAATGTCCAACTTAAAAAAAAAAGACAACTCAGTCACTGGCAGAACTCTCACTGTTGATCAAGGTTTGAAAGCATACACAAATCTTTACAAACTCAGGCTGTAAGTCGCTCATTCTTCTCCAGTCCTGTCAGTGGCTTTATGTGACATGAACTATGGGTTTCTGTGCAGTTTATAGCTTGGCAAAAGCATCACTTCTGAAAGAGCAAAGAGGAGCAGCAACAGAAGATCTTATGACTGCCCAGCGACCTCAGGGGACTGTGGATCAGATAATAACCAGCCGCCAAAGAATCAGAAAATGTTGGCAGTTTTATTCTCTTTAAATTACCACCTGCTTCTAAAAACAATTTCAAAAGATCTAGCACAGCAGATCTCATTATGACTCTCATGGCTGGCTACAGTAAAAAAAATGAAAAGCTCTTTCAAGATGGGATCTTTTTACTTCTCACCACAACTACTGTGACAACACCCGCCTTTTATGCAGTGTTTGTAAAGCCAGTGTCTTAACTGTCATAAAATACTTTCCATTTCTGTGGTTAGGAACATTTAGCATCCCTGACTTTTCCTCAGTGATACAAAAGTTTGCAATGAAAGCAGTTCTGCAATCTCTCCTCCTAGGGGTAAAATCCTGCCAAGTTCTGCCCATACCTCTCAAATGTCTTCTGGCTTTGTCCAGCAAGGCAGCACTTAATTGAGAAAAACAAGAAAGCAAAACACACTTTGAAATATTGTGTTGCACAGTGTGGGGTGCAATTTGTCCTACTTGCACATGCATCCTTTTCCTGATTTCTAAGCAACTTGTGCATGAGTATAAACATAATGAGTATTTAGTATTTTATTCTGTGCTGTCCTAAAAGTTGGGTTTTTTTCCTGTAACTTCTTTAAAATAAACTGTACTTAGGACAATTTTAAAATTCCTTCTTTAAAAATAACAATAAAAATAATAATAATAACTAATAATAATAATAGCTCCAGACCTATAATGAGCTCTGTGCAGAACCTTCTCCTAGGAGTCTGCACTGCTGTGGAGATTAAAGGATAGAGATAACCAAGCTCTTGGATGCTAGATGGGTTATAGATCAGTACATAGAGTTCACAGTAGAATTTGCACCAGTTTTATTTGCCATGAGCCTTGTTCATGGTGCATCTTCCTTGCTTTTCATTGTTTCACTCTGCTTGGTCTACATTGTGTTGCATCACTCAAAAATAATTGAATGCTTTATTTGGGAGCTAAAATATATTTCAAAGTGTGTAAAGATTCACAAATAAATTTTCCAAGGCTGTGCTTTCACTTGAAAAGCAAAACAGCAAAAACCATTGTACTTTTTTTCCCTGAGCTATTATAGTTTCCTTCCTTTCCTTCCTGCATCTCTGATCTATTTATAAAGGCCTTTATGTGCAAATGGTATTCATCTATCATTAATTTTTTATTCCACTACAGTAGTTTTGAAGGATAACCAGTTAAATTTGTTTCTCTTTAGTATATTCCAGACTTGGTAGAAACTGTACTTAGAATAATGGATTTCCATGATTTTTCAGGCTGTCTTTCTCAGTTCTACCTACCCCTACACACACACCCCCCTTTACAATTCGTGTAATGAGGTTATAAATATAGAAAAAAATGTAAAAAGAAAATCACAGACTGAATTTCCACTAACTGCAAAATGATAATGTAATGGTTTATCAATTATTTAAATAAATGTGAATTCTACTATGATTTAGGCACATACTACTTTCTATTAATTGGGGAGGGTTTTTTACTGTTATAAGTATCTACAACACAAACCTAACTGAGATGATAAAGAAGCTATGCAATGCTTCTGACCGAATAGCACATCTAACCTGAACATGTATAGTTCAAGAGAGCAGAACAACTCTTAAGCATGCATGCATAAGTAACGTTGCTGTAACTGTCTCTACATTAGATAACAATACCTTCTTCCACAGTACTTCTGTTATTTCAGGTGCAATAGACCACTGAGCTGGGGAATAACAGGACCAAAATCAGTATATCAGCCAGCAACAGGGAGGTGCTTCTACCTTCCCAGCTGACCCTAAGCTCTCACAAAGTAACACAGATGGGCAGCACTTCCTACCTTCTTCATCTGGCCAAGAGATCACCTTACTGACACATGAACCATTCTCAGTTATTGAGGTCTTTATCATCTTAACACCAACCAACACTAAGCCCCCATATTCTCCGAAATCTACAGCTGGTGCAGAACACAGCACTGCACTTCTCTAGTACCTCTGTCTATGGCAAGTACACCAGCTCCCTACATTCTCCTCGAAAGGAATCAGAGTGAAGAGCTTGGTGGCCTGGCCATACCTATGATTGCTAGAGTTATATTTGCTGGATGTACCTTTACCAAATAACTCACTGGACTTTGAAAAGACAGACCCCTACTCTCTCTTGCTACATCGTATCTTCACATCAGGCTGAAATGTCACAAAGCAGCAGCACTCACAGTCACACAGAAAAGAATCATTAAGTAAGCCTAGTCCCCTCCTGAAATAGGACAGTCTAGATGGTAGTCTGAGCATAAAAAAGAGAGGGGAGAGTGGAGAAATCTGTTCTACTTTCTATTTTTTCCTGCTAGAGAGAAGGGGCCAGACAGGCAGCCCAACCCCAGGAAGATGCATAGCAAGGAGAAGCACAAGATTAGTGCAGTAGATACTGAAATGGCCACAGGACCTATGAAGGTTGGTATTATTTATAGTCTGGGACTATTTTACAAGCATTATCATTGTTCTTCAGAGTACTGTGGGACAGTTCATTAAGAATCTCTTGTGTGTCAGAAAGGATGTAAAAACAAGAGCTCTTTAGGTGGTAAAACCACCCAGCAGGATCTTGTGCTTCCTTTGACAACATACCAAGAGGGGAAGAGAGAAGACCAACAGCTCTTTCAATAAATGGACACTTGTTTTATTCCATGTAATGGAAATAGGGGAGACCACTATTTTGCCAAGAATCTGGTATTCTTGAATTTTCTTTAATCTGGACCCGAATGTACCATTAGAGTGAAAAAGAGTATGGCCAGACCAGACCATTCTGGCAGCACATTAATTGGTTTTGTTTCCCTGTGTTTCTTTCCCATTTAAAAAATGGAAAATTAAGAATTGTTGAGGTATATTTCCTAGGCATTTCCATAGCTGAAAAGGGTTGGAGTGGGGCAGAAAAATCAATTCTTCTCTATTTGTTCTCTCATTGCTTTGACCACTTCTGCTTTAAAAGGATACCCTATTTCAATGATATATCAAAAAGACCATTAATAGGTGTCCATCTTCTTGAAAATCCTATGTACAGATTCCTCATTGATGGGAACACTATACAAATTGATGTTATAATGTATTATCACAAATTTCTAATGTTTCTAATAGATGAAAATTTTCAGACAAAAATAATCTTTAGGCCTTTCCTTTCCAAACATAAGCCAACTAACTTTTGAAGGATAAGTGCAGCTGTTTTCCTTTGGCAATCAATACATTTTACACAGTTTTCTATGTACTATGCTATGCAACAACTACTGAGAAATAACAGCGAGAGATTCAATGGCAGAGGTTAATAACCCGAGAAAACATCACGTCTAAGGAAGCCTACTTGTGCATGCCACAACGATAGCTAAGTAGTCTGAAGGGTGCTAAGATAAAGACTAGGCACTCTATAAATGTGTTTTTATGTGCAAAGTCTACAACTTTAAAGCTTACCATTTATACAGGCTCAAAAGAATCTTTTGAAAGGAAAAAAAAAAATGAGAGCTCTTTGAAGTGCTTTCTAATGCACCTGGCAAATTAGAAGTAAGAAATTAAACAGATTTAGTACTGCTAGGAGGACTAATTAACATAACCAGATAGATGGCAAGCTTCAAATATGACTGTAGTGGTGCATTGATGTTAGCAGCAAGGGATGAACACGTGCTTAAAAAAATTCGACCATGAATAAGTCTCTGAATTGACAGAAAAGCCAGAGACTACACGACTGAAAGCTTGAGGTCACAAAGTATAATCAAAGCCACATTTAAAAAATCATGCTTACATATGTTAATGTAGTCTTTGAACAGCCTTAAAACCAGAACAAATTGCTTCCAGTTGACAAACAAGGTTCAAGTCTAACAGTCAAGGCCCTGCACTTTCTATGGCCTATGTAAAGAGCATTAAAGTCAGTGGAAAAGCTTCTGTTGAGTCTAGGGTAAGTACTTACTGCAGCAAGAGGTGTTCTTGGGGCAGGGGGACTTACTTGGGTTCAGAAATCTCTCTTATTTGTTTGTTTGGGGTTTTTTTCACAAACGTAGTAGCAATGAAGGTAATCAGTGTGAGCAGCATAAGGAAATGCTTAGAGGTTTTGGAGCTTCTTGAATCTTTTCTTACCTCTTCTCAGCTAACTGTTTTATATTTAAGAGTTATTGAAAGCTGGACTATATACACCAAGAAATTTCCAGAAACCACTGATATTGAGCATAGGTAATAAAACTCTTAGGATTACACTGCTTTTTAATATCTTGTTGATCTAGGCTCAGTTGAGACTTCTGTGAGAAACTGAGCAACACAATTACTGTGGTTCACCCACCAGCTTCTTCCCTTCCCCTAGGCATAGGTCTTAATCATTATTCATTTAAAAGGAAAATCTCTCTCTACTCCGTTCCTTCCAAACCACCAGCACTGCTGTACAAATTATGGCCTGTCATGAAAAGAACCAGAAAACCTCCATTCTGTACCATACCTTGTATCACTTTTTAATGGAGTTTATGGGGATGTACTTCACTTATTTGAACAGCAACCATTGTTTTATTCCTGCTAGTCTGCATTAATGCTTGTCTAATGAAGCCTGGGGAAACGAAGATGTTGTTCTGCTTCTGTCCACTTAGCTGCTTTGTTAGAATTTATATTACCTCTTATAGAATTTTACCCTTTAGTTTTCTAGCAGCAATATTTTTCAGTCTCACCAGAATTACACCATATGCTAATCTTTTAAGAAAAGTCCTGCTCTTTGCAGGATACATTATAAACAGCCTTCCTGAGGGCTTTGCCTTTTAATCTCATTACAGTGATTTATTTGTTTTTATCTACTTTCTCTTTGAAAAACAGGTATTTAAATGTGGTGTTTATAAATTCATTTAGATATTTGTGTACTGAAAATTTTCCAATGGAGTACACAAATGTTTCTTTTAAACATCAAATACTGTTCAAAAATGTAATTTTAGTGTTCAAAAATGTAACTTTAGAAAAAAGCATAGTGTTTACATAAAATTGAATGGAATATTTTGCTGAATATATTTTTAGGACTGCCTTTCTAACATTAAGATTTTTTTTTCCTCTTTCCCATGCTTATTTTTAAAGTAATCTGGAGTTTAGTTATCTTAGTTGTATTTATATAAACCTTATATTAGTTATGATGCAATACTGTCTTTTCAGTTTGCTTGGTTGGAGTGTTTGTGCTATTATCAGTCATTTCAGGGAATATTACTGTATTTGATACAAATAAATATTTCTCAGCTAAACATTCAATTCAGCTGTCTACCCTGAAGGTAAAGGTTTGTCCTTGATCAAGATGACCTTCCTCCAGAGACAGCTGAAGGTCACAGGAAGATCTTTCAAAGGACTAAAGGCAATAACAATTTGAGTTTTCAGTATCAAAGAATATTTCTATAACAATGCTTCATATAACAGACTTACAGTAAATATATGCAGGATAAATTTAATAAAATAAACCAAACAATATATTTCACTGTACACAGTTCTTTCCTTGGGGTACAGGGAAAAGAATAAACATGCAACAGATGTTAGTCATCTGGCATGGCAATGGAACAGCAAAGGGAACAGTCTGAGAACCTCCAAATGCTGCATCTTCTATATGGTAGGTATGCAGCAGATGCTTTCATGCCATTTATAGCTCATTTTAAACAAGTTTTATTTCCAAAGGTGTTTTTTTCATGTCAGTCACATCTCTTGTGCTAAGGATGGAAAGTAGAGGAAGCAGGGGACATAAAGTATTCATTTGAAAACAAAAATACAAGGGTACCTTCTCTAAGAGCTTCCAAAAGCAGTCCCATCTTTACCTCCTCCCACTGAACTTCTCTCACTGTCTTTGTAAATTTTTGCGTGATCTGAATCTGTAATAGCAAAATGCTGAAGAGCTATTAAAATTTGTGTTTTAGAAGATGTAGCTTGACATTCTTTATTACATCATTTGGAAAATAGACCACTTTTTAAGTGGTATGCTTTCTAAATCAGGAGGGTTTTGTATTACATAACAATTCAGAAGGAGCTTTTATTTACTTATAAATATAAAATGATACTCCAAAGATCTTCATACATGGTTTGCAAAACTGTTTTATTTTGGGTATTTACTTGGACTCCTTGATGGCTAAAAACACCCACATAAAATATGATAATGAAAATCAGCATAATGCATTACGTTGTGCAGCTTCATCTGGTAGGTCAGTACGAAGCCTTTCTGCTCCTACAATTGACGGTGCACTACAGAAGGGTCAATATTTCCAAAATGTTTTTTAACAATAGGAACTATTAGAGCATCCAAACACTGGTTGAGATTTCTGAACATAATCAGTTTCTTTAGAAAGGTCAGTTTTTCTTTGAAAAAGTTTTAAGAGCAAAATATAAAACAATTTTCTAAATGGGTAAAACTGGCAAATTTCGGATACTGTCCAGATGGTGTGGGGGTTTGGGTTTTTCTTTAAGTAAATCTATATTTCATTTCATAATTACAAAGTTAGGTAATCACTAAATAAATAAATACATAACTGTTTGGAAACCTTCTGTAAATGCCTTATCTGAAGATTTCTAGCAAATGTTGTTGGACTGATGAGAATGAACAGAAAAAAAATATTAAAAACACATCTGGGGATAATAGCTACAAGGCTCAAATACTCCATGCAATTAGGCTACTTATTTTCTGTAGCTGTCTAAATAGGTTTTAAAAAACAACGGGTGCCAATCACTGTTCAGGAACCGGCTGTGCCTCGGTCAGCAGGTCTAACCTTTAAGTATGATGGAGGCCTGGTTTCCTAGAGATGGCTGAACACCTGCCTGCCTTTAAAAATTGATGAAGGAATTCCTTATTTTCTTTGCTTGCATTTCTTTACCCATTAAACTGTCTTGATCTCAACCCATGAGTTTTCTTACTTTTACCCTTCTGACTCTCTCCCTCATCTCCCACTGAGGGGAGTGACTGAGTGGCTGTGTGGGACTTTGCTGCCAGCTGAGATTAAACCAAGACAACCTAACTGCAAGTAATTAAGTTTGAAAGAGTGCTGTCTAAGGATACAGAAAAGAAGTAGAATCACTCCAACACTCTCGATTCATTCAGATGTAGGGTTGTCAGATGTGATTTTTCCCTTGATGTGGATATTGACTAGATCTGTGATTAAATTATCTCTCACACTCTCTTGTCCATCACCAGTGTAAGACACGATTTCCTACCCCACACATTTTCATGCACTCTTTCGCATTGCCACAATGTGAAATCAAGGTCTCACTGAAGATCCCTTTCACTGCTATCTATGCTGGTGCCAAGAAAGGATGCTCCAAGGAGACATAATACTTCAAACAGTTTTCTACCACTGTACAAATCAAAAATTAAAATTCTCACAAACCAGTATTTACAAACTTGATTGCTGCACTCAGCATCTATAATGTATTTTCAGTCAACTAAGTAAGTGGATTCCCTTGCAAAAGTTCTGCTTTCCTGGGAGATCACATCATAGAAAAAAAACCATTCAATTTGGTTCCTAGTACTTTTCAAAATGGTTCAATAGGCCTTCAAACACCCTTCTAACATGATAAGCATGGCCAGTATCCAAACAATTATGATTTTATCAGT
This sequence comes from Pyrocephalus nanus, assembly GCA_038380795.1. Lineage (NCBI taxonomy): Eukaryota > Metazoa > Chordata > Aves > Passeriformes > Tyrannidae > Pyrocephalus > Pyrocephalus nanus. Next base: position 85,326,866 of record CM076259.1, read on the forward strand.
GTTGTTGTTCATTTCTCAGACAAGGCTCCACATCTGAACACTGCTGATGTCTCTTTTATTATCCTCTTGCTGAGTAAATAATTTTCTAAGAATTCTAGAATTCATTCTTGTCTTACAGTGTTTTAAGTTACTCTTGTTTGAGTTCAATTCTTGAAAAACTGAAATGCTGTCTAAAATAAAACTTCCCCTGAAGTTTTTATTCTTATTTCTTAAAGCAATTTTTTAATTCATATAAAAAATTCATTCAGGTTTGACTAAAAAGGAAAAAAAAATCCTTCGAATTCACTTGATTTAGAACAAGAGTAATCATTTCAATTTTTCAAAGCAATTTTGTACTTAAAGGATATGTTGAAATTTCATCTGAACACAAGAGAACACATTTTTACTGCAGTAGTTGTCAAATATCAGAATGCCCAAAAAACTTGCAGAGTATCCATCTGTGGATATATTAAAAACCTAACTGGACACAGCCCTTGAAAACCTGTCCTGTTTTATCATGCCCTGTGCAGAGGACTAAGATAACCTTAAGAGGGTCCTTTCACCCTCAGCCATCCCACGATTCTGTGACTGCCTATGAAATAGAAACATCAACGTTTTTCATCCACCAGGACAGTATATAAAAACGTTAGAATATTTTTCTCAAAACACAAACAAAATAAGCATTTATATTAAAAAACCCAAAACACTACTATCACACTAACAACAATTAAGTTTCCAGCTTTGAAACATCTTCTGTTTTCACTTGTTATCACTAGAGCAACTGTATGTTGGAATGCTTACTATCATATACAGATCTTCCTATTCTCTACACGAGATCACATTTCTGTCTGTGCAGAAGGCCTTTACAAGAAACTGGTCAAGAAGAAATTTGCAGTCCCTTTCTCTTTCAAACCCAGTAAATAAAGAAGCTATAACTTTTTTACAATGTGTAGAGGGCTTTCTTGTTTTCATCATTCCCCACTGATGTTGAGATCTCATAATCTGATGAACATAAATCTAAATTCCCACTCTTGTTGAAACTAAATCTATAAATTTAAGTGTTTACATTCCATTTTTCTTCAACAGACATTAGGCAACCTTCCAATTATCCAACTTGTAACTTGAAAATTATTATAAGTTAAATGACATTGCAGTATGAGACTTTTTCCACAAAAAGACCTCACATAACTTTACGTGCAAGGATATGGTTTCTTTCAGAAAGCAGAGTTTCTGACTTGGCTTTCCATTCCCCAACACAGATACACCTGCATGCAGAACCTTATCTTCCCTTAGCTTTGCCCTGTCTCTCCACAAACTGCTTCTAAGGTCTCCCTCCTCATACAGAAGTTTGTATAGCACAGATTACATGCATATTAGCTGTAGCTAAACTTATGTTTAGCAGGACCAGATATTTCTGCCTGGACAATACGAGCAGTAAAAAATTGGAACAAGTTGCCCAGAGAGGTGGTAGCTGCCCCATCCCTAGAAACATTGCCCAGCAGACAAGGTGGTGTTAGGTCAAAGGTTGGACTCAATGATCTCAGAGGTCTTTTCCAATCTAGTTGATTCTGTGATTCAAGGTCAGGTTGGGCAAGGGTCTGAGCAACCTGGTGCAGCTGATGTCCCTGCTCATTGAAGGAGAGTGAACTAGATGACCTTTAAAGGTCCCTTCCACCCAAACTATTCTATAATACTATGACCTTACTAAGAACCATTCTACATTTCCCATTTATCTCTAGCAAGTAGATTTTGAGCTGCAGTACAGCTGTAGTGCACCTTTCATCCAAAGCTGCATTTTACTAGAGAAAGAAGCAATTTCTGAGTAATAAGTAAATTAGACTATAGATCACTTTGGGATGCTTCTGGATGACAGATGTTATATAAAGAGAAATCATTCTCACCAAATCATTAGTGACAAAGCCATTATAAGCTGATGGCAGGCTAGAAGTCAAAGTGAAATGAATTGCCATTCACTTCAGTAATGCCTTTAATTCGTCATAGCCTAAACTAAAGAGCCTGTTCTGCTACATTATATGAAAAAGGTCGCATTAGCCAGAACCATAACTTGATACCTTCTCTCAACTCAGGGCAGGCATGCAGATCCCTTCAAAACAGCACTGGTCAAAGGGCATCACTTCAAGTGCGTAGCAACCTTCCCAAGGAGGGAGGTCCTCCACAGGGGCAGAGCTTTCCAGTAGTGGGAAAGTACCTTGAGCCACCTCAGACACACCCTCCCCAGGCCTTCTGCCCAGTATTTTATCTGCAAAAATAGTTTCAAACCCTAGCAAACCAAATGCATAATCTCTGTTAAACTCATGTATAACATCACAAGTTTTTTTCTTGACGTATTTTTAAGTCACTGAAGCTCATTCACAGAGTTTCTGGTGATTTTCATTAGCCTGCTTGAAGATTTTCTTTACATGGGTTAAAAGTCATCTTCATCCATAACAGGGAACTCAGCTCATATGGGTGCACTCACATATGCACATGTGCATTTTTTGGTGGCAGTGGTAAGTATATCTACCTAATTACAAAAACAGAACTCCAGCAATTATTCCTTAAAAAGTAATCAATTTATTCTATTTATGTCTTCTAGCAGTATTTAGAGATCCAAGCTCAGTCTTCTTATCCCCACATTATTGTACATTTCAGACCCTTCCCCAGTTCATCTGTTTGAAGCATTAAAAAAAAAAATCAGAAAAGAAAGGGAACATTAAAAATAAAGAATAGAAAATGTTTTGAAATAAGGATAGGACAGAAGGGCAGAAAGGGGAGGAATATCATGTAGAAAGATAAAAACTTCTGTCTGAATATCTGCACTAAATACTCTACACCAAAGTTGTGAAGGAACTGCAAATCTAGTTTGAATTCACCACCTAAGTCTTCCTGGAGTAGAAAGCATTTGATCAAAAACAATCTTTGGAATATGCATTTCTCAGACTAAGAAAATCCTCTGTAATTTCAGCTGGCATGCTTTCCATGTCATAGATGTATTTATGGCAGTCTATTATATCCAAACAGGCTGTTTGAACTTCACTCCCTTACAATCTATGACATATTCAATTTTCTGCCTTTGCAGCTTTCCACATCAATGGATTTCATATTGTCTACAAGAGGATGAGGCATTTTTCTACTGTTTGCTGTAGAAGATACAGACAAAAACATGTCCTCTCTTCAAACTAATTTTCAAATGCTTCTCTCACAGTGCATACTATTTCCATGACTTTTGTTTGCACTACCAGCCTCCCATAACAATTGAATAATCTCTCCTAGGTTTAATGGACTACATTACAGTAAAATCACTGTTCAGAGACCATAAGAGTTTTAAAGCAGTCCTTATCTATGTGTACAAGTTTCAAGGGGAAAAAAAGTATCCAAAAAGTGCTTGTGTTTTTACTTCAGATAGAATGACTAATTACTCCACTACGCATGCCATTTTCAGCTGTTTCCAAAACTGAAATCTGCACAAGAAATATGCAATTAGGCAAGGAAATCAGAGGGCATTTTGGAACATGTGGCACTGCTTGTTATAACAGAATCCTCTCCTCTCATTTTCATGACTCTGTGCCTGGCAAAAGTTCCAGCAGTGCCATTTAATTGAGAATAGCTGCAGTTCACAGAAATAAGGTCATAAAATACCTAATGTATGTTCAACACAAGAAATACCAAGAATTTTTATACATCTATCCTTGAAGGCAACTTTTTATATTAATATGTCAATGATTTGATCAATTTTGTAACTCCAGAGACTTTATAATGAAAAGATCAATTAATATAAGGTATTTTGAAAATATTCATGATAGCTTGTGAATGCAGTACAGCCATATTGGTATCAAAAGGAAGGGTTGCAGTCCAGATTTCAGCTTGGCCTTCAAAAGCTACGAGTACGATATTATGGAATATCTTCGGGTATAAACTGCATTTTGGAAACTGCAAAAAGCTACAAAAAAGGCTTTTTGGAAATACTTAAGATCCTTTAATACTATCTATAGAAAAACGTGTTACTTTTTCTTGTAAAATTTCTCAATCCATGGTACCAGGCATTACGTAAGTCTTCCATGGTTAGACTTCTTTGTCACTGCACTTCAATTCTGTTCTCAAAGCTAGCAGACTTTCAGCAAGCACAAAGGTACTAGTAGAATATAGACTTAGATTATTACTATAGAGTACCAGAAATTTAGAAGTAGAAGGTTTAGTCATTACATTCTTAATTTTCCATTCTCTCTCAATATTAAGAACCTTCTATAAGCCTTGATTGAACTTTAACAGTGAGACCTGTAGGTAAGGCTTAGCCATAAAGGCCTTGACATTATCAATTCTCTGTCAAAGAGAATTCTCCCTTAAAACTAGAGTGGTTTATAAAGGACCCAACAAATAAATAGCAATATAAAAACAACAAAGAGGAAACCAATTTAACTCCTTTTCCTTGTAGAGTTCATACTTCAAGCTCTTTCTATTGACATCCCTTTCTATTTCTAAAGCACTGGGTAGCCAAGAAACAACTTTATAAACTCTGTGTTAACGGTAGAGGTGCAGAAAGAAGAGAAGCAGTTGGTAAGTGTTTCACTAAAAACTAAAGAAAGTTTGGCTGTCTTACAGGCTCTTTGCTTCACTTACTCATATCAACATCTCCACTGCTGCCAACAGAAAATCAGATACAAATATAGAGCAGAAATACTACCATGTCACATTCCATGTTAATATTTGATTATCATAGATTTCTGCATTTAGTGAACACCTCCTTAAACTGAGTCCAGAATGCTTTCACCATAGTGTTTTCAGAGGGTTTTCTCATTCTGGGTTCTTCTGATCAGCCTTACCTAAGAATGGAAAATTCTGCTCTGGAGCAGCAGAAAAGCTTAAGAAAAGACAAAAGCCTTTCTTGTTTCCTTCTGTTTCTATTTCTATGTCAATTCAGAGCAAAACCCACTCCAGCCTAAAACTCTAGAACAGTAGGAGCCGGAACTTAATACTGATCAGACTCTTGTCACTGATCAGGAGAACATACTACACCAGTAGTGAAATTTAGCAAGGACAAATGCTAAGACCTGCACCTGGTAAGGAAGCCTGGCAATGATGTAGGCTGAAGTCTGCCTGACTGAAAAGCAAATCCTCAGCCACAGAAAGGACTTGGATGTCTTGGTAGACAGCAAGCTGAACATGAGTCAACTGTGGCCCTTCCCTGGCAGAAAGGGCCAACAACATCCTGGGCTGCACTAACAGAAGCCCAGCCAATAAACTAAGAAAAGTAATTGTCTTCCTTCCTTTGGCATTTGTTAGGTTGCACCTAGAATACGATGTTCAGTTTTGGGTCTTCACATATAAGAAAGACTAGGATCTATTTAAGCAAGTTATTAAACCACCAACAGTGGTCAACCAAGACTGTCAGGAAACGCCCTCTGAAAGGAGGCTGAGATAACAGGGCTTGTTCAGCCTGGAGAAGAGGGAGCTTCAGAGTGATCTAGCAGGAACCAAGCAGGTTCTATCAGTAACCTAACAGGAAGAGAAAGCCAGGTGCTTTTTTTTCAGTTTTTGTCCCTGCTATACAAAAAATATGTGGATAGACTGGACAAGGTCCAGGGAAGGGCCACGAAGATAATCAAGGGGCTGGGAGGCTTGCCATGTGAGAAAAGGCTGTGAGAACTGGGTTTGCTCAGCCTTGAGAAAAGAAGCTTTAAGAAGGCCTTAACATCATGTTCCAGTTTTAAAGGGTGGCTACAAAAAAGATGCAGACCCCATTTTTTAAAAGGAGTCACACGGAAAAAGTAAGGGGTAATGGGTAAAAGTTATCCCTAGGGAGATGCCAATTAGACACAAGGGGAAAATTTTTCACAATGAGAAAAATCAGCTATTGGAATAATCTCCCCAGAGAAGTGGTGGATTCCCCAATGTTGGACCCTTTTTAGATTCATCTAGATAGGGTAATAAGCCATTTTGTCTAGACTATACTTTTGCCAAGAAAGGTTGGACTGGATCATCCTTGATATTCCCTTCCAAATAGATATTTTATGGTTTTTTTAAGAATTGCATAGTTGGAGGATGAGAGACAATAAGCATAAGTTGAAATAAGATATATCCAGCTTCCAACTGGTCAGACCTAACTCACTGAGAGTGTGTGTGTGGGGGAGGAAAAGCTGGGCCTAGGCCTGCAGGTACATGGTAATCCTGTCACAACCTCTTCTCCCTCAGCATGAGCACACTCGACTTGTGAACTTCAATACCACCATTTGAATTCTACATGTCCATCTATCTCTTATGAACAAGAGACATTGCCAGAACTACCTGACTGCTCCGTAAAGGTCGTGCAGCTCAGGTGAAATTTACAGCCTGTATTAGAATAGAGTCCAGAAGCAGTGTCACAGATTTCTAATCAGCACATGTTCTTCCAGTAATGAGCATATTACAAAAATCTACTGCTAGATAAAGTCATTCTAAAAATGGATTGCCTAGGATAAAGGTAGATACTCTTACTGAGCTGAGTGAATGCATTTGAAAAGGACGAGTCATTATTTTACTGGGATACTTTTACTTGTATAAATCATTAGCTTTAAGTTTCAATTCAGTTCATGTTTAAGTACAGGCCTAATTTTAGTTCACTATGGCTGTTCCTCTTGAAGTCACAGATTTACAGGAAATAGCTCTGCAAAGGACTGTATGTTTCACCATGCCATCTCAAAGAACAAATGCACACTGACACAGACTTGAGTGCCTTTGCCCTGGCCTCTGTTCCATATTATTATTCTGAGCTCTCGCTCGTGAGGTCTTTGGTGTACGCTTGAAAAAAATTGTCCGGGGTAAATAATCCTAGCAAAAACATTCTTACCAGTCTTAAAAGACATTTAAATGACTGTTTATCCAGATATCAGTAGAATAAAAGTTGGCCCCATACCCCTACAAACTGTAATATTTTTTATCAAAAGCTTGATTTTCTCAACAACACTGCATCTCTGGGGAGCCAGGCATCATGAAGTGTAATGTCAAGAACATTACTGCTTAGGTAAAATGCTTTAATTTTTCCTGCATAAACTCCACCTGTGAGATGTTCTAGCAGTGTGCATCACTAAAAAAAACCCCAAACAAAACAAAACAAAACAAACAAACAAAACCCCCCAAAACCAATACAAAACAAAACAAACAAAAAACCCACAAACAAACAAAAAAACACCAATCCCTGCATCCTAACCTCAAAAAACCCAACCTCTGCTAGTAACCTCTGCTTGCAGCACTTCTGTAGACCTTGATCTATAGATAAATTTGACAAAAAAATGTTCTCTCTGCTTTGGATCATACTATTTTTTTGATTGTGGAAAATGAAAATATGCATACTATCAATTAATTGCACATCCTAGTACTAAAGTAAAAAAAAACTACTTTATGAAAGATTACACGAGTATTTCTACTGGGAATGAAGCAAAATAGAGTTTTTCAAAGAACATTGGAGTTATATCTGTATTTTTACAGTAAGTTGCATCTAGTAGTGATCCTTGAGGAGTAACTATGAATAACTTATTATCTGTGACAGCAGTGCTGCCCTTGGTAAGGAGCTGCCCCTACAAGGTTGCCTCTGCTTCTCTTGGCACTGGGAGGCAAACTGGAGAATCTTCTCGTATTGTACTTAACAGCTGTATTCTGAGTGACTAATTGGCTAGAAATCCCTGCTGGAACCACAAGTGCCAATAAAAGAAACAAATAAAAAAAGTTGTATTTAAGCATGGGCTAAGATTAGGGGAGATAAGAAAAAAAATTAATAAATAAAGACAGTGACAAAATGGAAAAATAATACTTCTTTGAGAAAGATTAGAGATGTAAAGCTCCCATTAGTAGCATTCAAGTAGAAAGTACAGGAGAAGCAAATTCTGACTGTACGCTCTTCTCCCTTGCACACAAACAGCTAATGTTCCTATGGGACCCCATAGTGGTTGAAAATAGGCACATCACAACCAGAACTGTAAAATTCTGGGAATGGAGCTCAGTACAGTACTCAGAAGTACAGGCCATGTGAAGATTTTAAGTTTGGTTTTCTAGTTTCACTGCAAAATGTTTTTTTCACTGCTTCGTAATTTCAGTATGAAAAACCTCTGCAAAAGCACAACTGTGTGAATGGAAAGAGCTCCTGCTGGGGCAATGACAGACTTACAAACTGAGTTAGGAATTGTCTTCAGCACAACACAAAGTTAGTAGGTTTACTTACAAGTAGCACTCTAATAAGCAGCTGAGTCAAGACGTGGTGACTCATTTCTTATCTCTTCTTGTATTATAGGCACTGAGAATATTGTCAAAATTACAATTAACAGGGAAATTCAAACACTGTTATCCTTCTTCGGTGCCATTATCATATTTATAGCTTTTTCTAAAGCATTAAGATTTTCCATTATGTAAGGGCAAGATGACTCTGATACTGCACATGCTGATTTAAAGATGATCACAAGAGTGGTCCTGATCTGATGTCTATCTATTGCTATCACCTAGATCTTTAAAAAGGGAGACAGCTTCCCACTAGTATTTTCAGAGGCTATGCAGTTCCTAATTGTCAGTGAAACACTGGGAACTGGAAATCTACTGACATTTTCATTCAGTTTGGTTCTTTTTTCTGAAATGATGGACCTCTAAAGTTCTACCCCTTATCACAGGTTATTTACTATGAAACAATGTACTTAATATCTGAAACCGTTTGCACTTCCCCACTGATTTACATTCACAATCTGGAAGCACAGTTCGTTTTTGAATCCACACGCTTAACTAAAACCTGTTACAACAATTCAGCTTCTAATTTGCAGTAGTTTTCAAATCCTTAAATATGGTAAATCACTCTTCATCTCCCGTCTGTAACAAAATTTGTCAGCTTTTTACTTACATCATTACTTCCAGCTTATTTGACCAGTTGATTTTAATTGCTTTCCCAGAGGAAGGCATATTTAATCCACTCTGCTGAAACACTCCAACCAACACTAAAACCAAAACAGGGCAGTTGAACATTCTATTGAGCCCCAGAATCTGCAGCTGCTTCAGCTGCCATTTCAGTGATGCTGATCTCTGAAGTGTAATTGCTTTTATTATGTGGGTATGGACCCAAGTGGCTGCTCCTCTTTTTAACCTATATCTTTAAACAATCACATTTAACCTCTATCAGTAAGCACTGATTATTAGTTGGAAGCAAGGGCAAAGGCAGCACATTATGATGAGAATGGTAATGGCGAGAGCAATTATAATCAGTTGCAGGGAGGGTTTTGAAAGTGTTTTTCATCCTTTGCCTGGGAATGCTACAGCCACACATAGCCATGTCCCATTTCTGATGGGAAAGATGACAGTGGCTCCTGGATTTTAAGCAAGGAACTTTATATTTCTGATCTGTTTCTAAGTCAACCTGCTGAGAAGTAATACATAAATCATTGTCATAATCAGTGTGAGGGGGATTTGTCCAAAAGGTTGGCACTCTTGTGTTACCAAGGAGCAGATAGGAAGATGACCGCTGTCACAGACAGCTCATGGACTGTCAACAGGCAAGAATGCAACAAGTGTGAACAAAGATCACCAAGAAACAGCAACCTGCTAAAGCCACACTGCTTTGTATCATGCTCACTGTGGAGGCCTTATTTCATAAATGTAGTGCAAGTTATTCTCCAAGCCACCCTCAGTTTTCCTGCAGATAAAACCTCCTCAGCTATTTACAGATGCTGACCCCATTCACTAAACATGACTGTTTTTACAAATAGCAAGCCTCCTCCAGGCAGAATTCCTGTGTTACTAAAGTGGTACAGGAATAGCCTGCCTTGTCTTCTAGCTGTCACTAAGATGTAGAAAAATCTCCAGTAAAGAATTCTCCCCTTCACTGTAGAACATAGCAACCCCACAGGCAGTTCAAGTGAGCCATCTGGAAATGATGGATAAGTGATAAAAAAGAGCAGGCCCGCTTCAGTTCAAGAACCATTTACACTGATAAAATACAGGAGTAGGTTTAAGATGACTTTCAGTCTCTCATACCAGTTCTAGTTCATAGCACTCTTAAACGAAAATGCATTCATACAAGCAGTGATGGTCCAAGCCAAATACCATACTTCTGATAAATGAAGGTTCCCCACTGCCCTGACACTTTACAGAGACTTACACTAAGCTGATTTGGGCAGTAACTGCATGAGACTGAATTAGGAGTCTTTGTTGTTGACACAAAATGCTTTTACTTGGTATACTATACCCTTTTTTTTTTTTTCTCTAAAAAATGTCACAGTTTTTCTCTTTGAAAAGGGGAAGGAAAAAAAAGCAAAGAAGTGTCTGATGGTAGATCATATTGATTGCTGTCACTTTCCTGGAAGCATGCCAGATTTTTTGGCAACAGGCACACTACAGTGATATGAATAGAAGTTAACCAAACACAGTCTAGGGAATTATGCAAGTGGCTGTTATGCATTTACCCATAGAAAGAACTCTTTCAGACACATCTGTTAGCAACAGTTAATGGGTTGAGTAGGCGTTGAAATCTTTTTGCCCAAACTGTATTCACTTTCCCGCTTAAGTGGAAGTGTTAGCCAAATGAAAATCCTTTCATACTGAAATGTTCTCGCTAAATAGCTTCCTTTCAGTGAGTCTCAAAACAAATACACATTTATTTTTTAAACTCTGTTAAAAAAATTATATAAAAAAAATCCCAGCTAGATTTAGCATGTTGAAAGAAGAAAAAAATTGTTTCCCTTAGTTTACATTTCCAGCCTTTTAAAAGATTGTACAAATGTGCTTTGCTGCTAAACATCTTCTGTTAACTAGAGAAGACTGGTGAAAACAGAGATAAGGAGTTTTTAATTGAGAAGGAAATAGATTGGTTATTAGGGAACCTCATTCCCTCTTCCTTTAAATACCTATGTTGGTTTTTTTTTACTAAGGTGGATTATGATGCATATGAACATGGCAACAAGAAACAGTAATGGAAAACTGCTTCATTATATTTGCCTCTTAGTAGATTATGACAAAAAAAGAAATCTAAAAGGCTGAATCAGACAAGGTTCCATTCTTGATTCAGAATTATCTAGTAGTTTTATTAACCATGCAAAAGATAAACATAGAGGAAAAAATAATAATAATCATGTGGTTTCAAGCTGGGAGTAGCTTTAAGAAGCTAAAAGGACAGAATGGGAACTGAGAATGAACTTGAAAATTGGAGAACGTGGTGAAGGAAAACTAAATGATATTTCTTAGAACATATGTAAATTCCCAGACGTAAGTCACTGTCATTAGCTACACAAACAAGAAAGGTGCCTGAAAAGATCCTTCTCTTCTATGTAACAGTGGTAAGGAAGGCCTCACCTAAAAAATTATTTTGAGACCTACTTTCAATTACAATACCAAGATAGGCACTGTCAGTCAGAAAGTTCAAAGGGAACATAAAGACATGGAGTAGGATCACAGAAACTGAAGATCTAAAATTTACTGGGAAAGACTGAATGAGTTGTGGAATTAAGAGAGATGTTAACTTGAAGAACAAGAATTCCAATAGAACTCTACAGTCTTCAAACATATAAAAGGCTGATGCCATTTTAAATTGCCAAGGCAGCAAGGGATAACTGAGTTCCAAAGAATATGGGGTATGAGGGTAAAGTGGAAAGACACGAGAATCTTCATCTTTCTATGTTTATCAACTGATAAGTATTTATTTGGTGAGCAGGAAGACACAATAGATTCCTGATTTTCTGCCTTACTATACTTCTTTAAGTTGCTGCTGCATGGGCTAGCACTGAAGCAAAGGTTTACCTGCTGAGCTTAGGAAACAAGCATAAGGACAAAGGAAATTTACAGGGAAATGAATGGCTTTCACAAAGAGGCTCTCACCCCACATAACTGCATTTGTGGCCTTCAAAAACACTGACACTGAATGCAGTCTTCCTGAATGAAGTTCCACACTCACAACCATTAAATAACATGTCCCAAGTTTTCCTCACTAGCATTCACTACTTGGACTACAAACAAATGCATCACATTTTCTAAATGCACTTTGTTTGTTGGAGTGAAAGGCAAGATCTACAATCCAGGTGTTCCTGATGCAAAATTCTCCCACATGGAGGCAATTCTTTCCATTTTTATTTTTCTGAATCTTGCAATTACTTTTGCCATTCATTCTGCAGCTCAAAAACAGATTTTCAAGACAGCAAGCTGAATACAATTTTTGAACTGGCATGGTAGCTTTGAGTTTCTCAACTCATCCTTGCTATGTTTCCAGGTAGGTAGCCGTAATAGCGACTTGCAGTCCTATGACATGGATGAGGAAGCACTATGAGACTTCAACAATTTCAGCCAGCTGGAAAAACAGAGGAAAGTAGCTTGTCCTCAGATGGGGAGGCAGTTGAAAAGACAGCAATACATGAAGCAACCTCATTTCAAAATTACTGATTGTTATCTCCCATTAAATCATAGACTTATCATGGAATCACAGCATGGTTTAGGTTAAAAGGGCACTTTGAAGATCACCTGGTTTCACCCTCCCTACCGTGGGCAGTGATACCTTTCACTAGACCAGGTTGCTCAGAGCTCCATCCAAACTGGCCTTCAAGACCTCCACGGATGAGGCATCCACAGCTTCTCTGAGAAACATGTTCCAGTGCTCACCAGCCTCACAGTAAAAAATTTTTTCCTAATATCTAATGTAAACCTGCTTTCTTTCAATTTTAATCCATTCCCCCTTGTCCTGACACTACATGCTCTTGTAAACAGTCTTGCCCCATTTCCTGTAACTTCCACTTAGGTACTGGAAGGCAGCAATTAGGTCATCCAAAGCCTTCTATTTTTTAGGCTGAACAATCCTAATTCTCTCAACCTTTGCTTGTACAAGAGGTGCTCCATCCCTCTGATCAGCTTGGTTGCCCCATTCTAGACTTGCTCCAACGAGTTAATGCCTTTCCTGTTCTGGGACTCCAAACCTGGACACAGTGCTCCAGGTGGGGTCTCACCAGAGCAGAGCAAAGGGTCAGAATCCCCTCCCTCAACCTGCTGGTCCTGCTGCTTTTGATGCAGCCCAGGATACAATTGGCTTCCTGGGTGCCAAGTACACACTGCTGGGTCATGTCCACCCTCTTATCCACCAGCACCACCAAGCCTTCTCAGCAGGACTGTTCTCAATCTGTTCGTCCTCCAGCCTGTATTGATAGCAGGGGTTGCCCTGACCCAGGTGTGGCACCTTGCACTTGGTCTTGTGAAATGTCATGAGATTTCCATGGCCCGTTTCTCGAGCTTGTCCAAGTCCCTCTGTATGTCATCCCATCCTTCAGGTGTGTCAACTGCACCACTCATCTTGCTGTCATCTGCAAATTTGTCCAGGATGCACTTGATTCCTTCGCCTATGTCATTGATGAAGATATTAAATAACACTGGTCTTAATATGGACCCTCAAGAGACAGCACCTGTCACTGATGTCCATTGGGACTCTGAGCCATTGACCACTACTGGATGCAACCAGCCAACCAATGCCTAAGACGTCTAACAGTCCACCCATCAAATCCATCAGTCTCCAATTTGGAGAGAAGGATGTTGTGGGGAACCATGTCAAAGGCTTTACAGAAGTGCAGATAAATTCAGTTTATGTAATGAAATTTTTCATTTCCATCTGTACTCAAGTCTGATTTTTTCTTGTATGCTAAAGGATTCCATGCATGAAGATTGTATTTAAATAATTTAACCTTCATTACTTATCAAACTATATTCACTAACTCTCTTGGTCAAAGTAGCTGCATTGCTCCAATACTGCATACAGAGGCAGAAAGAAAAGATATATCTCATAGTGGTTGTCACTTGCTTTCTGGTTTTACTTTTTATTGTTGTTGTTTTATAGATGATATTCCCAAGTATAGATTTTGAAACCAGTGACTAGGACTATTTTATTTTTAAAAGATTTCATAAAAAGCAGCTGATGTGTTGTTTAGGACTACATTTGTCTACTGCTTTGTTCTTCAAGTAAAATAATATCCTGCTTTTTTATATTTTGATGTTATAACAATTTATTCACCTTGGTAGTACAATTAAGGGACAGCATCTTAAAAACTTAAATAAAATAATGACAGCAACAGTCTCTAAGAACCAAGTGTGAATAGCACCTTTATTTCTAAGTGAAGAAGTGATACAACAAATGTAAAAGTAGAGCATTCAGTAAATGATCTGCAATGTAGCAGTCATTTAGATTCAGCAGGTCTTCAAGATGATTCCACCAGAATCACCAGAATCTTATGCTGACTACTGTTTTTTATCCAGACTACTCCACACTAGCAGAATCTTTATACATCCAATCTCAGCAAGCAGGATTGCTTTAGGATCAATAGAGGCTCTTTCCCAGTCTTATTCACATAACACATGATCTCTGTCTTGGATGCTTGGATAAAAAAGTCTAAACTCCTTTTTAGTTCATTCCATATACATTCTTATAAAAGTCCTACCTTCAAATCATTTTTCATTGTTTTGTCAGGAAGATTTCACTCAACAACATATCCTTTATCTGCCCATCAAAGCCAATTCAGGGTTGGAAAAGCCTTCAGACTTTTTTACCCCTTTGCTTTCCTACTCTGTTCTAAAAACAAGCAGAAAACCCACAAATAACTACCATTTGTAAATATTTCATAGATACTTTCGGAGAGGGTTCCAAGAATAATTACTTCAGATTATATTTTCCTACACCATGGATATCTTCATTGGTTGCAGCGCTGAATGGCAAACTACTGTGAAACCAAGCTTAAAGCATTGAATATTAATGCTTGCTCATGATTTGCATGAAGAACAAACTCATCTTACAAGTAATGTAAATAAACTTTTTAGCAGTGAGATAAGCTAAAAGCAGAATAATCTGAGGATCAGCTAGAAGCACAATGGCTTCAGGTTACAACTTTTCAGACTTGCCAAACTTTACTCTAAAATCAATTATTCTTCCTGTAATGTTTTTCTAAATTGTAAGGTTTTTTCAGCTAAGTCAGTGTTCAGTAGACAAATGCCATGAAACCCTTATGGGTAGTAGTTTTTATAGATTCATGAACAAACTTAAAAAGGTTGAGGAGACTTGAAGGCCCATTCAAGTTTCAAAGGTGAAGAGACTTGAGAACCATTTGGATGGATGGGCCTTTGAGCAACCCAACCTAGTGAAATATGTCCCTACCTGCAGGGAGGAAGGGGGCTGAGGGGGAGGCCTCAAGGAGGCTTTGCTGCTAGGAGAAACCCAGTGTGGGAGAAAATTCTTTCCCCTGAATACCTTTATATATATATCTTGACCTAGCTGTCTGAGAAGTTGACTCCCCTTCTGCAGGAAGCTATCAAGTTCTCACAGACGTGCCTGAGTTTCCTGTTGCGGACAGGGAGACAAAAAAGTGCAGGGGAGAATACAACTTTGAAGTTAGATGCATGTGAAAGGTGTTCATATAAAAGCACTCTGGGAACAGGCTCTCTACGCTCTTCCCTGTCCACTGTGATTTTGCAGTGTATTTTAGGGTTTTGGGCTTCAGAATAAACTTTTAATAAAAAATTCTGAATACTAAGCTAATACCTTAAACGATAGATATGAACACACCTGAATGTAGAAGTGACATTTGCAAATGTGAATCAATTTTATTTTCATGGAAGAGCTACAACTTGACTTTGATTTGTGCCTACTGTAAATCACCATTACATATCCTGGTAGAAAAATTCAGATACCAGAGTTTTCCCCATATCTTTTCAGTTTGTCAATCTTTCCACATCTCTCCTGCAAAAGCCATAAGACCCTGGAAGGGTCTTGTCTCAAACCTTACCCCTAACCTCATCAGTTACTGGACAAAGGGTACAGGAAAGAAGTTTCCTGCTCTCCAACAGTAGAGAAAACTCAGAAATTTGTTTCCCATTAGTGGGCTCCTATTTTTAAATTAATACCTACAATTAAGTATTTTAGATTTGACTAAATAAGGCTTCTTTTGGTTTTTATTCAACTGAATGTAAAACTCTAAGGTTTTGTTTTATAAAAAGGATAACAAAATTCTATGATTTGTCTGCATCAATCATTTCACTTCCCCCAGTTCAACGGATTTGTAAGCTAAACTTAGTCAATTACTCACATTCCCAAAGGACAAATGCAGTCTAGTTATCAATGTTTCTTAAAAAGCTGACAAACTACCTCTACTAATTAATTAGCATATAGTTTCCATTAAAATGGGTGAACTTGTCATTAACTCATTAAATTCCTTGGCTACTTGCAGTGATTAAAATCCACATCTCCAAAGCCTAGCAGGATATTGCCTATGTGCATCAAGGTGCTACTGCATGAATGATGAGCAATAAAAATAATTTGCAGAAATCTGTATTTAATTGACCATGCTGCCGGCTTCCCTTTCAAGTGATCGGAGAGACAAGTTTCCAATTTAAATTAAAATCCCATGTATCATTACAAGAACAACAAAAATTGATTGCAACATCTCCTGAT
This sequence comes from Pyrocephalus nanus, assembly GCA_038380795.1. NCBI lineage: Eukaryota > Metazoa > Chordata > Aves > Passeriformes > Tyrannidae > Pyrocephalus > Pyrocephalus nanus. The sequence continues at coordinate 85,343,256 of CM076259.1, forward strand.
TACAATCCTAGGAGGATTAGAAAGTCTAGAAGTTTTATAATTAAAGAATGGTATCTCTACACTTTTGTCAGTCTACCACAGTGTCAGAACTGCCACTACTATGGCAAACTATGGAAATTAGGAACAGGACCCACCAAAAAAAAAAAAAAAAGAGAAGCTTTAAAATAATTCAAACTATAGCAAAAAAAATCATAATTACTATTTCCCATGGTCAGTTTTTAACTAAGTAGCATTATAAGATGCACTTTTATTTACATAACACAATTAAAGCCCATTTTTAATAACCTAAATACTTCTTCCATTTTCATGCAATGTTTTATTATTTTCTTTGTATGCCCTTGTTCTGATTGTACTAATCACACTGTCCTCCTCAGAGGGCTCGGATAAAAGTCAATGAACAAACACATACAATGGAGAGCTGATTATCAGTAGCGCTAGCTCAGAGTAAGACATCTTTGAGGGAAGAACAAGCCTCTATTTGCCTCTCTGTGATGAAAAATACTAGCACCACACTGCAAGTCATCATATTCAGTAGCAGCCACTGCAGAGCAGAAGACTTTGAAAGAACCCAACTTCCCTCCATCATAAATTTCTTTGTGCGCTCAAATGCATTTTAAGCATCTTTTTGATGACTGTAGCAACAGAGATATTAATTTGCTATAGGCATTGTGTGTCCATTTCACATTCCATGGTAAGAAAGCAAGAAGAATCCCTACAACATTTCTAATGCATCAGAAATAAGATCTCTCCACAGACATACACAGGACCACAGTCAAGTATCATACGATTTCACAAGCTCTTTCTTCAGGCAGAAAAGGGCCTACTGCTGGGTCATGTCATCCACCCAGACAGTTTTCATCAGTAATAACAAGCACCATTCCTGACCTCATGTAGTGGGTAGGTTTTGGTAACAGGAAGAAATACAGGGGTGGCTTCTGTTAAAAGCTGCTAAAAGCTTCCCCTGTCCAGTAAAGCCAATGCCAGCTGGCTCCAGCTTTCTTGCCACTGGCCAAAGCCAAACCAATCAAGAGTGACAGTAAAACCTCTGTGATAACATACTTAAGAACAGAAAGTTGTTGCACAGACAGAAATTCCAGCCAGGCAAGAGCAGAGTGAGAACATGTGAACAACAAGGTGGACACCAAGGTCAGTGCAGAAGGAGGGGCAGGAGGTGCTCCAGGCACCAGAGCTGAGGTCCTGCAGCCCGTGGTGCAGCCCATGGTGGGGCAGCTGGGCCCCTGCAGCCCATGGAGGTGGCCATGCTGGAGCAGGTGGATATCCAAAGGAGGCTGTGGCGCCGTGGGAGGCCCAAGATGGAGCAGAGTCCTGCCAGGGACCTGCAGCCCGTGGAGAGGGAAGCCCACGCTGGAGCAGGTTTTTCCTGATTGGACATGTGGCCCCTGTGGGGGACCCACGTCAGTACAGCTCATTGGTGAAGGACTGCACCCCATGGAGGAGTGACCCACAGGATAGCAGTTTCATGAAGAACTGCTGCCTGTGGGATGGACTCATGCTGGAGAGGTCCATCAAGGACTGTCTCCTGTGGGACGGCTCCCTGAGCAGTGGTAGAATCAACAACTGACCGTAACCCCCATTCCCCATCCCCCTGCACAGCTGGGAGGAAGAGATAGAGTTTGGAAGGAAGGAGGGATGGGGAAGGTACTTTTAAGATTATTTTACTTCTCACGTTTTGCTCTGACCCTGTTGGTGATAAAATCAATTTGCCCTTGTTAGTGATCAGTAAGTGACCTCTCTCAGCTCTTATCAGTTCATGAATCCTTCACTGTTTATTTTTTTCTTTACTCTGTCCAGTTGCAGAAGGGCATGAGAGAGCAACTTTAGTGAGTACCTGGCATCCAGCCAGGGTCAACCCACTACATCTGAAGATCAAAACCATCCCTCAGTGACAGAGTCCCTCTTTTCTACCAGCAGAGCAGGGATCTGTGACTTCAGATGTAATGATGCCTTAGAAGTTGTGTGTTCGTCCCTTATCACTGTTCAGTTGCTACATTCTTGCATTTTTTTCTGGTGATAAAATGACAAAATTCAGAAGAATTCTGCTAAAAATTAGATATCTTTTATTTTGAATTTCATCATGTCCAAGGACTAGTAAACCTGAAATGATGATCCACTGAGAAATAAGCAGGAATGACTGCATTGTAGCACGTCCAAGTATGTAAGTCTAACATAAGCAAAAAAAAAGAAAACTAAATAAGGACTAGAATAAAGAAGAGACATGTAGAGAAAGATTATGAAAGAAACCTCTCTCACATTACATTCTTTTCTGCCAGAAAACTGTTGGAGCAGTGTAATCCTGTTGCAATTAGTACATTCAGTACTGACTTCCAGTGATAAAGGAGAGCATGTGAAAGTTTTATTCTGGATCATAAGGGCACAGATATTGAATGACTCGTTTAATGGTCAAAGCTGTAGTTCTGGAACGCTGTCATATTGCAAGCATCCATTTGGGGGAAGAGGAAAAACAAATAAATAAAGCACAGTTCTGTGGAGCTGAAAGAATTTTAAGTCATCCCCTTTCAAGAACTTCAACTACCAAAGCTCCTAAACTCGTATTTCTATCATAAAGAATTTTCCTTCAGTTTTAGTTATCACTTCTGCTGCTGGATATATCACCTACTAATATTAAATGAATATATTCCAAAGCTTCAATTACACCCAATAAGAAGCTGAAATTTTGAAAAAATCTTTTAAACTAGCAAGTGTGAAACACTGAACAAAATACACTTAAAAGTGTTATGCAGGAACATTTCCAAAATGATGAACAACTTTTAGTTTTCTCAATAAACAGCCTGAAGAGTTTCCAAAGCTTCTGTAATTTTCAAACCTAGGGTCTCTATTTTAAATTTGATTTCTCCTTGCTTATTACAGCTTTCTATCTGGCAATGCAATTATTCTTGTTTTTGACATTTGTCACAGATACTGAGTTTAGTCACCTGATGAACCAAACAGGACTTAAAACTGCAGCAATGAAGAATGGCAGCTGGCAAAAATTGCTGGAAAGTTGACCTCCATTAAACATGTTTGAGTGACACAAGTAAATCTTCTCATAATGGGAGTGAAAAAGAGGCACTACCCCTCTCCAGCCTATCTGAAACACGATGTTTCTTTTTATTTTATGTGAAATATTTATTTTAGATAGACATATCAGTGAGAAAAGGGAACCACTGAAACAGGAATAAAAGTCCTCGTTAAACCATTTACTTATATACTCAGTCCTAAATGGGCTGGGGTAGGAGTGGTTGAGTTTGGTTTTTGTTTTGTTTTACCAGATGAACTAAGTGGTCAATATTTTTTCTCTGTGGAAAAAAATTTATTCTTTATTTATGTGAGAGGTTTGATAAACCATTAGTGGAACTTAATAGATGTTTTTATAATTTTTTTTAAATTTCTTTCTTTCAGCTTCTTTTCAGCTATTTAGAATCTGAAAGCTGGAAAAATTGGAAGATGATATCCCAAACATGGAAATACTTGACTGCTGCAAATCATAGCAATTACCTTGGATTTTGTAATGCAGATTATTGCTAGCTAGTATTGGAAAGTCAAAAGTCATTAATATCTCTAATTTAATAAAAACGCTTTTTTAACTGAAAATGGTATTTCAGAAATTATTTGGATTAGTTTAGTTACTATATCCCACCATCTCAATTTCTGCTATCTAGAGAAAGAAGAGCATGCACTTTCAGAGAGGAAGAGACAAAGCCTAGGATTTACACAGAGAAAAAAAAACAAAAAACCAAGGAAGTTTATAAACATATTTCCGTTGACTACTTTCAGAAATGTCACTACTCTGAGAAGGTGCACAAGTATTTAAATAAGTGCATTTCTTCAAACTCTACAAGTTCAGGATGTTTTCCTCAGGGACAAGGAGTAGCTGGCAGTATCACTGTGCAAGGAAGGCTCTTAATCTCCAATTTAATGTCACAAAAAGTTAACTTGCCAATCCCATCGGACACACTGCTGAAAAAATCCAATACACTGATCAGATATCAGTGAACAATACACTGATTAGGTATCTATGAATAAAAGATTGGACTGGTAAATTCCTACATCACAGTTCCTTAAATTTTACTGTTGTGTTTGAGTAGTGGTCTGTCCCATGCTATCTTAAAATACAGCAAATCTTACAATATTCCTTAGCAGAAATGGAGCAGAAAATTCCACTTAAACCTAGAGATTAACAGTAGCATCTCCTTCACATAATAAAATTTTGAGCTAATACACTTAACCTGCACCAATTTACACTTAATATGACAAATACCTAGAAACTAGCCTTTAAAAAAAAAAAAAAAGGACAAAAGTATTTCCTGCAAAAAAACTTCTACCACATCTTACATGCTGATGAGCATACTGGGGCACCACTGGCATCTGAAGATGTGATTTTTCACCAAAGAACTAGAGTTTTCAGTGACTGTCTTGCCCAGGCAGACTTCCACACCTGTCAAGAAGTTTAGGATAAAGACTGGTATGGAAGGAGAAAGGGGAGGAATTGAGCAGCATTTTCATGGACTGTACTTAATTTTCTGCAAAATGAATGGGAATTCTAGCAACATGAATGTGAAAATTCTGAAGTGCCAGTATATTTCCCTCTTTATATTTGCAAGCAAACACAATGAAACACAGCCCATCACATACTTGTTGCTCACACAATTAAAAAATCTTTGCCAGAAGTGTGAAAGTAATCACTCAGAACTACAAGCTGCACAAGAATGGCTTCTATTTAGTCAAAGGAGTAGAACGTGTTTCATTCCTTGTCTCATTTTGTCTCATGTTTTTTTGTAACATACTAAGATGCTTGACATATTTCCATCAGTTCAGGTCTCCTTTACTTCTTTTTTGCTAATGGCTTCTTTTCTAGAACAAGCAGTCTCCCTTGATTCTTCCTTATTCTCCATTTCAGCCAAAGTGTCACTCAGATTTTTTTAATAGTTATTGTTACCACAGTCAAAACCCCCCAAATGGGCCATGCAACCTCTTCACCACTCAATTCTTCTTTGGCTTGGGTCTTGGTAGAGGAAAACTTCGTGGCCCACTATTTTATTCAAGCAGGATGTGAATTTAGGAGATTGAGAATGTTTCTAAGCTTTTAAAGTCTGATCATATATCCTATCTGTACCTTCAGGAGACCAAGACTTAAGCAAATAATAGTCTTTTGTCTGAATTCTAGTTTCTTTCAAAAGGAAATCCATTCCCATAGGATGAGTAAGAGTCATAATATGGGTTGACTAGATCTTTACAGCACAGTCACAGTTTGGCTTAGAAATCACCTCAGCTGAACAGATGGTGTCCCACTTCAGACACCCTCATTGCCTTTAGAGACTGAAGTCGTTAAGAATTGACTTCTCTAACAAGTTTCCCATCTTCTTTCTGACAGAGTAGATCATATGTGATGAATACTGTATTGGCTGGTGGGTGAATAAGAGAACACTTAAAAAATTCAACAGTTTCACATCCTTAACTGTGCTGAATAAACTGGCCAGAACCCTCTCCTCCATGTCATCACAAAACTGGACGATCTTTTTTTAATCAAAATCCCCAGCTATTACAACAAAAACATGTTGTTAGCTGGCAAGCTTTCTTCTTCCAAGTCTTTATTCAAGTGCGGATTTAAGCCATCAGAAATAGCTGCTAGACCATGAAAAGATGAGAACTAATCCTCTATAAAACATTCTTTATAGTAGGCAAACCACTAACTATGGGTGAATTACTGATGGGGGAATTACTGGTTCTCCAGTAGTTTCTCTGTGACAGGTTCACCTTCAAATTTTCCTAAATTTCCCTTGATAAAGCTTCTTTTTTTTTTTGCTTCTCAATATTGTAGTGTCCTCAGTTTATATTTTTGCCATTTTAATATTCATTGCTCTATTTTGAAGGATTATTTTGTTCTCTGATAAGGACTAGGCTAATCAGGCACATTCTCCTATTTCTTAGACTTGACCAGTAGGTATCATCATTGTCCTACAAAGTCATGAGTCATGGATTGCTAGAAGCATTTTTTATGTATGGTATGGGAAAAAAGCCCACCAGACTACTCATTAACAGAAGATATTAATAAATATGGCCAAATAGTTGGTTGGATGCTTGGCTGGGAACTGCTCATACTTCTTATTCCTCATTATTTAAACAGAATTAAAAAAAAAAAAAGGCACTACTGTGAAATTTGTGGCTAAAGCAGGAACCTGTTCATCAAATGACTAATACAGAGTGACTAAAAACTTGTATTTTCAGATACTCTGAAACTGCAGTAACAATTCTATCAAATATAAAAACTGAATTCATTCAGTGAAGGCAAAAATATAGAGAGAGTCTGATCTTTTCCCTTCTTTGAAGTGCTCAAGCAATCTTTGCCAGTGACAATATTTTTAAATGACATTCCTATCAGAATTTACTTCCTCTAAAAAAAAAGCATATCACAAGTGTTTGATAAAATTGTAAATATTTCATGGCAATTGTCTCTAACAACATTGCTTCATGTAGCTGCAGAACACTGGCTGAGATTTTACCCAGTCTCAAACAATTTAAAGTCCAAAATTTATCAATAAGGGGTGTCCTTCAGGCAACAGCAAGAAATATAATCCTATGGAAGTTTTACTTGTGTGCATTATTATTTTTATCCTTTTCCTCTTTTGCCCTTTTGAAGATATTGACTCACTGCTAATATTCAATCAGTAAATTGCTATTAAGCCCAGTGGGGGCTTAACAGAAACAGAAAAGTGAGGGTCTTCAGTCCCTCCAGACTCCAAAGAGCATTTGATCAGACTCCCATTCTCATTGTCACATGTATGTTGTAGCCCAAATCAAGAACTGTTCTTTCACTTTCATTTGCAATAGCTGAAAGAAAAGGAATGTCATCCTCTAGGAATTAAAAATAAGTATCAGTCCATCCTAATCTAATAAATGGATTTCCAAGAAATGTTATAAGATAAAAAAAAGTAACTGTCTGGGAAAACAATACTCTGAAAACAGCTCTATTTGTAATACTGCACACATTTCTGTCATACTTTCAGGTTCAAATATACAGAATTTCATTTTGGAGGTGCAGTCTCTCTCAATGTCTTGATTTCAAATTCAAACAAGAAAACAGTTTAAATAGTACATCAATATTTAATTAAAATTTTGTGTGCTTGCCTTTTTTAATGGAAAGAAACCAGACCTATTTGTCACAGTCTTTTAAAGCATCACTGGTTTTAATCAATGAAGTTTTCAGACATTTTGATGTCACAGGCATAAGTTAAACATTTCAGAGCCAAATTATGGCTATATGGTCATTTCTGCAAGAGAGCACTATACAATAATTTCCAGTACTCAATCCTCAAAATCAAATATGAGTAATTAATCTGCTGGTAGACTACCCTATGGCATAGACTTCCATTTTTATCAGACATCACTTACATGAATTTTCCTCTAAAAGTAACAGGAAAGGAAAAACATCATTAAAGAAAAAAAAAAGAACATATCTTTCTCCAGCCTTCTCAGGAACTGAATCTCTTGGAACCACTCTAACCCTCCTGGACACTGAGGATGCTTGGTAGCAATCCTACAAATAAAGTGAATATAAATCCTTCACATAGCAAACAAGTTGTCTTATTCAGCATAATGAGCTTACCATAAAGAGATTTGTGTCAATCACTTTCCTACTGCCAATTTCTCTAAGGTTTTGTGATTACCACAGGAGTCTTCAGGGAGACTTACATGTGATTCACAACCGGCTGCATGTATGGGCATTTTCCAAGGGATCTATACTTCATCCTTTAACTCCAAATGAATGCTTAATAGATAGAAATAAGCATGAGAAAATGCCTTATTAGTCCATGACCTGAGTCCTAATGGGATTATTTCAAATTGAAGAAATTCAAAACAGAGAAAACAGAATGTGAAAATTAAGTATGAAAAACTGAGCTGACTAAACAAGAGTGAGATAATCCAGTTTCACCCTTGAAATCAATAGAAAAGTCTACAGGTTGTATCTTTAGGCAGCCTTTTTAGCATTTGGCACTTCAGCCGAGAAGTAGAGAAAATGCAGGGAGTCAAGTTATAATAGTCCAAGGTTCAACAAGATTTATATTCTCTGAGAGTAAAAATATAGGAAGCAGCTTAGTAACCCTCAGTGTCTTGCAAGGCTAGAAGTCTCAATAATCAAAGAACACATCAGCAAAACAAACTCTTACTAACATGGAAATTAACAGTTCAATCAAACTTACACTGAATGTAACTAATATGTACTGCAATTGGTATTACCCTTACAGTGCTTAGAGAATGGTACATAACACTGCCTTTACAGACTATGTAAATAAGTGTGTTGTATAATACATGCACAGTGTTAAATATTGCCACATTCAAAGGCCACTGGTGCTAAAGGAAAATAGCCTTGGTTTAATCCTAATTATTTTGGTTAGAGATTTTTGACAGTGTGACATTCTGGACAAGGCACAAACAAGGCAGTATGAAGTATGATCCTCTTTACTCTTAATTACTCTTTACTCTTAATTACTTCATACTAATTTTGTACCAAAAGTCTAAAAGTCATTATTAATGTTTGGTTTTTTTTCTTTATGCTAGCAGTAAACCTTTTATTTCATCAAGGTACAGTGACCTGAATTGCCAATAGACATGCAGAGGCACCTATCAGCAAAGGAATAATGTTCCTGGCAAGCAGGGAACAACAGTACTCCTGAAAGAAACAGGTGTCTGAGTGTCTCCTGATATCTCCAAAACTATAGTGACAAGTGTCTGCAAGGTCCTCATTTGACAAGATTTCCTCTCACCATCCTAATGCTCTGCTGCTACTTGTTCCTGGAGGAAAAAAAAAAGAGAAAGAGGAAGGAGTATTTCTAGCCCTACAGACAACAAAGTGGCAACATAAGAGGTGGTGGGCATCACGGCAAAGAACCTGTCCCCTCACTCAAACCCATCTACAGAATTTTCCTGGCAGAACCAAAAGATGGCATAGCCTAGAGTTTCCAGTAGGTTTCCTAAAAGAGCTATGAATTTGTATCAAACCTCAACAAGAGAAGTTTTCTCTGGCCTGTTAGATTATGTGCCACTAAGAACAGCGTCTGTTAACAGGCATTTTCCAGTAATTTTATTGAGATTGCAATAATAACATATAGTGAGTACTGTTGCACCCAAAATTCTCCCTTCATGGTGATATCATATGCACAGGAGAGAAGGAGAAGCAGGAGAAGGAGACTTGCTTGGCAGTCCCAAATAATGACTGTCATAATAAGCAGCAAGAAAAATTTAAACAAGCCACGGCATTTATATTCTTCTTTAGTCTTCATTTTCAACACCACCAAACTTGTCGCAATCCCACATTTATTTATTCTATTTTATCAAGTCCCTGGTGGTGAAAAAGTTACATTATATAAATAAATAAATAAATAAATAAATAAATAAATAAATAAATAAATAAATAAATAAATAATCTAAATGCATTGATCACAGTCATGGCATAACATCCTGAAGGCTGTCTTCACCAAGCCATGCCTTCAGTGGATAGCAGTACACTCACCGTGCAAAAGGTTTCATTCACACGTAAAAAATTATTAAGGTAAAAAATCACACAGCTGGAACAGTTGCTTGCAATATCCCTGAAAAAAAGGATTTCTTTCTGTTGTAAAAGAAAAACGTTACTGACGCACAAATATCCTGATTACAGAGGGCAATGGGAAATAATGTAGAAGCAGTGCATGTCACTCAAGGTTCAGGAGTTCAAAGTTATGTAGTGAAATGCTTCTGTAGTTGGCAGCACTGTAGCAGAAACAGAGCTGCCAGAGCTGAAACTAATATTTTCAAGAGTTCTTTAGAAGAGGTAAATGAAAACTTTAAAAAAGTGAAAAATGAACTTTTGTTTGTAGAGGAAGCCATCCATCATTTGCACTGCAAAATTTTTAGGTAATCTCTTTAGAAAGAGCCAGACACAGCTGTGTTTACATTTTCAGATGCATACTTGTATTCATCTAAATGTAGAAGTAGTAAGTAATTTTACACTTTACTTGTGTTCTGTAGGAGTCTGCTGTCTCATGATACATTTTTATACATATCCCTGGTAGAAAGAAAACAATGAAGACTTTAGTATAAAACATTGCTTATTATTCATAATACTATCTTCTCCGTATTCCTAGGTAACAAGTGCAAAAGTATCAGAGGCATCCCTGTGAAAAGAATTTCTAATGCATTCTAAGTCTAAACATTACCCTAATTTTGAGAGATATTTCCAAATGTCAGAGAGCAAACTACTTTTGATGTCAAGCCAAAGCATTTCAGCCTGGGTGCATCACTTCAGGCTTCTATTAATAGAACGGTCTATTTTAAGGAAGAAACACTAATCATATTTCACATGGTTTCCCTTGGAGTTTCAGGAATTCAGCTCAAATTTCTCATCATGTTTTCAATCCAGCTCTTCTAGATTTATAGTTTTCCAATAACCTCTATGGCCACTGTGTGTGCTCTTCTTTTCAATTAGATAAATTCATATAGATAAATTTACTGATGTTTTCATTCATGGCCTCTTATAGTACTTCTAAATGTTTGAGGTTAAACAAATTCCATTCTGTTATCTTACAATTAAACATTAATTCAAAGAAGAAGTATGATTCTCTTTACTCTTAATTATTACTGTCCATCTCAAACCATAGCATCATTCTGTCTTACAGAAATAAATCTGCACCAGTTAAAATGTTTACTAGCTGAGACTGAGAGATGGCAACATATTTAATATCATATCCATCTGAAGTACTTTTTAATCTTGAAAATCATACCAAGCTTTTCATATTTTATGCCTTAAAACACTTAGGTCATCTTCTCAAAGTGAAAGAGGCTCTTTTCAAAGAGATTAATGAGAATATTAAGTTATTAATTATAGCTGCAAGTTCTGCTTGTAAAAAAAACCCTCCCTGATTTCTACAGCATTCTGCTGCATGGTAATAACAATAATAATAATATAATAATATAATAATAATAATAATGAATTCCTTTCAGCTGCCTGAGCATTTTAGCACCTATATGCCTCTTAGTCAATTAAGAGGTAGGCTTGCATAAATGCTTCCTAGTAAATACTTAAAACAGGTGTCTAAAAGGGATACCTTGAGAGAAATTAATCTTTTCTCTCAATTGGCTCCACAAAGAATTTATACTATTAGCACAGATCAAACATTTAGACAGTTTATAAATGGCTTGGATTTGATGACAGGCATGCCACCCAAGCAGCTTCCTCTTCTGTGATAACAGTAAAGCCTGCAGGTCTCCAAGGTAATTAAACTGTGGAGCGATGTTAACATAAATTAACACCACTAGCAGTTATCCAGAGCCACTCAATTAGCATATAACAAGCAACATCCGGGACCTACACCATAACTGGGGGTAGTTAGTTGGCCAATACCCTTTGGATGTAGGACACTGTACTCTCGTATGGATAATAAAGTTTGAATTTCTGATAAGCTGATTAAACAGGATTTGCAAACTTATATATTCATCTCAGATTTGTAGTGCTGGAATACCTTTTGTCCCATGGCCCTTCACTCTTTTAATTTCCTTAGGTTAAATGGCCACTAACTAGAGCAATGTCAGATCTGTGTACTTTCATCATGGCTGATTTTTGCAACAAGGAGGCTGTAATGCAGAAGTCACAGCACCAGCACAGGCCTACCATGAGACAGTTTTTCTGGGTCCTTCATGTCACAATATTGCAGGTTATTTTATTGCTCTTGTGTTTTACTTCACTTAATCAATTATTTAGTTAGCTTATTAACGGGCTTTTCAAAAAGGTATTTAAAGAACTGTTTTGCTATAACTTTCTTGTTTTAGGCACATGTATCCATTCTAGGAACTCTTTGTTATTCATTTGATCCATTTTACCTTTAAATATTTATGCACACACCTGTACTGAAAGCTACTCAATTTTGCATTGATGGATTTATTCTACCAGGACTCTCAACTTAAGGAGGAGAGTCAAGAAGTTGATTTAAAGGAGCTTAATGTTGATGGCCTTTCTAATTGCACTGAACTCAGACTTAGATAATCTTTGGAAAACCATGTTTGTTGTCTTTATTTGAGGCATCAAGGCAAGTGATAAACCACAAATATTGTGAACATGTAGAAAGCAGATTAGCTTTTTCCCCCAAAGTTTTTCTTCTGAAAAAGCTAGAATTGCACACATAAAGCTACTTTTCCTAGTTTCTTTGTCTCCAGTGATAAAGCTCTATTTCTTTGATAGAATTAAAATAACCAGTAATTCCTCCAGTGGGAAAGGGCAGTGGGAGGAAACAATCTAACCCCCCACCCCGCCCCTGAAATCTCAGACCTTGGCATATTAAACAGAATAGCGTGCAAAATGTCTCATGCCTTCTCCTGCAATGCAATTAGAATTAGCTAAATAAGTGCAATGACTGCTAAATGCTTTCCCTCTGAAAACTAGCTGACCATTATGAGGTTTTCCCTGCTAGACCAAGTAGCATGCATAACAACACTCTCCATGGCGCTGGTCACTTGTCATTCAGACCTCATACCATACCAGAGTGGACCTGTACTCCATTATCATCTTTCCAGTGAAATAAAAGTGAAAGGAAAGGTGGCTTATGGGAGCACCATGCACTGGGGTTTTACTTCACTATAATATTAAGATCGTACTAGCGCTGTATTCACACTTGGCAAGCTCACAAACATTTCTATATCTACTAGTGTCTACTAGTTGAACACACTGTCTCCTGATAAAGCCACTGACCTAATGTCTCAAGCAGGGACAGTTCACTACATGATTAAGATGTCAAGTAGAAGAGCCAGCAGAAGGAGTAGTACCTGCTACACAGTTTCTTTAAATTCACATAATTATGTATGACAGAAGACTACCAGATTTTATTTGATCCATTATGTATTCTACTACAAAAAAGACTTCCTAATATGGGAAGAAAATCCAGAGCCATTGGTATGTGGATAGTCTTCTACAGTTAGCAAGAACATCCAACACAGTGTGAGGTTTTCTGACTGGTTCTGATTCTCTATTATAACACCTTCTAGTCAAAAAATGTTATGAACCCAGGAGAAGAATCCTACCAGTATCTGTGAGGGAATCTTGACAACAGTGAGGGCAATAGACCTATGGATGGAGGGTCTAGCATTGATCTACGGATCCTCTGGTTACCCACTACACACAGCCAGATAAGCACTGCTTTGGTAACCTTAACAAAAAAGGCACCAGCATTAACTGCAGTGCCAGAGCAATGTCAGCGTGTTAATTCAGGAACTGGCAAGGTGGGCTTCAGAATATTTAAGAGATGACAAGAACAGGCTGAAAGGTAAATTTGGCAAAGAGTCAAGAGATAAAAGCAAAAGAGGGAAGAAAATGGAGAAAAAATATTAATAATATTGTGTTTTGTAGTGGAGGAAGGATGAGGGGTTGAAGCTTTTGGGGGAGAATTCAGTTGTGTCTTTACCTTGCTTATTTTTACCACAGAAACAGCTGTACAATTTTATCTCTATGTAAAACAAATGCAATTATCATCGTGAAAACAGAAGCAATTGTTGCTGACTAGGAAATATTTCAGACTTAACACCTCTCCTCTGTCATCTCAGGCCTCCATTTGTTTGTGAGCTGTTTATTGTAGCTGTGATGTAACTGGATTTTGCTGCTCACTGATCACTAGGTTACCATGAAGAACCCAAGAGGTCAACAAATTGTCATAACTTGCACTCCTCAAAATGTCCTCTGATCTCTTTGAGACCTTCAAAATCCTAAAAAGTGCTCTGCAAAATAAAAACAGTCCCATTACTTCTTAATTTATGTGAACCAAATAATTTGACCAAGATCTTCGGAAAGAGGACAAGCACGATATGCCAGAGCATAATCTCTGTCACTTATCTGTAAAACTTAAAGCTAATTTTGAACCTCTGGTGCATTTATATAGCCTAGGAACACCTGCAGAGTACTAGACTAATGATAAGTGTTTAAATTAAAAGAACTAGAGTTGTTTCCCTTAAATATCCCTTTGTTGCATTTATGTTCCTGTGTTCAGCTCAACTCAGACCTTTTCCTGTTCAGCTAGATCCTGAATCACTGATTCATTTTTTGCTTTGATGAGACTCATCTTGCTCAGCAGGACTTGTTAAGTAATGGCCCTGACTTTAGTGCAGTCTCTGTGGAATATCAAGCTTGCTTGTGCAGGATGAAGAACCTACTGTAATCCCTTTGGGAAGCCATTTATACCATACTGTGTTCACAAAATCTGCAGTATTTCAAAGAAGTGTTAGAAAGTTGAGAGCACTAAGAGAAAAAAACATTTGAGTCAACACCTTTTTATCCACCTGAAATTACAGTAAGTATATAGTTTTGCTGAAATCTTACAGTGGGCTTGATATTTTGGCTTGACAAAAAAACCCAAAACATAACATTTGGAATTCCCCTTAACTTCATGTCTCTTATGGCATTTCTGGCCCACCCAGTTAATTATTCAAGTTGCTATAACTAAGTTGCCAATGGTGTCCCAAACCAGGTGCATGTACAAGTTCTTTTCTTCTCATTCCATATTAAGGCAGGACTCAAGTGCAAACCAGTTCTCAGCCCCTGGGTCTTGGCTTCTGCAGGAAGGATCCAAAATAACTGAACTGTAGAGGAGCCACAAAAAGATCTGAAAAAAACACTTTGATTTGGACAATCAAAGTATTTCTAGCACTCCTTCTAGGTACAAACAATATTCAGCTGTGAAAGGCACTAGGTCTTCAGAGAAGGGTATAAAGTAATTTCTTCTAAGCAATCATATGCCTGGCAGATTTCTTCTCTACTAGAGACACTAATATACACACAAACACACACATACAGAGCCTTCAAATGTGAACCTGAGAAAAAAAGAGGTATCTAGTCTTACATTTCCTTCGGTTAGACCCAACTAAATTGAAGCAGACTCACTTTGATAGGTGTCTCTGATACATTTTCAGGGCACAAACACCTTCTCTTATCCCTTGATGGGAATGAGCCTATTCAAATATGAGGGCTTTAGACCACTAGGACAACAACTAGTTCTCTACCTTCCTCAGAACTCTCTCTCCTTCCACAATGGCCAGTAGTTTGGATTTTCCCCTCCATCGTCACTCTAGGTTCACAATTCACTCTTTGAAGAGGTACAGTTAACTAAAAGGAGTTAGACTCCCAGAACTAAAAGAATTCCTCCCTTAAAAAACAGCAGAGAAAAATACAGGCTTGAAGGGTCTCATTATAAACTATCTAACTTGAACTAATCTCATCATAAATTATCTATGTTTGATCAAATGATGCCTAATCCCCAAAATACTTATTTCTCTACTGTTTAATACTGTTACAATTCAGAGATAGCTGCCAGAACTGAAATAAGATAAAATGTAACTGAAATTTTCCATACACTTTGCTCCTCAGTTTTATTGCTGTAGCTAAAAGGGAACTCTAAACAAAGTGAAAACAACACATGTAATTTCCCAAACAATTCTTGAGCACTGGGTCTTCAGAGATCCTCCAAGACATCTGTTGTTCATATTTTTTCCTCTCCAGAGAGGCATCTAGCTGTTATTTCTATAAATTAGGCCATTTCTTGTTTAGTTAATTCCCTTCCTCCTTACTTAGTCAGCCTGATAATTTGGATTTTTCTTTTTACACTGCATGCTCCTCTCTCCTGTCCTAATTCCATGAGCAGCAGTTCCTTCATAATTTCACAACTTTTATATCTAGAACACTGTCTTGTCTTTTCAATTCCATTATTATCAGCTTCAACCTTATGTAGACAAGAAAAACACCAGTACCCCTTCCCTCTTCTCCCTTCTGTGTCTACCCTGTTTCCACATGAATGGGAGCTCCCCCTGTTAAAAGACTTCCATTAGGAACAGAGTTTCAACTTCAAGCAAATGCTCAATTATCTTTGCATTACCTGAAGAAGATTTCTAAACAAAAGAAGCAAGTTCCTGACTAAAACACTTCTACCTGCAGAGCAGTGTGTTCTGCTGCACAGGATCAAAGCAGAAGCTGAAATAATAACACACCCATTCCACAGTTCTGTCTCACTCTTTCCAGCTCAGAGGAGTCCCTAGGAAAAAAATTAATGTGGGGCAAACTACTAGTCCAATTTTGATTACAAGTTTTTATTCAACACTGAATGCTACAGCAAAGATGTAATAAATCATCTGAAAGAAATGAAGTTCCCAGAGCCACCATGCTGAAGTATATTAAGTTAGATGTGATTCTGACAAATGTTTGACAGTGCATATCAACTTATTCCAACATTAGATTCTCCAATCTGTTATATTTCCTTAGGTCTGGTTTCTCGGAAGCGAACTGTTGTAGGAATACAAGTTTCTTTTGATATCATTCTGAAGCAGAGTATATATCTGCAATTTTAATAAAAAAAACCCCAAGCAACAAAATATTAGGAATTACTGCAGCTGAGCACCTACTGTAAAACCAGAAATAAATTCTAATTTTAGGTTAGCTCTGCTGTTGGAGGTAAACACAACCATCAAGATGGTTCTTGAAATAGCTAGAATCCTTTAGATCTCACTCCCATGTTAAAGCACAGAATAAGAAAATGCATTTCTTGATTAATTCTTTTAGTCATACCATTGGTGTCCTCAGGATGAAGGCTTTATGTCCTGCTGCACAGTATGCAGCTCCTCCTATGTGATACCACAACATAAAAGCATTCAGTTTTCACACACAAACAGAAAACATAATATAGATACCTGTTTCGCAACAAACTATGTAAATTATCAAAATAAAACCTATCAGTAAGAAAAGGATACACTAAAAAAATAATCCAAATCAAAGCAAGCTTCAACAAATATATCCAGAAAACAAACACAAGTGTTACCATACCGCTCCTTTAGCTAATTATCCAATCTTTTTGTATATTTGTACTTTGAACATTGATCAATGACTTATGACCAAATGTTATATTTTAGATATAATTTGGTTCTCTTTATCACTGTTAAGCTGGCAGATGGAGGAAGAAAAAGGAAAAAAAAAAGAATTATTAGGCTAACATTTGAGTATTTATGGATATGGAACACTCAAATAGTTCCTCTGCGAAAATATATACACCTCATTACCTGCAAATACTGTTGCTCTTATTCCTCCACTAGTGACAGGTTACAATGATTTCCTTCCTAATTTCATTTGCTCTGAATAGACTCACCATAATTGTACCTATTCTACATCTTCTATATCAAATGCCTTCTTACTTACAAAAAAATACATGGTACCTACTACACAATGACATAAAAACCTAAAATAGATAACTGTTCTAGCCTGAACATGTAATATACAACATGCTGTAAAGTGTTTTATGCTGAAAATCTTTGCAAAGCTAAAACATCATCAAAACTCTTCCAGATCACCATTCATCCAAATAAGGATAATAAATAGATATTACTGAAAAATACTGATAGAAGGCTCAAACTTCTTTCCAGGACAGATAATATACTATATTTTATGGAATGAGAGTAAATGAAGATTTAAGGAGATAGCAAAGCATTTTACTAGGTTAACTGCACAGCTTATTAGAGACCTTTATTCTCGCATATCCCAGTTTGCTGTTTTCCAAGACACTAACAAAGTAGCAAGACAAGACTCATGGCTCAGGTCCAACAGCAAGATCAATCAAGCTCTGTTCAGAAAGAATCTGGGAGTACGACCCCAGCACATACATTAGAATTGCATTTAATATATCTTCCTTTGGGTTGGGAACATCCAAGTGGAAAAGAAATCTATTCCTGTCTCAAATATTGCTTTTCTAATTTATTAGCTAGATGCGGTTTTCAACAGGCAGGGTAAATTTTGGATTAGCATTTGTTTCAGATTGTCAGTTCAGGAACACATTTTAAAAGAAGTATTAACTATTCAGGTTATTCCTAAGTGAAAGAGTGCTTTCACATAGCTTTTGTCATGAATAAAAAAACCTGAAGTGATATTTTGTAAGCCCACAAGGTGCAGGAAACCATCTCCTAATATATGCTATTCCCCGAGGAATTCAGGGGCTGGGGAAGAAAAGCAGAGAATCTGAAATAGTTTAGGTCTTTTGCCTGAAGAGAGTTCCTGAGCAGGGAGGTCACTAACTACTTTTTACAGAATGTTTAAAAAGACACATTAGATTCTACTCTGTTGGTGGTATTATTATACACGATGGGATTTCCCATCCCAGCACACAGTATATTATTACTATTTATACAGTCATATTCTAATACTTAACTGAATAATACATATTCATATTCTGACAGAATATGTTTGAAATTACAACAGTTTATGCACAGCCTGCAAATTCTGGCAATATGAAGAAGAACATATTCTGGCAAGAAAGTGTTCTCTTCCAGTTTCATTTTTATTAGCAAAAATCATAAAACATCCTGCTCATTAAAATCTGAATAACTTCCACCGGGAGTGCACTTTTCTGAAAGTATTTTCCTACAGCTGGTGGCAAGACAGATCTGCTGGCTAACCAGAGCACTAATAGGACATTATGAAACCCACAATACAGCATGAAGACAGTTGCATAATCAGAACAACAATCACCAGATCTGCTAAAAAAATGGTAAGGGCTTAAGCAAAACTCAATATCAGGTAATAAAAAAAAAAAGCCATTATTGTCAGTCTGAGGTCCTGAATTAAACTTTTATACATTATATTATTGTTTTCATTGCAAGGAGGCTTAGAATAGACCCATGGCAAAGGCAGCAGTATATAAAATGAGGCCATAAATCACAGGTATAACAAATGCCATCATTAACTGCAACACTAGACTTCAGTGCAGATTACCATGACTTAGTTCCCAGTGATGCTCCAGAGCTTCTCAAACCTGGGCAGCCATATGATAGGTGTCTAATCGAAGGGGTCTGTGGTACCTCTGTCTCAGGGCCACAAGGTGCACTGATAGACCTTACTTGCCCTCATCAGCCTCACCTGGGATTCTCTATCTACAACCTCTGCCCAAGGGCCTGATTTCAGCCCACGGCCATCTGTTCCCTGACCCAGTAACCTTGTAGGAGTGCCAGTCTCCAGCAGTATTAGAGTGATGCCTCTGCCTCTCCATGGATCTCATGGATCCTGACTTGACCTGGATGCAGCCCTATCACCGCTGAAATTTCAGCCAGTCACCCAGTTTCAAGTTTGTCTGTTACCTCAGACCAGTCCAGCTACCTCAGCCATGCTGATGACCCAGAGAATTAAGGCTGACACTTAGAGGGATAGTTTGACAGATTGTTGCAGGCCCTCTCCTGGTGGGACCTTCACACAATTCCCTCAGGCAGCTCCTGCTGTGCCTAGCCTCAGCAATTTGGATATGTTGATTAATATCCTAGGTGGAGAATGTGGCCTATTCCTCCAAAGTTTGAGCTGAAAGATAGATTACAATATAAATCAGCAGGACATTCATGAATAGTCATTAGAAAGAGGAGTTTTATGCAGTCAAGATAACCAATAGCAATGAATGTGCTGCATGATCACCAAGGGCCACAGTCAGAGCTGAATAGAGCAGTGGCTCAGGAGTGTCATCCCATTCGGGTGAAGGTGCTACTGCAAGGACTCACAGTGGAGCCTCTCATTACCCTCTAACCAGCAAACAGCTGTTCAATAGATTTGACTCCACATGAGAGCATTACTCTATATTAAGATCCCAGTAAATAAGTTTGTCTTTCTAAATAACATTGTCTAAGACTCTCTGTAACAACTACCTGAAGAAAGTAAATATTTTGATCTGGTACCACACACTGGAGCATCATTGATTTGCACAGGTGTAACAGCATTTCCATATATTCACTAGTTTGCTATACTGGCCTATCCAGTACTTTAGCTATTTCAGTTAGTTCAGATAAAAAGTGTGAAAGTAGATATAAATTAAAATTTCTGTCCTGTTACTAAAGTACGGGACAGCAGAAACATTCAGTGTTACCCACCACTCCTATTTGCAGCAAAATTTCAGGCAGCTCTGTCTCATTGGTACCTACCTCCACACACAAAAAAATCCCTTACACTTAGGTGTAAATTCTCCACATTTTCAACCAGCACCGAAAATTTCAAAGTTCCGCATATAATCTGTCAGTTAAATCCCACTGGTCACACTTAATAGTAACATGTAATGCATAGTTTTTAAGTCTTACATATTTATGTCAAAGGACTACCAGTGGCCTCTGATGGGGGAAAACAAACTGGCATTTTTACACTACATTGAAATTTTTAACATTAAAAATCCTTACAAATCAGCATTACATTGAAAACTTTATTCATCCATTATTGTGATATATATACAAATAAAGTCCCAAAAGAAGTACTAAAGAAAATCACATTATCTATAACCTTACTGAAGGCATATGAACATTCTTAAGAATCTGTCAAGTCTCTAAAAAAATGTAGGTTTTCTTGGAGGCAGATTAAAGATTCTGTTCAAAGTACTTCTATGAGCAGATGACTATAGACTCCTTTAATAAACCAGATAGGCTGAAGAATTAAAAACCAATGTCATATTTTTCAACTGGAAACATCCTGAAGTTAAAAGACCCTTCTTACATCATACTGAACATTATTACACTGTAAATCTAGAAATAAATAATTGAGCTGTACAAGCAAGGACTGGGGAAGAGAAAATTGATTGAATGCATTATTGTAAGTAATTCGGTGATTCTGTGGTTGTTTTTGTCATCTGGAATGATGGAATTGGGTAATCAAATTCAGTACTATGTTGTGGCTTGTGACAACAACATATAATCTCTTAATAAGCTCCCTCTTGAAACCCGTTTACCTCTCCTTGGATTGTTTTCACAGTTCTAACAGCTAGAAATATTATTTTCAGCCAGCAATGAACCACTGTGTATAAGGTTTGCATTAACCTTGTCCTTTGAACTTCTTCATTCCTGCTGTTTAGCCTCATAAGAGTATACATAATCAGCAATCAAACATCATTTTACTGAACAAGTCAAACATTTGCATTGTTCAGCTGCACTGTTCTGGTGAAGTTGCAATACCTTCAGAATATAAATCTCTCAATCTCCTTCCCTGCATCTTCAAACAAGGTGGCATAGCCATATATCAGCTCACTTCCTCTCCCAGTTCTGTCAACATTATATTAAAGCATTCTTCTGCTGCAGGGTTTTTGACAGAAATAGGTTAGATAACACATAAGCATCATACACACAGGTCTGAATCCATCTCAACTGCAGCCAAAATGGCTTGTATAACAATAGCTTTTGGTTTGTTTAGCTTTTTTCCTAGAAAGTAAAATCTCCACCGTCTCTATGACTTTTAGTAACTCTTCTTTGCATCTCTTCCATCTTCAAATATAGTATCACTAGCCCTATCTGCTGGTGGCAAAGTTGCAATTTCATGCACCAGGGAAGGAATGTCTAGTCCCTTGACCTGTCTGTATGCTTGTACTTCACAGTTGTTAACTTCTACATTTTTTTTCATTTCTCTTAGCTATTCTTCTACAGCACAACCTTCTACTTGAATTGAACAGGCATTCATTTAGCACTGAGATCATATCATATTGCAAGTGAACAACAGCCACAGTTGCCCATGTTCTATTTGTACTTGGCAGTTATAGCACTACAAGTTTTAATGTTCTTTAGAAAGTGCTTTACCTTTTGAGTTACTTTAATCTCAGACTTTTTTTGATGAATGGGCTGAGTTTCCAGTAATCCACTTTTTCTTCTTCACCAGCTCTTTGCTGATTCTTAATTCCATTTCCCCTAGTTCTGTAAACTCTCCTTCATTATCCCTTCCACCTCCATCCCACTCCTTCTTCTGCTTGGGATGAAAGTCAGTTTTAGAACTTTGAAGTACATGCATCTCAGACATCAAATTTCTTGAGCCGTGCAATCAGCATGACCTCATTAAATAATTCCCTTAAGTTTCTTAAAAATTTGTTTTTTTAAAAAAATCAGCTAATGTGAAAGTTAAGTTGAGCTGTATGTGCAACTCCTTAATTTAATGGGCTTTTTTTAAAATTATTTTTTCAGTGTTTAAAAAACCTCAACATTACATTGTTTTGGCACAGTAATTATTTATAAAAAATGTCAAACTGCTATCATATCCAGGAATAACTGAACTTCATGCTGACCTTAACACATTAGCTGAGAAAATTACAAGCCCAAAAGTGACCAGACTTTTTCAGTAAAAAAAGTAAAATTCTTTTAAGCTAACAACCTAATTATGCAGCAGAGACAGCAAGAGTAAAAAGTCATATCAGATATGACATGCTATATTTATAAGCAGGTGTTGCAAAAACCTTAGATAAAGATAGAATGATACTGAGTCTAAAAATGAAAGTAAATCTTTAAAACTAAAAGTAATTTAGATTATTATACAGGCAGAAATCTTGCCTAATTTATCTTAATTGGTAAATGAGTTTCAAGAAAGCAATAATATATAACTGTACCATCTTCTCTTTATATAAAGTAAAATAATAATAAAGTAATATTATTAAAATAATTCTTTAAATTTGTTAATTAAAATATTAAAATAATTCATTACTCAGGTTGTTTCTTCATGCAATTGACTATTTTATTTTATACTGAATACTGTAGTTCTCAATAAGGTTTTCATTCTCACATTAGAAGAAAAATTTCTCACAGCATCTTTCTGAAAGTCTCTTTTCATAATACAACCTGGCCCTAGAAATATATAGGATGACCTAGATTTTCTGTGTAGAAATATCCTTTAAAAAACAAAATAAAACAAAACAAAAGAAATGAAAGCCTTAAAATCCAACTCTACACAAAAATCAAAGGGAATTCAAAACAAGTCTGTTCTACCCCTAACATGAATTCATTAAGGAACTACCCCAACCAACAACTAGCACTTATGTTCTAGTCAATTTTTTTATCTCTCACTCCTATAAGATGCCTTGTTTTCACAAGCTCTGGAATTATCAGATGCTATTTGGAAGACACTGGTGCCAGTCAGCAAGACTCTCACTAAAAGGCGGGAGATTTCATCATAAATGTCCTGGAATAACTAGTGAAACGAGCATCTTTGAATCATGCACCCCACTGATAGCTTTAGGACTGGAAGGTTCCATATATCACTCAAGTCTTCATTTCAAAAAACATTTTTCTCAGTAAACTGTCCCAGGCCCGTGACAGTTTTAATTGTTGTTGCAGAAGGGAAAATCATGACATATTTTCTTTTGCCTTTATTGCTTGCATCAGTTTCTGTTTTGACAGCTCCTCCTCCTCTGTTTGCAGTATATCTGTCTCTTTCTCTGTTCTCAGTTTCTTCTTCAACTTTGTCATCATGGCTATGTATTTCCACACACTATACTCTCAGTCCAAAAATCTTTATCTTAAGATCTCTTCTATTTGAGACAGCTACAAATATTTGAGAGGCATCCAAACCACTCCATTTGCATCCTGCCCTAAAAACCACAGTAATATTTCAATCGCATTTTAGGCCTTCATCCTCTCTTTTCGGGGGTGGGGATGTGGAAAGCTTGGTGAAAAAAATAAAGCTTTCATCAGATATAAGAACAAGTATGTCTCACAGTCTTGGTATCCAAAAATTTAAGACAACCTTCTTCAAACAAAGCATCCAAAATAAATTCCTTCATCTATTGCCTTCTCTAGTTTTGGCTTTTAAGTTTAAACCAATTTTTTCCTGCTAACAAAAGTAACTTAGCACACAATATTCCAAAGAATCTTATACAGTTTTCTGACAGCATGCTGAGGATCGATATGCCCAAAAATGATTTTGGACCAGGAGATACAGGATCCCATTAGGATACTATTTATCAGGATTAGATATTGAAAATTCATACTGCTAATACCACTCAATTTAGGTAGAATAAAGGTTTGGTAGCCAACAGATCAATTTGTTTAACTGCCAAAGTACACAATATCCTAATCTGTAGAATACCCATAAATATTCTAGTTTTCTACAGAAAATCATTTCAACAACACTTTCTCTGGATTTTCCAGACAGAAATATGGGAAAACGCAATTAACGTGTAAATTATAATGTCCTTGGGAGAGTCCCATTGCCTGCACAGTACCAGGCACTAGTGTTTTAGGATTCCATACCTCTTAAAGGATGTGCTACACTGGACATTTGTGTAAATTTACAGGTGTAGTGGGTTGACCCTGGCTGGATGCCAAACACCCACCAAACAACTTTCACAACAGCACTCTGTAGTCTCTATTCATCTATAAGGAAAGGTAAGAAAAAGTCAAGATGAGAGAAGAGCAATGAATTGACCACAATTGTGTGATGAGCCTGAAATACAATCAAAATGGTCCAAATCCCTTCCCAATGCTTCCTTCTCAACTTCAGAATATATCTGGTGTCATAAATTTCCAACTAAACTGAACATAAGGTCAAGATTACAGTGACAAGCTTTCATAAATTAAACATATCATCAATCAAAGTAAAAATACTACAGCTTTAGCCAATTTGTGTTAGTTATTGCATGACAGTTTCATGTTTATAAAGTACCTCTCAGTCTTTGAAACTTTGATGAGCATGAGGAAATATCACATTAAAAGATGACTAATTAAGTTGCCATACTTGCAAGTTAACCTGAAAACTTTAGAATTTGTTTAGATGAGACTTAAGTCTCAGAAACCTATTAAAAAAAAAAAAAAAAGTATTTCGGATTTCAGTATCTTGCAGTCTTTTATGTACCCAACTTGTTTCTATCCAGGTGATTTAATGAAATTGCTCTTGTGTAGTTCATAGAAATATTCATTAGACTTGCAAATTTTTCTAAAGCCATGCAAGAAGGGAATCCAATTTTTCCACATAAAGATGGACAAGGAAACTGTAAAATAAGTTGCTTTAAGAAAAGCAAAGTAATATTAAGCAAGAACAGACTCAAGCAATGGAAACTACAAAAATGAAATAGAGCTGAGAAAAAAAAGCTGCACAAAGAAGTTTGAAAATACCTTTAAAATACCAGCAGATTTTCAGTGAGTAAAAACCTCTCTTTCAAGTAGTTTTAAGAATTCTAGATACAGTTCAAAAGACTTTGTCAACCCTTCATGCTACTCCTGTACACTCAAAACCCCCATCATTATGTCCTACACTTAGATTAATATATTGTCTTTAAAAATTCCTTCTGTTATTGCATGGTAACAAGAGTCAGATCTCCATTAATTATTGAGAGTTAATTAGGATAGTCATGTCTAGGACAATGAAATAGGAGACAAGTTTACAAATTAAACCACTTTTATTTGGATAAAACTCTATACAACATCCCCTGTTTACAAAAAGTAAATTCTGGCATGGTGTTGGCCTGAATGTCACAGCTAATGCTATAAAAATATATTAGTTTTTCTCGTTTGATCCTAGAATCCTTATAAAGCTATTAATATTTGGCAATTAAACCCTAAGGACTTCTTTGATTAGGTCCCTCTTGCCACAACCTTTCTGAGATAGAGGGACTATTAAGAACGTAGATATATTCAGCTGAAGATTCAGCTAATAGAGAAAAACAACAAGGATCATAGAAACATCTAAGTAACACGCAGTTACGAGCTTATGTTGGGTTATTATTTCTGATTACTTTCAGCAAAATTATGATCTTCACAGTTTAACAGAATGCACCCCATACAGAAGTCAAGTAACTTTGGCAAATGCATATAGAGAAATGAAACTGCTAGGAGTTGGTAAGAAGGAGTGTAAAACTACAATTTATAAACATTATTTCTAGCACTTATTTATTAAACTAAACCCAAAGTTGTTATGACCTGCCGCAGAAGTCAAGGGTAACTCAGGGTCCTGTTAAGATATCCCATGGGGAGGATTAGAATGAAGTGACAGTGGCTGATCAGTGTTTGTAAATATATATATGTGGGGTTTACTTTACAACAATTTGGTTGCAAAGGAAACCAAGCTGTTATTATCTATAGTAATATAGCAATACAAAAGCATTAAAATAACACTTAAGAAAATGTATAAGGAAAAGAAAGAGAAAGCAAGGATTAAAGTAGAAAGACACATAGTCACCACCTATTGGATCCAGCAATGAGAGTTGGTAGTTGCAATTTCAACGACTGTTGGTCTTGATCCATCAGGAGTGGGCAAAGTCCACAAAACTCAAAGATTTCACGAGTTATATATGCTCAGGTTCAGGTGGGAACACCTAGTACCTGCCCTGGGGAGAAGACTTTTACAGTGGATTATGTCATACCAGATCCTGGGACACCTCATGAACCTTTGACAATTTTTAAGATGTTACAGCTATCTCATATCAGTGCAGGTGAGTGCATTGTAGCTCCTTATGGCCATCGGCAGAGATGCATACCTCCAGATCACATGAATTCTTCCAGAGTGCTTCCCCAGAGGGGAGTTATCACAGCTAAGTCATCTGTGTAAGGAAAAAGAAACACTATGCCATCTCTCAGGGTGTGCCTCTTTCCTAATCTTGTTTAACACACAGCTTGTAGCCTGAGGTGGGGGGTGTGCAGCCTCCAGCACTTGGGCAGCCACTCTGCACATTGTTATCAAAGCACCCTGCTGACTGTTTGAGTTATTAGCAATAACAGCCAAATTTCTCAAGGGAGACTGTGCCAAGAATCTGTTGGCTGTAACTTCCTCCCAGCCTTGTTTACTCCTCCTTAAAGCTGAGATGATTAGATCACAGTATCACCTTTATCTTATCTCAAGTTCCTGTCAGGAAGCTTAGCCAACAGTCCAATTGCTTGGGGAATGGGCTTCAGTGATCTTTACAATAGTTAAGCCATGAACCATTTCAGTCTCTTACAAAAGTACTTGTGGACAAACTCCTTCAGGAGACTAGAGGAGGTATAGGAATAGTGATGCCATGCAGTGATATCCTCATGACTTCAGTACAAGAGAAATGTAATTAAGGGGATTTATTTCCTCAGTGACTATACTATCCATAATGGTGAAAAAAAAAGAAGTAAAAGCTAAATGGATGCAAGAGTCACTTCCAAATCAAAATTCTTTCTTTTTGTATAAGTACAAATAAAACTTTATCCAAAAGGGAAATGCAAATAAGAATCTATTCCAATAAATTTCTAGGTGAGTAAAAAGAATTCAGAACAGGTTGAGTAATGATCTCTTTTGCCCTTCTCTCTCTTTTCTCTCCCCTAATTGTTTACTGAATTAATTTCCCAGGACAACTCCATTTCCTCCAAAGAAGTCTCAATTGTTTCCAGGATAGTATTGACTCCACTGAAATAAGTAGAACTCCATCACCTCTTTGAAAGCCACTATCAGTGTTTGAAAAGCACTTTAGCAAGACAAAAAGGAAAGAAATGTTTTGTTTATTTTTTACTTTTGTTGTACCATATAATTACTTTGCACTGCCCCGTTGAATTCAAGAGAAAAATCACATGATGATTTCTTCTGGAAAGAAATTTTTCACGAGATCTATCACTATTCCATGATATATTAATTACAAATATAGTCATAGTTTAAACCTAAAAGAAGATTGTTACTGATGACCCATGAGTTCTTTGATACAGGTAAGGTAAAATTTCATGATTACTTTTTTCAGCTCATTAGCACAATAAAAGTAGACTGATGAGCTGAAGCTCCCTCCATCTCTCCAGTTTGGTTTGGGAAGGAACTTGAGGCAGCCTATCGCCATGAAACTCGTTGTCAGAGCCCTAACGTCCACACCTCTGAAACACTAGGAATAAGGTTATAATCTCTTGGAGGATAGCTGTGAACCTTAATTAACATATGTTTATAGCTGCACTTTCCCTTTTTTTACTGAAAAGTGGAAAAAATTTGAGAAGTGCATAGCCACACTGCCTTGCCTGCGAATCACTTCTAGGTTGCCAAAGCAAATACTTTACAATGCTTTTAATGAGTTTGTCAATGAGTTTGTGAACTGTTTTTTTGTCCTACTTTGCTGGTGTTAAACATGCTTTTAGGACACTTTGCTGACACTATTTTGATGATCACAAATCCATGTTAAGATAAGGAATGAGGCATGGAATTGCCTAACTAGACTAAATGCATGCATGTAACATTTCCACTTTGCTCAACTATAATAATGCTTTGTGAAAGCTGGAATAGCTCTGTGATTAATATGGCCAATCTATTAATAAAAGCTAAACAACAGGAAATAAATAAACAACTTATTTTTAAGAAATTGAAAAATGATTGCAAAAGGAAAGAGTACATCTCTAGGTTTAAACATCAGCAGTTTTATTAAATCTCCAACAGCTGTTGCTAGCTTTAATCCCATGGAGACAAATTCATGATATCTGAATCGCTATATGTTTCTGATATAAAATGTTTCTTGATAATCTGATAGACCCTGTGAGATAGCCTGCTGTAGCCAGACTCATACATACATGAAGTAAGTTCTGTAGATATTAGGATTTCCATGGCTTCAATCGGTTGCCTTGGACACAAAGAGACACAGACTTAAAAATAGAGCAGTCTCTACATGTGGATTAGATAGTCAGCATTCTTAGAGCCAGACAAATGAAGATAAATCAAACCTCAGAAAGGCTGGCAAGAAGCTTTCCTTCTGTTTCATCTGATTGCCAAATTAAATCAGTTCGTTTTGAGAGAATATTGCGATCACGGGTAGCTAGACTAGTATTTCTCTAATGGAAAAGTATTCTTTCATCTATAGATTAGTTCAGCCAATAAAGGTACTGCACAGTCAACATTTCATTTTTGCTACAGTCAACTTATCAAGATTAGTTACTACATGAGGAGGCCATTGAAAAAAATTTTGAATAATCTCTAGAGAGATTTTGACAGCCTGTCATGCAGCCCTTTCCCACTCCTCTTCCCAAACATCAAATTAACTTTTAGAGGATATAAATTAAAACATGTATCCTCCCAAACAGTAATTAGCCACTGCTGTGAATATCAAAAAAGGAAGAGGTACCTATCCATTTTTTGCCCCTTTGTATAGAATCCTGAAAAGATAAACCAGTCATGAGGCCCCATATCTGTTTCTCATGTCTTGGCCAGTCTTACTCTGTAATAACTAACCACATATTGCTAGACTAAAACCGTGCCACATAATTCATCGCATATTTGTCTGACCTGAGCATAGTCAGTCAATGTTCATACTATGAATGTGTCCTTTATCTATTATGCACTTCTAAAGGATGTCTGTATTGCTTAGATTAAAGGAATAGTTAAACCCTCATTAATAGCATTGTGAATAACTTAAAAGAGAAAAGACAAAATTCTAAGAGTTACCATGAGATACAAACAATATGTGAATGGTTTTCCCATAATATGCTTACAGCCAAGTTGATGAGACAGAGAGTCAATAAACAGACTATAAAGTGTATGGAACATTAGCTGGACCACAGGGCTCACATGAGTGTCATCTGTGGTACAAAGTACAATTGGAAGCCAGTTATTTACTAGTGTCATTCCTCAGGGATCAATCACTCAATCCCATATGCTTTCACATATCCAATGATTGATGCGGCATTCTCAGAAAGTATACATCATACTGATGGGGTTAATCAACATGCTGAAGGACTGAATTGCTATTCAGAAATACCTTGAATAGCTGGAGAAGTGAACTGAGGAAAACTCATGAAACTCAGACAAATGTTCATTCATCGGTAATGAAATTACTCCATGCGTCAGCTTTGTGGGAAAGAACTTGAGGACTACTGGACAAGTTGACTACGAATCAGCAGTATGCTGCTGTGGGGACAGGGGACAACCATACACTGAGCTGCACTAACAAAAGCATTTCCAGTGGCTTGAAAGAATGATTGCTTCCCTCTGTTTAGCTCTTGAGAAGCTGCCTCTAGGATGTTGTGCCAGTTTGGAGATTCTCGGTACAAGACATTGAAATACTAGTGTAAGTCCATCAGGAGACCACCAAGATCATGAGGAGATTGGAAAACATGACATTTGAAGAGAGATTCAGAAAACTTGATTTGCTCCTCATAAAGGGAAGGCTAAGGGGAGCTCCTCAGCTACCTTAACGGGAGGGTATATAAAGAATATGGAGCCATACTCTTCTCCGACACAGGACAAGAGGCAATGGCCACAAGATAAAACACAGGAATTTCCAGTTTAGATACACATTACATTTTCTTAAACCATGGTAGTGGTCAAACAAACTGGAACAGGCTACCCAGAGAGGCTCTGGAATCTTCATTCTTGTAGATGCTCAAAACTGCACTAGTTGAGGCCCTGAGTAACCTGATCTAACTGAACCTGCTTTGAATGGAGGGTTGGACTAGATGACCAGATTTCCAGACTATCAGATGACTAGATTTCTAGTCATCTGATATTTCAACTGCCTTGCAACCTAAATTATGCCATGTTTCTAAGCATGAATGCGGAATCAATTTTCTCTATTTTTTCCCCTACGAGTAGCTACATAATAATATTGGTGAATTAAAAAGCAAAAAAATACCAATTTTTTTCTTTTAATAACAAATATTTGGACCTAACTACCACTTTTTCTCATCCAAGATAAGCTTGATTCACACATTCCTAGTCAATTTAGGATTAAAAACACAATTTCAGTCATGCTAGGAACATACATAAAAACACATTCATTGTTTGAACCAGATGTCCAACAAAATGGACTGAGTGGCAAATAATAACAAACAAGGTATTGATTCTGACTTTGCAACTGAAACAACCTTTATGCTACACTGGATACCACAGGTATCCACCTCTACTAACTCAAGTCAGTCTTCTTCTGAAGTACAGAGAAACTGTTCAAATCTAAATGAATCATTAGATATACATTCTGCTTTAATCATGATTTTAAAATGTTGCCTATGTTTGGTCTACCACTTGAAAAGCCCAGGATTGAAAACTGGGAAACAATGCCTATGGAAAAGACTGTTCCCTGCTCTTGCAATCACACTTTAAAGATTTTCATGTAAAAATAAAGAAATATATTTGCCTATAAATATGGCAAAACTCAATTTTATCAGCCTTTTTTTAACTAGCTCACTAATTAGTCAAAATCATTTCCCCCGTGCCATTTTTATAATTGCATGTATAATGAATGAGAGGCCTCTGCTGCTAATATTTTTTCCATGATCACATAAGAATCTCTAAACTGATGAGAATCTTCAATCATACACCCTAAGCAATGCTTTACCACCCAAATTACTCAGAGTCTGGATTTTGATTTTGAGTACTTTGGCACTTCCTTAGTTAATCCTGAAACACCTTGATTTCCACTCCGTTTGCACATTAAAAAAAAAAAAAAAAAAATCTGTAGTTTATAAAAGCATGTAAACTTTGGATTGATTAACTTGTGTGAACTTTGGAAACTTTTAAGATTCATCCATCAGTAATTATAATGTACTGCACACAGAGGCAAACACCATTACAGAGTTTGACATTTGCAATCTTAAAATGTTACAACTGTAAGAGCTGACATTTATACAAGTATTCCTCAAATTTTGAATTTCAGTAGAGTTCGTATATTAGGGTAATAGTAGGCCTTTTATATAAATCATATTTATTAGGAAGAAATTATACAAAGGGTAAAATTCACTGTAGTTCTACTGTACACACTTTATAAGTGTGTTGGAAATGTCCCACTTGCTAAAGAATTGGTAAGCATGGCAGAATGATGGCAGGAAAAAGGCACAAAGCCATGTACAGAATGAGTTATGGAAGATTAGTCAACAGTGCAACAATTCTACTGAAAGGGAGAAATAAATGTCATAAAGATAGGGAATGATGGAAGATAGGACAAGATAAGTTACAGGGAAAGGAATGAAAAGGCAGAAATAAGCCTTTTCAAGGGAAATGAGAGTAAGAAATTATGAAAGAACTGAAGTAAAGATGACTTACTTCATGGAGATGGGGAAAGAAACCAGAGGAACTCAGAGCAGAACCCTTTCTTTGTAATCTGCACCAAAGGCAGATTTCAATAGCTTTTTCATTCACTCTTTCCACATGGTATTCTCATTATATGCTTTTCTTATGTTAAATATAACTGTATTTACATTAAGCCATGTAATGTCAGCAGCTCGAAGCAGGAAACCTTAAGAAAGACCAGACAGACAGAGTATCTGGGCTTTACTTCCACACTCTGCCACTGGCAGACTGTATGAATTAAACCCCAGAAAGTGACTAATTCTCCCTTCAGCTTACCATTTGGCTTTTTTTAGTGTGTACAGATCATCTCTTCCTCTGCTCATTTACTTTATCCAACACATTGGATCTGGAAGCCTAGATTTCAGGCTCTCATGTAATACAAGAAATATAAAGAAAAGCTATTCTACACTGTATATGATGTGCTTCTTTACCAGCACAGCAAAAGAGGGAGATGCTTATTTTCGCATTCATCTGAATTACCTAAACTGAAAAATCTGGTCAGCCAATCCACAGAAGTAGAAACCAATTTTTTAGGTGTAAGAAAACTAAAGAAGAATACATGAAAGGGACTGGCTTACATGGGTTCTGACACCACCATGGCATCACTTCAGTGAATTAGGGGATGACTTTGTCTTTTATTGCCCTACATAAAGAAACAGTGTCTTCAAGCATGGTTTTAAGGTTCTATGCAAACCTGTACATTTAGCTGATCTGCAATCTATCCTACTCACAAAACTCTTGGTTACTAATTGTTAAAATATTTCTCTTCTCTTTAAATAATTTAGCTTTGGTTGCTGCCATTATATGCCTCATTCTTCCTCTCAGGTACCAAGTTATCATCTCTAGACAAAGGGATTGTGTTTCCAATGTGGGAAGCACTGCAAAAATAATAGCATTTTCACCTCAGTGTTCACCAACAACAAAAACGTAGACAATCAATATACAGCTGCTAAGAACAAGCATAGGATTTTGTGGTCTGTAAAGCAGTGTCAGAACAGCTACTGTGAACTACAATGTGGCTGCAACTTCATAATTTTTATAAGAGTATGATGTAGAAAGGTTCTTCCGGTCACAAAGCCAACTGAGATTGAAAGAGCACAAATACCCCTCAGCTTGAAGACACATCTAGAAATCCCACAATAATGGCAACACTTTCTTTTCTTTACAGCACAACTTTTATTTCCTCCATCATGAAGCATTACTGGTATTATGTCTAGGACAGCAATCAGTACTTTTTCCATTGACAACTTTTCTCAGTCAGCAGTGACTCTTTCATACTTGATTGATATAAAAAGATTGTACTGTGCCCTGTGTACCTGACATAAGAATAGCCTCAATGTTCCCACTAGTTTTTGCTTGCTGAAGAAAAGATCTAACAAAATTTTATGGACACAGTCTATGGAGGAAATAATTGGCAGACTGAATTGCTTATTACAACACAAAAGATGGGAGATGCAAATACAAAGTGAATCTGTCTTTTCCTTCCAACATTTACAGGCAAATCAACAAATCCTCTCAGCAAGGCTCTTGGAGTCTGTTAGCTTAACAAAATTATAGAATAATAGGGGTAGAAAGGACCATGCTGCCATGCACCTGATCCATTTAAAATTGAAACTGACCCATTGGCTTCCATAGTTGAATTATATCAGAAAAAGTCAAACACATTCAAGATTCAAAACCATGTGAGAACTCTATAAAATATTTCAGCTTTCCATATTAAGATCAAAACTCTCTCTTTCTCTTTCCTTTTCATTATTATTCTTGCTACATTTTATTATTACTAGTATTATTATATATTACTTTCCATTATTAAACTGTTCTTATCTTAAACCACAAGTTTCTGATTCTCCTCACTATCTCACCTAAGGGGAGCAGGGGTAATGGGAAAGTGGCTTCATGGCACTTTCCCTGCTGACAGAGCTTAAAAGAAAAGAAAAAAAAGAAAGAAAGAGAGGCAAGGAGAAGTGAAGCAAGGTGACGTGAGGCAAGGCAAGGTGAGGCACGGCAAGGGAAGTGAACAACAAGCCAAGGGGACATCAATTTTAACACACAGTTGTCCTCTAGATGGAAAAACAAAACAAAACAAAACAAAACAAAAAAAAAACCAAACAAAACAACATCAACATACTTACTTCAGAAGAGTTCTAAAAGTATACACAGATCTTGAGAGGAAAATACAGATAATTAGAATAAGAACACTGATCTGCAGAGAATCTCTTGAGAGAATGAGCAGAAAAAAAGCAGTATTTCACACTGTATTCAGGCTCTGCCTTTTAGCTATGGATTGGATAGGTCTGTCAGTTTTGGTTATCTGAAAGAAAATACAGAGCCAAACAAGGGTATCTTGGATAGAAAAGTTTCTACATAAGCAAGCATTATTGCAAGTATTATAGTCAATAATTGACTGATAAAAATTAATTTCTTCAAGATGTATACTATAGAAAATTGAAAATTGCATCTGTAGACTAACAGATTTTGACCATTCACATGAATGATATTAAAAATTGAAGGCTGATTTCATAATGCACTAATTTTAAATCAAGGAGTGAGCAGGGAGTTAATTTACATGCCAAAAAGCTGTAGAGCCTTAATTCCAACAACTGCATTCTCCTAACATGATGTAGAATTTACCATATGTCATATGCGTTCAAGCAAATCACATTGAACCTCCACCCAAGTATTTATCCTCTTTATTCAAGGAGTGTTTCTTGCTTAACTGTATCAGAATATTTCAGGGGAAAGAAAGATTTTTGTTAACCTTTGCACTGGCCCCAGAAACAGCATTTCATAAATTATATAAATTATGGGCTATTATTTGCAGTGTATCAGAGTGTCACCCTTCAAAATGTGAACTGGGTTACTTTCTTCATCTAGTTTTCTGATTACTGTGAATTACTCTTCCTACATTTAGAAAATACAAGTTATGTTTCTTTTGTCTCTGAGTATCTGCAACAATCACTTAAGAGGGATGCAAAATATTAATGGAAATTACTGCAAAGTAGGAAAAAACCCAAATTCAACTTAATTACCAACCACTAAATACCTAGTTTGGGTAGGATTCAGTAGTAAACTCCTGAGATCAAGTTCTATCTTTTTTTTCAGGCAGGGCAAAAAACCATGATCTGCATTCCAGCTGAAAGGGCTCTAATTATTTAATCACTCACTGTATGTCTGCTTCAACTTCAAGAAATTCTCCTGACTCCTGAGTAGAAAACTGCTCTTTAAAAGGCTATTAGAAACTCACAGGTTCAAATAAGAAATGTCAGTCTACAGTTTATCTGAAAAAAAATACAAAACAACAAAAGCAGATTACCCATTCTCATCAACCAGCTCCCAGCACCCAGCAGCCCTTCTGCTCAAGAGCAGGCTGCCACACTTTTTGCATGCTCATTTCATATTGATCATAGTCTGAGGGAGTTTCAGGTAACTTTCTTTTGTCTAGTTTATTTGTTTGTTTCAAACTAATCCTGAAATATTAAGTCAAACAACATGCAGGCAATCCATCCTTCAAACACTTTGTCAGGTAATATATATTTGGATTCTGTGTGAAAAAAATCCCTGAATTTCCACCAGAAAGTGAGATCCCTAGCCACTTCCAATACCTCATCTGTACAGATATACAAAAACTATGTGGTAAATCTAGGATTAATTCAAGCATTTCACCAAAGATGGAACTACTCCTGCACCTGACACAGTACAGGTGAGAGACGCCTTTTAAGTCTCAAAGCTACTTTCACTGGCCATATCAGAAATTTAGGACTGAACTGTTAAAGAAATCAAAACACTTTCTTTAAACAGCAACCAGATTTAAAGCTCTAACTAAATTATGCCTCATTGCAGAGGATATTAAATCTCTGAGCTGCAGACAGAAGATCAGTGAATGAGACCAAGGCATAGTGGTCTTCAGTTGTGCACAGAAGCAACACCACCTGGAAGCCCCTATTTTCTAGCTCTCCCAGGAGAGCCCATAACATTTGTAGCTGATGCAAATGTACAGTAAGAAAACAGGTCCTTATGGTTATGGTAAAGAGAGAAATATAATGAAAACTCAGATGGCATGAAAGTCCTTTCCATCCACTTAGTCTTAATATGTGCTGAGAAATATTTATCAAATATGCTACCAGACACTTACCTTGTCCTGGGGTGCATCAGACACAGCATGACCGGCCAGTTGAGGGAGGTGATTGTCCTCCTCTGCTAATTCATGGTGCAGCCTCACCTTGAATTCTGTGAGCAGTTTTGGGCACCACAATGTAAGAAAGATTCTAAGCTATTAGAAAGCAAAGGAGGGCTATGAAGATGATGCAGGGTCTGGAGAGACAGCCGTATGAGGAGTGGCTGAGGGCACTCGGTCTGTTCAGCCCGGACAAGAGGAGACTGAGGGGAGACCTCATTGCAATCTACAACTTCCTCATGAGGAGAAGAGGAGGGGCAGACACTGATCTATTCCATTTGTGTCAGGTGAGGTTTAGGCTGGATATTAGGAACAGGTTCTTCACCCAGAAGGTGGTTGGGCTTTGGAACAGGCTCCCCAGGGAAGTGGTTACAGCACCAAACCTGACAGAATTCAAGAAGCACCTGGAAGAAGCTCTCAGGCACATGGTGGGATTCTTGCAGCTGTCCTGTGTAAGGTCAGGAGTTGCAATTTTGATGATCATTTTGGGTCTCTTCCAACTCAGGATATTCTATGATTCTATGATCTTGCCATAAAAGGAGTTTCAGAAAAGTCTCATCATTAGTTTTGCCTCTGCGACTGCGAGTAAGTGAAAAGCTCACAGAACATTTTCATCTTCAAAACAAGATTTTCTTAATTTTTATTTGGTTTGGGGTTTTTTTTCCCAAATAATTTCTAGTATGTAACATGTAATATGATATACTTTCAATCCTTCTTAGTATCTATTGCACCGCTGCATATCAGGACATGGAGTGTGAAATTAGCTTACTAAAGTAAGGACCATCCAACTAATAGCCATTTTGAGAAGTTTGCTGTAAATGTCTTGTCCCACATCATACTAAATTTTCTTTGACAGAAGAAGCATGCAGTTCTACTGGAGTAGCGTTCTGCTGCTTCAACCTCAAGACCCTACTGTTGTCTCCTGTTACAACCTGTTCCTTATCGGCCTTCTCCTTTGTCTGGCTCCAAACCCATTTTGTTGCTAAACAAAGGCTGGTTTGTCACGGTCATCCTCTTGTGGCAGGTGCGCACCCCCACTGGTTTATGCGGATCAGAGGTTTCCTCACCACACACAAAAAAACTCTCCTCCTCTACTTAGGCTGGGGGTGCAAACCTGGCCTCAGCAAAGCACCCTGCTGCTTTTGCAAACGGCCGATTGTTTGAGTCATTAAACATCAACATTTCAGTCTCTCGTACCTCCATACAGACACCTGCTGCTGCTGCAATAACAATGAAAAGAACTCTCCTGTACTCAGTAAAGAGCCTCAGATCACAGAAGATCTGTTTATGCTGAAGGAGGAACTATTTTTGCAAAACCATAGCAGACAATCAAGAAACGCAGGACTGTTTTATCATGCTTGAGCACAAATGAGAAAAAAAAAAAAATCAACCATAACTTTGACTTTTTAACTGTAGGTTAATAAACAAAGTTCAAAATATTAATTCCTTCACAGTGAGCTCTGTTTGAGCTGCCTTAGTTCCCAGTAACTATAAAGATTTGCTTGCCATCCCCTTCAAGGACCAGGAGAATTTGCCACTG
Source organism: Pyrocephalus nanus (assembly GCA_038380795.1). Classification (NCBI taxonomy): domain Eukaryota; kingdom Metazoa; phylum Chordata; class Aves; order Passeriformes; family Tyrannidae; genus Pyrocephalus; species Pyrocephalus nanus. Next base: position 85,380,738 of record CM076259.1, read on the forward strand.
GGTTTCACAAAAGTTTAATGTTAAGAATGTAAAGAAATTTGAGGCTACACCAGTATAGTTCTTTCAGGTTGAGCATATCCAGGCTCAAGCCTAGACTGTGTGGTTATCTTTCCAGCACTGCACCAACTTTCCTTGCATATTCACTCAACCTTCAGAGTAACTCAGTTGAACTACCCAAACAAGGAAAAATAGATAGACACTAGTTCATAGCTGATAGACATCCCCAAAGGCAATATGAATATAATAATCAAGATGCTTGCACCCAAACTTGCACATGGCTATGAAAAGGAATATGAGCAGGGCCTTGAAGGCCCCCTTGATTTTAGAAGAACATGAGTGCTTCACTAGTAGATTTTCCTATGCATTCTCACTGTCTTCTCCCTTTTCTTTCAACAGGCTTTTTCCTTTTTATCTCCCATCCTGATATCTCTATACCCCAAGTCCTCAGTCCGCTCCTAAATGTTACTGAAGAGCTCTGAATTACACTCAGTCAGTCCTCAGTCTTTTATGCTCTTCCAAAGCCTCTTGTCCATTGCAATCAGGTGACTCCCTCTTCCATGCTGTTGCAGTATAACAAGATCATAAGGAGCACAGAATGCTGTTCTTTTACAACAGCTCCAGTAGCTCAAATGCAAGCTCTCCAGGAAATCTGCCCCCCCACACACACCCACAAACATGTGCAACAGAGGTGGAATCAAAGACTGAGGCTGCTAAAACCATTTTTCTCTGCAGAGCATGTGCAGACTTGCAGGGAGATTTTCTCAGTGGCAAGAGAAGTCATCTCTGACATACAGAAAACGCACCATTCTCTCCCTCCTTCAAAGCCTTAAAATTTATTGTCCTTCCTAACTAGCATAAGGCAGGAAAGTTTGGTGTGAGGCAGAATGTCTTGCTTTTGAACGTGAAAAAAACATCTCTTCCCAGTTTTATTTCAGAGCCAAACTACTCTCTGAAGTGCTTTTAGCGAAGAACAACTTTGTAATAGATATTTGCTGTTGAAAACTTTACCCCAAATCTTAACAAAACTCATCTGAAAATCAATGTTTGTAAAGAAAAATATTACATAGATGTTTAATTAGATTATAACATCAACCCCAAGTCCTTATATCCTTATTTCACGATTTTTGTTTCAGTTTTATAAAGGTGCAAATTACTAGGTAGGGCTAAAATTATCTACAGTTTCCCACGTAAAACTGACCCTGTCTTGCATCTCATCTTGGAAAATACACAGTTCAAACAAATGGAGACTGTGGAAGGGCTTCAAATTCTGAATGAAAATAGAAGCCAAACCTTGTAAAGCTAAATTACCCATCTGTTGATTCTCCAAGCACAGTGGGCTTTATGAGCAGAATACTTTTAATCCATACTCCATCTGATGGCTTTTCTGCTGAGATATTTTGAAAGAAGTTACAGTCTGACACTGTTATGCCAGCAAAATTTTCATATTTATATAACTCTGGGCTAAACCAAAGAATAAGTACAAGTTGACCATTCAGTGCCTCAGCTATCATTGTTCCCATTAGCTAGAACATTCACGCAATACAGTTTAGCCAAACTTTTTGGAAGTCCAAAAAAACCGCCCAGGTAATTCTCTTAATCTTCATCTTTGCAGTTAGCTAACCTAGCTATGCCACCATCTGTCAAAAGGTTTGTGTGCTGGTCCAGTTTGGCAGCTCTCAAAATATGGATCTAATTTTCTCTTTTCAAGACATTCTCTTAGGCTTCCTACATTTGTTTTCACTTTCCTTTTCTTTATACCATTTTTACAGTACCATCCAGATGGCAAAGAAATGCTCAGCCCTATTTACATAAATACAGTTTCAGAGACCAGAGAGTTAGAGAACTCATTTCAAGGAAAACAGTGAAGATAAACAGATTTCAGGTGAGTGCAATCAAACAATAGTGCAGCCTTTTCTCTTTTTTTTTTCCTCTTTTTTTTTTAATATGCTCTACGAAAGACTAATATACTAAATCATAGTATTATGCAAAATAAAAACTCCTAATGCCTAACCTTTTAATCTGGAAACAATGAAAATTACCTTAGCAAAAAAGAAATATAAAAGCAGTAGGCTAGCACAGATCTGTGCATTTCCATTTATATTGATGCAGTCAGCCATCTATGTCAGGTGAGAAACTAGGTTCCCTGTAGGATTTAGACCACAACATTAGGCACCAGGCAGATCCTTTGCTACTGTACACATCACCTGTTTATTCAACCCCATCCAGCACAGAAGAAATTCCCTAATTCATTGGTGTTTCACTTTGCACTCCCCACACAGTGCAAATTAAAAGAAAAGACAGAAGGCAGCGAGGATCCAGTATGTTCTACTGCCAAAATCAACTTTGGGTAACTTTGGGTCTTATAATTAGCCTCTCAGTGTGGAATATTTTAGGAGAACATGGCTCAAATTTATGCCTGGAATAGTTCCATTCATTTTCTGAGGGTCTAATTTAGCTCTTTTATTGTTTATGCTATTTCACACATTGCATATAGGTATCAGAATAAGTCAGAGACAAAATCATTGACTGCATTTACCTCGATCACTATGTATGTCCTAATTGAATCACAAGTAAAAATGATTGCATGAACTGAATTTATCCAAAATTGTTAGTCTGATTTCAAATCAGCATTGAGAGGAGAGGCAAGCCTACATTATTCTGACCAAACAATATAGCTTGATAGCTCATCTCAGTGTCTAATGAAGTAACGTTTGCATAATGCATGAGTCCAATTTAGGAAAATTGAAAATGCTTTGCCTTAAAGATGGCCAGATGTTTACTGAGCATGTGATCAAGGGACAATTTCACCCAGAGAAATAAAGACCAAGACTGAGACAGACAAGTGATACAGAAGGAAATTTTTCATTTCCATTTGCAGCGGGGAAGACCAGCAAGCAGTTACTAAAATTAAGTAACAGGCATTATTAGTTAAAAAAAAAGCTTTTTTTATTACAATATCAAAATTATACGTAATACTTTATTACCACATAATAATCTCTATAAATTGAAATCCTAGGCTTGTACCTTTCTACAGTTCACAATTTCAACTGCTTTTTAATTCAACCTCAATCTGTAGGCTTTCTAGCTAATGAAAAAGCATCTTGTGCATTCTGCAGTAAATATACCTGAGGGAAATATCTACCTGGAAAGCCATTTGAGAGCACAAAGCTGTCAGAGTGTGATATATGGAGTGTATGCAAGCAGATGGCAGTAATTTCTTTGTCTCAGTTAGCCGACACACTTTACCAAACATGAACTATCAGCCAAAGCCCACTGTCCCCTGAGTTCACTAGCTACTGTTTCCAAGAATGATTTTGAGAGGCAAGGTCTGAAAACAGAGGTAACTTATTCTTACTGGATAAACAAAAAAGGTGGAAAAAAAAAATCACAAAATCTTGTGCACACATGTTCTTATCACAATTTTCTAGCCTGTGGAGATAAACATGTTCTGGGTAAAAATAAGATACATTAATCAACAGAAAATAGAGATAAAAGTTAGTACAGACAACTGAAGCACAAAAAGGTGCAAAAGACAGGAAAAGTGACAAGTAGTTACCACTTGCAGAAGTTACCAGAAGCACACGTTTTACAGAGCCACAACAGCAATGCCTTTCTTGAGCTTGTTCTTTTCCTTATTCAACATAATTATGAAATTTAGTTTCCAGGCTCCTTCTTTTGAAGAATTCAGTAATTTCTCTTGGGGTAAAGAACCAAGAGGTCTGAAACAGCATGGCTGTCTTATGAAATGTTCTGAAAATAGTAGCCAACCATTTTTGTTCTTCCTCCTCTGTTGCAGTTCCCTGTGATGTGTCACATTCGTTCTGTTTCTTGCATACAGTCTTCACAGGAACTTTTGGTTTCATAGAAGAACAGTAATACTGAAGCAGATTACATGACAGTGTGTCTACGTCAACATGATGGTCTGCATGACCAGGTGTTTCCTCTATTTTTCCAAATATATCTTCTTTCTAATAGTTGGCCTAAATTCCTTCCTTCAAACTTTGCTTTTTTAAATCTCAAATCACAACAGGTACAAGAGCCTTATTAGTAGTATATATTTTTGTTAAGACCAAAATTCCTAAAGAAGAATACTTACCAAAAGTGCCAGGAATCATACAGATTTCTTCTAAATTTCTAATCGCACCTTAATCAAGAATTCACTATCTATGCAAGGAAAATATGAGAGGAGCTCAGGCTGATGTAAGTATTTCATAACATTGACAGTTATGTTAAGCTAGGCACTGTAAGAAAGGGCTTGACACCTTCATACCTTTGCAAACCTGCTGCAGTTTTCATAAATCTGACTTGACAAATAGAGGACCATATTCACAAAGGTATGAAAGCTATGTATTTAATATCTCATGCGACTAAGTTCCTTAAGTACTTTTGAAAATTCATTCTCCTTGCGAAGTAAGCCAAAGCAATTGGGAGAAAGCAAGAATCATTTTTCCCAGCTCCCAAGGAATGCAGTTTCCTTGTTAAGTTCTGAGCACAAACAACTAGCCCTGGGGTAAACACAGAAAACAGTCAGAAGGGAAGGCAGCAGTTTCTTTTGTTTAAGGGTCTCATAACAGCCTTCAGAATTTAATCTCCTAGACCCCTAAATAGTTTCTGTATCTTAACTATTTAAAACTTAACACCCTCCCTCACTTAGTAAAATTACTATATTAGCATTAAAATGTCTGTTGCTAGTTCTAATGCAGTGACTCTGCTTTAGTATCTAAGATGTTTAATTAAAACACATCAAAAGCTCTACAGCCAAAACTGCCTGCTTCTGTGTAGTACACAAAAAGCTAATAATAGTCATAACAACAGCTTCCTCTCACCAAATTTCTTCAGCATTCAAGGCGCATTTTAAGTGTAGAAAACAGCTAGCCCAACACAACACAGTATATAGCATAACTACCTATATCTTAAAAGACTAAGGAAAAGCAGACACAAAAGAAGACTGAGGGGGAAATAACTTTGAGTAAGAAATCTACAAAACCTACAAAACCAAGTAAACAACCTAGAATATCACTATTTTGACCACATAAAAATTCTTTTTCCAGATCAAGAAAGTAATAAATCAAGACTACTTTGATTTAAAAAGAGGAAGATGTATGATGTTAGTAAAAACATGGAAGTGCTGGGATACAAATACATGCTGTAGAAATTTAATAGCAGAAACCAAGCATTTGTATTATTCTTCAGTTCAATGTAGTCATTCAGCAGATATACCTTATCTGTACCAGAAAAAGCATGTCTGAGAGTTCTAAACAGTCAGGGACAACATGTTCATTAAAAAAGCTTGAAGTGAAATGTAATACAATTCTCTAAACCTTATTTTTCAGCAATGAGACAATAAAGGAAATTATATCCAATTAGACTGATAATAAGCCCTCTTGTGGGAAAAATAATTAAGGTATGTCGGTGCTTCATGGGTTTTATTCACTGCAATAAGAGTGTGAAAAATGAAGAGTATTGTTCTGATATTTAAATGACACTGATGAACGGCATTTATTCTTTACCAACCAAAAAAAAACTTTAAAAAACCTGAAGATGGTTCTGTGATGCAATAAGGGTTTATATGGGGTCACACTATATTGAGTTATTTCTTCCTAACTACAAGCACATTTATAATGTCACTGGAATTTCTCTATGGATACTGTGATGGCCAGGTCTATGTTTCCAGAAAGTTATACCATGAAGTCTTATAACAACTTGTCTTTAGTACTGCTCTATTACTTACACAACAAATCAGCAACATCCATTTGCTTCTTGGATAAATCCATCACTGAAAGAACTAAGTAACCAAACTCTCAAAACCATGGTTTAAATCATGTCAACATGATTCAGGAATCCAATAAACAAGTCAACACAAAAGTAATTACTCTTTCATGGAGCAATCATGGAAAGCTCAAATTCAAAACCAAAGTTGATAAACACTTGACCGCTCAAAAATGAAATTGATTTAAGCAAAGTGGTCATCAATTTACTCTAAAGTAAATCAATATCCTTTACAGCAATTTAGCCATAGTTTTTCTAAACTAACTTTCCCAAATGTTGGCAATAAAGAACGTGAAGCTAAGTAGGTCTGGACAGACAAAGAGGCCAACTGCAGTTCCTTTCTAAAGGAGCTGTGGGTACACTTACTCTAAAGCCTAAGACCTGCAGGCCCAAGAAATAAGTTAATGAAGTGGGAGAAATCAAGCTTTAAAAACTGTGACCAGACTGGAAAGGAGCCTCTTAACATTCTTTGTGTGAAGGCTAATATATTCACTTAAAGGGGAGGTACCTGTTAGATGTCATAGCACCATTTAGTTGTGGAAAAAAACATTCAGCCTAGCTGTTCTTCAGATCCTTTTTCAATACCCATTACTGAGCAGATGAGATGTTTAAAGTAAATTGATCATTGCTCATACACCCTTTGAGAGAACAATAAGGCTAAGTCCATCCATATCTGACAATATTTTTGAATTCTGATAATTTTATTTATTTTATATTTTTATTTCTATTTATTGCAACACATCAAAGCACTCAAGCTTCGTTGCAGAAAAATTAACATAATTCTAGTCCATCCTCAAACAAGGGCAGCCTAGGCCCTTTATCCAAGTCTCTATCTGCTATGCTCTGTTTTAGTTACACAGAGTGGGGCTCTAGAGAAGTCAAAAGTAGAAGCTAACAAGATGATATGTGAAAAAATCAATCCATGCTCATTTTTCCCCCTTCAGCTTCCTCCTTTCCAGCCTGCTTCACTTTTGAGATTAAATGAGCCTCTCACAAGCTCAATGGTGGAACACAAGTCACACATAGATTCAAGTTTCATTTTATTACTACTATCTCTCAGAAATATTTTCATAGTGAGGCACTGACTACCAGAGCTTAAAGCAACAACAAGTCTGTATGTGAGGTGATTTTATCAGCAAAAAATCCACTAATCTTAAAAGTTTTCTATCACATCTTTTTTATCATGAGTGGTTCAAACTTAATGACAGTATATAAATATGCTCAGGAAAAAAGAATAGTAACATGATCATAATCTAGCAAAATGTTTAGGCCTACAATTAGTATCTTAGTCTTGGTAAATAAACAGACCCACTCAAACTAAAATTCAGCCAAAGACATGGGTGTTCTCTTACATCACAGAGCAAAAAAGAAGCTTGTAAAATTTGCAGGGAAAAATACACATACCCTGAGGCATTCAATTATTTTAGAGATTATCTGAACTCATCAACTGGAAAACTCACTCCTCAAAAATAACAGAAACCACTTCTATACACAATTGCTTTACAAATAGGTTAGGTAAGACAGTGAGATACAGTCAGAAAAACAAACTCCAAGTTAACAATGAACAGGGCATCAGCCTTGCACTCCAACATTGTCTTGCATTATCTTGTGGAAGATACCCGTAAAGGAAATACTTGGGGCTACACAGCGCAATGAAAAACAGATGAAATCTGGCTTCAAAGTAGCTTTGCCTTATTATGGAAAGATCCACCAGGCTATGTTTCTGTAATTGCAGATGTTCTAATAATAATTTTAACCAACAAGTAAATAGACATGAAGACTAAAATTATGCAATAAATTCAGGCTTAATTATAAACTCTGAATAGTATTTTAGACAAGTCTCCACATCAAGACTGTTCTTTTAAATGCCTATTGTGTCTAGTAGAGAAGCAAAACGAGCATGTAGGCACTTTGAAACTGAGGTTCAAAGAAGTCTACCAATACATTAAGGAGTAAAATAGAGTAAAAATTGCTTTTATTTTACAACACTTAACTGAACAAAAGGGAAATACAGTGCCCATACAGATATATGGCATAGCCTAGAGAGAGGACACAATAAAATGAAGTGATGAAATACATAAAAGAAACACTATGAATTACCCTTTAAGAACACCTGAGAATAAAGAGATGAGCATATATCCAGCAGATAACCAATTACTATTTTTATGAACAAGTAAGTACAGTTTATAAGCTTGCTTCTCACGCTGTCTCTTCAACATACTTTCTGTACAGCTGTGTTAAAATGAGATTCCAGTTGCAGAAACCACATAGGTGCCAAATTCTTCCTTCACCAGCAATTTGTGCTGCAGCCTCAGATTCTCATAGCTGCTCAGTTAACACTGTATGTGTGAGCACACACTCAGCCTTTGATGCCATTGACATTTAACAGTGTGTGTAAACTCAGTGTGCTTACATCTCTATCTCACAAAACTGCTTCTAAGGGATTTTTTTTCACCAGCAGTTTTGTCTAGTTCCCAGTATGAGTATTGGTGTCTCTTCTTTCTCTGTTCCTTTATACACAAGACAGTAGTACTTATCTGCAGAAAGCCAGGCTACAGTAAGCCATGTTAAGACTAAGCTTTATGAGGCAGCTTATAAACCTTCACAATTATTGACAAGAACTGGATGGTTGACAAAAAATGGATCATGGATTTTAATGTAAAATCATGTGTTTCCTGGACAACAGTTTGAATGGGAAGTATTGAAAAAAAAAAGGACACCTAGAAATTAAAAATGCATGATATGGAATTCATACTCCGGTTTTACAATATAAAGTAGGGGAAAAATAAAATCAAGATTGCAAATTATTTTTGAATTTAAAAAAAAAAAAAAAAATTAAAAAAAAAAATTTAGAAGACCCCTAACAGCAGTGGAAGCATGTTCATTGTGATCACAGATATAACAAAGCTTTTAAATACACAAGAGGTTGAAATAAAATCTTGCAATCTCAAGGTCTCTAATGACAATGTCACTTGGAACTACCTCCTAATATCACTCGGTTCACAATTCAGCCTGGTTTTGCTTCTTTATTCTTACACAATCCCTATATCTTAATATTAGGATTTTTTTAAACCATGCCCCAAAGAAATCTTCTCTGTCACAAAGAGTCACCACTGTCTATCCAGAAAACAAGTTTCTGTTGTCATCATGAAGGTATTATGATGATGAGTCTCTAATAGAAGAGCAACTACATTACTGTCTCACAATCATTCCTGTGGTTTCCTTCTGGAAATCTTGAGGTTTAAAATGGACATTTTTGAGAGTAATTAGAAAATGAATCACTGATCAGACTTTCAAGGGAAGTGGCAAAAAGTCTGAAATGTAGGGTTAGCCATACATTCCTGTAGATTATGCCATCTTTGTCATGCTATCTCTCCCTTGACTTGACGCCTTTTTGAAGGGATCCCTAACATTCCTTTCCCTTCCAGTCTTAGTCTAAGAGGATTCACTTTTCCTTAGGTCCACAAGTATTCACATACAGTTCACTTGAGATTACCTTTGCTATACGTAGGTGTCTCATAGCAACTTTTTCCAAACTGTTAAAGAAAGAGATATTAATATTCATATGCAAATCTAATTCTAATTAAAACAGTTACTGAGAAGCTTTACTCTACAAAAAAGGCTTGAACATTCAGCTGAACATCCACTGAAGAGATATCTTAAAGAAAATTATTTTATTTCATAAGTTTCACTCACTAGATGAAAATCACTGATGAAAACTGATCAGAAAATATACCTGCAGAGTTTGATCTCTAGAGAAGCTCCACATGATTTTCCCTCAGAAGTGCTGCAGATTAAGAACAAGTAATTGAGCCAAAGTCTAAGTTTGAAACTACACAGCAGGGAAGTTCGCCTTGTACGTGTTGATGATCTCACTCTTGAAGTAAAAGAGATGGAAATCAATGTAATCATCTCTCTTTTTGCTCAATCAACCACCACGTTACTGAGTTACCTTGGCAGAATAGCTCAACTTTTAATAATAATTTAGGGGAGAAAAGCTAAAAGTTCCCGATCTGATGAGCAATATAGCAGATGTATATTCTAGCAAGAATCCTTTTTTTTTTTTTTTTTTTTTTTATCTCCTGAAATGGGATTTTCATGCACATTCCTCTCCCTTTGAAAGTTCAGTTCTATGACAGGTATCAGACCGAAGATGGTTCCTTCCTTCCTCTTCCTCTGACACAGGTAATTTCCACCTGTTTTTGTACCCATGCTTTAGCAGTGCTTTCTACATGAAAAACTGCTTACTTTAAAATAAATAAATTATGTTTTAAATTATTATTATTATTATTTCCAAAAAGTGCTTGATTTTTCCTTCTAGTAGACCACCACAGGCTACTGAATACTGTAGCCAAACAGTTGAAGTAAAAGAAATGGAAGGAAAATCTCAATCAGTTCTGCCACTGGAGAGACAAGTCATCATACAGCACAATAACTCGCAGGTTTGTGAGGAGGACTTCCCTTCTTCAATGTAAGTTTGAGACTTCAATTTTATTTCAACTCTCTTTGAAGTTTGGACAAACTTCAAAGCAACAGAGCTTCTGGACAAATTTTGCTGCATTTGAGTGCCTAATTAATCTCCTGTATTGATAATTAGGTTTAAGAACAGAAGTAAAACTCAGAAGTATTAAGCTAGTTCAGATTCAGTTTCAATGGGATATACTGCCCACAAACACAATCTGAAATAAGGTCCACTTCTATTCAAAAGTTTAAGCATAGCTTTAAGCAGATTTGAGTCCTAAAGATATCAAATACTTACATTTTAGATTTCATCATTGTTTCATTTACCATTCTGCCTCTACAGTTACATGTCATTTTTTCAGATGTAAGCAAGAAAATATTGCAATGCTATAAACTAATTAACTATCCTAATAAGACCATCTACTATGAATGAGATACAGTATACATCCTTAAAACTGATATTTGGGTGCATCTTTCTATCTTGGTGCCATAGGATATAGTTCAAGATACACAAACTTAATATGACTGTGCCATAATCTTCCAAGAATCACTGGTTGCTCCTATTATTTTTGTCTTACCTCATTTTGTTCTACCTGAAGTGATTCTGATCAAATCTTTCCTTATTATTTCACATACATTTCTGGCACCACAAAATCCTACTTACAAGCTAGTTCAGAGAGGCAAAGAGCAAAAATACATTAGGAAGTAAGCATCCTCACCATTTTCCCCATTGTTTTTGAACAGAGTTCTCATTCTATAGCAAATGCAAGGCAGGGAACCTTCCAATAAGTCATTCCCTGCAGAAGTCATTATGGTAGGCCATCAGGGAAGGGCAAGATAATTATCTATTTATTAGTTCAAGAACTGAGCAGGTACTCCCACTGCTTGACATTCAGTGCTTCACGTGAAATATGACAAACCCATTTCACAGTCTTTGAATATGATGACAAGTTGTTCACAGCACACAATTTGTTCTGGGTTTACTTGCCAGATTTTCCATTGCCAGGATGCACAGGAGTCCCTGACCACCTAATATTTGACATGCTGCAATGACTTACCTTCTTCCATGTACATAGGCAAAACCAAAAGAGTAAGGCTGAATGACCACCTTTCAAGCTCAAGAGCTTTTCTTCCAAAACCACAATACATACATGCAGTGCATTCATTCATTCAATTCTTATATGAACATTGCACATGGCAGCCGTTGAATGTCATTGTAGAAAAGAAAAAGACATAGCTTTGGAGATATTATTTTGAGAGCTGTAAGTACAGTAAGATACTAACTGGTCCTCCATTTCCAAGTTGTGTTAAGAAAAAAATCAACCGTATTTACTAAAAGGAATAATACGCTGAATTCAGACTTGAAAGTTACCCATAACCCCCCATAGCTACATAAATCAGGTTGCTTTCTAAATCTGAATGCATTGCTGCAGAATTGAGGAATGACCTGGAGTTAAGACCACAACAACTCACCAACCACAGGTTTCACTAGGTTCACTACTGTCACACTATCACACTCTTTCACTTTCTCCTGCCTTTACACATGCAGTGCAGCTATGCATAACTTCTTCAAAATTATACTTAAGGGTTCAAAACTGTTGGCAACTCAGTGAAAGAAAAGTGACCACCGAAGAGATGATGAATTTCAAATAAATATACTATTATTATACGACGACTTTCATTAATTCCGCATTATGAAGCTCTGTAAATTCAACTATCTCTTGAACAACAACTCAAGAACTTCCTTGACAATTGCTTCACTTCATACTTATTTTCCCTTAAGACAGCTATTTTACCATTGAAGATCTACCAGCATTTTGTGATAGACAACACAGAGTATAATATTGCTTGTAGGTTTGTTCTTCTCTTGATGAGACACAAAACAGAAAAACAGAGTTATAGCTGAAAACAGAACTAAATCAGAATCAAAACAACTTATCTCGGTGGCATTTACTGTCTTTTTCAAAAGCTAGTATTGATGGAAGATCAGCAGTGCAGATAAAAATCTTTGTTAGCAAGTCACTTACCATATTTATTGATGATACAGGACCAATGCTGTTGACGTAAATGTCTACATCAATAACTGTTGGTTTTACTGTGGAGGAAAAAAAAATATTATTTTGCAGACAACATAAGTAATTACTTTAAATACTTTCTTCCCCAAAAACCAAAAGGTGGGGTTTTTTTAGGTACAACTACTGAGAAATATGGATTATGTATTTTTCAGGAAGATAAAGTTTTTTTCCCTCTACCCAACAACAAAAAAATGACATAAATTAAAACCTGTACCACTTTATCATCATTATCCCCATTTATCTCAGCAGTAATTTGCTAAAGAACCTTTCAGGGCTAAGCACGGTAGCTCAAAGTCAAAACCTAAGATGACTGACATGAAACTAGAAATAACACAGCACATTCCTTTTTTCTCTTTGTCTCAACACACAGGTACTTTAGCCTGTTTGTTCCACACTAAAAAAATCTTTCCAGACTTTTGCATCTCATCTCTCAGCCCTGAAATCATCCTAGAGTAAAATCTCTATGAAATCTGATTTGCTAAACCTAAGCAACTCTTCTTTCAATTTAGACTCATTCCCTTCAGTCCACGTTGCCTTTGCACTCACTCATCCAAAGGCTTTTGAATTTGATTTGGTTTAGTCAATGCACGTTTCTCACAAGGTCTTCTGTGTTTTCAGACTTCTAGTATTTAATAAGCCAAGACAAGCTCTGTACCTTTTCCTTTTGCTGAGGCCACTAGGATTAATCTTTCTTTTAGCATCTTTGGTGTCAGTGTCCTGAGCATTATTCAGATATCTGTTATTGGTGACATAACCTAACCCTAAATTAATGCCACTCTTACACTGAAAGGGGCGTTCATTTTTTTACTTATGCTGCCCTTCTTCTAACCCCACACAGTATACATTAGGCTCTAAATAGAGATCTAAATTGGAGATTTACTTTCTCCAGGGTTAGCTGACTCAAAACTAAGTATAAAGTGTAAATGCTCTTCTAACCTGCATAGTCAGAATTGATGCAAACTTGGCCCTACTAGGCCAACAGCTTCTGTCAGACACCTGTGTTTCCCATAAAAGCACCTTTTCCTCTCCATGGTTTTCAAAAATCTCCAGAGAGAATTCAAACCACTGAAGTTTGGGAACTATGTTGAACTTAGACTTTTTTGCATCTAACCCCTAAGACCCCTAGAATGAGGAAATGCAGGTACATCACTCAAAACTCAGAAAGCTTTCCTCTGGGAAACTACTGAGCAGGGAAGTGAGGAACAGTTAAATTCTGTGGTTTTGTGGGAAGTTTGTCTCTGGTAAGTAAAAGTCAATTCGTCTACAGCCATCCAGCACAAAGCTAAAGACAGACAAGAATGTTCACATGTAAAGATAAATATTTTTTGCTTGCATCCCTCAAATTTCAGAATAACAATGAGATGCCAAGTAGTTTCAAAGTACTTGAAAAGTCAAATGGTTCTAAAAAAAGTAGGCATGCTGGATTGTCATGTAAGATTTTGGTATGTACGTATCATTAAGAAGACTATATCCCATGCTGCAAAAAACAGATGTTAAACTGGGTACAAATAGTGGTTAAAGATGATAATAATTCTCTCTATTTTATTAACGAACACATACTTCTTTGACTGCATATGGTCAGAACATCCAGGATTATTTAAGGTTGTGGTTTCAAACTGTCTGAAGTACTGGCTGATAAACTCAGATCTTCCCTGCAGCAAAGGAAAATTTGAACTCAGCTGAACAAGCTCAGCTGATTAAAGCAACTCTAATTGTTCCCAGCTAATAACTAAATAGGAGTCTAGCGGATTCTGGTAATGAGACTTGCCTCAAAATGCAGTATTAAATGTCATTACATAGGAATTGGTAATAGTGGGGAACTACAGCTAGCTCTTTCACAGAGATAGAATACATGGAATAAAGAGCTCTAATCTTTCTAGGGCTTATGCACCTATCTAGCTGGAAGTTCTGGTGAATGTTAATGGCACTAGACTTAGTGATGCAAATTGGCATGCAGTTGAATCTTGGCAGGATCAGGGACAAAATTCAGGGCCAGAACGCAGTGCTTGGAATCAGTTTTTGTTTAATCATTGCAGTTAAATATATAAATAGATTAAATAGATTATGAGATGATGATTTTTCCTGAATGTGCCAGGCCAAATTCTCTTATTGTACCAAAAAAAAAAAAAAAAAAAAAGGCACTGCTTGTTAATGCTAAAGAGAATTTGATCTTACTCACAGTAAAGGTCTAATCTTGAAACAGAAGAAAACTAAGAAACAGTTGTTTTTTCTGTCAAATTAAATCAGCATCTAGCCTCAGACATTCATAGTGAAATTCAAATTGAAACTAAATTAAAAAATAAATACAGGTAAACTATACTACTACTACAAAAAAAAAAAAAAAAAGACTGAAAGTTTCTTTGAATTATTTTATTCTGCTTTCCTAGGCAGAGGTCAAAAATACAATTGTAATTTGATTGTATGGTAAACACCTGTTCAGATTTTGAAAGAAAATACAAAAGAGTATAGTTCTTGTTGCATATGATCTTCCATAGATATAAACAGATATAAACTGTGAGGATCATTAGGTATAAATATTAGATTTGTTATCATAACATTTTAATTCAAAATACTAACCATAATGAGGCAAAGATTTTAAGATTACTTCCTCCTAAATGCATTATGAAAAAGAAAATAACTGACTCTTAAAGTTATCGGGTCTTATTAGAAAAAACTCACCCTCTAAAAATCTTCAAAATAAACTGAGCTTCATAGAAGGACATAAATAGCTACATTACCAGAAAGACTGAACCTGATGACCCACTGTGTTCCCTTTCAACCTCACCCCTTCTATGATTCTGCAATTTCCATGCCTGCTCAGTTTTTCTGTATACTACATGAATTTGTGACTGCTCAGTTCATGAAGGAATTCCAGCCACACATGGAATTGTTGAGCTGCAGATAGAGCTTTTTTTCGTGCACTAGAAAAATCCTCACAGTGTTGTTGATTGAAAACAAAAGTGTTAATACCCTGGTAAAAGTTGGCAATAAGATTACAAATAGATAGTCAGCTCCAGTACCGTTTTGATATTGGCATACACCCAAGATAGTTCTAAAGAGCTGTCAGAAACTTAGAAAAATTACTGGCAGAACCATGTAAATACAACATGCAGGAGAGCAATTAAAGGTTGTTAACGAATGTATTAACCTTCTCAAAGTTCTTTGAAATAGTCTTTAATATATGGCAGTAACTTTCCCTAAAAGAGAATATAAACATATCCAACTAATTGCAGTGTTATGCTGCTACACAGTGCTATCTAAGGTAAGCTAACTGCTTATTACCGTCATCTAATCTTTAAACATGTTGGTTTTGATTGAGGAGTGGATTTATAAAGCCAACAAAACTAAGGTCATCTGATCCAAATGTCCTGGCTTTGAGAAGCAGTGTTAATATGCCAGTCAGCCCTGAAAGTATCACGTTGCAAAGGCACTACTGAATGAAAGCTGCCTACAAACTTTAGACAGTTCAAAACACATTTGGCCACAGGAGTCAGGAGTTCAACACTGCTTGCAAAGCTCACATAAGAAGACAGGTGAACACCTAGATAGTTAGGGTAAAGCAAGGTCAGGTACGTCTGGACAACAAGACACAGAAATGCTCAGAATAATGCCCTCATCATAAATATACATGCAGGACAACTGTAGGATTTGTTTAGTCCTGCTTTATAGATTTACACTGGTGAAATAAACAGTACCTGAGGTTGAATCTCACTAAATTTCATTAAGTCTTTGCTCTTGGACATAGGTAAGCTGATCATGTAAGTAAAAAACTTGACACATAAATCAGGAGAATTTTAAAAGACTCCTGAGAAAATCAAAAGAATTTCATGTCATGTAGGGAAAAAATGTGCAATAAGTTTGGTCATTTTATTATGCTTATTTAGTACTCTAAATTATCCTGTCCTTTTAAAATATCTTTTAATTTTTGATAGATCTCCACTATTCAGAATTGATGCTTATTTAATGAATGAAACCACTTTGCTTCCTTCAGAAAGCTTCCTCCACATTTGAAGTCTGTCCAAATAGCATTCATGTTCCTGCACAAGTCATAAATATTCAGAAATATTTTTAAAATTTTAATATTGAGAAATATTTTTTAGAAGCTCAATTAAACATAGTACATCTAACTGAGCTCTCATAAATTTTAAAATAAAATGAAAATTATGTTTTTCTGAGAGTTAACCCCAACAGGTTTATACTGGTTTTATGCAAAACAGCAGTAGTAAAAACATTATGGATCAATGCACACATATTTATAGAAGTAAAGCAATTAGCACTAGATTTTTTTAGAAGGCACACAACTACATAGCAAACACAGTATCATCTCTGTTTCAGAACTACACAACCACTTAAACTCTGCCCAAGTTCCACAAGACTTCTGAGTGCAAAAGACTAACAGGATTGGCTCTACAATAATGAGATATTTTTTTGAAATTACCCTATAATGATATTTTACATTATCTCATTAGCACATAAATTGCTAATTTTAAATTGGGATAAAGCTCTAATAAATCGTTACACAGTTATCAGTAACTGTAATAGTAGTGACTGTAGTGTTAATTTTTACTTTGCATTAGTGATTATGACTATTATTATTTTCCTACATGTCCTTACAGGCGATATCTATTTACCTAGTTATTCGTGTAAAACAAACTGCTGTGCTAACAAGTCACTTCTCACGGCTAACTATTTTCAGATGAAATACCTCTAATTTACAACAGATTACTACATTTGAAGAAAGACATGGTAACAAGAAGTGTTGAGTCACCATCCCTGGAGTATTTAAAAGATGTGTAGATGTGGCACTTAAGGACATGGTTTAGTGGTGGACTTCAGAGTGTTAGGTTAATGTTTAGACTCTTAAGAGTCTTTTCCAACCTAAATGATTCTGTGATTCTATTCTATGATGCTATGAAGATCATAGAATCATACAATCAGCTGGGTTGGAAAGTCAAGTTGGATCATCAAGTCCAACCCTTGATCCACTACCACCGTGGTTATTAGACTATGGCACTAAGTGCCACATCCAGTCTCATTTTAAAAACCTCCAGGGATGGAGAGATATGAGTGAGAAAAATTAAAAAAACTCATTCTTCCTGCATGGAAGAAAACGGACTTGAAAACAGACAGAGGTCAAAGTCCTCAACTTTCTACGAAGAAACCCTGACAGCACTGACATCAGCATGTTTAGCTTCAAACTATCAAAATGGGATAAAAATGAAAATGAAAAAGATAATAAAAAATTGGGTGCAGACTTGAAAGAAAGTTCAGATAAAAGCAATAGCTGGATGAGTCCTCCAAAAAGGGCATTTTTTTCACACGTCAGGTTTCGTTGCCATTTTGTCCGGGAGTGTGAATGGCAGTGTGCACATAAATGGCTCCCTCAATTAACTATGAGTCATTTCCCACCATCACTATCAATCAACCTTCAGCACTTTCATCTTTCCTTTACCTTTTCCTAATTCACAAGCTGCAGTTTTTCCAGTATTATGTTGGGGAATGAGAACTGTAAATCTCAATGGCTAGGCTTATTTTTCAGTCAATCCCTAAAGTTTCCCTTTTTGTTTTATTTATATTCGTTGGAGGGGGGAGTTCCTATGTGATGTCATAAGACTGAACAGTAACAGAATCTCTTCCTGCAAAGTTTAGCAAGTTAGCAACCAAGGTCTGGATAAACAATAACAGTCATAAGAAAACTATACAGTTGCAAAAAATGAGCAAAAATATTTAAAAATATTTAAAATAATATGTGCAGAAAGTTTTTCCTATTTCAAGATGGCAGAATAATTAGTTTGTGGCACAACCTCAAAATAACACTGTACATCTGTCCAGTTTACAAATACTTACTCAGAAACCTCTTTAATGCCAGCATAGTCTGGGTAATCAGAGGAGGAAGGAGGGAGGACAGAAGAAAAGGATTTTCTTATGTAATTAGGATCTCAGACTTTCCCTGACTCTTACTTAACTTCCAAGTCATGGCATTCTGGAAGCCTGTATCCTATACTTCCACCTCCTCTCAGATTTCTTTGCTGTAGAAAAGAACGGAGAATAAGAACTAACAGCTGCTACGTTTAGCTTTGGGTCTGACAGTTTGGATTAAGAGTTTGGCAAACATTAACTGTCAACCAAACTTCCCCGCCTACAATGTCATTCAAGAAGAATATTCCATCTGACTTTGTATCAAGTAATTTCAGCAAGTAATAACTGACAGGAAATAAAACTCTAAATAAGAGTGTGTAAATTAATTATTTTCATTCACAAAGAGAGGGTTGTGTTTTAAGGGACTTTGCTGTTAAGTACTTGGATAAAAAGCTTCTTTCTCCAACACTAAACCAGTACCTCCTTGTCAGCCCAACAGATTACACACAAGACACAAGTATCACATACATACAAGTACTTCACTAGAAACTAGACAAAAGAGCATTTTTATATGCAAGGAATTGTATTACTTGAGTTAAATTATGGGAGTAGTTTAAGAAAAACATCATTTGAATACTAAAATATTTCTATATATTGACATGCTGTAAGCTGAAAATTAAAGTGTTGCTTTCCAGCATTTGATTTAAATCAGGTGATCTAAAAAAAAAAGGAAAAAAAAAAACAAAACCCACAAAAACCTGTTAAATAATAGTAAAAGTTAAACTGGGTTGCTTGCTGATTTGGGGTTTTTTTTAAGCAGAAACATCAAATTGGAGGTCTTTAGACTCATTGCATTGGACTAAAATTTCTCTACTTATTCTTTTAGTATGACACATTGAAAGATTTACCTGAGAGAAGGATGAATAAAAAGTAGAGTGTTTCCCCTGACAGCTGAAAAGCTGTGAACTAAAGCATGTCACAAAGCCAAGTCAGAAATTCATTTCTGCTCACTTCCACAGTTAAACGATTAGAAAAGCAGAATATAGGCATGAAAAACTCACTGTCAGAATCCTGTCCTAATCAGAGCTGTTCTCATGCCAGATTTTGAAAGAGCCTATGTTTGATGCACTGTACTGGCACCAAACGAGGACTATGTGTAACCAACCTACTTATTTATGTATTATTTTGAAACTCAAGTATGGATCACAAAAACATAAATCTGGGGTTTTGGAGTGTTCACAGAGTAATTTACCCCTCACTTGCTAACCTTGCTATTAATATTCTAGAAAATGTTCAAGACAAAGTCTGCAGAAGAAAGAGTCAATTACTAAAGATGCTGGAGAATTAGAACTCCTGCAGACAATCAAGAAATCCCTTCTATCCTCCCACATAGAACAGCAATCATTCTCATTTTCATTGAATAGAAATGCTTTCTTCAAGAATATTCCTCTTCTTGCATAGGTGTGCTTATACATAATGCATGGGAAATGACTGGCACTAAAATAGTCCATATTTACTGTCTTACTCGTGGAAATGGACAGTTAATGGATTTCTAGTTTGGTGGCTGAATCAGAATAAAAGTTTTCTGAAATGAAGGCAATCTACTTCATACCCCTCACTCCCCATCTCCCCCCCACCCCAGAAAAAAGAAAAAGAAAAAAAAAAAAGATAAGAAAAAGGAAGCGAAATATCAATGAGAACAATGAAAGCATTTCTGATTTTTTTGTTATGATCTTTTTCAGCTCCTGAGCTCTCACTATATTCAGCCCTATTTCCAAACTAAGTCTTAGCCACAGCATTTTAAGTCCTCAACAATGGGCTATTCAAGTTTATTCTTCCATATAAACCTAAATTAGACTAATAACCACAATCTTCTACAGTGCCCAGTACTGCAAAATTTGGATTCAAGCCTACGGCTTTCCTTTCCTGGGTGCTGCAATAATACAAACAGAATTTACTCACTCTCTCTTTCCCATGCACTGCCTTTAAATCCTAGTTAGCTCTTTAAAGACAACTGTCTATAATCAATCCTGAAGTGATGAATTTCCCTCTCACTACTTCATATTATAAGATGCCTGAGACTATCTCTTGTCGACCAGCACAAAAGAAGACTTACAACAGAAAGTAGTAATTTGACCTGGCATGACAGTTTACAGCTTTTTCTGCACTATAATCTGGGAAATATTTTGATCTGTCAGGCAATAAGAAACCCTCTGTCACCACATATGGGGAAACCTAGCTGGAGCTAATTTAAAGAGCATCAGGTGTGGCAATCAGCAGCTAGCTAAAATAACTTGACAGCCTCTGTGGTAATAGCCTGTGGTGCACTTCAGGGTTCTTTTCTATGTGGCATGCTAGGAAAGCAGGTCAGACAGAAAAAAGGTTATGGTACTGCTTCAGAACTTAAGATTTTTCAATAGGATTTGCTTGAAAAAGAACATCTCCTTTTAAAAGCAACAGAATAAAAGTTTTGCACACTCGCCCAACAGATTTGCTTCTTGCATACACTGAGAAACCGGTTAAACTAGTTACAGAGAAAACTTTAACCTGCCTTAAAAGAGAACCACTGTTAAATGCTACCAAGCCAGCACAGTAAAGCACATCAGACAGAAATCAGTCTTCAGTGTTTGCTGATACAAATAAGCCCATCTATTTCTACCAGATACACTTATGAAAAACTACTTAGGGTACTGAGAGCTGCACAGCAGTTTCTGAGACTGTTCTTATCTTCAGAAATATGGCTAATGGTTATAAAGATATTCAGGGAGCAAGGAAAACCAGCTTGATTCTCAAGACAGCTAGAAGTGGTTCAATCAGAATATTACATATTTCAAAGTGAATTTATTTGGGCTTATAAATAAATAATAAATACAGGGTACCACCAGAGGCTGTAGGGATCAAATTATTTTAGTGGATACAAGAGGAAACCATGAGTTAATGCAGGATAATAGAGGAAAAAAAAAAAAAAAAGGAAGGAAAAGCAGGCATTAGTGGTGAAAGTACCTCAGAACACAAGCTGACAAAGTTTTCTTCAACATGTGCAATTCTGAGCCTTCCTTAATGTAATGATACATTTGAAAAACAGAAGATGCAAACATGCAATACAAATTACTTTACTCTGCAGTTCTAAGCCTAATCTCGGGTGAGACTTTTTTCCTCACACTATTAATGGCACATTTTGGAAACCTCTCACATACTAATCTTTTTGATGGGTAAGGTGACTTTCACAATGAAATAAAAAATAGCATATTCCACATGTAAGCTCACTCAGGGAACGTGACTGGCAAACCTTTCACTTTGTTTCACTGTTACAAATTTTCTATTTCAGGTAACTTATATTCCACAGGAAGTTAAGGTTGAAACAATGTAGGGTTCTGAAAGTAGCTTGTATTTTCCAGAACTCCACTGTGGACTAAGCTGTCCATTAAGGAAGGTGAAAAAGGACAGTTTCATTAAAGTAAACTGACTTTGAAGGAAATATGTTTTGTTATGTGATATTTAATTTACCAGTGTTTTGCTTCATTAATGAGTTTTCTTTTGTTTGGTTGGTTTTGTTTGTTTGTGTAATCTTTTTTCATTGGAACTTTAATTTTAAATCAATCAAAAAAGAGCAATGACAAAAATCTGGTTTATCAATAGAACCCAAATGAGACTGAGATTTTTTTAGCTGTAATTATCATCATTCTACTGGGTGCTCTGTTGGTTTGCCTAATATTTCTAATATTTTTATTTTATTAATAATAAGGAAGTAACATTTCAGAGGCAGAACTTGGTCCTACTAAATGGGACTTAGGACTTAAACCTATGTGGCATGTAGGAAAAATATGCTTGCAGCATAGCAAGCTTAGAAAATTATGCATATCCATTGGACAGGTCTTCACTTCAAAGCACCCTGGAACAAAGTATAGAATACCTGCCTGCGGAAGAAATGTTAAGACCTTTACAGTTCTGAATGGGTTTAGTTGTTGTCTGGGATTGGTGCCTTTTATACCATGCAACAGACCTGGGATCCTCAGATCTATAATTGTAGCTGGTAAAAAAAAAAAAAATCAGTGAAAAAGATGCTTTACATGATAAAACACTTTTATTTTTTATCTAATCAGTACACTGGTATTAGCTGTTCAGTATGAGGTGCTTTCTTTTATTTCCTTTCTTTCTTTCTTCTTTTTTTTTTTTTTGGTTCCAAAAGACTTGCATTTTTTGTGGTATAATGGAAATCTGCCAGGTGACACCAATAAAATGAAAACCTTCACAAGGCATGATATTTATGGAGACAAGAACTCTGCCAAGTGTGTGGCCACAGGGGATGAAGTCAGGCATTCCCCTGCTGGTAGAACACTGCTTTGTTTCTGAAGATCAAAGGCTCCTTTTAGCTAGACAGGTCCTGTTAAGGTAGCACATTGATAACAGCTTTCACAGGTTAACTGTTTTGCCTAATATTTAGGTTGTTCAATCCACTCTCTAAAAACCCTGGCTTGGAACCTTGCAGATGATGCCTGAACTGCTGAGTGTAGATTGTGCATATGATCTGAGCAATAGTCATTTACATGAAAACTGAGGTCAAGTATAGGCCAACATGAGAAAAAAAGAAGAGAGTAAGTCCTGGCCTAGCAGTGACCTACACACTCTTTACAGTGGTTTAGATGTTCTTGGGTGAGGGAGGAGGAAAGAGAGTAGCTAAGTGTGCACAGGAGTTTATTCAGTGATGGCTGTACTGCTGGGCTGGAGGTGATTGCTGCAGAAGTCCATGGCAAGTGGGCACACAGAATGTGCCTGTACAGTGCCAGGTAGTACCTGGACATATCTGAGCTGCCCTGGGAAGGATGAAAAACCACAGAAAAGTCACTGCCTAGGCCAGCATGCACTGCAATACGTTCTATTTGCCACAGTTTTCTCCTTCTCTCCACGGCCTTTGGCTTGCAAAAGTGTGTTCCCAAGTGATCTAAAAACAACAATTCTAACCTTTGAAAGTACAAAGAAGTCAGTATTTCCCAGGCTTTTCTGACTGCATTCAGGACAACAGTCTTTTCTTCAGGACCATTGCAAAAACTGTCCGCTGTTAGAAATAGCGGCTTTGAAATAACGGATTTGAAAACTGAGTGAAGTGCAGAGTGGCATGAAATGGTGAGTGCCCCTCTCCTGTGGGACAGCTGATTTGCTTCCAGGCAGCACCTGGAAGTAAATGTAAAGGCTCTAATGATTAGATGTCTGCATGTTAGTCCTAGATTTAACCCTCAGTATCTTTTATTGACTGTATTTCTGCTTGATCCTGAGAATTACTTCTCTCTTCTTCCACTGTTTCTTTCCATCCTTCCTATAAATTTCAAAACATGAATTTTCTTGTTGTATGCCTATTGTTACCTGGTTCACTACTTTTTTTCCTGGTGCTCTAACTGATACGTATTATGCTCTAATTTATTTATATTAATACTGGGACCTTCAGGGCATTAACACAGTTCAGTTGCCTGTACACGTCAACTGTCCTGTTTGGAGGATAACCATCTCCCAGAGGGAAAGAAAGATCACCTGTGTGTGAGGCACCAGCCAGCAATTCAGGGAAGTTAGATGTGACGCCTGATTCTCTAGTATTACCCTTGTGTTCTTTCTCCTTGCCAAATGCAACAGCTTCCCAACTTCAAAACGGCAATGTTATTTATCTGCATCACATGTACAAGAGGTGAAAAGAGGAACCAGGGAAGAAAGCAGAGGTGAACTAACTTCTCAAGCGTATGAAGAACAGTCAGCTCAAGTTCTGAAATAGCCAGATTGCAATCAAAGAGAAAAATAGCCTAGGACTAAGACACTTGATAGAAATAGATGTAGCTGAGAACTGTAAAATCTCTGTCTGATATGATATGTATAATTTAACTCCTTTCTCTAAAACAGGATTTACAAAGTCTTGTGGAGAGACAAAAGGAATTATTTTGATAACAATGACTTTCCAGTACTGTAAGATATGTCTGACCTCCACTGATTTTATGGCAACTGACATGGGGACTTTGAATGATTACTTTGCCCCATATAGGCATAATGTAATTTACTCTGCTTTAAGTCAGTGATCTGCGGACAGGGTGTACAAAATAAATAAAAAATTCTGTCTGAGACTGTCTTCTAGATGTTGATATGGGTGGGAAAGTGCATTAAAGCATTTCTCCATCAGATATTAAAGATCAGATGAATCCAGTATGACAAACTAAGTAGAGAAATAAATGTCACTCTTTGATAAAAACAGACACATGTATCAAACATAATTTTGTAAATACTATGGAAAAATCAAAGTAATGGCTATGAAAAAGAACCAAACTGACACTTTCTTTCATACCACATCTTTTCTTCTGCAACTGTTGTATTACTGTGTAGCTACAGTAATGGTGAATGCCTACAGATGGCTCTTACTTCCCTTTAAACTGATCCAAAGGGATCCTCTAGAAAGTGTATCAATACATGTGCTATCAGCTAACAACATTTTCACTTATAATCAGTGGCAGGAATTCTCCCTCTAACCTTTGCAAAAATGTAGGAAAAGCAAATTATATTATGTGATTGTTTTGAGTATTGCCCATTCTCAGTGCATTCTGAAGTACATGCAAGGTGCAGTAAATATAAATGACAAATGCTCTCTGATTTCTATCATACAAACTTGCTGTGAACAAGCCGAGCAGCAGTTGTGCTACAGGCATTTTGCAAACCAGGCAAACAGGGCATAACTAAAAAAGATGAAGCATTAAAAATAAACAAACAAACAAACACAAACAAAACAAACAAACAAAAACCCAACCCCCCAAAAAAACCATGTCTGGTTTAAAATACAGAATACTGTTATACAAATTAAAAGAAAATTATAGCCCAAGATGGTTATATGCAGGTATCTACTGGCTCCATATCTAAATTTTATATTTAAATGTAGTAGTACTGACCACAAGAGACTTCCATTCTATAAAAGTTCTTTTGTGGGTGTCTGATGCTTTGGGTAAGAAAACCTCTGGAGTTGCCTTATACACAGGTAAATCCTGGTGCCTTCTTCTCAGCATTGAGGAACATAACTTTCGTGATCATATTTTGAAGAGAGTAGATGCACATTCTTCACCTGCTGTGTCATACTTCTGGTTTTCAGTATGCTGAGGTTTTGTTTGCTTCTCAGAGTGTGAGTTTTTCAGATGCATAGACTGGATGACAAAAGAGGTAAGTATGTTCCTTCCTCTGCCAAAGAATACTTTGGAGCTAACCTTTCCATATTTCTACATAAACTCTGTACAAGCAAACCAGACTTTAGGATCCTAAGTTATCACCACATCTTCTCATGAGAATTAGCATTTTTAAAATAGTGACTTGGAAATGAACTTCAGCCAAAAAAACCCCTAATCTCCACTTTCCCAGATGTTTGTGCACACATCCAAAATACACCATGTCTTCTCTGCACCCAGAGAAGGTTATCCTCACCTGTGCAGAAAGTACTTACTTCCAATATCTGGCCGTAGCTTTTTGTCGTACTCTCTTAAGAGCTTGTTTAGTATGAGAGTCACATCTGTGTCTTGTGTTTTTGGAGCTAAAACCCATTTTTGATTAGTTGTTCCATCTTCATATTCATCCTCTTCAACCTTTCTAGAACTGCAACAACAAATAAAATAAAGAGATGTTATTCTACGTAACTAAAACATGAATTTACATTCTGGGTAAAGCTCCACACTCATCCCAAGAAGTTTTATGTGTCTCCTGGGCTTTGCATCTACTCAGCCTTAGACTGGTTTTGCAATAGGATGCTCCCATTAACAGTTGTGGAGCATCTGTGAATGGGTCATGACTGAGAAAGATTTAGAAATTGTCTTCTGACAGTTTCTTCAAAAAGTTATACTCTAGAAGTTAATACAGCTATCAGAGTAGTATTTTATATCGTGTATTTTAATGAAGCTATTCTGATTAGTTTACAATATACTTTTACAAAGAGCGAACATCTGCAGTATCATTTTATTAATACATCAAGACAACTGATTCCTCTCTTGCACAAAGGCTAATAAGAGTATTAAAAATTTAAAACTGTTAATGCTTCCTGATCATTTTATCCTATTAATAAATTATTATATTCTCAGTGCCTGAATTCCATAGTTTAATGTATTACAAGGCTTAGAATTAAGAGCTCACTCCTTGAATTTAAGATGGATTATCCCAAGCTCACAAATACATTGCATAAATTAATCTGAATTTGCCTGCAACTTTAATGACATTTTTTAAAAACAGTACTACCCTGAGAATTGTGACTTCTTTCCTTTATAGGTGGGTTATTTTTCTTTTAAGAGCATATTAATACAAACGTGGTAAAACCACAGTATGCCCAGAAATCACAGCTAGAGTTATTTTCACAAAAGACTGATTTCATTTGTGCGGCTTTTTTGCACAAACTGTAAAATGATGATTTGAAGATGTGTCTTTTGGTATCTTAGAAACCAAATCTGTTTGATGCCTCTCACTAGACAAAATCTATGACAGTTAAACTGAGATGAAGTTATTAGGAGAAAAGGTAACCTCAGTGGTAGAACCTACTGCAGTAATCATGTATTGCTTCAAACTGAAATTGCCTGGGGGATATGATATCATTTTGCAACATTTTTGCATAAATGTCAATAATTATGAGAGGTGCAAAGCAATGGAGAATGAGAGGCAGTAGTCTTGCTTATTCTTGGGATGTGCTACACACATTAGAGCAGCCTTCATTCTCTCCCTCTTTTTCTCTCTAGAATGACACCAGTGTCTTTTAAAATACCTCAGATGTCCAGAAGACTTGATAGACACTCTATATTAAACACAAAAAACCCTTATACAAGCATAAAAATTTAATCACAGAGCATCAGCAACCCTCACATTGCTCAAAGACCACTATTTGAGATTTTAATGAAACTTCTAATTGAAACTGTTCTACAGCAAATACATCCCCAAGGATTAGCCATGAATCACTTAACATGACCTCACAGATTGCAAGTGCTCTAGGCACAATTTCTATATAAAAATAATTTTGAAACCTAGACCCTGAGGATTTTCTATAAAGAGCTCATATAACTAAGTTGCAAAAGTAGAGAAAACTTGGATGAAATTTTGAATAGACAAACCATTACTTCTCTGTTATTGAGTTGCATTTTTTAAAAAATAATTTTTTTTTTTTAATAATTCACCCAATGGGATTTAAAAAACCTCAAGAGGATTTGGGGGGGAGTTTTTTCTTCATTAGATTCATGACAAGCCCTATGCTTTAATACTGCTCTTACAGAGCCATTCTCAAAGGAGGCATCATCTCCAAATATACATCGTAGATATTTCGGAGCTGAAACGCTGCAGTGATGCTGAATTGCTGATAGCAAAGAAGCACAAATCATACATCTTTTCTGCTGCATCCCACCAGAACTTTACCAGAGATATTCAGACTATACATGGAAATGAGAGCTGAGTTTAGGTGGGATCATGACTCTCAATTCAGGGAGATGCTGCTTTAAAACCAGTCATGAACAAGAGTCTAAGTAAGCACTGGCAGACGTTTTAGATCCTATTTCTCTAGCAGCTTCTTTCCTAGAAAGCACCTTCAAATAATTTAAATTCCTATCTATCTTCTAGATTAAGACTGGAAGGTGGAGATGTGTCACAGTTCATCAGACTAATACACTAGGCACATATTTTTCAAGGTTTTTTTGTTTTTCTTCTTAGGACTTCATTATTTCACTTCCCTTACTTGCCTCTATATAGCTAAGCTCCTTGAAGGCACTTGAGGTTTCACTTTCATCTGTAACTTTACTGGTGACTGCCAAGTCGTATCATATTCCTGCAATCCACAGAAACAATAATGGGATGATGGCAGGCCCATCTCAAACTGGGAAGGAAGAAAGGCTACACACTTTCCTCAGACTCCTCAGGGACCAGTAATTTTGATTCTGTGAGGAGACAGAGAAGAGCCTGTGCATAACCTGCAAAGGAGGAAGTCTAGAAAACCCTGAGAGGTTGTGAGGAAAGGGTTTATTTCCTGCAACACGTGTGTCTGGCACTTGCTCCCGGGGCTGGCAAAGAAGCATCCTCCAGTTCCTGTGGGGGTTTAGGAGAGAGATGCCACTCGGGTGTGCGGCAGACTACTGGGAAGGAGAGGGCATGCCTGCAGCCTGGTTTGTGGCTGAGGTGACCCCTCTGCCTGGGTTATGAGGTGAGGGTACAGGATAGCCCCGGATAACACAAAGGCGAGCCGAGCCCAAAAGCTCAGAGCTGCTGTCCCCCTCTGACCCCCAACAGGTTATGCTGGGACCCCGCCGGGGAGACCCTTCCCGGCCCTGAGGCATGGGCCAGGATCTCACGTTTCCCGCGGCTTATCTGCTCCCACTCCACGCCGGCCCCTCCCGCGGAGCCCCCGGGGGTGGCGCGGAGGGAAGCCAGGGCCGTAAGGGGAGCCTGGGCAGCGCCAGCCGCCGTCCCGCCGTGCCCACCGCTCGGGGGCCGGCAGCAGCCGGAGCGGGAAACTTTCCGCCGGGCGGGCTCGGGACAGAGCCCTTGCTGGCGACCTCCGGCTTCACGCGGGGCCGGGAAGGGACAGCGGCGGTGCCACCGCGCCGGGAGCACTGCGGAGCCAGGCGGGTCCCGGCAAGGGAGCGGGGTAAGCCGCGTTTGGGAACAGAGCGCCGGCATGGCTCGGAGGAGGCGGAGAGAGCCCACTGTCCTTCCCGGGCGCCGAGTACTGTGCAAACTCCGGCGAGCGGGGCTGCAGCCCGCCAGCCCCGCTGCGAGGGGAGAGGAGAGTGGCTGGGGAGAGGCGAGGGGAGCGCAGACTTACCAGGCGTGGAACACTGAAAGGAGGAAGAAAACTGGCAGGAGCTTAGCGGACATGGTCCGGACAGTGCTGGCCAGGTGAGAGGTGAGGCAGGATGAAGGAAACGTTGCAGGATGTTCACATGGAAGGGAGAATGAGGCAATGAGGTGAAACTCTGAGCCTCCCCTCTGTATTCTCAGCTTTATACCCTGAAGGAAATACCCCCTTCTACAACGCTCCAGGAAGAGGAGGCGAAGGAGAAAAAAAAAAAAAAAAAAAAAAAAAGAGGGAGGAAAAAAAAGAAAAAGTGGGACGAAGGGGAAATCCTCAGCGGAGAGGCTGCTAGGTCCAGGTATAAATCAGGCTCCGCGGGCTGACAGGTGTCCACCGGGCACAGAGCTGCGGTGCGTCCCTCTTCCTAGCAGCCAGTTGCCGGGAGCAGCGGCGCGGCCTCTGCCGCTCCCCCGGCTGGCGCTGGCCGTGCCCCCCGGGCTGTGCACAGCGCGCCGGAGCCGGGCCCGCCGGGCCGCGGGGCGGGCCGGGCCGGGCCGGGCGCGGGGCGGGGGGAAGAAGCGCACCTTGCCTTTCCCCCGGGAGAGCCTGGCCACGGCCAGCCCCGCAGCGCGGCACCGGAGCGCTGCCGGGGACCGCCCCGCATCGGAAAGCACCTCGTCCCCGCTGCCTGCCCAACAGGTACCCGCCTCGCCGGCAACGGGGGGAGCTGGGAAGTGAACCCTGCCCCCGCCCCGGTGGGCGCACGCGGGAGAGGGGGAGCAGCAAACCCAGCAGCCGGGATTTCTCCCTGACATCGCCATGCCAATGCCCCCGAGGGGGCGGCCGGCAGAGGCATCCCCCTGCTGTTATGTGGGATGCCCTCACGCCCAAACAAGACACTCACTAGGCAAATGCCCCCCTCCTCCGCGCTGAAGGTGCTCTGTTCAGACGGAGGGAGAGGATCGGACGCTGGTCTCGGGCTGATCGGAAGGACGGGCATCCCGATGTACATACAGGCGCAGCCCCATGCTATTGGTGCGGCTACTTACACGGACAGATAGACAAACAAACACAACGCACTGTGTTCGATATGCCTCTGTATCTAGCTGGATGTATGCAGAAGTTTGCATGCACTGTATGAGTGCAGGGACACGCATATATATGCACAAGGTATGCTGGTAAAATGTATACACAGAGAAAAGAGAGATGCTGTAAACCGAGTTACATGGACTTATGTATATATTGTAAACTTTGGAGCAAATGAGGAATTTCTGCTATGAGAACGCGGAAATGTGACAGCAGCCAAGTATATTCAAGGCAAAAATAGTTTGGGCTTGGATATCTTTTGCCTTTTTACTCCACAAGGAACAGCACAGATGTGATTTTTAGCTATTTCAATTCTCTGCAGGTGTGTGGAGATTTGCTCCGGGTATCAGGGTAATTGGAATATTCCCCTTTGTTTTCAGAATGGGAAGTGGCAAAATTTCATTTACCTAACGGTAATTCGGAAACGAAAAACTCTGCTAGAGGTACAGCGAGTGATCGTTTTCCTTTGATTAGAAATCTTGGAAGTATAAATCTCTGCTTCCTCCTCCCTTAGATATAACTTCCAAGTTCTGGAGGAGTCGTTTTTACTTATAACATTACATTTAAAAAAACCCCTAATCTTCTGGAAGATGCAGACTTGCTTTTCGAATAACTCCTACATGATGCTTAGAAGAGCTAGCTGTAGGGAGTTCTGTTCCCGAAGTTATCTATTGAAGGAATGAGACAGCTTAGGCAAAATCCATTGTGAGCCAGGCAATTAATTCCTCGTCATGCACTTCAGGGTTTTTTTCAACCTTTCGGGGTTTGTTTTTTTTCAACCTAAACGCCTCTTTACTGGATTATAAAGCAGTTCTTTCGTGTTTACTTTGGCTAATTGCATTACTGTGAACTGCTACGAGCCAATTGTTACAAGGCCTGTGCTTTTTTCCGCCACCAGCAGAGACGTGCGGGTGCAATCCAGGCCGCCTGCTGCCTTGAGAAAATAACGGAGGGTCGGCGGGAGCTCGGGGGTTGCCTGGATTTTAGGAGGAATAGCTACGCTGCCGGTCAAGCAGCACGCCAATCCGCTAATGTGAAGTTTGCGGGAACACCGGCGCGGTGGGGCGGGCGGGAGGCGGGACAGGGCGAGCGGGGGAGCCGCCGCCTCTCAGCGACGGGAGAAACTCCCGCTGATGGCGATGAGTCGCGGTGGTACCGGGCTCCCCCCTGCCGCCCGCACCGCAGCACGGCGAGAGTTTTCAGGCACCTGAAGGTTTTCTGAGGGCTGGTGCTTATAGAAACATCACTTAGGACTCCGAGGTCGCAGTACCCGCGTCCTGGCTCGCGGTGCCCGCCCGTTTCGGAAGAAAGGACGGGGAAGCGCCCTCCATGCAGGAAGGGGTTTCGCCATCGCCGGCTGCCATTGCGCTGGCCATATAGAAAAATGTGTGCATTCACACGCACACAATTTGAATAAATCAAAGCTTAGCCCCAAAGCTTAGGGCCCCAACTCCTCTGCCCGGGAGCCTGGCAGCGCGAACAGCTGGGGCGGTGCTGCAGCATCGGAGCTGGCCGAGGGTGCTCTTCTGCCGGTGGGGGACCGCCTTGCCTCTGACAGTGCCCGGGTGGGCGGTATAAGGAACCCAGATGGTACTGTGCTAAAAAGACCGCTAGGAAAGATACGCCGGCGGCGATTTACGGAGAGAGACGGCGAGCGCAAGTCCAGCGCCGCACCCTGGTACGGAGAGCCGGGCTCTCAACCCTCTCCCCTCCCGGCCAGGGGTGGCTTCGGCTTCCCCGCAGCGGCAGCTCCTCCTCTTACCCCGCCCGCCAGCTCCGTCCCGCCCTTGCCACCTCCTGCCGTGGAGGCAGGATCCTCTGGCGGCGGCGCTGGGAAGCGCGAGGGATGGGGATGTGGCTGGGTCCCCCACCCCGGCCTGCCTCCAGCCGGCGACAGAGCGCTCGTTTACCCCTGCCGGTGACCGCGTGTCGCTACCGGAGCTGTACGTGGCCATCGAGTCACCCAGCTCTCCAGGAAGACCTTCACAATGTCCCCTCTTTCCTTGTACTGTGGCAGAAAGCTCCAAGGCTGGAGCGAAATTATACGGTTCATTAATAATTGCATCCTTCTCCTCAGGCTGTAAGGAAAAAGAAAATGTGATGTTTAAGGTTTTCTTTCTGTTGGCCTTGGTGAGCTATGTGTTGCTGCTAAGGGGATGCTTTAGCGCCACTCTTCATTACACTTCATGCCTTGGTCATTTCTGCTTCTCTTCACACTCACATGCTTTTATTTTACTTTTAAGCACACTCTGCCTTTGCTGAGCCTTTTCAAATTGTGTATTCATGTAGAGAGCACGATTATCCAGCATAGGTTTTAACAAAAGAACATTTTATCATATCCTTTAATAATAGTAAAATGTTTACATTCTCTAGCACAATAAAATGGACCCACATTTAACTTACCTCTCATTGCATTTTCACAGGAGGCGACTATCTTTTCAACCTGAGGGATACCTTTGTGGTATATGTTGTACAGTGGGGAAGTATGAGTCCCTGAAAGTAGCTGTGCAGGATGCTATTTAACATAAATCAGGAGGGAAATGCAGAAGAAGGGAATGGGACTCAGATCAAGTGCCTCATTTGCTAGAACTGGGAGCCCCCTCTCTAGCACTGAACATTTTCTGAGATTAAATGTTGAAAGAGAACCCTACTGGCAGTTTTCCTAGCACCCCAGTGCTACTTATACCACGAGCAGCCCAGAAGGGAACTGGGGCTGCTCTGAGACAAACTAGGAAGGGCCTGAAACTTCTCTCCTACATCTTCTGGAGTACTCCAGCTGGAGGCTTATTAGAGATTTTATAAGAGTCATAGGGTCAGTTTATTCAGACTGAAGATCTCTGTCACTACTGCTGGAAGCACTACGCTTCTATAAATAGTTAACTCTGCCTTGAGTTAAGGAAGTTGAACCTCAGAGGTCCAGACACTCCGTGTGCCCTCAGCTCTGCTCTTCAGCACAGGACTCTGCTCTCTGGTAGGATATGGAGAATCCCCCCTGATGTGCTGCAGCTATTCAGCATCTTCACATTCATATGCCGGCAGAAGAGGGCAGCAGGTCTGCTCCTCTGAGCAGCATTCCTGAAGATGTCAATAACACCAGCCAGCAGTGAATGAAGAACTGAGTCCAGATCCAGAGGCCAAAACTGCCATGTGTGGCTGCTTCCAGCATTTATTATCATATATGTGACAAGTTATGGGGGGGGGGGGGGTGTCTTATTTGTAGCAATTTCTCCACCTATGAATCCAACCTATCATTGCTGGTCCAGTCAATTACAATCTATCAGTATTTTTCATAATCTCTCCAAATTCATGTAACTGAAATAAACTGGTATCTTCAATCAGCATTGTCAATTTCCTTTTCACTTTGTCTTTAGCCAAGGCCAATTTAAACAGAAGCTTTTAAGACATGATGACTGTGAGGAGTGATAATTGCTTTTGAGGATAGCAATGAAAAGGCAAATAATGCACTGCAGAATGGGACACTTCCAGTTCAGTCTAAATTAGTGGCAAACCTAAGAAGACCTTTCAGAAGTCATTTAGATTTCATAAAATCTAACTTCCAATCTTTCTGTCTTCCTCTAAGTTGAACAAATGTCTATAAAAACACAGTGGAAGACACAAAATCAGTAAAGCAAGGATGCCATCTGAGACTCACCAAGCAATGACCATTACTTTAGTATTTGTAGTGACATAAAAACATACAAAAAGCCAGAAAGAATTCAAGCAATTTGGTAATTTCAGTGTCAATTCAAATCTGAGAAGCAAAGGTGTTAGGGGAAATACATCCTTATTACAAAGAACTTTATCTCCAGATTTAAAAATGAAACAGCTGTGCATCTTGCCTGCAAAACTGAACAGCAAAACAGTTTCATTCAGTTTTTTTAAAGTTTAACTTACATTTTGAGCAAGAATTTTTGAAAGATATGATTATTTAATAAAATAATTTCTTTCTCAGTTTTGTACAAATATGTCTAGCTATTCCACAGAAGGTATATTGCATTTAGAAAAAAAAAAAAAGCAGAACACAACTTGAAATAACAGAAGAGGGTTAAGCTTTAAAAAACATGTTATTGCTTAAATTAATCCTGGGAGTAAGTTGGCACAGCTCAAATATCACAACTAAAAGTCCTTTTCCACTGTATTCAGCTTGTTCTTTCATTTTTAACATGTGCAAGTAAAGAAATTTAGCAGCAGGCTGCACACACTCTATGGTGTTCAATTGTTGTAATTCCCTTTTCAATTCTTTTTACTTGATAGCATACAGGAAAAAGCCAATAAGAAGCAATTCTTATTTATCAATCTCTTTGGCCGTGAAGTAGATGTGTCCCGTGGGGCCCCAGTTCACCCATTCTGGGGACAGTGACACAGCTCACTCCACTCCTGAAAGCCCAAGCTACTTCCAGGGGAAACCAGAGTAGATTGATGCACATCCAGATACCACCCTAGCCTGGAGTGGGACAAGGCCAAGGTGTTTCTTTTGAGACAGGATCTGGGAAATGCTCCCATCTCCCACATTTCAGATGCCATCTTGGTGAGTAATGGTCTCCCACACAAACAGTTCTCTGACTGTGGAGAGATTTAAATTTTTAGGTAAATCTGCCTGTGCAATGCAAGGCAGTGGCATTTAAGTATTCCAGTCCAGAATCTATTGGCTTATTGAAGCATCTTACAAACTATGGGACAACACCTAATGTTCCTGCACAAGCACACATTGCAAGGGAGCTGCTGCTTCTTCTGTCTTTTCAGTTCTCAGCAAGGATTAGGAAACTTCAACCTCATCTAGCAAGTCCATATTAACAGAATGAGCTCTAATCATTATTTTCCACCTTTACCTTCAAACACAGAAAGCAACAGCCAATACAACTGGAAGTGATTTTTGTACAGAATGCCTGTGGTGCCATATGCCTTTGGCATATCAGGTCCTCTATACAACAGGTAAACACCAATAAATTGTATTCTAGAATAAAGCAAACAACCCGATCCTGTGGCCATCCTACTCTGCTGTTTGCAGGCAAATCTGTACTCACTGAAGATGAGACTGTCCAAGTAAGTAAAATAGATCAGAGTTAGAGATCCTAGCACCGAGTCCTGCAACGGAGACTAGAAAATCATACTGAGCCATACAGAGTATGAGTCAGACTTGGGTGTAAGCAAATAAAACAAAGCACAGAAACCCTCTGGGGCAGACAAATTGCCCTGGAGAAAATGCTGTAAGGATGGCTCCGAGTTTCTCATTCATGAAACTCAGTCATGAAATTCTCTGAGTTTCTCATCTCAAGAAACAGCCATAGGACTTTATATAATAAAGTTTTGCCTCCCAGTAGGCACTGAAATTTTTCACTATATTTGATCCACAAAGGGCCAAAGGGATAATGAACAAGGAAGTCTGTGACTGCTCAAAGACACATGGGAAGCCTAAACGAAAACAGAGATCCCCATCCTCACCTTGGCTCAGGATAGGACTGAAGAGATGGGCTGTTCCTCCCTTGCTCCTCTTTATCAGCATACAGTCATCTCCCCAATCCCATAGCTTCTCCACTGCCACTGAGAATTTGCAAATTTCTCATTCCACAGAATCGAACAAAAAGCTTCAAAAAGGAATAGATGTATGAGATTTTTTTTCTGGCAATGAAAATGTTTGGGAATGAAAGGGTTGAAGAGAAGACATAAGAAGCCCAGACAGCTACCCAGTCCCAGATCAGACACTCATTTCAAAGTGAAGCACAAACTCTCCTCTCTATCCCAGAAAGATCACAGGGCTGATGCTTCATAGCAAGATAGTACCTAATTCTGAAATAACTCGATCCACTATCTTCACTCAAGACATGTTCCTTCTGGGCAACAGGGAGGATGTGTCATATGCACATGTCATGGGATCAAGTGCTTTCCAGTTAATTCTTCAGCTCCTGTGGTGTGACTTTTTGGTCTTTTTAAAAGGATAACCAGTATAAGAATGACATTTTGCAATCAAATGTTGAATGCATTTTTTATTTAAACATTAAGATTTAAATACAAAAGCTTCTGGAACAATTAAAGGATGCCAAGGAGGAAAGAGCTGAAAACTCAGACTGCATTTTCTCATTCATTGTGAAAGCAAAACACATGGTCAGCAGCAAGGCGTTTTATAGAAAAGTTTCAGATGGACAGTACAAAGACCTTTCTTTCAGTATTATCACTGAAACACCTTGCTGTCATGAAGTACCTCTGTTCTTCTGATTACACCCCTTAGTGTTGGCTGACTGTTTTTTGCTGTGAGAAACAAGTAATAATTACTGCAGCATAATCTCTGCTAATATAACACAATCTTCTTCTGGGGAAAATGTCCAAACATCATTTACTTTACCCTGATAAAAATGTCTACTGCTGTTGTTAAAAGTTTTATTTGCACAAGTATGTTCCTAATCTATGTTAATTTCATGCAATATAACTCTTAATTTTTGGAATAAATACTGAGAATCGTTAGAGAAAATTTCTTGGAATGCAAAATCCAAACCAACCTTTTCATTTAAATGCAAGATTCCACCACCTTTTTTTACACAAGTAGCATCTTGATCCCTATGTTATTTCAGTGCAAGCTAGAGTCTCAAGCAGTGAAAATCTGCATAGTCCCATTAGGATTTACTGCATTGTTTTTAATATCCAATGAAAATTGGGCTGAGCAGTTTTATCTGTGGAGCAATGCACTGCCTGTAACTAGTAAAGGTGCTCAAACATAGCCCTACACTTAATAATTTGGCACATTTACAACTGGCGTTACTCAGTAACTTATCAGATGACAACAGTAGAGCTCTTCTGTAAAATATAGGTTAAGCCTATATTTGAATGACTGTACATCTGAAGTATAAAAACCACGATATGTAGTACACTTCAACAGTTAAAAAATATAACTTATTTTATTTGTAAACTATCAATGCAAGATACTCAGCAGCAAAGAAGCCATGTTCAATGTCTTCTGATCTTTTATAAAGATCAATTGCTGTAAGTAATATAATAGTCTCCAAAACATCTGAGGTTACATGTAGAAACAATCAAGGCAATATTATTTGTACATATTATTAAACATGCAAAAAACTTCCTGAAGAATATTGCCCAAATGTGTAGAAAGTCATCTGGATCTCAAATTTTCCTTGGTAGCATCTGCTTTGTAATTATGGCTCACATGTTGCTTCAGAGTACTTCAGTTTATTTTGGAGAATTGGCACCTTTAATTACAGGCTCCCTATTCAAATATGTAGCCCAGTAAACTAAGTTAAAAGTTCCAAACAGCACTGGAAAAATTATCCGTGACATTTTGTCAATCTTACTGATGCTGTTGTAAGTCTTTTTGCTTTCAGGAGGCTTTTCTTCTGCAGACTTCACTGGAGCAGATGTAGTGTTTGAGATGACAGATGGGGTTGAGTCCTTTGGCATGTTTGGTGCAGGGGTCATCTTACCAGTTGTGTAAGTATTAGTTGATTTATTTCCCAACAAGTTGCGCTCTTTTTTCTGCAGTGTAAAGAACAAAACATTAGACCCCATGAACAGAAAGTGGAAACATGTTCTCAAGATATTAACTGAAAAAGCTAAGCACCGTAATCAATCATGCTAATAAGAGCCTGTTGGCTGTTGTAACTTTGACTACCAAATAGGTTTTGCCTTGATTTTGTAGCCCTTACTCAGGTGAAACTTTTCCTGACACCAGAGTAAGCTGAGACTGACTGGCTTGACCTGCACCCCACCTGGCATGTGCATTAGCAGCTGCTTTTTTCAGGGCGATGCAGTCCTGCACCTGCAGGGGTTGCTGCCCCACAACAAGATTTGAACCTCACTCCCCTGGCTGCAGCAAAGAGTGTGGGGAAGAACTCATTGCCCGTGCCAGCTTGTCTCTTTGTATGGCTCTTCTGGGATGCCTGTGGGTACAAGTTCTCCCTAGGAAATGATTTACTAAGAGTCAGTCCTATTCCAAAGGTTTCATTTCAGCATGAAATTCAAATTTGTCTTTTCACAGAACAGCTCTTTCGTCCCTTTTTTGGAGGGGATACTGTGATGGAACCCTGACTCGTGGAGATTAATTGAGCTTTGCCATTTGTTTGGAGAGCAAAGAGGGAGGGCTCTGCAGAGATACGTTTCATAGTACAAGTCTGCTATTATCAGAAGTCTAGTCACTGAAATCCCATGACACATGCATTCGATGCCCAATATCCTTCTGTAAAAAGTCCTCTTCATATAGATGATAGAGACTGGTAGTCTATCTCCATGAAGAGAAGGTTGCAAATTTTCCTCTATAGGGAGGTGAAAGTATGTCATGAGGTAGTTTAACTTTTTCACGAAGAACCTGAAAACTGACTATTCAGTTATTTGAACTATATTGAATACCTGCTTTTTATTTTAGGTATTTTAAAAAATCTAAGTTAAGCACCTTGATTTTCGCAGCTTCCTGGGCTTTTTTGCCATCCCATGCCCAACTCCTCTTGGTGAAATAATTGACTGTTGCAAATTCAATCAATGCAGAAAATACAAAGGCATAGCAAACAGCTATAAACCAGTCCATTGCAGTAGCGTAGGCCACTTTTGGCAAAGAGTTACGGGCACTGATACTTAAGGTGGTCATGGTGAGGACTGTTGTTACTCCTGCAAAGAAAGAAAAAATAAAAGAGGCAGAGATCAGTTTCGTAACCTCCATGGGATCACTAATGAGTTATGAGCAGGTCCCAATGCAGGATACCTAAGAAGCCCACATGGAGTCAATCGCTGTTTGCATATTATGGTCTGAAAGAGTAAGAAAAAAAAAACGAAAGTCTCCACCCTTAGATGCTTAATTCTACGGAGTTCTGTCTATCTCTAGCTATAGTGTATTTAAATAAGTATTTTTAGGGTAACCCAAGCCCAGTGTTTTTAATGGTCAGAATGAAGTGGGATTACTTAATTTGTTTTCTTACACAGAGATTGCAGGTATGAAATTGTTGACTGGTTTTGCTTTCCCTGACCGTAGCTCCTCCTTTCCCATAGGCTAGCAATTGACAAAGCTGCCACTGCTTTCATCAGTGGGAAGATTTCCCCAAGAGTACAAAATTCAACTCTCAGATACACCTTTGTAAACCTAGAATGAATACCACTGGTCAGCTAAGGGATGCTGCTACCTGTATTCTCCCCATACAACTTGCTGAACTGATGTTTGATCAAAGCTGCCAACAGATTTTAGTAGGTTTGTACAAAAAAAAAAACTCCTTTAAGGAGAGGTGAACAAAGTTTTATGTAATTAACTGTTCCCACACCCCTCATTTTTCATCTAGTGAAAATTTTGTATTTCATCAACCTTCACTTAAGAGAGTGCTTATTTTCTGCAATCTTCTAGTGATAAAATGAGCAATTTAATGACACTCCAAAGGTTTTTTCCATAACAATTTCTTTAGTAAATATACATTTTCTAAATGCAAATTCATATTGATTTGTTTGATGGTAATAGAGATAATTGTCACTAATTAACCTCTGCATGGTTTTCCCAGATAAACATCCTACAACGGAGATACAAAAAATGCCTTGAAGTGAAATCTGTTTCAAATGCTTAGCTGGAGCATAGACTAAATATGATAATCTGTATGTTTTTTTTTGTTCTAAACCATCCAGTATTTTATCCAAGTGGAAAAAAAACACCACAAATCACACCAATCTGATTCTTCTGTCTTCTGTCCTTAACTTTCATGTAATTGATTCTTGACCAGTTTTTGTCATAACTTTGCAGAAAAAAAAGCACTGACAGTATTTTTAAATTGATTTTGAGTTTGAACTGGAAGAGAATGAGGAAACATCTACAACATCTCAAGCAGAAATAAACATTAGTTAACTGTGGCTTTGTTACAGCAAATCACTTCCACAAGACAGACCAATCCTATCGTGTTCTAGGAGAGAGGGGGGTACTCACCAAAGACAGTCCTAGCAGGGACAGACTCTCTGTTTAGCCAAAACGACACTTGTGATAAGATCACAGTCATAATGCAAGGAAGGTATGTCTGGATGACAAAATAACCAATTTTTCTTTTCAGATGAAAATGGGCTGTCATAATAGTGTATTCACCTAGAAGGAGAAAAATGTACATGTGGGTAAAAGAAATAAGGTTTACCGATCAGTGACTTAAGGAGGCCAGCTACAACCCCCCATTTGAGGATACCGCTCAGCCATTCTTAATTGTATGAAAAATGTCTGGATTTCTGCACTGTGCAAAACCAAGACTTGAGACAGAGGTGCTGCTAAATCCTCATAGTCTTCACATTCACTCCCCAACTGCAGAAGACAATGACTGACAACTCCTACTACACTGAAAAGCTGCAGTCCTCCTATGTACCTGGAATGCTTAAAAAAGGCTAAAAAAATTTGGCTTGCTGGCACTGCCTCAGCCCTACCTATTTTTGACCCATTCTGACAAACTTAATAAGTTAAGGCTCTCTACTCTTAGAAACCTGATTTAGCATCAGGGATTAACCTCATTAGGGCAACTGTTACTGCCAAGCCATCAGTTTGCAAGAATAAAAATGTGTCTGGACACCTTCTGCACCACACTTAGGCATTCCCTGTCCCACTGTCTGCTATAAAAATTGCCACTTTGCATATGGATTCTGGGATGTCTTACTGATCTGAGTACCCAAACCCTTCAGATTGCCCCTCCAGGACAAAAAAAAAAAAAAAAAGTCCCTCTAGTGCACACAGTTTTCTTAGAATCTGGTACACTTTAGCCCCTGGAAAAATAATCTGTTTCTACATAGACATTGTGTCATGTCTTGTTCGCCTGTACAATGAATACTGTACTGCCTGAATGAAGAGCTCACTGAAAGCTGCCGCAGCAGTGGTAAATTCCAGGTCTTTTTTGTATGCCAAATTCACAGCATTGCCTTAATCTGTCTTTTATCAGCTCCTCTGAATTTCAGCAAAAGCCTAAAAAAATGCACTCCAACATCAACAGACCAGCTGTTACCTTCCCTAATGTTTCAGAAAAAATCAAAACTTAACCTGCTCTTTCAGACTGTTCCTAGAAAACCATATAGTTGTTACTGAAGGCTATTACTGATGGTTACCGTCCCCAGTTCTTTCAGACAGTTCCTGGAAAACCATGTTGTCATTACTGAGGGCTATGCATGATGGTAACTGCTCCCCAAAGCCAAAATCTTGCTAGCTAAAAGCATGCTACTATTTGCCTAGGAAAAATTAGAGTAAACACAAAATGTAAGAATAAAAAACAACACAACCCTTCAAGCCCTAACAGTTCTCCACTCACACTGATATAAAATTAATTTAAAAGCATCATTCAGTTGGATACTGATAAATCAGAGTAATGCCTGTCCTGAAATATATATTGTCCTCCAAGAACAAAACAACTGTATCTATAATCTCTGTTGCAAAACTTGACTGTTAGTGTCTACAGGCCAGCCACAAAAGGAAAATATACAACAGACTGATTCTGTCTTGAGTGAATAGCCCGAGTTGAGCTGTGGCCAGCATTGCTAAGTAATTAGATTTGGCAGATTATTTCTAAGTGACAGTATGGCTAATTAGCAGAGAACAGGTTTACAGTGAAAGGGTTTTTGCAGGTATAGCTGCACTGATATGTTATGCTACAGGAGCTCAGCTATTCTGGATGCATTTTACAGACCTTATTCACGCTGAGGATTTTAGACAGAAAGACTGAAAAACCACAGAAATACCTTAACTGACATTGCCTCAATCTTTGTGTCTATCTCTGCAGTCTGATTTTCTGGTGAAATGGCTCCCTGACGAGTGATGTGGAGAAGGACAGGGAATGCTGTGAAACTGGGGAGAAAACCCTTGTGAAGCATCACCTAATTCCCTTCCATTTAGTGTAATTTTGAACCAGGGATGCTCAACACGCAATGGCCTTAGGAGGAACACCACTTGCTCTTTATTTAGGAGTATCTAGTTTGTGGATTACCCACAAAATATGACAAGAGTCAGCAGGGTCTGTATGCCTGTAATCTGTTTCTCAGTTGCTACTGCACTGAGATGTGTTTGAGTCACAGTTTCCCTGCTTGCAAGAGAGTGACGATGTGTATTACCGATTTTGACAGTATGCTTTCAGAGCTGGAATAATAAAAATAAAATCTACAGAGCTTCAGCAGCAGAGCAGGACCCTTTTTATTCCTTTTTAAAATGTAGAAAATGAATGCCTACATTTTGATGGTCATCCACAGCTGATATTTGCCTTGACATTTTCTTTAACCTATCAAAGCCCTTGTCTCCACTGAAATGATAACACCTTGATTTTGCACTTGCTCTTCTTCCAGCCAGTATCTTCTCTGATTTCCCATCCTATCCTTTTCAAAAACACCTACACTGGGAATACTTCCCCCAGCAGACTTGAAGCTTAAGAAAACCCCACAGCTTGGTTTTTAATGCCCTGGGGCCACTGCTTAGAGTAAAGCTAAAAGCTGTCTGAGTTGGCCTTTGTTTATATAGAAGATACTGGCTCTGTTGGAGCTGGAGAGTTCCCTTTTACTTCTGTAAGGCCACTGTTTATCCTTAGACCGTAAGCTTTCTTGAGCAAGAGCTAATTTTTGTTATAGGTTTATGTAGCACTTAGAAGTGAATCCTTTTCCTGATGGGGTCCACTCAACACTGCAGAAAACAAACTATTGTTATTAAACTATAACAAATTTAGTACTAAAGAAAAGCTTAGAGCAGGAATGACTGCATTTCTTCACAGAGCTATACTACTATGCTGCTGGTCTTAAGGGGATTTTTTTTGTGCTTTAAAAGCTGCTACAGTATTTTTTTAGTATCTAGTTGATGCAGTTCTGAAGATTGTGCTTAAAAATTTTCCAGGATCTTACATACATTCTTCCATTGCCATTAGGCTGAGATTCAATTGAGTATTTTAATGAGGCTGGACAAGACACCAGTCTTGTTTGTTTATTGGATATACCTGAACTCAGGTCTATTAATGGCTCTTCTGGCGAGATCCTGAAATTAGGTCTGTAACACCACGCCTGACCACCATCCAGAACATTTTGGCCCATGAAAAATCTGTGTGTCCTTTTGAAGTGATGCAGGAGAACAATTCAACTCCAGAAAAAATCAGATTTATTTGGGGTAAAATGAAGAACTGAATGCTTCTTTTATCATTTAGGCTTTGGATATTACAGAGCTCGGGTTCCAGCTGGCAGAATATAAAAGAGTGGGTTTATCTTTTCTTTTGTGACACTGCAGACCCTGAGTTATCTCTGAGAGGTTCTGGGCATGGGGAACACGATTGGGCAACCATTCGTGGAAAGCAGTAAGATCCACTTGGACTCATCTTGTATCTGATTGTATTCAGCACTTGTACCACCAGGATATAACAGATGTTGGGTCTGTTGGAAGCAATGTGAGTAGTGAAATATCTTCTCTTTTGGTGGAATGACATTTGGGGATGTTAGCACAAAAAACCTCAAAAAAAACAGAAAGAAACCACAAAAAACAAAAATCCAACAACAAAAACACCCCATAAAATATAACAAAAATATAACAAACAGCCAAAAAAAATCAAACAGGTGGCACACGCCAGAGCTGTTTTCTGTGGCATGGCTAAAATGTTCCAAATTTCAAGACTGGCCGATAAATTAGGAATGCCAGGATATTTTTTTCTGAGAAGCTAGCCAAACTTAGCAGCTTGCCTAAAAAATCAGCAGAATCCCAACGGATTGGTGCAGGTCCGGCATTTCCATTTAAAAAAAAGAGTCTGCTAGAAAGAAGAGCATAAATGACCCATGACATACACAAACATTTTGTCTATGCAACAGCAAGAGCTGTGTAGTTTGATTTGTGTCATGAAAGCCACAAAAGATCCAAGTACTTGGGTTTATGCAATAGCTTTTTGGTTTTTCTTTTTCACGTTCAACAATTCAATAGAAGGAAGAAATGCTTTCAACGGCCATTCGTAAGTAATGCTGATTACTGGCCTCCTACGAGCTTGATGAAGTCCAGAAAATCCATCGCTGACTGATGCTTTCCCTGTGCAAAATCGGA
The DNA here is from genome assembly GCA_038380795.1 of Pyrocephalus nanus. Classification (NCBI taxonomy): domain Eukaryota; kingdom Metazoa; phylum Chordata; class Aves; order Passeriformes; family Tyrannidae; genus Pyrocephalus; species Pyrocephalus nanus. The sequence goes on from CM076259.1 coordinate 85,424,746, forward strand.
TTTTTGTATTTTGCTAATCCCCGGTTACAATCTGTGTCCTGCTCTTTGTGATCCACCCTGCAATCAGAATCCAGCCAGCCCAGATGTAACCCAGGACATTAATATAAAATCTTGACGTTGGAAACTGAGCATTTATTACCATAAATCTTAAATACATGAGGGAGGTGTTTCCTGTGCAGAAACTTTGGGATATGTCTGTTTCCTTGGGCTGAGGAGTACAAGGAGCTTTCACAGGCAAAGCGGCAAACTGGAAGTGGCCTGGAGCTGACACACTGGAGCACTCACTGCCTGGGCTGGATGTTTTTCTTGCTCTGAGGAGCAGGACGAGCTTGTAGGAGATGCTCCAGTACATCCTTTGGATCTTTCTCCTGGCAACAATGAAGGCGAGAGGGGAGCTGCCATTCATTGCAGAAAACAATGCGGCTATGATGGTGAACTGGTAAGGAAAAAAGTGTCTTTACTCTTTCATGGGAGATAGCGTGCTCATTCTTTTCCTGCAGAAGTGACTGCTCTGTCCACATGCTTCTCTTGACTTTAGGTGTCTTTGCTTTAGCAACAGCTTTGTGTCTCCTGCAATGTGCAAGGGGGGGCGGATGAAGGTCTATAGGATGGAGATGGTAGTTGTATTTAGCAGCTGCCCGTGGCAAGCCTTCCCTCACTTTGTGTCCTGTTTGGAGCATAAACAGCAAGCTCAGATGCTCCCTCTTTTTTTTGCCAGTTGGAGCACAAAGATTTACGCATCTTTATGTTTCAGTCCAGCTAACTTTGTGTGCAAGTGTATGTGTACCTGTTTTCACAACTCCTGCATTTCCTACAGATAGTAACAGGTTCTTAATTTAATCTATACTTTATCCTCTACAACTCTGCCCATCATTTTTCACCAGGCATACAATATATCATCAGCAGACTCCGTTGGGCTTTTTCTGCAGGAATTGCTACCAGCCGTGTTGTCACAGGCTGCCCCTTTCCCAAACCTTCCCTTCATAGCAGGCTATTTCATTCCCCCTCTTCCCTGCCCCGATGGATGCTACTAATGCTCTCCAGTAGAATGCATTGTGTAATAACCTGGTTAAGCCCCGGTCCCGCTGAGCGCGCATGATCCCTGTCCCAGCCTCGACCCTCTCGGGAGTAACCCCCCCTCCCCCGCACCAATGCACACCCAGGGCTGCCCTTGCGTGGGAGCCTTAAGAAGCAGGGGGGGATGGCTCACGTGGAAGCCCGGCCTGCGATTAAAGCTTCTTTGCCTCCCTAATGCTGCCACATCTGGCGCCTCCGCTTGCAGCCTCGGAGGGAATGGGAATCCTCGGGGTTTGCACCTCCTCTCCGGCCACGTGGTCCCCTGGACACGCTGCAGAGCCACGCCAAGCCACAGCCCCCACTTGACCCTCCACTCCCTATTCCCTTCCCCTCTCCTCCTTCCCCTCCCCCCGCAGTCTCATCAGGCAATCATTTTAAAGCGATGATTGAAACGGATCAAAAGCGTGGGTGGTGTTTGCCTCCCAGGGTGGTTTCACCCACGGGAAAATAAGCCAGCAATAGCACTGGCAGCCTCAGCAAAGGCCATCGCCAAGAAGCTGTGTGCAGCCTCTCTGGCACTCCTGTAAATAGCAGGGGCTTGGATGCATCTTTAGCAACAGACTTGCAGTGTACCTAAGAGACAGCACATGATTCTCTCAGTGTTTAAGTGTCTCTGCTAAGTGGCCATGAACCTGCACAGGATCTCCCTAGCACTCCACATCCCACGCATACTTCCCTAGCCTTGTTGAAAAATAACCAGAGCCTGTGGATCTCCCCTCCCACTCCAGCTATCAGCAACCCTAGGATGGAAATATTTTCTGTACCTGTACTGGTACTGATGTTTTCAGTTCCTACAGTTTGTCCCATCAGGTGGTACTGGTTAAGCCGTGAGCCATCTTCAGCCACCACCACAGATGTTGTGGTGCTGTTAGTCCACACATAGATCACTTCAGAATTGGGGTAAGCATCTGCCAAAAAGGAGGAAAAGAGATGGTGGTGAGTAAAAACCACAGTGTAATATTTTAGTGCATCCTTAAATGGTATCGGCAGGGAGAGAGAATAATGGAGGAGTGAGAGTGAATGGAGAAAAACAAATAAAGATGATATAATCATGGCCCCATATGCCTAGCTCAAAAAATATTAGGTTGAAGCCTTCTAATATAAGAGATGTGTGGGATGGTTTGTGAACGGCTGGAACAGAGGAGGTAAAAATATAATCCATCAAAACCACTCAATTTGCTCAGACCTATACTCACGTAGCTGGTGGCTCCCAAACCCCAGCAAGCTGCAAAAAGGCATTTTGCTGAAGATCCCTCTGAAAAGGACTGAGGCACCTTGAGTGCCTGGACAAGAGGGACCCTATGTGACTTTTCATGTGTCCAGTATAAAACTCTAAATGCATTCTGAAGTGTGCAAGTGCAGGGTCTGGTGCATATGCACTGACTTTGGAATATGTACTTGTGGGTGAGGAGGTAGGTCTTGCATGATGACTGTAGATAAAGGAAGCTGGAATATGTCTGCCTGTGCCTGTGGTGCTGAAGAGCAGACACAGGATTCAGGGGTGAGAATGCATGAAGGAGAGCGGGAATGGGGTGGGAGGAGGGGGAGGTGTCTGTGCATACCAGAGCAAATGTGTAGTGGTGTGTAAACACCTGCACACCTGTAGAATTGAATGTGATTTCTCTCATGTACTTTTATGAGTCCTAGGAAATTAAGGTGGTGGCAGTACTGCCAACTCATTCCTTCCTCTATAACACTGCTGCAACTTTTCATGCCCTAACACTTAGAGTGATTAGAGTATTATAAGGGAATATCAGTTTTCTTCTAAAAAGACAGTCAATGCTGCTTTTATTTTTTAAGCCTTCTCTGTTGATAGTCTCAAAAAATCCACGAGATGACTATACATTTAAATGTCTTTTATTTAATATAAGTAGCTCTCAGTCTTTTCAGAACACCTCTATCATTGAAAGTTTGCAAGTCACACTCCTGTAAGCTAAAATCTCTGGAAAGCAGGCAAGGCTTACTCTCCTAATACAAGGTGAAAAGCAGGTAGGCTTGGAAGTGGTCTGAAGTACAATACTAATATCTCACCTTCTGCACTCTTTAACATGGAAGTTGGGAGTGTAGAATGTTTCTTTCTGGAAAAACTGGCATCCTAGCTCAGAATACAATACATGGTGGTTTTCCAGATAAGGGCTTGAGAGTTAAGGACAAGAGGTTAGCTGGAAGGCTCATGTGTACTGTCTCCATCAGACTGTGTGTTTTGTTTGCTAGAGCTAGTAGGCTGTCTTGGAAAGCTGCAGCTCCATGGAGGACTTATAAAAAATTCACAGACAGTGGGTCAGTGTGAGCTTCTGAGCCACTGCAAGGGCAAGAAACATGCTAATGTGATCCCTGGATCTATACAACAAGGAATGTCAACAAGCAGAAAATGGCAAGTGATCTTGGTTCAGGCTAAGAGCACGTGTATGTAGTACAATGAGCATCACATCACTGGAATGCTGGACCAGGTAGCAGGGAAGAAAGCAGCATCTGTTTACACAGTTATTAATGTTACTCTGCCACATGTGGGAGGCAGAACACTAGGCTAGATACACCTTTGGTTTATGGCTATTCATCCACACCTCAGAAAATACACAGAAATAATGAGGACAGAGAGGGGGAGAGAATTCAAAAGAGGGTTACAAGCATCTCCAGGGACTGGAAAATAAGTCATGATTTGAAACTTAAGCAGTTCAACTTATTCAGCTCACTGACAAAAAGCTGAGATGGGGCTCAAGGTCTGAGTATAGATAGTTGCACACAGAAATCTAAAACCAGGATAAATCTCTTGTACTATAACAAAAGGTGTCTGAAAGATTGTTCCAGGCAGATTCAGATGAAGAATGGGACACCATTTCCTAACTAGATGGGCGGTGGGAAATAACTCAGTGTATAACCTGAGGAAAAAAAATATGGACTACTGTCACTAGGATGATAATGGTGGGTTGAAATCTTTTTTTGTCACATATCTGACCGTTGCTGCTGTATTCAGGGCTGGAGCTGATCCAAGGTTTGGAAGCTGAGGATCTACAAATCCTTCATCCCTTGTTAGCCATGCAGGACTGCCCACATGCCTTCCTTATGCTTGTATTTGTAGCTCTGCAGTAAAATTACTGTAATTACATGTCATGATCTGCTATGAAAGGCTAGGAAGGAATGTCTTCCCTATTTCAAAATATTTGCATAACAAAAACTGGTGAAATTTCAGCTTCCTTTTAGAGCTGAGATGCTTTATCTCAGAGATGATTACAAGCTCAGAACATAGTGTAAATAATTTCAAAGCCAGATCTGGAGAAGACAAGTCAGAGGAGTTGGGTCCATTTAAAAATGTGATGCAGGAAACCCTCATTTTTTAAATGCTTATCTGGTATATGTTGTTCATGTGCTGATATCCCCAGTGAATGTGGGACTTAGTTAGGTAGATTTGGGATTGTCAGAGAATTTGATTTTTACCTATGTCACCTTCTATGCAAAAACCCCCAGCACTGAATTTTTTTTTTCTGGGGTGACCCAGAAGTATCCCACCTCAGCAGTTCCCTGTTTCTGCAATGACCACAGCCACTGAGATAACTGGGTTAGTCCTGTTTTCTGATGACGACACACATTAATTCATCCTGACTAGATGCCTCCCAGTGAGAGCAGTGCAACCAAATTCCACTGAAATTGAGACCACATGAGAATATAGGCCTCTAAGGTTTAGTAAGTATTCAGATGCTTGGTTCTCTACCTAGCCTGGGAGGGTCCTAGAATAAATCAGTGCCTCTGCTTTAAATTTCAGGTTTTATTGGATACTGAAATACCTGCACCAGTACAGGGTTGGAGGCTCCTACTCTGGAAAAGTCCAGCAACTTCTCTTCTAAAAAAAAAATCTGCAATTCAAACAGAGGCCAGAAGGTGCCAAAACTCATCCAGATCTCACAGAGAGGCTCAAGCAGTACTTCATGAGCCTGTTTTCTTTCAAAACTATGCCAGGGAAGGGAGGCTACACATCGCAGGCCAGCTGGTGAGAAGAGAGAGCACTCAGGCAGACAGGAGCACAAGATGAGGCCAGTCACTGGCTGGGAGGAAGGCTCTAGCCTGTCGGTCCTTTCTCACATGAAAATACCTATTGTAAGTCAAAGAGTTGCACCACTGCTTGGCCAGGAGTAGAGTATCTATGACAGAAGGGAGAATAGCCCAGCTAGAAGAGATTCTTGTGCAAGGGCGCATAGAGGGCTTTAAGACACAGGATAACAGATGTGCTCCTGCAGAGCCCAACCCAAACCAATGCAACCCACAGTGATTCTAGCTCCTCAAGAGAAGTCTGTCACATTAGGAATAGGATGAATTTACCCTAGATAGAGATATTCTAGAGATATTCTACTGTGATGGATCATGTATACGGCATGATCCTCATCTATCTTCCATGCAAATGTTTTAAGAAGCTCTAATATAAGATTTTTGACTTAGTGCCTCCTTTTCTTAATATAGGTCAAGTTCTGACAGGAAAAAGCCACCCCATGTGCCTTGGCGTGGCAGCTGAACCACAGACTATCTCTTTTCTGGTCATCTAGATATGGAGGATAAGCTCCTTTTAGCAGGTAGTTGTCTTCCTACTGCAAATCTCCTGCCATGTCTTCCCAGAAGCCTCAAAGTCCAATTATCCCAAACTCAACAACCACAAGCTCCAGGTCTGCTGCTGATTACCTCTGCAGTATAATTAGGCCCAGTCATACTGAAAGCTGAAAATGTGGGTGTAGCCTAGAATAATGTTAATTGCCTATGAAGGAATGAACAAATGCTAATGGAGAGATGGTATTATTCACTGTCATAAAAACCCCCTTCCACTTAAACAAAGCTTCCAGTAGGTAGTACCGCTGCCTTCTAGCTGTGCTTGCTGAAGGACTAAAGAACTTCAGCTCATGCTGTCTAGAATTACAGGAAAGGTTTACTCATGATAAGGAAATATGGCCCTCATCTCCTCTACCTGACACACAAGGTGGGGACATCTCCCAGAGGGTGATAGGAAAATGTAGTAGTAGCCCTGGGACAGCAAGCTGAGACAATAATGCTGGTAGTGTTGCAAAAGCGAGCCCAAATTCAAAGCCACTGAACATTCCAGTGAGACTGCTTGGTGTTTATTCTATTTTAAGCAAGTGGGCATCTTCTGGAGTTATGAATCTGAATAATTAATTTGGTGTTCTTTGCAATCATTTTGCTGGCTTGGCAAAGAAAGGAGGGAGCCTTGTTAAACTATACTTTCTCTTCTAAGCTCACTCTTTCAAAAAGGAAAAAAAAAAAGGTAGCAGTTGAGATGAACAGCTAAAATTACAGAGACGTAATGTTATTAAATGTGAGAAAATGATAACAGACATTTGTTTCTAGTGGACAGTTGATAAATTGCTACAGGCTTATCACCTACCAGGATGATGAAAGAAGTAATTTCTTCTCATATCTATTTACTGATGAGCAGATTTATTTTTCTGCATTCTAGCATCCAACACATACTGCACAATGTAAAAATGGTAAAGAAGTCCCTTGCTCTTCTCCCACACTCTTCCTGCTCCTGTATGTCTGGCAAGGAAAGCATGACATAGTCTTTCTTGTGCCAGTGAACAGCGGGCAGAGGAGTGACCACAGCCAAAGAGAAGATATACATCAAGAAAAAGTCTAGCAAAGCAGAGCAGTTAGTTGGTAAGACCTGGAGAATCTCTGCCATTTGCCTCGGCATTGAGGAGTGACCTTTTTCCTGTTTTCATTTGCAAATGAAACAGTGCGAGCAGTGTAGCATCTTCCCTTCCATTCAAAAAGCAACCCACAAGCAGGGAGTCTTTTCCTGCCACTGCCCCCACCACAGAGCAGTGGAGGCACCTGAGAGACACCCTCCTTCTCGCCTTTCTTTCTTCCATATTTGGAATGAATTTCAAGAGAAAAAAAAAAAAGGTGGGGGGAAAGGAAGGTGGGAAAAGTGTTTCTTGGCACCTTATGTCAAATAAACCTGAATGTGGATGGATGAACCCAAACCTTGAGTCTGTGGGACCCAGATGTATTTCTAGGACTGATTGTTTTTTTAAGCTATAACACAGGAAAATAAAAATTATCACTGATATCTGCCAATAGGTTTTCGTATCTGCATTACAAGGCATAAAATAATCTAGGAACAAAGAATCCCTCTCCAAAGCACCCCCTAAACCCACAGAAGCCATAAAGCAGTGTCTGCATAATTAACTGGGATCTGTGTGTTTGGGTGCCCACTTGGCGTGCTTGAGCTTTATTCCACAATTAAACAGACCACAAGCCATGGCTGAAACTTTTCTTTCGGAATTATGCTACTTGGAGGCTGAATTAACTTAAAGACATACTGTAGAAAGATGACTTTTGGCTTGTTTTCTATTTTATTCATTACAGTTGTGCAGTTACATTCCAAGCCTTTATCGTCATGACATTTAGTACATGACACAAGGATCATTGGACTGCCTAATCTTGGAAGTATTGCTAATCCCTGTCAAAGCCTGTTGATTGGGAAAGATGTGCATAAATTGTCAGCTTTTTTAGAAACTCTGATTGCAATCTGAATACACATACAAATATCTATCTTATCCAACCATTAATGTATTTGACTGACTTAGAGGCTGTTATATAACTCAACAGTGATCCAGATTTACAGCTTTTCAAAGACTCCTGCAGGCAGTAAAACAGCACTGCTACTAAGCCATCGTGTACCAGCTTGAATGCTAAGAGTCAGGCTGGGTTTCTCGTGGTTTTTGCACAAATACTTTGTAGCCCATTACAAAGCATCTGTCAACAGGCCAGATTTAAGCTCTGTAATTGGAATTTCCCATTAAATTGAGTTTATAAGAATGAATCAATGTACAAATGAGATCACCCTATTGGGACAACAAGTGGAAAACAGATCTAGTAAAAATGTAATTTTAAATACAAAAATAATAAGACATGGTACTAAATATGCATGATCTAGATGTAGGTGGAAATAGCTTTTTTAACAGTAATTTTTAATGTAAAATAGCAATTTAAACACTAAGATAAATGTATTCACATATAAAATAATTAAGAACCTAAATAAAGACTGTATGATGAATTCTGTTCTTAAGAGAATTTTAGGGTTGTGGAAATTACTTTAGGGACCTGAAATCATCAGAATTAAGACTGATCATTTAAACTGGCATGAGTTTACAGCATATGGAACGAACAGCATGCATTATTTTAAATACATGCCACAGACAAGAAGTGCAATGTGTGTACAAATACATGGGACTACAAATCCACATAACACAGAGTCACAGAATGGTTGGGGCTGGCAGGTACATCTGGAAATCATTCAGTCCCCCAGCCTGCTCAGGCAGGGACAGCAAAGGCAGGTTTTCCAGAACCATGTCGAGTCAGGTTTTGAGTATCTCAAATCTTTCTACCAGTCGTCCAGTGTTTGGTCACCCTCACAGTAAACACATATTTTCTTCTGTTCAGATGGAATTTAATCTTTTTTTAACTTATGCCCACTGCCCCTTATTCTGCCAGTGGGCACCACTGAGCAGAGTCCAGCTCTTTCCTCTTCTTCCCTACCCTCCCAAGCCCCCCTCCCTGTATTTATACAGATGGATTATGACCCTCTGAGCCTTCCCTTCTCCAGGATGAACAGTCACAGCTATCTTGGTCTCTCCTCATGGTAGAGATGCTCTGGTCCTTCAGTGATTGTTGTGGCCCTGTACTGGACTCTCTCCACAAAGTCTGTATTTTATTTCCACTGGGAATCTCAGAATGGGACACAGTGTTCCAGATGTGTGTAGAAATTAAATGCTCAGAATGAAACTTTTTTTGAAGGACACAATATCATCTAGATCCAACAGCAGGGGACATCCAAGGAGGAAATTATTCATCAACTTAGAACAATTCTTGTATGAAAACTGATGACAAAAGACTATAGGACACCACTGGCTGTGAAATTGGAACTTGGAAGTTCAGTCATACTAAAATTATAATTTCTGTCCTTCCTGAATTTAAAATAAAAATAAAATTTGGTAACAAAAGTAGCATTTTATATGTTTTTCTGACACACGGTTTTATTTGATCTTATTGTCACATTCTGCAAGGAATAGAATAGGATGTTCTGAAAAATTGTGCCAGACAGGTCTCAAGGGACTTCACTACTAAGCAACACTAATGTACTCTACTGATCATTGCTAAGAAAATAAAGCCCTAAGTTAGATCAAAATGATTCTGTTTCAGACTGTAATTTATAAGTCACCTCAGGAAAAAGTGGGAATAGAAATATGATAGAACTGTCTGTGGCTTGAAAATTAAATGGAAGCACAGAGTGTACCCACAAGGTGGTGAAACATACAGAACTGAAGATGTCTGTGAAATTCATTCTGAGACACATAATTTTGCAAAACCCATTTTCTTTAGCTTTTCAAAGCAAGAAACAGGTGGAAAAGGTCCTGTGTAATTTTAGACATTCTCGTTCATGGGGGAAAAGTCTAAATATGACCTGACTTTAGGTCAAAAATATAAAGCCAAGGGAAAAAACCCTCAAATCCTTATAATTTTTGACTGAAAGCAACCTTGTGACTTTGGAGGTGTGATTCATGATTAGCATAGGCAAGTCTGCTGACTGCTTTAATGCAATAAATTGACTATTTGCAAGTTGGTACACTAAATAACAGTCATACTGATGATTCATGTAACACAAATACTAAAGAACAGTTGTCCTGATAATTCAGTCAGACATAGCACATTCAGAGGATGCTATTCCACCATTTAAGAAGAGAACTGAGCTCAGAGCTGTGCAGAGTAATACAGAATGTTTCCCAAGGATGATTGTGAAGACAGTGCAGCAATATGAGGGGTGCCTCTTAAAGACGTGCCCATATTTGCCACCATGCAGGCAGTATCACCAGTGAGAACATCCTGCTTGCCTCTAGGGCCATGGGGGAGCAATCAGAGGGGTGCATCTATTTCCCAAGCACTGGGATCACAACTGGGAGCGACTGCTTGCTGTGAAATCTGACATATAGGCATTAAAAACCAGGCATGGAACACCAAATTGAGATGTGTGTCCTAGGATAGTAGGGCTCCACACAGAAAAGGGAAAAAAGAAAAAAAAGGCAATGAAAATGTTTTTCAATAGGGTAGCCTGGAGCATGACAAACAGCAAACAGACATGTAGGTGTAGACAACTAAATTCTGTCACCTGCCATTGTGGGATGCCTGTCATGAGCTGACTGAAAGGGGTGACTAAACTGGGTGGGTCTGTAACACATCCAGTGGTCCAAGGTACCAGCAGCACCAGGTCATCTTCTCAAAATCCCTGCTGTCATCTGAGAGCTGACATTAGGGAGCAGGTTATAACTTCCTTCTTTTGTCTCTTTCAGTTTCTTCCTCTCACTGCAGTCAGAATTTACAACACAACTTCTTGCTTTAATTTCAAGTTTACTGGTAGCTGTCTCAATCTAGAACTAACCTGAGAATTGCTTTTATATCACCATTTAATGGCGATTACACAACTGCTTTTCATACGGAACGTGTCAAAATACCCACTGTGAGAGGACTAGAGCAACAGAACAGTAAGATATGCTGGGATGATATTTAAAATTCTAAATATCCTGGGACGTTTTTGACCTAATGTTGGTCTTTCTAGGCCAGGAATATGGTAATTCCAAGTCCGTTGGCCAGTTTGAGTGCTGTACTAACATTTAATGAACTTTGAATTTACAATCACAATATTAGGCAGTTATATAATGCTTCATTAGGAAAAACAGCATGGTCATGAGAAAGATGTTAAGAAATTTAATTTACTTTTTGCAAGGCAAACAAAAGTATCCTCTAAAATATGGCTGACACCATTACTCACTTTGCATAGTACCTTTACTCTCTAAGCAATCTTGATTGCAGTGGTCCACTCAGTTTGCAAGCTGACACTTAATATCAGCAAAGCTAATGTGACCAGCTCTTCAGGAGTGTCACTGGAGCTTCTTTTGTGAAATGTGGAGTAAATTTTAGAAAATGCTATACTTGATGTTGTTGTGGAAGGTACCATCGCAAACATGGTATTTTTGGCCACATCTAACATCATGGAATGGAACTGTGACCTCAACACAATCTGCAGACACTCTTCCCACCCACTTGAGTGGCATCAGGAACTCAGACATCATAGTTTGTTTATGTGCTGAGCTTACCATTCAAAGCATCCTCACTTATAAATCAGTATGGCCTGGAAACAGCTGAGAATGATTGGAACTATTTGCAGAGCTGAATATATACCTTTGTTTCTGAATCCAGTCCCTTAATGAAGACATTTACAAATCTCAAAAGTACTGCTACATTAATAACACTGTGAGAATGTGTAATCAATAGGTATGTAGAGATAGCAGGCTGAAATATTATTATTCAAACACTTTAATACCGCTTCAAGATTGCAATCACAAAAACTTATTCCCTACGCCAAAGGTGCAGTCATCTAAAACTCAGAAGATGGATTATAGACTCCTGCCATGGGACACAGAGCAGGCCTTTATTTCAGAGAAGAGGATAAAATCTCCCATTGCCATCAGATCAAACTGGCCAACCTCAGTGAGGGATACAAGGAGCCTCTCTGTGATCAGCTGTTGCTTACCAGAGGCACTGCCATTTCACCTGCTTTCTGCCACAGTACTCAGGCATACATCCCCTCCTAGGGAACTGTCCCCTCCCAGTCATGGAGACCCAGATCCAAAGGTGCTCACGATCTCATCTTCTCTGTGCACAAATAAAACACCTCCTTATTTAGAGCCCTCAGCTGTAAATCTCCTCCTAAAATAGGAGGAGATTAACCTGAGCCTAAAAATATCTATCTCTCTCCCCTAAGAGGGTGAGAACAATCAGCTCAGCTGTATATATTTACTTTACAGAAATATAAATTTAGGAGGGAGGAATCCCAGCTTTGCTGACAGATTTATCTCTGGGATGTTTTCAGCAAAATGGTTTGCTGCTAGCAGAGACTGGCAGTGAGGACTCTTTCAGTGGAAAAGGGGGGAAAAAAAGAGAAGGCTTATCAGGCTTTCCCTCTTCCCACTCCTCCTTCCTTCTTGTTTCTTCACGGGGAACAACACAAAACAACTATTTTCTTTGAAGAAACTCGGGCTGGGACTGCAGCAGTGCTAGATGGCAACTTGGACTAAGCCCTCTGTGTAGAAGAGAAGGCTAATGTGCAATTTAGGGGAAGGACTTGCTGGCCCACCAGAGACTGAGGTGTCATAAAGGAGCTGCCAGACTAGAAACTGAAATCCAAGTTTGCGCAGTGTCTTGAAGCTTTTTTCCTCCCCCCAAAACCCTAGGCAAGTAATTTTGTCATTAATGTACTGCAGTAGCACTAGGAGGCTCTAATTGAACCTAGGGACCCATAACGGCAGAGGCAATAAAAGCAAGTAATGAACCGTTCTATCTTAGCTCAGAAGAGACTGTAATTGTTCTTTGCCTCCTTTATCCCCACCTACAAAATGCAGGCAGCAGAGACCTACCAACCTCATACTGGCAGCATGAGAATGATTCCAGAAACATTTATGAAATGCTTAAAAGCCACGGAAACAGCCACCTTAGAAAATATGAGGCATTAAAAACCTGGCTTGTACAGCAGTGGAGCAGTATTTACCCACTTGTATGCCAGTGGTATAAACCCGTGTCACACTGGTTTGCCATGTGGTCGCCATGGCTGGCAACCATAAGCCCTGGCACTGCCTTTTGTGGCACTGAGAGCCCAGTAATGTCTTTGCAGTTTTGTGCTCAAGGGCCATTTGAAAGCTTAAGCACACTAAGCACAGAGTCTCTGCATGTTGTTTTCTACTGCAGACGACTCAAACTGAATCAGTCTCGTCCCGTAATCAGGCTGAAACCTCCAGTGTGGGAAATGCACACTGATGTTTGTACCATCAGCAAAGCACCCTGGATCTCCACACTGCTCCACCACAATCCTGTCTAGACCTCTTTCACGAGAGACAAAAACCCCACCGCTGAAAGCCCCCCGTCAACTCTTTCCCCTGCCTGAACGCTATTTCCTTGTGCTCAAAACCACCACCAGTGGAGCTTTTCTCCCCCCAAAAGCCTGACGCACGTGGCCACCTCATGAGGAGGAGCCTGCTCCCAGGGCAGGCAGCGGGTAGGCTTTCAGTGGTGGCTGCTCCAGGGGCTCTCTGCAGCTGCTACAAAAGCTGCTGCTGCCGCCACCCCATGAAGCTCCTTACTGATACAAAAACCGGGCTTCATTAGGGACAATCTTGCCTGTGTTGGGGGCTGGTAGGGAGCCAAGCCCTCGGCTGCTGCACGTCGACAGAGTTTGCAGCCTGGGGTTAGTGCTGGCTGCAAGACAGATGGGGAAGACAACAGCTTTTTCAGATCATATGGCAAATGCCCTGTGCAAGCAATTGTTCTTTCTGACTCCCTTTTTCACTATGTTATGAACCTAAGTGGGAAAAACTCGCTGGCTTCTAAGCAATGGGTGAGCAGAGTAGAGGGTGACTTACCCAGAGCAAGGCACTATTCAGCAGGAAAGCCATCACCCAGCCAGGGGAGTGGGCTACAGTGAATGCTGCTGTTTTAATATATTTTTTTAATTATCTCAGTAGAAAACAGTAACCATGTATACGTGACAGTATTTGGAAAGTTAAATATCTACAGTAACTGCAAATGTGTGAAGAGCATATGTGTGTCACTGTGCACTGTAATGGCCCAAGCAAAACGGACTATGTGAACATTTTAGAGAGCTTTTAAAAAGGGCTCTTTTTCCTTCTGTCTAATGATCTATCTTCTATCTAAATGATACTAAAAAATATCATTTCTATGGGAAACCTACCAGACAAGTGATATTTTAGTCATACTCATTTGCAAGTTCTGATGCAGACTGCAGTCCCTTAACATCTGCTGCAGAAATCCATAGCACACAGTCCAGGCCCAGAACCCTGTGTTTTAACTTCTAAGTAGATTCCTGTTAGGAAAGCTACCTAGATTCTTCTGGAACACTTGAATATTTCCTTTTAAGCATCACTCTTGATGAATCTCCTGCCCTCTGGGAGTTCTGGGCTGCATTGCTCCACCCTGACTGTGGGACTCAGTACAAGGATGAAACTATTGGCAGCACTTACGGCCCAAAATGCTGGACTAAAAGAGACTATATTGCTGTACATGTATATCTGAAATGACTACAGGCTATGTTGCAACACCTGTAAAAAGGCTTAAGTATCTATTGTTATAACCCACTGCACTCAATGCAGAAGAAACAGCTCAGCTCATAAAAGACGCTTGTAGAAATGGTAGTGAAGATTCCTACTGTTTCATTAAGATCCTTTAAAAAATGGGACTTCCAGCAAAATACTGAAAATAGTCCATAGGAGAGATACAAAAGCTCACCACCAACATAACGCAATACCTCACTAATCTACAGCAGTGACTGTTTCTTCTGAACAAAGTATGGTTTTGTATTTCTGAGGTAGCAATGCAGAGAAAAATCGATGTCTAAGTTACACCAACTGGGGTACCATACACTTATCAACTTCAGACCTAGCAGTGCAGGAAAGTAGGAACTTCTAAAATACGATTCATCTCATCCTTAGGCTGGTATCAAAAACAATTCTAATGAATTCTAACTGCAGAAGTGCTTACTTCCTCTCAGTGGCCATAAAGGGATTCTAGACAACTAACTGGGGCATGTTTGTCTATCTGAAATTGTCATAGATCAATCCTGTTCATTCCCTAAGGCTTTGCTGTCAATGCAAGGCTTTTGATGTGGGCCAAATCACTGTGTTCATTCTGCACTATGACATTTAATTTTTTAAACAACACAGTCCCGCGACAAGTCATGTGTCCACTGATTCCAAGGAAACTAGAGGAAAATAACAGTAATGCCATTAGGTGGTCTCCACCTCCTCCATTCATTCTAAAGGTTGTATGGAAAATTAGTTCAGGCTAGATGCCTCTGCTTTAGTAGCTAGCTAGTAAAATTACTTAAGTAAAACTACAATGGTGGTTTAAGCTAGTTGTCTAGAGTGCCTTTCTGATGTGGCCACAAGCATCTCTTTATTGTGTCTGGAGATCTAGCTTCTAAATAGCTAAAAGTTAGGGAAAAAGTATTCCAACTAAAGTGGCAGTTAGTAGCTGGTGGTCATATGGGGTTGGAAGAGGAAGAAGTAAAATATATCAAATGTCTTAGAAATATTTAGTTTTAGTATTCACCTAACTTCACCGTATTTTAGTCATTCAATGTCCATTGCAATGGAATGTCTAAGGAAACAGTGACAGACCCTTGGAAAATGTAAAGGAAGATGTTACATGAATGAAGAGAACATTGCCAAAGCTATCCATTCTATATTAGGAGGCTTTTGCCTTAAACTGCGAAGTCACAACTTAGTCTTGAACTTTGCTGCTCAGCACAGAGAACCTCTATGGTTCTCTCCATGTGTCCTTTCTTTAAGAATGCACTAAAACATCCAGTCAGAGTCAACAAACTATGCTGCTTATCTCTGCTCTCAGGAATAGACTCGGGACCCTCTTCAGACCGTCCAAAGAGATGAGTAACAGAAAAGTTGCCTCCATACATGGGACTGCAGTTCCAGCTGTCCCTGGGAGCAACCTATGAAAACCTGCCAAAGAGCCATTCCTCCTTTTCAAAGTCTCTTAAAATTAACATTTGTCTTTATTTCTTATTCATTTAGTTATATTCTTACACAAGACTCTTACACACAGGTTTTGAGGGGCTGCGTACATTCTTTATCACATTTTACTAATCGAGAATTAGAGTCTATTTAGAAGGATTCTGTTTTGAAGTTCTCCAGTTCTCCTTCCAACCCTTGCAGTTTTACTGCAGCTCTTGCAGGTGCTAATGGGGGGAAGCATAAAATCAAGACACACTTTCACCTCAGTGCCTTCTCTGCATTAGAAGGAAATATCATCGGGGAAATTTCCCTTAAATACTTTGCAATAAAATCCTGAGGTACTGGTGAAGTTACTGCCTACTGATTACTCTGACTTCACTAGACTTCTTAGAGGAAAATAATTGCAGTGTGCCTTCTGCTACAGATATAGCCTGTGCAATTTCCTTTATCAAAAGTCATACTGTCACTTAGTTTGAGCTGTAAAAAAGGAAGATGTACATAAACCATGTTAACTACTTTCTCCAGACACCACAAATTGTACCTAGTGCTATTTTCTCATAAACAGTTGTCAAGTTCCCTTGTTGATCAACAGTGATCAACCTTCACCACCTTCATGTCTGACTAAAAATTCATCAGGCCTGTTTTTCCTCTGCTGAGGAGCTTGGGGATTTCATTATTTTCAGAATATTCATTAAACTTTCTACTTACTCTAAAAATCGTAGGTTTTGTTTTTGAAGGTGTTTTTTTTTTTTTGCTGCTGAGTGACTAGTTGGCAGCTGCTTCATGCATTTGTCTATTCCACAGTACAAGATCTCATAACTCCGTGCACTCGGACACTGTGTCTTCAAGAGACAGTTGCCATAAATAGACACCACTTTACAGTATTTGACATTGTCAAAGCACCGGGTAATGTTCACCAATAGCCATTAACTAATTCATCTTCAGGGCAACACCGATATAATTAACACATGAGTAAAACGAGATTTAGGAGTTAAGTCAGTTGCCTGGGCAGAGGCCTTCATGGTCTAGTGGATTAGACATCTGCTTCTCCAACCAAAGAAGTTGAGTCTAATCCTTTTTCTGACATTGATTTGCTGCATGACCTTACAGAAAGTCAATTAACTTCTCTGTCTCAGCTGCCCTAGAGATAATAATGCTTACCTACCTGGTGACACGGGGGCATTTTGAATCTGTACTAAATGATACTCTTAATGTATTCTTAGGGCCCATCAGTGGAAGAGGTGACACATTAAAGCTGTGAAGCTCTCATGTCCTTGCTATTTTATCTAATTCCTCCCCCACACACCACAAATAGCTTAGGGGTAAGGACAAATTTCTTAGGCTAAGGTGCTCCTTGTGCAACTGTGTCTGGCATCAGGAATTTTCATCAGATCCTGTTTGACCGGTAAAGTTATTTAGAATAGAGGTCAGCACTAGAATTGCAACGTAAAGTTTATTTCAAACTTGGCCATGGAAGAAAACAGCATCCTTCCCATATTACCATGAGGTAATGGACAGACAGTACTCCTGATTCAAAGGAAGCAGAGCCTGCTGCAGATACCCTAGAGCCTGTGCTCATGCACCATCCCCAGTTCCCTCTGAATGAGACTTCTGCAGGATAATTTCTACAGTTGTCCTGACCCATAGCAGGGATACAAGCCCAAAGGAAAAGTACCTGCATACATGCATCTCCTGGAGCAGACCCACCTGATCTTGCCATCTCTGAGCAGTGGGGCATTGTACGTGAGAGAAGAACAACTAAAATCTGCTCTTTTAAGTTTGTGAAAAGCCATCCTTGAACTTCTTTCCTTTTCACAATGTGCCACAGAGCATTAAAAAATACTACTATAGCTGGTATTTGAACGGCCTGGCAGGTATCAAGGCCGGTGGTGTAAACAGGTAACTTTGTATCCCTTTTTGTGAATTTGACCTTTCCTTTAATTATTTCTACAAAATATTCTTTTGCTACATAATGTTTCCTAGGCCCATAAAACCTCCCACAATTCTAACATAGCAAGAAACCAGTCACATGGGACATAAGAATTCAACATTTACCTTTATTTCTGTGAGCAAAATTAAAATTCTTTCTCTTTAATAATGAAGGAAACATCAGGCACATTTTTGCCTTTTGCCTGCTGAATTACAGCAAGCATGGTGAACGCTCATGCAGCCAGAAAATTAATAACCTGCTCCTGCTTCTGCTGTGACACTGATCACTTCTCAGCATCTTTTCTGCTGATGATCTGCCTGTGTGCCGGCTGTTTCATTTCACTGTCCTGCTCTCTCTACCCTCAGACTGGTTAGCACTAGTCTCTTCTCCACCCTCCCATCTTCACTGATAATGTGTTTAACATTTACTTTGATGCTACTCCTTGATGCTTTTCAAAATCCTTCTAGGAATTAAGACCATTAAAAAGAAACTCTTTGGGGAAAGACAAAGGAAAGCTAAAGCACAAAGTATATATGTGCCCGTGTATCATACCCCTGTAGGCTTTGTCTTGCTGCAAACCTGGAGATGACTCAATGCAAACCCATACTGCTGTAAATAGGGAATAAATACTGTATTCTCCTAAAATACATCTGGGCAAGTTCAATAAACCCTGATTTACTGGCTGCTATTTGCAAACATCTGCATATTAAATCCCAGTAAATTACTAGTGAGTGGTCAGATCAGTAATACAGAAATTCCCAAGGCTGAATAGCTTGTCTATAGCTTTTTCCCATGGATTTATTTACTTCAGAGGCCACTAGTGTGACTAGCACAGACTAAAAGTCTCCGTGTCTACACACTGTGGGAGAACTTGTGACTTGTAATAGCTTATGAAATGTACTCTAGGATTGTATTCTGGCCATGCCAAGGAGCATAAACTCCTCAGTGTTCATCCCTCAGTGCCTAGTTTTGGCATGGATTAAAATTACCTGTGTGCTAATGAGTGATTAATATGTAACACATTTGGCACAAGCAGAACAATTACATTTAGACAGATTACTGGGTACTCCTTCTAAGCGTTTGTAGGTTATCTTGTAATGTTATCTCATACACTTGCATGTTTGGTTGGGATGCTTTTTTTGTGTGTCTTTACTGTATGGACAGTTAGAAGCTGTACCTTTCTGCATCTAATCTATTAATACACTGAAGCATCCATTAGACCTTAGGGCTGAGATTCAGAACTCTGCTGCATCAGGCTCTTTGTTTAAATATGTATCTTTTACTTTTATATTGCGTATTTTGCAAGATTTCATAAAATTATGCAACATCCCTGTTCTATAGTCCACACTACAGACTAACAGGTGTGACTTCAACTTTATCTATCAATACAGTAAAGGACAAGTAACACCAGGAAGGACAACTTATTTTTCATCTTATTAATTCTTTCCGGTAGCTTTTGTTTAACCTTATATACAAATAATTACAGTTTCCTGTGAGATATTTTCCCTTTTTAAAGTTTGGAATTAAGTGGATGATTTTTATATATAATTTTTTTTTTAGGAGAAAGGTGTATGGACCTTCAGATATATATAGGCTTTTCTGTAAATTAATGCTGCTGAGGACAGTGAACACACTTCTACCTACAGTGACCTTGTAAAATACATTCAGATGAAACAGGGTCTACATGGATGGGAAGAGGGAAAGGAAATCAGTTTATCTTAAGTTTGGTAATTTGGTAATGGTTACTCTAAACAGTGTTTTTACTTCTTAGTATGATCACCAGAAGACAATGTATAGTCAGTATTAAATCAGGGCAGATACAGACGTTAAAAGCAAAGCTTAATCTTGCTAGGATTAGTGACTCTAAATTGATACGACTGAAAAACACTGCAAAATGCTGAAGTTAGGTGGCTTCAGGGCTTAGCAAAATGCCTTGCCTGGTAATTATCAAATGTCTTCAAATACACTGATTGCACCTGGAAGCTCTGATTGGATTACCAAAATAAACAATAATAATAAAAGAAAAGTTAACCGTAGTAGCCTCATTTGTACTTTAATTAAAAGCTTTGTTTTTAAATATAACTGATTCCCTGAGGCTATTTTTAAAGTAAGCTTCTGGCAAGGCAGCAGTGTGGTGGATTAGAGGAACTGAGGAAAAATCATCATTCAACATACAATTTGGAATAATGTGTGCATATATACAGATACATGTGTATACAATATCATGTAACAGGATATAGGACTGGATTTATTAAAGCCAAATGGAAAGATATTTCTTCTTTTAATATTCTAGATCTCTTTTAATATATGCAATGCAGATATTGCACTGAAGCCTGATTCATATAAATACCACAATGATTGCACATCAATCTGGTCAGTCCAGTGAAAGCTCTGTTTTACTACAAATGTAAAACCAAGTTATCATCTTAGCTGTCTGCATCTACAACTCTATCTAACAGTGGCTGTTACACTTGATGTGTATATATAAGACGTATCATCCATCAGCTCACTGCTTATCATGGAGCATGCAACCATGAGTTGAAAAGCAGCAGCCACAGATAAAGCACAGTTACGGAGAAGGAGCAACAGAGTAGCAGCAATGGGGTTGGACTGGGGGTGCTAATAAGTAGTGTTCAAAGTGGAGTGCTGGGGGAGACGGTGAAAGATCTGTATGA
Source organism: Pyrocephalus nanus (assembly GCA_038380795.1). NCBI lineage: Eukaryota > Metazoa > Chordata > Aves > Passeriformes > Tyrannidae > Pyrocephalus > Pyrocephalus nanus. The sequence continues at coordinate 85,445,025 of CM076259.1, forward strand.
GACATGGCTGAATATGAAAAGCCAGAAAACAAGGCATTTTTCTATTTCTTATTTCAGAAGAGAACTTACAGCTTCCAAATTTTAGTGGGCAAGCGTGTGCATCCATGGGGAAATCTTCAAGCTGCATGGGACATTCAGCAGAAATGGTCAATCTGTAGGGGAGTAAAAAGAAAACGCATGATTTTTTTTCCCTGCCTTTTCTTTAGGCCTCTCACCACAATACATGAGTGCTGCCATAAGCAAGCTTTGCCTGAAGGCTCCTTGTTCCTGTTTAACCCTCAGTTAAACTGGACGTGAGATAAGCCAGGTGGACCACTGTGTGTGCATGCCACAGGCCTTATCTAGTAACCCTGAGACACGTGAAATGATATTATTTATGTAAGGTGTCCCAATAAGACCATTCTTTCTTATTAGTACATGAAGAAACCCCTGTGATGGAGCTTGTGCCACACACCTTATACTTATCTCCTTTCTGTACCTACTGCAACTGGACTAGGAATTTGACTCCTGGGTAGAGCACTGTTACAGACATAAAGAAGCATTGACTTTATATGCAGATATAACTATTTAAACTATTTATAAATAAACCAAATAATTGTAAATAAAAGTAGATAATATAACTATTTATAACTATATATAAAGTTATATATCACCAAGGACATATATATAGCACTATAGTTAGCTTCTGTGGAAATCACATTGTATTGGGGTATTCCGTTTCAGTTTAACACACTGTGAATTACCTGGGCATCCTGTCAGCAAAAAACAACCGGGTGATCTTCCCTAGGCAATGTAATTGCCTAGGGAAGCAATTCTATCCTAGACTACCTTGCCACTGTGTGGCAAATACTTGATCTAGAGAGGATATAGCGGTAGGGAAGGAAAAACTCATAGGAAAATATAGGCATGTCTTATGGATGTTCTGTATGATTGGCAGATCAAGCTGAACACTAAAAAAAGTCTGAGGTAAATTTCTGAGCAGTGCAGCATCAGTTATACTGATATCAAATGAGTCAAATACATCAAATATATCAAGAGAGCCAAAGCTTACTTCTAGCACTAGTAAAAACTGTTTTGTTTATGCCATTTTGATATTTGCATAATACACAGTTTGCTCAGGAGAGTGAGGATGCAAATCTCGTTTTACATTATGAATAACCTTACGGCTTTCTCATTTTATGCTGCTATTCCACTTCAGAGGCAACAGACCAGAGACATCCAAAACCTTACAGACTGCCTGGTGCTGGGGCTCTGCTGGAGGGCAGCCTGGTTCCTTAGAAAACTGTTGCCTGGGGAGCAAAACTCTGCAAAGAAATCCACAACACCCTACTACCAGAATGCAAAAGTACACTTTCCTATCACAACAGCAACACAGAGCCATACTCCCCAGCTATATATACTCACCGCTTCCTATTAGCATCCCAAAGTGCTACAAAAACTTCTATCCAAGGGGGTTGTAAAGAGTAACAATCTGTGTACAGATGGCACAGTGTTCAGCCAGTCCAATTCAACAGAACATAATGATGCCTTGCCAGGGCACTCCAGCTACATAGAAAATAAACTGGGGGAAACAGCTCCACTCTCTGCCAACACAGAGAAATTCTGGAGCTTTACCAAAGGCTGGAAATGGCAAAATAAGCACAGAAGAATGTAATAGTATCATTGGCTAGAGATCATATTCCGAGGATAAGTTGGGAAATAGGAAGGGAAAAAGGCAAACTGCACACAATAATATAAAATGTAAAGATAACATGCCATAAAAAGCAAATGAAAAAAACTGCAGTTCAGAACAGAGATAGTGTACCATTTTGTAAGAACAGACAGGAGGCCAAAATATAGAAAGAAAATTACTGAGGCCTGAGATACCTGCCCTTAGGCAAAACTTTCCTTGGGCTTTATTTTTGTAAAAGAAATTTCAAGATCACTCAAATATGCAGTTGTCTGCAGTGGAGAATGCCCTTGGGCACCAAAGCCAGCAAAGCCAAAGTCACCAAGAGTGCTGTGTGGGTGAATTTTACAAGGTGGTTCTAGCAGCATCCCATCCAGACCTTGCATCTTTTTCATAAAAATCACTCTAATGGGTACTTGAAAGCAAGGTTACCATCCCTCCAATGCACTGTTATATTTTCCATGCTAAACACTGCAAATTTAATTTTCTTGATAAATTCAGAAACCTTGTTCCCAGAGCCCATAAGAAAGCTGGCATGTTTTACTGCACTACATCTCCTGCTCCTTTTTCTACCAACAGTTTAAGCATGTTATTTCAAAGGCTGAAACATGTTAATATACGTGCTTGTATTCTGCAAATATTGAGGGAGGGGATCCCTATATCCATCCTATAAAGACAACAGGTGTAGAATCAGGAAGTGAAGGAAGATTCAGAGCAAAATTATGCAGAAGACCTTCTGCTTCATCTGACTGTCCTATGAATTGTATCCTGCTGCCTGCATCTCTGGAAATAACCCTTGTGTATAATGAGGAAGGCTGTAGACATTCATCAACTGTAAATGTGGAAGAGAAGTGAAGATGATTTGTACAGAGACTGTGACCTAGTGGAATTTAATTAAGTCCCTCCAGAAATTATTTTTGCCTGTCTTAAATGAAAGGATAGCAGATAAGGCTGGAGGGCATCTGGCTGCCACTACCTGACTCAGAAGCCCCCAGAATCCTTCTGGTGCCAGGGCTACGCCTCTGTCCCCTCTGAATTCCTCATCCAGCAAAAGGTGGCACATCCCTTAAAAGGATGATGCCTGCTGCAGTCATCTGGGTCTATCCTGGGGGTAGGGAGAACCAAGTTTAGCAGATGTGAATGTGCTTGGGTACAGCCTTTCCTTTCATTAACACAAATTCTTTGCATGAAAAAGTTCTTTTTGCTCTATATCAGTGACATCTGCATGCTTCTTTCCTTTTCCAGTACCTCCGTCTTAGGACCACTCCTAGTCTGGCCATCTTGAACCAGTGAACTGGCTATGCTCTTTGTTACATGCTATTAAAAACCTTGTAGTTGAGCCTCTTAGGTGATTTTAAAGTGCTCGCTGAACACTCTCCTTAGATACCTCCTACAAAAGCGTGCATTACTAGAGGCTTTTGAAGTGTCTTGTAATGGCCTAAGTGACAAAAAATTTGACAGGAAACTTGCAAGAAAACTTGACTGTGGGTTCTCCTACACAGCACAAATGTCACCACCCTGAATTTCTGCAGGATGTTCTGTGCCAAGCTGGAGCTGCTTTTCATTACTGTGGAAGGACCTAAAAAACAAAGTCACTAAACTGACTCCTGGTTCAAAGAGACGGGATTTTCTATTGCATGCAGAAATAAAAGCAGCACAGCAGCCATCTCTTACACTCGGGGAGCAGGAAGCATGGGTCACTGCATACAGATTTGCTCCTCGGTGCAGAGTACAAACTATATATTCAGATCATAGCTTCAGGACTCACAAAAAATTATATCTGGGTCTACTCTTTCAAATATCAGGCGGGGTGATATTTGCACTCTTTGGTTTTTAACATTGTGACCAAGATTAGGCACCCTTTGCGTACTCTAGTTTACACAGCTGATTATAATAACATTACTCCTAGTTTGAGTTTATTTAAGGAGAAGGAAGCCTTGGCACCCTTTGAAACAGCCTCTGCCTAATCCTTTAAATAGGTGACTCCAGAATGATCTTGCTGTGCTCAGTGCAGCAGTTATCTGAGCTAGAGACAGTGCCCATACCAGGATTTTTCTGTCACAGTACAAGCATTTCTCAAAGGTAGCTCTTTTCAATGGAAGCATTTAAAAGCTTCCCTCCTCCACCATCATTCTGTCTTAATAAAATCCCTATAAGATTAGTTTCACTCAAACAGGGTTTATGACAAGATGATAGGCGGCTGTTAAAAGGTCCTTTGCAATGGGAGGATGAAAGTCTGATTTTATTGAAGATAGGGTAAAATTCTCCCTGCCTTAATGGGGCCCTGTTCACACAAAAAATGTAACAAACCCTGATTATAGTTGCTGATTTATTACTGACAAAATTTCACTTTCATAATGCTCCAAGTACTCACACTACTATCCAAATGTTAATCAACCAACAAAATGCTATTGCATACCTTAATTATCTGAAAAAAAAGTTAGGTCTACAAATTATTTAACCTGTCATCTATAATTGTACATGAAAGCTTTATCAAAGCTTCATTATATATAGCCTTTACTTTAAGAACATAAAGTGATTACTGAAGTTCTGTTTCAAGACACATAAACGAATATCCCTCTCAGAAAAGCACAACAATTTAAGCAGCAAGACTTCGTCACTCCAGAAAAGTCACCTTCAACAATTTCCACTGGGGAATTAAGCATGACAGTGCTTTCAAGAGACTGTTCCTTTTTAGCAAGAATGAAAAGGAGGTGGTGTTAAAGTCAAGGATGTGGCAAGGAAATAAATGCAGGTATTAGGGAGTCAGACATTTGCAGTGAGTGTGCTTCTAGGAGAAGTGAATGTCCCTCAGTAGAAGTCCCCGAGACAAAATGCATCCTGTCCTGCAGGACCCTGTTTTAGGGCACTGCAGGGACCTCTCAGCTGTCTCTGTGATTCCCTCAATGCAAGGGAAAAGAGTGCGGGGACTGAGCAAAGCTGTCATCTCTCCCCTACCCTGAAAGTGCAGAAAAACACCTTCTGGAGCATTATCTGCAGCTGCCAGGCAAGAGGTGAGGGCAGTCACGTGCCTGTGGAGCCCACAGACGGAGCAGAAACTTGCTTTTTCTTATCAGCTACTAGCTTTAGTATGCAAACAAATTAAAACAGAGAGCTTCAGGATAGGGTAGCGGAAAGGCAGAGTCACCAGTGCCTTCTGGGAGAAGTTAATTCAAGATAAGTGTTGAATAACAAGAAGTACTCAAAAAGGGGACACAAGGAAACTTTTGTTGATGCTAAGGTACTGTGGCCAGAGAGATACAAAGCTTTTCTGCCTGTTTGCCTTAATCCCAAAACCAGACCCATTTTCTTAGTTGTTTATTTCTGTGCCCTGCTCTTCCCTCTGATTAAAGGGAGCATTTTGATGCTGTGCTTTGGCCCCAGCTGTGCTGGCAACCAGTACCTGCAAAGGGGTTCACATGAGCCCAAGTGCTGTTCCCAGCATGAGGCCAGCCATCACCATTTTCCTTAATAAAAGGCAAAATGTTTGTTTGAAACTCTTTAATATTAAACATATCTCAATCTATCTCATCAGCATGCCAAAAGAGAGTTAATGGATCCAGCCTTAGTTAAGTCACATCCCACTCCATGGGGCTGGTTGTCTCCCTACAAAGGGAGACTTCAGGGCTGGGTCAGACTCTTTTCAGGTGAAGCTTCCCTGGGTACCTGCTCCAACAGCACCTTGGCAGAACAATCTGAGCCCTTGTGACATCTCCAGTATGCCCGTGGGCACACATGTGGATAGAAGAATAACAGAGAGTTGATGGGTTGGTTTGTTTTTTTTCAAACTGCGAACACGTGGTTAGGTTTGTAAAATTACTCATTTAGCCTTGCCTGAGGACAGAACACAACAATTCACCTGTTCTCCCGCTGTGATGTCTTGGGGGTACTTTTATAACCAAACCGTTATTTCTTTCAAAGGGTTTTAGAGCAAGAGTTGTTTCAGGCCCCAGCACAGTCAGTGTGTAGTCCAGGGAACTGATGTCTCTCTGTGTCCCTTCAGTAAATGCAACACATGTCTATATAAGCATATACGTATACACACACACACACATATATCAGAATGTGCTGAGTTGGAAAGGACCCACAAGGATCATCAAGCCCTGCACAGGATCATCATGGCTCTGCACAGGATGATCCTCAGGAGTCACACCATGCGTCCGAGAGCATCATCCAAACGCTTCTTGAATTCTCAGGATGGTGATGTGACCACTTCTCGGGGGAGCCTGTTCCAGCACCTAACCACCCTCTGGGAGAAGAACCTTTTTCTAATATTCTAATTAGAACCTTTTTCTAATATTCTAAACCTCCCCTGACACAATTTCAGGCTATTCCCTTGGGTTCTGTCACTGGTCACCAGAGAAGAGATCATTGCCTGCCTCTCCTCTTCCCCTCATGAGGAAGTTGCAGACTGCAATGAAGTCTCCCCTCAGTCTCCTCTTGTCCAGGCTGAACAGATCAAGTGACCTCAGCCACTCCTCATATGGCTTCCCATATGGCAGCCAAAACAGCCAAAACTGTTGCCTAAAAAGACCGCGGAGAAAAAAACTCCAGGCCAATTTAGTGTATAAGATAAGATAAAAAGAGCAGGTCCTTTAATGAGGCCATAGGCCCAGGGGAATAAACACCATGCATGTGCACCCAGACAGTTATAAAACCACCCCCAGTTCTGCCCAGTTCTGCCACCCAACACGTCCCTTTGGGAACTGGGTCTGGGGGTGTTTGGGACCCCTTCTTCCTCATCTTCATCTTCTTCAAAGCATGTACAGTCCTCGGAGTTCCTCCAAAGTTCTGGGGTTGAAGATTGCTTTGTCTGTGTGGCATCTCCTGGTCCAGGCCTAGGGTGAGATGTTCTTGAAGGTGTTTAGGCAACACCCTCAAAGCTCTTTACCATCTTTGTTGCCCTCCTTTGGACACTGTATAATGGCTTTATATACTATATTGTGGTGCCCAAAACTCCACACAATATTCAAGGTGAGGTCACACCAGCACAGAGCAGAGTGGGACAATCCTCCTCCTTGACCGGCTGGTGATGCTTTTCCTAATTCCCTTCAGGACATGGTTGGCCCTCCTGGCTGCCAGGGCACTGCTGACTCAGATTCAACTTGCCAGTGACCAGGACCCCCAGGTCCCTTTACATGGCACTGCTTTCCAGCATCTCATTCCACAGCCTGTACGAACATCCAGGGTTGTCCCATCCAAGGTGCAGCATTTGTCACTTCCCCTTTTTGAATTTCATATGGTTGGTGATTGCCCAGTCCTCTAAATTCCTCAAGGTCTCTCTGCAGGGCCTTCCTGACTTTGAGGGAGTCAACAGCTCCCCCCCAGTTTTGTGTCATCTGCAAACTGCCTTAGTATGCCTTCCAGTCCTTCATCTCAGTTCTTTAAGAAGATACTGAAGAGCACAGTGCCTAAGATGGAGCCCTGTGGAACCCCACTAGTGACAGGTCACCAGTTTGATGTCACCCCATTCACTATTACCCTCTGTGCTTGACCCATGAGCCAATTGCTCCACCCACCACATGATGTGTTTATCCAGCTGTGTGGTGGACATTTTGTCCAGGAGGATCCTGTAAGAGACAGTATTGAAAGCTTTACTGAAATCCAAAAAGATAACATCAACTGGCTTCCCTGGATCAGCCAGGTGAGTTACCTTGTCATAGAAGGAAATCATGTTGGATAAGCAGGACTGTTCTCTCATAAAGCCATTACTGGCTGTGGCTGATGGCTGTGTTGTTTTTCAGGCATTTTTCAATCCTTTTCAGAACAATCTTCTCCATAACTTTTCCAGGCACTGAAGTAAGACTGACACACCCATAGTTTCTAGTGTCCTCCTTCATGCCTTTCTTGAAAATCAGGACAGCATTTGCCAGCTTCCAGTCAGCCGGGACCTCTCTGGATTCCCAAGACCACTTAAAAATCACCAAAAGAGGTTTTGTGTTGACATCAGCCAGCTCTTCAAGGATTCTGGGATGAGTCCCATCAGGCCCCTTAGACTTGTAGGGATCCAGCTGGAGCAGCAGATAATGTGGATACCTATCTCCTTAAGAAAGTCACTGTTCTGCACTGGGAGCAATTCTTAGTCAAGAGGTGCAGCTGCAGAAATCAACATTACAGATGAATAGAATTAGCTGAGGTGAATCCCACCCATCTTGCCTGGTGCCCTCCACCACAGCATTTTATAGATTACTCCATATCAGTTGGATATTTCAGCACAAATATAAATGTACTTCAGGGGACAGTACTTCTGATTAGGCAGATGAAGATTTTAATTTCAGTCTAAGGGAAATGATTAGGGAGTCCACTGTAATGTTATCCTCCCCGATAATAAGAAAAGACAGCACAAGCATAATAATTCTTCAGTCCTTCCAAAGTCCCCAGCCTCAGAAGCTACGCCTAGCTGCAGATTGGGCAGACAGAGCCACCAAGGCAGCTGTGCTTTCCTGGGGATGCATGGGGGGCATCCATCGGGGCACTGCTTCCCTCTAGTTACTTTTCAGTCACCCCACCTGTGCATACCCAGCACATCAGGTCAGTCCTCATGGTTCGTCCCCATAAAGCAAAGGAATCTGGCAGAAATTGTTCCATCTAACCCCAAAGGAAAGTTGGTCTGCCTCTGAGATCAGCACAGATCTGGAGATAAATCTGTACCTTTTGTAACCCCTCGAAGTCTAAGCAAGCATTCCCCTCATCCAAGGCAGGGCCAGTTCTGTTTTGGGCTTTGTCTTTAATCAGTTCTGCCCTGCTGTGTGAGCTCCCATCTCTGTGATGGAGATCTCTGCGGGGCTCTGCCCACTTTTATTACCAGCAGAATATGCCACTGTCACACACTCTACATAGGAACTATATTTAGGCAGGTCATAATTGCCCATTTTGAATGTGTAACACCACAGTCTCCCCTGATGCCTTCCTCTACCTGTGGGTAAATCCAGCCCTGGATTTTTCAAAACAACAAGTTTTGGTTCCTTGAAGGACAACTTTTGAGAAAAGGGGCAATGTGCAACCAAAGCAGAGAGATGGAAACCAACAGGCTTGGCGTTAAAGCAAGAATCCTGCTGCTATCCTCAGGGAAGGGCCCTTCATTTCATATATCCCTATTTTCTCTTGCTCTGTCAAAATCTGAATTGATGAAAAGCAGCTGAGAGTCCTTGCCACCATGGCAGTTTTCTTCACTCTGCAAGATTCAGCTCAATGTGAAGAAATTATTTTTTTGCTTCTAGCTTCAGGCAGTTTGAAGCTTGAGTATGAAAAAAAAAATGTGGCAAGTCTAACACAGGGAAAGGAAATGCACATTTGTAGGGCTTCATAGCTCCTAATTAATTTTGTAATATTTATACGATGCCTAAGAAGCATTCACAGATCCATGTCTGTAAATATAAAGGGGTGTGTAAATGAAATCTTCCTTTGAAATAAGAAAAACACATTCAAATTGAAAAAAAATGTTCCCATTTAGACGGCTGGCTGATGGAAAATGAAGAGTTCATTTTAAAGAATATATTTACAGAATCAGAAATTTCTGAGTAGGAAGGGACCCACAAAGATCCTGGAGTCCAACTCTTAAGTGAATGGCCCACACAGGGGATTGAATCCCTGACCTTGGTGTTATCACCACCAAGTTTTAACCAACTGAGCTAATCTCAGGGTCAATATTTGCTGGCCACTTTTCACTCAGGGGCACACAAGCAAACCCTCATCTGGGAAAGGCTGCCTTCTGGCAAAGTCAGAGTTTAAGAACCCTCACATTTTTCACAGAATAATTTTCCTGTAAAGAAAAACAAACAAACAAAACCTGGCTTTCCCAGTGGTGGTCTCCAAAGCAGTACTGTATCTTCTGGTCAACTGGTTTTATGATCAATAGCTTTACAGCATAAAATGGTTAGTTTGCTAATCCAAGTCCTTTATGGAAGAGCACATTTTGGGCTAACATGCATCCAGGACATGTGTACACTTGCACATACAATTTTAATGCTCAGTGTTAATGTAAGAAAAAATATTTTCAACCTAGGTAAACCTGTATGCACTACAGCAGAGCAAGCAGTGTGGTTATACTGCCATCAAGTGGATAGTCATCCCACACATTGCTGAATTGTAAATATCTTCCAGGAACTGAAGATAACTGTATTTCAGGGCTGTTCTAAAAGTTTTGGAGTTTTTTAACACTATACTGAAAAATGTCTGCATTCTCTAGCTGATAAATTATTCATATGCAAATTACTGGGACAGATCTAACTGTAAGCTCTCTCAGGATCTCCGGGAACCTTCAGTCGCCATAATAAGATGGGAAAAATCTGTTTGTACTCTCCTCAGATATATGACCACGTTCTGTTTAAAATCCCAGATTATATCAGGTGCCTGAAAGTCCCAGTGGTAGCAAAAGGGATTTGGAGTCCTTTCAAAGTGATAGTGAGAATGGGGCTCTAATGAGCCTAGCCCTTGTGATGGCACAAGAAAGATTTTTCAATACCTACAAGCTAATAGAAAATCATTAAAAATGCCTATGAGCTGCTGGTGAAAAGTTAATTCATTGTCCAAAATTTTAGCTCTAGTGAGTATGCTTTACTTCATACAGTTTTTGGCTTCTTTGCAGCATTTTTTCTGGCATTCTGCAGCACACTTTACCAAAACTTCTGTCGTTACAGAATTCCATTTGCCAATTCCCACTGAGCAAAAAAAATGCAGCTCACTGAAACATGACGGTTCTCTTCTTAGTCTAAAAATGTTGCTTAAATCACTGTTCCAGTGTTTCAGAATAGCTTCATGGACTTAATGAATTCTATGTTTTTTACAACATTTATTTCTCAGATAAGATAAACTGAATGTATTTTAAGTTTTAAAGGGAAATAATCTTATTTTTTCCCTCCATTCACAATGACATTTTTTATACATACTAGTAAAATATGAAGTATATTTTCTAGTGCTTTTTATTCCAGTCCCCTTACTTTAAAATAAAAAATAAAAAATTTAGAAGTGGAGCTGTGGACAATACTCCCCTCTAGGGGCAGAAACAGAATTTGCAATATTCCATTCAGCAGCACGTAATTTGTAAATTACATTAGCAAAATAAAACTAATAGGGCCTCCCAAGTGAAAGACAACCAGAATTATTAAGTCATTCCCAGCAGAGAACACTGCTGCTTACAAAATCTGTCTAAAGGACATGTTGTGTTTCTATATTCATGCAGAAGGGTTTTAATGCCACACATATATAGAAGCCCGTTTTTCCGATTTCCCTAGCAACATACACCCCATCAACTTCTGACCTAGACAACATATCATCAAATGCAATATGCGCAGAGTACATTTTTCTTTATAAGTAAACATGTGTGTCATGAAAACGTATGCCCTGACAAGTGCTAAAGCTGGAAGTTTCCTCAGCTGATCATACTGGTATATTTGGAAGTGAAATAGGATGGAAGGTCAGCATCGGCTTGGCTGCTTCCCTCCTCTTCATTCAGGCAGCCAGATGCGAGGTTGCAAAAGCAATTCAGGCATCTCCGTCAATGACAGAGGGTCCAATCCTCCCTCCACATAATACTCCTACGTACAGTCTGGGAAGCTCGCAATTCCTCCTTGGAAACGAAGAGAATGCAGAGCTAACAGAGGGTTGTCTACACATCCACAGATCCTGAGAACTGAGTAAGCCTGATGGGAGCTAGAGGAAATGGGGCTGAAGCCCCAGTTTGGACTCAGTACCTTCACAGCACACTACCACTGAGACAAGCAGCTCTCCCCTCAAAAAGCCCAGTGTTGCCTAGCTTCTCATGAAAAGCCATCCCAGGAAACTGCTGAGCTACCACCTTCATCAGGACATGCCAAGGCAGCTGAAGGGGCTGGCTGCTTGTCACAGTCACCTCTGTACAAGTTAGGAGGGGTTCCTCAAGCCACCTCCTGGCACAGCATTGCTCACGCTGCTGAAACACTCATCATGAAAATCTGCAGCCTCTAAAGAAGCACAGCTCCATGCACGTTAGAAAAGCAGGCTCCTGACTCACGTTTAAGCAGACACTCTCTAAAGTTATTACTTGCAGTAGCGGAAGGCAAGCTATTTTAAAAGTTTTGTGCTCCATTTCTTATCACATATGCCACAGTTAGTGGAAATTTCATTTCCGCACACATGCACATCCCCACACAATACTCTAGCAAAAAAAAAAAAAAAAAAAAAAAAAAAAAGAGTTATGTTGCATGGTTTTTTAGGTTACAAAACACTGTTTCTTTCTGTAGTCTACAAAATCACCAACCCCCAAAAAGTCAGGGGAAAAAGGACTGAGTGGAACAGTGAGAAAGTCTGTGTCAGACCCATATTTTTCTCCAGCTGCATATGTTGAGCTTTTCCTCAATATATGTGGCATCTGACAATATTCTGCCATTTGCACCCAGCAGACATCCATCAGTTTAAAGTCACCCACAAGAACAAGGGCTGGCGATCTTGAAACCTCCACCAGCTGCTTGTATTCATCACCCTCTTCATCCTGGTTGGGTGGTCTATAACAGACTCCCACCATGATGTTGGCCTTGTTGGCCTTCCCCCTGATTCTGACCCATAAGCACTCGACCTTATTGTCACTGACCTCAAGGTCAAGAGAGTCTCTAACAAATAGACCCACCCCTCCACCTCTCCTACCTTGCCTGTCTCTTCTGAAGAGCTCCAGGTGCCTGTGTACAAAAGCATAATCTCCTTGAGCCCCAACAAGTCTTAACCACAGGTCTTGTGAGTGAACTCGAGGCTTGCCCTCCCGATGTGCAGCATTGTGTGGCCCCACAGCAGGACACAGCATCAGCAGGAGTTCAGCACCCCAGTTGGTTGGGATTGTGCACTGGAAACCCAGGCGTCTTAACACCCAAGCTCCTGAGCACTTTACTGGGTCTCATACCTGCGACTCTGGGCTCTGAATAGCACTTTATTGCTTGGTAGGTTTTTCCTTTCATCTTTTCTTCAACTGTTATGCATACGACTATGCTCTTGGAGAAAACTGTGTTGAAGATAGACAGCAGTCTTAATTACTACTGGCTAATTACCTTAAATGAGCAAATTGCCATACACTGATGTGAGATTTGGCCTGAGAAGAATTTCACACAGTCCTCTAAAATCACCAATATTATATCTTCTATCTAAGTTACGCAGTGATGAAGCTTGACAGTATCCTCTAATCAGATGAGAAGCATGACCCTGAAGATCTGAGACACCAATATAACATCTCATATTTGTTTTCAGGATAATACTTGCTAAAGCAGCTTCACAGTGCTGCTGGTGTATTTCATTTCTCCCTATGATCATTTGCCTTTTAGTACTATTAGTGAAATGAAAAAAAAAATAACAAAAGCTCCAAGGGTTTGAGATATACTGCCTCAGAACAAAGTCTCAGTTTCTGGTCTTGGAGACTGTTCTGCTACAGTCTGCACTACAGCTGCAAATACAAACAGTAAGAGAGAACAGATCTTCATAAGAAAGCTGAACTGAATCATCAAATCTGTTGAGAATATGCCTTCCATTTAATCAAAGGAAATATTTAAGCACTAGCAGTATTCAGAAGCTACAAATTAATTGGTACTCATAGGCAGTGATTGTGTTCTCCATTTTTCTTGATATTCACGTAAATACATGTGAAAGATTGGTTTCCCAGTTCTAATAAGGGTGGAGAAAGTGATGCTCCCCACAAGTATTTGCAGGGTTAGTTGGGAATCAGCATCAGAGGAAATCAATCCTGGTTATTACCTCATGGTATACAGCAGAGTGCCATCATCCTCCAGCCGCAGAAGTTTGTTTGGGGTTGTCATGTTGTGAGCAATAGACTTCTTGCCATTGTGGAAGAAAGTGTCTGGGGTCCAAATCTTGCTGGCAAGCAGGTTGTTAAGAGGGAGGCGTTGCATAGGTCCTTTGAATCGCAGCCTTTCATCTTTCCAGCTTTGTCGGAAAAAAACATCAATGGTGTATTCCTGGAACAAAGAAGCAGTCAAGGTACTGCAGGATCTGAATAGAAGCAATAGTTCCAAAAATGACTTTAGCAAAGTAAATGCAACAGTGTTGGCAGCCACATGTTAACTTACCATTTCTGTATCTGACACAGGACCAAAACTGGTAACATAGATGTCTGTTTTCACCTGAGTTATTCTCTCTGTAATAAATATGGGCTTTGCATTAGCAATTATTTTAAGATGCAAATACATACTTGTGATGCATTTATGTATTAAAAATTTCTGAATCACTCAAAAATCCCCAAAAGATGGAAATTAAGAGGATGCTTGAGGAGACATTTCATCCTTGATCAAATGCAGGGAGTCCAGACTCTGTTCTTCTAATTAGAAAGAAACTAGACCTTCAAGAATGCTATTCCTCTGAAAGGCTTCTACAGATCATAGAAACACAGAATCATTTGGGTTGGAAGGGACTTTAAAAATCATCTTGTTTGAACTGCCCTGCCATGGGCAGGGACACCTTCGACTAGATCAGGCAAAGACCCATCCAGCCTGGCATTGAATCCTTGAATGATGGAGCATCCATAACTTCTCTGGGCAACCTGTGTCAGTGCCTCACCACCCTCACAGTGAAAAATTTCTTCCAAATACTGAATCTATATCTACCCTTTTCCAGTTTAAAACCATTACACATGTCCTATCACTACACTCTCTGATAAAGCTCTTTCCTCTAAGCCCCTTTAAGCACTTGAAGGCTTTTATGCTCCCCAGAGCATTCTCTTCTCCAGGCTAAACAACCTCAACTCTCTCAGCCTGTCTTCAGGGAAAAGTTGCTTCAGCCCTCTTATCATCTTGGTAACCTTCTCTGGACTCACTCCAACAGGTCCATGTCCTTCTTATGCTGGGGCCCCAGAGCTGGACACAGTACTCACAAAAGCAGAGGAGCAGAATCACCTCCTTCAAACCACTGGCCACCCTTCCTCTGACACATCCCACCATGCAATTGGTTTCCTGGGCTGTGAGCACACATTGCCAGCAGTTACTCAATTCCTGCTATGGGATGAGATGAAGTGTATCTTGGAAGGACCTATTCCCCTCTGCTGGCTTGGGTGATCTGCCTGATTTTAGACATCTATATTAGAGATGTCCAAAATAAGGTGAAATTATTTCTGCCCTCAAGTCTCTAAGTCCTTCTGGCATCTTTTCAAATCTGGTACTAATTTAATTTAAGGGCAGAAATTTCAGAAGTTCGTTATATAAGATAAGAGCATCAAGCCCTATTTTCAAGCATTTCTGTGTAAAGTGAGAGGAGAAGGAGAGAAAGGGATGAAAGCAATGTGTTGGTCTCACAAGAGGAAGGGGTGGGGGTAGCCAGATTAAAAAAGGGCCAGGAAGAAACATAACAGATGGTTTACACATGGGTAGAAGATGAGAGAAATCTGGGGGATAGAGAGCTGAAGGAGGGCTCAACAAGGTTAGGATGGCAACCTATTCACACGCTATTCACTATTCACATGCTGTGGTTTTAAAATAGCTGCTGTAGAGGTTATCAAAATGACATATCAATACAGATTTTCTGTAGTTGTCTAAAAATGAATGGTTTGGGGATCTGTTTTTAAAAGAGAGATGTGTCACCAGCAGAATTTTATATAGGCTGACCAGTAAGGAAACCTTGCAGCAACCTGCTAGCATATTGTCTTGCTCATCTTAGGAAGTACCAGAAAGAAAAAACCCAAACTGTATCCAGTTACAGAAAAAATGTATCACAGATGCTCTCCTAAATCAACCTCAGATGACCTCAGTGACTGAAAGAAGACAACTTTCACTGATTTTTTTTTTTTTTATTGTGGCCCATTTGCTAGGAGACAAATCCACTTTCTGGATTTGGTTTAGTTAATCAAACACAGTTCCCTCATCAAGGCCAAGAGCAGGTACTCATCTGGGAGGGCATCATGTAGAGGATGGTCCTGTATAGCAGGGGACTGGCCACAGCCAATGTGTTTTCCTACCTCCCAGTCCTGGGCGCAGTCGGTTGTCATAGCCGTCCAGCAGACCATCCAAGATCCTGGTGAATATTGTGATGTTATCATTGGTGTCCTCTTTTCCTGACGGTGTTGGCGTTTGTGAGAAGCTATTTCGTGCAAATGAAAGAAAACATGTCAAAAGCCATGCTGGCTCCAGTCTCAAGGGAACTTTTCAATGGAGCCACTGAGCCTCTGTCCTCTCCTGCTGCTCCAGCTGAGTAACATAGGGAGCTGCGGTGATTTCATTTTGTCATTGCTATAAGTAATCCTAAATAGCTCACCCTGGAGGAGGATCCGAAGAATGATCCATGCCATGGAGGTACAATCCTGGGGAGCTGGATCAGGGAACACCTGAGCCCTTTGACCCTCTGTCCATAATGCACGGGTAGATTCCTGTCCCCCATGCTGCCCTGGCCCACATCAGCACCACCATTTCCCAAGTGCTGGCATTTCTCCATCCCCTAGAGGGAGTAAGGTCAGCCATGGGGCCAGCAAAAGCTGTTACTGGTTTATGCCAGGTTAGCTCTCCATTCTTTGGGAACTACATCAGCTGGCAGGGGAGCTGCATGAGCAGCACGGGTTTGCCTGGGGATGCACCTTTAAGTCTGCCTGAAGGTAGTGTCTAGTCTTTATATGACAAACAGCTTCTAATTTTCAAAATATATGTAATTTATTTCCAGAACAAAGGATGAACTCTAACCTTATTTGAGGATAACAAACTCCCACTACATTCAAAAATCCCACTGGGGTACCACTGGGGTATCTGAAAAACGTACTGCTGTGCAGAAAACACAATTGTTCACTCCTCCTCTTTCTTTTGCATAAATTAGTTCTCCCTTGTAGTATGCAAATAAAAGCACTGTGCAGTGGGCCATATTCCATATCTTTTGGGCCCGATTTGTTTTTAATCTGAACTCTTTTTTATTTCATCATTTTATCCGTGGCTCAGACCTAGGAAGCTACTCACAGCTCACAGCACAACTAAAACTTGCATTTTTATATCTGTCTGATTTTCATTTAAAGATGCTTAGGAGAATCCCCTGCCTACTAATGCCTTTGCTTACCTAAAGAATAGACATGGGAGTTATCCATAAGCATGCTTCACCTGCAGAAGCAATGAATATTTCTTAAGACAACAAGTTCGCTCACTCTTGGTTCTTTTTCAAGATTCAGCCTCTGCTGAAATCGCCAACAAATGCTCCAGCTGTGAAAGGGCACACAGCCCCACCAGGAACCATATACTCTGCCTCATGCCCACTGCCAGCAGATATAAATTGTTTACACTCCAGCAACTTGAACTCGATGCCAGACAGTCATCAGGAGATAATTAATAAATAAATAAATAAACATACAAACCCCATGTTTATTTATTACCAGTCCCCAGGGAAATAAATCAGTAAATAAATAGAGAAGATCAGAGCATCTCTCTGAACAGCTTGCCTTGCAGAATGGTTGCAACACGTGTTTGACTTACCTAGCAGAACAGGATTCATACAAAGAAAGAAGGGACCTCAACTTGGTTTTACCTGCACAAGGCTTCCACTAATGGGACCTCACTGACATCCATGTAATAGATCTGGAAGTTTTAGTGACACCAGACCTGGCTCAGAACAAGTTGCTCTTGGCCACATATCCTCTCACAGACATGGGGACCCCCAGTCCTGCGCCTGTCTCCTTTACAGTTTGTGTGCTTCTGCGGAAAAAGGAAAGGACTGCAAAGCCTCTCAGAACAGGGGAGTAAAGCAGGGCAGTGGGGGTCCCTGAAACACCAAAGTCCATGCAAATGCCTAATTGAGGATGTTCCTTGCAGTCTGAGTGCAACTGGCACTGCTGTGACGCTCAGAAGGATCCACACTGCAGAGCCCAAGGCCATTAAGGATCTCCCCTTCAGTGCAGGTGGAGGCATAGCCACAGATCTTGACCATTTTTCAGGCCATTCATCTCTTCACGGTCAAAAGACCAAATTAATTCCGTTTTCTATGCTGTGACGACAACCTCCAGTGAGCAACTGAGGCAGACAAGATAATGGACATGTTTGACTTTAATGAAAAACAGTTAATCCAGCACAGCAAACTGATTACATAAACATTAGCCATCCTTGCATGCTGAACCATTCAAAACAAAAGAATGTACACCTTTTTGTCAGTTTTAATCAAAGGGATTCTCCACATAAAAGTGAATATTTACAGGTAGCAGCCTAACAAATGCAAAGGAATTCAAGCAGGAGGCAGAAGTTACAGATGTTCTTTACATGCAGCAACCATAACTAACACTTTGATAAAATCCTAGTGCCAACCACAAAAATCCAATACACCTAGAATACTATTTTCAACTTTTCTCATCTATTTTATCTTCTTTTTTTCATAAGAAAGAGATATGCATCATGCTGTCTGCCTGCTACACCGTATCAGCGTAGGAACCCATTTTCATTTTCTAACTGCATCTGACAAAGGAGCAGAGAGATCAAACTTCATTTCATTCCTACAAGTTTCATGAGAAGCTGTGACTAGACAAGGGGAGAGCAATCTAAATTAGTGCCTCATTAAGTAAAAATGTAAGGTTAGCAGTCATCTATTCCCTCTGGTTCGCTGACTGGGCCACTCAGCATACATGTAGCTCAGAAACAGCCTCAGCAAGACCAGCCCCCCTCCTCTCTGGTAATTAAGAGGTATGGAGGAGACTTCCAGCGTGATTAGGAAAGATCCTGGGAGAAAAGGACAGCAGAGGTAAAATGTAGGTGTTGCAATGGGAGATGAGAACAAGGGATGCCAAATGTGGAGATGGGATTATTGCAAAGATTTGGTGCTGGGGGCACAGGATACAAAGGTTCACTAGTTTCTCTGCTCTTGAAAAAGCTTGCTATTTTTAGTGCTTATGGCTGAATTCAAAGCCAACTGAACTCAGAGGGAAGATTTCCATTGAACTATTTTTGTGGGGATGGGACAAAATACACTAAGTTCTCCTAACTGCTCCTCTGAATTTAACAAGAGTAATTGATGCTGCTTCCTTCTATCTCACCTATGTACATCTCTTACAAGAATAGTACACACATCCCATAAACTGAAATACTTCTATATCTCCACAAGAAAAGCTAATTATTAAGGGGAGAAGATGGGGAATCAGCTACAGTAAAGACTTACAAAAAGTCTGCACTTCTGCAAAACTGCAATCCAATTTTGATTTGGCAGATCGCTTCACCCATAAAAAAAGGCACCTGATGCTGAATTTCAGTGATATGTCAGTATGATGGGAAGCTGCATTTGTAGATAGATTGCTGTTTGCTCTTGTGTAAATGTTACTTTTTCTTTCACAGAAAGTTAGCATTTAATTTCTATTCTTGAGATTGCTGGTGAAATGCGTGTTTTGGAGTAAGGTCTGAGGTTGTCTGTTATGACACAAGACATTTACAGAACTTGCGAAGTTACATACATACATTAGATACTATATAGCTCTATGAACAGAGAGAAAACAGGTGCTACCCTAAACTAATTATTTCCACACAGCTAAAGATTTAGTTTTATCAACATATTACTAGGTAAGCACATTATTGCCTCTCTGCAGTGGAAAATGTTTTTATAGCAGAAATTTTCAGTATGGATAAAAATAAACCTAGAAAAAAACCTTAGGAAAATGCTAAGAAAACTCAGAGATAATTGCATTTAAAGCTCATTATTGAACATAAACTAAATCAACCAGGAATACTTCTCATCACATTTATTTAATATTGCAATTTCAGGGTAACTGAAAAAATGAGAAGCCACAGAAGGGGCCCATGAGTGTAAAATGTAATAACTCTCTAAATATGCTCAGCTACCTCTTCTGATGAGTTCATCATCTACCATTTTAAACATCGCTGTCTTTTTTGCCATCCAGTCAAAATCATAACAGGTACTATTCATAGCTTAGTTGTACTAAGAGGAAAACCCAAAACTTCTTTTTAAAAAAGGGTAAGAAACACTGAAAAAATAACTGAAGACTATTTTGCTTCTAAAAGACATTGTGTTTTTTTTCTCTCTCTCTCTAAGAGTAGCATTTCCAACAACTTGCCTTCATAGGATTGCAATTTCAACTGAACTTCAGACAAATTAACAGTTTGTGGGAAAGACAGTGAAAAATGTACTTGCACACTTTTGGATACTGACACTGGCCAGACATCAAAGGAAACAGATTTACTTTTCTAAGTTAGTTTCCCTGCTACCCCTTTCTTACTGATTCTTGAGATCAAAAAATGCTGATGTTTTGTGAATTTGTGCAACGAAGATTCAATTCTTTCATATGGGATCATGGGATTAAAACAGAGGAGCGGAATGACTAAAATTATAAGGCTTTAATACTATTTTCATATTTTTAAAGAATAATTTAATTCTTTTATTTAGAAAGAGCAGTATTTTACTACCTTCTGGGAAGGAGCAATTTGTGAGCAGTGCAATGAAAGCCTCTTTTTTATAGAGTGACATCTTACAGTCCTCACCCCCTTGCCCCTTTCAGTGTCCTGAATTTCTTTCAGGGTCATTAACACCTCCCAATACTCTCAGCTCCCCAGGTCACTGATCTGCAACTTCACTGGGAGGCACTGCCTGCCAGGGCTTCTCCTACACTAAATATGTGCTGGCTGGCCAGCAGGTACATGCCTGCTATTTGGCCAGCTGGCTGACCAGAGATGCTGAAGCCGTAGCCTTCTGTTCGGCAGTGGGATGGACTGATGTCTGCCTCCCCCAAGAAATTCCAGACAGCCACTTAGTTTTCCAGTTACTAAAATTGTCTAAAGGGTTCAAAAAGCTATCTGGATATATGGAGAGGGAAAGGAAAACAGAATAAAGAAATAAACAAACAAGCATGACTGCATAAGATATGATGATTCTTACAAAATTGGTCTTTAAAAATATGAGGAAGAACTCCCAAGCATCACAAGTACTTGGAAAGGGATATCCCTGCAGAACTAACTGCTTAGGGCTGCAGAGACTAACTTGAAATAACAGCCTAAAGGAGAGGTATGTTCTGCCTAAATAGTAGGATTATGGTCTTAGTGATAAGGGCTGTGAGCTAGAGAAAAAGTATGTGAAACTACAGACACACCACGGACTGAATTCTTAAGAGTGTACAGAGAAATACTGGGTTGGCTGCATATAATTGGGATCTTCTGTTCTCTGTGTTTCTACTATTATAAATATTATTAGCAGATGGCAACTAAGCTGTGGGTACATGAACAACGTCCGTCCCTGTTGGTTTTGGCTTTCAGACAGATTTCTGAAATTGCATGTCCAAAACAGGACTGTGCATCACCAATGTGTCCCCAGAGATGTGCCCATGGACGGTTGTGGACTTGTGCAAGAAGAGCCAGGACACAGTGAGATTGGCAGCTCCAGTGTGGAGCTGAACACAGGCTGCCTTGTCTCACACAGATCTGTGTGCAAGCTATGGCCCCGACCCTCACAGGGCTGCCACTACCAGGGCTCCCCGAGGGCCCACAAGGAATCCGTCTCTTGTCTTACCTGAAAACGCTCTTGATGGTTATATTTGACTTTTAGTCATTCTCTAGCTTTATTATTAATGTTACATTTCAAGACAATTATGAACTATCTTGAAATGCTTAAGTAAAATAACTTGCTAGAACATTATACAACTCAAGGCTGAATTCAAGCAAGCTTGAAAAAGCCTTGACTCATGCTGGACCGTTTCTGCAGATGTAAACTCATAAAACTGTTATACCAACAACAGAGCGAGAGGCGGGGAAGACTTCCCATCCTCTTCTCAGTTCATCTACATCTTTGAATTTTAATTCACCCATTTTTCTTTAAATAACTTCTACCAACTATGTCTACAGTCCTTCTCTACTGCATATTAGTGTGGTTAATTCTCAATAGTCATTACACATTTATGTTAAACATTAATCACAGACTTTTGTTGAGATTTCTCAAGTAGCCTAGGAGATTGAGATATGTAATTTCTGTTTATTTTACCAGGCATTGTGCATTAAAATCCCCCAAGGTGGCTTTGACTATGTCAGCAAAAACTGTATTTATGATTTAATATAAATATGGAATGACTATGGAGAACTGTAGAAAAATCTCTGTTTCATCTGTAATGCCCTCCTGTATTTTGGTTTTTAATTTGTGCTCTTTTGACCAATCACTTTTATCAAGCATATTGCAAAACACACTGCAATATAACAGCACAGTCCAAACATGGATGAAGCTAATAAAGAACCTGCTAACAACAGCAAGTGTTATCAGTATTAGATTCCTGCAGTTAAAACAGCAGCCTACATGTTAATTGTACCATTCTGTCCTGAAGAGTCAGTCCCAAAGCACTTAGCAAATTACACTCTGAAACTGCTTCTGCCTCTGAAACAGAAGCGCTGGAGCATCCTTTGTCTTTTGAGCAGGGTCAAAATTCAGCCCTAAGGCACTATGTGAATGGTGCAGTGAATTGGAGCTGCTTATCTCTACAGGCCTGGACTAAAATTACTAGACTAGAAATGGGGGGCAAGGAGGGTGGGGGGAACTTATGTGATGATCTCATTTTAGTGCACAGAAGCTTTTTGACTAACTTGCAGAAAACAAATGTCCTAGTTTCCTCTAACTGTCCTGTTCTGATTATCTGCCAGGTTACAGGTCACACTGATTCCTACCTGGGACTTTGATTCAGTATTTGGTTTGGAGTCGAAAGGGACAGTTAAACCCTCTGGCTTTTGGATTGTTTTTTAGGTTTGGAATTATTTATTTATTTATTTTACATCCTTGCCTTTCTATTCTTCTGTTAGAGGAGAAATAGTTAAAAGACTGCCCCATACCAAGCAGGTCATGCTCAACTATTGCAATGTGCTGCCTTGCGCAGGGACGATGAACAGTCAAGGAAGACTTAAGGTTATAGTCACCAAGATTTCCTTGTTTTGGAAATACTATGTCAAATTACAACAACGTAAAGGCAAGTTTAAAACCACTCCCACACTATCTATGCCCTCTTAATTTCTATCGTAAAGTCCTGGAAGAGTTTTCTCTTAGACCACAGTGAAAGCAGGACCGAGTTTTTTCAAGCTGGATAAATGAGTGTACAACTCTTTGCATCCTTTGTAGAGTGCAGTCCTACACTTGTTCCTATAAACCACTGTGGTCACAGGCTTCCGCCTACGTACACAGGACACATGCTGGAGACCGGGCTACATTTTGCGTGGACAGTCATCACTCAAAGTTTGGTCTTTCTCCTAGTTCCAATCTGGAACAAGTCACTTTGCTTGAAATCAGAAACTGATTTGCATCTCCATTTTGTGTCTTCTTATAGCAAGGAATTGATGGGTGTGCTTGTGAATCAGAATGTTGGGAGGATTCATTTTTTTCTGGTGAAATCATAAATAATTGTTCTCCTCCACAAAGAAGAATCAACCTACGTTTCCTGAGCACTTGCAAAATGCTTTTCCCAGATTCCATTACATAGCTCAATTTTGGAAAGTTCTCTGGTATAGGAAAAACATATAAACAGAGGGTTTCTGACATTATTTTTTTTCATTTTCTAAGAGCTATAGGTTGCAGTATTTTTTTTATACAGCTTTCAGAATATCACTGTCAGGAAAGCATCCAAAGCAAAAATAAGAAAACAGGATTAACTGCTATATGCTTCAGGGAAACACAATTTCTAATTATTCTAACAAGTTTCAAACTCAGATATCCTTCTGAACAGTCACTATTTTAGCTTAATCACCAGGAAAGCCTGTACTAGGTAGTAGCATGCACCCACTCCCACTGTTGCAGTTTTGCACTATTGCCTACAACCTGCATGCATCCGGCAAGAGGGAAGGTGCAAGACCCTTGCATCACAGGCACAGGATCAGGGAGCACCACAGCCCCTGGCTGTGTTAAACCCATGTCAGAGCACTCAGAAACTGTAGGCCTGGCCTGTGCCCTTTGTGCCCTCCAAGCCTTCCAAGCCTTCCCGCAGCAGCATAAAGAACTGACACGAGAGAGTAAATCTGAACAGGAGAGTAAATCACTCCCTTCTCCCTGACACCACTACACGAAGATAAAATGCATAGCCTGGTTGTTTTGTTCAGCTGCTCCACACCACACGGAGACAAGGTTTTTCATTTCCTTAAAAAACCCACAGCAAAAATTCGAACACAACTGGCAACTTACCCAAAGTGGCTGGCTAAACTCATGGAAACGCAGAAGAGGAAGAAGTTTTTGATCATGATAAAGTCAGAGACCATCCCATTGTCCATTCCAGAGGAGAAAAGGAACGCAGGTGGTTGCTTTGGTGAAGGTGCAGCTGTTCACTCTGTTCTTACGCTGCAACAATACAAAAAAAATTGAAAATTACTGCATGGACAAACAGCGGGATAGCTGAGTTCAGCTAACATCGCATCTTCTCATATCTGTGTTTTTCACAAACTTATCTAGGCTTATGTAAACATCAGCTGTTTATGTAAAGTTGTATGTCTTCAAGGACATGTTTTACCTTCTGCTGACAGCAAACTGCAAAACAGGAGAAATTCTTTGTGGCCCAGTTTTCCTTTATATTCATCTGTTGTGTAAGTAGCTAAAGAAATAGCCACCATTTTCCAAATGCCAATTTCAACCCTTTACCTATTTCAACAACTTCCACATGCCTGCAAACCCAGGGCTGTGTGCAGCCTCCGCATCCTTTCCTTCCATCGCAATTTTTTCCCATTAAATACCCGGCTTCCCTTTCCAAAATCCCAGTTGAAATGCCAAGAAACACCTACTGCTTCTTGGAATTCATGCTGCTGATGCACGGCTTAGCAAAAGGAGGGTGGGTTGTTGGGGGGGTGGGGGGAGAGGGTAAAAAGTGACCTTCCTCTCAAAGGCACATAAACCTCACGCTAGCACGAAGAATGACAGTAATGTAGCTGCTCCAGTGAATGCCGCTTTTTGGATACCTGCCTCAGCGACCAGATCACCAATTTCAGCATTGTGCACTAACGTTTTCCTCTGTGCCCTATTAAAAACAAAACAAAACAAACAAAACAAACCAAACAAAAAACCCACCAAACCACAACAACCGCCTTCCCCAAATAAACACCAAAACAAAGCCAAACAAACAAACAAAAACTCAAAACCCAACAAAAAAACCCAAATAGACCCCAAAACTACACCCAGGGGGGAACTGGCTGGATTTCCACCAGAACCTTGTACCCCCGCGCTACATCGCTCAGCAACTTACTCTCCCACCCCGCGGGCAAGGCAAGACACCCGAACCAAAAGCCGTCCCTCGGGGCTCCCCCCGCCCGGCCCGCGCTGCCCCGCAGCGGGTCCCGCTCGCTCTGCGCCGCTCCGTACCGGGCACTGCGGGGCCGCCGCTCCCTTCCGAGCGCCCGCAGCCCCGGCCAGCCCGCACCTGTGCGGGGACCGCCGCTCCCTCGCCGTCGCCCAGGCACTGCGCCCCGGGGCTCCGCGGAGAGGGACACCCGCCCGTCCGTGCCCGCCCCGCCGCCCCTTTCCCTCTTCCCTCCCCAGCGCCCGCGGCGCCCCCGGGCTCGCCCCCTCCCCGCCCGCCGGCCGAAGTTTCCCGCGGCCATGTGCGCGGCGGGGTCAGCCCGGCGGTCCGCGGCCAGCGCTCCCCGCCGCCCTCCGTCCGTCCGTCCGCCCGGCCGGGCGCGGGAGCCCGGCGCTTACCAGCCACCGGCGGGGGGACGAGGGCGAGGGGGCGGTGTTTGCCTGAAAGTTGCGGAGCGGCAGCGGGAGCGGAGCGGGAGCGGCGGCGCTGCCTCCCGGCCGCTGGCAGGCGCGGCCCCGCCGCAGCGCCGCGCCCGCGCCGCCCCCGCGCCGAGACCGCGGCCGGGAGCGCGGGGAGGTGTGCGGGGCGCGCCCGACCCTCGGGGACCCGGCGGGGACCTCTCGGGAAGGGGCCGCTCCCGGAGCCGTTGCAGCCCCGGGAGGCTTCAGCCGCTCCCTGGGCTCCTCGCGCCGGTCTCCCGGGAGCAGGTCACACCGAGCGTCCCACGGGGCTGGGTCCCGGGCGAGTCCGCCCGGCACTGGCTGTTCTCGGGGAGCGGGAGCCCCTGCCACAGCCTGGCCGTGCGGGTGTCCTATAGCCGTGGAGCAGGGACACCCACCACGCAGGAGGCTTGCTGGTATATATGCTCCTTACACCACACATGTATACCCGTACATACCCAGATCTGCATCTATATCCTCTTCTGTAGCCAGTGGACCTGACCTAAATCATCATAGTCTTAAATGCTGAAGTGGGGTTTCATATCCACAACATAAACTCTCTTTGTACATACTCGTTATTAGACATCCATGTTTTGTATTGGCATTAAAAATTCCAGGAGACTTGCAGTAACTTCGAGGTCTCCTTGTGATTGTGTGTGCTGCTGTTCCAGAAAAATGGATGCACTGCTTCGCAGCCTCAGTCATGGGAGCGTTATACTTGCTGCGTGTTCATCACGTATACAATGTACTGCTTACAGATGCATTTTGAACTTCGTGAAAGATGAAATGAGTGTTGTATGGTGTTGTATGATGAAATGACTCCCAGTTCCCGGGGATTCCTTGGGATGCATGCAACATTTTGCAGCATGTGCATGTTACAGGTGATAATATATGATTTCAATATTTATTGCTGTGATCATACTTTGAAATAACCCTCCAAACTTGGCCAATAAATTATGAGATCTAACGAGGTAATGCCCATCTTTAAGGAAGCATTATGGATCAATGAAGCATTTGTCTTTTCCCTATATCCATAAAAAAAACCCTATGAATTTAATCCCTCCACTGAAATCAATATTGATTCTGTAGCTCATTGCCACAGAGGGTGCTGCTGTATGTGTGTCTAGTCCATGGTATGCACCATCTGAGTTGAAAACAGGTCCTTAGGAATTTCAGTTTACATTTTTCCCATCTAACAAAACTAGAAATGTAGCCCCAGGGATAATTTCTGTGTAAACAATGAATAATTTTCCTAGTATCTATGGAGTAGCTTTTTCTCAGGCAGTTCTTTGTAATTCCCCTCTTCAATATTCCCTTGAGACTTATCAGGGGTTGAACTACATGATCTTTAAAGGTGCCATCCAACCTAAACCAGTCTATGGTTCTATGGCTCTGTATTGGGTGCTTAGGTATATTTGAGTTTTACAGAAATGGTTTACGATCTTAAATGAAGAGCCAATGACATACGTTGTTCCTCGGTAACTTCAATAAATATGAAGTTGTGAATGAATGTTGCTATCAGAACAGCTTTCTGGGTGCTTAAAAATATCTGAGTAAAGTAGTATGAAGCGCCAGTAGTTTCTCATGATAATGTTCTTGCCTAGGAGCGTTTAAATCGCATTTTTTACACTGCTTTGATTTCTGGTACGAACTATTTATATCTCCATATAGGTGATGCTGTAAAAATATGTGAGCTTTAAATAATTTTACAAAAGCGAGACATAGGAATACAAGCCTAGACTTTTGTGCAAACGGGTGAGAGCTGTGTGCTGTGGCCTCTTGCTCCAGCTCCCCGGTGAGCAGAATTGTGCCTCGGCTCCTCTGACTAGTTCCATCTTCTCCACGAAGCCATATGTTGCAGATCTGCTTTTAAACAGCAAAGGCAGGAAGCGCTTAGGAATCGGGGGAGCAGAATAGCAAGAAAACGTTAAAGCAAAGCTTAAAGAAAAAGAAAAGATAAACAAGAATGATAGAGTCACAGAACAGTTTGGGTTGGAAAGGGACCTTAGAGATCATCTAGTTCCACCCCCCTGCCATGGGCAACAACACCACGAAAACGCCTTACTCGGCGAAGGGGCGAGCTGAGGAGTGCGGGTGTCACGCAATCCGGTGCCGCCCACGCCGCGCCGAGCCCACCCGCTCCTGCATCCGTGTCGCTGTCACCGCGGTGGGCGACCTCGGCCAAGGGCTGCTGTTCGCGCCGCCGCCGCCGGAGGGCAGCACAGCTCCACACTAGCGGCCGGGGACAGCGCGGGGGGCTCGGGGAGCCGGGCGGCGCCTGCGGTGTCACGGACCGGGATGCTCAAACGCTGATCGCGTAGGTTTTCGGGCTGCATCCCGGCAGGACGGTGGCTTTGGCCTGTGGTAGCAGTTATTACCAGTAATAGAGAGATGGCTGCTTTGAAGACAACAGTACTGTAAGTGTCCTGCGCTTCTTCAGGCAGTCCTGATTCACACTTACCCTGTTTGCAATCCTTAGCCTCCTTGTCACGTTTGAAAGGATATGTTGAATTTATATGTAAAACAGTTCCTTTGTATTGGGGACAGGGAAATGTTTTGGCTGGTTGGTTGGTCGCTCTCGGTGCTGGTGTTTAGCAACAGCTGGCACGGCCATTCCATACTGTGATTTTCCTTCAGATTTGGTAGAAATTTGGTGTGGTCCCTCTATGACATTTCTCCTCCCTACTTCATTAAGTAGTGTTGCTTATTTGTAGAGACGAATGTATTTGAGCTAGATCATTCTCTACATGGGACTGAAACAATAGTGCAGGAAAATTGGGCTGTGATTTTTACTGTGGTACGCACTTGGGAGCTCACTGGGAAATGCACACCAGCCCCTAACACTGACACTCAGTGTTAGAAAATGGCTTGTTTTGCCAGCAACCAAAGGCATCTCTGTAACTGAGATCAAGTCATTCCTTCTTCCAAGAGAGCTACAGAAAACTCACAAAGTTGTATGAAGGTGTCAGAATTGAGCCAAGGAGGCTTTTGGAGATATTTTCTTCTACCAAAACAATTCACTTCTGACATCTAGGTGAAGAGTACTGCCTGTTTTGTTGAAATCTTCTGCCTCCGGCCTCCTAGCTAAGACTCTGGAAAAGGCAGCACTTGGAATAGTGACTTTGCTGATACAAATCCTTCTCCAATAGAGAGCAGTCTGAATTCATCAGTCAGTGAAGAAATCCCTAATCATCAGCTAATACTGACTCAGCCACTCTCAACACAGAGACTGGATCTGAACAAAAAGTGAAAGACTTGTTTTCACTCTTTTCTTTAATAGTAAAGTCAGGAGGCTTTTACTCACTCACAGTGAGTGCTAGGTCCAGCTTTGGGCTCCCCAGCATCAGAGAGACATGGACATAGTGGAAACAGTCAAGCAAAGGACTAAGAAGATTATTAAAGGACTGGAGCACGTCTTCTATGAGGAGAGGCAGAGAGAGCTGGGACTGTTCATCCAGGAAAAGAAGAACCTCAAGGGGAAACTTATCCATGTATATTAATACCTGAAGGCAGGGGGGCTGAAAAAGAGGGAGATGGACTTTGCTTAGTGATACCCACTAACAGTATGTAAGTCCAGTGAAGAGTGGCTGAGGAAGCTGGGGTTGTTTAGCCTGGAGAAAAGGAGGCTCAGGGGAGACCTTATCACTCTCTGCAATTACCTGTATCCAAGTGGGGGTTGCTCTCTTCTCCCAGGCAACAAGTTACAGGACAAGAGAGTCAGGTTGGACATTAGGAATCATTTCTACACTGAAAGGGTTGTCAAGCATTGGAACAGGTTGCCCAGGGAAGTGGTGGAGTCACCATCCGTGAAGGTGTTCAAGAAATGACAGGATATGGCACTTGGTGCCATGGTCTAGTTAAAAAGGATGTGATCAGTCAAAGGTTGGACTTGATATCTTGGAGATCTTTTACAACCTAAGTGATTCTGTGATTCTGTGACAGGAAAAGATACAGTAGGCACAAATTAAAAACCATGACATTCCCTGTGAACACAAGAAAACACATTTTTACTTTGAGGGTGGTCAAACATAGGAACAGGTTGCCCAAAGATGTTGTGAAGTCTCTGTCTGGGGAGACAAAACCTGAAGGTAAATGATCCTGGGAAACCCACTGTGACTGACCCTGCTTGAGAAGGAAGTGGGCTTGGCTAATCTCCAAAGGTGCCCTCTAGCCTCAACCATCCTGTGGTCCTGGAAGCTATGAAAACTATGTCAACCTCTGAAACTCTCTGTTCCTTTCCCCAAACTATTTCCCAACTGTATCTGGCAGTGAAATGATACAACCTTGCTGATGTGAGAGGTAATAAAGTCTGATAGACTTTGAAGCATTTGGTGTATTTCTGAATGATAAAGAGGGATATTGATAGCCTTTTTTTTCCCTCATGTATGCCCACTCTGTAATGCCATGGATAACCAGTGTGCTGCATTTCACTTGTCTGATGGGCCATGCTGCAGACAGAGCTGCATTTTGGACCTGGTGTTTTGATGGTTTGTTCTGTGCATCACAGTGGCAATAGGGAGCTACTTAACTGAGTTTCGTGAAGGCTGGCTGGGGGTAGAGTAACACTGGGATGGATTGCTCAGAGATAGTCTTTTTTGGTGTGACACAGAAGACATCAGTGGCACCACTGGCGGTCAAAGGCAGGTGACTGCCTGCACTGTTCCAGCAAAATTCCAGCTGGTGTTGAAAACCAACACCTTTAACAAGTGATGCTGATGCTTATGCATGCTATTTGTTGTGATACCCAAATCTGCAGGTTCAAAGGTTTTAAAAACTTCATGTGATGCTAATCCTCAGCAGATTGTTTTTTGCATGCATTCAGTTTAGAAACAGATGAAAGGTTACATTTTGTCTTTGGCAGTTCATCCTGTCTGTTACGGGAAATCTTCAGACCATTTGCACATATTAGACCAACAGCTGAGCAAATATTCAGGGTGTGCCTGAATACTGTTGTCATGGATTTATAGAATGCCCTAAGTTTTAATGTTTGTGAAAACCACTCTAGGCACCTTACCGAGGTCCCTACTCCAAGATTAGAGCCCGGGGTGCTGGAAACCCTATTTCTCAAAAGTGGCTGGCAGGAAACGAAAATGACTTTCTATCTGTATTGGATACTTGGTCCCAATAAATCAGATAAATGATTCCTAGATCTACTCTATCTCCTACCCAAAGGAGTGGAGAACATTTCCAACATTTTTCAGACCCATGTAATATTTTAATAATCTAACCCTTGGATTAGAGCATTAAAGCAAAGATTGTCTGTTACTTGAAGTGACATCCCTGTCTTTCTGCACCCATATAAAGGGGTTCCTTCTTTTTCCCCAAACCTGCTTCATTGTCTAAGTCCTTACAGTTCTCTTTTCCCTTACCAGTTCTCTCCTCCCTAAAGGTTTAAATTCCACCTGTGTGGCTGAGATGAGTGTAAGTGTTGAAATCCTAGCACTGGTCAATGAATAGCACCTGGCCAGGGCCAATGCTGGGGTCCATCCGCCCTGGCACTGCCCCTGAAGCACCTTTGCAGGGAAATGCTGCACTCAGGCCGGTTTTGACAGTTCACTCCTATCAGTTCAGCTTGTCAGTGAGACAGCCCTTTTTTCCTCTGCCCTGGAAAAGAGATTTTCCTTCACACCAGTGGACAGAAATGTGAAGTCAGAGCATGGGGTCAAACTTGCTTACAAAATCTTTTTCCCAGGGAAGAATTGTGGGTTTATTCCTGTTCTTGCTAGGTTCAGATGTGAAATCTCCTCCCTGTTCCTACAGTCTGCCAAAGTCTGCCCTTGAGATATAAACCATGAAAGCCAAAGACTTGAAATGTATCCTGAACTGCTAGTTCACAGTCTTAGATTCAGGAGATGACAGGGTCTACCTAACAATAGTCAGTCTTGAATCACACAGTCCACAAATTTTTGTAGCAGTATAAACTGTGACTTTCTGGTTTGCTTTCCACTTGTTTTATAAGAATACATGCTGTTTTTTCTGTGTATTCACAAACTGCAGCAAATCACCTCCTCTGTATTATATCCCATGAACAAGAGCCTGCTGTTATCTCACCTTAAATCTGTCCCTGGTTTCTTCTCTTGTTGGCATAGTGTTTTTAGCAGAGATAAGACTACGGATGAGTGAGATTGGCATTGCAAGTAGATGGAGATTTGAAATAAGGGTATCACCCAATCAAACTTCATAATGTGATGTTATTTTGGATTTGATGTCCTTTATTAACAAATTGATTTAATGGACCTACACATAGTGGATACAGGTGTGAAGTTCACACTTTGCTTACCTCTGAGCTGGACAAGTTACAGGTTTCCTGCTTTGCAACCACAGATGTTGTTCTAATAATATGGAAATGACAGTGCAAATAGGTGCATTTAAGCTTCTTAACAGGCCTAGTGAGAAGCAGCTGTATTCAAAAGACAAAGTTAGCAAACAGAAGCATATTTTGTCTTCTCAGTCTGTGTGCTTTACTCAGCAGCGGCAGTCACTGTATCCTGACATTCCCAGGTGATTGCCTCTAGATCTTCCAGCTCTCCAAAATTTAACTTTTAGACATGAAATATATAAACCATACTTTTTTTTTTTCCATGGAAAGAGACAATGTGAAGGATTTTTTTTCCTATCAGATATAAAATACCTTTGATTAATTTATTCAAATTGGTTAAATTTACTGGTTCATATTTTAGCTAGTTAGAGTATCAGTTATATCTATATTTGAAAAATAATGGGTCATTAGGGTGGTGCTGTATATAATCTTTAAGGCCTCAGTTCTCTGGACTGGTGATTTGGGTGCATCTTTGCTGTGTGGCACTGCATGGTGCACTCCTTGTGAGGATAGAGCACATCTTTAATGATACAGTTGAGCATAAACCTATCTAAGTAAGAAATAACTTTGGAGAATATCTACAAAATTCAGCTTCATACATATGACCTTAATCAGGCTTAAAGTAGAGCATATGAGTTCTGCATCAATATTCAAGGCTTTATGCATACACTACTGTACATGTAATCCCTTCATAACAGGAAGGAGATAACAAATCTTGGAAGGAACAACACAGGAATTCATTGAACTAAAAGGGAAGGATCAATTTTGATAAATTCTTTACTAAGTATATATTCAAATATTCATAATGGATGGAAGGTGAATGTACTAATGGGCAATATAGGACTATAGTAAACTAAAGTACTAAGTGATGTTGAGGACAGAGTATTTGAAGTTTAGAAATTGGTTAAATACAGACAAGACGTACCAAAATCTATTTGACATTTGGAGTACATCTCTGAATTTTATTATACATATATATATATGCATACATCTCTCTCATATTTAGGTTATAAGCTCTTCATATCTATGCATATTCATGCATGTATGTACATATCAAGTCTACCTGTCAGTTGGGTTTTGGCTGTGTAAATGCTAAGATAAGATTAGATTAGCATGTTTTAAGTTGTTGTGATGAACTCAGTTATTTTTTGGCTACTATAGTTTCCATATTTATTGCCTTTCCCTGTGTTGTTTATATGTGTGCTGGGCATACTGACAGAACTCATTATTTGTGTTTCTGATCAATATAGGTAACTGTCAAAGATGCCAAAAAATATTAGTATCCACTTCTGTAAAATTTCCCATAAGCTTTCCAGTCACCCTATAATGATTCATTATAAAAATTAGCTACTGCTACAGAAAAATACATTAATGTATACCATTTGGAAATCTGTAGACACAACTTACATTTATTTTAGGATTTGCAATGTACTGATTTTCAGGCTGAATTTATTGGCAAGGGTTAGGTGGGAATAAATGTTCTCAGCAGTTCCGAATCCCATTAAATGTGACTTCTGTTGTGTAGATTCAAGTGATATAATCAATAAAATTCCAAGAAAAATGAGTTTCTAAATTGTTTTATCTAGAATTAGCTTTTACAGATATTGAACAGAGCTGCTAAAAAAAAAAAAAAAAAAAAAGAAAAAGAAAATAACCTGACAGTGCCTTGTTTTGAAAAATATATTGATGGAGATTTCACAATGATCTATATATAAGAGTGCAGGATGTTAAATATTAATGATTGAACTATAGCAACCATTATAATATACCACACCAATGCAGGTGATGCCAGTCAGTCCTACAGCTTTGTAGGAAAAGATTTTGTCAGTCCCAGTGCAGTAGAATTCAGAAAGATAAAAATAGTAACACATGTATATCAGTCAATAAGCCAGATTTTCATGCAGTATAAATTGGCCAAGTGAAGGGCAGCAGAACTACACCCAAGCATCAGCCAAGGTTATGCCTGGAGTGTGACCCAGCAATTATGATTCAGTCAATGAGAGTTTGTTTGAATCTGAAGAATGAGATTTGGCACAAATATATTAAATGGGGGAGGGTGTTTCATTTTAGTAGACATCTATTCAACAAAAAATGCGGGTGGCTTGCTCACAAAACCACTGCAGAGCAGGCTCAAATTTGCCAATATGTGTTAGTCAATGGAAAAAAGTAGACTCAAACGCTAGAGTTAACAAGCATGTTTGTTTTAATATTTCTAAAAATGTTAGTAGGATGGAAGAAGAGGATATAGTTGCAGAAAGAATTAAGAACAGCCATGAGGAGTCATGCTCAAGCCATGCTTTGGATATTCCTTGGGCTGTGAGAAAGTCAGATTAACTCTTGCTATGGGCAGTCATTTTCTTTTTGGCCATAGGGAATTTTGTATGGATTTTCCTTGTTCTCTCCTCATAAACTGTTCCACTTTTAGAAAGGCAAGTGAGTGTTCAGCATATTTATGATGAATGTAGCAGATCTAAGTTCATTCCTGGATGCAGTGTTTTCCTTCACTACTTGTGCTGCAGCTTTTGAAGGAAGCAAATAGACATATGAACTGGAGGGACAGGGCAGCACATTGTCCAGGTCCACAGGCTGCACATTTATTATGTCTGGTCCTTCTTTAAAGTCCACAACAACTCTATTGGCTGCATATTTTTGAGTAACAAGGTTCCTTGCGTAAAATAAGCTGGGTTTATCACCACACCTTTCACCTTTAGCAACTGAAAACTAGTTTCAAGTTTGGGGCCATGTATTTTTAATGGATCAGACTGCCAGTCAATTATCTACAAGAAACTTTTCCCGTTTATCCAAACAGATCACTTGTGGATGCAAGGAGCTAACACCTGTATTAATTTTAGCAGCCAAAGAGTGGGAATGGTCAATAAACATAGCATCTCAGTTGCACAGAAGAGGATCAAAAGAATAGCTTCAAAGAGAAAACAGTGACTTAAATAAAATATGACCACTAGAATGATTGCAGTTTGATCTACTGATGTTTTCCCAGTTTACTAAAAAGAAAAAAACAAGAGCCATCAAATGTTAATCAGATGCTTTTTGTGTAGAGAGTGCTGGAGCAGAATCCTGGGTATGTCCAAGACAGCAGGAGGGAATGAGTTTCAGATGAAGAATCCAAGAAAAAAGACATTAAGCCTGACAGTTTTCCACTCCTACTGCATTTCATCATAAAGTGCCACTTTGTTGAAATCAGATTGTGGTGCTTTTATCACAGCTTTTTGAGTTCCGGTATCTACACCATGGAAAAGTAAATTACACACGCTGGAACCACCAGCACCCCACTAGCTAAGGCATTCACCCAGGCATAGGCTAAACCAGGTTCAAAACCTTTTTGTAAACACTGGAGTGAAGTATTAGTCTCTTAATGTGAAGATAAATACAAAATTCTGGCAGCTGACTTACAACTGCATGTCTTATTTTATGGATGACCAGCTTGAGCTGCTCAAGGCTTACAGAGCACTTGCAGTGGTAGTCAAAGTTGGTGAGAGCCGTGGTTTCTCAGCACCTCTGACTGCAAGGCTGTGCAGTCTCCAGTAAAGTGCACAGGGTTTCAAGCCATGAATTTTAATCCTTGCTCTGCCACTAATTCACTGTGTAGCTCCAGGCAACTCCCTATCTCTTCAGCTGTAAAATGAGAATAATAATAATGGTTTCCTATCTTTCGGCAGCGATAAATTCATCTGTGTTCTTGAGGCATGCGAATGCTACAGTGATGAGTGGCCCAGAAAAGACCATGAAAAAATGAATAATTCTGTATTTACTGCAGGCTTTGGGTGTGCAGTAAATAAGGCACTGTTAACTGGCTGGTGAAGATTACTTTTCTAAGTAGCTGCTTATTCAGTAGGTAACGTGTAATCAGTACCTACTTATCCTGTGTAATGAATGATAAAGGGTTCCTTGGGGGAAAAAAGGGAGGCAAAGACATATTTCAAGAAAAATCTTAGTACTGATTTACAGGAAACTACAGTTAGGAGTTCATCATCCATTTAGGTTCTAGTGTTCTTCAACTTTAAAGCTCTTGATTTTGGCAGCCACCATAATGTCATTCTGAGGCAATTGTCTTCTGTGCAGGTACATGATCAGGTATAATAATAATCCCTACCATAAGAACAGGGACAAAATAGCATTTTGACTGTGCACATCTATCATTCTTCATGTGCAATTATTTCTGTCTGGAAACCAGGAAAAACAAATATGACCTCTTCTTTTTTTCTTTTTTTCTTTTTTTTTTCTCCAATGGCTGTTCTGATCACACCATCATATTCCCACTATTATACTGCAGTTTTCTGAGTTCTCAGATTAGTTTCAGGGTAAGCAACCTGTTCAGTTTGTTGCAGTGTCTCTCTCTTAGTACACAAATAAATTTCCCCCAAAGGGCTCATCTTGTAAAAAATACATTTCTGATATTTAAAGCAGCAAGGAAAAGAATGAAGACATGAAGACCACTGCACAAGGTGGTATGCTAACACTTCAGTTCTAACTTTATTAGAATAGTCTGAGCATGTTTATCCTGCAATTTAACAGCTTATTAGACCATTGCTATCTCATCTGTTAAAAGAACGTGCAATCTGCAAAACAAGCTGCCAAACGTCCCCTTACAATTACATTATTCAGAGATCTGTATTGTCGTTCTGCCTAGCAGAGGAGGGAAGTGCATGTTGTCTGCCTTGTCTTCAGCAAGGCGTTTGTCACTGTGTCCCATAAGATCCTCACAGGTAAGCTCAGAAAGTGTGGGTTAGATGCATGCACAGTGAGATGGATTAAGAACTGAACAAACAGCAGAGCTCAGAGGGTTGTGAGCAGCAGCACAGAGTACATTTGTAGGCCTACAGCAAGCAGTGTTCCTCAGGGGTCAGTGCTGGGACCAGTCTTGTCCAATTTATTCATCAAAGACCCAGGTGAAGGGATGGAGTGTACCCTCAGCAAGTTTGCTGGTGATACAAAACCAAGGGGAGTGGCTGATACACCAGAAGGCTGTGCTGGCAGTCAGCAAGACTTGGACAAGCTGCAGAGTTGGGCAGACAGGAACCTAAGAAAGTTCAATAAAGGCAAGTGTGGGATCCTGTACCTAGGCAGGAATAACTCCATTCCCCAGTACAGCTGAGGGGCTGACCTGATGGAAAACAGCTCTGCAGAGAAGGACAGGGGGATCCTGGTGCACAACAAGTTGTCCATCATGCAGCAACATGCCCTTTGTGGCCAAGAAGGCCAATGGTGTCCTAGGGTGTACTAGGAACAGCAAGGCTGGCAGGTCAAGAGAGGTAATCCTGCCCCTCTGCTCAGCCCTAGAGAGGCTGCATCAGGAGTACTGTGTCCAGTTCTGGGCTTCCCCATACAAGAAAGACGAGGAACTAATAAAGAGAGTCCAGTGGAGGGCTACAAAGATGATTAGGGAATGGATCATCTCTCTCATGAGGAAAGGCTGAGGGAGCTAACTCAGAGGGGATCTTATCAAGGCATACAAATATCTTAAGGGTGGGTGTCAAGAGGTTGTATCTAGACTCTTGTCAGTGGTGTCCAGCAACTGAACAAGGGGCAATGGGCACAAAAAAAAAGCACAGGATGTTCCATCTGAAAATGAGGAAAATGTTTTTACTTTGAGGGTGACAGAGAACTGGAATAGGCTGCCCAAGGAGGTTGTGGAATCTCCTTCTCTGGAGATATTCAAAACCTGCCTGGATGTGATCCTGAGAAAAATGCTCTAGATGGACCTGCTTTAACAGGAGGGTTGGACTAGATGATCTCCATCCTTCCAATAGCCTTCCATCCGCAGGTATTCTGTGACTGTTTGTTTATTTGATGTGTTAGTGTAGCAGTCCACTGATGGATCTCATTTGAGTATAGTTTTAAGTCATACTTATTTTTCTATGCAGATGCTCTTCCAAGACAGAGTATGCATAGATTTGTTAGTCTGATCTGCACTCCACTTGGTGAGGCTGTATTCAAAATTAGGAAATATCAAATTAGAATTGTGGTATTTGCAGTAGGCTTGATATAACAGAATTATCCACTGCATAATACTTACAGACTTTCAATGTATTTAATAAAGGAGCATATCTTTTGTAATCCAACTCTACACATTTCTAGACATTTGCTTGATGTTGTTAAGTGTGATATTTGAGATCTATTTGAGATAAAAAGAATACACTGCATAAAACAATGCAGTATATGGCCTCAAAGGATATTTAAATTTATATCTTAATTTCTTTCTTGCTACTTACATTGAGAACCTTCATGAGCAAATATTTTGTAGCCAATTATTGCCATATACACCCTGATCTTATGAACTGCACTCATGATTTACTCTGGGCATATGAAAATATTGCAACCGAACCCATATGCAAAGTTATAGCAGTGATTAAGTCAGTAGAAACATGTTTGCAACACTCTGTCCTGTAGGTTTTTACTTTTTGCTTTACAAATAGTGCAACCAGCTCTGAGCAGAATACAAAAAATAGGCATAGAATTATTGTTAGGGATGGCTGTCACCTCTAGTCACTTATGAATTAAACATCTGCTGTCTCACATTGAAGAAATTTTTAAAATAGTTTGCATATAAAAAGGATTACTGTAAAAGATGTTTCAGTGAAGAAATCTTTAGCATGTTGTGAGCATCGCAGCCTTGCTGCTCAGTAAAAGTGTGCCAGAAGTACATCACCCTTTGCATTGTTGTCTGACAGAATCTGATGGCCCAAATTTAATTTAATATCTTTTGCTTAGTGGTTCCTTTCAGCTAGGTCTACATCCTCAGAGGCACCTAGGTATTAGCAAACATAGTAAAGTAAGTGGAATGTGGATTATCTGAATGTGAGTTTTCATGTAGGTTCCCTCATGAAAGAGAGGCCAGTTGAAAATGTCTTTTTTCTTTAACCACTGATGAACTCATTGGAAAAAGTCTCCTACCATGATGTCCCACCAAAACTGTGGCCACTGAAATAATGTTACTATTGGGAGGTAGGAGACGAACATAATTGCAACAAGCAGAATTTCAGGAGGGACCATGCTAAATATAAAGAACTCAGTGGTAGAACATATCAAAGTGATTGCAACCTGGATGTACTTGGAGTTAAACATAAAACTCTCATCTTCCTGGAATAGCACCCTGATGCTTGTAATCAAAATCAAATTGAAACACTGATGTCTGTTTCTTGGTGTGAGGGAAAGAGATTAAGGGAAATGAGAGATCACTGTCATCTTTCATATCACAGAAGGCACTTTGAAAAGGTCACAGTGACACCAGGGAAAAACCTGAATGGAGAAAGAATGTACCATCTACCACTACTTCAGCACTAGCTGTATTGTAGAGCTATGAGCCAGAACTGCAAGCAAGGTTATAACAAGAATGATGCCTACACTCAACAGAATCTATGGTTGCAAGCAGCAATTATGCAATTGTGGCTTATTTAACCCAGCTATGACTGTACATAGGTTTAGGCTTTAAAGACAAGAATTAGCTGTGGAAAGGAGCTTGATAATAGAAGTTTTGCTGTGTGTTTTCATTGAGATGCACACAGAGAGTTAAGTGTGTTTGGAAGGCCAGACTGCGGTGATAGTGTGAAAACCTGAGCAATGCTCCATATTATATAAACGACTTGAATCATTCAGATTTTCTATCTCAAAAAATAAACAAACAAGAAACAAAATATGGTTGCTAGTATTTGCTGTTAGGCTTTCAGACACCTTCATAATTAGTGAAAACCTTCCCTGTCCTTCTCTCTATAGCATGTAGACACTCCAAGGTACTGGTAACTTTGCTAATGTGGGTAATTGCATTTGTCTTATTTTTAATTATTATTTTCCTTGCAATTTTTCCTTAAACCTCTTTCTCCAGTGGCTGAAAGTTTAATGATTACTATCCCATTAGGGAGGAACAAGGAGATGGCTTCAGCATTATTTATTTATTATTCTTTTTCTTAGCTGAAAATTGAATTATCTACTCCCTATTTAAGACCCTTCTAAGGAAAATGTCAGTTGCCATGAACTAGATGTTCTTTAATAGCAGCATTACATATGTTCTTTAATAGTAGCAGTGCATAGCTGGCTAGCAGAGCAGATTAGGAGGAGAGGACAGAGGGCAAATTGAAGTGTAGAATTGTGCACATATACACATGGAAATAAGAACCTAACAAGAACAGATGGATTCATCCTCAGTGGACCCTCAGCAATGTGCTCAAGTCTTTCTCAGGAACACTCCTGAAGGACAGATGGGATGCCATCCAGAGGAACTTGGACAAGGTCAAGAAGTAGGCCCATGGAAGCCTAATGAGGATTAGCAAGACCAAGTGCAAGGTGCTGCATCTGGGTCAGGGCAACCCCTGGTATCAATACAGGCTGGGGGATGGACAAATTCAGAGCAGCCCTGACGAGAATGACTTGGGGGCGCTGTTTGATGAGAGGCTGGACGTGACTCATCAATGTGTACCTGCAGCCCAGAAAGCCAGTTGTATCCTGGGCTGCATCAAAAGCAGCACTGGCAGCAGGGTGAGGGAAATTATTCTGCCCCTCTACTATGCTCTTATAAAACCCCATCTGGAGTGCTACATCCAGCTCTGGGGTCCCAGCACAGGAAGGACATCGACCTGTTGAAGCAGATCCAGAGGAGGGCCACAAAGATGATAAGGGGGGTGGAGCCCCCCTCCTATGAAGACAGGCTGAGAGAGTTTGGATTATTTAGCCTGGAGCACAGAAGGTTCCAGGAAGACTTCACTGTGGCCTTTCAGTACTTAAAAGAGTTAATAAAATAGATGGGAGCAAACTTTTTACAGGGGCTGTTGTGATAAGACAAGGGGTGATAATTTTAAACTAAAAGAGGGTAGATTCAGTCTAGATTTGAGGAATAAATTTTTTGAGTGAGGGTGGTGAAATACTGGCATATGTTGCCCAGAGAGGGGGCAGTTGCCATATCTCTGAAAACATTCAAAGACAGGTCAGATGGGACTCTGAGCAAAAAGATCTAGTGAAAAATGTCCCTCCTCAATGCAGAGAGGTTGGACTAAGTGACCTCTAAGGGTGCTTTCCAACCAAAACCATTCTATTATTCTATAATTCTGTAGGAAGGAAATATTACAAGGAAAGTTGTGTGATTTGATAGGGCCAAAAGTTTAATTTCTCTGTCCTAGATGTTAGATAAATACTTTTCTTGGTAAAATCTTCTGACTTCTGCTTACGAATATATGAAATAAAACTTCTAGAATATCCCATATAAAGCTTTCCTATTGTCTAATTCAAAGCAAAATGACTCAGATCCTGTATCAGATGGTAACATAGAAGTCTACAAAGACCATTGGGGTTCCCCACAGTTTAGGCTAATCAACTAATTTATGATGGTTTCTAGATGCTGCTATCCATTACTACAGGATGATGGGGGTATTTCCAAGGAAAATCCAAAGTAAATTTATCAATCCATTGAATGTACCAGCAAAATGGCTCCTGAACCGATGCTAAGCCATCATGCAGTCTCCTCCGTCTTGGCTCTCCTGAAGTCTGGACTTTAGCAAATTTTTTTTTAGCCTCTTCTTTCTCTCTGAGCTGCAGATATGAAACTGAGATTTGTACCAAATTTTCTTTAAATTCCAATATCACCAGCTCCCTATGCTCACTCATCCTGGCCCCCTATGAAGAATGGCCAGAGTGCTCAAGCAATTCCTTTCCTCTTCACCTGAATTTTCTGTATCTTCATACCTAAGCACGCTTCTAAATATTGAAGTGTTAGGCAGAAATTTGGGGCTAAGTGACAGCTCAGAGACTGGGTGCAGCAGAGAAGTTGTGCTCGCTGAATACTTTTTAGAGAACAAGAAGAGAAGATCTGGGGCCTAGCATGCCTCCAGATACAACAATGCACCCTATGGCACTACGCAGGTTCACAGCTTTCTGGGTTTAGGAAGGCAGTATTAAGGACAATTCTCAGTTTTATCTCCAGTGTTCTTTGACTATCAGCAGATGAAGTTACATCAAATTAAAAATGGTGCTACTCTTTTGTGGGTAAAGCCAAAAATACTTTGTTTTTATCACAGTTTAAAGATGGTGGGAATCTCAAGCACTTTTATTCATCCGTAAGCACCCATAAGAGATGCCTAAAGGCAAGTTTGATCTAATACTAGCCATTTCTTGCCACAAGGAGGGTGACTACAACATGTGAGGGGTGTGTGAGGGTGTGTAGGGGCACACACATGCCTGTGTGTATCCTCCCACACTCTTCCAAAGTAGTTGTGCATTTTACTGAGGACCACATTTCACTATGTCTACACTGCATTCTCATTCCTGGACTATCACTCATCCTTCAAGATGGGAAAATAAAACCTAGCCATCTTCCATCCTGGTCAAACGCCTAGAAAAGGACATGGTGCAACCCTGAGAAGGTGCAGAATCTGGCACATCTGCTGTGTCCGATGGAGCTCCAGAGCTCCCAGCAGGCTATGCACTTTTCCATAGCCTCCAGAGTCTGCATGTTTGTGTGAGGCGCAATCTGGCCCAGCATTTCATACAATCCCCTTAATTTAGCAAAGAAATTAGTAATTTAGTACTTAGAACTATTTTTTCTTTTTCTAAGGATTATTGCTCTTTAATTCTCTTTTGAATGGGATTGTATGCAAGAGTGTCAATGAAAACAGATAAAAAAAGAAATGTCACTCATAAAAAAAAAAAAATATCTGTTATAAGAGCTAGATCCATCTTTCCAGAATGGAAATTTGAAAAGATGCTGGAACATACCACACTGAAACATAGAAGCTGTCAGCTTTGCCAATTCCTCTTTCAGTCTAGCACCAATTACAGTGGACCTGTAGCAACTTTGCTTAATACTAAAGGGACTGTATTAAGGAGGGAATAAAGGCTGACAAAGTATGTGTTTTGTTCAATTTGCTACTCTGTTAAACAATGAGGTTTTAAACTTCCTGCAAGTTATTAGATTGCATGCACTGAATGAAAAGCAAGAAAATTTGTAAAGCATAATGTGATGTTGATTTCTAAAGCAAAGAGGAAATTTGGTCTGAAGTTCAGAGAACTATAGCTTATTTTCATTATAGATATTTCTACTGAGAGATTCTGTTAAAATTTAAAACTGCTGCTAAATGTACCCAGTGAAATGGCAAATCTCTGTACAGTTGTAACCACATAAAAATGGGAACACTGGATCAGATCAAACATCTTATTCAGTGATTCCCCATAAAAACTTAAAGAAAGTGAGTAAGAAGAGGGCAAGTACTTACAGAACCACAGAAAGAGAGAGCAGTTCCCTTGTGCTGAGCAACAGTGGTAGAGGAATTAGAATCTCATTTGCTGAAAGGCCAAAATTGCATTCCCTGGCACCCAGCATTCAACAGGAAGTCAACTCCTCCATAACACTCAAGTTTCAGCAATCTGCAGCTTAGAGTTAAAAGTTAATTGATATTTAATCATATTTAATAAATCTATGAATAAGAGTTATGCATGCCAGAATGAATGGTTTTATGATGTCTGAAATACTATAAAATGGATGTCTAATTGATTTATTTCATCTAAAGCACCATTGAATGTAGAACTGCTTTTAATCGGTAAAAACATAATTTATGTTTCCTTGAAGTTACAACAAAGTATTGGATATTAGGAGAC
The DNA here is from genome assembly GCA_038380795.1 of Pyrocephalus nanus. Taxonomy (NCBI): domain Eukaryota; kingdom Metazoa; phylum Chordata; class Aves; order Passeriformes; family Tyrannidae; genus Pyrocephalus; species Pyrocephalus nanus. Next base: position 85,488,218 of record CM076259.1, read on the forward strand.
TAACATTCTCTTCCCTATCTGCCAGGGAAACCTTATAACCAGGACTCACGGCCTGACATTGATAAATGATTTAATTCTGTAGTGTTTGCCCCATATTTCTCAAGTGGGATTTTTAAATGGAGATAAATAACTGCTCTCTTCTCTGAGGTTTCAGATGTCCCAGTTTTGCTATGTTTAATATATGTGTACATACAGCATTTGAGAACTTTGAGAGAAAAATACCAAATATAGTTAAAAATTATATGAGGGCCTTTCAGCCAGTTTGCATGCATGGTACAATTTATAAAGATGATGATGAACAAAGCCAGGCAATTTGGAGATTCTAGTGGATGAATAAACACTGAATGAATATGAATAAATAAAGGGTATGAATAGGATTTTTTTTTATTGTTGCTTACACACAGTAGAAAAGTATTTCAGACTTACCCAAAACTGTTTATAAAATTCTTGACAAACTGAGGTGTTGAAATGTGTGCTTTGGATTTCATCAGTCTTTTTTCAGACTTAATTACTTCACAGTGTTTTAAAATAAAGATGGAGGGAATTTTGAAATATCTCTTGAATAAAAATATATAAACCATTTCATCCTTAGAAAGCTTTTTTTTTTTTTTATTTAGCAAAGTGAAGAGGAGATCTGAGAGCATTCCAGTGTCACTGGATGTTTATTTTATGTTTTAAAAAAATAGAAGTTTTAGCTTCTAAGTTTCAACCAAGCCCTCTTAGAATAAAGCACTACTGAAATATCCCAGTGTATTCAGGACAGTTTAAGTGTACACATTCACATCTCAAAATCCTGTACAATAAAAACGGTGTAAGTTCTTCTGATTCATTTTTAAAGCAAAGAACATTTCCATGTTTTCAAATTCATAGAACATTTCCAATCTTTCATAGAGTGCCATGACTTTAACTACACTTTACAGCTTTCTCACCCTCACACTTGATGTGAAGTAGGGAAAATGCAGAGATGCATAGGCTCCTTTACCAGCTTGTTTCTCTTTTAAATCAAAACTTCTGATGATTAAAGAAGAGTAGATAAAAGAAAGTACAGCTCGAGGCTATGATATAACGCACTTAAAGGTCCCAGAGGCAATATTCTTAACATCTACAACCAACTCTGAAACATAACAGAGGAATGTAAATGTTAGGGCTGGGCTCTTAAACTCAAATTTCCTGACACACTGTGGGATGACAGCCTTTGAATTTATCAAGATTTCCTATCTAAACAACCAAAAGAGCTAAAGATTGCTTAGAATAATTATTTTGATCTGTACTTGCAAGGCACTAGTAACCTATGAGAAAGTATCACCATGTACGTACCCAGGCTATTATATCATCTGATCATATGTATTTTCATCATCTTAAAATTAGTTGTTCTTCCAAGCATAGTTTAGAGACTAGTTTTGTTGGTAAAAGTGCGTGTCAGAGGATTCATAACCCATTTTAAGTATTTGTGTATAACAACGTACACTTCCGTGATTTAGAATGGATCAAGAAATTATTCTTCCTCGTGATATTTTTCAAATAATTGAAATACTTGAGTCTTTCATGGAAATGCCTTCTTTCTGGTTCCCTCCCCTGCCTCCACCAGTATTATTCGAAAAAAAACCAAAACCCACAAATAATCAAAAAATCAAAAGAAAATATGTTCGGTTTTCTGTGGATGTCCACAAAATCCAAGGAATGATCCATAGAAACAGTTATTTCTTTGGAGACCAAGGACACCTTAAATTTTTGCAGTAAAAATACCTGAGGAGTATCTAATGGGCCCTGTCAAATAAATGTGCTCATTGGCGTGGCTATTGCACAACAGCACTGAGTTCAGCTCAGAGCATGTTAGCAACACCTACGTCCAGTCAGAAGTGTCATGATGTTGGGCCAAGGTGACCTCTTCATTTTGTAATATGGGTCATTGAATAACACACACTACACCCACTAGGATGCCAGAATGACAACTCAAGGCTCACTTCTGCCTCCGCGTACTTTGCATGGAAAAGCTCAATAGGGAGCTGCCCTTTTCAGTCATGAGCCTTTCAGGAGTGACATCAGCTATTCTTAATAAATTATTTTTTATTTTATCCCGACTATTAACTATCATTCATAAATATAAAAAAAACCCCAAACCAAACCAAAACAAAAAAAAAACACACAAAAAACAAAACAGACAAAAACCCAAACCAAAACAAAAAAAGAAAACCAAAAGCAAACCAAACCAAAACTTTAAAGAAAGCGAAGAGCTTGAGAGAGCAGGCTTTGTTTTACATCATAATTTCTTCTGCCACCAAAGTTTGCATGCACCCCAATATACACTAGAAGTGCCCAATCCTTGTATCAAAAAATCTCATGCTTTTTATAATAAGGATATGTTTATCAAACATATATTCTGGTCTGCGAAATGTACAGAGGTTTCTTCCTCCAGAATTTTATGAGCACTAGCTGCCTCTGAAATTTTTTCTTTCTGAGAAAATGCATGTTTTACAACAGCCCTCTAATAGCTCAGGAGGGTTAGAAGGGACACTGGCAAACTTTTTATCACCCTGGTTTGTGTTCAAGTGCTTCAGGGGATTGAAGTACAGAAATCAAAAACATGCAACTGAATGAATTTCTGAAGTAAGAGAAGTAAAATCAGTGGTTTATTTCTGGAGATTGTAGTAATGAAAACAAGAGAGAGTTTAAGATGTAAAAATTATTTTACTGCTGGCTCACTGTAAAGAAGAAACATATATTTCTGATTGCACTGAACATAAACATTCCCATACTAAATCAAGCTAAAGTTGCATCTAGTTTGCTGCCCTGTTTCTGACAATGGGCAGCAACATTACTTTGGGAGAGGCATAAGAAACAGGACAGATAAACCACAATTCTTTCCCAAGTACAAACTTTCATTTTCAAGTAGACTGAGGTTTATGGACTTCCTCAGCCAGAGGATGCATTCAAAACACTGATCTTAATAGCCATTGATGGAGCTTCTTCTCATGCATTTGTCTAATGGATTTTTGAGCCCATTTATAACTTTGACCTCCACAGCTTCCTCTGGCAATGAGCCTCACAATTTAATTATGCATTGTGTGAAAAAAGGACTTCATGTTGTTTGCTCTAAACTGATCACTTGATCATCTGAGTGCTCCTTTGTTTTTATAGTATGAGCAATAGCAAATAATAATTTAGGCAGTCTCTGATTTCATATACATCCATCATCTCTCTCCTCTTTCAACTGCTTTTCAGACTTAAATGTCTCAGCCTAAATCTCTTTCTTGCTACCAATGCCATTTCATACTTCTAATAATCTCTGCAGGTCTTTCCTAAAGCTTTATTGAGCTCTCAAGCTCTTTGAGATGGAAGAGAACAGCATGAAGCTTATAGAATGTGGGTAGAACACAGATACAATACTATAGTGAACCTGCTCTGTTATAATAATTCCCTCATTGTTCTTAGCGTTTGTTTACCTTTTTGACCTCTGCTGAGCACTGAGCTGGAACCTGCACTGAACTATCTGCAATGACACTGAAATCTTTACTGTAAGGCTAATGTCAAATTTATGCACTGCTCTTGTATATGTATGTATATGTATGTATATGTATTTTGATGATTTTCCCCATGCCTATTATTTTTGTATTTGGAAATAGAATTCATTAGAAAGAAAAGAGAAAATAAATTATGTGGACCTAAATAGTGGTATAGAAACTATGAGTTCAAACTAGAACTAAACACCTTCAAGAATATCAGTGATTTAAAATATGAGTAAACAAGAGTCTACAACTTGAAGTATTCTCACTTCATCCTTCTTACCTTGCTTTGAAATACCGACAAACAGGTTTGTAGACTTGCTAATTAATTGGCATGTTTCTGAGCAGTGCTAAACTTCCAGCTTTGGCTGATGTCAAAAGGAGTCAAGACTGGCTAACCCTCATAGAATTGGACCTGAAGAGTATTGTTCTGGTAACTGTTTATACTATGTGACATTGTCACTTCCATACTATTTGTGGAGCTTGATGCTGGGAAAAATGAATTTCTAGAGAGGTTATGAAAGATCAAGGATGCTATAATGTCATCATAATTACATGTAACTTGGGCATCAGAATTACATAAAAGCATATGGAATGCTTACTTAACATAACATTTGAATAAATCATGTTTAAAATCATGTTCACTGAAACATTTATTTCAGCTAGAGCAACACAGTTTAAGCTTCTCATACATAAACATTTTTGGCATTATTTATGAAAACTTGGCCTGCATCCACTTAATTTATATTTTAAAAAATAAGAGCTAGCTATGAGAATCTCATATTTATAGCAGAAATCTCCATCGTCTGTTGCTTGCTGAGGTTTCAGTAGATCTACAATGGTAATTCAATAACTGTGTCTACAATATCCTGGGAGTTTTAAACACAGTTTCCCATTTTTACATTTGACATTTCAGTCTGTACTTTCTTACTTTTCTTGATAGGCTTCTAGGTACTAAAAATAATTAGTTAGTGCCTATCACGCTATGTGGCAGTGATGCCCTTGAATACCCAGCCTGGTTAGCATGGGTTGAACATCTTAGGAAAAGAGAATTTTACTGACTCAGTGGTGCAGGTGTGCAGGTACCTCACTGCTTCTGAAGTTCCTGGAGGGAGGGTTTGCAAGGGATCTTGAACAATCTTGAGGCAGAAGCCCAGAAACAGTTGTTCTAGGGAGGAAGATTTACACTGAGGTTTTGCATCTAGCTGTTGCAAACAATAGTTACAGCATCAAAGTCATGGAGAATGGATTTAATTTGGCCCTATTGTGTATGCTGGGTCAAACAACAACAGTATTTTCTTCATTTCAAATGAATAAGGCTCAAACCTAATGAGGTGTGCATTCCCCAAGCCTGTGGAGAGGGAGTTTAGCATTGCACTTGTTTTTCTTCCTGTTTGTAAATAGCTTGTGTGAGGTGTACAGATTTTTTTCCAGAGTAGAAAAAGAAAGTATTTTTTTCTCAGTAGTCACTTTCGATGTTCAGATGCTTTCAAATCTGAAGCTAAAATATGTAACTTTCTTATTGTTAGCATTGTCTTCCAAGCTATAAATATTAGCCTTTGTATCTATATTTTCATGCTGAATCATTTTGTTAGATATATAACATCAAGAGTACTTGTTAAGCATTCTGTGATTCATTAGTGTTGAATCATAGAATCATAGAATGGCTTGGGTTGGAAGGGAGCTTTAAAGATCATCTAGTTCCAACCCAGCTACCATGGGCAGGGACAACTTTCACTAGATCAGGTTGCTCAGAACTCCATCCAGCCTGGCCTTCAACATCTCAAGGGTTGGCGCAGCCACAGCTTCTTTGGGAAACCTGTTCCAGTACCTCACCACCCTTACAGTAATGAATTTTCTCCTAATATCTAATCTAAATCTTCTCTCTTTTATTTTGAATTCATTCCTCTTTTTCTTGTCACTAGATGTTCTCATAAGAAGTCCCCCTCCATCTTTCTTGTAAGCTTCCTTCAGGTACTGGAAGGCCACAATTAGGTCGCCCTGAAACCTTCTCTGTTCTAGGCTCTGGAAATCAATCCAGTTCTCTCAGCCTTTCCTCACAGTAGAGGTGCTCCATCCCTCTAATCATCTTGGTGGCCCTCCTCTGGACTCACTCCAACAAGTTGATTTCCTTCCTGTGCTGGAGACCCCAGAACTGGATGCAGTTCTCCGGGTGGGGTCTCACTAGTGTGGAGTAGAGGGACAGAATCACCTCCCTGGACCTCCTGGCCAGTCTACTTTTGATGCAGCCTAGGGTACAGCTGCCCATTTAACATTAGCAGAGATATTCTTCATGGAATTCCAACCTGAAGACATCCTGGTCTGATAGGCTTTTGGAGAGCAATATGCTCAATGTACTAAAACAGATCTAGCCTTTCTTCCTGGTAAATCCTATGGATGGGATATATCTTACACAGTACTACCTACTCAAAAGTTGGATAACTTGCTAGCTATGGTCTATGTTCATAGCTAATAGGTACTTCTGGAGGGTGATTAATTTACAGTATTTTTGTTTTCTTCAGTCTCTGGAGTTTTTTTCAGTCTTTGGGTTTGCTTTTGCCCTCCTCATTAATTATTGAAGTAGCCCACAAAACTGACTCAGACTTACACATTTTAATCTCTGATACTTACATCAGCAACCAGGAATCCCAACCAGAGACATTCTGAGTCGTGGTATCATCCAGAAATCGTCTAGTCTTTAAAAAAGCACACAGAATTCTAATTTGTAATTCAGGGAAGTCCTAACATTCCAGTATTGGCTTTTCATAGTATGCTTTTCCATATTATATTGAGTGAGCCTTCAAGAGAGCTGGGGAGAGAAAAAAGGGGAAAAGATAAGCTACTATTTTTGTTACTTTATTAATCCTAAATGCAAAACATTAGCTCTTTCTAGCAACAAAAACTCCACCAGCAGCAATACTGGAACCATATGCCCTCCATTTGATTTACCATCAATGGCTGCCTGGCTGCACACAGAGCCTCTCTGCTTAATAGTGGCTCTAGGCAAGTGCATGTATAATACTCAAAGTAGTTTTGTTCTTTATTAAAGTTGTGATAAGGATGCAAAGTATTTTAATGGGAATAATCAATTATATAATGATATTCATATACAACAAAGTGCTTTTAATGTAAGTACTTTTAATGTGGCGCTTTTGTAACGGGGGAATTTCTTTTGTAATACTTTCAAAAGCACGTCTTCTATTGGTGCCAGGCAGACAGCCACAGTAGGAGACTCCTGTAAGAGATGAACTCCATTTACTCCTCATTCACAGGAAGGCATTTTTCAGTGCAGAGACCAAATGATTTTACCACTCTGCTGAATAAGAGAATTTCAGCATTAAGATGTGTCTACATTTTTTGTAAGAGAAGAAAAAAGTGGAATGCATTATCAGTCTGAACAAAAGCTGATTGTGAAACTTCAATATTTAAAAGATTAAATTTGATTCTTGCCTGTGGTTTTCCTGATCTCCCTTTGCTGTTACCATCTCTCCACCAATAAGGAAGCTAAGTTAATTCTATTCTGCCACTGGCATTTTTGCTGATGGATGTCAAAAGTTATAAAGAGAAGGTGGCCACACATGATGTTTTGCACCCTTCTGAAAATTTTCATAGACCCACTAATTAAAGGAAACTCTTATTATGTTCAATTTCTTTTTTTCTAATGGGTATGCATATATTTAGGAAAGGAGATTTAAACCAGATACTTATTCCATCTATACTCTACGTGTTCATTTAGAAGTGGTACCCTCTTCCACCCATAGCTAATTTGCTATAAGTCCCATGTCAGTTGTCATGGTTACAGGGTGAGCCGTGTCTGTCTCCCAGGTGTCACTGTCTGTGTTTGGACGCATAGTCCTAAAGGAAGATGAAGGCTGAGCACGCTCCCTGATTCTCTGTATCCAGTCTCTGCAAATGCAGAAATGTAGCTCCATTGCTTTGCAGCCAGTTGCCATGTGCACTTCAGAAAAGGGCCCAGCTATCTTCTCGTCTCAATATTGACTATTTCACTCTACCAATATGAAATACCTAACTATAATCTGGGAATATATTTAAGTTAGTGTTGAGGCTTCAGATGCTCCTTCTCTGCTCTTCCTCCCCTCCCCTCTCCTTTGCTGAGCTCAAGAAATTACCCCAAGCCTATACTGAGTCACTGAGGACCAGACAACTAAGAAGTGTGGACACTAAACAAAACTGTACTTGAGAATATCAATCAAACCCTAATATAGCATGCCCAGGGTGTGGCTACAGGCATGCAATACTATGATCTTTAAATCCAGAGCAATGTATTTTGTGAATCCTGATGCCTAGAACAATCAAAAGAACATAAGATATTGTGAAATTTGGAGTAGGATTAATCTGAAGATTAGACGTAGGTGTCTACACAAGATCTGGGTGTTCCCATTATGTCAAAAGAGATCTAGTCAATTCAATTAATGGAGCCTATGTATAGAGAGCTGGGGATCTTTCTGTTGGGTAGAATCTGACATGAGAGGTTCAGCCCACTTTCCGTACACAAGCATCCCGAGCCATGGGATGCTCCGAGGCATACCCCTTGAACTCCAGTTAAGTAGGTATTGCGTAGGTGCTGTGTTGTAACTGCCAGCTGTGTGCAGTGTCTCAGGTAACTCAGGGCATCTGAAATGTATTAGATGGTGGCATCTAAATCGAGCTTAGCCCAGCCCTGCCAGTTCTGTTTTAGGTGGCTGGCTATTTCAAGAAGATCCAAGACATGAGAGAGGCCCCTACCTAGTGCACAAAGGAGTTGGGCATTTACAACACTCAGCTGTTAATATCCTTTAGCCAGTGCATATTTAATGTAAAATCACTCCAAGAGCAGGGACCAAACCCAGGATCTACCTTTCTCATGTAAGTGGAGCTTAATGCATCCAAACTCAGGATCATTTACCCCATGCTTTTAGTTGCTTCTCTTTAACTTCTCTAAGCAGACAGGTAAAGTAGCGTACAGAGGCATAAATCAGATTGTAAGATACAAATCAATACTTATTGTGGAGTGCCCCTTAGATTCATCACGCCTTCTCAGAAACTACTTTGCAAAAACTTATATTTTATTGCTGATTCCAGCGAAGCCAACACATTTCAGACATCTCTTGCTCTCCCTCAAATCAGTAGCATTATTTCAGGTTTTCAGCATTTTTTTCCTCATATGCTGAAACAGTCCAAAAAAAAAAAAAAGTTCAGTAAAAGAATCATTTTTCTAGTTAAAAAATGCAAAATGTATTCTGCAAAGTCACATGGATTTCAACTAAAAAAGCTCAAAAACATAAACTTTAGTTCCAAATTTTCAATATGCCTATTTTATATGAACCTCAGTAGACATAAAAGTATTCAAAATACCAGAGATAAATTATTTCACTCGAATACATACTTCAGTGTATTTCTTTTAGTTTGGTTTATTAAAAAATTAATGAAATATCTGAATGGGATAATGTTCATCTGGATGAATTAGAAACCTTTGTTGAAAATTATTCACATAGCTCTATCAAAACCATATCATTTCATTGTGCTTTTTACAAAAGCAGTTACTATTTTTTTCTTTTTTCATTTCTTGGCAACAGAGTCATGGATCTATAATTAAAAACCCACTTATACAATTTCCAAAGGATTATTACAATCTTGTCATGTCAGGAGTTGAACAAGTCACTTTATAGATTGTTTTTTCTCATCCTTAGATTCTACAATGATGATCTGAAAACCTTTAGGGCTCTAAACTATGCTTTGTTTTTGCAATGAACGCAGCGCATGCTAATGATATTCTCTTTTTCTCTCTTTTTAGGAATGCAGTTGAAGAAAACAAGAAACTATATGCAATTTATGACACAAGGTGAGTTACTAAAAGTACTTTAAAAACTTCATTATTATTTATAATAGTGTTAATCTTTTAAAATTTTAAAAATTACTATCTTTTTTTCCCCTGAGTCACAAAGTAATCTCTAAATTAAGGTAAAATGAAGAATATTTTAAACCATCATAAACAATTCTGTATCTACCTAATAATGATTCTCCTTTATATATAGTGATTTCCCCTCTGTGTACAGAGCATATAAAAAAGAAATGTAGTTTAAAAACCAGCTTAATTTACATGTTATTTCACAGATAGAATATAGCTCACGATCCTGATCACGAGTTTAACTGTGGCTGCTTCTGATTCCAGTGTTTGGGGAATGAGAAAGAAGGGCTAGCTGGCACAGCTTTGGTAAAAGAGGATGCATTTAGAAAGACCAGCAGAGTGCTGTGTCTTGGCAGTGGATGGCTGTGGATGCAGTCTCTACATAAACACACCTCCTCACTCTGAAGCCTTTCCTTTCATCTCATCCTTCATGGACCATTTCCTGTTAAGGGCACTCCTTAGCATAAGCAAAAAACCTACTCAAAGGATAAGAGCAAGACATGCATCAGATTTTCACTTTATTCGACCCATAGCTTTTTCTTTGTTACCCAGGATTTTCTCTTCCAGAATTCTTCCTAGTCTTAGAAAATCAGATGATTTCACTTCACTTCCTTCTCATTGCTTATCCTGTTTTAAGTAGAAGTGTTTGCACTCCCCAGCCCACCCCTGCCAACATCCCCCTATCCCCCCCCCCCCCCGAGTTTATTCTTTGTCTTTCTACTTTTCCATTGTTAAAATTCAAAGAGACATTTGGATGAAAATGCCAGGGATCAACATCTCTTGGTGTTTTAGCTAGTCCTAACACAGATGCATCATTTAGGATCCTGACTTGATCTTCCTTTAAATATACATAATATTAAATATAAGCAATTCAAAAAACCCCTGCTTGTCTTCTTCACTCTGTATAATCTCCTGCAAAATGAGGCTTGGATCTTGACTTGGAATTCTGGCTGATTTAGAGAAAAAAATTGCATAACAATTATTATCACAAAGAAGACTCATAAAGATATTGACAAATATGAAAACCACAAATATTTCGGCTATATCCTTCTGGTTTTAACTAGCCTGAAAGAAAAAAGGTGACTGCTGTATATTGTTTTGTTAAGAATAATGTGCTCTTGCCAAAGGGATTTAGATAAAACCACTCAAGTAGAAACTCTTAACAAAGAAGTCCTATGTAAAATAGCTCTTCCTCAACTGCAGTTACAGTAAAAAAAAAAAAAAAAATTAACTCAGTTACTTTTATGTTTTTCTAAACAGACTCTGTTTCCACCAGGATAAAGACTTAAGAAATAGTATTTCTAATGCACCACAGGCTTCTCTAATGCATTTGTGTTATTTCAGTGCCCGATCATTAATCTTTATGATGAAAAAATGTGAGTTATAAAGAGCCTTGATTATGTCTTCTTCTGCCAAAGTGTCAATGGATTTTTATTTTGATGTGTCTGACTCATTATGTGCATAATCCAGAGGTTTTCCACATAAGGAGTGGAATGTTGCAGGAATACTCTTTTAAATTCATTCAGATAATGCAAATTTTTTTTCTATTTTCTTGAATATAAAGTAAAATACCCATCTAAAAATTAAACAGCAGTTCAAAACAATTTCGGTCAGGCCTCTTATTAAAGGCAAAGTTTTCCCTATTACTCATATGGATTAATAACTTATTCTTTATGTGGCCCACTGAAACATTAAGATCTCCACTACATCAGAACTGTTGACATAACACCATTAATATTTCTGTATAATTAAATGTAAACCAGCAAATTATGCAACCAAACCAAATGGATCCAGGCAATGCTGCTTGCAATCTGCCTGACAGAAATGGGGACAATAAGTATAAACTCACTGTCAGTCATAAGCTCAGCATAAACTGTTGAGTATTACTCAACATCAGCAAATATTACATATCGTTTCTGATAAATATATATAGTAAATTAACATGATCTTGTATTCCTCACACAGTACATAGTACATCCTCCTGTCACTCTAAAACTCTGCTTCTGCTGAGATACTGTAGGACAGAAAGTAGGAAAGCTGAGTTCTCTGAAGGAAATACTAAGGTTCTGTTGTATGGTATTTTTGGCAAAAATGATCCTCAATTTTTGATTTCATAAAGTGAAAAAGAAATCAGGCTTGGGTGGGGGGGGAGGGGAACCAGTTGAAAATTTTCTTGTGGATTTTTTCCCAAACAGTTTTATTAATTACACCTTCTCAGCAGGTTAAACCAGCAGGCTATTAAAATTGCTGCAAGGCAGAGTAGGTAAGCAGCAGCATGGGTCTCAGCCTAGTAAGATTAATGTCCTGTGCTCCTCAGAAGACAACACTTCAGCTATAGTAGCAATTCTTCCCATATTTTTTTTAGTTTCAGTCTCCCTCTCTTTTGTATCTCTGAACCCTTTGCGATTGCAGTTTGCTTCAAGAGAAGACTGGATCTTTGTCAAAATCAGTTAAACGACAGACAAACCAGAGAGGAAAATGAAAAAGAAAACATTTGATAAATGATTCTGACCTCAGCTTGTAAGTGGAGTTGAGTTCATTTTGTCAGGTAAACCCTCAGTACCACTTTCCAGCACAAGAGCTCGGTGATGCATTGCATGGTGTGATCATGATTCCCTGATTCTGAAGGCAGTTGTTCTCCTACAGTCTGGTGAATTATAGTGGTAATACTGCAAATGCATCAGTTGTGAGCAGACCTCTCCTCTTCTTTACCCTGCCTGTCATTGCCCCTTATTCTGTATCTCCATTAGAAGAATAGAGAATGAGAATTATGAAGAAAAATGGAATTTGTTCCAAAATCTTGAGTGGCTTCTCATTCCAATCCCAATGTCTTCAACAATTTCTGTCCTTTGACAAAGGCTGTGTGTGCTCTGTTCCAGCCCCTTCTGAAATGAGATGATGGATGCATCTACATAGCATTTTAGTGCAGACCAGGACTGTGCTTGAAAAGTAAATTATTTGATTATTCCTACTTACTGCACTTTGGTTCACATCTCAGAGCAGTCTCAGAGTACATAAACATGATTACTTTCATATGAAACTAAGTTGAAAAATGCCCCTCAGCAGCACACTGAACATGCTCCAACTGCCAATGAGCATCCAGTCTAGTGGACCAGGTTAGTACATTTCTTAATGGGATAAAAAACCCTCCAAACAACAAATGTATATGGCATGGATATTAGGTCCTCAGCAACAGCAGTTTTGCTCTCTACATCAGCCTCTGTGCTTGCTAAGCCAGACATAGTTGATGAATCCCTGCTAATCCAGCTTACCCCAAGGACTTCTTTCACTTGTAGGTTTGGCAGTTGTATTCTTCCACACATATTTGCATTGGCTCAAGGACAGTCCTTTTGCTCCTTCACACATAATGCTTGCCTTTGCAGTTTAGACTTATCCATTTTTGAAGTGGCCTTTACAATACTGGCAATGCTAAGGAAGAAAAACCATATGCTGTGCTTACCTTATTGAACAAAATTTCATCAGGAGCATAGATCTTAACTGTCCAATGGCCCAGATACTGGAACATTCACCAAAGTGGTAGAAAAGGTGATGAATTTTAGTCCCTGAGCTACAACGTTCAGTCTCACATTTTACAGGGATAATTTTACTGGGACAGAAAGAACAAAGAGTAGGAGTGAGAATGAGCAATGATGAAGGCACCTAAGAGGAGAGAATTGGGTTCTGTTCCTTACACCACTGAACACTGATTTATTTTAGCCAGTAATTGATTAATGAATCACTGGATTATTTATGAAATAACAGTACTTCCCAGGTAATAGTCAAATGACTAGGCCACAGAGTTATGTTTACTTCTTCCCTCTCCCCTACTTAACTGTTTGCTGAAAAGTGGAACATTCTAAATAACAAAGGTTTACCCTGAGGTCCTGCAGTCTTGGCTGATCTCAGGAGATACATCCGTGAGATTTTCTTGGATGGAGAATCTACAGATTGTGACTGGATTCTCTGTTTTGCTTTAGTGAATAAAAGTGCCCAGACTCCTTCCTGTCATGCCTTGAAATAACCTGCTTGCTTTTTGAAAGGAGATGTTTGGGAGCCTAATTCCAGGAGCAAAGTCAGGATGGTGAATTCTGGGGCAGGACAAGGAGTCTGTTTCTATGCCCACTTTTTTCTTATTGGCCACATTAAACAGTTCCCAAAAGTCTTGCCTTTCATTATTTCCTTGAATAGTCTGCACTGTACAGGCCTTTGCTGGGTCTAACCTGCAAACCATTGCCACAGCAGCTTTGTTCTGAGTTTTTCCTGCAGATAAAACCCCCAGTGTTGCTTTCACTGCAAATGCCATGTCGAGATAATTTTGACCTTTCATGGCATTTATTGATCGTTTATAATTTTTAATGTCCTTCGGTTAATGCTAAGCTTAATTCAATCCAGAGTCCCAAGGAACAAATGCTTTGTAAGCCACTAAATACTTCCTTGTCCCATCAGCTCCAACCTGGATTATCATTAAACTGTTCAAAAGTAAAAGGAAATGGTTGCCCTATAAGATCAAGAAGACAAAGAGTTAAATGAAGTGTGATAAAACATGACTGACTCTAAAACACTCTTGATTCATTCTTACCTCAGATGTGTTTCCAAAGTATCAGAATAGCCCATTAAACAGAAATAGTGTTCTCTAACTTTTTTTATTTCTGTTATGGAACCAACAATCCAATTAAGGAAAGTTATTATTGCTTAAATGCACTTTTAAACCACATTAAATTTGTCATTAAATATTTTATTTGATGTTAATACTTTTTTTTTAGAATTTAGGAGAAAACTGAATTGGTATCCTTCCCTAGATTCACTTTCTCTGAAGTCTTTGAAAGAACTGGTCTTCACTTATGCCCATGAAAAAATTTTCAAGACCCAGGGCTCAAAAATGATCAATTATAATTATTTTTGTTCTTCCTGTTGTTATTATTATTAATAATATTTATTATATTTATTATTATATTTGTTTATTGACTTTTCATTTTTGAGTTCTTGAGTCACTCCTGCTTCATGCCACAATTCTCAAGCTTTCATCATAAGCCTAATAAAGTTTTTAAATGAAAGCTAGGATTTTCACTTACTTTATAATCATAGTAATTATAGCACTAATAAAAAAATCCAAATATTGACATGAAACCACAAGATTTGGCACTGCTTAGCTTCTCTACATTGTCCCACTTTGCCTGTATAGTTTAATATTGTTTTTAGACTTGATTGTGTTCTTTCTTTTATTGGAGCTGCAACAGCAACAAGGTCAGGACATATGCCATGGATTGCACTTGTCTTTTTTTAAAGGAGAGGTGAAAAGCCATCCATGTTTTCTCACCTGTACATAACACCACAGCATTCCTCAAGTCTCCATCCTTTTGTAGCAGCTTTTCTAAAGGAAGAGGATATGTAGAAGGAAAAAGTTAGAAGGTGGTTAGAGAAAAAGTGCAAAAGAGAGACATGGCTCTTCTCCCTAGTGAAATGCTGTGCTCCATCATGGACCAGTGGCCACCGATTGCAATGTAACCAGAATCAGGAGCTGGACAAGGCCGTGTTTATATGTTCGTAGAGCATGATGAAGAGCTCTGGAACTGAGGAGCTGCTGCTGGAACCAAAGGCAATATAGCTAAGTTAGCATTCTGATCTGTGTCCATTCCAGTCGGTCCTGCTGGAAGGACTAATTAACCTGGAAGGAGGTTAAAAATAATAACAGCTGTGCTGTCCTCATCCCAACCAATGTTTTATACAAAGTTAAGAGCACCAGAAGCTCACAGGTGACAGCTTTCACCGTACATCCCATTGGTACCAGTGTCATTTCCCATCAGTACCATCCCGTGTGACAAGTGCAGTCATACACGCTTTTCAGTCAGTGCAGGTTTTGCCTGGCAAAACATGTCCATCTCGGTCTGTGTTGTTGGCACCCTCGCAGGCACGGATATAGGGAGCCTCAGGCCTGGCATCTGTACATGCACACGGCATCCCTGGCCGTGAGGAGATGTCTTGAGACCCTTGCAGGGCAGGGCAAGGCAGGGCAGGGGTCCCAAACCAGCTCCTTCTCTCGCCTCCGCGACCTCCTCTGGGCACCGCTCCCAGGATGCGCCAAGGGGCAGCTGGGCACAGTCCCCCAAGCATACAGCAGCAGGCAGAGGGACAGGAGAGGGCAGCGGCACGGCTGCCCTGGGCCCCCAGTCCCGCTCCCACTCCGGGGATTCCCTCGCCCTCTCAAGGTGATGAGCCCGGCTGCGGGGGCTGCACGGGAGCACCCAAGGCTCCGGGAGGGGCCGCGGGGCCGAGTGGTGGCGGCAGGGCGGGCGTGTCCCGAGGCGGTGCCCGGGGAGCCACCGCCCCTCGTCGCCGGCCCCGGCCCCGCGGGCCCCCGTCCCCCGGCACCTCACCTCGGGCTCTCCGCCGGGAGGGACCGCGGTGCCCTCCCTCCCTCCTTCCCTCCCTCCCGTCCCCTCCCCTCCCCTCCCGGCTGGCGGGAAGGCGGCAGGGCGGGCGGAGGGGAGGCGGGCGGCCGGGCTCCGGCGGAGGGCAGCGTCCTCCGGGGCTCGGCGGCGTCCGGCCGCGGGGCGGGCGCAGCCGGGTGCGCGGGCGGCTCCCGCGGGCCGGGCGGCAGTGCTGGGGCAGAGAGTAGATTTTTTGGTTTAGATTTTTTTTTTTTTTTTTGGGGGGGGGGGCGGGAGAGGTGGAGGAAGAACAGAGGCTGTCGCCTCCGCCTCCTACTCAGCGGCAGCCGGGGCAGCCGGATCGCGGCGGCGGCGGCTGCGGCTGCTGCTGCGCGGAGGGAGCGCGGAGCGGAGGGATGTGGGGCTTTGGGGGAGGCAGGATCTTCGGGATCTTCTCCGCTCCCGTCCTGGTGGCCGTGGTCTGCTGCGCCCAGAGGTAGGAGCCAGCGTGCCCCGGCGGCGGTGCGGGATGCGTTTCTCCAGGGGAACAAGCTGATGCGCTCCCCCTGCCTTCCGTCCCCGGCCCCGCTCCCGCCGTCGCCCCTGGTCCCCCGCACCCCGTCCTCTGCCTCTCCCGCCCGACACCCCCGTCTCTCTCTCCCCACAGTGTGAACGATCCCGGCAACATGTCCTTCGTGAAAGAAACTGTGGATAAATTGTTGAAAGGCTACGACATCCGCCTCCGGCCGGATTTCGGAGGTGAGTCGCCCTGCCCGGGCTTGCCGCCCGGAGACCCCCCCCGCTGTCCCCGGCGCTGCTGCCGCTCCCGCACGGCGGGGCCGGGTCCCGCGCTCCCACTGCCGCGGCACCTCTCGCCGCCGGGTAAAGGTCTGGTCTGCTTGCAGGTCCGCCCGTCTGCGTGGGGATGAACATCGACATCGCCAGCATCGACATGGTTTCCGAAGTCAACATGGTGAGTAGCGGTGGAGCCTGGCCGGCGCCGGGGCTGTCGCCCAGCGGGTCACGACTGCCCGTTCCCCGTCCCTCCCTTCGCACGAAGTCGCTGCTGCCTCGGCGGGCGGTGGCGGGGCTGCGCGGGGCGCCGAATGCTGCCCTCTTCCCTTGAAAACTTTATTTCCCTGGAGACGCGCTTTCCTCTTCCTTCGCTTTCCCCCTCTCTCTGCTGGCGGCTGCCTCCGCGGGTATGCCGGGCCGCCGGTTTCCCCCAACCCTCCTCCTCCCCCTGAGCCCCCTGGGCGGCCGGAACTTGCTGGGGCTTCGCTGGCACCTGCCGCGGCCTGTCAGCCGGCGGGATGCGGGGCGGAGCGGAGCGGGGCGGGCCGGCGGCCGCCGGGGTGCCCGGGGTCGGAGGGCCGCGGCTGCAGGCATCTCCCCGCGGCTCAGGGGAAGACAACAGCCCAGCTTGTCGGTGCGTAAATTCTGACATGTGCAAGTGCTTTAAGGATCGTTGAGCACCCAGAGCCGGCGCGGTTGTGTATGGACTTCGAAAGAATTGCAGTCTTGCCTCGGAAAGTGGTGCTGTGCGGGTCTGTCGGGTACACCGATGAACAGGGAGGTCTTCAGGGCGTTTCTGTGGTTTGGTCCTGCCGTCTGTATAGTTTGGTGATACGGGCTTAGGAGCTACAATTTCTGTTTCTTGTCCTAATCCTGAATCTGAGGTGCATTTTTCGTGTTCCTGAGCAAATTACTACTTGCTGTATGTTTTTTGTTTTCCTGTATTCTTCCTTTTGCAAACCTCATGTAGAAAGACCAGCCTACTCTGCAATGCTGTAGTTACATTTATGGTGTTAAACATAATAATTACACATTTGGGAGCTGTGCTCTGTTGTAGTAAATATGACACTAACACTGCACTACACCTCCTTCAATGCACTGTTGCAGTGTTACAAGCTGGCATAGCTTGTCTTTATACTTGATCTGTGTATTTTCATTAGTACTGCCCTTTCACCCTCTTTACCTGAAATTCTGAGGAACTTTTGCTCTACTTCTCATCTTTTAAAAAAAGATTTTTAACAGAGGATACAGTTGCCTGTTTGCAGTTAAAAGTGTCACCAGAGCCAGCCTTTCTACTCAGCCAGGAGGGAAAAGTGAGATAGTTCTTACTTATAAGAGTTTGTTTTAGGCTTCCTGCAGATTCAGGCAACTGCAGAGACATCTTGTATATTCGACAGGCTTTTCTATACCTATATGATTGCTTCTCAAATAAAAAAATGGAAGCTGAATGAAAGCTTCTCACTGAACAGTAATTGAAAAGTCTGACTTCACTATCCCCACTGCCACCTTTCCCACCTTTGGCTGTGCTCCAGATTTAAGGAAGCACTGCGTGACACATTAAATTAATATATAGCACTTTGTGTATGTGAAGTGCCACTTAGGCGATAAATATCAGAGAAAGGCATACTGAGATTGGAAAGAAAATGAGGGGATGTATGGTGCTTTTTGTGCCCTTTCCACTCCCCTGCCCCCAGCAGTGGCAAAGGTTGTTAGTTTTAAATAACAACTTGTTCAACTCACTGTAGCAGGGATATAAGAAAAAATAATTACACTGCTAGGCTGGGTAATAAGATCTTGAATGACACAGGAGCTCCTCAAGAGGATGGGTACCATCTCTTCCCCCAGACAGGAGCCAATGTACCAACTGCTTAAGTTTCTAGCTGCTGCAGAAGTTGGTGTCCACTGTTGCCCATTAGTTCCCAGAACAGCTGTAGAGAAGTGGTTTTTCATGTGCCTCTCATGGGGCAATACAAAGTCTCAAAAGTATCAATACAGATCCCTTGTTTCTGAAGGGAGCTGCTAAAGTATTATTGTTATAAAAACTGTACTAGTTTACTTTAGGAAAAAATGAGCAGGAAGGGCTTCTGGTTGGTGAACACTTTATTACAACCAGAATCTCATCTGAGCTTGCCTCATCTCCCTGTGAAAGAACTTATCTTTGACCAAGCATAGCTGTATTCAAGTAGTGCCTGAGTTGATTACTTTCACGTATTTTAAATTGCTTTATACCAGTCTGCAAAGATTCTTGAGTAAATATTAATGAATAATGAATGAGAAATAACAGAAGTAGCTTTTCGAGATTACTCAAGTATATATTCTAACTAGTAATTTGGAGGGGAAAAAAAGTCACAGGTTGAAGACTAAAAGCATAGCTGTTGAACTTCATGCTTGTTGCCAACTAAACTTTTAATTTTTGACATATTCTTTCATTTAATTCCAAACAGATATTGTGAGCATTGACCTTTAGCCTCATCAACTACTGAAATGTCTTATGAGAATTTCTTTGTGTGAACTGTAGTGTGGACATGAATTCCTTTGATTTAAATCTAGACATTGGTGTAACCTTTTATAAATTGGCTTGTTAAAATTCATCTCTGTATTAAAAATAAAATAACCAGAGATTTAACATTCTTCAATTTTATGTGCATAAATAAAATGTTATTACAGCAAGTTTTATTATGCTGCCTTCTAAGCAGCCAGTAGTGTAGCTTTCAGTAATGTGATGACAATTCTTTGTAAGAAGAATTACAGCTTGCATCATACCCTTTTCTATTCTTAATCAAACTGTGGGTTTATATATAATATATTCCTCCATGAAGCTTCAGTAACTAGTTATTCACTTAGCTTTCCAGCATTTAAAAAATTTATGTAGTTTTAGTCTTTCTGTTGAAAATTACTGAAAATCCTTTGCCCTCTACATCCAGGATACCTGTAGCTATTTTTTAGAATAGATTTACTGAATAGGTATGTGCATCTTCCTTGGATTACATGGAATGGTTAACATTTTTCTTTTATTTTGATGCTAAACTGGATTAGGAAGACAGATGCAAGTATCAGGACTGTAGAGCATCAAATTGTTTTACTGAAAAGTTGTTAATAAGCAATTTCTATTTGATCTCATAACATCTTGAAAATATTGAGTAGCGTTATTGAAATCATTACTCTGCTATGTTATTTACGTCATACTGAATATACTAAACATGTCTGATGTAAAAAATCACATGCTTTGATATTTATACTTTGAGTTATATATATGGTGGCAAGAGGGAATTAATGAACTTGCCTGTAAGAAGTGCATTGGTCAAGGAAGGGCTACATCTGTTAATGATCTGCACATATATATATATATATATATATATATATATATATATATATGTATATCTCAGTATGTGCTTTACTTCCCTGCTTTACCTGTATATGCTTTCCCATTATTATTTGCCTATTTCAAAAATTATATCTGTAACTGGGTATTTAAGCACCTATCTGTTTTTGTGCCCACCTCCAATAACTGCATTTAAAACTGTTGTAAATTGTACAGTAATATACATCTCCAAAGAAAATACTAATCAATGACAACAGATGTAATACTGAGAAAATACTGTAAGTCATCTTACAAATAAAGAGTATGGAAGATTATCGTTGTCAGATTTCAATAATTTAGCTGTACAGTTTATAAAATTTCATGATTTGGGCTGATTGAGTTCTGTTCTTGCTATGTTTTAAATGTTTTACTTAGATTATGTGAATCAAAAAACAAATAGTTCTCATGCTTTTTACTATTCTGTCAGCCTGATTTCAGTCAGGCAGTGTCCACAATTTGCAATCTTTTTTATAGTCTGATTGTTGTTCAACATTTGTTCTGTGAATCAAATGCATTAGTTCCAAGCGTACAATTTTCAAGCACCCAAATAATTCCATATCTTAGGAAGTTAAATAATCAATGCTTTGTATCTCCAAATAACCCCCTCTTTAAAGTCATCATTATAACTGGAAGACTAAGGTAGTGTGCTTTCATTTTACTATAATTTTAGAATTTTTTTTTAAGATTATAAAGTGGATGGAGAAAACAAAGGGATCAGTGCAAAAAAGAACCCTTCTCCTTAGAGATAATATTTTGCATGTATGATCTCCTGTAAGAAGGCAAACCTGTGCTATTGCCCTCTGAAGTGCAGTCTGCACTCTTTTTTGTGTAAAGAGAGGACTTCAGAGTTGTTCATCTAGGTTTCTCAAAGGCTCTAATTTTGATAAAATTAAACCAGCAGGACCCAGGAGACATCATTTGCTATATAGTCATCCTGCTGTTTTGAGAATACTGTACTCAGAAAATTAGTTTGACATAAAGTCAGCCCATACAATTTATGAGTTGTTGTTTCTGAAAAAGATGTGTTTCTGAAAAAGATGTATTTCTGAAAAAGATGTATTCTATTCTATGCTAACGCTCCTAAAAAGACATTATCTGTTCTATGCTAACACCGTTATTTTTTTTATTTTTATGTATTTGCCTTTATATAACTGCAAGTTGAATATGGACTTCATTGGGTGCCTGCTGATTTTCAAAGCAATTTTGACATCTTTCTGACAAAAAGTGTTTTAGTTGCTGCTCTAAGGTCGACTGAAGTTACTACTCACTGAGACTAGATAGCGTTTCTTTTCCTTGGATAGTGGTACACAAATAATTATTTTTAGCTGAATTAATTCATACTTCACCTGAAGTACTGAGGGTGCAGAACCATCATGTGTCTATTGATGAAATCTGTAACATCTTACTTTAGATGTCTAAAAATTTTAATGGATTTGGTTTATGTAAATTGAGGTGTATATAATTAGATGTCTAAGTGAGAGCTGGATTGCTAAACTCTACAGCTGCAGTTGATGGAGATCTAGAACAGAAGGGGGATGTTTGGGCAAAAGTGTCTACTGTCATTTCAGTGTCATGGTCTCATACTTCCCCTCTGGTTTCCAGTCCAGATTGGTGCTGATATCTTGGAAGTCCTGTGCCATGTCTGTGTTCCCATGTGCTAGACATGACACCAGATCCCGAAATTTAAACAACTGAGTCTTATTCTTGTCAATACAGGTGATGGAGTCTGGAGAACTGCTGAGCTTAAAATGTAGAAGACACCTTAGTAGTGTTTCTTAGATATTTTAAGTGCCTCAAAGTATCTTGTTCGGATTCCAACTATCTCTCTAAAAGGTTAAGGAACTCACATAGTTAGTGTGCTGTACCTGCCAGCTGTATACAGGGGTCCTGCATAATCCAGGCATCCAAAATAGCACCAGTCATCCTTGCTTAGGTAAGTGAATTGTTCCCTAGATGCACAGGCAAAGCTTATCCTTTAGGCTCCCTCTGGAATCAGAAGAAGGAGATAGTAATTATTTTGTAACTTGTATCTTAGATGTCTGTGTGGTTGTTACTTTTAAGATGGAAGGATTAATCTTTTTTGGGGTAGTGCCTGTTTCCTGAATGGCTATGGAAAGAGCTAAAGCAATTTGTATAATTTTTTTGAGTGGCTGTGGTTCGGCACAGCGAAATGTAAGGTATGTTTCCTATTGTAAATGACTTTTCCATTTCCTGCCATAAACAAATACTTTCTAAATACTTTGCAAACAGAATCTCAGTTACCTCATGCAGGAAATCATAACCAAATTGTGACATACTTTGCTTTGAAGATTCAGATGCAGAAATTAAAGGAGATGTATTAATAAAATGTTTCCATAATCATATTGCAAACACAAGTTTTCTAGCTAGAAGAAGATTCATGTGTGCAGTGTTTATAACTAGTTCACAAACCACAGGAGTAGAAAATAGAATATGTAACTTCATATTCTGATTTTGCTTTTATATGTATTTAGGGACAGTAGAAGATCATACTGTGGCAGATAGACCATGTACATAATTTTGTGTGTGTATATATGCACACACTCTGGCTGCTGGGGATGAGCCAGCAGCCACCTTCTAGGAGACATCAGCAATGTGCGCTGATCCTGGGGTACAGTCTATCTTAGCAGCTTACCTGCTCTCTAGTTGCCAGCTGGTCACAGGAGCATCCATCCTCTGCCTTGTCCCCATCTTGTTTTTCTTCCTCAGGACAGTACCCATGAACTCCCCCAGCCTGCGTCACTCTTTCTTTCTCCATCCCTTTCATGTTTCATAGTTCCTATTGACAGAGAGAGAGAAATACTTGTAGCAGACGGTGTGATAGGAGAACAACTCTTGTTTGGCCAAGGGAATTGATGACAGGCTTCTGCTTATCTGCAGTGGAAAGCAACTACTCTGAAGGGGAAAGAATACCTGCTTATGCAGAGACAGGGAGCTGGTTAATGTTGCTGGAAGGTGGAAATAGACTATTTAAAAGCCAACTCCAGCTGCCAAGGTTGAATCATCCAGAGTTGGATGATGAAATAGATACAATCTGTGATGATATCAATCTGCAACATTTGCAAACATTTCAGGGGACAAAAAGGGATTCAAAATTATGTTTAAAAATTAGAGGAATGGCCCTGAATAAAGAAGGAGCAAACACAAAGTGCTGCATTTTATAAGGAATGAAGAATCCAGTATTTAAAATCATAAAGATTTGGCTAAGCAGCAGAACATTAAGAAAAGGATGTAGAGGTTTTACTGGACCAGATTCTAAAGCAAGTGAAAAAGTCACACATGCAATACAATTGAAAAAAGATGTGTCTCACTCTGGGGCACATAAATAGAAGTGTCATTCACAAAACACAGGGTTTTCTCTATCATTAGGTAAGCCTAAGCAAGAATGATGTGTCCAGTGTTTCTGCACTGGCTTACAGGGAGATGGAAACAAACAGAAGGTGTAAAGAAGGCAAGAAAATGTTTCTAATTAAAATAATTACAAAACAGGGCATATCCAGTCATGTTGAAGTAAATGGGTTTGTTTAGCACTGAAAAACAGGATAGAGAGGGCGTAAATTTCCCAATATGTAGGATGCTGATGGTGAGAGAAGTACGCTATTTAGAACCAGTTGAAGTAAGACCTGAAGAAATTATTGAATTGATTTCAGAATGGTTTTCATCTATCTATATTTTTGGTAGCATCTCTTTTTTGGCAGGTTTTTAGGAAGAGATTTGATAAATAACTCTTCCCAATGGTGTTCTTGCAATTGGAGAGGCTGGACTAGTGGATGCTCTGAGACACTCTCCAGCACTGTATTTCTATGATTTATACTTACTATATGCCTAGCAAATTTTTTCCAATCCCTTGAAGACAGAAGAAAAGAGGGAAAGAGTAATATTTATATGAAGCTTTTTATTCATGCACTGAATTCTTATTCAGATAATTTAATGTCTGTAGTCATACAGAAAGCTTAACAATTTGATGAAGGCAGGCAATGTCGTGCTTGGCAGAAGAGAACATACAAACACGGAAACATCAATGATACGTGTGGACTTGAGGTCCACAGAGCCAAGTGTCCTGACTCTGCTACTGGCTGGTAGTGGATGCTTAGGGAAGAAAAAAATGAACAGATGTTAATACTTCTCTAGTGTAGTTTTGCAATCTCCAGTAGTTTGTCACTGAGACTTCCGGAGTCTCAAGGCTCTCAGAGAGAGTATTCTTCTTTAGGTGTCACTAGGGCATTGGGATGATTTAGAAACAATACACTTTTCTCCACAGTTTCCCTTTTAATAAAGATATGATTATATAAAGAATTTAAACTTGGGTAGTATCAAGTGCAATCCATCAATACTGAAGGATAATAAAAACTTTCAGTGAAAGAGGTTGAGCAGTATTTAGCTACCATTAGGGTTTTAGCTTATCCAGGATAAACTTTATTTTTTCTCCTCTGTGACACAGAATCGTAAAAAATAGCTGGAAGAAGAATCATTTCAAAGTGACAGTTCATTTAGTATTTGTAATTGAATGTCACAGTTCCTCATAACTACAGATATTGCAAGGAAAAAATCCCCAAGTCTGGGCATGTCTAATTCATTATTCACTATTACAGATTTGAACCAATAATTTTGGGAAAATAATTTGTTCTCTCAGCAGTTAGGAGCTGGTTACAGGTCGCTGTGATAATGTAACCTGCAATATGAATGTAATATTGCACACAGCAGAGAGGGAAGGTAAAACAGCTGTGCTGGGAGGTCTGCAGTTACACTGGATAATTGGCAGTTCAATAGCAGTTAATGACTTTTTTCTTTATACTAATATGAATGTTGAATTTTCATTAGTTCACGGGTATGTCTCCATGGCACAGTACAGCACTCTGCAGAGATGCCAGAGGTAGCTCTGGTGCAGCTAGTAGAGTTTCTGGAAGCTGTGAAGTTATGCCAATACAGAGCTCTGTACAGGATGGTTGTACCAGTGGGAGTTAGGTCATTGAATACAATTGCTTTCTCAGGCTTAAAATAGGTTATCTGGTGTATGACCAGCCTCCATCCAGAGCTGATCACCAGAGTGCTCTTCAACAGAGAGAATCACTTCCATAAGACAGTATTTTTTTGTTCTAAATCAGGTATATTAAGACTGGCCCTTCAGAATTGCCTGTCTGGAGGTACTAATAGCATAATGGGATGGAGAAGACAATGGCAGGAATTGACTGCCTTAGGATAGATGCTCAGTTTTCAGTTAATGTTGGGATGAATTCTACCTGTTGTTCCTTCTTCACCTGCCTTTTCAAAGGTAAGTGGAAGAGAGCCCTGAACTGGTACAGTTGAGCTCTAGAAGTACTGAACTCAGCAGGTTATTGCATTACATGTAAATTCTTTATACAGTTTGAACTGCAGAGTGTTTTATAGGTAGACAGATAACCTTTAAAAGCCAGCTCAAATTCATGTGATTATAAATAGCTCATCCCTTGCTCTTTTAATAGAGATGTAAGATAGCCCCACTATTCTACTAGTCCTAAAGTTACTTGAAAGGAAGAGCTTCTTTCCCATAACTATGTCCTGTTCATATGAGGGATATTTTAAGGTCTCCCATTCAGGTGGTTACTTATCCATTACCACGTAAGCTCATTGCTTATTTACAGTGTCAGATGTTGAGCTGTAATCCAACTGTAATGGGTTGACCCTGGCTGAATGCCAGGCGCTCTCTACAGCCACTCTCTCACTTCTCTCTGCCACTGGACAGAGGAGAGAAAAAAAAAAAAAAAAACAGCAAAGGATTAATGAGTAGAGACAAGAGCTGGGAAAGGTCACTTATCACCATCACGGGCAAATCAGACTTAAAGTAGGGATATTAATTGAATTTATTACTAACAGGGTCAGAGCAAAAGAGGGAGAAGTAAAATAATTTTAAAAAATCACCTTCTCTTCACCCTCTCTTCTTTCCAGACTCTACCTCCTCCTCCCAGTGGTGCAAGGGGGTGGGGAATGGGGGTTATGGTCAGGTGGTGTTTCTCCTACTGCTCAGGGAGAGGAGTCCTTTCCCACTCCAGTGGGGTCCCTCCCACAGGAGACAGTCCTTGATGGACCTCTCCAGTGTGAATCCATCCTTAGGGCAACAGTTCTTCATGAAGCTGCTGACCCGTGGGTCACCTCTCCGTGGGGTGCAGTCCTTCATGAATAAGCTGTACCAATGTGAGTCCCCCACAGGGGCCACAAGTCCTACCCAGGAAAAGCCTGCTCCAGCATGGTCTCCTTTCTCCATGGGCTGCATGTCCCCGGCAGGACCCTGCTCCATCTTGGACCTCCCACGGGGTCACAGCCTCCCTCATTCATCCACCTGCTCCAGCACAGGCTCCTCCATGGGCTGCAGGGGGGTCTCTGCACCCCGATGGTCCTCTATGGGCTGCAGGGGCACAGCTGCTCCACCATGGTCTGCACCATGGGCTGCAGGGCCTCAGCTCCGGCACTTGGAGCACCTCCTGCCCCTCCTTCTGCACTGACTTTGATGTCTACCTTGTTCTTCTGTTCTCGCTTTGCTGTTCCCTGGCTGGAATTTTCATCTGTGCAACAACTTTCTGTTCTTAAATATGTTATCGCAGAGTCTTGATTGGCTCAGCTTTGGCCAGTGGCAGGAAGCCCATCCTGGAGCCAGCTGGCATTGAGTCCACCAGACAGGGGAAGCTTCTAGCAGCTTCTAACAGAAGCTGCTCCTGTAGCCGCCCTGCTATCAAAACCCAGCCACAGAAACCCACTGTACCAGTTCATGTGCCACCTGAGCTCAGTTGGGCAGAGCCCTTCACTCTTTGGAACTGGGCTGAAGCAGAATCAAAAAGCTGAGGGCTTCCCCTTCCAGGAGTTACGCTTGGCTATGCAAGGAAGCTGAGCCCCTCTCACATTTTTCAGTGGGAAAATAAGTCAGGAAGAGTAAAAAGATTGAATCTTCCAGACTTAGAAGGCTGAAGTGTAAACTAAGGGAAACCATTTTTTCTACTTAATCAAATGTTCTTTTGTAAGCAGATGACCATTTTTCCTGGTGGTTTCTGATGCTACTGTGCCTTTTGGAATGCACTGAAAATTTGAAGTTTAAAAAAATAGACAATACAAAAATGTGCCTAAATTCTCAAAATTACTGAGTAATGCAGTAAGTTCTATTTGTTAAAGGTACAAAAGATGATTTTAGGCCTTTTTTTTCACAACATAACACAATGACATGTCTGTGTTTCCCTGCATCAGTAGGGATTTGCTTTAGCTTCTGACCTCCTATGCTATTCAGATAATACTTGGCCTTTCTAAGTATCTTCCAGTCATGTAAAATAGGTTTCTATTTGGATAACAAAAATATCTCCCAAACCAACTGGAACTTTACGTAGGAGGATGTTTGCAGGCCTTGCAAAACAATATATATGACCCTCAGTTTTGTTTTTGAGCCATAAGCTATGGTTCTGCTAAATTTAAGAGTTGTGGTGCTCCTGATAACCTGTAGAATGTCACAACTTCTGTGCTTGAGCATTGTACCTGTGCTCAGGCATGCACTCGTTGTATGTTAATCATTAGCATGTATTTGACCCAGCATTTTCACAGGTTTGACATTCCCTGGAGGTTAGCACATCCTGGGTCCATTGCCAGTAGGCATCTTGGATGCAGCTACTTGTGCTGTGAATTAAGCTAATCTAGATAGGAACAAGGTGTGCCATGCAACACCACTTGTTCTTCAGACAAGAAAACTCTTTGGCTCACTGTATTTGCTATGGTAGATCTACCCAAAAAGTGCAATTCAGTGCATCCATGTAGGGTTATGTCATCATCATTTCTAGTGGGAGAGCTGTGACTTTCCAGAGGGCAGTGCATCTAATCTGACTGGCAGTACCTATATTAGAAGATAGCTCACTGTAGAGAGCTTTTTGCTTTCCATTCTCTCTGCAGTGAGCGTGGCTTGGGCCAAATGCCTGTCTATTACCCTTCTGAAAGTAAGTGAAGTGAGTGCCATCTGCATGGCCTCTTTACTCTGCTGTCAGAGCTCTTTTTTTTTATCTCTTTGAGAAAATAGATGGACAGATACTCTCTTCATACTGGGAAACTACTGTTGCATACATGTTTCTTGGGGATGAACTCTATCTCTTGGTCTTGCTTGGCTTCATGCCCCTTGACAGCAGCTTCAAACAGTTCAAATGCTGCATCACTGAGCAGAAAGCTGTGGTAGGTGAATGACAGCTACCGATTAAGAGAAGGAGCTTGAAGTGGCACCCAGGACAGCTACCCTGGGCAGTTAACATGCCCTTAAATTCAGAGATGTTATTCACCTCAGTTTAGATAGATAATGGTCTGTATGTGGAGGATTTCCAGAGTATTTACTCTCTTCATGAAAACCAAATAAAAGAAATACCAGAGTCCCACATGCAGCCTTTATTAGGTACCTAGAATGTAGGTTCAGATTAATTGCCTAGATGAGGTGGGCTGGACTTCACCATTACCTTGTGTGACAGAAAAAACAGGTTGTCCTTGGGCAGTAAGGACTTATGGAATATGTAGAGAAGTAGTTAATAGTAGCTGTGTGTTTTTGTGATGAACAAGAGGTGATTAGGAGAAATCAGTTTTAGGGAGGAAATATTTCATTTCCTTTTAATCAAAAATGGTGTCTCCTTTGGCATTTCTTCTGGATTTTTTTCCCCCAGAAAAATGGTTGAGCTAGCTTGGGAATAGCTTAGCTATTTTAAAAATTCTGATTATCTGCCTACAATTCTTTTTATAAACCATCCCCCTTAAATGGACAGGGAAAAAAAAAGGAATAAAAAGATGGGCAGTGAATTAGCAAATGCATTTAAGGTAGCTGATCATCTTATCTTTCCAGTAGACCCACTTTATTCACATGCTCATATATTATTAACCTGACTGAATCAAGGCTGATACTGCACATCTTTCCGGGCATACCCATTTATGTGGTGTTGGGTGCCTTTTGAATTGGATTCTGGTGCTGTCATTTAGAAAGGGAAGCCAGAACTTACAATACAGTAATCTTGTTATCTACTAGTGAAATGTTCATTATCTGTTTTATAAATATCTGTTTAATATCGTCAGAAGTGATTTGGAAGATGGACTACCTTCCAAGCTGGAATTCTATGATTTTATGCATTAAAAAGAAAAACGTTCAATCTCTGAAGAAGATCCCTTTTGCTTAGACTTCCTCAAGAAGTAATTTAGCCCTAACACTCATGGTGTTATCCTTTCTTTCATTAGTCACATCTCTAAGGATCTCATTTATAATCTTGCCTTATATTCCTCTAATATACTCACAGAGACATATGTCATTTAGTAACCTGCTGGCACGAAAGTTGCTATATGTGTAAAGTGGTTTAACTGAAAAAAGAGTTATTCCACTCAGATATAAGTATACCCATTAATTTAACTGCTGGTGCTCACTGAACAGCTGTCGTAAGACAGAAGTCATAGTCATTTGTTACTCCTTTCCTCCAAAAGTCCCTGACTGATTTTTGTTAACAGCTTGAGCAAGGGACCAAATCCCATGAGACTTCTGTCTTTTGCCATTTTTCTGTCTCATTTTTGTGCTGCAAAGCAGGAGGCTGCATTTTTCTCATCGTTATTTTTATAGTTCTTTTCCTAAGATGTGCAGTCCAAAAAAAAAAAAAAAAAAAACGGCTGTTGTGGGAAAACCAGATCCCTTCCCCTTCTGGAAAACACTGCTGAATTATGCTGAATACAAATGTAGCTTGCTGTTTTCTGGCACACAATTGGCTGGTCCTTCTGAACTTGACTTCAGCTGAGCTTGATACTGCAAAATGTGGTAATGAGTTCTAAAATTCTTTGCAGAAATATATGCTGTTTGATTATAACATTTACAGAATGATATTGAATATCATCTGCACCCTACTATGTGTGGCATTGTTAAATCCTATGTCTCTTAGTACATTGGTGCTATTATGACATTTTTCATGATATTAAAACCAAAGCAAACCTGAAATAAAATGGTATGATGAATCTATACATAATGGCAGAAAAATTCGGAGAAATTTGATTAAAATATGGCAATAATGTGATAACAATGCTGAAGATTCAGAAGATGAATTTAGTTAATTGCTTCTAGAGGATGCAAAATTAAATACTACCTTTCAAAAAATGAGTGATAAATCTTCAGTTGCATGGAAATAATGTGTATGAAGAATTGACTAGATGTGATGTTGATGAAGACAATCAAAGGATGATAGGGTCAGGGTTACTTTTCAGTCTGTCATTGAATTGTGGTCATCTATCACTGCAACTAGATTTTGTCCTAACTTCTACTGTGGTGACTATGGCTGGATGCCCTGCAGCACCACTCAGTGCTCAGCTTCAAGTCCTTTGCTGTGTTACCTTTTCTACAGGTATGGCATAGCTGGCAGTAATTTTTTTGTGGCATGTTAATTTCTTTGGAAACAGAAAGTGCTTATTTGTAATGATACTGGTTTGCAGTGTCCTATTTGTTTATTTATTTTGCCTTGAATAGCAGATATTTGTGCAGTATAAATAAATATAAGAAGGGTTAAATGTTTAAAAGACTTGAGGTACCAGACCTTCACAAAAAAATCCTACAGTTTACTCCTATCTGTGTTTTTGCCATTATGAGCTACAGCATTAACTACTCTTTCTAATGGAGTTAGAGAATACACGGAAGGAAGGTGGGAGGGAATTATTCAATTTTTAGATTACTATATGATCACAGTAGAGTGAAAGTTCGATTTTCTTTGCTTGCCATTGCTCAGCAGGGACAGGGTATGATGATTGTTTTTCACAAAACCCGTTGGTATGCAGGCAGTTACTCAGAAGGAGCTGTAGTCTCCATGTGATCAAAACCATGTATTCAATAATCCTCCAAGACACTTATTTTATTGATTGACTAAAAAAACTCCAGAGGAAACTGTTTTAGCATATTATGTCATATCAGACTTCTGAGAAACACATTTTCCTTTCCTTTCAAATAAAAAGAAAAAAAAGTGCCAGATTTGACTGTTACATCTGCAGTGGCACAATGTCAATGGTCCAGGAGAAGAGGTTTCAGTCCATCTTCTGTTGTCTGTCTATAGTGACTGGCAGAAGGAAAGCAAAGCAATCCAATGCTAATGTTGATGTCCTGACCATGATTTTATCCCATTGTGTCATCATAGGATGGCACTAAAGCTACAAACAGGCAGATCTTCACACCAAGGTTAATTTTTAACCACTTAGATATCATTGCCTGAACTTTTAGGTGCTTTGGAGGACAAGAGATGGCCATGTCTTCCAGCCTATGTGTATTCCTGATAAAATACCACCAGAGCATTGTGATTATCAGAGAGTGTGTTAAAAGCAGCAGCAGAATTATATGCAGTTACAAAACTGAATTCCAGAAATACTTCAAATCTTCCCTCCTTTGAAAAACACTTTTTCAGTCATTTCCCCTGTTGATCGCCCCTTGATATGTACAAATCTTAGGTCTCATTCTGCCCTCTCCTTTTTTTCTAAAGGCACCAAAACATGTAATTGAACTGTGACTGATGTTCAGTTCCAAATCTTCATATAGATGCAAACGGTATCACTTCCTCCTCAGGTCTGCAAGAATATTGCCTGGAGTTCTCAAATGCTGATGTGCTTCTAAAACCTGTCCTTTTGCATTATTACTCTCTGGCTTATCTTTGTTCTTGTTAATGGAGGGTTCTCTTTAGTGACTGTAGTAACAGTCGTGATTCCTGCTGATACATTATCTAGCACTGCACTGTAAGTTCTATGTATGAAAAGGGGCTTTTTTTAATCCAGGAGTCTAGGGAATAGCCAGATCCTCTTCTGGAGTCTAGCTGTTGGTTGTTGTCTTAATGTAAGACACTGAATAAGAAGGATTCCCTTTGGGCACACTGTTGAAAATACCTCCCTGGAGATAATACCCTCTTTCTGTCTGGGCGAGATATGGAGTGGAGCTTGTCATGCTAAGCAGAGTACAGAATTTTTGTGCAATGAGGTCTGTTTGATGCTTAGATGACTTGGCCGTGTCTTATTTCTGTAGTCCTTACTCTGCTGCAGTTCACGCTGGGAGCTGGCTCTGTCTGTGTCACTTGGGATCAGAGGAAGAAGAAGGTGGTTTAAGACTACTTTTCCCATTTTTTCCTTCAGCTGTTCTAACTGTAAGCTATATCTAATGGAGATCAAAATGTTTTCTTAATTATTTTCAAGCAAAACTCACAGTGAAGAATACGGAAACTGAATAAAAAATTTTGTTTGACTCCGTGTAGAATCAACCAACAGGTCCAATACCATTTGTTTCTTGGTTTCTCTTTGTGGGAATAAATAAATAAGAGCATTAGACACTGATAAAAGGGGAGAAATGGTTTTATTTTTTTAATTATTCAATAATCTCTAGAGACTCGATGTGATCTAGAGTTTGTGTACATCCCAGAGAAATTATTAAAGACTTTACGGTTCAACAGTTACAGGTGGGACTACAAAGAAATATTCTCAGGAACTGAATTTCTCTAATCTGTATTTATGTTTGTGTGTGCCTGTGTTTCTTCTGCTGTCCCACCACAATTCTCATCTATTTCTCTCAACTTCTGCAAAAAGGCAGTGGGGGGACATGTACAGACACTGCTGCCAATAGGTTACTTCACAACAGTTTTGGAAAACTTTCCTGAGTACTGAAGTCCAACCAACCCTACCAGTAATTTCTTGGAGTGCTTCATGGGTGGTTTTGGCCCCTATCAGATGGTACTCTCTCAGAGGCTTTCCAGGCACGACTCAGGAGTCTGCAAGGGCCAGAGTCACTTCTGATACCCAGCTAACATGTGTACACCCCGTTTTGGAGGCTGAGATAATCTAATAGTAAGGACTCGAGATGCTCTTGCCAGGTGGACTCAGTGCCAGAGTATGTGTTTAATATTCTAGTCACGTTTAATTCACTAGTAGAGACATAGCCATAGAATCTCTTTGAGAAATTTATCTACTGATCTTTAGGCCTAATAAATTCAGCTGTGTTTTTGGTACCAGAGGTACTGGCTGTACAGCATTTAACCTTATTAAGCGTCCTCACTAAGCCATACCTTGTTGAACTTTTAAATGAAAGTGAATTCTCGGCAGGAATTCAGAGTTGGTGAAAATTCCCCACAGTTTTCTGCAACAAAAGGCTCCAGTAATGTTTTCAGTTCAGCTTTTCCCAAAGAATTTTTTTCTGGAGGAAGTGCATGGCTCCAGACTCAACAAGCCTCAGAGCTGTAGCTGATGCTGCACTGGCAGGTTGTCACTGTTGGGTGCGATGGCCAGCTGTGTGGATGCCATCACCTTACACTTTTCATCCTTGGCACCATTAGAGCCTTTGTGTGATGCAAACTTAACTTCCACTTTCCTGTAAAGTGCTCCAAAGAAATATTTCATGTTCAGCATTTACAAGAGTTGAGGGAAAAACTGTCAATAAAGTTAACATGGATAAAAATTTGTTTGATGTATACTGATCAAACCAGGTAATTTTTTTTTTTTTAATGCTATGTAGAATTACTGTGCAGGCTTTATGTTAATAGAAGTGGGAAACTGTCTATTTTGGAATCACAGGGGAAAATGAAGCCAACTGACATTGCCATTTATATCAGCAATCTGTAAGATTTCCATTTAAAAATGCCTTCTCTGCACTGAGCTGATCAGACCTACCCATGTGCTCTGCAGGATAACCTCATTGGGTCCAGGGAGTCTGGTTCTGCCCAAATGTGTCTCAGCTCTAATGAAGAGTCTGACAAGTGAGATGTGGGCGAGGGATAGTTTACAAATCCAAGGTACAGTATGTCTAAGGGAATGGATCTCCAGAATGTCATGTTAACCGTACATTTGGAATGACAGTGGAAATCACTTTTCATTGGTAAGTTTCAAAGTTCCACCCAAAATAGGTTAAATAGTCTTGTGCTGGGGGGCACAGACAAGAGAGGACTTCAGCTGACCAGTGACACAGCCTGCCTTCCTGAGCTCTGGTCTGGTTTTTAATGACAAAGGCTGTTACTGTGCGGCCCAGGAGGTGCCAATCTCTGAAATGCAGCTGGGTAGCTGATGTAAATTGAATATTTATGCTGTCAGTATGCTTTGTAGAAGTAGGTCTGGTTTGGTTTAGTGGGCATAATTCATAGTTGACTCTCTAGGTGTGCTTGTGGAGAACACCTCTGGCTTGGGTCCATTCAGGTTGTCTAGTAAAGTTGTAGAACCCCCATCCCTGAAAGTGTTGAAGTTCAGGTCGGATGAGGCTTTGAGGAACCTGATCCAGTGGAAATTGTCCCTGCATACGGCAGGGGGCTTAGAATTAGATGGTCTTTAAGAAACCTTCCAGCCCAAAACATTCTATGGCTCTCTAAGTCTGTGATATGCTCTAAAACAGCGTTGCAGCATGAACCAAGGTGTAGAAAGGGAGAGCAGTTGGCAGATGCACTTCAAAAGCACATTTCCAGTTTGAACTACTATGCTAATATAGATAACTCAAAGCCATACCAACTCCCATTTTTAGAATGAATTGTCATTTCATTTTGGGACACTGAAGCACATCTCCATCTGATGTGTTATTTATTCATCACTTAATTAGCAACTAGTTGTGAAGTGATGCCTTCATCTTTATTCTCATTTTTTGGCTGTTTGTGAGAGGCAGTGGTAAACAGGTGTAAGAATTGCTGTATCAGCTCATAAGAAATGTCTTTTAGCCCAGTATCATATCTCTGACTGGGGCTAGTGTCAGATGTCTAATGAATGGCACAAAAAGTGCTACTTCTCTGAAAGAACCTCCCAGCCTCTGTAATTTTCCCTTCAGGAATATCTATGGTTGCAATTGGAGTCTTAATGCTTAAGCTACGAGATATTAAAATAAATTATTATGCTTATTTAGCCTATGTGCACCTACATAAAGCATATATCTATATGTAGTATTTGGCCACATTTTTCCTTGTAGATCATACTTTTCTACAACATATTGTTGTAATCCACGTCATCATCATTGTTAGTTCCGCTTGTTAAATCCCTAAAGCTGCCCAGTGTTAATCACTGACATTGCCATGAAATCTGCCTCTGTGCACTCGTGCAGATTTTGGAAGTTGCTTGCTTTCACCGTTTCTTCTGAATGCCAAAAAACTTCCAGGTGCAAACAGTATAAAGCAGTGTGTGTGTGTCTGTGGCTTTAAATGGGAAAAGCTCTAAACTCTCCCTTAAATTTCTGGACTTTTCCAGTGTAGAATCTTCAAAGCCTTAAAAATATTTCCAAACTAATGTTTGAATTATGCTTTTGGGTATTCAAGAAGAGAAAATCCAAATGTCTTTGGATATTCAGTCATGGATTAATGGAGACTACTTTTCCTAAAGCTCCTTTTGCTTACAATACTGAGTTCTATGGCATCAGGTGTGTAATCCCCGAGATGAGAGTTTTTGATGACTTCAGTGAACTTTAAAAAAGAAAGTATAATACATTTTGAAAGAAGTTAAAATCTGTTTTATTTAATGCAGAATAGGAATTGAGAGCAGATGTGATATTCTCTCCAGAACTCATGACTCCTCCCTTTCCAAAAAGATAAGGGTTCAGAGCTAAGTCATTGTGAAATCTGGGACAGAAAATCCAGTAAAGCTCAGGATTAAGTATTTCATATCTTGAAATGGACAATGTAATTTTTATTTACATCATAAAGAAGTGGAAAACAGGATCATTTCCCTGTGGTCAGGTCATGCTTGAGGTGAGGCACACCCCCCCCTATTCAGGAGTTGGTGGTGACTTTTCCTGGTGTCTCAGATTAGAGATTTTTGGTTCCCACTATGCATACAGACCTTTCACTGACACAGTCTTAATTTTTCAGTTTGTACTTTCTCATGTTCCTCATCTCAGCATCTTCTTTACTGTTATTGACCCTGGAACTGGTAATCAGTTTTCCAGGTAAGTCAATCACTGTAGCCTCAGGTGTGCTGAAGAGCAGGAGAACGGAAAGTGGGCAGACAAAGGGGGAAGCTAATCCCTGCTGCAGATGGCTGAGTTTTTATTCCAGTGGGTTGTTTTAAGGTCTTCAAAGACTTTTTTGGCCTGATGACCAGATGGTGCAAGGGAAGTCAAGAGTGCCTATATATTCTCCTCTCCTCCTTAACCACAGCTATGAGTTATCGGACTCTGCTGTGGATTCCTGCTATGATCAGATAAACAGCCAGACTCGAGGTGCCTTTTGATGAATTAGAGCTCTGAGTTTTGCAGGGTATGAAAAACCATGAAGAAGCCTTCTAAAAGAAGTCTGGAGTGTAGGGGAGGAAAACACCAAGTAGTAGACTTACTGTGATATGAAGTCTTCTCTTGAAGCCTCTTCCAGATGCAAACCACTAATTAGGTTGTGTGGGAACCACACTGTCCACTTAATGACAATATTTTTATTTGCATGTTTGCTTTGGCCTGGAATCAACAGTGTAATATTTAAATATTTTCAATAGAACATATATTTTAAATATTTCTCGAGAGCAGTCAAATTTTTTTTTTCCATAATGCTGATTTGTTTTCTAATATACTACTAATTTAATATTAAACTGTACTGAAACATTTACAAGAAATTTGGAACAAAACATTGATTTTCTTCAGTGATTTTTTTTGCTAAATTACATTTTCTCAAAATCAATATATTTTGGCAGACAAAGAATAATTTTGATGCCACTTTATACCAACATGAAAACAACTACCGTGCTATCGGAATCTACTCATTATGGTGCTAAGCACTCCTAGAAAAGGTAGGTGTGTAAAACTGGCATCTCTCTGCCTGCTGAATCTCTTGAATATAAGTGGGAAAATAAAGACTGAAAATGGCTTTTATTTACTTATTACCATGTAGGAGCAATGGCAAAGCTAACTCCAGGAATGCAGGAGTGTACTGAACCCTGAGCTTTCAAGTTCTATTTTCACTGTTATTTTAGACAGCACAGGTAGCACCAGTGTTTCATCGTGTGATGACCACTCCTGTGCTATATTCCTTGTCGTGGTCTTGCAAGTCGTTATGTGAAATCAATTTATTGCATAGGTGTGATTGATCATTGCTTTGTTTATTTGATTACTTTTTTGTCAGCTTTTTTTTTCTCCCCCAAAGAGGCTTCTGTGGAATAGTTTTGTCCTTCACAGTGGAATCCATTTACATCAAATACTTTCAGATAAGTAAACATTGTGTATCTACTAAATGTTTCTCTGAGAATTTATAGTTGCAACCAGTTCTGACAGACTAATCTCAAAAGATAGCATATGAATATAGCCTATCAGGCAGACTTTTATGAGGCATTGTAAAGTTACATCCACTCAACAAAGGTCTGTTGTTGTTTGAGTGTTATTTGCTCTCTGAAGTTAACTGAATGAGTATATGAAAAATACAATGCCACTGTGGACGGGGTCAGAATGCAAAGGAATGTGAAGCTGTTTGGCCAGGGAAGCCTAGGATGAGAAGTGTAGCGTTAGCACTTGTTATACCAGCAAGCAGTGTGCGTACAGGTATAACAGTGTATCCTTAAACACTTTAAGCATGTTGACTGAAGCGGAGCCCAAGTGTGTTGTTCTGCACCAGATTGTAAAAGTAATTAACTGATGCATGCTTTGATTAGACTGCCAGAACCTCCTCAATTGCTGCGAAAGTTTTTTTTCCTCTTTTTGGTGCTGACACATGACATGCATCTCAGATGCTAGCCTGTGACCTCTGTCATGCACCCAATGCAGGTGACAAATTTGTTTCTTTGCTGAAATCATCTCCCATGACCTAACACATGTGCCTGTATCTTCAATATCTCACTTCTGAAGTTAGTGCAGAAAACTGTGACGTTTTTTATCAATTGGGAATTTCTTTTAAAAAGGTTTTTATGATCTCCTCTATGAAAATAAGGTGGTATTCTGCTACGCTACATTTTGGTAATTCAGTTTAGATTCGATGCACTAGAACAAAGTTATGAACGTAATTAATCATCCCTCTGTAAAATGCCCAGGTTTTACTCAGTTTTTTTGGTTGGTTGGTTGGTTTTGGGTTTTTTTTGCAAGTGTTGCATTTCCTTTCTTTGCATGTGAAGTAATTTAGTGTGAGAGTAGCATTGCTTAACCTTTATTAGTTATGTATATGGGTAAAACAATCTGTTTAAATTGACTGGAATGATGATGGGAAAACACATCTTAGCATTGATATTTGAAAAAATGCCGATTTTAAAATAATTTCATGGAGGAATACAATATGGTAGGCTGACAAAAATCCCAACTTCAAAATTATCTCTGTAGTGGCTACTAAAAATACATTAACTTAAAAAAAAAAGATTTCTTGTAATTTTGAGTATATCTTAACCAATGCATTAGACTTTCAGTACTCTGTGTGTGTAGGGATAAAAATAAATGTAAAGCCATTCATTTAATAGTGTACAGAAAAGCTTGTAATAATTTATAACTTGATGATTGCTTAATAGAACATCAGTAATCTGAATTTTAATCTTATTTTCCTTTAAGATATCTCATAATTTTAGAAATAAACAAAGGCAGACTTTGAACCTTTTATATAAATGTGTCCTGGGCCTGTTGTCATTTAATTTTTCAGAATGACATTTTGATTTTTGTCCAGATCATGTTTCTGCTTGAACAGTTCATATGCATTTTTGTAGTGTCTGAACTGCTTCTCCTCATAAGGTAAACATTTGCCTCCAAGGTACAGTCCTGTGTTGCACTCAGTCTTCTGCAAATCTAGTAATGTTTTGGAAAGGTAAAATCATGGATAATTCTGTGTTCTCAAAGAGGAGTAAGATGAACCAACACTAAATGGTGTATTGTTTCACTCAACACTGTTTTTTGTTCCTGTACATTAAAAAAATACTGCTTTAAAGAGTATCCTTCTTTCAGATCTGTAGTGCTAGCAAAAATAACTCCAGTTGCCATTCCCACCTTGAGCTTTTTTTTCCCTACTGCTTACTTGGATAAGATTATAGGTTAAAAAAGTGTTTGTTTTGAAATGTATTTTGTTTCACTAGAGTTGCTGAGTATTTCTTAATAAATTGGATGAATGTTAGCTAAACCTTGAGAAGTGGTCTTAAAAAAAAATTGGCTTCTTTTTCTTCATGCAATTTCATTATTATATCTAAAGTTTTCAAAACCAGCTATAGACTTGTGCTTCCTAACATGTTATGATTAATACTCTAAGGTACACTTTTTCATTGTTTTTACTGCAGGGTCTAATAAAAGCAATAGCAATTCTAACCTTCTCCCTTCTGGCAGTTATTTTAAATGATCTTTTATATTTGGAGAGCTCATCATAAATTTCTAATGCTAGTGCCAATGAAGTTTGCTTCAAGTTCTTGTGCTGCAGTGACATGTAGTGCATTTTGTAATGCAGCAGAGCAGCCGCTGGAGGAAAAACCCACTGAATAAGCTGTAAGTGATTTCCAAACTCCCAGAGCAACCCAAAGAGTCTCTGGAGGCTCTGGGTAGGTTTTCTGCTATGTTAATTAAAAACAATTTCTTTATCGTAGAGAACCTACCTTGATTATAGTCATAAATTTCTAATCTCTTACTTGTCATCTATTAGAAGCATGGATGATTCTTACAAGAATTATTCATTTTGGCTTAAATGTTTTTATCATGTTCTTAAGTGGAAATATGAGCAGTTTCACCTTCTGGGAATAGAAGCTATTTTAAAAGATAAAGATGTCTTGCTATTTTTATTATTTTCTATATCATGAAGAAGCAGAGAAATGAAGAGCCAGGGATAAGAAATAAATTATTCTTCTTTTAATCCTACATCTACTGCTCCACCAGAAATCAGATAGAACTTGAAATACCCACTGTCACCTCAAAGCCACTAGATTTAATCAAACTGACATTACTTAACTCTCACAGTTAATGCATTTGAGTAATCTCAGAAGGAGCTGGTTGCTCCAGTGGTGTGAGCAGCACAGGTGAAGTGAGGCGATGAGGGGCTGCTCTCTTCTGGGAGCCTTCCCTGAGGACTCACCATCGGAAGACCAGTGCTGCTCACCCCAGGTGTTGGAATGTTGTAGCAGCTGTGGTCTTTTAATTCTTTTTCCCTCTTGCTGAGAGCACAAACCTCTGTACCCACTTCAAAGAGAGGTTGCCAACTGCAAAGGGAAGGAAAAAATAAAAAAAACATCATATATGCTCTGGGTCAGTGTTGCCAGTGTTCTCTTCTCTGCTGAAACACGCTCAGCCTCTGAAGGAGTGCAGCCCCAAGGCTCACGGTTTGTAATCTGGCTGCAGGAATTCCCTTTCAGTTCATCTATTCAAATCCACCTTGGAAGTGACAGCATCCTGGCCATTCCAGTCAGACTTTTTCTGCAATTCTTTCTACATGGTTTATAGTAACATTATGGCATAGTAATGCAGAAAGGATAGAGAACAAGGGAGAAAGCCTTGCCAGGGTTGTTCAAACTGGCAATGATGTTTTAAGGCCTGGGTTTAGCATTGCTGTGAGGCGTGTTCTGGTCAGCAGAGTTACAGGCAGTCCTGATGTGAAATGTTTTGCTAAATAAAAGTGAATGAAGGTGCTTTCCTGACTTCGTGTTGTAATTGGGAAAGAAATTCTTTCTAAATTTTTTTGGGGGGAAAATTTTAGAAGATACAGTTTCAAGATTAGTGGTCCGTTTAAAAATTCAATTTGATAAATGACTTAATGCTCTAAGAATAAAACACATTATGAGTAAAGCCTCACTTTTCCCTTACATTACGCTCATACTTGATTAGTTCAACACCATACTTACATACAGTATTAGCTGGCACTTTGTTTTATGCCACATAACCTCTTTTACATTTTAAATTTTAAAACCAGAATGAACATTCTGTAGGAAGACCAGTAAAGAAAGTAAAAATAGTTGCTAGTAATTAGTTAGAAATTGTTTATATCCCAATGAAGGAATGGCAAATTGGCTTAAGGTTTAAGTGGCATCAGATCAAATACAAGAATAGTTTCTTTAACCGCCTGATACACTCTAATCCTGAGATAATCTCTGGTTATAGTGCACAGATATTGAAAAGATTAAGAGCAATCCATTGTCTTTGTAGGAAACAACATACACATACCCATGAATAATCTATATAATGATGGTTTAGAACAATTGTGAGGGAGAGGTGGTCAGTCGGAGTTGTTGGGCTGTGGAGGAGATTTACAGTTAACTAGTGGAAATCTCCATTTCTAAACTGCATGCCAACATGCTTAGGAAGAAGCACTTTCAAATAGTCAAGTGACAGGATTACCAGGATCAGTCAGTATCTTTTGCCATCTCCGAGATGTGTGCATAAACAAAGAAATCTCCATTCATCAGGATTTTTCATAATTTGTTTTTGTTCTCTCAGCCCCGATAAGTCTGCCTCATCCTCTTTTCCTGTGCACTTTGGTTTAATTTCAGCTGTTCTGCATGTGTGGGTTGCAGGTGAAGCAGAGTGTGGACTGCACTTCTGGGTGGCTTTGGCTCGAAGATTGAGGCAGCAATAGATTTCTCCCATTTAATAAAACTGGGAGTGAAATCTAATGAATGGTGGCAGACACATTAAAAAAAATCCTACAAGAGGGATCTGAAGCTTTGGGGTGGTCAGTTTTGTCTGAATGTCAAGACTGGAGGACCCAGGTCAGCAGAACCTCTGAGGGGAGATGATTTGCACAATGTTTTCACAGATGCTTGTTGGTACCAATATAGGGGGAAACTGGGCAGCATTCAGATCTTTTAGCTTTCGAAGCTCACTTTTTAAATGTTAGTAATGTATTTTAATAATATAGTTCTGGGTGTACATAACTTTTTTGAGTAAAACATTTCTTCAGTACCATTGTGATCCTTAGCACTGCCAAATGATTGAGAATGTAGTAGTGTTAGACCTTTGATATTTGCCTTTGAGGAACTGATAGAACACTTTTCTGTCTTCAGTACATTTTTAAATTGAGGTTTAAGCCATATTGGTAACATGATCTTAACCTCCAAGAATCGGTGTGGAACTGGGGCAGTGTGAAATCTGCATTCTCTGATAAAAGAAAGAGCTGGCACTGGAGCGGAGGAATGGGCAGGGATCACCTGGAAGAGGGAGGGCTCAGTGTTGAGCAGCAAGGTGGCAGTGCTCTGTTTTATGGTCAGATGCCAGATGTCTAACAATGCCTGTTGCATCTTGAAACTTATTACAAAGCTGAACTGTATTAGTGCTTGTCAGATATAAAACCAATTTATAAGGCATTTTGTTGTTTTCTGGGTTTTGAGCAGTGAGAAATCACTTTTTGAAGTTTTTTTTTTTACCCAGCTTGGGCTAGAAACCTCTAAGAAACCAGAGGAGTTTTCTTTAATTTATATAGCTCTGAAACCAGAGTTTGTTTCCTATACCTTTCTTTTTTTTATGTTGAGCTCCTTTGTAGAGGTATGTACCTCTGAACAGAACTTCTCTAGTCCAGAAGACTGTATGCCCATAAGCATATAAATGGGGTAAGAAATCAGAGGGAGGTAGTCAGGACTTAAAAGCAGAATTGAAGCCACAGGAATTTGATAGGATATATTTTTCCTTGAATTTTTAGTGAAGCAGACATTATTTTTTATTCTTCTCCTATGAGGTTGGTCCTCTAAAAAGTCTTTATGCAGGAACCTGCTAAATCTTTCTTGACGTGAGCTTGGAATATTATGAGTAAATTGTAAGTGATTGAAAGAAAGACATTACATTACGGACCCTAAAATAAAAGCTAAGTTTCTTCAGTCTTCCATTAGGTTTTTGTATGTAATGTAAAGTTCTTTTTTCACTTTTGATAGGGAGTGGAAATATTTGATTATGGAAGTGGATAGTCCTTAATTTTGCAGCTGTTTTACTTACCAGCTATGTGCCCAGAGCTCTCATATGTGTTTCTAGCTGTATATCTACAATAACCATATCTGAAAATGGTGGAGAAGGAAAGAGTGCAAATTATCTGAAAGACACCATGATTCATTATTCCTTCTCCCAGTGAAACCTCTCTGGCCACACAGCTCTAAACCTCAGCCATTTTCTTTAAATTTTGAGACACTTCACAGTGAACATCAAGAAGACAGGTTGCATTGAAATACGTCGACCCATATATTATTGAGAAAAAAAAATTCTGCCACTGTTTCAATATTGTTATAGGGAGTAATAATGTTTACCTGGTGTTCATCAAGAGTGTGGACAGCATAATTAGTATTATTATTACCTGAAACCTGGCTACAACATAGCGTACTTTGGTTTTGTTATAATTGAGACTTTTATTTGGGTATGTGCAATAGGCTCCCTTTTTTTCAGACAACAAAGCCAGATTAAAAACTGATAAATGCCTATGTCATGCATAGTTAAGAGTCAGTGTTTAGCCTTCAGTGTTTGTCCACTCAGTGAACTGCTAGTCATTTAATTAACTGTGCATTTATTGAACAGATTTGAAATGATATAGTATGCAGTGAAAGTGGGTTGTAGTCCTACTGTATTTGTTTATCTCCAAAACCACTTATTTCAAGTTAGTTGGGTAACAGCTAAAGCATAATTAAACTGAATCAGGATTGCAAGACATGTTTAGGAAAAATTTTGCTGTATGCGGAAAATCAAGATGAGAGAGTACAAATGTGACCTGAGTTGTCTGCTACTTTGAGCTTGCATATAATTGTACCAGGACTATTTGAAACCATTTATTTGATGTTCATCCCCATTTCTTTGAAAAATAAGGGACAGAATGAAAAAAGCTGCTGGAAATTTGCCGAAGACTGTGTTTGCAGAAGCTTCAGTTCTACTTGGAACTGCTGCCAAACCACTTTGCAGCCTGATAGATCCTAGTGTATTTAATTAAGTTAATTGATTGTATTTAGGACAAATTGTTTGATTTGGAGAATGTAGAAAAATCTATCTTACACTTTGTGAGGTTCTACATATTAAGCTGATCAACTGCTGAAAGTTCTTTCAGTGATCAGAGTACAGAACTGAGGCTGCTTTTTGCAGTTTCAGGAAGGGTATTTGAACATGGACCTCAATTATTGATGTTCCAGTTTTAAAGTCAAATTAACCTTCTTTATTTTTCTGATCTTATCAGTGCTACTGTATTCTTTCAAGGGATAGGTCACAAATCCCACTTCAGATTTTCACATGCCATGGTGAACAAGTCCACTTCAGCAAACATCAACCTTAATTATTTGTCTTTATAATTATGAAACACTGATCTTCTGTAACATCAATACTTTGAGAAGAAGCTTCTGGTAAATAAACACCGTTAAGTCAACATTTAGTACAGAAATATACTGAAAAGACAAAGTAAATTGTTTACTTTGGTGATAGTGAATATTTTAGATGAAGGAACAAAAAGAATATCACTGCATACAGAGTTCAAGAACAGTTAATACAGACAAAAATACTGGTTTTATCTTTATGATTTCCCTAACGATAATACCTGTCACAAGTTATTATTTAAAAAAAAATTGTAATAGAATTAAATGTAGCAAATATTTCAACTTAAGTACGGAACTCCTTCTTCTGCCCTCCAGTATCCTACTGAGATGTATAGTAGGCTTTTATTGAATGGCTGGATGGAAATAATGTTTTGACTTACCCTGCTTATGCCAGGTTGGAATTTTGGTTTATTAAGGTGAAATTGTCTTCTTTGTCTACTATGCCTTTTTAATAGATTATGCAAAATGAAGATTAGATATTTAGAGTCGT
Organism: Pyrocephalus nanus; assembly: GCA_038380795.1. Lineage (NCBI taxonomy): Eukaryota > Metazoa > Chordata > Aves > Passeriformes > Tyrannidae > Pyrocephalus > Pyrocephalus nanus. The sequence goes on from CM076259.1 coordinate 85,532,793, forward strand.
ACAGATGATTCAATAATGTTTGTACTACTTTTAATAAAGTTGAGATATGGTACAACAATTTATATCCTTATAAAATGTAATCAGGTATTGAATGTTTTTCTTCAAAAATGTCCAGCCTGTGATGCTTTTTTCCAAGCAGTGTGGCAGTGGACCATGAAGTGGAGCATACTTGGTTCTCCTGATGTCTCTCATCCTGCAGTATTTTCTTCTTGAAATGTTTAGTTTTGTTTTAATGTTTATTTAACAGGTCTTATTTACTTTGCTGCAAACTGCATCTGAGAGCCATTAAACTACCTATCTCTGTGCTCAAAAATATATTAAGTGCCTAGTTCTGTTCAGTTCAAGAAGATGCTGGCTGAAGTGATACACTTGCTGAAGTGGAGTAAATATTGTGTTAAAACTTGGAAGTTCTTGGCTGTCAATACTATGTGCAAACCACTATATTACAGTACTAAAAATCTCAAAACCTTTTTGAATTTTATGCAATTATAAAAAGGTCTAGTATTTTCCTCCAGAGCTGAAATACAGCTATCTAGCTCCATAGGATGTTGTTTCTTGTTTTGCACTTATAATAGCTTTTGGCTTAGACAATCCCCCAAATGAACAGTGCAGTAGTAGTATAGATTCAGAAGATAAGTTTCAGGACAAATCACCTCTATTTCTGCTGTGATGAACAAAAACTGAGTTTAAAAAATGATCCTAGGGTCCCTTGCCCCTTTTCTTCTTTTTGTCTTCATCTGCTTTGCTGCCTCTACCTTCTTGTGTCATCCACATTCTTTCACTGGGATATTTCTCTTACGTTTCTGGAGTGCAGTTTTTCTTCTTTTTGTTTCCTTCAGTTCCTTCCCTATTGATAAAATACCAGAGTATTTTTTTGCTAGAAGTTCTCGGACTTCACTGTTCTAAACAAGAACATGATATGACAGTGTTAATATCCCTCTTCTGGAAATGCCCCACATCCAGAAACAAATTTGGGAGGCAAAAAGCTTTTGCTACATTTGCAGTCATCCACTTCAATATGGTGAACTTCTTCAAGGCAATCAAACCAAAACAGGTTGGAGCAGGCTACATCCCTCCAGGAAGTTGAATCTCAGTCAGACTGCTGCTTTCAAAGGCATATCAAAACACACAGTGGCTGAGCTTATTGGAGCAATGGTGTCATTGTCCTCCTACAGACATATGTTTTCATGACATGGCTTGTACTGCTGTGCCATGGGCACGAGAGCACGAGTGGGATGTTTCAACTCTGTTTTCATTTATGTGGTGTGATTTACTCAATCCTCCTGTGTGTTACCTACCATACAGGAAAACCTGCCATTTCTAAACAATTTCTCTCTTGCAGTCCATCAAATTACTTTTGGAAGCAGACCTACTCCAACATTGCTCATAATTTCAATATATAAGAATGCGGTACTTTGCCTATAGATACTAAAATGACCTAATCAAGTAGATCTTGATTTGCCAGATTTTTATCCATCAGCTTTCACTGATTGTCTACCTGGATGTTAAAGACACAGCACTAGCACATAATCAGAAGATGAACCTGCGATCATTTTGGTCTTGAAGCTGAGGGTAGGAGTTGCCTATCCAAAATACGTCGAAAGGGTTTGCATTGTGTGCGAGACCCTTTATTCTGAAAATGACAGTGGGTTTTTGTCGATTGGCATGCTCCTACAGGTTGCATTTTAGCTGGTATCTAAAATAACTCTCAAAGCCTGGTTATTCCATTCCATGGTGAAAAGAATCAGAAGTGAGGTTGCTGAGATTTTGGAGAAGGTGCTGTTTACTGCACTGCTCTGTTTACCTGAGCAGGCATTGCTTATATTTATACTCCTGCTGTGTTTGCCTTCTGCAAGCACTGAAGCAATTTAAGTTTTGCCCATAAATATGCTCTGGGCATGAGCATATTAAGCTTTCAAACTGGAAGGCTCACTTTTTACATAATGATTACTTATACAGTACGAAAAACAATGTCCACCGGTCTTCAGCTTATGAACCTCAGTTTAAGAGTCTGCCTCTGCCCTTCTAATGCTACTCTTTAGTACCTTACTCCTGGTTCTCATAGTGGGTGGAATTATGACTCCACCTAATTCTGCCATTTCAAGGGATGGCATTTAGCAATTTTTATGGTACTTTGCCATTCTCTGTTCCTGTGCCTAGAAATCTGTAGTGGCTTTATTTAAATGTAGCCAGTATTTCACCTATTTCTAGATTAAAGGACTCTACCCTGCCTTGTGTGCAACATGAATAAAGTTAGGACTATGTGGTCAGTAAGGGGTTCAATAATAATTTTAGTATTCAGGGCTAGGGCTGCACAGACTGGTGTGTAGGCTGAAATTATTTGAAAATTTGCTAATCTTGCTTAATTGATGTGTCTTGTGAAAGATGTTCCTTTCACCCATGCATCTCCTAACTCCAAAATGCTGAAAATATCTTCATAGCAAAACATCATCAGGTTAAATTAGCCTGGACAGACAGTCCTGTAACTGCAGCTAGAGCCTTGAAGTAATCTTAAAAGAACCTAGGCTAGGCTTTCTTATCTACATATTGTTTATCCTCACACGTTATGTTGAGCTCTATAGGGAAACCCCAGGTTTTTTAAAGCATTCATCTCATACAAATCATTGGTTTCCTTTCCAGAAACAATTCTAAGCTTTTTTGGCTTATTAGGCTGATCTGTACAGCTTGGGAAGCAAATCTTTAGTAGCATATACTTCCACTAGTGTTCTTGGTCAATCCACAGACGAACACTGGGTGAACTGTAAGCAATGACGTTTGTGCTCGCTGTTGAGAGTGCCCACGTGGCAGAAAGTGAGTCAAGCTGATGAGATGCACAGACATCTGTACAGGTTGTGTGTCAGAAACAGTTTTTGGAGAACATTTTGTAGTGCATGAGCCACTATGTGCTGCTGCATCTTTCACCTTGCACATTTTCTGATCAAGAACATATTTTAGCTGTGGAAATTCTGTGGTTACCCAGCAAATAGGTAAAATCTGTAAATCATACTCTTCTGTATTCAGGCATCCTATCCATCCCAGCTGGTGTGCTGAGGTTAGTGCCAGCTCAGCAGTTGCATAAATGAAGATGGATTTTCAAATTAGAAACACAGGTTTTGACAAGACTGCCTTTCTTTGAGGCTGCTGGAATTTATGTTGGGTATTTTGCTGATTAGTACTCATGATGTTGAGGGATTGCTCTAGCCCATCTTTTTGCTGTGTCTGTTACCTCAGCATTATCACCATGTAATTTTGATATTTATGGTGGCTCAGGTTCTAAAGGGCCTTCTGATATATACATCAGGCACAAGAACTGTTGTATCAGAGATTTTGCGTCTTTCAAGCTTCATTATGCTCTGAAATCCCAGTTCTCTATGTCCTCTGGTGCATGTTTGAAGTAGTCAGGACAGATGTACCCTTACCATCACCATTGCTCTGCACTGGCTGGATTGCAACTTTTCTGTCTTTTCTTATTTGTCTTTCCCTGACTCTGCTTACCATGGTCAAAATGGTCTAATTTCTGTTCTGTTATCAACCATCTACTGTAGCTCTGTTTACAACCAAACACTGCACTTATTAGGGATCAAGAAGTCAGACCAATAGTCAGTGAGTTACAATGCAGGGCTTCTCTCTGGGCTCCTCTGTGTTATTTTACTAGAACATTTTGCCAAAAAAACCCCAAAAAACCACACAAACCAAAAACCTGAAAAATAACCCTAAACCCTGAAGAGAATTACTAGCTAACACATTAATAATTGCAAATAGCTTGGGGATATGTTTTTCAAAAAACAAGCTTTCTGAGACTTTCTTATATTTTATTTGAATTGTTTTCAAGTCAAATCTATGTTTTAATAAAACCATTACATTCACATTGTAAAGAGAGAGAGTAGAGTCTGACTCTTGATAGTCCTACCCTTACTGATTAGTTCTTTTATATTTGGGGTCAAGTGGCTCATTCAAGAAGCGAAACGAAGATACCATAGGCCAGCTTTCCCTGCAGTTTTCTTACATAATATTAGCAAGTTTGTACAAAATAATACAATCCTTAAGTGATAAAATTTGCACAGAAAGATTCCCCCACCCATTCCCACTCACACACATACCTTTGCTTGCTTTTCATGCTCAGAATATTAAGAATGCCCTGACTGTCCTTCTCTTATATTGAGTTTTCCAAATTCCATTAGGAAACTTCTGTTTTACTTAAAACAATAAAATTATTTCTGCCCAGATACTTTCATTCCTGCTGAAGAAGACTTCTTTCTCTTTTTGGATGCTTATCTAAAACCACAGCTTGATAATTATCACTGAAGTGCTGCTTTCTTTGTATTCAGCTCTTAATTATCCAGAAAGTACCAATCACTGAAACAGTTATTAAAATTCTTAGTCAGTAGATGTAATTTAAGAGACCCAGACTGTCCAGAGGGCAGTAGACATAGATCTCTCTTAAAAATGCAAGACATGTAAACTAATTTTTGCCAGCAGTTAATCAATAGCATGAGAAGTAGAAAACTTCTGACACAGTGATAAGTTAAATTATTTTTTTCAGTTCATTCTGGTAGACATAAGTTCTTCTAAATCTGTGCTGAAAGCATCAGAGTTTCATACAATGCTGCTAAATTTTCTAGGCTTGTCAGATCATGGGTGATGAGATTTTTTTGTTTTGGTTTTGGGCTCTTTCCCCATTTCAGAGCTGTCATGTCTTCAGTGCATATGATGCTGTTTAATGCTATAAATGCACAGTGCCTAGTTATCCTTTTCCTTTTAATCATCCTTTTGGTTGCTTAATACATAGAACAGTCTATACTATGTACTTTAGGAAACATTCAGCAATATTCTGGATTTTTCCTCTACTTGCTGTAACATTCATAGAGTAATCGAATCATAAAATCATTTAGGTTGGAAAAGGCCTCTAAGATCATTGAGTCCAACAGTTAATCTAGCACCATGGTTTGACCACCACGCCTTGTCCCCAAGTGCCACATGTACGTGTCTTTTAAATACCTCCAGGAATGGTGACTCAGCCACTTACCTGGGCCTCCCCTTCCAATGCTTGACAACCCTTTCAGTGAAGAATTTTTTCCTAATATCTAATCTAAACATCCCCTGGAGCAACTTACAGCCATTTCCTCTTTACTTAAAACAAGTATATGTGTAAGTTTGAGTAATCGTTTGCTTCTTTTGTTTTGTTTTAAAGGGTAGATTTGGAATGGCTACATGTGTGAATGAGGGAATTGAGTGGATTGTAAGAACATCCTTTCAGCCTTGGCTATGCTACCTGAGTACCTTATTGAATTGTGGGTTGCAGGGAATTATTGTGCCAGAATGCAGAATGCTGCTTATAATTTACTCCTAACCTTAAAAATGGGAGACAGTGAGGCAACACTGACCCTAGAAGATTTGTTGTGGGCAGAAATGATTGTTGTCATGATTACTGTGATGTAACATCCTCTAACTTTTCTCAGTATTCAACAGAAATATGTACTCCAGCTAGGTAGTTACATGGTGACTACTGCAAGACTGAAATAGGGAATCCAAAACATAGTAGAGTAGCATCTGGCAAAGCTTTTACATCACAACAGACTAGCAATGTTTTAGAACATATAAGTTTTCAAAACTAGGGAGGAAAACTAGGAGAAAACCCCACAGTCTGCCTTTATAGAATCATAGAATACCGTGAGTTGGAAGGGACCCACAAGGGTATAGTTTACAACAAAAAAAAAAATCAGAAAATCCTGCATGTTGTTCTCTCTGTGACAGCTAAAGATTGACTTGGAGCTTCAAGAAGTATCCCAGGTAATTGCAATTTCTGATGTATACAGATTGATTCTGTATTTTATGCTGCTTTAGCACTTTTAAAAATAGAGTCGTGGTATCTTAAGTGAACATATGTAATACAAGAGATTTCATTGATGAATTGCTCCAAAGTCTTCCTTGTATATATTCACTGGAGTTGTGCCATGGGTAAAATTGGTTCTTTTTTTTATTATTTTTTTTCTCTAGCACTGAATTACATTCTGAGTTATTATTTTGCATCAAAAGGCAAATGCTAATAGCAGCAATCAGCTTGCTTAGTCCAACATCCTAAATGTGTAAGTGGCATAATGATTTCAGCTATTGTGCTTTGTCAGCAATATGCTTGGGTCTGTGCCAGCTGAAGAGTATATAGTATGAACTAACACCATTGACATACTAACATTAAGAATCTTTAGTATTCCTTAAACGTGCAGTGTTTTAAAAACTATTAAATGTAAGATTGCTCTCATTCAGTCCCTGACTCACTTTATTAACACTGACTGTAAGATTTGCTTGAAGAAATTGTCAGTAGAAAGATTTGATTTCTCACTGCTGCATTAATCTGAGATTCTACACATGGCTTAAATTATATGTGATGGAAAAGAGAGAAGGAGAGAATTTAATTAAATTAAATGACCAAGTTGTCTCAGTCCAAACACGTTTGATCAAGAACTGTGCCAGCAATTGCTGTAGTGGTGTTCAGGCTAACCCCAACTGAAATACAGCTATAATGTACTGTTTGAATTTAAAAAAATCCCAGTATTAAACCAAACAGAAACCCCTTAAATGAAGACCTGGTGCATAAGATGCAAAAAAGAATTTACAGCTACTATCTGAAGTTTTGTTTGTGTATATCACAAGGACACACATTTTTGATGGAGTGCCTCGCTCTGAATTTTGCAAAAGACTTGAAGGAAAAGATCCACAAAGATGCATCATATTTTTCTCAGTTCCCTGGTGACCAACACATTATCCATCTACTAGTTTCCCTACTACACATTCCGAAGTGTTAGGGCACGAAAAGGATTTGTCTGAATGCCCAACTGCTCATCAAAACTGATTTCCCCATACATGCACAAAATGTTTATTCTGAGTTTTCTAGCTCTTACTGTCTCAGGTGACAGTCAAACTCTTTTGTGTTCCAGAGCTACATATCCTCTGTTGAGCTTATCCTTCATCCCAGACTGATGCCTAAAAATAAGGCCCCTGAGGCAATACATTTCAGATGTGATAATATAGCTGTTCTACATATTTCATCTGTATCTTATACATTCTTCTAAACACTATTTTATAAAATTCAAAAAAATCCACCAGAACCAACCCCAAAGCCTTAGGCTTTATTCTTCTCTACTTACTCATGTATACACATGTATTTTTATCCATTCTGATTCTTACTTTCTCTTCAAGGTCTTAAAATATCTTAGATATTTTATTATGTTGCTGTTACACAAGTGTGGTGATGCTTTGGTGCATCAATGATGTTTTCTGATGATGTAGGAATTTTTGTTGTGAAATACACATGAAACAATGTAATAGTAAAAAAAAAATCCATTGTGTGTTTGATATCAAAACCATTGAAAATAATAATTTAGATTAGTAATCCATTCAGGAGAAGCCTGATTGCTTAATATATAACGCCCTTCTGAATTTAGTATTACTGAAGCAATACTAGAATTCACAAAATATCTAAAAATAGGGATAGTGCGTTGACATCTTTTTTCAGGGAGACGGGTACTCACTGCTATAGGAACCAAGGATGCCATATTTTCTCCACTGGCAAAGATGGTTTTGCTGCTTTCTCCTTCCTGCAGCCCCGGGTGCTTCTCTTGCCTTTGCTGCAGCTGTGCCAAGCTGATGGTCATGGCAATGCAGTGCTTGGTCCACCTATGTCAGTTATGTCTTCAATTAATGTGCTTCACGTAGAGGCTCTGTGTCTGTGGCATTGGCACAACCAAGGAACAGTGTGCAATGATACAGAAATATGAATACAGACATACAGACATTTGAAATGAGTTTTTATAGGTGTATGGGAGGACAACTTCAATCATCATTTTTTGACAGGTTTTAGTTAGTGTGAAAGAACAATCTGCTGATTTTGCAAACCTTCTGAAAGTTTCACAGAACTGTGATCCACCATTTTTAGAGTTCTAGTTTTTAGCTTTACTTCTGGAAATAATGACTGCTTTGATTTAAGTTTTCCCTCATATTTTCCCTTAAGGGTATTTCCATGTTTAAATCCCTTCCTAATTACAGTGTTGTGAGGGCAATAAATATAATTTTTTTGTTCATTGCCGTGTTGTCCTTGTTTGGGGGAGTTTCCCTTTGTCAGATAAAGATGCTTTGGGCATTTGTCAGCTTGCTAGCCAGCACTGGTTTTGAGTTTGGACTGTAAACAAAGTGGTTACACTAGATAACTGTTCCTTTTCCCAGGAGATGAAGTTGCTAGTGTGAATTGCATTATTATCTTTGAATACATATGAACTAAGTACATAATTTTCCTAACATACACATGCAGAAATGATAATCATGTTGAAACATGAATCTGAACAATCATGGTGGCTATCACTAGCTCCTGGTAGAGCTAAACACAACTGTACATGAACAAACCTGTGGTGATTGTGCCCTCAGCTCAGACGACCAACAGCTGCTCTTACTGAGGACACAGAGCTGCTCTCACTAAATGAGAAGCCAGATGATACCTCAGCATCAAGTGACTGTACTCAGAATCCTGCATTTGTGTTCATGAAATCAGCTTCACTTACCTGATGCCCTAGATGGTTTTACTTCTCTATTGGGTTGGGCTTAGGAATCACTGTTGAGTCAGACTTAAACTGGGATCACAGGACTTTAGCCACCTGTGATCATATGTCCATCCACTAACTTTCTGCCTACACTTTTAATATGTTATTATTTTGTACTGTTCCGTCTCCTTTTGCACTCCCTCTCGTTTGACTTTTTTGCCTTCCCACTTCTTTTGTCATCCTGCATTATATGTATATATATATATGTATGTATAAAACATGGCACACTCTCTCTGTGACACTAACATGACTTCTGTCACTGTCATGCTCTTCTCTCTGCTTATTTTTTATTCAACTTTCCTTGGTATGGTGACTCTTTTGTTTTAGGTACTACATCAGAGACCTCTGGTGTGGGGTCCTGTTTTAAATTAATTCTGTAGTGCGGTCTTAATAAAATCAGTGACATAAATTGCGTCTTCTGAATTCTGTCATGATAAGCATTGTATATAAGTGCCATGCATCCAGCAGACTGAAAGAACTTTTAAATGGGCAAAGAATAACCTGGGGAAAAAAAAAAACAAACCAAGCCTTTATTATACTATTGTACAGTTCTGTTGTGAGAAACTGGTTTACAAGAAAATTACATCAGTCTTTAGAAATCATAGTAACATCACTGACTTCTATTTACAGCACATGACAATGCAGTTGGCTTCAAGAAAAAACATTTTACTTACTCATTTTAATAAAAGAATTTACTGGAATAAAATATTATACGAAATCATATGTATTTTAATATAACTGAACATTTAAGAGTTGTATCAGGTAAAATATAAAATCTATGCAAAACATAGATGGTACACATTATACTTGTGAGTGATGAGAAATAATTTTTGAGTAAAGTGAAAGTGATGCTTTTATCTGAAGAAATAATTTTTTCTTAAAAACTAAAAATAGCTTATCAGGCTATGTTGCATGGAAACCATTTTTCTCTATTACTGTTCTTATGTAACACTGGCTTCAGGCTGAAAAGCACAATTGTGTTTTTGTAAATTAGCAGTTTAAGGTCAGGTTCTTTCTCCCTCTGCTGCTTTATAGATATGTGCAAGTCTGTTTTCATATAACCACTGTGTCTTTTTGTGACATACTGAACTTCTGTAGCATAGTGGAAGGGTTCACAGTAAAACGTTGCTGGAAGTGGACTTCTGTCTTTTTGTCCTTTGTCAGGCTGATGTAAGTTACAGCACTAAGTTACAGCTTCTGTCTTGAGCTCTGTAGATCCCAGAGGATGGTATTCATATAAAAATTTAAAAGTTGAATTTAAATAATTCTGTTTTGCTGTATTGCTGATGAAAATGAAGCCTTTTTTTTTTTTTTTCTGACAAAAAAGGATATCTCAGAGTTACTGAACTGATTTTTGTTGTTGTTGGTTTTTGTGTTGCATAGCTTTTGGACAGATCTGCGGGTGTTTGGATAACACACTTTTCAGTGCTTTTGAATTTTGATTTTTGAATTTTAGTTGTATTTAACACTCAGTTTCCTCCTTTTTTAATGATTATTTTATTTAACTGCAGGTGAAATACTTTTGTATTACCTTTAGCTATTAAAGTATGTTCTGAACTATAATTTTAACTTAATACAGACTTTTTCCTCTAGAAATTTATTTTCTGTCTATTTTGTCTCCAAGGCACTGGGACAAGATATTTGAAGAGGAGTTTGCCTGTGTCTGCAGATTCTCTGTACTACTTCGTGATTTTCCATTTCCCCTGCCTCTCCTCCAGCCGTTGGAGAGCTGTGTCTGTCCACTTTGGCAGTTACTCAGTATTCCTGCCATCTGCACCTATTGATTTCTGCTTTCCCTCCTTTCAGACCTTCAGAGATACAAAGCTGTAACAAATAAGGCTGTGGTCCTTGGTGTTTATGGACACAGCATTTGTATCTCTAAGTGCTGTGGTATGCCCTTAGTGTAGATGAAGAGATACTTCATCTACTTCATCTTCAGGCTTGGGGTTTGACTTGGTAGGAGCATATGCCCTCTTAAGAAGGGAAAAATGAAATCTTTGTGACAGCCGTTCAGAAGGGAACCATTTGACTAAGAGTGTCACATGAAATGGTGCTTCTTCCTGTGAAGCTCATCTGGGCTAGAGTGTAAGAAGTGGTCAGTTTGTATAAAGAAATGACTGCATGAGACTATCAAAGAGCCTAGGTTTTTTCAGAGATTATAAATGGGTTCTAATCCTTTAAGAGGGAATTCTAATGTACAAATTTTAGGATTGTATATTTGTGTTAGCTGTGGTTTGAAATCCTATTTTTTTCCACTCTGTGAATATCTGGTTCCAGCATCTCTATAAACATACATTGAAGCCGTCTGCCACTGATCATAGTAACCCAAAAAGGAAAAACTATCACAGGTGCTGCAAGCTTGGTTAGATGTGCCAGTTATCAGCCATTTTTTTCCACTCAAAGCTGACCCTTATCACAGCCTGTGAGCAGAAACACTGCAATATGTCATCCGCAGAGAAAAGACTCCAAGGCGTGCCTTGAACACTGGTCTCCAGTGCCATACTGTTCAGGGGCCTGGTATACAAATGTTGTCATCATTTTTTGGTCCTCGTAGCATCACGTGGAAGAGCTCTTGAGTCCATTTCTTTAGACATGAGATGCAAAGATGCAATACCCCGTGCAGCGTAGCGCGCAAGCCTCGACATGGTAAATCTTTTCCAGTTCAGTGGGATTATGTTTTTCCACTGCAAACCTGAAGGGAGCTTCTCTGATTCAGGCACTAGTGTCATCCTGAAAATCTCATCTTAAGGCACTGTTGGCTGTAAAACTTCTTTGCCTGTTGCCATGTAAAATGGATGTCGCTCAACAGGGTAGAAGAAGCTCAGTTCCACCATTTTAATAATCTTGTTACTCCTTTGTTTCCTCCAAAACTGTGTTTGCCTGTAGTTAAGCATAATGATTAGGACTCCAAAACTTATTTAGTCATTTTACATCCTTTAAAAATCTTTCAAAGCTCCTAAGATTCTTCTTATTTTCCTAATTACCAACATATAATGTCCCAGAATGCCTTCCTGCCTTTCTAATGACTCTTTTCAGCTACATCTCACTTCAGATGAGCTTTATTTGAAATTTCCAGAACAGACAATTTTTGGAGATGCAGCGTGTCAAAAAGTGCTAAGAGACTCTTCAAAACATAATTAACACCTATATCCTGAGTATCATATCTTACAAGTGGCTTTACCCAAGCACTCTCAAATTTGGGCCAACGGCTAATGAGAAATATCTGCAATATCTGAAAAATAAACAAGTGTTTTGTTGTGTTAGGAATTTCCTTTGGGTTTGTATTTTGGGATTGTGGGTTTTACATTTGGGTTTTGGGGTATTTTTTTTTGTTTGCTTGATTGTTGTTGTGGGGTTTTTTTTCAAGGATTTGAAGACTAGAGGTGAAGTTGAAAATCCTGGAAGGAAAGCAGGGAGCCAAATGGTGAAATATTAAATCTTCCTCTCATTTTTTCATTTCTCTTTTCTATAACAGAACATGATCTAAGAAACTAAAAATCACTTTATTTTGATTTCTTGGAAGGAACATGGTATAGGATCAAAGGAACAAATCTCACTGAAATGTTTTCCCTGTAATTGGAAGGAAATCTCAAATGCATGGCTTCTCTCACCTAAAAAAACACATTACAAATACCAAATCAGAAAAGCATCTAAATTGTGCAATTTGCTTCAGCTACAGAGCTTTTAGTCCTGCTGCATTTTCCATTCACCTATAGAGAGGCAGCCTGGCAGGACTGCTGTGCGCAGCTATTAGGTTTAATTGCCATGGCTTTACTTTGCTTTTCTTTAACCAGAACATGTTTATGGCTAAAAATAGAGCCATTCTTTTCTGATGTAGATATAACATCTCTAGGAGCTTAACGTACTGCTTACTTTTACCAGCAGAATAGTGATTTATAAAATACAAGGGAGCAACTCAGCTGAGGAATTGTTTTAGATGGTCAAGCCATATTTCTGTGCTTTTTCTTTTAATTTTTAATCTGTAATCCTTCTCCTCTTCAACTTTCATTTTCTGTTCCTATTTTTCATTTAAGATTTTTTTTTTTTTTTGAAAGTTGCACATGTTGATGTACAGGAAGGAACAATGTGGGCCTCACTGAACATAAATGCTCGGATATAATTAGAGGATTACTGCTCTGTGTAAATAATAGAAGACAGTCAATAGTGTAGCGGCAAAGACAGTTTTGAACAGCTAGAGCAGTTTTAGGAAGGGCAGGTCCTGCCTCACCAACTTGATCTCCTTTTGTGACCATGTGACCCACCTAGTGGATGAGGAGAAGGCTATGGATGTGGTCTACCTGGACTTCAGCAAAGCCTTTGACACTGTCTCCCAAAGCTGGAAAAGCTGTCAGCCCACCGCTTAAACCGGTGCACTCTCCACTGGGTTAAGAACTGGCTGGAGGGCCGGGCCCAGAGTGGTGGTGAACGATGCTCATCCAATTGGCAGCCGGTCACCAGTGGTGTCCCCCAGGGATCAGTGTTGGCCCAGTCCTGTTTAATGACCTGCATGAGGAGACCTGAGTCTACCATCAGCAGATTTGCAGATGACACCAAGCTGGGTCAGAGCGCTGATCTGCTGGAGAGTAGGAAGGTTCTGCAGAGGGAGCTCAGCAAGCTGGATAGATGAGCTGAGACCAGCAGCATGAGGTTCAATGAGATTAAATGCCAGATCCTTTTGGCCAACAAACCCATGCATTGCTACAGACTGGGGACAGAGTGGCTGGAAAGCGGCCCAGTGGAAAAGGACCTGGGGAGGCTGGTTGACAGCAGTTGAATATGTGCCAGCAGTGTGCCCAGGTGGCCAGGAAGGCCAGTGGCATCCTGGCTTGTATCAGGAGTAGTGTGGCCAGCAGGACTAGGAAGTGATTCTTCCCTTGTACTTGGCACTGGTGAGGCCACACCTCGAGTGCTGTATCCAGTTCTGAGCCCCTCAGTTTAGGAAGGCTGTTGAGGTGCTAGAGCATGTTCAAAGAAGGGCAGTGAGGCTGGTGAAGGGTCTGGAGTGCATGTCCTGTGAGGAGTGGCTCACAGAACTGTGGCTGTTTAGCCTGGAGAAAAGAAGGCTCAGGGGTGATCTCATCAGTGTCTACAACCACCTGAAAGGAGGTTGTAGCCAGGTGGGGGTCAGCCTCTTCTCCCAGGCAACCAGTGATAGGATAAGAGGACATAGTGTTAAGCTGCCCCAAGGGAGGTTTTTGCTGGACATCAAGAAGAAATTCTTCACAGAAAGGCTGATTAGATATTGGAATGGACTGCCCAGGGAGGTGGTGGAGTCACTGTCCTTGGGAGTGTTTAAGGAAAAATTGGATGTTTCACTTAATGCCATGATCTAGTTGACAAGGTGGTGTTTGGTCATATGTTGGACTTACCTCAGAGGTCTTTCCCAATCTAATTGATTCTTTGATTCTGTGAACAGTGGTGCCCTGTCCCATGCCCCTGAATGGAAGATAAGCCTTGTCCATTCACCACTTCAAAACTGAGTACTCTGGGCCAGCTACCTACAGCCAACTACATCTATCACAGTTGACAGGATGTTTCCCCACTGATTTTGGCAGTGTGAACTCAGGGTTACTATGCAGCAAACATACACTTACTGAAAGTAAAGTAAAATTTGCTAGCAGCAGTGCCAAGTCAATCACCACCTGCCAAATGTTTTTTTCTTTCTGTTTCTTACGGTAAATTAATTATCATTTCAAACAGCTAGAATTTTTTTTTCTCTGAATTCTTGTTCACATAATGTGCTTGATCTCTTCTTGCAAGCTGGAGCATGCTAGGAAAAGAATTACTTTGGTTTTTTACTAGAATATAAATGCGGTAGTACAATGTGCAGAAAATAATTTGTAAAACTCCTCGGGGGAGCTCTGTAGCCTGGTTCCCAAAGATAATATAAGTATTAATATTTTCATCTTAGATATCAAAGATTTGGGCTGACCTATGGGCTACTCATTAGTAGCAAAAAAAAAGTCTTATTTTTTTATATATAGGTATGTGTCTGTATAGTTTTAAAATAAAATTTTCATTGCTGGTGAAGCGAGGAGAACCAGACTGGTAGCCCTGAGGGCTGCAGTCTCCTGCTGATGCACAGGACAGCTGACAGCCAAAGGAGCCCAATTCAGAGACAAGGCAACAGTTGTTTGTTGATCACCCTATCAGTTGAGTAAGTACACCATAACAAACATACAGCTAGCTTGGAAACAGTATTCAGTAGAGTGACACTGTTGTCTCAAGGTACAATTTGATCATTTCTGCTTGAGAATTATATCCTTAGCTCTTAAATACCTAGCTGAATAGTATGTGTTTTCCAAAGGTCTTATTAACTGAGGTCATCTTGCTCTTCTGAGAGAGTTTTTACCCTCCTACATTACTCCAATGCCAGCAAACAACCCTTGAAATCCAGAATAAAATTCACATTCATCATTTTGTCTATGGATTTTCAAGTTTGAGTTAAAGACAGTGACATTAGCATCCTGAAAAGCAGCATAATTGCACAGGAGGTGGAGAGCCAGCCTGAGATCTGCTCAGAAACTCGTTTCAGAAGCCCAGGTCTCCTGGAGTGCTAGCCAGGGGAATTGGAGGGGCTTGCTGTATTATTACTTTCCCTAGACTGGATAGAAAATTGCACCTATCTTGTCACCAATGCAAAATTCTCCCCAGCCCCCTGGGGAAATATAATTCTGTTTGTGTTTAAGGGAAGAAATATCTGAGGGCAAAGTTGTAAATTGTTGCCTATGACTTTGGCCTTCCAGCTGAGCTTCCTCACCAGGATGTAATTGCCCTGTGTTTGATGCACTCTTTAAGACTTCATCAAGGGGAATGAAGTATTTCATATAAGCTGTGAACCACACTTGGTATGGGACTGACTGTCTAGCTCTTGTAACCTATGCTGGATTTAGCTCACTGGAGATAGTCAAGAACCATCTGGATGCAATCCTGTGGTCTAGGACAATCCTGCTTGAGGAGGGAGGTTGAACCAGATGACCCCTGTGGTGTTCCCTTCCAACCTTATCCATTCTGTGATCCTGTGATTCTGGGACCTTTCATGCTTTTTCTAAAACTAAACACATTTAAAGGTGTCTAAAAGGGAGCTCTTCAGCCATTTAGCATGTTACATAAGTAGGAATGTGAAGTGTTATTGGTTACTTCATGTTTTCTAGAGAGTGTCTACAGATTTTCATTTTGCAGCTATCGCAATTACACTAATTATTCAGATAAATACACCCTGCTCTAGTATACAGATTTCTTTTTGTTTGAAGAATGCACATACGAATGGGATGTTTTCAATACAAATTAAGCCATTTTGAACTATTGAAGTTAATTTACATAATAGACCTTGCCTATGAAGCTTAGTATTTTGGTCTTGTTTATAAACAAGGATATCTTGGAGTACACTCATTGCTCCCATGAAGCCTCCCTGCTGTGAAGAGGAAGTGAAATTTTATTTGTTTAGATTTTTAAAAAGTTTACAATTAAATTTAAGCCAAAACAAAGTATCTATAGACATATTTGAGTAGAAATGCTCTTCAGATCCCCTTTTTTCTCCTCCCAGATAATGAAGTCAATGAATATCAAACATTTCTAAAGTTTGTTGCACTGGTAGGTACCCTTGTCTCCAAACAGCTAAGGAGAATGGACACAAATTATTCTAAGTGGCTCCCTCCCTCTCCTCTAGCTTCCAGAAACAGGGTAGCGTTCCCCAAGTTGCAAGTAGAGAACTCTGCTGAGCTTAGCATGGGGAGAAGGAAGGACTTCACAGTAGTCTCCTGTTGCTTCCTTTCATGCTTGACCTTCAAAATATCCACCTCTCTGCCAAGAATGGGAGGAGGGAAGCAGCAAAAGGAGTGTGCAAAGATCATAGAGAGGGACTAAATTGAGGCTGCAAAGAAGCAGGATGAGCAAGGGATTAGCAGTGGGCTGTGATTCCAGCAGCTAGTCATCTGAAACGGACTGGCATTTCTCTCCAATAGAGCCTGCATTGAATAATTAATAATCATGCCACAGACACAGCGGTTACAAAAACCAAACTACAAACAAAAACAAACATCTCCCTCACCAAGTTAAAATCATGATGAATGTGATTAGAAAGGTTTCTTTAGCATTGGCTATATTAAGACAAGCTACCATGCTAAATTTCTTTCTTTATTTAATTGGTACCAAAAAATTCTATTTGTAGATTTGATAGTTAAACTCTCTCATGAGTTCTTTAGCCTAGGTCTGAATGAGAGCTACTGTCAGTATATTTTTTTTTGATCTTTGATGTCATTTGGATCCAAAGGTTTTGGTTTCCTTGATCAAGATTCAACCATATGTAGATAAATATGTAGCCCCAGGCTTGCCTTTCCATTCATATTCCATGTTTGTTTAAGGTTAAAACTCATTTTATTTCTTCTCCTTATGCTTGTAATTGCTAATGCATATCTACAGTAATTTTCTAAAACATATCCTTGTGTGATCCAAGCTTACTTCCATGTCCTCTAGCAGCACTGCCTTTCCTTTTTTGTTTTTCCTCATGCATTCTTATTTTTCCTTCCTCTTTTAAGTACTCTCAAGCATTTTTTTTCCAGTAGTTTCAGATTCAAAACTCTCACACTGGGAATCCTTGCACTTCCGCATCTTCTTCCATCACATTTGTTTTGTATTTTACATCTTCTGGAAACTGCTATGTATTTCCTGGCTGGTTCATTTTTGTATTTTATGAGATTGCTCTTAACCCATCTGCAAAGAGAACTGTCCTCATCTTCCTCACCCTCTGCTACTGAAACAAAAATCCCCACAATGCTTTTGATGCAGGTAAGGTTTCAGGCTCCCTGTAACCCATTTTTTCTGGAATGCCAGTGACAGACCTCTAAATTTTAGTGCTTTCCAGTACATTGAGAGGATTATGGGATATGAACAATTGACTATTATTTTAATATACAAACATGACAGTATATTAGTACAATTGGTTGTATTTGTATTTCTTCCCAAACATCCTTTTGCATCTCAATATGTCTTTTAGAGCATAAATTGTACAGAATGAAGACTGTATTCATGTCTGTTCTCTGCAGTAGCTACCAAATACAGCCCAATCTAAACATTCATGTGCTGTGTTAAACAGTGCTATTTAATAATAATAAAAGGAAAGTTTTTGTAACACTAAATACAATTTCAGTTTACCATTACTGCTTTCTATTTTTTTGCCTCCCTGTTTTGTGGGTTTTTTTCTGCCTATTGCCATTTAAAACAAGGAACACACTGACTGTGGGGATGGATGTTAACATGCAAATTCAAGAGGAAAGTCATTTGCTCTGTTTAACATTATGAATTGATGCTTTAAAAATTATCTGCTTCAGTGCTAATTTTACCTTGTGATGAAAGTTAGGCTTTAAATATGTAAAATGCACTGAGAAGGCACTAGCCACAAAGTAGCCTGGAAAAGTTGTCTTTTCAGACAGAATAATTTCATGACCTGCCTCTCAAAGCCAGGTCTGTTTAGTTACCGGAATACCTAGAAACACAGGAGAGTGCTGCAGAAACCGGCCAGTGGTTTAGCTGAGGATGAGCTGCAGGAACTCCTGAAGCTGGAGGGAGCTTGAAGAAAAGGTAGTGACCTTTTAGTTCACTAACATTTTTAGGCCTGTATGCATGTAGGAGCAGAGAAACTACTGTTCCAAGATTCTGCTGAAATATGACAACTGAGTCTAAAAGACTTACAAGACAAAATTGCTATCGGGTAAATAATGTGTGACATGCTAGGGAACAATCTGTGGAGGGCTTTACAAGGTATGTGGTAACTAGTACATTTTTCATTTCCTCCAGTATGTATTAATCAGTACATATTCTATATTGATTAATAAGAGAAAGGCAACTTCTAAATTCTGAAGAGCAAGGGCAGCAGAATATTGACTAGTAGAAAGTCAAACAAACTCCTTCCTCCTCCTCACCCTCCAGTAGTATTTATACATAATGGATTTCTTTAAACAGTCCAAATTTTGTGGTTTTGAGAATGAAGCCTCTGTGGACTGTGCCTACTGAACTACTACAAGAAAGAGAGAGTTCAGTATGTATTCAGATAAAGCTGTTGACTTTAGCAAAAAGGCCCTTACTTAAGTCAAAAAATAGCAATTGTAGCCCATTCTAATTACATTATGCACACTCCAACAACTGATAGCCATTGACCTGTATGGAACATTTCCAGTTACAAACTGATTAAAACTGCTTCAGGCAATCATTCTGTTTGACGGGGAAGCACTGATGCCTGATGGAATGGCCTGACCAATGCTAACTGAATGCAAAGCCTTCTAAGCGGAGTGGTACAAATATAGACAGCCAAAAGGCCATGTACTGTATGCTTATCGGCTGTGAATGCTGAGAGCAGGTTTCACAGCCATGAATAATCCTCAGATGGCTAGTCATGCTCAGCACACATTCCTATGTAGCTGAATGTACAGCAGCTAATTTATTTCTGTTCTGAACTGAATATGTTTTCAGACTCAGTTTCCTGGCTAGTGCAAGAAGTTACATTTTATGTCCTGTGTGAATTTGGTAAGTGGGTGAAAAGCATCAGTGAAAAGTCATTCTCTCCTCATGCCTGTTGAAGCACTTCACATCTTCCTTTATTCCTGTGGTAGTCCTGGGTAAAAAAAGAGCTGAAACATTGGGGACCCCACTTTCTGGTGTATGTTGGTGTACACAAAAGGTGTGTCTCCTTTCCTGCCAGTAGTCCTTGAGGAGTTTTATGTAAAATGTAGGTATTTACATAATTAGGATACACATTTCAGGGCCACTAAACATGAGAATGTAACTGCGTTTGACATACTGTAGAGCCCTGAAGGCTTTAGAAACTTAGATTTGCTGTATCTGAATAATGTAGTTGTCATAAATTGATGTTACCCTTCCTGTATCTACATTTGACAATATAAACCAAAAACTACAATATGCTACATGTCACACACCCAGATGTGAGCATTTGTCCAGGTTACTTTGGTTCTTTATAGTCACTCTTCTATACGACATCAAGGTGATGTGTGACTTGCCCCACACCAAAGCTGACATGAATGGTTAGAATTACTGCATTTCTGAAATATCCTTTTAATTCTCTCAATTGTATTCAAGATGATGAAGATACTAAAATTCAGACTTTTGATGCTTCCTGTGATGCATTGCTAACCAACTTTTTCCAGATGATTTTCTTATCAAATTAGGGGAAAAAAAAGAGTAAGGATAACAAACCTATTAAAATCTATTAAAAATATACCTTTAATGAGGAATTATCCCTTTTTAGTGTTTTATATTAATAAAATGAGAAAGTTTTGCTTGAAATTTCCAAACACTAATTATTATTCTTAAGAAAGAGAAAATTGTTAGGAATGGTCATGTTTTGGTGAGTGTTTCAAAATCCAGCAAAGGTAAGTGAGAAGGAGGCAGACAAGCATAGCAGTAAACAATGATGAAGAGTCTGATGTTTTCAGTTCAATAGTTTCCATGTTTCCAAGTTCAGTATAAGTCAGATCAACTCCCTTAGCTCACTAATCCTTTCAAACCACTTACATTACAGGTTGCTGCTGTTGATGGTCACAAAAGCAGGAAAGCAAGGCAAAGGCATGAATGGCAGGAGAGGAAAATCTAAGGAATTTCAGAGCTGTTGTAAAACAGAAAAAGTTACTTTCTCACTCTGTTTTCTGTAATATCGTCATCTGTCTTCCTTTACTGGACCATACCAGCTCTGGTTTTATTTAGGTTAAAGGAGCACGTAGACATTTGGTTGTAGAGTCTAATGGATGGTAAAGTCCCAAGGTAAACAAATGGAGAAATTTAAGCCTGTACAGAGGCTTTGGAATGGAACAGTGTCCGTTTCCCATGCTTGTTCAATCAAAACAGATGCAAAGTGGCATGTCGCATAAACTCTTTCAGTTTGCTTTTTTTTTTTTTTTCTTTTTTTTCTCTCTGCAAGAGGATTCTGGCCTGTTGCTATAACAACTCCATATCATCATCAGAGTACCAGAGACAAACAGCTAACTCTGACCACAAAGCCTCAGTTTATCATCTTTCCCTGTGCTCTTTGTATTCTTTCAACACTCATTTTATGTAACATGCACCAAGGATTCACGTGGATCTCCACACAAACTGAAGTTTCCAATGGAGAGTACTCAGCATAACTGTACATCCTTTGCAGCTTTTCTGTGTTGCTAGTTGCTGGCTATTAGAGGGAAGGTGTTTGGCATGTGTTTTTAAACAAATGAAATTAATAGCATATATTTGCACTGGGAAATTTAATTATTATGTAAATTGTTCTAAATTTGTTTCTTCTATATCTGAAGTTATCTAAGCAATACCTAATCTGTCCTTAATTAAATCCACAAATAAGAGAGAATGAGCTGCAGGATTATGCAAGACTCATGCTTAGGACTTAGTATGACTGTGTCATTGGAAAACAACCAATGAAGTAACGTTTCCATGGCTGGCATGAAAGTGGTACATCTTTCCTTGGAGAATCTATTTCAGATTCCATAGGTACTATATTTCACTGCAGCAACTGTGAGATGAAGAAGACTAAGCTTTTCAGAATTACAGAATTCAGAATTACTTTCCTTCTGTTTTGTACTGAGAGTAGTTCATAGTCTTTCTGCTTCTTTTATTGTGATTGTATTTAAAATGTTGGAAATTGGTGGTGGTGTTAACTATTGTCTTATTAACTTCATTTCTAATGAATAGTTGATAGTTGATTAGATTAATCCTGGTTGGAAATAGAAAATGTGTAACTTGTTGGTGTAGATGCTGCCGTGGGCTATCTCCCATATATTTTGGTACTGGAACAGAGAAAGAGGCAGAGCAAGACCTCTGTGGCTCTTGCTCTCCCACACAGGTATGAGTGGGGAAGAGACTGTGTATGGAAGTCCAGTTCTAGCTTTCCCAGGCATCTGGCTCATGGAGCACAGGAGAAAGAGTAGGAAGCAGATGTGTACAGCAGATCCCTTGCTGCTGAGACTCACTGATCTTTTCACTTGGAGGTGATATGTAGGGATGCTTCCTGAGACTGAAACAACTACCTTATGTACAGAACATAAAAAAAGAAAAAGCATGGCTCTGAAGTACCATCTTGACATTTCCAAAATGTTGGTATTTATTGGTTCTGTTGCTAAATTTTTAATAAAAATGTTTAATTCTGACATCTTTATTTTCACAAGTGACCTATATTTTCTCATGTTTTTCTGAACTAAGAGGTACTGTGTTAAGCTCTGAGCTTTGAATAAAAGGAAATAGGAAGAAAGGGCAAAACTATCACCCATTTAGCATGGCTAATCCAAGCAGAAAAATGTTCACTTAGAATTTTACAGTTTTCTGATTATGTCTATAAATCATGTCTGTGTCAACAAATCAAAGTTTTTACTTAAAAGCATATTGTTTCTGATCATATACTCTTCACACTTCTATCAAAATGAAGTCCTGCTTAGCTGTACTGATTTTGCCTTATGCCCCAATTGAAGTAGCTGACCACAAAGAAATTACAACATTACACTTCTCAGTTAATGCTTAGAACATAGAAAGTTCTGCCTCCAGGTTTGTTTGCATTTGCTTGTTTGGTTGGTTTGGTTTTCCCTGATACTGTTTATGATTGGGTCATGAACACTGACATGCATTTGTCTCTGATTTGCCTGAAGACTTGAGTTTGATCTACAGATGCTTGAAAAAGTCTATCTGGCATCAGTACAGCAAGCCTTCTGATGTTAACCTCTTTTCCTAGGGAGGTTAAATTGCGTGCTCTGCTGGTATTTATGTTGGTCTTGATTTTCTTTGTGTGTTTGAAAACATAGGTACAATGCAGATTCAGTTTCTCGGATTGCTGTCCCTGTCTGTAGATGCTCTGATGCAACCCCTGCCACCTGCGTTTTTTTTTGGCAGTGTTCCAAATGGGTGTTCCGCCAACCCATTCTGTGCTCTGCAAACAGCCTGGGAACCCTGTGCAAGGGGGCAGAAGCACAGGAATGGTCAGGCGTATGTATGACTTACCCTTGGGGGCTCTTTCAGGACTGCCCTGCACTCTGACATATACACTTCATGTATAGTTCCCTTCCAGATGAAGCAACTTGCTCTAAGTCCTTGGTCTCTCCAGAGAACCAGTAAAAGCTCCCCTTACCTGTGTCAAGCATAGGTAGTGTTGTACAGCAGCAGCTATACTGTTGCTGCACCAAACCAGGCAGTGCTATTTTCAGCCTACATCAGCAGGACTTGAATTACTTGGAATCTCTAAAGCATTCCTACTGGGATTTCTGATTTCTTTGGCTACAACAGCCTGAATCATGCTGAAGCTCCTGCCTTCCATCCCACCTTCCTTTTCCCCATCTTTGAATCTCTTGGCAGCTACCAGAAGAGATCAACTCTTCTGAGAACCTGTTGCAAGCCAAAGTCTTTTGGAAGGTGTGTACTACAGAATTGCTTGGGACTTCTTTCGTGCTTGTCTTCTGTAATAGAGACGTATCCTTGCAGTGTGTTTATCTTGCGCAGGTTTCCCCAGAAAACATACTCAGGAATGCCAGGAGAGTCTTCTCCCAGTTTCTAAAGGAAACTCCTTTGACAAACAGGCTCGTTTTTATTTCTTCTCGCTAGATTTCTTCAAGTGAATGAATGCAGATGATACATTATGGGTCCTACTTTATGCCAGAACTAAATTATATTGCCTTTTTGAAATCTCTAAAGTTCGTTCAACAGTTCTTCAATAATTATTGTAAAAAACTATTATTTTTAAAATTTCCATAGTTGGACAACAATTTGCATGGAATGTGATTGTTTACTTCTGTTTAAAAGCTTGTCTCTTACAGTTCTTCTGCTCTCCATTCAGTATTTCTTACCTTCAGTTCTAATGACTGTAAAATAAGTGATGTCTGACAGATACATCTCTGCTATTCCTTTGCTGAATTAATTTGATGTAGAATTAATGGGAATAACTGAATCTTTTCCTGCTGTTCTTGTTGTCTCTGCTTTGTAAGTTTTCAAAGATGACTTCCATGGACATGAATAGAATATAAAGACCCCTGTATTCTCGAGATATACATACGTTTACTTGAGTACTCAAACTTATACCTTTTATTGTTTTAGGTCATAAAATAGGTAGCAACTCTAATATTAGTATAATTAAGTTATAGTTTTATTCCTCCTTGTATTTGGAAAAAGCTAGAGTGCTTGAACCAGAAGCACAAGTGACAGGTATATAATTCTGAAGGACAAATTCTACACCAGCAAGATAAATTCTTGAAGATACTGTTTCTAGCTGGTCATTTCCTGTACATATAGAAATATTGGGAACTGATATGTCTACTTACTCAAAGTGAAAATCCTGCCCTCTTTGAAGACTTTGGCGATGAGCCATTCAGGAAAGTGAGTATTTACCCTATCAATGCATATATTTTCAAACATTGTTTGTTTAGAGGTGTTTAAAGATTTGAGAGTTGAAATTGCAATTCTGGTAATCTACTCTGAGGATGTCTGGGTGGAAAAGTTGGCAATGAACATCAGAGAGAGGGGCTGAAAAAGAGTTGAATCAGTTAAGTATTTGTTGCCATCTTATATGTCATTTCTCTTTTGACTCATTTATAAAGAAAAAAGGAAACAGCATGGGACTTCTTCTGTAACTAAATTAACCAAATAGAACAGAAAGTGGGAGAATTTATGCAGGAAACATGAAATTTGTTTAAAATCAGTATGTTTGGGCCATACTTTTGTCTGCTACTTCTGACTTGTTCAGCTATTTCAGTCTAATGCAACTTCTGGTCATCTATTTTCTTTGTTTGTTTGGTTGCTTGGTTTGTTTGTTTGTTTTTTTATCTTTGTTAATTTTGTAGTAGGGAGGGTTGGAGTCCTTGGCTCAGTGACAGGTAGCCAGTGTTCCTTTGGGTGTTGCAATTATTCCATCTGGCATCCAGGTACAGTCCCAGGAAGGGAGTGGGTCATCTGGTAGTAACCTGGTGTCCCATTTGCAGTCTTGTGCAGAAATTTTAGGTATCCAAGAGGAGTAGGTTTGTATGTCTTGGTAAATCAGCCCTGCTCCTGAGTGCTAAAGGGATATGTGAATCAGCTTCCAAGTGAGCTGAAGACGTTACTATAGGGTGTTGTGAAGCACAGGACTAGATAACACCAAGATCTCACAGAGCCACCAGAGTGCAGAAATGCAGTAGGTTCCAGGAAGATGATTTTTAGTGTCAGAGATCCATTCACCTCTCTATATTTATACCTATTGTAATAAATTGCTTGGCAGACAGGTTTTTTTCCCCACATTATGCCTCTGATATGGAAATACATGCTTGGCTTTGTGATTACTAAGTTCTTCAGATCAAGGTTTAATTTCTCTGTAGAAATAACAATAAAGCTAGGTTGGGATTAGGGTCTGATTATGAGTCAATTTTTTTTTATAATGTTAATTATTTTATAACTGAAAATCAACCCAGTGGAAAAGGACCTGGGGCTGCTGGTTGACAGCTGGCTGAACGTGAGCCAGCAATGTGCTCAGGTGGCCAGGAAGCCCAGTGGCATCCTGGCTTGTATCAGGAATAATGTGGCCAGCAGGGCAGTGATTGTCCCTCTGTACTCAGCACTGTTGAGGCCACACCTCAGGTGCTGTGTCCAGTTCTGGGCCTCTCAATTCAGCAATGAAACTGAGGTGCTGGAGCATGTCCAGAGATGGGCAACAGTGCTGTTGAAGGGTCTAGAGAGTAAGTTATGTGAGGAGCAGCTGAGGGAGCTGGGGCTGTTTAGCATGGAGAAGAGGAGGCCCAGGGGAGAGCTTATTGCTCTCTAAAACCACCTGAAAGGAGGTTGTAGTCAAGTGGGGGTTAGCCTCTTCTCTCAGGCAGCTGAGGACATAACCTCAGGATGCACCAAGAGAGGTTCATGTTGGACATCAGGAAGAATTTCTTTACAGAAAGGCTTGTTAAGTATTGGAATGGGCTGCCCAGGGAGGTGATGGAGTCACAGTCTCTGGAGGTGTTCAAGAAATAACAGGATGTGACACTTAGTGTTGTGGTCTGGTTGATCATAAATGGTTGCACTTAATGATCTTGGAGGTCTTTTCCAACCTAAAATATTCTTTGATCCTTCCCTGCAGTAAATAAAAACAAATGGACAAACAAACAAAAAAAAGAGTTTCTCATAAATATTAAATTAGAGCTTTAGATAGTCCAACAAAATTAGGCTAATGCTCATAAGTATAAATGATTTATTTACAACTTTGGGATTGGAATTTAGAGTGTATATGTAAGATGACAGCCACACACCAATTCTTGTCCAGTAGTTTTTGAGTCTGTCTGGCAAGTATAACTGCCAAAAGAAATTCTAGTGGAATTGGGTGTGTTATTTCTTGTTTTATTTCTACAACAAAATGTGTTATGAAATATTTATAGAAACATAATGCTGTACTTGAAGAAGTTAGTTATCTGTTTATTTTTTTGAGTGGTAAGTAGACAATCCTTCCTTTAGAGTCACCAGGAAAGTGAAATATAAAGCTTTTTCTAAGGCTATTATAAACAAATATCAACTCTTCAGCTCTAGAAATGTAAGGAGGGGCTGAAATGGACAAGATTTGCTTGTAATTATGTGGCGAAAATTTGAATAGCAAATCAAAAACTGCATTTGCAATAGACGTTTGATTCAGATTCTATGGTATTTAGTTAGGAGATGACTTTGTTTCAAGCCTAGTTAGTCCAAGCTGAGTAACTTGCCTGTGAAATCTGCATTGGAGTTCATATGAGGCAGCTAAATTTTCAGTGCATAGGTTGCATATTCATTCAATGGAAAGGGAAATGTCCCTCCAGAGGCTTCATCTTGTCAAAGATCTAAATATCTTTCTCCACTGGCCTGCGGCAATTACATATCTCACTCTTGTAAGTGCTTAAAATACAGTAGGATGAACCTGGGCCTAAGGACTTAATGGTCTCTGAAGAACTAATAGCTGTTTTCTTTTTCTTGTACCTGTCATTCATGAAAAAGAAAATGTGGTCATCATATAGCCTCTATCTAGAATCAGTGTTCCTACAACAAAATACAAGTTTGACTTTCTTTCAGATGTTTGTTATAGAGTGTAGTATTTCTTTCCTCGGAAGCTTTCACCTCTTTCATGCCCAGTAATATGTGGTACTGTTGGCTGTGAAGGAGTTTTTCAGTGATCACAAGTGTTCAGAATATGGAAGTTGTAACTGAAATATGCAATCACATCTTTCTGCTGAGAAATGGTCATGTGCATCTCTGCTCAGGAGGGGTCCAGGGCTGGAGAATTAAAAATGTGATAGACTAGCGCTAAAATACAGACTATCCTGGGTAAGCTTCTCAAGGGGTACCATTTCTGTTGTCATTCAACGTTAACTTGAGTTTCTTTTCATTGCCTTCACTGCATGATGTCTCAAATGATGACCTTTGTTATATTTTTATAAGAAAAAAATTAGAAGGGGAGAGGTGGAATAAGGAGAGGTGATGTTAGGGAAGGGAAGGGGAAGGAGAACGGAGAGGAAAAAAGCAAGTGTAAAGGAAAAGAAGCAATGGCTTGGAGTGGGGAATTTTGAGTTATTATGAAGTAGTCAGTGAGCTACTAGAAGGTTTAGAAAATGATGTTTTCATCTGGTTGCTTGAAGTTGGCAAACATTTAGTCCTCTTATGTCAAAGTACCCAGTAGAGTAAAAATGTTCTTTTTTGTAAAAGATGTGAGGTGGGTTACTGTATTGCAAGATCAGAGACTGGTGTTTGGCTGCCAGATTCTCAGAGCTCTGAAACAGCAAAACCTTGAGCACTAAACGAGTATAATATAGATAACACACTGAAAGACACTATATTGTGGAGTAGAATTATTTTGTAAAGAACAACTGAAAAAATCTTAAGAGATCCTTGTAAAATAAATACCGTTTGTTTTGTTCATGCAAGGAAAAAAACATAATCTTTTCTAAGTTAATTTATCTCATAATCAATATTTACATTCCTAGATTTGGACAGGCTTTCCTTGTAATGTTTGTTTAGAACAAATGTGATTCCATTACTACCTTATAGATTTCAGGGAAAAAAACTGTTTAGTTTTTATATATATATATTCTTTCAAACAATGTGTACATACAAACATCAGAGCACCAATGCAAGGTTTATTGATCTAGCTGAATATATCTTAAATTCTTACAGAGTATAAGTAAGCAGGGTCTGTTGGGTAGATTTGTCATATTTTCATTTCTAATTTGTTTTGCTGTCTCTTCATTAAGGTAAAAAAGGGACTTGAATATCCTACTGGTCATTGCCACTGATTTTCCATCTTATTTATATATGTTGTCATTTGTTTTGTGAAAAACAAAGGAAGAGCTTGTACTGATATCAGTAATAAGCGGTTTACATAACTTACTACTAGTCTCACTATTCTTAGCTATTGTCACATCAGCATAATATACCAGGAAAATGCATTTTGGTTTACCAAAGTTATGTGGCATTTAGGTACTCCTCTTTTTATTCTTGTCCTCTTTTTGGTGAGCTCTTGGGCTTTGTGTACTGCCAATGAGACCAACATCGGCAAACCAACTGCTGAGAGCAGTATGAATATTAAAATGGTATTCTAAGACAATAAAGATGTTCTGAAATGGTTTTATTACAGCTAAAACAGTTTCTTTTCTGAAGACTTTCTGAGTGTTTACTAAGGCCTGTCAGTCCACAGGCTATCAGAGATGGGTGCAAATATGTGTGGGAGTACAGAAGGAAAAGTACGAAGCGTTTTTGTCATAGGGAAAACTATTTGTCAGGGACAAACTCTTTGAATTAGTGCCAGCCAGGTTATATTGGTAGCAGGAGATCACATAATAGTCCAAAGCTACCAAAGAGGACAGATGCAAAAAAAGGAATATGTTTATCTCATGTTTATGGGGATGCAAGTGGTGTGCACTTACGTACATCAAATATCCTCAGAAGCATCAGAGTGGCTGCCCATGGAGTTTTGGGTTGCTTCTTCACTGAAACTGACATAATGGAAATTTGACAGACACTCTAGTTTGATTAATGCAATTTTTTTGTTTACCCATATAAATAAGATTACTTTTTGATCAATTTTGCTGTAATACTTGCATTGACCTGATTTAATTGAACAAGCAGACAAGCAGATACCAGTTAACAAAGTTGTTAAGTCCTGTTGCATACCTTAATTCTGTGGTTGCTAATACTGCAGATTTATGCTAGTGACGAAGTAAAATGGTAAGCAATAACAAATGCAAAGACATTGTATCTATAGTGCACACTATAAATGGTGTTACCTTTTTTTTTAATAAGAAATACAATAATATCTGCATGGCAGCCTGACAGCTCTACTGCCCTCAGCTATCAAATACATCTCCCTAGCTTTAGCCAAGTTGTATCATTGCTTTTAGACAGATACTCATTGTGTCAGCTGACATTTTACTGCTTTTTATTTTTTGCAGCCTGAAATGGCAGTCATTTATTCTGAGGAAAAGAGGTGTTTTCACCTGCTATCCCCAGAAAATGCATTAAGCTGAAGATGCTTGCTATTTCTTAAGCAGAAATAGAAGCTTGCTATTTCTTTTTTTAAATTATTTAAGATTTATTAAGGTAATACAAGTTTCTATGAGCAGGAAATAAACAAATCTTGGATTTTAACCACGTACTATAGTTAATTTTGGACTGATATTTTGCTGAATTGGAAGCACTGAAATGGTAGCACAGATGTAGGAGTGGTCTGACTCAGCCCCCAAAAATTACTTCAGGTATATTAAAATATATTAATATATAAAAAGCCCCTGAGCATGTTTCTTTTCATTTTTTCCATTCATCTGATGCTTCATAATGTGTGTTCCAGACAGAATCAATTTAGTAAATGCTAAAAATGAAATTTGGGTTGTGAATATTAGTTAAGTAATCATTGGAACTTCAGCAGCACATGTGGATATTACTGCGCTGAGATTCACGCAGTGTGAAAGCATACAGGATCTTGTTATCTTTTTGGTGAGAAAGGGAAGTAAATGAGTTTGGTGTTATTTGGTCCAGCCATGGTGCTTATTTATAAAGTAAACACACAAAAGCAAGAGTATTCGAAAAGTCCTGTTTCCCTGGTCACACTGTGTGTATAAAAGAGGTACCTCCCTTGTGTTCATAAATAAGTAGGTCATAAGCACTCTATCCAACACCCTGTACGTGGGTCTTTGGCCTTCTGCCAGGACTGCACAAGCACAGGCCTCCTCATTGATAGTACAAGTGACAGTGCAAGCCTGGACTTGTGGAAAGCATTTGACTTGGTTCCACTTGACCTCCTTGTCTCTAAACTGGTAAGACATACATTTGATGGGTGGACCACTCAGTGGGTAAAGAACTGGCAGGATGGTCCCACACAATTGCTTCATTTCCAAGTGGAGAGCAGCGGTGACATTCCTCAGGGGTCAGTATTGAGACCAGTGCATCATATCCTGGGCTCCATCAAAAGCAGAGTGACCAGCACGTAGAGGGAGGTGATTTCCCCCCTCTGCTCTGACCCTGTGAGAACCCACCTAGAGTACTGTGTCCAGCTCTGAGGCTGCCAGTACAAGAAAGACAGGGAGCTGTTGGAGTGAGTCTGGAGGAGGGCCACAAAAATGATCAGAGGGATGGAGCCCCTTTCCTATGGGGAGACTGAGAGAGTTGGGACTGTTCAGCCTACAGAAGAGAAGGTTTCAGGGAGACCTTCTAGCAGCCTTCCAGTACCTAAAGGGTAGAGATGGGAGAGGGACTTTGTACAAGGCCATGCAGTGATATGACAAGGCAGAATGGCTTCAGATTGAAAGAGTGTAGTTTTAGATTAGATATTATGAAGAAATTCTTTCCTATGAGAGTGGTGAGGCACTGGAACAGGTTGTCCAGGGAAACTGACGATGCCCTACCCCTGGAAGTGTTCAAGGCCAGACTGGATGGGGCTTTGAACAACCTGGTCTAGTCAAAGGTGTCCCTGCCCATGGCGGGGGTTGGAACTAGGTGATCTTTAAGGTCCCTTCCAACACAAACTA
The DNA here is from genome assembly GCA_038380795.1 of Pyrocephalus nanus. Taxonomy (NCBI): domain Eukaryota; kingdom Metazoa; phylum Chordata; class Aves; order Passeriformes; family Tyrannidae; genus Pyrocephalus; species Pyrocephalus nanus. The sequence continues at coordinate 85,563,358 of CM076259.1, forward strand.
TTCTGTGATTCTGTGATTTCATAGGGTTTTGGTCCTTTCAGCCTTTCACATATATCTGTATAAAGATGCTAAACCTCCAACATCTGTATTTTCAAATTGGCTTCGGACACTGGTATGACACATCACTTTTCTTGCTGAGCTGAATGGTATGTAAGGTGCTGTCCTAGTGTTTCAGCATTTTCTATTCCTTCAATGGAAGTCTGGATTCTCTAGTAAAAAGCATAACTGCAAGAATACTGTATCTCCATTTGACTGAAGCACTTAAGGGCTTCTTAAGGAAAGTGCATTAGGGTTTGGGGTTTTTTTCCTCTGGCTTCAGTGAAAACATATTACATAAATATTTCTAATGTCAGTATCTATTGCATGTGGTGTCATTTTGTATTCCTTTCATTTATACTAGTTTAAAATCTATCAGCTAGTGACTGTGTCATGTGATGGCACTAGATAATCAAAATATTTGTGGTTTTTATTGCCAAACCAGAGAGAGAGCACAACCCCTCAAGCCAGCCTGTCTGATTTGATTGCAATGGAACATTTGTCTTTCTAAACCTTTAAAAACTTACAGAAAAAGAAAAATAATGCTGGACTAAGATTGATGAAGATTTTCTGATTAACATTTTCTCATACCAACTTCACAGTTAGAGTGATCAGTGAAGGGAACAGTGTGTAGACTCCAGAATACTTTTTTTAAGCATTATGTTTAAAGAGTATGTTTTGAGCAAAGGGTGTCAACTTTTTCCCTACATAAGTAGAATAAAAAAATAAAATGTTCAGTAAAGATGCAACATATGAAGAGTAAAAGAACAAAATGTTCATTAATGATATTATATTCAGAACAGAATTAATTATTTTGAAAGGGAGTTTTAAAAATTGCTTAGAAATAGTTTGGCTAATCCAGTTAGTTTGGCTAATCCAACAGTTTGGCTAATTTGAAGGAAGTTTTAACATTCTGGGAAAGTTGTGATATGTGTTGTTTCTGAAGGAAATAAATAAGGAAATACAATGACTGCATCAGATTAGTTTGGTTGCAATCTACTGTAATTCATTCCTTGTTAATGCATATTTTAATTACTACCAACAGTTATCCTGAGATCCTTTTGAGGGACTGGTTTGAAATCTATATAATTCAAAGAAAAGTCTCCAAATTACTAAGTGCCATTTCCCTAATGCTGTATGCATAAATGTCCAGGTAGTTAGACCTGACTGAACTAGTGAATACCCTTTCTTTATAATGCAACATTAAAACACACAACAGTATCAGCCCATGGAAGCTGCCAGAAAGAGTGGGATCAGTAGCCGAAGTTACCTTTTTTTACATGTGTGTAGGTCTTTGAACAAAATGCAGAATGCTTTTGGTTGAACTTCAGAAGTCTTTTAGCTTTCCCCTTCCGTCTGTTCAATTTATGGGCATGGTAAACCTGAGTCCGTGTGGCTCAGATCATATGTAAAAACCTAAGCATATTGATAAAAGGATTAGTTTTTAGGTGGCTTCAATGATCTGCATTTTTTCCGAGGCAGGGAGTTGTATTTACTAACTGTGTGATTAAGAGAGGTTTAGATTAGTGAGATCTAAAATGGTTGCATCCAACAGTGAATAAACACAGCTGATGGAAAGAAAAATGTCAAAAGCCAGCAAATAGCAGCCGGGAGAATTCCTAGGACCAGCCCTGCAGAATTGCATGACTGCTTGTTATTCACAGCACTTGTAGAAGGAAGAGAAATATTAAAACCCATTCACATAAATACAAGTACTGGCTTGTGGAAAAAGATTGATTCCAACACCTTAAAATATTCTGTTTCAGTTTCTGCACTGTTACATCTGTGTGAATTCAGACTAAATCCACAGCAGAAAAATAAGGAGGAATCTATTGCTCTGGTCTGATATACTGTAACAAAGGTAATCTAAAAAGCACATAGTGGCAGAAATGAGTATGGGGGAATACATTTAGAAGAAGAAATATGATTTCCATGGAAGGAGGAATGCGTTTAAAAGCATGGACCAAATCAGATATACTCAGAAACAAAAGTATGTAAAAAAGGATAAAGCTCCAGTAACATAGACCATATCACAGATGACTGTAGGTTGAATACTAAAAAGAAAAAAATCAATAAATGAAGAATTTGCCTGAGCAGAAACTCAATTTATAGAAGGAGAAAGAAATACCTAGCAGGCAGAAACTGACAGAAAAGGCCAGTGTTTGCCCTGAAAGGAGGGAAGCATATATGTTTAATTCTGGGTTGTACTTAGTCTTGCATCATAGCATTCTACATGAATCATGATTTTATTCCTTACTGGGAGAAATGAACAACTCTTTTACAGGAGTACAACCCCATCAGAACCTGTAGAGTTCTAATAGCATCACATTAGCTGAATCTGGCCCACTATCTGTAAATGGTCTCTTTGAGCTCAGTCCAGAATCTGAATCATGCAACAGAAATATTTTAAAACGCGCACCTTTTCTACTATGACTGTGTTCTAGAGAATGCTTGTCTGGGCAGGAACATGTCATAGGTCTGCATTAAAGCTGTGAATGTGCTTTCATCCTTTTTCAAGTACAAGAATAACTGTATTTACATGTAAGCTGCACAGTACCACTGTTTTTCCAGGTTTTCATCAATGCTTTCTCCCTTTAATGTTTCCTTTCAGTCAAAAGCGAACATAACACTTGAATGCAAGAATAAGCACATTTAAAAAAAACACATCATGCTAACATGGTGATGTAGAAACAGTCTAAAAGAAGAATCTGCTTATACCTGTGCTGTAACTTACACCCTGCTTTTGCCAAGAGTCAGAGTGCCAAAGAAGAGCATCACCCCTGCTTTGTGTCTTCTTTTTTCATCAGCCTCTCATGGTCTCTTCCCTGTGCATCAGTCACACTTGGATCCTGACACTGGGGCATCTGTCTACTCCTGGGAAACTCCAAAGTCCAAATCACAAGAGCACAGCTCCTATTTCCTGACTTATCATGCTGCTCAAACTGCACCCTCAAACTGGGCTCTTGTCACCCTTGCACATCCTCCTGGGCCTTTGTGTCACTTTTGGGTGAGATAGCCAATCAGCCTGATGGCATTTGGCATCTCCACAAGTTGCAGAGGTGAAGCTTGTCACTGTCATCCCAGTATCAGCAGCACGTGGTTTCACTGATCTTGAGGTCTATGTTTTGCTCTGTGTGTGCAGTGTGAAGTACACACCTGAATAGAATTGCTATATGTAAGTAGCTTTGTGGCTTTAGCCTTAAGTATGCCTGGACAAGTCCCACAATTTCAAGTTTAGTTCAGATTTTCTGGTTTTAACACTATCGATCACCTAAAATAAACAACTTGAATCTCTTATTAGTGACAATCAATGACAGCAACCAACGAATCAGATCAATATTAATTAGGCAACTGATGCTTCTAAATATCATTAATGCATTTTTCCCAATAAATTAGAAAAAATCTGATTAATTTATTCTAATTAATTCCCATTAAATTCTGAAAAATTTATTTGTAGGGAGCCTTGGTAAGGAGTTTAAGATCTTAAGTAATTTAGGAGTCTACGTCCTAGGTGGCCCTTTGAGAAAAAAGGATGTGTTGCTTATTTTTTATCTAAGTTGGAGTTCTTTTAGGACTTTCTGTGAAATGCTAAATGATTAACTGTGGTTGGGTGGTTCTTGAGGCAGTCAATTGTACACTGTCTTGGATTACATCTGAACATTGAGTGTTTCCTTCCTTGGATCAAAGTAAACAAAGCAGATGCATCCTGACAGTGTGTTTTGCTAAGCTTTAGATGCACATCATCCCTCCATCTCCTGTTACTCAGCCTGAAAGAAAACAGTGTGTGTAGTGCAGGGATAGAGTAACAGTACACTCCATTTTTCATGTCACTGAGCTAAACAAGGCAGTGTTTCATTCAGAAGACAGGTTCTCTCTTCCCTTGGGCTTTCATTAGCCCTTTGCTGCACCTTTTCCAGTTGAAGCTTTTGAGAAAGGGTGTCCAGAACTTTTCAGTGTATTTTAGGGAAATTTTAACTGATAACTTGTGCAGCAGCACTTCTACTTCCATCACCAGCTGCATGCTAGGATAACAATAGCATTTTTCACATATTCATTTCACTGTTACTCCTAGTGCTCTTGTAACTACCAAAAATACCCAGCTTTATCATCTATGATTTCTACCAGCTGATCAGCTACTGTTGTTTTCAGTCCCTGGGTACGCAACGTTTCTCTTCTGTGTTCACCGATTTCAAATAGTTTCATTCCCTTAACTTAGTAGGAGTGACTAGAGTGTGTCCGGAACATATGACAGTCAGAATCCAGCCTTGTGGAAGGCAGGGACTAATGTTTCACAGTTTTCAATATAATTTGCTTTTGTCTTTACTGGAAAATCCAAATAAACTACATTTAGTTTGGAGACACTCCTGCAAAGAAATGTCAATTGATTTTGAAAACACCAAGTATGTAAAATAAATACTTCTTCTCAAAAAAAAAGAAATATTACCTAGTGATATTTTTAAAATATTTTCTAATGAATTTAGCCTTCTAGAATTCATAGCCTAATGTAAAGGTTTTGAAATAATAGCTCCAAGAAGAGACCCTTCTTGTTTTTCAGAGGCTTGTGAATGATCCACAAATTACATTTTTTGTAATGGTAGTGTTAACCCAGTACCTTTTTAAAGCCTAGGTAGTGGAGCTGTGTTACTGAAAAGGTGAGTTACTGTGACAAGAAGACACTGTGTGTCTCTCATGTACAGTAGCACAGAACCAGGATTTAAAGTCTGCATGCCTGCACATAAAAAAGCATGCAGAATCTGTGATAGGAAAGATAAATTCTTTAAATTTTTATTCAGTCATTATATTATCAGGGACCCACTTTATGAATCCATTTGCATATGTCCACCATGTCATGCTATTGTAATAATAATACATATATCAATAGTTCAAGGAAAGGCCTTTTCCTAAGCACAGAATAAATCACTCCGCTGTGGAACAGTCTGAATTCAAAGAAAGTCAATTCTTTTATTAGTGTAAATGCATTTGTTACAGTTAGTTGTAAAAGGTAATAAATCAACCATGTTTTTCAAGTGCATTCATTTCCATCATTAGGGCTAGATTTCTAAGATCTCTTTTCTCAGTATAGCATGAGGTGCTTTAACGTGCTCAGAATCCAGCAGCTCCTACTCTGAAGGCTGGGTTTGAGACCATGGAGAAAAGCTGGCCATATAAGAATGAATTCTTTGTGAGATGAATCAAACATGGAAGAGACAATGTAAAACTAGGTTATATCACACATACATTTATTTTCTGGGCTCGAGACAGGGTCTACTTTTTGGTTTATATGTCTGGTTTGTATTGCTTTATATAATTAACGATTTGGTCATTCTGTTTCTGCTAGTCTCTGATAATTGTGATTCTAATTCAGAGAAGGTACAAACTTACTATAGTAGTCACAAAAAGGACTTAATTGTAGAATACTAAAAGTATCTGCATAAATAGGAACAGAATCAAATTTGACTATAGTACACTATGGTGGATGAATATTTCTCCACTTATCTATATTGTCATGAAATATGGTTTTAGATACATCTTTCTCATCTAGCAGAATCTGAACTATTTACAGGTTTTGTATCGTAGAAAGTTTGATAATTGGTATAAGCACAGTAATTTTGTCTGCATATTGTGGAGAAACCTGGATGTGAAACAAACATTCTTACAATTTAAACTGCTAAAAGAATTAAGCTGTGGTTTGAATAGATATTTTAAAGTCAAATATTTCTGTCTTTACTGGCATGATCTGTAGTCTATGTATGAGAGGGATAATATGAACAATTTTGTGTTTGATGTGTATAGTGCGACTTCTTGATTTGAGATTGTGTTGCTCTTGCAACAGTTGTCAGAGTTCAGCTTTTCCTGATCATATCACCCTAGAAACCCATTGCATCCACTTTCTGCCGTACATTTTGTAACCCCAAAGATTCCAGACACTCTCTGTCGTGCTGTATGGAGAGCAGCAGCCTCACCAGGGACTGGGCAAACAGTGGTCTGTCAGAAACACAGACATCAAGCTGGCAGCTACTCCCTTGCACAGCAACAAACAGCGGTGCATGCCTGCAGGCTTCCAAGGCAGCAGCCAGCTGGGTGGCAGCAATTTGTCCCTGGACACAGCAGCAAGTCCAAGAGCTGTACTGTCAACAAGTGACTCAAAATCCACGGCTACAGATGTACATGGGGGTGGTGGAGAAGCTGCACAAGGGGCTATAAGTTAAGAAGTCCCAATCTGAGGAGACAGTCATAACTGAGTGGAGAATCATTCTGCAGGGGATTTAGCGTTAAACTTCTGTCACCTGGCATAGACCAGAAATCCGTGTAGTTGTGTTGTGTTAAAAAGGGCAAATGCACCCTCTTAACTGGGGTTTTAACCAATTTAAAATCTTTCTACATGCAAAAAACCCCTCAAATAAAATGTGTATGGTGTCACAGTTGGAAAATAAGGTCAAGGATATTACTCCTATTAATCAATTCATTGGGAGCTGGAGTTTGATGATCCTAGTGGGTTGCTTTCAGCCCAGGACATGCTATGATTCTATGAGCATAAATTGGAAAGAATACAGTTCTGACTTCTAGTTTCAAACTAATTTAAATTTTACATAGGCTCATAGGCTAAATATATCTATCATCTTCAAACAATGTTTTCACTTGTAAGATATTGCTTATGTTTATTTGCTAACTTCCCAACTATAAAATAGATATTTTAGTAGCTGATTCACTGCCATGTCATTTCCTTCAAAGACATTTTGCCTCTATTTCACAAAAATCTGTTTTCTTCATGATCTTATTCATGCTATGCATATGCAAGTATCAAAAGGTAATAATTAGACACATCTGCTTACATTTGCCAGGACCAGATGTTAGACAAATTAAAGTGAATATAACTATCACTCAAAATCATTGAAGAAGTAACACAATAATAATTTCTGAACTTTGACAGTCACTGAAATATTCCACATTGCCATACTTGTGCTATTGGCAAAAATAACGTGTTCAAAATTATCTTCATATGCAATTTATTCAAAAATGAATTGTGTGTTTCAGGTCACAACTTCTACTTCCTTTCCCTTGGGAAAGATAAGTTGCCAGCCCCGACAGCAATGCTTATTAACAACACAGGACAGTCACATCAGTTCATGAACAACACTGCAGAGTCCTAATTGACTTCAGAGCATGTTCCAAGAAGATAAAAACATGAAAATAGTGTTATGAAATTAGACCAGAAATCCATCTTACTTGGTATTTAGTTTCCTGCTGTGGGCAATGGTGAAGTCTCTAGCATAGTATAAAAGTAGAATGAGACTATGTTGCTGTGTTTCTCTGATATTCTCCGAGCATCAAACTATAAAACTGCTCACAGACTTCCTGGGACATCTGCATATTTTTGGTTTCAAGCAATGTGTAAGAACCACCTGGTTTAAACATGCACATCCATAACATATGCATGAAAACAGAGTATCATTTCATTTGTTTAGAGCCTAACATCTGGTCATTTCTTTTGCTGGCCTCTATTTCTTACAAGTGAGGAGGTGTGAATAGCTGTTGGCCTCCTCCACAACATTATTACAGATATCTACAATATATTTCTTAGTTGCTTTTTTTCTAGGCAGAAAAGTCTTTGCATGTTTAGTCTGTTTTTATGCTCTGTCGTGTTGAGGACAGGGACTAGAACTGTACTCAGTATTCAATATGTAAGTAGATTAAAATGATGCAGTGCATTGATTTTTCTTTTTTTCTTGAACACTTCCAGGAATCATAGAATGGTTTGGGTTGAAAGAGACCTTAAAGATCGTCTAGTTCCAACCCCCCTGCCATGAGCAGGGGTGCCACTCATTAAATCAGGTTGCTGAGGGCCCCATCCAAACTGGCCTTTGTATTTCTTTTCCAAATAGTCTTAATGTTCAGTTTGCTTATTTTGACTTTACAGAATACTGAACTGATTTATTCATAAACATTCTGGTTAATATCACAACATTTTTTTCCTGAGTGACCGTGTTTAGCTCAGAACCTACCAATTAGTCCATAGTTGGGGCTTTTTCTTCCCCATAGGCATTACTTTGCATCAGTGTTGAATTTTTCTTTTCTATTTTATCACTCAAGCATTCAGAATGCTGCTATCCTTCTGCACCTCCTCACACTCACACTTTTCATTTCTACTGTTTGAAGAAATTTTGTAACAAATAAAGGTACTCAGTGGGTATCCTCTGTCTGTGACATTTACAGGGATGATGACGACACAAATCCCTGTTCAGGTCTGCAAGTGACCTCCCGCTATTGCGAAGACTGACTGCTCTGTTTGTTTCTTGCCTTATATATGGTATTAATCCATAGCAGGAACTACGTTCTTGTTCTACAAAACTTTCTTTAAGACCATTTGATGATTTATAGTAAGTGTTTATGCCTTTAGGAAATTATTACTTATGTGGTTTTGTCTTGCTTTTCTATGTTTATCTTCTTAGCTATTTTATTCTCCTTTGGATGTGAATTCTTATTTTTATAGTACATATTCTTAGTTTTAATAAAATTATTTACCCAAAATTTTAAACATTCTGGGGTTTATTTGTTTGTTACTCAACAGTTATTTTTGATTTTCAGAAGTTCATATTATGATGACTATAAACAATCTTTTCTCCAACTTGGAAGAAGGCAGCCTCATTTTTATACCATTTATTTTTTGAAATGAAATACTATTTTTATGTTACTTAAGAATTTTCTCATTTTTTAGAAGAGAATTTCCCAATTCCATCAGGGTTTTTGAGCAGTTGTTCTGTCACAGCATTTTGACCCATGACTTGCATGTTGCTCAGAACCAAGTCAAGGGTGTCTTGGCTTGTTTCAACTTTCAGTGAAAGCTCCTTCATGAATCAGTCATTTGTGGTGTCATTTAGTCTCTGCATCACACCCCAACCTGACATTTACCCAGTCTGTGTGGGGGTGATTGAAGATTCTGATTAATAATTTGTTTTCTTGCTGTCTCTTAAATCTCTCTCACTCACACCATTGTCATCCTGATTAGGCAGTGACAGTGTTTTCTAATACTTATGTAGGCCTGGTGTCTTAATCCATAAAGCTAATGTGCAACATTCAGAAGAGTTATCTAACTGATGCAAAGCTTTCTTTAACATACATTACATCCATTTTTTCTTGCCTATTTTGTTTGTTTTACGTTACAGCTTTCCACTGACTGCTTTCCTTCCACCAAGTCTCTGGTGCTCCTGTTAGGTCAATATTCTCACTTAAAACTAAATATCTTAGTTCTTTTACCTAATTTAAGAAGTTGCAGCATTTCAATAGTAGCATGTATGCATTTGATCTGGTTGTTTATTTTTCTATGCTGTCTTTAAATGTTATATTTAGGCACAGAATGTGTGTCCTAAATGAGTTTTATGTGCATTTTTTTCCCAAGGTTATAAAACGTTTTTTAATTTCACCCTTCTGTGATTCATCCCCAATCCAAGATATTCTTCTGCACCTGTGAGCTCTCCTATAGTCTTAAATTCAGTCTCCTTCCTTGGTGACCTCATGTGTTTTACTTGCAGCAGCTTTACCTGAGTCCTATTTTTGCTTTACAGATTTTGTACGAACTTTATCCAGTTCCTGATGAGTCTAAGCCCTTTATTCCTTCACCATTGTCTGAAAACAGCATGAAAAAGCACTGCCAGAGCAAGAGCAGAGGTTGATAGAAGAACAGGGATCTAATTTTGTATTTGAGAAGGCCATCTGATTAGCCTAACTGAGGTGCTCTGCAGAGTACTAATCTGGAAGCAATGGCATATAATGTATCTTGCTCATGCTGATTTACTCACACATTTTGTCCACCCAAGGGCCTTGTGGGGAAAAGAGAACTTCTTGTCTCTTAAATGCACTTTCTGCTTCTGAGATATTTCACAATAGTAGATGAATTAGGTAAATAACTGAGCAGTGATTACAGTCTGTACATGTGGTTAAGGTAACTCCAGTTCTTTAAATAACTTGTCTCTGTTTTTACTTCTGAATTTGAGGAATGTGTTTGAAATTGGTGTATTCACCTAGCCCAGATGTATATGAGTATTTTTGCTGTGAATGGATATTGCTGGGTCATGCCCAGCCTCTCATCCACCAGCATCCCCAAGTCCTTCTCCTCAGGGCTGCTCAATCCATTCGTTCCTCCAGCCTAGTTTTCTGCTTGGGATTGCCCTGACCAGGTGTAAGGTCATTTGGCCTCATCACACTTGGTCTTGCTGAACTTCATGAGATTCACAAGAAGGGGAAAGTAACCAGCACATTATCCCCTACAGCAGCAGTTTTGCATGCTTGTTGACACTGTTCAGTTTACTGTTTCAGGAGTTAGGCAGCACTGCAGTTTGAAACCCTCCTCCTTTTTCTTTATGCAATTACACATTTTTATTCCCTTCCAAAAGCTATTAGCAGATTTTTGCAGGGTTTTCAGAGTACATGCAAGAGGGGAAACACTTCTTCAGCAAGATATTTCACTTTAAAATCACTCACAGCCTGATTTTTTTAAAGGGCACCATCAGAAGGACATACCCTCTTCTACTTCGTCCTCTGGTCTCTGTATAGCAAGAAGTTTGTGTGGGGGTTGAATATCACGTATACATGTAACATTTCCTCTTGGATGCAGCGTTTGGCTTTTTTGCCCATTTATTTATTTTGCGCTTTGCTGAGTTTTATGAGCATTGCCGTGTCACAAGATGAGTTTATCCTACCCGCAGTAATGAGTTTTTAGTAAATGCATTGTTTTCCTTTTGACTTAGCGTGCATCCCAGTTTTGTTACTGCAGGATGTAAAGTTGGATTCAGCATTGCTGATGGAGTGAAAGGAAGATGTAAGGGAAGCTGGCAGCCCAAGTGCCATGTCTGGAGGGAAGGGAAGAGGCAGAAGAGGGCAGTTCATACATCACCTTTGCAACTCTCAGCCACTGCAGAGTAATCTCTCCTTGTTTATTTCCTTACTCTAAAATGAACAGATAAAATCCTGGTACAAATGAACTACCCTCTTACATGTAAAGAGCTACAGTTGCTGTGAGAACACTGTCAGGGTGTCCATAGTGGTGGGGGATCCCCATGGGCAGCCAGGGCCCATCCCACCCCTAACCCAGAGCAGGGCAGCTGGGAGCCAGAAGGGCAGCCCCAGCCCTGGATATTGGGCATCTTCCTGGGGATGGTAATGGGTCATGGGCCCATGGGTGGGCTCAGCTTGGTGGGGCCCAAGACTGGGTAAGGCAGGGCTGTGGGAAGCTGGAGAGCAGCCCTGCTGCAGCATTGGTGGGGCAGGGGCTGATGTGAAGCCCTGAGTCTCTGGGCAGGATAGGGGGAGCCCTGGGATCCATCAGGGCCCATAGGGTGTGGGGATGCCCTCCAGGTCTGGCACACCTAAATGGTGTCTGCCACGATACTGAAAAATACATGGATTATGTTTCAAGTTGCACATATCTAAAGAATTTGATGGCCAGTGTGTTCTTGATATCTTTCTCAAAGGGCATTTTGTTCATTGCATTTGTCTTGAATGAGTTTTCCTATAAGAATATCTGGTGTTTCAGATAATCACAGACACCAAGTAGAACTTTGGGTGTGTATTGGCTCTGGCTGAGCTGGAGTTCATTTCCAGGGTGTCAGTCTTACTGCTGCAGTGACAGTGAGATTGGCTGGCTCCCAGAGGTTTTTTTCTGCTTTTTTTTTTTCTTCTTCTTTTTTTTTTTTTCCCTTTTTTTCCCTTTTTTAACCTTAAAGTGTGACTGTGAACAGATACCTATTTTTATTTTCATTCAAGTGCATGTTTCCCTCAGCATTTTGTTCCTAAATATAGTTTTGTTTTATTTGTGGACTCTGGAGTGATTAAAAAAAAATCTACAAGTTCCCAAGTGCCTTTAGAAAGGTCTTTTTACAATTCTATGGTGACAAAAAGACAGTAGACTTTTCAGTTTGAAATACAGATTTATTGAAAATTGGTTTGAGTGGTTTCCATATTTAATCATAGTAAATAAGAGGGGTATAGAGCTATATGTTTATGGTTGCAGTTTTTAAAACACATCTGTGTTTTAAAACACAGCTTTGGAGGCTGTCCTGGAACACCTTGCAGACACTAAAAAGACTTATGCATTCAACGGTGTAAGAAATAGGAAAACATGAACAAATATGACAGATAATATCAATTTATAGGGCTTTCTGAGAATTTTTTCTTCCAGATTTTTATTGATCATTCAAGACACGCAAAGGAAAGATGTAAGATTATATATTTATGGAAAGAGCAAAGTAGAATTGTGAGAATTCCTTCATTCTCTAAAATGGGTACCTGATAGATCTCAAATTTTTAATCTCTTTTCATATTTCCAAGCTGAAAAAAAAATCCTACAGCTTTAAGGTTTTAGGACATTAGCTCATTTCTCCAACTCACTGGTGGTATATCCTGCTACTGTGTAGGAGGCACAATCCATTAGTTGTCAGTTCCCATCTCTCTTAAGGTCAGCTGCCTCCATCGTGGGAACCAGCTGACAGCTGATAGAGGTTGATTTTTTTCTTCCCTGTATGTTGTTAGCAGGATTTCAATTAGTGCAATTAAATGTACCTGTTTTCTTAAGGCCTCTCAGCTTTAAAAATAAATAAATTTGTACTTCATGAAACAAATTAATCACTAAGCCTGCTTTATTTTTCTTTTGGATAAGTCTTTTTCTTAAGGATATTTGATGGTGTTTTTTTCTGACTTGATCTCTTTCAGAGTTTTCAAGTACTGCATCTATTCATTTGACATTTCTATTCTTCTTTTTTAGGAGGGACCTATCAAATACTGAATTTTATGTTCCATCAGCAAGTGGACTTTTGATTGTAATTTACTACACAATCTTTGGACAGATCTTCAGGGATGTAGTGAAATACCATACTTCTTCTTGCTAGCTTTCTCCTCCAGGATCAGAGAGTATTATACCTGCAAAGCATAAAGGTGTATGTTATTTTTCCTTTGATCAGTCCATGAGAATAGAAATTCCTGACTACTGAGAAGCCTATGATGGTGCAATACCTGTGATACTCTGAATTAGAGAAGGTATATTTAAGTATTCTCCTCCCATCCCCATTTGTCAGGGATTAAATAGCCCAGACTGTCTTATGGTCTTATGTCCCTGAACTGGAATATTTGCAGGAGCTTGTTCTTTCTCTGTGTTTTCCTTCTAAAGCTTGGCCCAAGCAATTGCTTCCTTGTTAGCTGGTGTCCTCTGATGTTCAGATGAAAGAATGCCCCAAGAGCACGAAGGCACCCTATCAGTTTGTGGTGGGCAGAGGAACAAAGAGAGAAAAGCCAATACCCAGATTTTGAAGAGTGCTGTGGGGCAGTGCCCACTAAGAGTGCCCGGTTGCTCCCTTCATTTCTGCCGAAAAGCCTCTCTTCTGTGCCAGTGACCACCACTTGTCTCCGAAAAGCTGGGAAGGAGCTGCTTTGGCTGGTTGCTATGTCAACTGTGCTCCCTTTGCCTGCAGAAAGCCAAGTGCTGGTTGGTATGGCAACCTTCCTCGGAGCACCCAGAGATGCTCGATGGGGAACAGGCTTTTTGGAGAAGGCACTGTGTTTTCAGTAGAGATGGAAAATCTTGTGCCAAAGGGTATGAGAGGGCAGGAAAGACCCATGCAATCATACATTTATTTGGAAAACTGTTCTGTAGAATCAAGTGCGTCTTGGAGGCTAAATATTTCCTTAGATCTATTTATAACACCATCCATTTGTGTTTCAGTAGAAGAGGAAAAAATGGTGACAATTTGGTACAAAGGATACTAAGAAAACATGGATGTGTGGAACATCACACTGGAATCAGCATGAATGAGCTACTTTAGCATTTTCGTAAGAGTATTGTAGCCTCATGCTTGGGAAAACGTGCTGTGTTTTCAGCCTGTCAGTATTGTAGGGATTTTGTGTGGTGGCAGAGAGAAGCCCAAGTCAGGATCTTACAGATGACATGAATCTTTACTGTAGCAACAGGTAGACCAAGAAGTGTTAGAGAAAGATGCTTTGGTGGAGTAGAGTGGATTTGTGTGTGTCTGTGTGCATGACCAGGTCCCCTTCACTCAGGCTGTTCAGGAAGTACATTTAAAGCCAGAGAGGTTCTGATCAGTTTTCTTGTAAAAGACTTTGCAGAGCAATAGACTTTGGTGATTTTCTCCACTTGGTGACAATTAAATAAGTAATGTATGGTTTAGATATTGGGCAAATCAAAATGTCAATGAGTAAAATATAATGTAAAAATATAGATTTAAAGCATTGGAACAAGCTGTCCAGGAAAGGGTTGGAATCACCATCCCTGAAGTGTTCAAAAGGCATGTAGTTGTGGCACCTAGGGATAAAGTTTGGTGGCAAAAGTGGTGGTGTTGGTTTAACGGTTGGACTTGATAATCTTAGAGTTCTTTTTCAACATTAATGATTCTGTGATTATAAATTTTTTCATTAACAAAATTATTCTTTAGTATGAAAGTTGCTGAAGCTTTTAGAGAATTTTGAATTCAAAGAAAAATGTTTATGTGACCATCTCACACAACTGAATAGCTCAGCTGGTAAATTCTGACTTCCTAAGGTTAGCCTTTCTGAATACACCTTTATTAAATTCATATTTAACTAGCTGAATTAATGTGTGCATGAATCTCTTTCTCAGGTCTCTTTCATGTATGGTGGGGGACAGATTTACAGATATTTTTTCAAAGCATAGGTTTCATGATTTTGGCTTTTCACTTCACTTTGGGCTTATTGGGAAGAATATAAATCATCAATGCTGCAGAAATAGCTCCTTATACTACAGCAGCCATATCTAATTTTTGAAATTATGTGGAAGGTGAAGGAAGTGACTGAAGCTTTAGAATCTAAAGCATGGATTTTCAATATATCTTTTTGTCCACTGAATGAGTATTTACTTTATTAACTCATCAAAAATAAATAATCCAAAAGCTGATGGTAATAATCTTATTTGTCTATTAGTCAAGAAAACAAGGATGTGAATTTACATCCAAATGCAAATTTAAAATGGGAATCTGTATTTCAGGTAGACAGAAGGCTGTCTTCTAAGACAATGAAATTTCCAGTAATTTTCAATATATTTATTAATTTTGCAATAGTAACTTCTTTTGCTAAACTGCCATATTAACAGTACTCCATTGTAATTATTAACTGCGGTGTTTACCCAGCAGTAATTTTGAAAAAACACATTTCTTCAGCTAATGGAAATCTTGTAACATCCTTGATACATAATAAAGTAAGACTCTAAACTGATAGTCAATTTTAGAGCACTGTTGGTGCTATAATTATGTTAATTTTATTTTGATGAGCGAACTATATTTTAAAATTTTTCTTTTGCTATTATTGAGTGCAGGAGAGAAAAGCTAAAGATAACAAACCCTGTAATAGAAAACAAATTGTTTGCTTTTAGTGTTACAACATATTAGTATTTCTCATTCATTAGTCTTATAGTCAGTGCATTAGGTACTGTACATTAGCTGTCTGAAGTGGCTTTGTAGGAGAGGCTTAGTTGTGCTTCCTACATGGTATGTTCACTCTGTGGAGAGATAAATAACATGTAGGAAATGCTTAAGAATTTCTTTATACATGGTCAGCATATACAGTATTTGTGAGTGTCTATAATTCTTACTTAATATGTTTTAAAATCACAAACAATACATATGAAGTATTATATCAGTTGTGTTATCAGCCTGTTTATTGTTGTATCTAAATGTCTTCCAAAGTATTATCTACTATTTGAGGGGGTTTATTTCGGTTTTCCACTCCCCTTCCCCAGGAAAAACTAGGTTGAAAAAAACACCATCACACCTTTTTGTGTTCCTTTCCTTACCTTAGTGGCATTGTTACCATGATAAAAATTCAGGGATGCTCGGCACTGTCATTTATCCTTGTAGGATGTTCCAAAGTCTTTGAATACACAAAAGAAAGATCATGTTGCCTGTGCAGTCTAACTTTCCCCATTTTTAAGGACATTTTTCCTGCATTTCAGAAGCACCGTATGTTTCCTGTCAGGGCTTTGAGTGATTTTCTTACCATGCTTGAGACCTGAAGCATCTTATTACTGTGAACAGCTGGAGAGGGGAAACATTGCATGTTGCATGGTATTGTTTGGGGAAATAATATATGTTTTGTAGAGGTCTTTAATGCTGAGAAAATTGTTCACTGCTCCATGCAGTAGTTAGAATTTCCTAAAGCTGACAGCTCTATGTTGTCTTTGACAACATCCTAATGCAGTAGCTGCAGTGGGATTAATCTTTTCTAGCTTTAGACTAGCTCTTGACCTCTATATCATCATTAGCTCCCCTAGAGGGAGGTGGGTCTTAATAAACTCTACTTACCGAGGGGTAGAAGTTCATTTTCTGCTTTTACCTGACAAATACCTAGTGCAGTTTTCTCCAGTCCGTGCTCAAACTGTTTTTTCATTTTTTCTCAAGCATAGACAAGGGAAAAACTTCTTTATGGGTACAAAGTCTTGAAAATTAGTTAATCAAAGAATGAGAGCTGACATCCTTATGGGTTTTAATAAGCTTACATTCTGCAGGTAGTGATTTGGGTAGAGCCACCCTACAGAACTGGCCTTTCCTGCTCATTTATTGCTCCTTGCACAGCCAAGCAGTTTCAGTGCAGTTCTAACATGACTTTGCTGCTGCTGCTTTTTGCTTTGAGGTGACTGAAAAAAGCGTGATGGTAACCAAACATGGTTCATATTAATTCTTTCTGCCATCATCTTCAGAGCAGGTGAGGCTGGCAGAGCCCAAACGGACAATGATCCTTCAACGTGTGCGGTAACACAAGCACTTTCTTGGGTACCCTATTTCTGTCATGTCTGTTGTTTGAAGTGCACAGTGGGGTAACTCTTTTTTAAAAAAATAATTTTGGGGTATCATTGCTTTCAGTATATGCAAATATAGTAATATACATAAACAGACACGTGAAGGGTTTTTTTAAATTTTCATTTAAAATTAAGATGCTATAAGAAGTGAGGGTTAATAGGGAAAGCACTGGTTAAATTCTTACCTTGGAGAATGTGTTTTAGAAGTTTGATTTTCATTCAAGACACTCGAAGTTCTGGATGTTTAATGGATGTTGCTGTTTCTGTGTGTAATTTGTAAACTTCCTTCTCTGTTGTTCCGTGACGTAGTCAATGTTATTTAAAAATAAAGTAACAGACTATTTTTGTTTGTATTGCTATGTATGTTTTACTTAGCTAATTAATTACTCCACCCATTAGATGTTAACATATATTTTATCTCAAGCCGAAGGAAAAAGGAAACTAACCTGAAACTTTCTTCTTTTCAAATTAGTTCCTCTTATATTTTGGTGCTGGCCAGTTCACTTCTTTCAATGCTGCGCTGTGCCATCATTTTTCTTTATTTCATTTTTTAGCATTATTTTGTGCATTATACTGTGCACTTTCACATGGTGAGCTCTTGGTGTACTACTCATGTGTCCACAGCTTTTATAATACCAAATTTTTTGACGTTGATGTGCAAACCGTTATAGAAGCCAGGCACATAGAAAATTTTGAATGTTAATAGAAACAAGCTTTAATTAAGGCAAAACAGAGCGGGTAGAGGATATTTGTTCTAGTGCATCAGCATTAGAAAACTGGTTGCAGAGAACGTGAGGAGAGAGGTGGTCTTCCTGACATGCTGATGGGAGAGAGGCAGGTGCACCCAGTGTATCATGCATCTCATTCCCTGATGAGCAGGGATCATTAGTCCCACTGGAGGAAGCTGTTGACAATGCTGGAGCATGTTCTCCTGAGCAGTCATGTCAGATCTGAGGTTTGATGGATGAGATTCCTTCCAGGCAGTTCCACGTGGGCTCTTCTCTCCCATCACGGGGCCCTTTTGTTTTCAAAGGTCTCTTATTAGTTTCTTAAAATGGGAACAGCTTTTCCTTGATATCTATAATGATTTATTTTTCTAAGCAATTAAATTTGATTTCTTTAAACTATAGCAGCTCCCTCATTAAAGAGAATGAGTCACTGAATCAAAAATGCAAAGGCTCTGAGCGTGAAAGTTTCATACAATTTCAAGGAAAGGCTGTAGGGCTTGAGAGAAGCAGGGCAGGAGCAGTGCCTGAAGTTGAATTGTCTCCTCATGGAACCCATTACAAGAATGGACCGTTCTCAAAAGCAATGCTTAGAAAGCTTGAGCATCCTTTTCCCAAACAAGCAGCAAGCCTGAGGGGTTCTGCATCACCAGCTTGTAGAACCAGATGCAAATGCAGGTATCCTGTGGCTTGCACACCTGCTGCTAAATATTTAAATGTGTTTGGAGATCACATAAATTTCTCAGGGTTTTGTGAAGAATTTCATGAAGAGTTTTATTGTTTAAAGCACTTCTGTAGTTTGAAAATCAGAGTTTTAATGGCTTGTACTTATGGTCTCATTTTTTTCATGTGATTATTTTTTCAGTTTCGTTGATACGTAACTTTAAAATGTTCCCAGACATTTATTTTTTCAATGTTTTATAATACTATGAAGCTAATGAATGAGGCCTATCATCTAAGCTTTCAAAGTGTTTCAATGTAGTGTTACTATGACATGGAGAAGTCAGGTTAGCAAATTCCGAAATGAAATAAATAAAATAAAAATGAATATTTTAGGCTTCTGTATCCACATTTAGGCTTTTACATTAGTGATCACAGCTCATAGCAGACACCATAAACCTTAAAACTGACAAAATTATGAAAACCAAACATTCCCATTAGTGGGATGTTACTACAATTTACTATTCTTTTAGGTACTAATGTACCCTGTTGATGAGAAAATATTTATGTAACTGCAAGATGCAGTCTCACACAAAGGCATGTCTATAATCAACATATTCACAGGTTATTTTTCAGACAGCTATTTGCATATTGCTTCAAAACACTTCTAACATTCTTCTGTTCATCTATCATTTTTAAAAATGGAGAAGATGGCAGTATTTACCTACTATGTCATTTATCATTCCACAAACATGATAATTTTGGGTAGTTGTCACAGGAACTACATGAGAAAAAAGGAGGAGCAGGACAAAAGATACTGATACTAGCTGAATTTGAAATGGTCCCTTAATCTAGAGTGATACATGAATTATATGAACTATTTATTACGTGATACGAATATTTAATTTTTATTAAGCATTTAAAAATATTAAATTTAAATCAAATCAACAGCAAAATAAACTATTGACAGGAAAAAAAAGTTATTCTCCCAGTTACACATAGTATGGCTGACTGTTGTGCTTCTCTCTTTTTTTATCTCCTCACCAGGATTACACTTTGACAATGTATTTTCAGCAGTACTGGAGAGATAAGAGGCTGGCTTACGCTGGGATACCTCTCAACCTCACGCTTGACAACCGGGTGGCAGATCAGCTTTGGGTGCCTGACACCTACTTCTTAAATGACAAGAAATCATTTGTGCACGGTGTTACTGTGAAGAATCGAATGATTCGCCTTCACCCGGATGGAACAGTGCTTTACGGCCTCAGGTCTGTGCTTCCACAATGCAGATTTCATCACTGCTGTTATGTATTGTTGATGTTTTCTTCCTGGTACAAGGTTAATACAAACATTGGCTAGTGTGTTATGTAACCTTCCCTGTAACTCTGAAAGATGCCCGTAGAAAACAAATGACACACTGGATGTTTCTTAATTTTGCCAGAAGCGCCTTCAGTCAGGTTTTATCTGTTTCTGTAGAGTCACCATATCTGGAAAGCCCACTGGCTATACGAAGCAGAAAGGCACGTATTAATTGTAAACCTGAAAATTTTGTCTAAAATACAGGCAGTAAGATGGAATGTGGGTGCTTATGTTTTCTATTGATGTGTCTGCAGTCATTTTAAAAAAAGCCGCAAGTAACCCTGCTTGAGTGGAGTAGCCACAGCTAAGAACATGACTAGGGGTACCTTTGGTGATTTTTTTCAAGCAGGAATCAGTACTGCAATGTGTTATATTTAAAACCAGAGGTACAGTGTGACCTTGACCTGTGTTTTCTTTGTTTTCTGTCATAGCTTTTATGATTAGAAATGCCAAAATATCCTTTCCTTAATAAACTTAACTACACCAGCAAAAATCTTAATGAAAGACTCAGTAGTATCAAAAAATTGATTTTTTTGAACACGTTACTCCATTTGCTCCAGCGGTTTAAACCAGCAAAACAAGTCTGAAAGCTCCATTTCCATCATTGGAAGTTTCTTGGATATTTAAGCAGAGATTGGTGCATATAAGTAGTACAGGATAAAGAGTCCCTGGTATAAAAAGGTATGAGCTCTGAAAAGTGGTGCAGATCTATTGCATGTCTAGTATCATTATTTTACCTGCTTCTGCTTTTTATCAACAGTTGAACTTTTTACCTGACTGGAATTTTGGCCTCTCACCTCTTCAACTTCTATTATGTGTCATGTCTGGGGTAGAATTGGATCTAGAACCTTTTTTGACAAAATAGAAATAAATTCAACCAATTATGAAACTTTAAAGAAGTTTAGAATGTTGTCTCTGTAAGTAACTGCTTTTAGCAAATGAGGCTTTCATCTTGCATGGTATTGACCTGGTATGGAACACTACAGGTTTAGGATTCTTTCCACAAGTGGTTAAATGTAAAAAAAAGATCCAAGATTTATTTGTTTTCTTTATGCCAAAAAACGTCCTCACAGTGTAATAAAAAAGAAATGGAGAACTCTTGTGATCCTAATAATATGTAGAAGTATTTGTGTCGCACTCTAAAAGCATTTGGAGTTGTTCAGGTGAGGATTATCTGTCATAGAATAGTGTATTTGAATAAGTTAGCTTCCTCTTCTGCAAAATGTACGTGCCCACAGGCAGACTGCATTTCACATAATAGTATTTGCTTAGCAGGTTTCCACCAGTTACTCGTGTGTGACACACTTCTTGCCCTTCCTTTTCTCTGAAAGCGTGTAATATCCAGGGTCAGATATCCATAGTGTGAAGCAGCTGAGTTACCTAGTGAAGAATGACTGTCTCAGATTAATGTTGGCAAAATATAGGACACTGTGATCAAAAGGAAGGAAATATCTGAGCCTTAGCTCTGCTGATTTAAAGGCTTGTGCTTTGTGTTGCTCTACCGCTATCCTGTCTTCCTCCACTGTGGCTTCAAAGCATCACAATGGCATTGGGCTCAAGCTGCAATCCAGAGGCAGCGTGAGTTGAGGCCAGAACTTGGAGTTTTATGTACCATAAAGCACAGGGTCACTCAGAATAATAGGGAACATTTTGGAGGGTTGCAACCAATTACAGAACATCCACAGAGCAAAGCAGTTCCTCAACACATAAAATTGGAAGTGATCCCAAGGCCACACTTGGCTCTCTTTTCTCTTCTGAACAATGTAAAATTTATCATAGTTTTGAAAGGCTTCAGTCATCCAAAATTCTTCTCTAGTTTAGAGAAAGCAGTTAGGTACTGCAGCAGAAGTCTATGATAGTGGGGCAATGGGACAGTAGCTTTTTGAAGTTCAGCACATTTCTGAGGAATTTTTTTCTTTGGGCAACACACTGCATTTGTTCTACCTTTTTCAGAACAATACACAAGACAAATGATGATAAACAGCTCTTTTTTCATAATAGAAAAATTACATTATAGTCTGGGAATCAAAAATAGAGTCCGACTGCTTGTGTGTTTGCCATATATAAACCTCTTGTTCTCAGGCAGTACAATGCTAAATGTTGCAAATAAATGGTGTGGAGCAATGTATGTGTTTTATTTGAAAGGATTCACATAATTATCACTCATATATAAAACATGAATGTTTTCATGATGAAAAGGTTAGGTGTGATCAGTCAGACAAGGCAACTGCACTTCTTTTTTGAATGAATATATTTCTATATCAAGATGAAAAGAGGATTAAATTAGCCATTGGTGTTGTGACCTACTCATATAAGAAGTACCTAATATTGCTTAGACTGATTTACACTATAAACTTTTTGGGGACATAAAATATCCTTGTGTCACTTGTGTGTGCAGCACCTTTCAGTACATCACAGGTGGGGTTCCTATACAGTATAGCAATACAGACAAAGGCAATCAACCTGGAAATAAAGTATCTGAGAAGGATAAAATTCTATATCCATTGGAAAGAAAATCAGAGTAGGAAATTATAAACAATTAAAAATATTTCCTTTGTGTCATTGCTTTCAGAATGTATGTGTGTCTGTGTGTACTGCTTCATTCCCATCCCATAAAAATAAACCTGCTCTTTTTGGGAGCACGAACAAGCCTGAGCAATTAGCATTTGCTTTTGGTGTGCATTAGTGCAAGTTAAATTTGGTTGCTTGAATGTTCATTCAGGAGGGACCTCTGAGCACTCAACTCTAAGTAAATGAGATAAATCTGTTTCTATCTAATTCTAGCTTTATCTTCTTTTCTAGTGGATATTTATTAAATTAAAACCACACATTTTTCTGTGGTGTAAAAAGTTACTTGAGCAAGAATGTGCCGTTTCTGGTACTGGAACTTGTGACACAAAACCACACAGACAAAAATAAAAATATATTCCATTAAAAGTCATAATGCAATTAATAAGCTGAATATAAGTTTGCCAGCTGCATAATTTTTTATAATTTTGTCAAATTAATAATTTGTAAGTGCATGTGTTCTGTATGGCTGGCATTTAAAGCTAGTTATACAACCTAATAGTTAAGGTCCTGGTACCACATTCACTCTTGTATCAACTTAGCTCATATGGATTATGCTGCAGGATTCTAAATGAGACCTAGGTCTGTGTAGGCATATGTACTAAAGCATGGGAGAGAGCCCTCATATCAGCAATTTCCAAACATGCCTGTTTGTTTTTTACTTAGAGCACAGTTATCAGTAGACTCAGGAGCAAGATCCTGCCATTGCACAATCATTATAGCTTTTTAAAGGTGATCACTGCTAAGACCTTGTTTATAAAGAAACACAGATTTAAGAATAAGTTTTCTCCTCTAAGACCCTATGTTAGTCCTAGTTTTATATGCTTAGCTAGAGCTAGTAGTAGTTATCATATTGAGGAGACATTCATAGAGTCATAGAAAGCTTTCTCATAGAAATGAGATCATCTCATTCCAGCCTTCCTGTCATGAGCAAGGACACCTTCGACTAGACCATGTTTTTCAAAGCCCCATCCTACCTGGCCTTCAACACTTCCAGGGATGGGGCATCCACAACTTCTCTGGGCAACCTGTTCCACTGCCTTACCACCTTCATAGGAAAGAATATCCAATCTAAACCTACTCTCTTTCAGTCTGAAGCCATTCCCCCTTTCCTATTACTACATGCCCTTGTACAAAGTCCCTCTCCAGCTCTCTCGTAGCCACTCTTTTGGTACTGGAAAGCTGTTATAAGGTCTCTCTGGAGCCTTCTCTTCTCCAGGCTGAACAACCCAGATGATTAATCATCTCCATAGTTAACAGCCCTGTGTCCAGCCCCTTGCCTGAGGTTCCAGAAGGACATTTGCAAATGTTGGTTGCAGAGAAGACATCACCCTAAACTTCAGACCAGCCAAGGAACTGCTGTTTGTAAACTGCTCCAACCTACAGGGATTTGTGTTAAGAGGAATCAGAGCCACTCACAGATAGGAGCTATAGAAGGTTGACCTAAGTATCTTCTTGTGATACAATACTTAGTAGCTGAAATCCTGTGGAACTTACATAAGGGTATTCAGAGGACAGTCAGAGGGATCAGCAGTGACAAAGACATGATTGTGCCATAGATAAATGCTGGAAAGGACAAAGATCAGCTCAGTGCCTTTCTCAGTGGCTACTGGTAGGAACACGGCTGAGAAGATATGCTGAGGACAGATGCTTGAGCTCTTTCCTCTCCTAGCTCATCAACTGCCTTTGTGCTCATACAAATGTCTCTCCCTCTGCAAAGAAATTACATTTTCTTGTGAAAAGCACCTTCTTGATCAGAGAAGGGTGGCCTCTGTTGTCCTTTGATATAGTTATAATGGTCTTAATCACTTTCTTCAGATGTTACATGGTTATTCATCTGGAATGATCTATATGCTAAGGATAAGAGTTCTTTTCTTCCTTTTCTTTGAGATTAGATACAACATTCATAATAACAACATGGGTTTGTGTTGGTTTTTTTTACTGTGAAAGAGATGAAGAAAGGCACCTAACTACTTTTCTTCTCTTGAAACATTGCCACAGAATTTTAAAGTATTTTCCCAGATTAGAAGACTCTAATTTGAAAAGGTTAAGAGATAGAAGGAATAACTTCAGAGAAAACATATGAACAAAATCTTAATATTGAAGTTTCCAGCTTTTAGAGATATATTCAGGGCATTTTCTCCTCTTGCATTATTAGCATAAATTATCACCAGAATATTATTTGTTTAGGAACAAACTGTGTGCAAGGTCCATGTCTTGTTTGTATCAGCAAAGGATCGGTAAGAAATGGACCTAGTCAGGCTCAGAAGATAATTTAATGTGAAATTCATATAAAACCATTATGAAGACAATGATGTATAATAATGTACGTACTCTTGATGAAGGCTGTGATTCAGAAAAGTGAAATACACTGCAGACCAATTATGAGCATAAGGTCATATCTGTCTAAAAGTTAGTGCAAACACAGAAATCCATTAATTTAAAAATGAAGTGCCAGTGCTGTGTGAAGCTGCTAATGCTATTGTTCTGGTTCCACATGTGTATTGTTGACACTCCTGATATACAAGATGATGAAAAATGCTAATTCTTCAGTAGTGAAATGTTTTACAAAGTCATCCTTGGAGTGCTAAATTGCTAAAGAGGCAGAGAAGCAAAAATGTGTTGTTATTTTAGGAGAAAATTTAAAACTCAATACGGAGCTTCATAACAAAATCCTCTTTAAATCTGAAAACTAGACAAGTATACTCAACTTTGAAACAAAGCATTTTGCTGGACTTAAAACTGTTTTACAACGTTTCAGAATTTTTTTTATAGAGCTGCCACAAAACCAAGAAATCAGTTATTCACACAGCTATAATCATTTTGACATCTGTAGCAGACCTTTTTCTCTTTACGTTTTATGTTCTAGAGTCATATCTTTTAATCTCAGTAATTGTTCATGTAATATTTGCATATGTGGATAGGTCCACCGAACCCCAAAGGGACTGGTTGTATAAGGGTAAGTCACAGTGAGTTGTTCCACTGAAAGTCAGTGTAACTGCTGTTGTGTTAAGCTGCTGCTCAATGTAAAAATATGGGCCAGATATTTGTAAGCTATTCTTCAGAGAGTCCTCACTTTGAAAGATAAACAACACCATCACTGAAACCTGGATTACTGACTGTATAGTAAAAGTATTTGATGTTTGTTTTTCAGAATCACAACCACTGCTGCTTGTATGATGGACTTGAGAAGATACCCACTAGATGAACAAAACTGTACTCTGGAAATAGAAAGCTGTATGTACATAAGAATACGCTTGTAAAATCTAGTTCAAGTGCATGGCAGTTTTCCTTTTATAGAACTGTGTAATATTTACACATGTCTATAAACACTGTGAATCATGTAATTATCACCATTTGAATTTTTTTGTTTGTCTGTTTATTTGACTTATTAAAAATATAAGGATTCATCCATTTCTGGATAGCTGAATGCATCCTAGAAAAATAAGTTTAGAACAGAATGAAGTAATTTAGTATTCCTGCCTGACTTGGCAGAGGTAGTGACTGAATTCTTATCTTTGACAGAGGAGATGAATATTTGTATTTTAATGAGATTCATTTTCAAGAGAGCAAACACTGTGATACCATTTTCTTTCAGTATGCTTTATTTTGCATGGATCATCTTGCTGCAGGACACCCCCTGAGCTTTCAGATTGACCCCATTTATGATTTGCAATTGTGTCCCAAACAGAATTTGTCCCAACAGATGTATATTTGTGCTTCAGGAGTTCCTGCACCATTTCTGTTGTTGACTGGAAATTGTGGGCTGTATACAGAAAATACTAGTATATATATTCTATATTCAGCTGTAGTCCTCCACTACAGAACCTATTAGAAATGGTGCAACTCTCACACTGTTTAGTGTGAGTGGAAAAGGTCTGCTTCAGTTATGTTTCTCTGTATTCATTGAGTAATCTGTCTTCTTTCGGTGATTAGCAGCGTAAATATACAATTGGTTTCAGAAATAAATAATAAATTAGTCTTAAATAATGGATAGCATTTTCTTCTCACTGTGGCCATTAGTGAATATTATGTGAGGGATAAAAAAAAATAAATAAAATCAAAACAGAGTATTTTGCCTAAAATTCCTGGGCAGACTGTAATGGCACAGCTATTCGGGAGACCTTCCCACAGGCAAAATACGATGCAGCTCTCCAGCTGCATCCATTTCTTTTCATTTTCTCAAATGACAGGCTGCATGTTTGAAGCTACATTTGAATCTGCTGTTATTTCTGACTTACTCTCATGCTTTGCTTGCAGATGGCTACACAACTGATGACATAGAGTTCTACTGGAGAGGTGGAGATAACGCAGTCACTGGCGTGGAGAGGATTGAACTTCCTCAGTTCTCTATCGTGGAATACAGACTGGTGTCAAAGAATGTTGTCTTTGCCACAGGCAAGTATTGCCATTTGCCCATTTACTGTTTTATTTCTTTGTATCTGACAATTACTGTTGTCTGAAAATTACTGTTTGATAATAATTAAACATTATTACCAATCATGATATGTAGTCTGTGCTGCATGTTTGGCTAAAGAAATTACTTGACAAAGCCTGGAGGTTAGCAGCTCATGAAATGTCATTCCTAACCTGCATTCAACTCTGAGTCCTCCAAAACAAGAAGGACATGAACCCATTGGAGCAAGTCCAGAGGAGTGCCACGCAGATAATCAGGGGGATGGAACACCTCTCTGATGAAGACAGGATAAGAGAATTGGGGTTGTTCAGCCTGGAGAAAGGAATGTTCTAGCAGCCTTCCAGTACCTAATGGGGGCCAGAAAGAGAGCTGGGGAGGGACTTTTTACAAAAATGTTTAGTGATAGGACAAGAGGGAATAGCTTTAAACTGAAAGAGGGTGGATTTAGATTAGATATAGGAAGAAATTCTTTGCTGGGGCAGTGGGAGACACCAGCTTGCCCAGAAAAGTTGTGAATGCCCCATCTCTGGAAGTGTTCAAGGCCAGATCGGACGGAGCTTTGAGAAAGCTGGTCCCATGGCAGGAACATCTTTCATAGTCTTTAAGGTCTCTTCCAACTCAAACCATTAGATAGTCTTTAATCCAAACCACTTAGATAGTCTTTAACCCATACCATTTAGATAGTCTTTAAGGTCCCTTCCAACCCAAACCATTCCATGATTCCATGATTCTGTGGTTTCTTGTTTATTTTTCTTTTTCGTATGTTTATGTGATACTCAAGTAGACACCTAAATATCTATGATCTAAATACATAGGAAGTCATTCACCTCTGAATCATGAGTTTAAATGAAGCTTACAGGGTTACTATCTACGTAAATATGTTTTGGTATACTAGGTCAAAAAGCTACCAATTTTATAAACAACTCCCTGCGACTTATCGGTGCATGTTTGTTTTGTTGTTGTATAGTGAATGTAATATCTTTTATATCTTGATTTCTACTGATGGGTATATAGTACTGTATACATAGCCAGTGTGCTTGTCGTCATAGTTAAGATGCTAAAATGACATTCCTGCATTTTCTACTTGTTTCCTTGAAGCTGTAATAAGTTATTAGCAATTCACAGAATTGGATGTCTTCAGATGACAAAGCACAGTGTTGATTTACATATTTGATATTAGACACCGGTAAAATGTTGTTATGTTTGACAAGACCAATGCAACACTGAAAGCCATCAGCACATGTGGGCCCGTTATTTGACTCATTATTTGGGACCTTCAGATTTTCAGTGCTCTTCAGACCACAGGAGTGTGCTGTTCCATCTGTCCCAGCACACTCAAACAAATGAAGCACAGCTCAATCATGTTTGTAAGCATCACTTCACCCACTCTTTGGACACAGCATCTGTTTCAAAGTACACAGAAACATGAGTTGTATTTCAGAACAAAATGTAAATATTGCTGGGATTGAAATTAGTACAAGGAAATTTGCCAGCTGCTGCTGTTCTTGTTTATCATTGTGAATGGAAGGGGATTTTTCTGTAGAGATTCAGATACTCTAATCCTATATCGTTACATTCTGCAGCTATTGTCACCTTTGGCAGCCAGGTCTTACCTGCCCCTCCACAGGACTGGATACGCTTTTGTAGGAAAGCTCTTTTAGACAACAAGGAGAATGCAGAGAATTTATTTGTGAAGCTTTTATGACAGTCCAAGACCACCTTTTAGTTCAATATGAAATATTTCAGTAAAGGCACGATTCAGTAATTTAGAGATGAGAGAGAGCTGTAAAATTCAGGAAAATGAGAAATCCAAAGAAATACGTGACAAATACCAGAGAGAGTAAAAACTAGGAGTACGCATTTCTGTGACTGACCAAATTCTCAGAATCTTAATGTTTCTTTCCAAAAAAAACTAGTGAAAGGAGTTTAAAAAAGTCTCATGCTTCAGGGTTTAAGATAAGTTGGCATTAGGGAGTAGGATGGCACAGTCACAGAGAACAGATTACTCCATGTTTCTTGTACCATTTTCAGGAACATATAATTTTTGTCACTGTTGAAGACACAATACTGACTTTACTATCACTTTGGTACAGGGCATTATGAAAATGGTAATTTACCAATTATGAAATTTTGAGACAAGTATTTCCGTGCAGAGGAAACATCACATTTGTTTCTCAAAACCGCATTTAAATCTAAATCTGAAGCATGGTAGTGAATTCGATAGATAAAGTCAGCAGATTCCTTTTAAGTTTCTTCTCAAGACTTTCTTGTGGTCCTAGTAATTAGGGTCAGTTTCTACATTTTTGCAGAAAATAAGTCAGGCATGCTTTTGGCTTTGAGGTTACTGAAGTCTCAAGGGAAGATATTAGTTCTTTGAGCCCAGTATCTCAGTGAACATTTCAGAGTTTTCAGTCCTAGTGTGCTTTGATTGAATAAAACTAAAAGAAGACTTCAGAGTCTTCTGCCATAAACAGCTTTTGGATTAGTTATTTCTCCTATCTTCCATGAGGAACAGTGCTGTATAATCTTGTGTAACTTATGCAAAGGGAAAAATCTGTTCCCATAGTTACTACTGAGAAGCAATGAAAAGCATGGGAAAACCCTCATAGATAATGACAGAAAGTTGTGCAGAGGTGCAAGATTAATGGAGGAACTGCATGCCTGTTAAAAGTATAACATGGAAGTTAAAAATTATCTTGCCAATTTAGCAAAATGCATCTGAAAAAAAGTATAAAAATCAGTATGGACAAATGCAAAATACAGCATCTATAAAACTAATTATTCCTATCCAAATTCAGGAGAGGGAATGCCAGGTTAAGCCAGGGATCTGTGCATAGAAATCTGGGGTTTACTGTTGATCTCAGACTGAACATGAGCCAATAACATATTTTTTTGAGGGAGAAAAAAAACCAACAAACAACAAAAATATGAATCACGTAAAAAAAGGAGTCTGATTTACATTGGTAATGCTTGAGCTTAGTATTTGTGGTCAAGGGTAGCCCTCTTAAAGGCAGTTGTGGAGCAATTGAAGAGAGTCCAGGGAAAAGAAGAAAGTGTGAGTGAAAGTCTAGATAATGGCATATCTGAGATTAGCAGAAAAACAGGTATGATCATATAGTTTAAAAAGGAGAACACTTGGTTGGGAACTAAATAAAATTTTTAAGTGTCTAGGAGGTATCTGCAAAGCCCTATACAGTAGTCTGTTCCCTTTATTCATGATGGAGAGCAAGTAGTTTTTAAATTGCTTTGAAGAAGAAATATCTGGTTTGACTATCCTTCTAACACCGGCTGAAGGCCGTACAGGATACCATAAGATACCTAAAAAGGCACTGAATGCCCATGTGTCAGTAACTGAATTAAGCCCATAATCAAATGATACCAAATCAGTGCTGTCAATAGTCTAAAAAGCTACTGAACTCTCAAACAACTCTATTCTGTAAAGTAAATACTCTTAAGGCAGTATTCAGTTGCCAAAACATAAGTATCTGGTGCTTCTTGGGAAGCTGTAGAGCATCCTGGTTAGCAGTTAGGCTGCTGTTCTGGAATCTTACAGCCTTGTATCCTATGTCCGCAATCTAGTACTTCAGTATTGATTACTTAACTAGTGTTATGTTCTGCTCCTCTTTAGCCTATCACATCTCCAATGGCATTAGACATCTCTGTATAGGCAATTAAATCACATCTTAGAATCAGCTGGATGATTCTAGGGTATGTAGATGTACATCTAGATCTCCGTGGTTTTGCACTGAGAGCTTATGCTCCATCCACATGTAAAAATATCTGCATTTAAACACCTGAAATATAGTGCTAAACCTGTGAGCTGAATCTGCCTCCTAGATGTTTGTTATCCAGAAATGCCAAGATACTGAACAGGAATGGGGATATGTAAAACACCACCTAAAATCTTCAAGTCACGTAGCAGTCAAAGCCCTATTAGCAACTTGTTGGTAAGAGGAGGGCAGTCTTAAAAGATTTGAAAATTAAATATTTGCTGTATTCTGAAAGATCAGTCTGTAAAGTACATTTCCAATTAGCCAAAGAACCTTCCCAGAAGAACATATTAAAATAAGAATTCTGTAACTGACCAACTCTGTTATCTTGTTTCATACTTGGATAAAACAGCAAGAGACTAATTTAGCCTTGAAGCCAGATATTTCAGCTTGCTAGATTTTAATGAAATTGGAACAGTAACAAGTAGTCTCCTTTTACCAAGTGCCCAAATATATGAAAGAGGAGTATTTGGGGCCTAGTTGTTTAAGTATTTGTTTTCATGCCTGCATTCTCAGTACTGTTAGATTTAAATACTTCCATCTAAATTCTGTTATTCCTATAGTATTTAAATTAGCCTATAGACACCAAAATGTTATATGAGATGGGAGGAAGGATAACAAGGCTAAACAAAGTAACAAGATAAAGAAACCCAAATTTTGATGGAAAATTAGCAACCAGAATTTCCTGGTAATTAATCTCCAAATGTACTGAGCCTTAATTGCCAAATCATTATCCAAGCATAATCAGGCAAATAACAGTGTAATTGTTGAGCTCACTCAGAAATCAACTTTTATAAGACAAGTCCTTCTTAGATAAATAAAGATCTGGACTTACAGTCCATGTAGTTTAGGACCCATCCTTTTCCCTGAACTTTAGCCATCCAGACAAAGAGGGGGAATTAAGTAGGGGAAATAAGGAATAGGCCTTCTTTTAATTCTTTTCCCCCCCCCCCAGATTGCTGTGGCCTGTTTGCTGGAGGTGAGAGACTATAGCAGAGATGGCAGGCTGGAGGCAGGGCTAGTAGATAATTTGTGAAGACATAAAAGCAATACAGATGAAAGCAATGCAAACTTTTGTAGTCTCAAGGAGAGCTACCTAAAGGAGAACCCTGGCTGCATAGTATGAAAAAAACCAAAGCTACCAATTCATGTTTCAATTTCAGCCTGAACTATACAAAGACTATACTATACTATATAAGATCATACACTATAAAAGTATACCGTACTATACTATACAAACTGAACTATACAAAGCTTCCCTACCCATGTTGGGGTGTTGAAACTAGATGATCTTTAAGGTCCCTTTCAACCCAAACTATGATTCTATGATATGATTCTATAAGACCAAGTTATTTTGAAATTTTCTGAGATACAGACCTGCCAATAAAATTCAAGCTTGTAAAATCACTACAAAACAGGATAACATTCCATTTACCCCTGTGAAACTGAGCAATGTGTCAACTCCAGTAAGCAGCTGTAATGCTAGCAAGGCTTTCAGTTAGATTGCCCAGGAGCCTCAAATTATAAAAATCTACCCTGAGACTTGCAGGGCTTGGATTCATCTTGCTCTGGTTTATCATGAATATAATTTCAGTGTCTACATTTGAACAAGGTGTCCTAGTTGATCAGAATCTAGTCCATACAGTTGGTGGAGTCTGAAGACAAATTCAGTACACCCATAAGAGTTCATTTTAGGAGGAGATGGATAATTCTCTAGGTTTCATTTGCTAGATTGACTGAATGAACTGGAGCCTTAGACACCGGGCTCATGTGTATGCAGTTCGAGTCGCTTAATCAATTGCTGTTTGAGAGGGCATAGCACAGTCTTCTTAGTCTCCACCTCCTGATCAAAAAGATGTTGGGAATATATCATATGCATCATCTGCATGCTGGTGTCTGAGATGCCATAGGGCACCTCAAGAGGACCAGTGCACAGTCAGACTCACAACTGACTCTCTCTATTACAGTCAGGTCCAACTCTAGAGCAGGAGGACAGAATGCACTGACAGCCCTGGCCCTGGGGATGGTTCTTAGGGTTCTAGCTTCAGGACAAAGAACCTGCAGCTTGAAACATCTTTATGTTGACGACTCTGGCCTTGAGACGACCTGTGGAGTCCACCTCTAAGGCCAGGTCTCACTAGTTTACCTAATAAGCAGAGATGGTCATGAGGTAATGGATAATGGTCACAGGTGAAGCATTCAAGATAAATGTCTGAAGTTCACTCCATTATACTGTTTCTCACTCCATTATACTGTTTCTCAGTTTGGGATTTTGTTGCTGAACATTACTGACATACACGACACGTTACTTCTCTCCAGTGGTGACACACACCTCTTTCACCCATACCATTCTCTGTGCCTTGTTAATAGCAACATTCTTTTTTCTCTGAATTTCCCCAGTGCATCCAGGGTCCTTGGCTCTTGAGCAACCCAAGAAGAGGCTATTATTCAGTGATTCAGTTCATGCTATTTAATCATAGAATCAGTATTTTATGGGAGATTTTGTGTGAGTGGTGTATTATATGAAATAATTTTTGTCAACAGACCTTTATAAAGATTTCTGTCTGGTGAAATTTCTGTCATATTGAAAGAAGGTGATCAGGTCTGCTGCATTTTTAATGTAATTCATCAGGGCAGGGTATGCTCCTATTTTATTTACATAGTCTGCAGACACAAGGCCATGGTAACCTTTTCATAAGAAGCTCAATGAAAAAGTTAAGCTTTGGTAACAAAAAACAGAAGGCCTGGTTTCAATGAGAAAACTTGTCTTTTGAAATGAAACATTGTCCATTGGAAAATGAAGATGTTAAGCAAGCTACAGTATAAATTACTCTTTGCTGAAATTTGTGTTGACTGCTTCAGCAGAAAATTTGTGTTGACTGCTTCAGCAGAAAATCTTGGTCTGATTTTTGTGATTAAATACCTTCTTCTGACTCCACCAAATATACTTCTCTTGGTGAAATTGGAAGGCATTTCATCCTGGAAAAAAAATATTACTGATTAAAGTAATCAGAGCAACGAAATGCATCTACCAGATATTTCTTTTCCCAGTGATAGTTGTGCTGAAATTGTTTGATAAAACAGTTCAGGATATTTGCACAAGTTTGATAGTCCCTAGACACTTCTGCTGCCTAGAAACAGTATAGCATTTTTTCTGTAGTATGGCTCAAAGTATACCAAACTATCAGAAATGTGATGAAGACAAATCTACGATTCTATTCCTTTTCCCTCTCAGGAAATCCATCATTCGTGTGTATATGGGCAAATACAATTTCTTAAGCTCATATGCAAACATATAAACATAACTTAAAGAGAAGTTTGAAATTTTTAATTTGTCTCCAGGTGTAATCTCTCATATCTTGCACATAATTTGCATTAGAATGGGTGGAACTGATCTAGTATCTAGCTGGGTTTTCAACATGTGCTGAAATGTTTTTTTAGGATGTTGACTAACTAGATCTTTTAGATGAGCTGTTAGAAGTATCATATCTAAGACTGGTAGTGCAAACACTGAAATCATGTGTGAATGACTACCTGTTTCTTATACAGCTGTATTCAGATTTAATCATCTTTGCATTTGGAGAAAGAAATCACAAATTTTTTTAATCATTTGAGATTTAAATATATAAAATATATTCAGTAAGATTAACACCAATTTCGATATACACCAATTTGAAATTAAGTAATAAGATGTTTTGTTTTATACAAACAAAATTGAGGTTCTTAATTTTTTTCATTATTTATTTGCTCCATTTGTACCAATCCATGAAACCTGTATGTATACACACATATATAAATTCAACTTTTTTTTGCTTAAAATATTTTTGGAAGAAAAATTCTGTCTGGCTCTCACTGATGTTAGAGGATCTGGTCTGAAGTCTTTTCCTTGCTGGGATTCATTACAATTTATTTTTTACACCACATGTAGAACGTTTCTCATAGTTCAAATGTAATTAAGAGGTCTCATCTCATGCACTCTTCACTGTAAATAAAAAAGTAAGCACATTACTAATCCTCTCAATATAAATGCTATACAGAAAACTGTACTTGCATAAGCATTTTACTTGGAGACCTAAACATTTGTTTTTAAAAACTAATCAGTGCTCACCCATCTGTTCAGTAATCCAAAGTAACTTATTCTGTCTCTTTTCTTCCCAAATACAAATTACTTGGACATCACTATATTCACCGAAAAGCTTCTTTTAATGCCAATGAGTAATACAGTGAAGGTGTTTTCCATAGTGTTCTGCAGATGTCATACTAACTCATAAAATGTGCATGCTTCAGTTTCTGCAGAAACTGAAGGCAACTATCCACAAGTGTCTTTTCTTCAATATAAAAAAGGCTGTTTTCCTCTTTCTTTCCTCAGGTGCCTATCCAAGACTCTCACTGAGCTTCAGGTTGAAAAGAAATATTGGATACTTTATTCTTCAAACCTACATGCCCTCCATACTGATTACCATTTTATCATGGGTGTCATTCTGGATCAATTATGATGCATCAGCAGCAAGAGTTGCCCTTGGTATGTGCTAAGAATGAGTGGGACATTAAAATGTCATACTGAATGTAGCCTTCAGAGGTTGTTAAAAACTACAGTGTGATGTCAGTGTTTTGATATTCCAGAATAATTTACATCAAAATCATGTCATCCAGTATTGCTTAAAAAGTGATAAGTTTTCCCCTGCATGCAAGAATGAAGCTACCACTAAGTCTCTTGACATGAGCTGCTTGTACAGGTCCTAGACTTGTTCTCATCAAAGTTAATGTTGTTGTCAGTAACTTCATCTAGGAGACCAGCTCCACAGTCATACTTGAGCGTGGGCTTGTAGTCCAACTCAGTGTGGGAAGACAAATGTGGCTCCAAGCCTTCTCCTGAGGTCCCGGGTTCTTTAACTGATGCTGCAGGAGCAGAATTCAAGGACCATTGCTAGTTCAGCACACAGGGGCACATCAGCTATAACATTCCACCTAACCCTCAGAATACATAGTGGGTTAAGTGCATGTTTATGACAGCCTAAAATTCCATTTATCTCATAACAGAAAAATATGGATTTGGTAGAGATTGGTGATCCCTGTCCAAAACCTTTTCACATCAAAGGATCCTTTAAAGCTGTTGACACGCTGGAGGGAAGGGATGCTATCCAGAGGGACCTTGACAAGCTCGAGGAGTGGACCCATATGAACTTCAGCAAGGCCAAGTCAATGGTCCTGCATGTGGGTCAGGCAATCCCAAGCACAAGTACAGGCTGGGTGGAGAATGGATTGAGAGCAGCCCCGAGGAGAAGGACTTGGTGGTGTTGGTTGATGAGAAGCTTGATGTGACCCTGCAATGTGTAGGTGCATTCCCCAAAGCCAACTGTATCCTGGGTGCATCAAAAGCAGTGAGACCAGCAGGCTGAGAAAGGTGGTACTGTCCTTCTACTCCACTCTTGTGAGACCCCACCTGGAGTACTGCATCCAATTCTGGGATCCCCAGCATGGTTGTGACCTGTTGAAGTGAGTCCAGAGGGACACAGAGATGATCAGGGGACTGGAGCACCTCTCCAGGCAGGCCAAGAGAGTTGAGTTTGTTTAGCTTGGAGAAGAGAAGGCTCCAGGGAGACCTTATGACACCTTTCAGGACATGAAGGGGGCCCACAAGAGAGCTTCGGAGAGTCTTTGTACAAGGTCATGTAGTCATAGGACAAGGGGGAATGTCTTCAAACTGAGAGAGAGTAGTTTTAAATTAGGAGCAGATTCTTGACTGTGAGGGTGGTGAGGCACTGGAACAGGTTGCCCAGAGAAGTTGTTGAAGTGTTGAAGGTCAGGTTGGATGTGTGTTTGAGCAATCTGATCTAATGAAAGGTGTTCCTGCCCATGACAGCAGACTTGGAATTAGATGGTCTTTAAGGTCCTTTCTAAGCCAAGCCATTTGGTGATTCTGCCATGGTTTAGGAATGGTATTCTACAATTTAGTGCTACCACGAAAACCACAATTCTGCTCACTTCCACCTCCCCCCTTCTCCTTCCACTGTGGATGGCTGGAGAGGAGAACTAGAGGCACAAAAGGCAAAGATCATGGGTTGAGATAAAAACAGCAATGAGAAAATAAAATTAATAACAGCAACAATATTAATAACAAAAGTGTACAAAGGAGAGATTGATTCACAGGCAAAAATGCTCACTGTGGAACTTGTGACCCAACTGCACCCACACCACCCCATCCCAGGGAGAGCCCTTCCTTCTGGAAAAAGAATCCCTTCCCCCCACCCCCCACCAATGAGTGGTATAGAATAACCTTCTGGCCCTAGCCATGCCCCCTTCTGGCTACTGCAGAAATTAACCCTGTCCTGGCCAGAACCAGGACAGATTTTATGACAATATCTCACAGCAAATACTTAATCTTTTACAGAAGCATACTCAAGGATAGCTAAGGAAGATTAAATGGATCTATAAATCCTTATGAATACTGCTGCCTCTCATCTTGTCCCAGATTCTGTGCTTCCCAATATTACATCCTTATTATCCAGATCTTGCCACTAAGTCTGTGCTAACTTCTTGAAGTACTCTCTTATTTTCTTGAAACAGAAGGATATTCCCTAGATCCCTTATTTTTCTGTAATGTACCACAGCAAACCCAGACTCCAACTATGCCTATATGATTTCCCATTTCTGTACCCCATACCTCCCAAGGTGCCACATACCAAAGCAGGCAGGGTAGACAGCTATATCCTTGTGCTTCATCATATTGTATCCTAGCATCTGAACTTGGGTAGCTGAAGATATTGTAGATTAACTGCAGTTACTGCAGATACTGTGGATTACCTGGTATAGTAGGGCGTGATGCAATCTGGCATGACACACTCTGCAGGTTGGGTGTGTTCAGCAGCTTGCAGCTAAGTAGTGGCTTAATAGAAAGTGTGGCATAGAGTCCAAACTTCTCTGATATATTCATAAATGAACTACTGGATACCAGAGTTCCGCTAGAGACACTGTGACCAAGTGAGGGGAGCACTTCAAACACATCAGTCAGCATCTAGATTTTACATACCGGCCAGAACTGCAGAGAACAGATGGTTAGACAGAAGTTACCAAACCCAGTGACATTCCATGCCCTTTTATAATAGGTTCATAAGATTTTTCCTTGTTTAAGGAACAAGACTGTCTCCTGTGGCCAATTTCTGTGTAGCGCAAGTTCATCAAGTACTGTAAGACAAATATTAGAACAAAAGTCAGAGAGTACAAGGCAAGCTCAGGAGACCAAATGTTCTATTTCCGATTGATAGAAAGTCCTTTTGAGAGGACAAAAATCCATCTAATGGTTTCTTCTGAAAAATAATTAGTGCATTGGTCATTATGTCTGTGATGTTTGTATAATAAAGTTCAGTACCATGGGTCTTATCCTGTGTTGTTTGTGTAGCCCCCCTTATGAGTCTCAAGCTGGTACCAAGTGTGTTAAAGGCAATACAGCACCTTTGGATGTATGTAACTGGCTCTGAAAAGGGCAGTACAGAGAAAGTATACCTGCTGGCCTAGGTATTTGTTAGAGGAAGCATTTCTGTGCAATTCGTGTGACACAGAGACAACCTTTTACTCAGCCCTTACAGGAAGCCTGTATTCTCTGCAAGAACCTGATTCTAGTTTGTGCACTTGCATGTTTTGATCTTGTCACTGGTCCCTTGCTACACTGAACCAAATAGTTGCCTCTAGAGTGGAGCTGAGGTATGGAGCAAAGGTCTACTCATTCCAGAGACTGTGTGCTATGGACACTGCAGGTAGAGGCTGATACAGGGCTAATCTCAAGAGAAATGTTCAAACCCATCAATTCTGCGCTCTCAACTTTTAGTTAGCTTTAGAAGTTCCTAAATGGAGACCTTTGAGCAAGGAGAAAAATAATCTCAAGAGTTCTCACTTGCGGGAAGGGCTGTAATCACAAGATTATCTTATTTTTTTTATCGTAAGGAATGTTGTGCTTTAA
Organism: Pyrocephalus nanus; assembly: GCA_038380795.1. Classification (NCBI taxonomy): domain Eukaryota; kingdom Metazoa; phylum Chordata; class Aves; order Passeriformes; family Tyrannidae; genus Pyrocephalus; species Pyrocephalus nanus. The sequence goes on from CM076259.1 coordinate 85,601,663, forward strand.
AATAAATTATTGATCTTCAGAAGGACATTTGCCTGCAGGGTTTCAGGATCTCCCAGGGAATGTATTTCCCTTTTCTTAGTGATAGCCACCTTTCTATTCAGTGTGCTTAATCTTCTGGATCAGCAAACATCTGACATCAACACACACTTGTTTCACAGTTTAGAGAAAAAGCACTGAAAACCACATGATGCTGACCTAATAAATATACAAAATATATGTTACAGAATCTCATAGGGTACTACTGCAGTTCCCTGGAGTGACACTGTTTACCACTGACAGCTGGATTTTGAGTTGTATTGTCTTTATTTCTGTCTCTTCAGGTAAAAGAAGCTGTGCTTTATTATATGGTAGCAATTTTCTTTCGTCCTTTATTTTAGTTCTGCCTGCATTTTAGTGATTACTTACAAACTGATGGTATAATTATGGAATCAGTGAAATTAGTAATGGAGGGAACATAATAGAATGGCTTGCCTTGAAATGTAGACTTATTCAACAAGTCAGTGTTTTCAGCAACCTGTGATTTGTGATTCCCATAAAATTTCCAACAGAGGTACAGATCCTGAAGTTTACTGTGAATTCAGGCAGACTAACAATAAATTTGCTTTTCTTTCCAGATTTTCAAAACAGTGCTCTGTAATATATTTTCAGGTGCTATATCCATCCTCAGATAAATAACTGAGGGTTTGACAAACCTTATAGATTTCTCTAGATATTTTATTAGTGTCCAATTGGTCACTATAAAAATGGTGCTCTCATTCCTTTTTCTTTCCACAAATGCCCATACCTGTCTGCCTCTCACTGCTCACCTCACTTCTTTCTATGTAACTAGCTTACTGCTCCAAACTAATCAAATTCCACTTATATATTGTCCTTCCTGAAATAGATGTCTAAAATAGAAGGGATGAACTGCTCTAGAAAGGTGCCTGTCTCTCTCTATCTGCTAAAGGGGGGCCTTACAGGGCCAAGGTCAACCAGCTGTTTAACTCTTAGAAATTTAAATCTGTGTAGGAGAAGCCTTTCACCATCTATATGAATACTCTTCCTGTTTGGCTTCATGGAAGAGATTTCCAATTAAGCTATACTGGCTTCCTTGAAGCTACCTTAACTCACAGCAAGGGTGCCAGACCCCCTTGTTATCTGTTCCCCTGATCACATGAAGGAAATAATTGTAACAGAATAATAATGCATGAAGCTTTAATTTTGCTTTCATTTGCAGTAATGATACCTGCAAGATATCTTACACAAATTTTTAAGCTTCTTCACACTGACAAGGCATATTTGCAAGACGAAAAGTAAAATTGAAGCATGGTGTGCTTGCAGTTGTAAGACGTGCTCTTTTTTTCTTTGTGTAGGAATTACAACTGTGCTGACAATGACAACAATCAACACTCACCTGCGAGAGACTCTGCCTAAAATTCCATATGTTAAAGCCATTGACATGTATCTCATGGGCTGCTTTGTGTTTGTCTTCTTGGCCTTACTTGAATACGCCTTTGTCAACTACATTTTCTTTGGAAAAGGCCCTCAAAGGCAGAAGAAACTTGCAGAAAAAACAACAAAGGCAAACAATGATCGCTCAAGGTTTGAAGGCAGCCGGGTAGGTTTCTTTAATCTATATATATTCTCTCTATTCTTGTATTACGAAGACTGTCGGCATGAAATAAACCAAACAGGCTCCTTAAAAACATCACCCACATTTTCTTTTTGTGGACAAACTTTGGCACTTTTATGTTCATGAACCAATATAGAAGAATATATTTAGGTATACAGACATGGAAGTGAGTATGATCTGTATGACAAGTAACTGTAAGAAGACAGTAGGACTGCAGCTACCTTGAAAATAAAGGCTCAGATCTACAAAGGCATTTATTTGTCTTAATCAAGTATAATCTAACTGTGATTTGAAGAAGCTACATAAGGGATTCCAGGATCTGAGCACACTCTTTCTCACTTCAGTTAGAGCAGATGCATTTACCATGGGAGAGAACAGATAAAGGATTAGTTCTGCCATGCTAATTAATTGGCCAGCATAGTTTAATGTTGTGTATGGCATTGTCTGTATAAATCCTAGAGAAACTTTTGGATTGATTTGTGAAGCACAGTATTGGCAAGGTCTGTGCTGATTACCCTCCAGCCTATTATTTCCTTGCCTGAAGTATTACTTTATTCAGTGAATACTTTTTTTTTTTTTTAATCTTTGGAAGACAAATTCAAGGTATTCAATAGTCTATGATGTTAACAAGCCATGTCAGTTTGAATAGAACATTTTTTTTTTACTAAAATGCTCCCAGTGAGGCTTTTTTATTCAGTTCTGTTGCGTAAGACTGTTTTTTCTATCAGCTATAAATTAGAAGAGTTCACAGGGACTAAACTACTACCTGTTTATCAAAACCAGTATCATAAAAGTAATTTCAAGCTATATTTTTTCACCCTAATGATTCTGTCTGCTATAATAAATTTAATGCAGAACTACACCTAATTATCGGCACTCATATCTGTGAAAAAATTCTGAACCAATAAACACATTTTTTGTCCACTATATTATGAAACCAAATTCTCATCACAGTTGGCAGCACAGCTTAGAACAAAGATATCAGGAAGAATGAACTCCCTTTCCTGAAAAAATAAGTAGTCATAATAATAAAAAAATACAGATGGGAAATAAAAGCATATTAAATTTGAAAGCTATGGAGAAGATTTTAGCTGCAAGCAGGTAATGCAGATGTATGCACTAAGGTTCAGATCTCCTGGTGGAAACCATCTGGTGAATCTCATCCATTTAAATGATTTACATAATTCAGTACAAGACTTGTTAATGGGCCCTATATCACTCCATGTCTGATGGCTTTTCCATACCTTGAGATCAATTCATCTATACTGTCAAAGTAATCATAACCTTAACTAATGAAAGTGTTGATTTTCATACCCAGTTCATGGCACTTTTATATCCTGGATCTGCTCATACTGTATATCAACCTTTTTTTTTTTTTTTTTTCTTTTTTTTTTTGCCTTGCTTTTGACTTACAACCTTTTCTTTTGCTTCTGGACCATCCTAAGCAACACTATGAACTGTTCTGATTTTTCTGCTGGTTTTATATCAACCATGCATGAATGAAAAATTTTTTCACAGAAACGGTTGTCAAAAATTGAAACAAGCTGCCCAGGAAAGTGGTTGAATCACCATCCCTGGAGATACTTAAAAGATGTGCAGATGTGGCACTTAGAGACATGGCTGCAGTGTGGCAGGGATGGGATCGGTGGGAGTCGGTCTCTTCTCCGACATGACAAGAGACAGGATGAGAGCTAAGGCCTCAAGTTTCACCAGGGAAGGATGAGATTGTATACTGAGGAAACATTTATTCACAGAAAAGGGAGTCAGGCACTGGAACAGTCTGTCCCAGGAAGTGTTGGAATCACCATCCCTGGAAGTGTTCAGAAGGTGTGTGGAGGTGGCCCTTGGGGACATGGTTTAGTGGTGAACATGGCAGTGCTGGGTTAAGGGGTCTTTATCAAGACCTTAGGAGTCTTTATCAACCTAAGCAATTCTATGATTCTATGAAATAAGGACACAAATTCAGTACATGGGAGTTGAAAGAAGAGTGTGTTACTTTGTCACTTGGAGTCCCAGCTGCAAAAAGGAACTCTGTATGCTTTGTAGAATCATATGTACTCATACTGACTATGACTACTGTTCAAATGACACAGGATAAATAATGAGATATGGTCCCATTCTGTGTAGAAAACATTCTGTCCCTAGGCCTCAGCTGGTAAAGTGAACACAGCTTTGTTGCAGTTACTGGATTCAGTGCCTTTGGAGAAGCAGTGACAGCATGCAACAGGAACAGACAGAAACATTAGGTAGAGCTAATCAGAAATCTTTGAAACAAGGCATAGACAGAAAATGCAGATTCAGTGGATGTAGGATGTCAGATTTGAATTGCGCATTTCAGAAACATTGGCAAATACAAAGCAGAGGCAATTGGTCAGAACAGGTAAGAGGTCCCATTGATTTCAGTATGAGCAGACCTACTTCAAACAGAGTTTACCAGGGCTTTGAGACACTGCAGCCCTGAATTAGGAAAATGAAAATGGTTTCCATGCTTCTGGATCATACCCATCATACACCATTCTGCACAGTTATGCATGGATGTAGCAGGACAGATCGTTATGCTAGAGATTTGAACACACTTCTATGGAAGACAGTATCTGAAAGCTCTACAGCCTTGGTTCAGACCTCTTCAGGATCAGTAAACAGGGATTACCTTCCAGTCTCTCCTTTGGTGGCTCTTGCAAATCATTGAATCTGTTGGGAATAACAGTTGCTTACTTCTTGCTTTAAAGTTGGGACTCAGGTGTTGATGTTCTGGGAGAGGCTCACAGACTGGAGAGCATACTGCACAATAAGAGAGGCTCAGAGACACAGATGAAGAGTACTTTGTGTAAGTTCTGTGAAATTATCGGGTTTGTGATTTTGGTGAGGCTTCAGGCTTCCATGGAGAGTAGTTCCATTCAGAAAGGGAAGGGTTCTAATCCTGGGAAATACTCAAAATCTCATGTGATTTGTGGCTGAGTGACATTTTTAAAGAAAGGGAGGATGCCTAAAAGCAGGCAGCACTCTTTGCAGCTGTCACTGCTATTTCATGGCTGTCAAAGTGTATGCTGTGCTGGAAAGAAGATTGTAAAGGGTTCAAATATAAAACTGGAAGAAGGCATTATTATTAGTTTATTTCTGACTGCTATTTTGGACTGATTTGTGTTGTTGTTTTATTTTAGCAATTGAATTTGCTTGTGCTTGAGCTCTCTGTCACTGATTTAGAGTGCTAGCTCAGGGCACTGGAAAAACAAAGCAAAACATAAACCAAATCAAACCAAATGAAAAATCAAACAAACATTAGTCCATTTATTGTCCACATCAGATATTGTATCTTGTGGGTGTAGTGACAGGACAACTCTGTGCCGCGTCAGGTCCAGCCTGAGTCAGGAGCGGCTACAGTGCTGAGGAAATCATTTGTTTGTGTTGGGAGGCAGTACTAGCAGAACAGAGGCAGCTCAACATATTTTCTGGTGCTCAAGCCCTGAGTTCAAGCTTTGCTCTTATGGTTTCCAAGACTGGAAGTGCTACTGAGGCAGTATCTCTCTCTTGTGTTGGGTCAGGCTGAAACGGAGTTCATTTTGGCATAGCAGCCCTCACAGTGCTGTGCTTTGCATTGGTTGTAAACACTCCTCTTATAGCAGCTAAAGAGCTTTTCATGCTTTCCTAGTCTTATTTCACTGTAAAGAAAGGGAGTTTTACTAACAAAAATGTTCTAGACCACAAAACCCACAGATGTGGGTATGTTTGTATTTTATTTGATAATTGCTTTGCAAAGCAGTTACTCTTCATGCTCAGTAACTCTCCTTTCTAATGCATGCATTTGCATGGTCCCATGTCAGAGGTTACAGGTCTGAAAAGCCACAACTGGCACAGCCACCCCCCATGTTGCTGCTGCTACTGATATGGATGTGCCACACCACTAGCAGACTTTTAGGTAGTTCTCTCTGAGTTATTCCTGATACACTACCACTAAGGCTTGCTGTGTTGAGGAGGGCTCCACTACCTGCTCCTGCTGAGCTGTCTGTTGGCTTCACTGCTCCCATTACAGTTTGCTGTCCAGCTCTGTCCGTGTGTTGAAGCCAAAAAGCCAAATAGGTGTAAGAAAGAGCTCTTGCAGCGTGGAGATGGCACAGCCAGTTCCTCATGTTGTAGAGGTGACAAAGAAAAGCAGTGGGAAGAGGAAAGCTCTGCCCTGTATTCTTGGATGAAGCACTGATGAAGGTGGCATGGTGACTGAAGCACGTCTGTCTAAACTGAACCTCTGGAAAAGGTTTCAGAAGATTCAGAGATGGTGATGAGATGAAATATGAGTGATCCTTTATGAATGACTCATCTGTGGATCAGCAGCTGACAACAAAGAATATTTCACACTTAGCTGTCTCTTCTTTTGACTGCTTTTGGATCACATTTTATTTCAGATAATGCACTTTAAATAATATTCCTCACTGATGTGTTCCAGCTTATCCTAGTAAACCATAGTTACTGGAGACAAACATAGAATGCTGCTTTTTTTGTGTGTATAACCAGTTTTCATACATGTACCAGCTTTGGATTGAAAACTTTTTTGAAAACCTTGATAGTCTGCTTCATATATGAGGGTAAGCTCTTAGATAAAGGAAGAACTGAATTTTTATTTTTCATAAAATATTTCTTCGGACTACGATATTGATGCCGAAATTAAAGTTGTGGAGAAACTGTCAGAAAGGGTGGCCTCTAAAGATGTTTTCCCTTGAAAATTGATCACCATTGTTGTGAATCAGTTTTGTTTCTCCTGCTTGTGCTGGCAGATCCAGGCTTCATTTTTAGCTCTCAAAACTTTCAGTTTTGATACATAAATTGTTCCTTTTACGTAAGGCTCAGATACAGCCTAATTTACTACTAAATAATCATGAGACAGCTCTAAGGCAATCCTGTTCTCACTTGTTTTTCACTGTTGTGATAGAGGCTACTGGTATAATCAGATGGTGAGCATGTGTTTTGGACATTGCTCCGTCTGGGCCGATCCACAGAGGTTGTGATATGTTACAATCCCCTGCTAAAAATAATGCTTCTTATTTCAAGCTGTGGCAATTTATGTTTTCAGTTTGGTGGGACAAAAATTTCAGCCCTAGAATATCAGTCAGGAGTGTAACTATCACACAAGCTCATTCAAGTTTCAACCTCTCGTGGTTGTCAGACGTGTGGGAAGAGCTTCCATTGAAGAAAAATAATGCATAACCCTTTATAAAAAGGGCCTTCTCATCAGGCAGTGTCTGCATGTTTTTTTAGCTCTGGAGATTCCTGGCTTAAACCCCCGCTGTCGGCCAAGGCAGCGGATTCCCACCAGGCATTGCTGAGAACAGGCTCAGGCCACTTACATCTACTTAGCACTTTTAAAGAATTGTTAATTGTAGCAACCCTTCTCATAGGTGGGATTTTTTTTTTGAAAATTAATATGTTGGCTGCTGTGGCAGAATTATCACTCGGTTTAAATTGGAAAGTATGAGAATAGGAAAGCTGGCAGTATTCTCCTGTGCATCTTCATCTTTCCTGGATACTTTTTGCAATGCTGTTTTGAGCAGTGGGATATTTTTGAAACATGAGTGTGATGAGTAGGTGCCAAATTTTGAAATATATCTGTCAAGGGTGATGAGCACAGTTCTTGTGGGAAGAACTTGTGGGAAGAATCCTGTAGTTTATGATGGGGATGTTCAGTGTGCACGGGGAGAATCATACATGTATTAATTTTGTTTTGCAGCCACTTAGCACAAGTATGAATCGTTCAAATCCAGAGGCAGTAAGAAGGATTGTATGTGCAATTCACAGTACAGCCCAGAGATTGCAAGAGTCCAGACAGTGTGAAATACAGGGCAAGGGAGGGCCATGCATTTATTTCCTCCTTCTTCCTCTTGATGTCCTAATACCTCAAGGTTAATTATCAAACTTCATTATTAGTTGTTAGACAGTGATAATAATATGGAAGTTCCTAATTAGTTTTATTCTTCATACTTTCATTGTTTTTCAAGATCTTTCCATACCCAGTTCTGGGCTCATCTACTAGGCTGATAGAACATAATTATCTCTCTCGTTTTTTTTTTCATTATTAATTAGTAGCAACATCTTTAAATGGCAGTGAGAGAAGTATCAATTTTTAGACTCAAGGAGAACTCTATAATTTTTGTTTTGCTTGCAGTTTTAAATTATTTTTAAAATATCCAAGGCATAACATGGTCAATGAATTTAGCTTTAAGCATAGATAACACTTGGGGCCTGATTCCATACTTTTCTACATATCGTAAAGCCATTTATGCATAAGTAAAGATGATGAAAACTGCTATCACATAGTTTACCCCTTGCAAAACCACTGACACTTGCACCAAAGCAAATCAGGTGGGAATCAGGTAGCTGGAACCTAGATTACAATTTATATCAAAAATAATTTCCATTTTATTATAATTTCAAGTGGAGATCTATTTTGTGGGACAATGATCAAGGAAAACTAGTTGATGTAATCTCTTGGATTTCATCCAAAAGTGTTTGATACCAGCTCTCACAGTATCCTTCTGGACAAAATGTCCATCATTCAGCTGGACAAACATATCATGCATTGGGTGAGCAATTGGCTCACAGATTGGGCACAAAGGGGTGAACGAGATTACTTCAGGCGGATGACCTGTCACTAGTGAGGTTCTGCAGTGCCCTATCTGCAGACCAGTGCTCTTGGACACAGTACTGGAAGGGATACTGAGTTTGCAGATGATACAAAGTTGGGAGGACACAAAATTGACTCCCTCCAAGGCAAAGGGGCCCTGCAGAGAAGACTAGGAAGGACACTGAGGAGAAACAGCTGAGATCACTTGGTCTGCTCAGCCTGGAGAAGAAGAGTCTGAGGGGAGGCCTCATCGTGGTCTTCAGCTTCCTCTTGAGCGGAAACAGAGGGGCAGGCACTGATCTATTTTCTCTCTTGACCAGTGACAGGATCCAAGGTAGTGGCCTGAAGCTGTGTCAAGGGAGATTTAAGTTGGATATTGGGAAAATGTTTTTCATCCAAAGAGTGGTTGGGCAGTGGAACAGGCTTCCCAGGGAAGTGGTCATAGCACCAAGCTTGTCTGAGTTCAAGAAGTGTTTGGACAGTGTTCTCAGGCATACTTGGGGCTGTCCTGTGCAGTGCCAGGAGTGTGACTTTGAAGATACTTAGGAGTCTCTTCTAAGTCAGAATATTCTGTGATTGCCTATGTACTTGAGTACTAATTTTGTTGTAAAATAATTTAAGACAAACTACAGAGACAGCTTTTCATGATGTTATTTGCACTTATATTGCACATGATGGTAAGTGTTTACATGGTATTTAAAAATTCGAGATTCATGAACTACTAAACATACCTATGGGTTTTGAGCACAACATTTCCTCTTTTTGTGTAGTAGAGTGAAAGACTTACGAGGAAGAAGAGATTTTATTGTAACATACTCCTTAAAATTTATGGAATATTTAACAGAGAGCTAAATGAACTTGAAACAATTCAGACACTCTACCTAATAATAAATCAAGCCTTACTGTAGTTTCCTGACCCTAGTAAAGTGTGTTTGAACTGGCATTAAAGCTGAAGTTTTCCAGTCATCTTGACTGGAGAAAGATATTCAACAGCAGCTGTTATATTTTATATCTTAAAAACAGAATACCTAACATCTAAATGAACCTGGATCTTGCGTAGAATTAAGAATTCAGGACTTTTCAGATGTTAAAGGGCATTAAAGTTTTGGACCTGTAACATGCAATCCAATTGGTGATGTGATGTTCCTCGAAGGGGGAGGACCTGGTTCTTTGTGAATGTTATCTAAATTCTCCTCTTTCTGGCTTCAGTTAGGTAGGTTACAGTCATTTTTGTGTAATGACATTAGAGTGCTGGAGTCTTCAAATTTTTCATTTGTACTGTAACATGTATGAAATATATATACGGATTACATATACAAAGACAGTTCAGAAATGGTGAACATTCAAAAGTAAATCTGCTTGTCAGTCTCCAAATGGAATTATGTGAGATTCAGTCACTTCACTCTGGTGCAGGAGCTTGTAGAGGTGAGAGGAATAGCGTTTGATTAAAATTGATTCTGAAATAAGAGCACTAGTTTTGCATATTTATATCCATGCTGATTCAGCAGGGAATTAATTAATGTTTTGGTACTCAGCTGTTTTCATCTGTTTTGATGAGCTGGCTGAGAAACACTCCATGGAAACAACCGGCCCTTGCTTGTGTTGGGGAGGATGTGAGAACCAATAAGAGATCACAGTGGGGAAATGGGAAGGAATGGCTTCAGGTGGAGCTACAGTGGGCAGAAAGAGGACTACAAGAAGAATGGAAGCCTAAGGTTGGCAGATAAGTCAAAAAAAAGAGAAATATTTTGGTTAAAGAAGGATGGTAAGGAGTGAGGGGAAATTGTCCAAATCCACAATGTCATTTCTGGAGTTTATAAGAGCATTTGAGAGTAAAGCCTGTGTTTACATTTTGGAGAGAATTTCCAGTGCACAGTGATATTTTTGAGCCAGGTGATAAAATTATATTCCAAGTAATAACACAAAAGTTTTATCCAAGACATTGGCCTGTTTTTTCATGTGTAGCCATGACTGACTGTAATCCATTCAGCTACTTTTCTTAATATATATACCCGGGGTAACATTTTCCCTGGAGCCACTGAGCAACACTCATGTTCACTCATAGGGGATTTTGCCTTCCCTGTATATTGAGGCAAACGTGAGTCGACTTGCACAGGATACCCTGCCATTATTGGTTTGCTTCTTTATTCGTTGAGAGAGCTTGTGTACCTTTGTCAAAGTAATTGAAATCATTGCTTAAATCATTCAGAAGTCATGTTTATGTGCAAATACTTTTTAACATGCTGCATGCATTAAGTATTCATACTTCAAGACATCACCTTAAGATTGTCACAAAGTATTAGCATATAGTGCTCTAATGTTGTTGAGGTCTTAGGTGGTGTATCCAAAACCTCTAAAGGAATCAATCTGAGGGAATAAATATCAAGATTATCTGTGGACCAGAGCCTGATTAACTTTCTGCAGACCCCTTCTTCTCTCCATCTGCTCCTTCCTTCTATTTGACATGTAAGCTCATTGCTCCATTAACAAAGAGATGCATATCAAAAGTATGTTTCCAAATATGTTTCGTTTGGAATTTTGAGAAAATATATGCTGTCATGGAGCTTCTGAGGACATAATGATATCTTCAGACAAAGAATTTACACAAACATTGCCACTTTCTTGAGCATCTTTCTGGTTTGATTTCTAGATGCAGTGACAAGCAGTGAAAAGTGGCAGCATCATTGGCATATCAAAGGCAGAAGCTATGTTAGGGTGGCATGTAAAGTTGGCAGATGAGGTGAAGAAGGCTATGCAATCCAAGGAAATAAGTGGAATAAAATTAATGCCTTGGGCAGGAGAAGCATGAATACGTAAGCATACCCTCCATAATACAAGCTTTCAGCTGACAGCTCACAACAGTCCAGGCTCAGTGTAGAAGGACAAAGTACCTATGGATGGGCTGATGCCTGTGTGTAAGTAGTGGTAGACAAAATCAGAAGAGATCAGGAAGTCCTAAGGGAAAGAGCAGCTGACATCTGTGGTGGTGGAAGGAAAGGGAGTAGAGACCTGCAAGGGGAAGGCAGGGCTCTCAGGGTAAAGCCCAGCAAAATGGTCCCTGCTATGGCATTTTTAGTAAGCTGAAGGACATTTCTGAAAGCCTAGGAGGAGGTGGGAAGGGAGATGACATGTGATGCCACGGGGGTCTGGATGAGAGATTTAGTTTTAAGTTTCATGAGGAATATGGAGATTGTGGAGATATTTTATGCATCCTGATCATAATTTTTCCACTTTGTGGGAAAAAAAAAAAACAGAGGAAACTAAATAATTTTTTTCCAGAGACTGCCTTAAGCAGCGATGATATCCATGGCTGTATTTTACACTTTTGTTTATTCCCTGGTTACAGATCCTGCTCAACAGTGTGAACTCCTTTCTACAAACCTCAGGCTCTTACTTTTGTACCCAAAGGGTTTCTTCTATGGAGAAAATAAATTCTTCTTATTCACCGCTGAGGCCTCTCCACCAAAGTATTTTGGTTCATGTTACTTACTTTTGTTTATAGGCACTCATCAGCATAATGTGCCATGGCTTACAGCAGCAGGATTTTTTAGACACCTTAGGATTTTTTTTTCTACCTACTTGTATATCACTCATAGCATTTTATATTCTTTTTCCATTTGCCAACAGCTTGGCAAAGCATCACTGATATACCATCATAAATGTCTTCCCTGAGAAGAGAGAAGCCAAAGCATCAATAATTGATGAAAGAAATATCCATTTCACAGAATTTTAACAAGACTGAAAAAAGTTAAATGCATATGGACCTATAACTATTCATACTTTTAATGCATCACACAAAGCTTGCAAAGGACGTGGTATCAGATGACTGTGCAAACTTCAAAAGGCCCTGACAATAGTCTGTTTTTACAACCACTTTTAAACAGATGCTTTCAGGATGAAATGTTCAAGTGCTACACAGTTAACACAGCGAGATCATGTGGCAGGTTAGAAAAATCTATTAATTGCAGTATGAATTGTGGATGAATAAATTGCATATGTAAAACTGGAAATTATCATGTATTCCATGATTCATTATCTATTTCTGACATGGAGAACTAAATTCTCTTGAACAGAGCCACACATGCATTAACTGTCTGAAAGTACCCAGCACAGAGCCTTTATTTTACCTTTAGCCATCATTTTCCTTCCCCCAAAACTTGCAGAAAAGTTGGAGCTGATTCCTGCATCAGTTGTGTTGTCTGCACATCGTTCAGCATGCAGGGCATGGAGCACAGGTGATGTACTGCCCCACCACTGAAGCTACTGAATACTGACTAAGACAGCATTGCTTGGAACTTCTCATCAGTGCCACTCATGGGAACTGGAAGTTTTTATGAATTGAAGGAGCCGTGCCCAACTCTGTGCTGGTCCTCTTTGGCTGCTCAGGAGGACTGGAGAGTCTGGTCCAGAGTTTGTTAAAGACTAAATGATCAGAACCTTCTTCTTAATTCTCAAAACGGAATTGCATTGCTCACCTGTACTTACTGCCTTTGGGATATGGAGGTGGAAGGGAAGAATGCCACCTATTTCCTCCCTCTATGTCTAAGTTCATTGCTTTTCAAGAAATCTTTTTCTTTTACACAGAAAATGTAACCAGAAAATGGTTGAGCTTGCTAACTATGTTTTTGTACTGGATTTTTGGTAGTATGATGATAACCCTGTTTGTAAAAGTATTTAACTACTTGCCTAATTTTAAGAAGACGGATAGTGCCATTTTTTTTAAGATTATCACATGCTTAAAATTAATACATTATTTTATAAAACATATGTAGGTCTGGAGTTTTGCATACATGCACATTCTCCTGATCAATGTCAAGTCTTTTGAAAGAATTTATATATCTATTTTTGCCTCTTAGGTGGACACCCATGGAAACATTCTGCTAACATCACTTGAAATTCACAATGAGGTGGCAAGCAACGAGGTCACCACCAGCGTTACGGAAGCCCGAAATTCAACTATATCCTTTGACAACTCAGGAATCCAATACAGAAAACAAAGCTCCCATCGTGAAAGCTTTGGAAGGCGTCCTTCAGAAAGAACAGGCTCTCATAGCAAGAGGGGCCATTTACGAAGAAGGTCTTCGCAACTGAAAATAAAAATCCCCGATCTAACGGATGTGAATGCCATCGACAGATGGTCAAGAATGGTGTTTCCATTCACATTTTCTCTTTTCAACTTAATTTACTGGCTATACTATGTTAACTGAATGACTGAGTTTTTTTAAAGGACTTCAGTTATAACAAGTGAAGTACTACTTGCCTGCAGAGTTTATATATATATTTATATATATATTTATATATAAAAAAATATATATATGAACTTTTACTATGTAGACCATATTCATGTATGTGTGAATACATGTAACAAAGAACTGTGTGTACTTTAAAGCACATACTGCAAAGCAAAAGTATATGTATGCACACACACATGAACACATTCATTCTGAGGTTATGGACACTTCAACATAGAATGCACTTCAGAGGAACTTTTTAAATCAAAAGGCAGGTGTTGTCAAACACCTTTGACAACAAGCCTTGAGAAAGTGTTGTATATTATCACTACAAAACTTTGATTGTCATAGAAATTTTCAAACAGCTGTGATCATGTATAAAGTCAGTATTTAGTAACATCATTTGTAAATGCTGCCATACACACTAATCATAAAGCAGTAGAGTTACACTGGTAAGTTTAAAATAAGTTATTTTTATTGCAGATCCATCAGCTATGATTTCATCATTCCAGTTTTATTTTTCTTAGCTAAAATTTCTTGGGTTCATATATATTATAATGTATTTTTTCCCAGTTCTGAATGGGCATCATTTTTAGTGATCTCTGGCTTTCTCTTCTGCAGTAAGCAAGCTGATCATGATGGTGTTGTAGGTCTTTGGAGACATATACAGGTTTATAATGTTTCAAACAAGCATTTTAAGTGTCCATCAACAGTGAAATGAATCTTCTGTAAGTACTGTAAATGTACAGCACTTTTTCCTTCCCTTGGACTGGTCCCAGCTGCCATGTCATTTTGAAAGAGAACAGCACATTTTTAGTATAATTTAGCTGAGAATTCAACTACTGTCAATGTGTTCTACATCTGCTATAGATTTAAAGATTGTTATTCCAGTGAAAGTGTAGAAGATGTCTCAGGTTATTTATTTCAACACGAAATCATCTAGCTGTAGCCTTTTTTAAACATGCATTCATATTATTTAACATTCTTATAACATTGTATGTTAATGTAAAATATATGTGCATAATATGCATATAGGTATATTTTGTCAATATTTTTCTTCCCTGTGCTTGCTATTGTGACCGCATGTTATGTCATATTTTTCTTTCTGTGATGTTATAACTTTTTATTCTCTAGAGCTGAGCAAATAGAGCACTTCCGATACTTTGATTTGGTAATGGAGCACTTTCATAATTTATTTATATACTGCAAGTATATACACCCACACTTACCAAGGTAGTGTGCTGCCATCACAGATCACAGGAGTATGGTTTTTTTCAGCATTAACTATGTTCTAACATATCCTTTATGTAAATGTGACCCCTTTGGTTTTCATTTCAATTTGTTCCCTCACAGGGATTCCAACTTTTTTCAGTCTAGTAGATTGTAGTTGTCAAGGTATGCCGATTTCAGATCTGTAAACTTAATCTGTTATTTATCAGAACTAAACCTTTCTAAAGAAGAGAAGATATATTTTTTGTAAACAGTGTTTCTATCATGTACATTCTCAAATAACCAGAAATACAGTAGCATAAATAGATCTAAAAGAACACAATACAGGCTTAGCCCTGCCAGTTCTCTGTGTGTGGAATTCCTCTGGACATCGATGGGATATTTTGACAGATAGAGAGCTTTGAATAATAGTTAGAGACTACTATGGGAGAAAATATGTGTGGATAAGCATCTAGCAAAAACACCTGAAAGGGATGAAACTGAAAAGGCTGCCTTGGCTCTGTAATGGCCCATGTTCTCACTAGTACTTAATTTATCTGTGAGTAGAGCAATGATACTTGTGTTGCTGCCTTTACAGTCCATTACTGTTCCCACCCCTATTTGCAGCTGAACTGTGAAACTTTGCTCTGGACTGAAATTCAGCACAGATAAACCTGGTTTGCAAAGCCTGTGTTTCAGTTCCACCCTGGGAGCATGACTGGGCTCCCCACAGTTGCCTTGGAGCGAAGCTGCCGTCCGATCCCCAGCTGGGAGTGGTCACTTTAACCCCAGCTGCTGGCGTGGGCAGGATCAGCGCCGCAGTCCTGCTGCATCCTTGGCAGTGGTGCAAAGTGACTGGAACTGCAGTTTTTAAGCACTGTATCTGCAGATAACTATACAATATGAAGAGCCTCAAAGGAACCTGTATAGCTGGAGCAGAAAAACTTGTTGTTTAAAAGCTCCCCAGTATTAAGTCCCATTGGTAAACCATAATGTATTGTAAGCTCTCTAATAGCTCTTCAAACTGTGAAGGGATTATAGAGACCATTGTCAACACTGTAATCAAAGTAACTAGCAATTAACACCCTCCTAAAGTACATATTAGATAGAATTGTTGAAAAACCTTCCCCAGTGTTTATCTTAATAGCAAAATATATTTAAAGAAAACCATCTGATTTTAATAAAAATTATAAATAGTAGGCTTTGCTTTAGAAAAATTGCCCTACTGAAATGATCTCCCAGCAGGTCTTCCAGTAAGTGTCCTAAATAACTTATGCTGAAAACAAGATTCAAGAAGAGAGTGGTCCTCATGATTTAATGACCATTCTCTCTTTTATTCAAGCCCCAGATCCTAGAAATCATGTGATCAGGCAGAAATCTTCAGTAGAAAGTGATTTTTTTTTTTTTTTTTTTAGTTGTGATAGAGAGGTATACTTCAAATCCCACTGAAATCAGTTGTTCAGTGGCTTCAACCAGAATTTCCAAGCATATGGAAAATTACTGTTTGGCCAGAGTAAAGAGACAATGTGGATTTTTCAGGACCCTGTATGGGCAAGAGAACTGAGTCTCTGAGGACTCTCTCTCTCTCTTACCCTTTGCACAACTGGAGGGCAGGATGTTACTGCAGCCCCTTTCAGAGACTGCACTCCCCACTGTGTCTTTTGTTGCAAAAAGTGGGCAGTCACAGATTTCAGCTTTTTCACAAGATTTCGCATTCACTGGTCTAGTTGAGTTCCATGGGACACAAACAGCTTTAACCTTGAACAGATCCAAGTCTTGGTTTGACTTGAAAAAGCCAAGAAAATCTTACTTAAGGTTAGCACTTCATCTTACACACACATTTTTGTGCCTTTTTTTGCCAATTCCCTTCCTTCAGCCCCCAAACGACTTCTTACACACACACACACACACGCACGCACACGCACACACACACATAGGTGTTAAGAACAGTGTTTGCCTTGACCTCCCATTTTCTGGCTTTTATCCCTGTGTGCTAGCTGCAGCATATTATTTTAACCATACATGGCTTTAAGACAAAAATGGTAATTTTAATCAAATCACACCAGAGTTATGTCTTTCATAGCTAATTAACTCCTTTGTAACTTAACACTACTATAAATAACATTTGCACATCATTTGTTTGTAAAAGGCTTTAAAAAAAAAAAAAAGTGGAACTATCATCTGTTATAGCCCAAAGGGTCAATAAACAGTAGAAATTTCATCCCATTGTAAAGATAAGCTAAAACCCAGTCCTTTTTGCTTAAGGCACATCTATGTATTTTTGGTATTCTTCAGCAGTGAAAAAAAAAGGAATAGTAAAATGGAATGATGAAGAGATGCTTTATGAAAATATTGATGAATGAATATTAATTTATTAAAAAGGATTTAATGATCTTTTGCGCTTCTTTTTTCTGGGGATGGAGGGAGTGTAATGACTGTTTAGCTAAATTTTAATATTTAATTGCCTGTTAAATATCAAGTAATGGTTAGTCTTATGCATTTTATAGGAAAAAAAAGGAAGAATTTTCTTATTGCTACACATGTAGCAGAAGATATTTTAAACATTAAATGACTATATTTCCTGATGTTTTATACAGTTGATCAAGGAAGAGGGAAAAACTGCATCCCCTGACTTAGCAAGATTCTCAATAGCAAACCAATCTGTCTTCAAGCTGGGACATTGCCAGTTAAGAGCAGAAAGTTTGTTCTGTGCTTTATATGAAAAAACCCTTCTTTTGTTTCATTCTGTCCATAAGGCAAAAAAATTTTTGATATCAAAACAAGACAGTGGTTTTTTATTTGTTTCAGTAATCGAATAATAAATATTTAAAAATCAAACATGATACTTTCTCCTGCTATGCTAATTGTATCAGGACTGTTAATTGTGTTCATTACACTTCTTATTGATAAAATTAGTAAGTTATTTTTTAGGATACAGACAAGATTCCAAGAGGGGTTTTTAAAGACGCCTTGATAACAGTTCTACAACCCCTTCCCCCCAAACAAAAAAATACCTGGAAAATTTGGAAAGCAGGAACAAGCTGTCACATGCTTTCTTAAATCTCATAGTAGCTAATGATATGTGTCACAGCTTTTAGGAGTAGATAAAATATTCAGCACCATAGATGTAATGGCCTTTGAAAGCTCCTCTGATTTCAGCACATTTCTGCTCACTTTTAGCAGTGCTTCCTGGATTGTAAGTAACTTCTATGGTCTATTTTTTCCAGTCCAACCTACATTGTAGGTACAAAAAATTAACAATGTAGCAAAATTAATTTTATGATTGGAAATATATGATAAGAGATGCTTTTCTTTTTGTATTTTAGAGATGATGTATAGATAAAAATTGATTGATTGCTTAAGTACTACTCATTATATCAAGGGAGTTCAGTTTCTAGTAGAAATGATTGGTTCTTTTCCCCAAATAGGTATGGTCCTGTTAATATCAAGACTGTTTCCACAGATGTTGGTTTTATGGTCATAACTGCTACAACAGCAAGTGCCCCCTGCTAATAGAGGTACAGCAGATAGTTGAAAACTAAACAAGAAGCAATGGGAATCTCAAGGCTTCTAGGAACTGGAATCTCTCATAGGTGCCTTCCAACTCCTCCAGATACAGGGTCCAAGCTTTTCAAAAATTATTTCAGATTTTGGGTGTTTAATTTATGTGCTTCTTATAGATTGTGAGAGCCCGACCTGTGTACTCAGATGTACACCTTCTTAAAATCAAACCCTTTGGCAGCTTACCCAACAAGCAGCATCACTTGTCATATTTGAAAAATAAATCCACATGGATACAATATGTAATAGTACAAAAAGAAGAAACAATTGCCTGTAAAATCAGCCAGAGTTTAAATCTTTGCCTATTTACTGAACTTCAGGTAATGCTTAAGTAAGAACAATATTTGTTTGGACAATATCCCTTGCCTTTGCAATGTTTTGTGTGGTATGTCTTTTTCCAGCACTGCAGCCTAATATATATTAGCAAGTTTTGTTCTTCCATGGAAACAAGGGAAAACCTAGAAAGTGGTGCATGCACTGAGATACCTCCAGTGAGGCAAAAGAAGAGCACCTCTCTGAGTTTTCTCTAGACAGCTCCCCAAAATCACTCTGACCCTAGCTCTGAATACCTCCTTGGAAGCACCAGTCTCTCTCCTTTAACTCCAGAGGGAGCCTTAGGCTAAACTCTGAATTATCCCCCAGCTTATCACAGCAGTTGGGTTCTTTCAGCTGTTACTGCTCCTGCTGCAAAAACCTGGAGCTGTTATCCTGGCTGTCAGAAGGCACATGGGCAAACACTATGTGTACTTGGGGCTATGATACATCATGGCAATCTTTAGGTTATTCATTCTAATATTGTATTTAAATATATTTCACTTTACCTTCTAGCCTTCAAGAGTTAGTGCACTTGTCTCCAGGTGCTGATGCTCTTTATATGAATGTAGTTGAGAGTCTGGGACAGAGCATGGGGAGTTCTAAATCCTTTAAATCTGTTCAGCAGTACTCTCCTGGGCATTTCTTCCATCCTTCATCTGCATTACCTTCATCTGATCAGAGTTTACATTATCCCTGCACTAGGTTAATCACCCATCTACAGGTTACGGAGAGCCCAAGCCTGCAGACGTGTGCTGCCAAGTGCTGACTTACTCCGCTGTACTGTTATATCTTCCACTTGTTAGAAAGTCTCTCATAAATCAGACGTTATATTAGTCTAATAACTATCTGCTGCTTCACACCTCCTCCTAAAATGCCAGCACTGCCACTAGGGATCTGTTTCTCCATCCTTTGAAAACTACTAGAAAAAGGGGAATTTGCAGGCTGTCAGGCAATTAAGAACCTCTCCCCGTTCACCTAGGCTCAAATTTTGCTTCAGGTTATACATCTAATCTACAGGGACAGAAGTAATTTGGTACAAAATTTCCTGCCTAGGGCTACTCTTAAAGAGTTAGCAGTCCAAAATACAAGTAATGTAGATAGATGCAAAGGTATTTAAAATTTCTAGCAACAGTCTTTACATCTTTTTTCCTTTGATAATATTTAATGTGAAAGGCACAAACAACTGCAGGAGCAGGAATCAGCACACAGTAAATCTCCCCATGCAGGCAGGCTGAGAGCTAGGCAGGAGTCTAACAGCTGTCCTCCACTTGCTTTCAAAGGTCTTTCTTCTTGAGAGTTTTGATGTACATCCCAGCTCAGCTGAGAGCAGTCCCAGGACATGACCCAGAGCACTATTTGGGCCAGTACTCCAGGCATCTGCCTCTGATGTAAAGAGCTGACAAAAGCACATCTAACTGCGTCTTAGATGGAGGGGAGCCTCCTGTCATGAAAAGGCTTTGGGTGCCAGGCATACATCTGTGAGCACCTTCAGGGCATGGATTCTCCCTAAACTCTATTTCTTGCCATTGCCCCTAGACAGTTGCACACTCCACATGCTGCTTTGCCCTGCAGAGCTGTGCAATACTCCTGCCACTGCAAAGGACACACAGGCTGAATTCATTTCATCTCACATAGCATATTCATTTGAGGCATCTAGTTAGTCCCTCCATCATTATAGACTCTATTTATAACCAACAGAAACACACACTATCATTCTGAGGGCTATTTAAAGCACACATTCGGAGTTTCAAGCGAACATTTTTAGTTTTATTTCTTTGACTATCTGCAAAACCGTCTCCAGAGAAAGATTTGAGCAAAGGGAACTGTGTGCACAAACAGTGCTGTTGCACAGTGCTCTGCAGCTGGAGTTGCTGTGCTTGAAGTTTGCATGTGGTAGGGAGCACAAGAGAGAAATAGTGCCAGAGAAATGGAAATAGTCTCTACTCTTGCCTAGATTTATAATGTTTTGGAATAAACTGTTTCAGTTGCAGATAACAGAAGGCATCCTGAGATGTGAGTTATCCCGTATCATGACCAACACAGTCCCACTCACTTCTCTTTAGTATCAGTGAGCGTGGGCTTACAACTTTGGCTGAAAACTCACAACCACATTGGCTTTTGGAAAATAACTTCTGATTGCTTTGGGATTGAAAAACTGTCACTGACATGATTTCATTTGCAAATGGGAAAAATTTCAAGACATGTTTTCCTGTGAACTTAACAGTCCTGACTCTGCCTTATTCTAAGCTGAAAACTACTGCATTATTAATTAATTTTTATATTACCGTCTAATTTTTCATTGTTTAATGTGAAACATTGAGGTGGTTTTTTTTTTGTTTCTCTAAAAGTACAAGGTCCATTTGTGGCAAGAAAGTAATTAATCAGTGTAATAAGTGCATATAGAACTGCACATAGTGCAAGGTGGAACAATCTAAAGGATACTCATTACCTGCAACTACTGCTTGGACATTATTTAAAATGCTTAAAATACTATTGACAGTTAACATTTGAGGAGTATGCATAGTTTATAACAACACTGATTAGGTATTCTATATAGGCAGTTAATATAGCATGATTCCACGTATCTCATTTGCTTTGACAAGGCAGTTTTTGGTGAAGCCAATGCTGGAACAATTTCCTAATGACCTCACTGATGTTAAATTTCTCTTGATCATGATTTCTTGCAGACCTGTAACATTCTGAATGCAGATGACAGTTTTGACATTCACAAAGATGTAGGTTTAATTATCATTTTGATTACTTGAGCTGGGAAGCCAGATGCCTAAATATCATGAAAGGTCGAGTAGAACAAATCCTGATAGTTAGTATCTTTCAGTGTTAAACATGTTGCTTGGATTGGAAGGTGACTTAGAGAATAAAAAGAAGTAATTTCTTTGCATAACTCTCTTCCTGCACAAAAAAATTTTTTAAACATTGTTTAAGCAAGAATTTGGTCTTAAAAAAAAAAAAAGAGGAAATTTGAGATGGACTACCAAAGACATGTAAATCACCTCAAATAAAACAGAACAGAAAGGAGAGGTACCCAAGACGTCAAAATATATAAAGATCTGATAGTTTTTCCCAATTTCCCATGGTAGGTAACACTTTATTGTTAAGAGATTCATATAAAGCACAGCAAGCCACCTCTTTCATAGCAGACAATTTGTCAATATCTGTTGCCTTTACGTGCATGATTTATAAATCTATTTTCTAAAGCTATCTGAGGGCTGTAAAATCATACCATTATTTAGTACACAGCTCCTCACAGATTCTGGTTTATCAAGTGTTAGGTAAAGAGTGGAAAAAACATTTGCTAATCACTCATTAAACTAGAATAGGTTCAAGCAAATGACTGCTATTATGAGTCCTGATCCAAAGCCCATTATAGTAGAAAGAAAAGCTCTCAGAGGTTTCAACAGGCTTTGCATACCATCTGAAATTAGTATTAACCAGACTGATGGAAAATTTAATCTTAATTGACTGTACAAAGATCAAGACAAAAAAAATGCCAGAATATAAGACATCTGTTATAAAAATCAAAATACAGTAGTGGACTGAAACCTGAAATTGCAATAGACACAAGGGATAGAATTTTTTTTTTTTATTTTAGTTTAATCAAGTACTTTGTTGCTAGGGAGGTGAAAAACAGGTTGAGTTTTTGTTCGTCCATGGGTGTCCACAAAACTCAGGCTTGCCCCTTAGCAGCTAAATGCCAAATCAAATGAAAAAAAACCACTCCAAACCACCACCAAAAGATGAAAGTGGAGCATCTTCAGAGGCAGGCTGACATCCTACTGCAACATGTAGGAATTTTAAGTATTCTTTATTAATAACAATGTTATCATAATAGTATTATTGATGTTTAATCATAACATAGACATATTACACAACTTTGTTGAAAAGGAAACCTTATCTAGAGCTGACTGCATTGAAACATGTTGAAGTTATGGAACAATTCTGATTAGGAAGTGAAGAATTTTTGGCCAGAAACTGCTTTTCTGTGTAAAAACATTGCCTACCTTTCATGCTGCTTAATGTCCATTGACACCCACCTGGCAGTCTGAAGGTGAGTTACTGCAGGTTTAAATGAGGACAGGGAAATCACAACAACCAAAAAGGAGGAGAAACTCAAAGGCAGGAAGGCAAGGGGGCTACCCTCATGTTGCCAATAATTTAGCCATTTTGGAAGACTATCTGTCTAATATTTAGGTGGCTCATTTGGAGTTCAATGCTGGCTGGCATGTCAAATGATCTTGAAAAGCATATTTAGTAGTTTCAGCTGTAATAAGAAAAACTGCTGATAACCTCTGAAGCACCATTTTCATGGATATTCATCTATCTCCATTATGAATTTTCTGTAAAACATGAGGGTAAGACCTTCAGGGGACTGGCTGCTTGAAGGTCTGACAGCCAATTGTGGAAATTTTCCGAGCACTAAGTCCTATTGATAGCTGCTTGCTAGCAAAAAGGCTGCCAGCAAATCTTCCATTCATTTCCATTTTCACTGGCTTTTTTTGAGAGAAAGAACTGAACATTGTCAAAGCCAGACAGCCCTGTCACTGATTCCTTTCCAGTGATCACTCTACTTTAAAATCCCAGAGATTGCCCCAGTGGCTCCAGCTGAGAGGACTCTGCAGACTTGCCACTCGGGTGGGTAGAAAGCTCTCCAGGCTGAAAGTATTTATGGCTGATTTTCCCCCTCCTTTTTTTCTTTTGCCAAAATTGCCCTTTAGCTCAAATAGCCCTTCTCCATCTGGTATTTACTCTTCTGATATATTTCTAGAGAGAAATTGCATCCTTCTCAACCTTTCCTTTGTTAAGCTGAAACAAATTCATCTATTTTAAGTTACATTGTGCCCTTTTCCACCCGACTACCATCTTTTTCTTTCTCTCACCTGTTGCAGAATAATAAAAAAAATTAATAACACTCCTTCTGGATCATAAATGACAAAATTATTATATACTGTTCCTATGTCTATATTCCTCTTGATCATGTCCTCTCTTGTGTAGTTTTGCAAACACTCTCCCAATAACCATCATCAGCCTCTTCCTTTGCCCAGTCTTTAGCTCATTATTTATTTTCATTTGCCTGTTGTGTCTCTAATTCACTTTTCCCATGCTGTTCCCTTGCCTTCTGATGTAAGAAGAGGAATTCATGTTAACATAGGGGATTATTAAGGTTGGAAAAAACCTCTAAGATCATGAGGTGCAGTTGTCAACCCAGTGCTGACATGTTCACCAGTAAGCCATTTACCCAAGGGCTACTTCCACACACCTTTAGAACACTTCCAGGGATTGTGATTCCACAGATTCCCTGGGAAGTCTGTTCCAATACCTGAGCATTTCACCTGTGAATAAATGTTTCCTTATATCCAATCTAATCCTCCCCTGATGCAACTTGAGGCCATTTCCTCTCATCCTGTCGCTTGTTACCTGAGAGAAAAGACTGACCTCCACCTCACTACGATCGCCTTTCAGGCAGTTGTAGAAACCAATAAGGTCCCCCCTGAGCCTATTTTAAACTGGAGAGTTTAAGCAACATATATTACAGAGAAGGAGAAATCCTGAATTAGAGCTGAAGGGAAAGTTTGCATCTCGTCTCACTGAACATCAGAGACCAAGTCTTCTGTCTCTTTCCTCCAGCTCCATTGACAAGAACAGGTTTTGAAGCACAGTGAAAATTATGGATGAACACTTTTCCCAGGAGCCATGTTTTTTCCATGAGGTCTTGGGGCTCACACCTAACACACTTTTATTACAGCATATGCACTGGTGCTGGCAGGAAGAGACTTTAAACACTGAATTATCATGGGGTTTAAAGCTGAAGCCATTGTCCCCATGTGAAGCAAGGTGCTCAGGACAGGGCTGCATCAAACCTCAGCACCTACTTTTGCCATCTCAGCTAAGCATAAAAACTGCTCACAAACATTGCCCTTAAGGACCATCCAGGGAAAACCATTAGCAATGGCAACAACCAAGTATAGTGCAGAGTATTACACTGCACATCTAACAAACTGCGGGTGTCTTTGTCTGCCCAGAGTGTGTCATGCCCTGCAGGCACACCTGGGAACCCACTGGAGCAGGGCCATTTGAGAAAGCCAAGCAAGCTTTCCTGTTCATGCAGAGATGTATTTTAAAACTCACCACTGAATAAAAGCTGACATTTTCTAAAATGACTAAAAATGCCTGTCCTTTCCTTTTCTTTTTTTTTTTTTTTTTTTTTTTTTTTTTTTTTTTTTTTTTTTAGTATTTCACTTTCAGGGCTACAATGGAGACCTGATTTCCAAAATGTCCCTGCAAAAAATCAGATCCCACTCAAGCACCAAGGCAAACTGCTGATTATAGAGTGAAATAGGGAGACACCTTGTTTGATAGGACAAAAAGAACCTGTAGACAAAGCTAAGGACAAAGGGCATTTAATACAGAGACCTGATTCATGAGCAGTTGTTGAACAACAAAATTGTCAGTGTCAGTCCCCTCTATAACTAGTACCTTTTACTCTCCAGAGTGTCATGGACTGACTGCTACACCTGATTTTGGGTACACCAGTGCTCAGGATTAGTGGATACACCTCCATAAGGAAGGTACTGGTTTTAGCACTGAGGAAGAAGAGGTGAGATTTATTTGCAGTCCCGTTCTTTGTGTCTTTTTGCCAAACAGAGCCTCAGTCTTTGTCTTTACCAGCAAGATAGGAGAAGAAGATGGGGAAGAAATTGTCTGTCCTTGGCTCCACTTCCTGGGAGAGTGTGTACTCCTAGTTCTAGGGGAGCTGATGGATGTCCATCTATGAAAACCTTCATCTCCCCTTCATCTGAATAATGATGGAGCTGATGGGTTGTTAAATCACCCTATGTTCCAGGAAAAACCTCTCTGTTGCTCTGGGAATGCTCTACAGATCATCCCAATAGTCTGAGAAGATGCTTTGTAAGGGGTCATGTGCAATACCAAAAGCAATTTGTATAATTAAATACATATCTTGTTTGGACTCCAATTCTTTTAGGTTTTCCAGCTATACTGTATCAAACATGAAAACAATCTCAAAGAGGTAATTGTTGAACACTAACTAAAATTCGATCTCATCAGAGATGTTACTGGAGGACAAGAGGATTATTTACGGGTTATTTTCAAATAACAGTACTTGTCACAGCTGCAGTTGTGGGCTTTTTTTTCATCTAATTGCAGACTTGAAATGCAAATGACTGCAAAATTTCACAGGCACATTTTAAAAATACAGACTTTAACGTACTAATTTTCATTGCTTGTGAGGAGCATTTTTTGGTTGGCTGGGGGTATTTTCTTTTTTTAAACTTTCCAGGCAGTTAAAATGCCTAGCTTATACTATGGGGATGCATCCTTACAGTGACAAATATAAACACATGCAGTATTAGTGACATATTTTACACATATTGAGGAACAAACACATTACAGGCAAGCATGATCTCCACAGCCTTCATTCCCATTACAGTGTATGAATTAATGCAATACATTGCAGGCCCTTATCTGCATTATTTTTTTGCAGTATTTCCATGCCAGGGTGGACCAAAATTTTAACAACTATCTGCCTAAAAATCTGAATATTTGATGTTTGGATGCTTAAAAACTTCAGTCTGAAGTCTGAAAAAGTAAAGTTGTCCTCAGGAGTAAGGGTCTGTGATGGTGGGGTCGGGCATGGGTGTGCAGTTTGGACCATGCAGCTACTCCGTGGGTTCCTGCAGCTCTTGACTTGTATTCAGTGATGCTGCTGGTTCCACCCTTTCTATTTTTAAAGATCTTAGCCTTTAATATTTGTGCTAGAATGTAGATGTGTACTCACTGAAAAAAAAAAAAAAACACACACAACAACAACAACAACAACAACAACAACAAAAACCACAAACAAAAAACCAGGATGAATCCCAATTGTTGGAACAATATTGCTGTTGCTGAGAACAAAACCAATCAGTTATTAACATAACATGCCAGTGGGAGGCTTGCCAGAATTGACTTAGGCCTCCAGGTGATAATGCTGTGCAAATAGCATTAGGTTGCAACTAAAAGCCTGAAACTGAGAAACAGGGGAATTCCAGAGCTGATGCGTAGCAAGCAGAAAACTAATAGAAGAAGAAGAAGAAGACTTAAGAAAGATCTATAACAACATAGGAAGTTTTCGGCTTCTCTGGAAAAATACCTTGAAAATAGGGCTGGCATGTCAGTGCCACAGTTTTTGTAGGCACATCCATAGAATCATAAAATTGTAGAACTTTAAGGCTGGAAAAGATTTTAAGATCATCAAGTCCAACCATTACCCTAACTCTGCCAGGTCTAAGCACCACATTTACAAGCATTTTTAATACTACAGGGATGGTGACCACTTACCTGGGCAGCCTGTTCCAATGCTTGACCACTCTTTCAGGGAAGAAACTTTTCCTAATATCCAGTCTAAACGTCCCCTGATGCAACTTCCCATCCAACTCAGAATATTCTTTGATTCTGACTCAACTTGAGGCCATTTCATTTTGTCCTATTTCTTGTTACTTTCAAGAAGAGGTCGACCCCCAGCTTGCCACAAGCTCTTTCAGGTCATTGTTCTGAGTGATAAAGTCACTCCTGAGCCTCCTTTTCTCCAGGCTAAACAACTCCAGCTCCCTCAGCTGCTTCGCAAAAGACTTGTGCTCCAAAACCTTCACCAGCTCTACTGCCCTTCTCTGGACATGCTCCAGTGCCTCAGTGTCGTTCTTGTATTGAGGGGGCCAGTCCTGGACACAGTACTCTACATGCAGCCTCACCAGTGCTGACTACAAAGGGACAGTCACTTCCAGCTGGTGGTCCTGCTGACCACACTATTGCTGATACAAGTCAAGATGCCATTGACCTTTTTGGCCACCTGAGCACACTGCTGGCTCATGTTTGGCTGGCTGTTCACCAGCAGCCCAGGTCCTTTTTCAACTTTACAGCCACCCTTGAAGCCGAATTTTTGCCCCAAAAAGCACAGAGAGACTGCTTTAGAGATAAATTTTGTTTCTTTAAAGCAGGAGGTATTTTAATACAACGCGTTGGAGAGCCTCCAGGTCGCCCTGGACAAAAGGCTCTGTCGTGTACAATCAGCATAGCTCTTTTATACAGTTTTTGAGTATAGGATTACAACATAATCATGCATATTCATTATATTGCAACATTTACTTGTAATATTCATGTATAGGCGGAGTCTGGGTGGAGTCTTCAATTTGGGGAGGTTTAGAGGTGGGAGTTCCTGTTGCCTTCCTCCGGGCGGGGGTCGTCTTGTGAGTCTTCCTCACTGTGAACTTTCGAACTTTCTTTAGGTCTTCTCCTTTTAGGGTAGCTTTGGCAATTATTATAGGGTCAGGTTGACTTTTGGCTCATCCTAGGATTTGCTGAGTTGCTATCTCTCTGAAGAATGCTGCTATCTTTTAAGGAATGCTATACCCAGTCAGTATGTTCTGTTCTTTAGACACTTTATCATTCTTTTTTTTTTTTTCTGGTTTTCTAATGCTAGGATTTTTCTTTCACGATTTCGTGTTTTAACCTCTTGTTTCTCAAAGACTAACTTAACTGAGTGGCTTCACCCTTCCCCAGGTCTGTGGCACTGCCTGGGATTGTTTGTGACACAAGGCAGGACCTGTTACTTTGCCATCTTAAACCTCATACAATTGGCCTCAGTCCATCAATTCAGCCTGTCCAGATCCCTCTGTAAAGCCTTCTTACCCTCCAGCGATCACCACTCCTGTCCAATGTGGTGTCATCTGCAAACTGACTGAGGGTGCACTCAATCACTTTGTCCAGATCTTTGATAAAGATATTGAACAGGACTGGCCCAATACTGAGCCATGGGAAACACCACTGGTGACTGGCCACCAGCTGGATGCAACTCCATTCACCACCACTCTCTGGGCCTGGCCAGCCAGCCAGGTTTTTTTACCCAATAGAATTCACCCATCCAAGTCATCCACATTTAGTGTACCTGAGGGAGTAACTTATTTTCAGAGATAGCTGCTCTGCAATTTCTCCAAAAATCAAATTACTGGTGTCTGTCTTAGGTTTGGATATCCAATAGCAGGCATCTAAATTGCTTGCTACCTTAGCTGACATCATAAAAGGAGAATCAAAAATCATTTGCTGACAAATGTAAACTCACAAGGGATCAAGCTACAGTCTTGTTATTGGCAAGTTATCGTGGAGCTTTGCATCCTCAAAATTTCTTCTTGATGGATGGGAGCTGCAAGATTTTTTTTTAGGTTTTCCTCAGTAGGTTTTTTAACACACAGCCTTGCTTAGTCAGTGGATCTAGGGTATTTTAAAGAGACTTAAACAAGGATTTAGCTTCTGGTTACTGAAATCTGATATCTGATAAGTGCAGAGGCATTATAGACAGGCAGGAACATTCAAAGGGAGTTCCTGAGAAACACATGCACTGAGCTGCCTGTAATTTTTCAACAACTGTAGACAGCATGAGCTTAACTGAAAGCAGAAAAACCATGACTCCACAGCTCCTCACAGATTCTAGCAAATCCTTCTGAGAGGCAGAGCTTATGAGCTTGGTGTGGCTTCCTTGTAGTTCTGAGATGAGAATCTTTAGTGCCATACACCTTGGTGCTGTGCCAGCACACAGCTTAGGTCACCAGTAATTCAGACATATCTACACAGTGCTTCACTGCTTCGTGTAAACTTGCCCTTCGTGTCGCTTCTCTTACTCTCTGAATGGTGCAAATGTACAGTATAATCAGTTGCATAAAGGCAGAGGTATAAATAACAACAAGTGATTAGGAGAACACTGCAATTAATCACAAGAATGCAGGCTCAATGAACGCTTGTCATTTTTCATGAACGATACATTATAATTAGAGACACCCAAGGGGAACTGTAAGCACTTGCCAGTGCAGCGATGTCAACTACAAGAGTACTGCATGAAGAGCTTGTTCTCACGCCATTTGTTAGGCTGTTTAAGATTTCTTTGTGAGCCATGTGCCATGTTTCAGTGATGGCTAGAAAACATGGAAGAAAAGAAAGTGGAAAAAAAAGAAAGAATGAAAAATAGGTCCAGACTATTCTTTTATATTTCCGTAGAGCTGCATACGGTTCCATAGGGTCTGCAAGAACTGTGAAAGTAATGCAGAAGAAATCCCTCTGTGATATGCAAATTACAGACATGTCTCAAGGGAGGGATACAAAACTAAACACCAGCAATAGAAATGTATTTCCCCTTAAAATGACTATACTAATACTGACATCCCTAGGTTTACAGTAGGGCGAATCAGAATGCACTCCCAACATGGATGAAAAGCAGTGCCTGCACAACTCATCTCTGTGTGATGGAGTCTGATACAAACAACTTATGGTCCAAGTATTAGTTATGATCCACTTTATTTATTCTTCATGTGAAGGTTAACAGGTTTTTCCACAGAAGGTTTCTGTTTTCATTAATTTGATAAGCCATCCATTCTGTGTACCATCCATCAATGAATATTTTTTTCAGACAGTTTATTCTTCCATGGATCATTTTCCCTGATAATTTACTTGTCCACGGACTATCCACTAAATTATAGTTTACTTCAGATGTAGATTAACAATATTTTAAGTCATAGTAGCTTGCTGTTATTTTTCCAAGTGTCATTTGGGATAGATTTCAGATATTCTTGTTCACACGCAGACTTTTTCCTCTAGAGTTCCAAGATTTCTCAAGGTTTCTAGAAATTAGACTTACATAACAATAGGAAATTAGGCACAGTCAAGATGGGTTGACAAAGGCAAAGTCCTCTTTAACTAGCTTGCTACCTTCTATGATAAGGTCATCTGTCTTGTGGAGGAAGGGAAGGTGATGAATGTAGGTTTTCCGGATTTTAGTAAAGCTTTCAATGCTGTCCCTCTCAGCATTCTTCTGGACAAGCTGTGGGATGAGTGCATTCACAGTGCGCCGGGTGAAGAACTGGATCAATTGCAGAGCCCAAGCGTTGTGGCAGCTGTCTGACAACCAGTCACCAGTGGTGTTCTTCAGGCTTCAGTTCTAGGGCCACTTCTGTTCAAAATATTTATCAGTGATCTGGATGCAGGAGTTGAATGCACCACTAGCAAGTTTGCAGAGAGATCTAGACAGTTTGGAGCATTTGGCAATTATCAGTGGCATGAAATTTAACAAGAACAAATGCCAGATACTGCACCTGGTACTGAGTGATACGGGGCACAGGTATAAACGGGGACAAGAGTGGCTGGAGAGCAGCCCTGCAGAAATGATCTGGGGGAGCTGGTGGGCAACAACTCAACGGGAGTCAGCAGGGAACCCGGGCAGCCAGGGGGGCAAACCCCATCCTGGAGGGCATCAAACACAGCACAGCCAGACAGTCAAAGAGGGTGATGATCCTGCTGTATTCAGCATTGGTGCAGCCTCACTTGGAGTGTTGTGTGCAGCCCCATATTTTGAGAAGACATGAAAGTCCTTCTACAGGGAGAGTAACCAGACCCTGGAATGGGCTGCCCAGGGAGGTAGTGGATTCACTGTCCCTGGAGGCTTTTAAGATGAGACTGGATGTGGTACTTAGTGCAATGGTCTACTAACCACAGCAGTGTTGGATCAAGGGTTGAACATGATAATCTTGGAGGTCTTTTCCAACCTGGTTGATTCTATGATTCCTTGAACTTGTCCAGAGGAGGGCAACAAAGCTGGTGACAGGGCTGGAAAGCATGTCCTGAGAGGAGCAGCTGAGGTCTTCTGGCTGCCCTAGTTGGAGGGAAAGAGGCTGAGGGGTGAGCTCACTGCTCTCTGCAGGTTCCTGTGGAGAGGAAATTGAGGGGGAGGTGCTGAGCTCTTCTTCCTGGGATACAGTGACAGGGAACCTGGGAATGGTTTAGAGCTGCATCAGGTCAGGTACAGACTGGACACCAGGAAGCATTTCTTTACTGAGAGAGTGGTCAAACCCTGGAACAGGCTTTCTAGTGTTCAGTGCCCCAAGTGTTAAGTGCCTGTCACTGTTTAAGAGGCAGTTGGACAATGCCTTAATAATGTGGTTTAGCTTTTGGTCAGCTCTGAAGTGGTCAGGCAGACTAGATGGTTGTTGTAGGTCCCTTCCAACAGAAATAATGTATTCTAACAATATATATGCTGTTCTGTTACATTGCTACCATATTTGTGTGCTTATTTACTACGTACATAATATAAAAATATAATTGTGTATCTATTATTTCACAAATTTATATATATACACCTTTCTAATTTTTTATTACTAAAATCTATATAATTAGGAGAAAGTTATCAAACTTGTTTGCCTTGTTTACATTCATATGACTGTTTTCAAGCTACTATACCTTGGATGGCATTTCTAACAGACTTTCAATGGCACTTAAAAAACATCCTGACATTTCAAAAAGCAAAGAAGTAAAGCTATCTCAGGAGTTCCCATGAGATAGCTAGTGGTTTGGTTTGTTTGGTCAGACAATATCTATAAGTCTCATATACATACACTAGTGTTCAGAGGAAGCAGAAGATTGCTGAGAGACAGAAGTAAGATCTTGACAGCATGCTTAAGTGCTTTTTTCCCCTTGGAGATTACAACTTGCATAAAATGTGACACAGACTACTCTGAGCTGGCAGAGAAATTCAAGAAGGCTGGAGAATAGAAAAACAACGCTTTCAAGAGCCTTCCTGAATATTTATCTTGTTTGGGATGTATCTGAGATCATCCTAGGGGTCAAAGACTCCTGCGCATCTAATTCATAAAGTTAAACATGGTTAAGTGCTTTTTCCCTCAGAGGTTCTCTTTCTTCAATTATGTATCTGAAAGCAGCCATCAAGCATTGCCCAAAGACAGTTTTGGAAGCAGATATGAGGAACAGGAACAACACAGTAATGAGGTTTTGTTTGTGATTGAAAGGCAAGTAAAGATCATAGGTGCATACAGCACTACTTGAGAAGCATGATAGAGATGACCATGTACCATTAATCTCCCTCTCTGAATTTTAAGAGCTTCAGACACATTCATTTTCAATTTTATGGGCAGCCCAAACTGTTCGAATTTAAGCAGTAAGGTCACAAATCTCCTGCCTTTACCTCTTGGCATCCAGAGATATTCCAACTTGTCATTTAAGAGAAATCAAATCTCAAAGAGGGAAAGGAGGAAGATGGGATGTGCTATAAAGAGAAAAGTTGGATACAGGTAGTCCTCTCGGTCACAGGCTGTCACCATGACTATCCATACACTGGCAGGAGACACTGCCTGGCTATAATGACCTCAAGAAAGATTTTGGAGTGAGTCTGCAAGACAGGTATAGGTCATGCTAATGACCCAGTAGCAGGGTAATTGAATGGATAATGCAAACCATTAGGGTTTTTTATAGAAAGAGATAGATGTTGCTAATTGTCTACAACTCCACTTTTGGATAAATTTTGGACTCCTAAATACCTACTTGTAGATCAAAGGTAAAGAAAACATTTTATACCACTGAGGTAAAATAGCAGTTTTCTGTGATTTCCAGTTAATGTATTTTTTACGAAGGCATTGAACAGATTTTTCCCTCTGTGTATGTCTCTCTCCCATTTGCACACATGCGCTTCTTACATAACCTGACAATTATAAACATCCCAACAAATGGAAGATCCCAACAATACCATGGGAATGGTACAAATCTGTGCCCACCCATCTGAAGTGAGTGTTACTGTTGCTATTGTTGTTTTCTGTCCCCAAAGTGCTCTTCATCTGTGGTGGCCCTGGAGAGGAAACATGCAAATATATGCAGACCCTTAGGACCAAGACACGAATGACCATATGGCTACATTTTGTAACTAGATACTAAAATTGCTGGTTCAGAAAATCACTAGCTTCCACAGCTCTTGCATGGTTGCAGAGGAGTGTGTGACAGTGTTAGAAAGAAATGTCCAAAGACTATTCCACTGAGAAAATGCTGTCTCCATGCACTCGCTGTTGATTTACACCCCTATAACAGAGAAAAATTAGACCTAGTAAGGCAAGAACACAGTAGTAAAAACTGAAAACAGCAAAAACCAAATGACAAATCACAGAAGAGTACAAAACGTTCATGATGTAAGCGAAACAGCTGTTGTCCAGGTTATCCCTGAAGTACAGATGGCCTGAG
Organism: Pyrocephalus nanus; assembly: GCA_038380795.1. NCBI lineage: Eukaryota > Metazoa > Chordata > Aves > Passeriformes > Tyrannidae > Pyrocephalus > Pyrocephalus nanus. The sequence continues at coordinate 85,635,282 of CM076259.1, forward strand.
TTTGAATTTGAAAATAACAGAAAAAAAATTAATCCAGTACAAAAATAGTAGTGTGGATTCCTTGTGACCTTTTCCAACATTTTAAAAATTGCCCAATTTTGTAAGGTCTTTGTTACACTTCGCAGAGTGAGCATTTGATGCCCTTATTCATTCTCAGTGGCATCCAAGGAAACTCTAGGCACTAGTTAGGGCTGAAGTTGAGCCATTCATGATGCAAGTATCAATGCAGAACACTTGTGCTTTGAGTCATTTGTCTCTTTGGAATAAATATTTTTATTTCACAGCTAAACCTGTGCCCAAAGGAGAGACAGTACAAGATTTCCCTCACAAGGGTCTTCTTTTTTCTGTGAAGTGGGGCTGTGTAACAGTGACTTACTTCGATTTCTCATTGCTCAGCTAGGATAGCAATCATCTCTACCTTTATTTTCTTGCTCTTGCTGGTATTGTCAGGGAGGAAGGTGATTTATTCATTTTTTTGTTATTCTCTTCAACAGTCTGGAGAATGGACAGTTAACTGCAACAGGTTACCCAAGATTTGTGAAACATAATGTGCTGCTTCTGAGTTTCAGGTCACATATGCTGTCTCAGCAAGGTCTCTCCCTGTCTGAGTTGGGGGGAAGGAATCACTTCTCTGCCTTCAATGACTCACAGAGGAGTTAAATTGAACAGCTTAGATCAGATCACTAATGTGTAGTTAGCACATCCCAATGCTTGGTACAGAATGGGAAAATGGCTTGTAAACAGCCTGGCTCTGCCTCATCTTCAGGCACAAGAATCTTCCTGTAAATACCTTTCCAAAATATGTTAAAAAATGGATTTATCTTTAAATCTTAGGATCAGCTGCTAGTACTCTATCTCTCAGATCAAGACAGAGGCTGAGCACATGCTTGCTTGCTCCTCAGCTGACTCAGATGGAGGGGATACACAGGTTCACCCTGGGGCTCAAGATGCTTTATAGCCAAAGTCTCGCCAAGATACTCTCTCCCCTGATACTTGCTACTCCCCTTGGAGAGAAGGAAGGACAAGGGGAAGGTTCAACCAGTAATTCCTGGGACTCTACTTAGGTGCTCATGCTGCTTTTCTAGGCACTGTGCCTGACCTGCAGAGGTAGACTTCCTCTCAAAGAACAATTTGAAGCACATCAGTGACTCTCCTGGTTTGTTTTCTTTCTTTTAATTTTTTTTTTCCCCAGATATTCCTTATCTATTTTGTTTTCTTCCAAGGAATCTAGGCTTCAGACTTGGACACATGATGGTAGTTATTTATGTTTCTGAAGGTCACCTCAGGAACCCACTGATTAAAGATGATCTATCAGTTTCATAAACACATTCCAGTCCCATCTGTATCCAGAGAATATCTGTGCCTGCAGTCATAGATGGAAATCCAGTAATTATTTATCTAATAAGTTGTGAGGCCATAAAGGCTAGAATACATCTTACTACAGAGGAGACAAAAGCTTTTATTTAATAAAAGCAATTGCAAGATTTGACTGTGTGCAATATTAAAAACATAAAGAAGCCATCTGTCTTTTCTTCATGAAGAATGATTTTGTGTGCCATGCAGTCATTAATGATGCATACTGGAAGAGTTTGCTATATTTATTTGAAGTGAAGCTAGCGCTGTGCCTAATGGAACACCAATTAGGGTTCCTAGAAGTCAAAATGCTGTGGAAATAGATAAATGAGTTACCTAGCTATGAAAGAAATGTTATCGCATTCATGCATTCCCAATATAGAGCAACACAGACAGCAGAATACGAAAGCAATATTTTTTGAGAAAATTTTCTATGCCCTCCCTCTTCATATGTCTGCTTTTAGCATAGGTACACAGATGCCATTCACAGATATTCTATATAAATCAGGAAGTAGTGCTCCACTTATAGTTTACTTGAGAAAGCCAATGAAACAATGTTTCATTGTACATAAGCTTACCTACATACATACACAAACTCTGTATATAGGCTCTGAAGAGATTAAATTCACGCATGTGAAAAACTGAGCTATAAACACTCAGTTAAAGCAAAATCTATAAACTGTTTAAAGGGCATTAGTGCTCCCAAGTCTCACAGTAAAAATAGATGTCATTATGCAGCTCTCTATATACTGCTTCTCATTAACTTCAGCACTGGCTTACATGGAACTTGTGAAGCTAAAATCACACTACTATCATTGCCAAAAAAAGCACTCATGAGCTGGGAAAACTCAAATTTTTCTTGAATAATCAAATGTAACACCTCTCTACTGTGTATGCCTTATGAGAGCATCTTTACATGTTCTGATACTACTTTTCCATAAGGCACTGGTAACATTTAATATATGTGTCATCAAAGATTGATTTGCACCTGATTTTGACACTGTTTATCTCTGAAATCATTATGTCTTCAAACAGCATTATTTCAATTATTTTTACAGTACTTTTGCATAAGGTCTTCCTAGCTTACAATATAAAAAACAAACAAACAAAACCACAAATGGAAGAGGAACCCAGGGCTCCATCCTTTTTGATGCAGGTTTGGGCAATCCACAGGGTTGGCATTTTAATTGTTGTGCCTGAGTCAGGCAGGAACCCACACAGCAGCAAAGGTGCCATGTGCCCACCTGCAGGAGCCTCCCCAAGACCTGCACTCTACTGTTGCATTTCACAGCTGAATATTGACAACTGAAGAAAACCGGCATTCAGAGTTTGGGGACATAATTCTCCATCTCCTTCCATATGTCAACCCAAACCCTAAAACTATCAACTATGTTTTTGTTTTCAAAAGCAGGCTGTCTATGCACTATCTTCATCTCTACCTCGTCTTCCTCATCCCTACCTCCTATTCCCTTTCCCCATAGCAGCCACAGTCCATTCAGCAACCACAATGCTGAATTGGTCTCCATTTCTGTGAGCTCCCCTTCCCTCTTCCCATCTTCTTACTCTGAGACACTCTGTCTCCTGCTCTGGGCAGTTGGCCTTCTCTGCCCCAGACCCTCTTACCAGCTTTGGGGACTCCTAGGCTTGGACCTCAACTTTCTCATCAGGCTTAATATCTCTAACCAACTTTAACTGAGTTTATAGGTATACCCAGAGGGCTCTAAATCTTGTACTTTATGGAGACCGCTTAAGAAAACCATGGTGTGGAGTTTTTCCTCAGAAAACAAACCTCCAACCAATGTGATAAAGCCATGAGAGCTTCATGAGAGCATGGAAAACTATACATTGCTGAAGGCCTCCAAAAGTCACTAATACTCAGTAAAACAGACCACACTGAAGAATTTTGTCAGCTATCAAATACACTCCCTCTCCATCAGAGGAAAAAACTCGCCTTGCAGACAGGATGACAGGGTCTTCCCCCACACTTCACTTGCCTCTTGGACAGAGTTTTGGAGAACATATAACCATTCAGCTGAGACAAAGAAGAAGAAAGGAATTGCTTTAAGAAGAAAAGAGCTACAGTAACTCTAGAGGACTCAGTATAATGTGAGGAAGGGCTCACATTTGATTTCTTGTTTCTAGTGGTGTTTGCAAAGCCTTAGCAGAGTCTGTTGTGCCACCAGCAGTTACTCATCCTATTGATGAAAAACGGGGCTCTCATTCCTTGGAAGCACGTAAAGTCTTAAAAAACAGAGCTATAACTCCTTAATCTCTTGCTTGTTTCCTCATTAATTTCTGAGGAAGAAAAGAGTTTCCGGTTTAATTTATGAAAGGAGTGAAAGAAAGAAAAAAAATAGAAAGATAATAATAGGGAATAATGCCCCTTCATTTCAGAAGGAGCTGTGGACTAAAAGGAACAAGATTTATGAAATTCTCCTACTTCTTTCTTTAAAAAATCTCTTCTGATGCCCTGCTGATGTACTCCTGTTGAATTACTGCTCTATCATTGATGGTGTTCGAGCTGGACTGACAGGAGAAGAGGAATTTGAAATAGGAGAAGGCAAAGAATGGATATATGAGGCTGACTCCAGCAGGGGCTCAGAGAAGAGCTGAGCCATAGGATCATGACTCTTGGTGCTAACTGATAAACCAGGAAGAAATAGCAGCCCAGAAATGGGTCTCTCTTCTTTTGTTTGGCTCAAAAGCTTGGAAGCATGACAGAAATCATGTCTTTCAGACATAAGGAGAGACAGATTTTGAATTTCAGGGTAGACAGAATACGTGTTCAGGACTAATTTAGTTACAGTCAGACTCCATGAATGAGACAAGAGTCCTGAGGCTGAACAGAGAGAGGCAGCAAAAGAGATAGTATCTATCCTTTTGAAATGGAAGCTATGCTTGGATTTTTAACCTCTTTAACCTGTGACAATTGAAGGTCAGATCTTTTTCTTGCATTCCTTGGATTGTTCCAGGAAAAATACAATCTTCTCCTTAACCTGAAGAAACCTTTAACTGGTATATGTATCCATTTCCAGAGATTTTGCCTAGAGGCTATTTCTTGTGAATGGTGCAACACTGAATTTCATGCTTACTTCGGCTCACCAGTGTGGCTGTGTCCCACTGTCTAGTGCCATTACTTATTTCAGAGTATCCAGATACGCTGCTCTTTTTATTACCAATGATACCAGAGCAAGAATGGCTTGGAGGTCATGTTAAATCTAAACAAATATACTGGGGGCTGCCACCTCCTGCTATCACTCTCTGGCCTAAGAAGGAGTAGTGTGGTAAAGGCAGAACTTTATGGAAAACCTAGTTGGGAAGACATAGAGGAGCAGCCTGGGCTCCTGAGTGTGTGTCACTCTGGCTGATATGTGCAATGCTTTGGGAATTAGTTTTGTCTTTTTCTCAAAAATGATAGAGTTTCTTTTGCTATTATTTTCTTTCCTTTTTTTTTCCTTTTTTTTTTTTTTAATCACTCTTCTCTTTTTTCTTCTTTTCTCATGTCACTGAGACTATGATACTCATTTCAATGTGATTCACAACAAGTGTAGTCTTCAACCTCTGTTACTTTGTTGTATGGCTTTTCAGGAAGATTCCATTAAAGTTTTCTAAGGACTTTGAAGAAATTAATGCTCAAATATTATAGATTCAGCAGAAGCTTAATGCATCTCCACATTAGAGTCTCCCTGCTCCTAACTGGTGGACATTAGAAGAGTATATTTCAAGACTTTCCTTTTCCATGATACATCTTTCGGTGTGCTTCTACTTTAGTCCAAAATGTTTTCTGTTAATATGATATATGGCTAATTTTTTTCAGTTTGTGATGTACCTCATTTGGTGAAACCTTATCAGCATAAGTGTAGATAAGTTTCCACTGAATGCCCAGAAATGGATGATCAGTCTAAAGTATCAGACTCAGTCCTCAGCATAAAATACCTGATGGTCCTGGAACTCAGACAATATGATATGGTCTCATCTGAAATCTGATTAATAAGCTTGATGTCCCTATGAGCTGGAGGCTTGAACTTAACAATGACTGGGAGAGGCAGCTAGAAGTGAAGTGAAGCAAAGCATGATCTGACCCTGAAGGGCACTATTAAGTATTTTGGTTTGTTTCCATGAACATCAGAATGACAAGATTAAATATTTTTATTAACCTTGCTTTTGGCTTTGGTCCAAACTTTTTTTTCTCTTTTACAAGCAGACTTGCTCTTCATCCATGCTCTTCCAACAGATGTCTCTCCCCTGACCTTTCCCAAGCTGAAGTAACTTTAGCCAAGGTACAAAAGTCTACCTCAGCAAACAACTTGCACTGCTAAAAATAATCTCCCCTATGCACTGAGCAGAAAGGCAAAGACTATACAGAATTTGTACATATTGATCCTATCATTCACACGTCAGAAGTAATTGCTCCCTCCAAGCATGTTTATAGATCTATATTAACTCCTGATTTCCTCACAGCATGTCAGGACTGAACAAAATCTTCCATAAAGCGGTGTGATTTCTGGAGCACGTGGAGACAACATCATTAGTTTCTGTAGCAGGTCTGTCAGAAGCTGACCATATGGGACAGATTCTTCTCATAATCAGTGTTGACACAAAACTTCACAAGGAGCTGGAGGTGCAGGAGGGACCCTGGGGATGTGCTTCTCTGGGCTCTCACAGGGCTACCAACGTGCTAAGCATGGCAGTTTGCCTTGAAGAGTTTTCACCCCCTGTATTTCAAGCAAGTTTTCACCCCCTGTATTTTTTCTTCAGGGAATTATGAGCCTAACCTCTCTTCCCTCAGTTATGCTCCAAGTTCAGCTGCGGTTTGCTGTGAGGTTTAGAAACAGCTGGAAATCTGGAAACTGACTTTTTTTCAAAATCTGTGGAGACTTGATGAATAATTGAACATTAGTCTCATCTGGTTGACTTATGTGTAAGGCAAAAAGTCACCTGGTCTGTCTGTTCCCCACACTGAACTGAAACACAGTTTTCTGACACTTCCACTGTGGCTGACAAGATCAGTCCATGACCTGTTGCAATTAACTAGTAGTGTTTATAGTGCATAAAGAGCCAACTGTTCTAATGAGTATAAAGCGAAGTGCTGTTTCTCAGCAATTATATCTCTAAAACCTCTTCCATTCACAGAATCACAGAATATTCTGAGTTGAAAGGGACCCACAAGGTTCATAAAATCCAACTTAAGTGAATAGCCCATATAGGGTTTGAACCCACAACCTTGATGTTATTAGCACCAGGTTCTAACCAACTGAGCTAATCTCAGGGTCAAAATTCCTTCTCCAGTGTCTCGACATGTCTAAGCCACCCAAACCTCTTACTGGTGGAAATGTGGAGAAATTAGTCTCAAAGTCCAGCTCACTCTGGCTATGTCTGCAGAGCTGGATAAAAGCTGGGCAAAGACTGATTCCTGGTACCACAACCAAATAAAAGGTTTATAGTGCCCTTAAAGAAAACTTGTGTTGAAGGAAGATAGTCCAAGGACATCAAAACAGAGTTAGGGAAGGAGCTAATAGTTAAACAAAAAGCTTCAGAAAATATTAATTTAAATTAACTCCTTCTCACTGTACCCATTTTTCAAATACCTGTGACAAAAAGAATCCTGTTCTCCAGCTTTGGCAAAACACCTGGTTCTCCTTGGTAATGCAAGACTATGCTCCTCTCTCCCCCAGCATGCCCAAAGCCACAACAACAAAGCCTCTTTTAAACCCACTGAAAACATATCCTTTGGCACGTTTGTTGTAACTCACTGAATCAGCCTTTCTCATGGAGCATAGTACCTGACATGTCGATGTGACAGGCAGCAATTAGACAACACCAAGACAACGGCCAAAAGTGCTGCCAGCGACTGTGTGGCCACCGAGGATACACATTGTTTAATCAGCAATCACAAAGCAACAGCACCTTGAACATTTGAAAATATTCATAGGTGTCTACTTAGTTCCAGAAATGCTTATGTGCCATGATCAAATTTCAAGTCTCAGCTGAGCTCCTGGGTTGGGTTTGGCTGCAGCTTATAAGGTAGGATGGAGAATAAAGAATTTATTTGGTTTTGGAACACAAAACATTTACTGCTGAATTCAGAGCTGCCATGGCTGACTGGGAGCACTGACAAGTGGAGAGCCACAGGAGGTGAGATGACAGGTGTCCCAGTGGTTCAGTAGCAGCCTGTGTACTTTCACAGAATCACAGAGTCACAGAATAGTCAAGGTGGGAAGGGACTTCTGGAGATCATCTAGTCCAAGTTCCCTGCCAAGGCATGGTCACCTAGAGCAGGTTGCACATGACCACATCCCAAGTGGGACTTCCTGCTGTTGCTTTTAACAAGACGCCTGTAGGAAAGCCACAGAGCCAGGAAGACACAAAATAAATAATAAGAGACATCAAGAGATCCAGATTCAGGGGCAGGTAACCCAACAAATTACCCCTGGCCATGTCAGTTGCAGAATTAATTAACCTTAAGCAATTCTAGTCACTGAGTGTAGGAGCAGGGAGGAGTTTGCATTTTTGTCTGTGTCTGAGGCTCTGTAAATGTAAAATAAATGTAAGTGAATAGTCAAAATATTAATGATAAATTATATTGGAGGGCTTTAGAGGAGTGTCCACTATTGCTGTTTCCAAAGAGATCATGGAACTGGTCTAAAAAGAAACACTTGTTGACCCCAAGTCCACCAAATTTTGCCCCATCAAGATAATCAGTGACAAACAATTCCTCCCTCAAGAAGTGCAGCCTTGGTGTGGTGAATTCACACCACAATACTTGTTAAGATCTTGAAGTAAGGGAATTGTGCTAAAATTTTGTATGATGTATTGTATAAAATTAATTATTTCCGAACATAGAGGAAAACCAAAAAGACCAAATGATCTCATACTTCTGTATTGTATGTTAATTACCTTTCTCTGTTTTCTTGGATTTTGGTATGCTAGCAATGTTATAAGGGTGAAGGTGGCCCTTCTGACAGGAGGCTTAAAAGGACAGACAGATGGAGAAAATGACCAAAAATGCAGAAAAAGGATAAAATATGTAGTAGTTTAGGTATGCCTGTCATCACTGAAGGTTCTCAGATATCCCCACTTTCAATCACAATGCCACTACAAGCCAGAACAGCTCCGAATATGCGAAGGATGTCCTTGTGAATTAAACGGTCGGGAGAAAACTGGTGAATGCATTAGAGTGCCAAGTACATAGATGAGCTTTGAAACTGCTTAGTGCTTACTAAGTAAAGAACTGTGTAAAGCAGTGGGGCAGAGTATGTATTTTATGTGAAGAACACAGGGCTAGGAGACCTGGGAGCCTGGCATCTGCTGGCTTCAGTTGTAATGGTAATTGCTCTGGCAGCCATCCACCAAATGTGCTGTCTTGCTGCTTACTACATTTACCAAACAAAGCAAATATGACTGGTGGTTATGGTGTTGTTTTTGTGACGGGGGAACTTAGGCAGGCACAAAAGGAGATGACAAAGTTTTGGCCTAGAAAACCATAGAAGTGCAGAATGGATGCCCCTGTACAGCAGCACACGCTGTCCTGAGGAGGAGACATCACGGGGATGAGACATGAAAATGGTTTGTGAACATCAACAAAGACACAGGCTAAATATAGAAGGAATAGGAACTATCATGGCTCAGACTGAAGTCCAACAAGTCCAGGAATTTTACGCCACAGGTATTAAAAAGCAGAAGAACAAGGAATGCAGGTAGGTATCTTTCCAGAAGAATCTCCAACAACCTGAGGCACGTTGGAACCATCCTGAGTGAAATGGTGCCTGTATGTGCAAGAGACTTTAGGGACTTTTACAGCACTAATTTTTCCCAGCTGCTTTCAGGGTCAAAGTAATATTAAAGTATTTATAATAAAATAATAAAATAGTTTGGATTGGAAGAGACCTTTAAAGCTCATGTGTTCCAGCCCCTCTTAATAAGCAGGGAAATCTTCAAATAGATCAAGTTACTCAAGTTACTTTGTCCAGTCTGATCTTTGCAGGGATGGGGCATCTCCCACCTCTCTGGGCAACCTGTGCTGGTGTTTTGCCACCCTCACCATAAAAAAATTCTTCCCTGTATCTAGTCTGAATCTATCCTGTTTTAGTTTAAAACTATCACCCCTTGTCCTGTTGCTACAGACCCTACTAAAAAGTCTCTCTCCATCTTTTTTATGCCCTTTTAAGCCCTCCATAAGTGTGGAAAAGCTGCTCTAAGGTTTCCCTAGACCCTTCTCTTCTCCAGGCTGAACAATCCTCATCCTATCTTCATCAGAGAGCTGTTCCAGTCTTCTGATCATCTGCATGGCACCCTTTGGACTTGCACCAGCAGGTCCCCATCCTTCTTATGTTGGGGATCCCAGGGCTGGATGCAGTACTCATGAAGTCTCATGAGAATGGAGTAAAGGGGCAAAATCCCCTCCCTCAACCTCCTGCTCACACTGCTTTTTGATGTATCCAAGGATACGATTTGCTTTCTGGGATGCAAGTACCTGAACACCTTTTCATCCACTGGAACACCCAAGTCATTCTCTGCAGTGCTGCTCTCAATCCATTCATCTCCCAACCTATATTGATCATGGGGATTGCCTGGATACAGGACTACACACTTGGATTTTGAGATGTTTTCCGTCTGCCCAGCATATATTTTTCCAGGGTGGTTGTACTTAAACTGCATGCAGCACAAGAGAGAGAGCTAAGTGAAATACCGTGGTGTGCCATGGAGCCTTTATGACTATTTCAGGCTGCATTAGAACTGTTACCACATTTGAAAAGGCTGAACTTTGAGGATAAGTACATCCTGAAGCATTGCACATTAGGATTTATTTATAACTTCTGCAGATTGGTACTATGATAAATGTGTGACTGCTGGAAAGAGCTGAGGTAGGCAGAGGTATTTTCTGTATCTGTCTCCCGAAGAAAATCTTGTGCATGTCTTCGTACATGATTAATTGCTATTGCTTGAGCTCTTATAGAAGACCTATAGCTGGAAAACTGTGAGGTTATTGCATTTCAATTTAATTCTACCTCAAAATCCTACAGTTCCATGGAAAGTACCACACAACTTATCTGAGGCTCCACAAGTCTAGATTTCTTTTGGTTCGCTTAGCCTCTGATAAGTATAAATTTGAAACTAACAAAGATAAGTGTGTTTGAGCAGTTTGGGAGGATGGAGAAAGAGGAATAAATAAAGAACAGTGTTTATATCTTTAAAGACCACAGACAGAGTCACTTTGTTTTTTACTTGAAATAGGAGTTTGTTCTCCCTCAATAGTGCTGAGGACTAGCAGGCTAATTTTTGAATCAAATGTGCCTTTGTTACACTGATGACTGCTGTCTTCCTGGGCCAGCACAATGCATCGTATTTTCACACTATTTACCCAGAGTAACTGCAGGTCCTTTTCTCGAGTCTTCTGGCCACAAGAAGATACATACAATTTATGGTCAAAAGGTAAGCCTGATGGTTTTCTGATATCTGGTCCTCTATATTCTCACTGATCAGACCAACTCTGCTTGTGCATCTCAGGGAACTACTTGTGCTATTACAGAATGACAAAATCATCAGGGTTGGAAGAGACCTTCAAGATCATCCAGTCCAACACTTTGTATTGTTGATAGATGACTAATATAATTTATTCCAGGCGTTTTCTTCTCTCCCACACTTTTTAAGTCTCTTATCAGGAACAAGAAACTTGGTTTTCATAACTTCTCAACAATATGCTCCAACATTTCATCAGACAGACATATCTTAAACTTGACAGCCAGGCACAGAGGTGTTGTGGAAGCAGGTGCTGTGGAAATACACCCAAGCTGACACTGAGCAGCTGCTTTGCTGATGGTTTACATTGACGCCTTCCTGCCCAAGACCAGAAAAAGACTCTTCCCACACATGGAATAAAGACCCCCATCCATGCAACCCTCCCTAAGGAATAAGGTTACTGGGTTATGAAATGTGCTTTTAGTTAGTTTTGGCTCCCATTTCTCATCCCTCAACATTTCAATCTACTACAAGAAGGCAAGAACTTACTTAGTAATTTACTTATAGACATTCATCCTCTCTCTGTCTGTTATCCTGGAGGAAAACTCGTGTGTTGATAAAACAGCCCTGAATCTTTCTCTGTTTCTCAATAAAATTTATCAGTCAATGCATATTGTAGTAAAATTTAGATCTGCCGTGGTAAATGGAGTACCCTTGGGTAAATGCATATCTATGTGGCTAATTAGTTAAACTCCTGTCTCCTTCTGCAGTGATGAGATAATTTCTCTTTGTTAAGGGAAATCCAAACACCAAATAGCATTGGCACTTCTCTTATGTAGGGGCAGGAATTTTTTACGCCTCTTCTGGTTTGATGGGGAGTAGGAAAGAAGGAGATCCTTCTGTTTGGTTGTGACCGTTTTATGTTTAATTTCCATAGATTTAAGAGTAAAATAAATGCTATAATACGCTATCATGGTTGTTTAAATCATGTGCTTGAACTAGATATGTAAAAGGAACTGCCTTTTCTCCATGTATGTGGAATGAACACAAGTTCGGTAACTGGTATTCTGATAGAGCTTAGGCTGTCCCATATTCTACACTAATTTGGTCTGTAAGAGATATTTCTGGAATTCAATGCCAACTTGAAATAGTGATTTATTTCATATTCCAGTCATCTGGGCTTTGCTTGTTTGAGTTTTGTTATGTTATTTTTAATGCAGATTTACTTCCAGAAAACATAAAACATTCAAATGCCCAAGTCAAGAAGCACTTAGATGGGGACCAGTAACAGCTCTGAGACTAGGCTTTCTAGGGTATAGAGAGAAGAACCCCAGATTCTTCCTATAACACAACTCAAATCTCATTCTGCAAGGCCTGGAGACACCTGATATTTACAATTAAGAGAGATATTTCAAGTTTTTATGGGAGCTCTTTTTGTGAGGTTTTGCTTATAACTGTCACATTTTCCTTTAGAAACGAAAAAGAAGTTTTTGTAGTTTGAAAATGGCTCAAGGTTACCTGAAACCTGCAATTCCAATGAAGATGCAGCATTACAGATACATCATGGTAAGTGGTAAATTTCTTTACAATCAAGGTTGATTAATTTTGCTGTTCATAATGAAGTACAACTAAATAGAGTATCTCATCCTGTTGAAATAACTTGTTTTGCCCATGGATGAAGCAATTTTTTGATCCACACCTGGAAAATTTTCAAAATGTGTTTATTAACCACTTTTCAAGATACAAAAAATTTAAAATAAACCAAGAGTAATATGAAGACAATGCAAAAGCAGACTCAATCACCCTCTACTTCTGGGAAATTCAAAACAGATGTTTTACCTACTCTTAAAATATTTCACATAGAACTCAACCATACCACATGACAATAAACCCCATATTAGTGCTGGTTGGCTTAAGAGAATGAAGTATTTTAAAATGGCATGATTTTATTAGCAAAAATAAATTTGGATGAGTTGCTAGTTTATTCAGATATTGTATAATAATGTACATATCCTGAAGATCAGATTGTATTACATATGTTCCAAATAAGCTGAATACACCCTGGCAATATCACGATCTGGAGAGTTCACTGAATTAAGCTTGTAGATACTGTTAGATTCCAAATTTAAATTAGGAAAAGTTACAAAAGATATACAAAACAAACTTTTTGGAATTAAAGCACTCACTAAGCTTTTTTTTTTTTTTTTTTTTTTTTTTTTTTTTTTTTTTTTTATCTAATAGAGAAAACTAAAGGTTACTGCAATAAATAAAATATGTTGTCCTTAAAAAATCCAAATGGTCCTTATTACCTCATTAGTGTCCACATGGTTTTCATTCTCATAGACTATTTCTTTAACGCTGTGGGATCTCATCTGCTGATCAGCAAATTTGACTACATTCAGTGAAATACCATCATATTTGGAATAAATTCTCCTCAGGTCATGAAGAAAATGCATTTAGCTTCTACTGTACTGATTCTCCAGAGAACGCTCATGGCAAAGCCAGCATCTCATTCACCAATTTAAACTTCTCACTTCAGCATGCAGGATTTTTTCTACATAGGTTTTAGTTTTTATTTTTCAGTCTTTTGGGGGTCAGAAGCTGCTCCCACAGATTATTCATGTTAGAGATTATTCACATAGGGACAGGACTGTTGTAATCGAGGCTTTTGATACAATAGCTCCAGCTTCACTCTGACACAGTCCTAGAAGATGATCCAGCCACCTGCATGTAGACATCATTACATTTAGGGTGATGGTTTTATCTAGGCAGGGGTGAGAGAAGGAATTTAGTGTCACATACATTTGAATTTATGTTCTTGCTAAAGCTGATGGTAGGATCTTTATTTGCCCCAAAGTCCACTCACAAGTCAGAATTCATTTATAGAAATACAATATTGCAGGGACAAATGTAGTAACGTCCTGCATAACCAGGGGAACTCTGTAAGCTTGACTGAATAGCATATGATTGGCATGACCTCAGAAAGCCTGCTTAACTCACATGGGCAGTAAATTCCTGACACTGGAGGCAGCCTAAAGCCATCAGCCAACCATCTGGCTTGGTGAGTCTTGGAAGATAAAGCTGTCCCCATGATCTTTTCTGATTTCTTACAGAAACTTCAGTTAAGCTATTGGGAGGTGGAAAATACTTGAGCCAGCATTTTATTTCATTCAGCTCTCACTCCTTTTGGATGGCAGGAAACAGTCTCTAATCCTTCTTTTATTTGTTGTTCTCACCATTAACTCCAGAACCATCCTCAATCTGGCTATTAGCTGCAAAGGCTGATTGTGTCCCTGTTCCATTCAGCAGAACTCCAGGCTCACAGAAGATGGTGCAGCAGTTTCTGAGAGCTTCAGTTTCATTGGACAGGCTTTGGGCAGTGCTAAAGGAGATGAAAGGGGTGATGGCATCAAATAGGGATGCAACGGTGGTGACAAATTAATTTTTGTGTGTCCTTGGACTAAGGCAAATTAAAGGCTTTTTTTAACACAAAATCCACATGCTATTGTTTCCTAAATGTCACTTTATTGAAAATACAATATTGCACAGACCTACGTATATTGTTTCAGAAGGACAGAGGCAGCTTGTGCATCACCAAACTTTATTTGCAATCTGATCATGGTTTTCATGTAAATGGCATTCTCTTAGCAATCATCAGTTTGGTTAAAGCTGAGAGAAAATTTTCTTGCCAAGCTTTCTCAGCGTGCTGTCTCCCCCCTTACCTCACTTGTCTGCCTTATGCTCTGCTTTATCATAGCGCCTGATTCACTGTGCAGACTGGATGGGAAATGACAGAGCCTCAGCCATAAGCTTGCTCAGCTGCAGTGACATTTCCTGTGAATGACCATAATGCAAGTGGCATTTACACAACAGCATTTTGAAGATGAAACAAATAATGTTGTGCTGTCAAACAACCTTTTTTTCCTGCATTAAAGAAGGTTGGACAGTTTCCATTCACTATGTGACTATCAAAATACTCCTATTTAGAGTCAAAACATCTGCTGCCTTTATATTGCTTGATTTTGTGATCTACTTAGCCCTGTCTGATTAAGTGCTTGTTGGAAGCTGATGTTGAAAGCGATGAGTTTCTATCACATCATCCCCCACTCTGAGATTCAGAGACACAATATTTCTATTTCCTGGAAGGAAGAGGGAATAAAGTATGTTGGTCTGAGCTGGGTTCAGGACTGTACCTAACCCAGAGGTATTCGGTCTCTTGCTCTCACAGACCATAGTCAAGAGCAAGCTGAGATGGTTCCTGTGGCTCAGACCACAGACCACAACAAATATATGCTGCCTGTACTTTTACATTCAGAGGGATGGCTACATTAATGAATTCTTGCCTGAAGGTGAGCATTTCAACACCATCTTGGATTCACTGCAGGTGTGACTTGGCCTACATTAAACCTTGCATCCAACTTCTTGTCCAGTTTCCATGGAAAAGAAATCCAAGTGCTCACTCAGACCGGGAAAAAATGATCCAAACACACCTCGATGTAAAAGTTTGGGATTCAGGAATAGTCTGCCTCAGGCCTTATGTATATGGGGAAAAAAAAGGTATCCTACTATCAAAGTAACCTCTGGATCCACTTCTGTAGGCTTAATTCTTGCTGCAGTGATTTAGCCAAGTTTTATAGCAAACATGTCACTATTAGACCGAAGTAATTAGAGGGCTTGGAGCTGCTGCTGTAAATAGAATTTTATTCCAACCCTTTTTCCCACTACACTAACCCTTGTAGAAGGTTTTATCAATCATTTTCTATGACAGTCTCTAATTCTCAGCTTCCTTAATCACTGCTTTATATCATTTCTTGTCATGTAACTAATTAAGACACGACATGAGCAAGACAGAGGCCTATAACTTGAACATGTGTTTAGCAGAAAAGTGTTTGCTCAGTTAGAGCCTTAGCTTCTTGATTACTTACTTTATATAATCTAGAGGGAGTATTGCCCCAACTATAGTTCTAGGCAGGGATGTATGGTGGGGTCTCTCTCTATGAAAACAGAGACTCACAAGTTCACCTACACCTGAGCTCTTTCCAAATCTTAATGCTGCACCAGTTCAGTTCCTCAGGCTGAAACCTTCTGAAGGGATTTATTTTCAGATACATCAAGTCTTCACTGTTTTCAGCTAGGGCATTTAGAATAGATCAAAATGCTGTATCTCCTACTGCTAAAGTGCTAGTTACAGCTCTAGTTCCAGCTCTTTAAACAGATCTGACTGTCTGGGTTATTCCATTTTATTAAACTTAAGGGATGGGCATATGATAAAAAAAAACTTAATTAGTTCCTGGCAGAACTGACAAAGAAGAATGGTGATGGGATCACTGAGTATCTTGTGTCCCCCCCTGCCCCAACAAATGTTCTTAGTGCTGCTGGGTGATTTGACATCTGTGTTGCTTGTGTAATCATAAAATTTTATGCTAAATACCTGTTTATGTATTATCTAGCCCTCATTGTCATAATATTAATGCCCCTCACAGCAGTATATTCCCATCTCCACCCTTACAGTGTCTGATGGTTAAATGAGGATGGTCTAAATAAGGATGTTTTGCAGCTTGGACTAAGTAACTCTAATAAAAGATTCAATTTCAGCTGTTGCAAGTACTTATCCAACATTGCTTATACCATTCAAGAAAGTATACTACTATAGTTATATTCTCATTTATGCTTATGTCAGCATATCTATATGTTGATTTCAAAGAATCCCACAGACATCTCACAGTAATGCACAATGGTTAGAAAGTCCAGTCATGGAAGAGGACTATGTCTACTAAGACTGGGAAATACAAGCACAGATAAAAAAAAATTAATCCTTTCCCCAATGTTCACACTACATGTATAAAACCAGCAAGCATAACAGGTAAATGAGAGTGCTGAGAGTGCTGTACTGCAAAAACACTGGAGGTATTGGCTCCAGCACATCAGCAGTCTAGGTGTTGCCAGGGTCTTTGCTATCTTCACAGAGAAAGAGGAGAGACTGAAGGACAATCTTCACATAACTTTGCAAAGATTTACAGAGGACTCTGTGGGAAATGCAGGTGATGCATAGACTGGAAAGACTTGCGAGAAATCGTTTTGATAGTGAACAGAACTGAAGTGTTAAGATCCTTGAATGAGACCACAAGTAGCCTGTGTCTGATGGAATAGAACAGAAAAAAAGACACTGAAAAGTTTCTAAAACAAGAGTATTATGATCAAAATTAATGACTCATAGAACAGCACTTTGCAGCAGTGGTTTGAATGGATATGCAAAGAGAGGGATTTGCTAAAGCAGAAGAAAACAATTTTGTACTATTAAAGATGTAAGATAGTGAAAGCCTGGATGAGTCATACTGCGTAAAGGAACTTTAGCAGAAGGAATCAACAATATCGAGCCATGGCCTGAAATGCAAAAAGCTAGAAAATGAAAACACTACAACTGAAAGATGAGCTGGTGAGATAGTAGGGGTGGTGATAATAAGTCAGAGAAACATTGTCATGGAGGAAAGAGGTGTGGATCCATATCTTTTTCAGTCTAATAATCAGCGTAGTGGCTGGAGGTTCTAGATACAAGCTTCAGTCTGCAAATAATGTGCTAACTACCTATGTCACACATCTCCTTCCACAGAGAAGAGGCCAGCTGTGCACTTGTGGATAGTTGTAAAGGCATTTATTCCAGGTGTTGTATAACAGACAACTGTACAAAAAAGGTCAGGTTTTGATAAAATATATGCATATTCCTGTCACTGTGTTTGTGCCTGGGATGTTATCAGGATGTGGACATAGTCTATTAGAGCTTATTCACAAAGGAGCACACCGAGACATCTAATTATCCTAATGTTTGGTGAAGTGTAGATTTGTACTTCCTTATGCAGAAATACAGAGAACAGGCCAGCTACAGAAATTAAAGGGGAATTGGAAGCAGAATAATTTCCTCAGATGGAGATCATATTAGCGCTATTGCAGTAGTATTGATGGAGTGAGGTAGAAGAAGGGTAATTAGTAGATCAAGAAGCAATTCAGCATATGGTAGAGTCTCTGCAGAGTACTGGCCTCAGCTGAGGAACTTACATTGCTCACCCATGGAAATTGTGCTGTGGAGAGCAAACTCCACAGCTGGTTCTGGCCTGAGGAATATGTTAGTAAGTAGGAATGGAGAGAGAGTGAAGTGAGTACCATAGACACAGGGGGAAGAGAACAAGAAGAGCTTGGGCATACAAATCTCTGAATAGCAGGCAGGTATAACACCCAGAGTATGATCTAAGGAGCAGCCTGAAAAATTTATCTGGAAAAGGTACCAACTCATGGACAGGAAAACTACCAACTCATGAACAGCAGCAAAGAGCTGTGACAAAGCCTCTTTCTATGACACTGTTATTGGTGGTTACTGGTACAATTACCACTGTCAGCAAACTGATTAGTTAAAAAAATCCCTCCTCTGTGAGAAGAAGAGTTGCTAAGAATTGAAGGCCTTTTGACCAAATCTCCGCCTTACTGGTTACAATTGATGAGCAAGGGGTAGAAGGGTTATTTACTACCTTTTCCCCCTCCTCTTCCTCCTCACAGAGTTGTAAGTCTCAACACCTTTCATGCTCACCAGATATTTTAGTGGAAGGCAGGTCTGCAAATGTATGTAACCTTTTTTCTTAGGGTCGAATCTAAATGTCCTGATCTCCCTCAGTACGGAGGCAGTGACTCAATTTATTGAGACGTGAGCTACTCACGTGACACAAACTTGCGCATAGGGTTGGACTTTAACTCAAATCACATTCCTGCAGGCACTGTTGACTCAAATCCAAGCTGAGCTAACAGATAGGACTAGAGTGCCATTGCTTGCTCTTGGAAAGAGAGACTGCAGCATCTCCTGTTAAATGGCAGTGATATATCTAAAGAGATCATAAGGTCAACAGGACAATCTCTGCCACCAAAAGGGCCTTAGGACATATAGCTTTTCAGCTTTGAGACTTTCGTAACTCACCTAAGCAGGTAAAGAGCAGGTGGAGAGACAAAATTCACATTTATAGATTACATCTGTAGATGGGAACAAGAACTGCTATGCTCAGATGAGTCCTAATTGATGAGGTTATCTGTTCTGCTATCACTCCAAAGAAGTGGAAATATCTATTTTCATTCCATTTTGCCTTTCTTCTGATAGAACAGCATTTTCAATAAATTGCACTCAGCCTACAAAATCTTTTCTGAGGCATGATGTTGAATTCAATGGCTAGGTTTTTCCTTACTGTTTAGCTCTAAGGTATTTCCATAAAGATGCAGCAACAAGCAAAAGGAAAAGGCTAAAAGTATTTCCTAAACATTGATGAGAATCAAAGCACTAAAATTTTAATTTAATCTTATTGTAGACTGTAGTTTAGGAAAATAAGTTATCTCCGTTTTATTTTCTTGATAGAGTTGGCAAGTAAAACCTGTAATTTAGAGAACGTGAAACAAATTTATTTAAAATGTCAATCATACTAAGCCTGAACTTACATACATAAACTCATCATTAACACAATTACAGTTGTACAAACTGTAAACATTGCCATTTAACATTAAATTCCTAACAGCCAAGGGATGCAAATGTAAAAATTAGCTTCCAAGTTGTCACTCACCGTGCTACCTTTGATTCAAAGTTTTTAGTGGATATCTTAAATCTTATTTCAGTATTGATTATAAAAGACATATACCCTTATTGAGACAACCTCCTAAGCATTCCTCCCTAATGTGCTTATAAACTACTTCAGATCTAAGCAGTCTTGTGATCCCCACAACAGAGGTTCTAAGGTGCTCTTGCAGGTATAATTGCAAACAAATCAAAGATCTGCTTAATACTTTGCTATCTCCAAGCTGCAGAAAGTCTTTATACAGTAACCACTTCTTCCTAGTTTCTCCTGCTCTCTGTCTCCAGAGTAGGTATCTGTCATTCACTGGAGGATACATATACTCAGCTTTTGTACACCCTTTTGCACACCCTTGCAGTGTTTACTCCCTGTGCATGGTCTCTGGAGGGACCAGATGTTGCAGAGAGGATCTGACCCCTTCTGCACTGCTGTGGAGAGTTCCAAGAGCAGGAGAACCC
This sequence comes from Pyrocephalus nanus, assembly GCA_038380795.1. Taxonomy (NCBI): domain Eukaryota; kingdom Metazoa; phylum Chordata; class Aves; order Passeriformes; family Tyrannidae; genus Pyrocephalus; species Pyrocephalus nanus. Next base: position 85,655,152 of record CM076259.1, read on the forward strand.
TCTGCAAAGGGAAGACGGATTTGGAGATATTGAAACACAGGGATGTCCTCTTCAAGTCTACCCTGCCTCTTCAGTCTCACAGAGATATCCTTCCACTGGATACACAGCTGGACTAAAGGCTGAATGAATCCTGAGATGTGAATCTGCAAATGCTTGCTCTGAAAACCACTGCTTGTCTAGTTACTATGATGTGGATTTACTGTTAAGTCAATATTTCATGATAGCAGTCTGTCTGCTGAGTCTCTGTTATTTGGCATGAGATTCTTACTGAATGAGGCTTTGCCACTTCACTGATGGTCTCTATGTTTATGTCATTTCAAAGCAATAATAACTATAATGTTTTTCTTCCAATATGATTCACTGATTTAGACTGAGAAAGTTACAGCTTCCTTTTTCATTTACTTTTTTTTGTTTGTTTTGTAAACTAATCAAACACTCCAGGAATGTAAATACCTCATATACCCAAACCCAATCTGGATTGAAACTGAGAAAAGTTTTAAAAAAACTTGTATATACATGGCTTTCTACATAGTAGTCTGTGTTGTTGTACTTCCTTGGCCTACAGTTTATGGGGTGGAGTCAAGTCCCCACTGCTTTTGCAGTCTTTTTGCTGAAAAACTAAGTGGCAGATTAACCTGTACCTTGTGAGAATAACAAGCTAAGAAATGCTGCTTTTGAGAATGATCCAAGGTATGAGTATCTGCTCTCTGGACTCTTTAAAGACTGGAAGTCTGAAACACCAGAGCTATAATCCCTGGAGCTAAAATAGATTAAGAGCTACTTTTTTTTTTTTTTAGGACTAGCAAAGCAAGAGGCTAAGAATAAATACTCTCTTGTGGATAATGTGCATATGCTACCTGGGACTAAGACACAAACATGCGCAGTGATTACCTCTCCTTTCACAATGTTGTAAATCTGGAGTGTCAGGAAGGAACTTTTGAATAAGACATCTGAAGATTTGGTGAAGAAAAACATGGAAAATAAACAACTTTTCACAGAAACTCTGTTTTCAAAATAGAAATATCTCCAAAAAAACAGAGGCTGTGGTATTGTTCACTATTCTGACAACTGGGAGGAAGGACATGGCACTCCTTTTTCCTTGGCAACCTGATTTTTCCATCATTTTGTCTGACATTCACTGACATTCTTAGGGGCTACAAAGCCAGTGAGGGCAGGTGGCATCTAATCTATCCTAGAGGTGTTGAAGTTAGATGGCTAAGTTTGGACCAGTTACAGCAGACTTCTTTTACAGTTATTAGAGAAAAAAGACCACCTCCAGAGATGGTTCACTTGATCTGTCTTGGACAACTATTTTAAGATAAAATGAGCCATTTCTGGTGGTACTTTTTTCTTTGAACCAAAAGTAAAAGTACTACAGGTACTTAGATGTTTAGCTGCCAAAGTTGGGGTAGATTAACTTTTTCAGCAGCTCAGCCAGTTTATATCATTGAAGACTCAGCCCATCTGAGTATGAAATAAGGTTGTTATACCAGGATAAGGTAGGTTTGTGCCAAGTATGAGTAGTTCCCTCCTAAACTGAGATGTTGGGAATACCAGCAAATGGGAACCCTTACCTTACAGCATGGAAGGGAATAAAAGGGCTCTTGAAGCTACAGTTCTTACAGTTATACTGAATAAGCCTTATCAATTTCCCCCTCTTCCTCAGAGTAATTTGATTCCTAATTGGAACAGTATTGTTATGCTTCTAACACCTTAAGGCACTTAAAGTATCTTAGACCTTACTTTATTTTGACTTTTTGCCTTATGCTATTTAAAGTAAACCCATTCTCTTCATTTTAGCATTACTGGGAGGTTTCTTCCTAAGCACATCAGAAACATTTCTTCCTGGAAAGGGTTGTCAAGCACTGAAACAGGCTTCCCAGGGAAGTGGTTGAGTCATCAACCCTGGAGGTATTTAAAAGGGATGTCGATGTGGCACTTAAGGACATGGTTTAGTTGTGGACTTGGCAGTGTTAACAGTTGGACTCACTGATATTAAAGGTGTTTTCCAGCCTAAAAAATTCTATGATTCTATGCTTTTAGGTGTAAGCACTGACTTCAGAGAAAGCTGAGTGGGTCTCCAGACTCCACTACCTGTGTTAAACTGGACTTGGTGCTGTCACGTAACCATAAGGTATTCACTGACATTTGGTAAATAAATCCTTATGGGCTTTCATAGATGACACAACCCCTTCTTAGGTTGTCTGTCCTAGAAGAGATTCATGGTACTCTAAAGTGGCAGTCAGGTAACTTTGGACATTTAAATAGCCCCTGGATACCTATTTTTAGAGCACCATACTCCACCCCCGTACTCCATCAACACTGTCTCTTGTTTCCACATGCTGAGCAGATTTCAGATGCTGTTTCCTTTGTTTCTGAGAAAAACATGTGAGATAGTCAGGAGGAATCCTGCAGAGAACAGCATGGGGAAAGAATTCAAAGTACACTACCGTGGAGCAAGATCTTACTTCAGGGACTCCTGAGGTTTTCCCTGTTGGTACACAGGTTATGCTCTTCTACCTGCCCTAGTACACAACAGAATGCACTGATGGTCACAGGCATGGATTATATTTGTCCTGGTGCTGATATCTATCCTGAATTTATAGCTCACTGATTATCAGTTAAATACATGCCATAAATTAAACTGCTTCAATCCCAATTCACTGTACACCAATTGAGATGAGCTTTTTTTATCCCATGAGCAGGAGGCTCTGTCATTTCTCTTCACCTTCATATTCAGTCTCAAGGATAGCTTATGAAATAGATATGTATTTATCTGAGAGGGGGTTAGTACTGTATTCAGCCTTTCTTTTCTTGTTATTCCTCTTTCTCACATGTATTCATCGAACACAGCAACTTCTGTGAAGGTTGCAGGGCAGTGCTGAACACAGGCACCCGCAGTTAGCAGGTGGGATGTATTTTCCACTGAGGCTGAAGGTCTAAAGGAGTTAGGGAATCCCTTCAGATTTGGTGGCAAAGAGGAAGACTGCCAAATTCTTTTTTCCATGACCTTGTGATTCTTAAGCTCAGGGGAACAGCAAAGCTGACAAGAGGATAAACCAAAAGATTTCTACTTCTTGATGGTTAAGTACGTGGCCAAGACTTTTCGAAGGCAGATTTTAAATCAAGCGATATCCTTGGAACATCTTTTTTTATTTTTTATTTCGATGATGGGGGCACAAGCTATAAGATTAACATCCTGAAAATAAACCCTTTGAGATGTTTCTAATCAGGCACAAACATATCTGGCACACGGCACAAAGAATCCTTTAAAAATATTTGAAAATACATATGGCAATTTGAGGGTAAGACAAGGGTTCTAGTACTCCCAGGTGATATTTTATCTTTTAAATACTTATTATCTATCAATGCAATAGAAAAGGACTTTGTTGGCAGGTAGCAACTTCAGCTGTTTTCTCTACGGGATTTTCCTGTTTTTCAAATAGTATATTCCCTTTTTGTATCTCATTCATGAGCATATCCTCAGCAGGCATAAATCAATAGATCTTGAATTTCATTCCTAGAACTATGCTGACTTCTGTCTCTTGAGGATATGCACTACAGCCCCTAAAACTTTATGGCACAGAATGGAGGGACTTTGGGATTATTATATTAATGGGAATATAGATTCATTTTGGAAGAATACAAATCCAAAACAAGAGGCAGAAATCAGAATTTTAAAAGCTCCTAACTTTCTGAAATGATTCATAACCCAAAGAACATGATCAGTTTTTCTCAGATGCTGATGAAAGGTTTTTTCTTTTTTCCCTAGGAAATAGAGCCATTTTGTAAACCAAACTTGTGGGGAATGAATAATTTTATCTCTTTATAAAGAGAAAATATTGTTCATGACTTCAGGAAGGTTCTTAAAAGACAAGATTTAGAAGAAATTTTTCAGAAAAAGATCCTTCTTTTTTTTTACAGTGTTTTTGTGGTCAAAATGAGATTTGCTGGCCTGGAACAAGAGAATAAAAAACCATTAAAAAAAAGAATTCTGCATTTTTTAACCTTTTTTTTTTTTTTTTCCTTTCATAGCACAGTGACAGAGTTGCATAAATCAGGAATCTACACATTAACTGAAAAGAAAATAATAACTCAGTGTCACATTTCAGAATTATTCTCAAGCAAATAACCGTAGCAGAGGGACTTCAAAAGGAAAAGTCCATTGGTAAGGGACTTCAACAATGACTATCAAATAGTCTGAGTAGAGAAATACTTTGTGTACTGCTGCTTGCTAATATCATCCAAGTCACTTGAAATAATGTCGACATCCATGCACAGAAAGAGTAGCAATTACACGGTCCAACCTTTGCCAAACTGCAAAAATCAATTTTTTATTTCAGGCCACAAGAACCCTCCAAGACACTTTTCAGAAAAATCTGATAACTTTTCTGTGTGGTGTTAAGATACTTAACTTTTAAAAGATTCTTTTATACTCTTGTTTCAGTGGATTGGTTTACCTTAACTATAAAACAAACAGGCGTTTCTTCAGTCCATAGTAGCACTCAAATCCTTTTTGTTTCTCCCAAATGGATACTCAAATCTCGGTAAGAATACTTAAGTCTGCAAAAATCAAAACCACTTGATACTTAGTGCTACCACAGAGTTATTCTTGAAGAACAACAGCAGTTATTAACTCTCAAAAAATTTCTGTAAAAAGAAACATATATACTTAAGGAAATTAAAAGTAAGCACATAAAGTCATAAAATGTTTCTTCACAAGAGCACACTTTCAAAGTTCTCCTGACAAGTGCTATTACTGGAAAAAGCCTAGGGTTTTTATTTTATCTGTTCTTAACAATCTGAAGAAAAGTGACTGTAGTGAGGGTTAAACTGGTCAGACTCACATTAATAGACTTGAGAAAAATATCAATTACCACGCAAAATGTCCTCTGGTTCTCACACTGTCACTGAATTTGCAGCTTGGTCCAATCCTGAGTGTCAGTCAGGGGATAGTATTACAGCTCTCCAAGGATAACTAAAATGCAGCAACTGTCAAAGGAATGAAATTATTTGCTTGACTGTAATCAATAACTGTTTATCCTATTAACTTAAGTGGTATGAAGAATTTGCATATGTTCAGCATTTACTGGTGTGTCAATTCCATAGGGAGGTGAGGCTAGTACTACAGTAAAGCTTATGTTCTTTCTGCCCCTTCAAACCATTACTCTATATTTGTTCTAAATAAAAAATCCTCTTCAAATTGTCATTTGCTTTTTCCTATTTTGGCCCTAATTCCTTTAAAAGAGCAGTGGAATCAAAACACACAGAAGTATGTGTGTATTTCCTCCAATGAGGAAAATGCCATATAATTTATTCTGACTGATCTAATTTTACATTTGCAATCTGGTCTATCCAAAAACTTCTTTGAAGGCTGGATATGAGGTGGGCAGTGGAATCAAGTTCCTGAACTGTTCTGTCTCTTGAGCTTTTTGCAGTGTCATTTACACCTACATTGTTGTTTTTCTGGATGTGGTAAAGGGAAGGAAGAGACATGAAAGAAACCTTGTTGTAAGGTCTTAGAAAGAAAAACAAAGTGGAAAACTGATAAGTATTCAATAAGGAAAACCAGTAATGCAAGATAGTTGCCTGCTTCAAGTCCTGTAGTAAAGAGTGGAACACTTCTGTAGGCAGGCTTAGGTAAGAAAGTCCTAGTGCCTCCCTGGATAAAATCAGGTGCAACCATTCCTTTGCTATCAAGACAGCGCTGAGAAGCAGAAGGTTCAAAGACCTCTGTAAGGGCAGGTAAATCCACCACTTGCTTGTAGCCTTGGACAACCTGAAGAAAGGGAAAGCCCCAGACATCTGGTTCATGTGGCAGTGGGGTATGAGTTGCAAACCTTCTTCATCTTGACTGTGCATCCTGCATGGGGCTGCATTTTCCCCTTAGAGTCACACAAATATATACATTGCACAGAAAGGAAACAAGATGAAAAAACTACAAGGCGGTCTTTTTGGAAACAGGGCTTCAAAATGCTGAACAATGGCTTCTCCCTGACCTCAAGGATTGGGACAGAGCTAATAATGACAGCAGAAATGTCTGCACAATACCCTTTGTTAGGAAAAAACATATTTTAATTTCCTAAATGCTTGGTTGTCAAAGTCCATCCCACTCCCAGCCAGGAGCAGGGCCCTGTGAGCCACCAGTGCAGCTTCAGCCCTGGGCACTGGGGACCTCCCTGGGGTAAGGGATGGATCATGGCCCTGCAGGAGGGCCCAACTTGGCAAGGCCCATGGCCGAGCAAAGAAGGGCTGCAGAAGCTGGAGACCAGCCCTGGTATAGTATTTCTGAGATGGGGCTGACGGCCTTGGTGGAATGCTATGGCATTCTGGGCCATGGGCAGGGCAGGGGAAGTCCTGGGAGACCAGAAGGGACAGTGACCATTCTGGGGGTGACACTCTGGGCCTGGCACTGGCCCAAGCAGTGCAGTGATAAAGGAAAGCAAGGCAGATATTGGCTGTGTTCTCCTTCATACCTGTATTTTACCTCAGTTTTCCACCCTTGGCAAAATGTCTACTTGACAAAAATGAAAACATTTAAAGAGTTCTAAAATGAATAGTCTTGTACATATTTTCAGTGAAGTTGCAATATATCGTACAGTTTTGGTACAAATTGTATTGTACTTTTTTGGTTTTTTTGAGAAATAGTTCCTGAAGAAAGAGTACCATGTGTCTATCCATGGTCCTTGGTTTAGAACTTATATAAAGTTAAAATATGGTTAATTTTCACTGCCATTTGATGGTTACCTTTAAGAATTCATGAAAAAGGACAATTTAAACATAATAAAAATAGAGCCCAAAGAACTGCTGCTATTTTAAGAAATGTTTGAAATGAGGCTTAACATTGTTGACAGCTGAGAATGAGCCTGGAAAACAAGGCAGATCCAGCAAGCATCACTGGTCAGAGATGAGTAACACCCTCTGATTAAGCATCTAGGAAATAACATCAACTAGCTAAAATGAAAATTTTATTTAACTGAAGACTATTGCATGCCTTGTTTGTAGTAATAACAGCTCTCTTTTAAAATAACTCTCTGAAAATCTGTGTAATTACCTTCTTTTACAGTGGTCCTAGAGACTGCCAAGCAACGTCAAGCTGACATATCTCGAATTTAGTCAATGAAAATGTGGGAAAAGCATTCCACCTGAAACAGCCAACTGCATCCTACAGTGTAGGGAATATGTATCTCTAGATACTGATTGTGTATGAAAGGGGCCCGGGGGTTATCCTAAGCTGCTACCATTGCACAGCAATGACCAGCTGCCTCAGTAAGTGCAGGGTGCCCAGGGTGGCCATGGGATCCTGTCCTCACCAACCAGGGTCTGTCCCATAGGACCCAGCAAGCTCAGGGACAGTGCCTAGGATAAACCCAGAGCTCATCATGACTGCAGTGCCAGGACAGGGCTGAGGCCCAGCAAGGAAGTCAAGTCTATAGGTCAGGGTCAATGTCCAGGTGTAACCATACCTAGAGAAACAGTATAGACAAGGACAAGGAGAGAGGGCATGAGTTCAAATGCAGCTCCAAGGAAAGGGGAGCTGTCAAAGCTTTCCCCAGCTCTTTCTGCCCCAGCTCTTTCACAGCAGTGTGATCACAGATTTCTCAACCAAGCAAAGCTGGCCTGAGCATATGTAGCCAGATCCCAATTCAGAAGATGAGGTTGGTGTACAGCCCCAGCTGTTTACACTAACAGGAGTTTTTGACTCTAAGGTACAGTACTACATACTAAGTCAAAGCTTTCACTCTAGTTAGGGCTCAGTAAGTGTTTTAGGTTTACTTTGGTCAACATCCCCATCCCTGGCAGTGTTCAAGGCCAAGCTGGATGGGGCTCTGAACAACCTGGTCTAGTGAAAGTTGTCCCTGCCCATGTCAGGGGGGTTAGAACTAGATGATCTTTAAGGTCCCTCCCAACCCAGGTCATTCTATGATTCTATGATTCCATTTACGTCTTCAAGAAATATAAAGGGAGAAAAAATATTCAGTAAAGAAGCAAAAGTAAGCAGATGCGTAGACAACCTGCTGCATGAGGAAAGAATCCAGGAATGGCATTTTTTAGTTCAGAAAATTAGTATTCTTAAACACACAAAGTAATGCTTGCCAGAAAAGAAGAAAATGAGCAGTCCTACATGCCCAGGTGGTTGAAAAGAGAAGGATGAAAAATCAGATATGAAATGCAAAATGGTGTGAAGCATTAGGAGAAATTTTGTCATCATGTAAAGTTATGCCCTGCAACTATGCATACTTCAGGCTGGAAATATTTTCTAGAACTGGATGTCCTCTTGACAGCTTTTTAATGCCTGAGTTCTGTATTTTCCCTAAAAAAAAATCTGACTAAATGCTTTCACCTAGGTTTGGTCTCTGTTAGTATTGGAGTTTGACCACATTTCTCTAACTTCAAGACTGGAGATTAGACCTCCTTTCTGGCAATTTTTGATTGAAATCCCTTCAGTAAATCATCTTTTTGGATGAAAATCCCACTGGGGTAATGGGAGGGTCATTTATATCTTAATGGAAACATCTTGTACTATAGGCATCTTGACTTGAAAAGTAATTTTGACATAGTTATTTTTGTATATTGTAATTCAGCACTCAACAGCATAAGGATCAATAGCTGCCCTCATTTGCTGTTTGTCTCACAACAAAGAACACATCCCTTAGGGGCCTATGCTTAAAGCAAATGATGTTGCTAAGAAACCCATTAAAATATGTTGTTAATTGACAAAGAATAGCCTTCTAGTTATTGGGAACATTTCTTACCAGCTCTGTTCCTTTTGGTGTACAAACAAGACAACATGTATTGGGAGCTGCTGATGTCAATGACACTGGTTATTTAAGAAGCACACACAGCAGTGAATGAGAAAGGCCACAATTATCAGATAAGGGAATTGCCTTTATTTGCTTTGATGGTGGTAATGGTGTTTGGGTGACATCACAGAACTCTGTGTGACTGAAAGGAAGCAGATGAGAAAACAGAAACAGATGGGTTTCTCAGCCATATGAGAGAGACCACGTAAAGTGTCCACATTCATACACATTTTCCCTATGCCTGAAATACTTCTACTTTTCACAAACTTCCTCCTAGACTCCAGTTTTGTTGCAAGAACTGATGATATATATTAAAACACATAGTTTTAACATTTTCAATAATGCAGCTACCTCATTCACCTGGCCTTTCATCTGCTGAATATTCAACAAGCCCTAGTTTCATTCCCCAGATCTTTCTAGGTTGTAAATTGATGCAGTTAATATGGAGTTCATCCAATAAATTGTGTTGTTAATCATGGATCGTTGTTTTGGTTTCCGAAAATCTACAACAGTTACACAAACTAGAAGCAGAGAATAGAATAGGATTTAAATTAAACTCGGCATAAATCATATATATATACCTTTACCAATGTTATCTCACGTAGACTTTCCTGACAGCTTTAAGTATACTGTATGTCTGTCTCAGGATGTGTTTTGGCCAATGATTTGTAAACAAAAATAAGATATGTTTTAAGAAGTTATCAACAACTAATTTTTTCTTTTCTGCATAGTTTTAATTGACATAAATTTTTTATTCCAATTTAATCTTATGTGTAAGAAAGTGCAATGAAAAGGCCTAATAATATAAACCAAAACATTTAATGTGAATCTTTTCAGAAAGCAAGCATTATGTTGTTAAGAACAGTAGAGAATTTATTTCTCAATTAAAAAAAAAAAAAAAGGAAACATTGATGCAACTTGTAACAAATTTTTTAGAATGGAACTTCAGTTTCTTTAGGCATTCCTTTATGTTTACAAAAGATTAATACGTTTATTGATATAATCTTAATAAAAGACTTTTAATCATCTTTTTTTCAGAAATCATAGAATTTTTTGAGGTTGGTTTAATTTTAGTTTTGGGAAAATGTGGGTGTTTAGGTAGAATTGATTCTGAACACTTAGGTGGCTCACTTAAATATTGACTTATGGAAGTTGAATCAGCATTGAATAGAGAGTAATCAAACCTTCATGCTAGGCAGAGAGGATTTTAGAGGGTTATTAAAATCCTATTGGTCATTTATAAAATCATAAAATCATTGAATGGTTTAAGTTGAAAGAGACCTTAAAGGTTATCTAGTTTCAACCCCCCACCACAGGCAGGGACACCATCCACCAGACTAGGATGCCCAAAGCCCCATCCAACCTCCCCTTGAATACTGCCAGGGATGGGATGATTTAGGGATGATTTATGTCTCAAATTTTTTCTGCATTACAAGTTCTGTGATCAACAATATATATTTTCAGGGCTGAGCCTTCAGAAGCTAACTAGAAAACTGTTAGTTTATAACATAATGGGCACATTTTGTAGCATCCTTTCAGTTCTTCTCCATATTGCAAAGAAAAAGTGTACAAATATAATAAACTCAGTATTTCAAAATGAAAAATAATAATTGGTCAAGAATTCCCCAAGAAGGAGAGCCTTTATAGCTCTTCCCTATGACAAATTTATTGGATGAGTGTGTTTGACAGGCCAGTGTAGTCTGTCTCTTCAAAGTAGATGTTTCTGTATTCAGTAGCTTCTAATACAGCAAAGAAAAAACCAGAGTCACATGGGGCTTTGCACTCTTTAGTTAATACAGACTTTCAGGGTAAGCTATGGGGAATAGATGGGACTGGCACTCATGAATTTTTGCAGTGTCCTGTTTAGTATTTCAGATGTGCAGGGATTTTTTATGTGTATAGAGAAGTAAAATGATCTAAGTTGCTAATGTTTTTTTACCATCTGAAGGACATTTTGCAGGCTAAGAGCTCATCAAAAATTTGTCTCCAGAGACAATTGCTTTTGTTTCTGCTTCATAGAGAGCATAATTCACATCACTTTCAAACTTAGCACCTGGCAATCTCAAAAGAGAGACAACATAGAAGACAATGGTCCTGTTGTCATGTAACTTTATTGAGTTCCTTACACTATGTTGTATTACGTCCAGAAAACTATTAAAATCTACTTATGAGGACTAACTGTGATTTACTTCTTTGACAAAGTAGTTTATTGATCAAACTTGGTCTCGAAGCTAACATTCAATTTAGAATAAGAGCCTGCGGTAAGCACTTACCACAATGAGGAATTTGTTTCACTGTGAACACATAAGGAAAAGCTTTGTAACTGAAAAATATTCCATCCTTTCTCATGGCCTCTATAATATGTTTATCAGTACAAGTATGTCATTGCCATGTTTAATCACAGATTAAAAGAAAAATTAATTTCATCATCTATCTCTACTCAAAGATATCTCTGGGTCAACAGTGTAGGAAACTAAAGTTATTAACTAGACGACGAAGGAATTTTGCTAAGAACAATGCATGACTGCTTCCATAAGACCCCTAAGTACCACTGATACTTTCATCAGTAAAATTAATCCCTGTTCATTAATGCAAAACACAGAGCAAAATCTGCAAGCATTAACTTGACAGCAGAGCCAGTTCTGGCCATACAGCCTCTACTGCATGCCAGGCTTGAAACTTTGAGGGTTAGGAAATTCAGCTTCTTATAAAGGTTTTTGCCTTCTTCCCAGTTGCTGCCTCCTGGATCCTGATCATGAAAAAAAAAAAGCTGTGGAGGTATGGACAGTTGCATACACACAACTGCAGTCTGGAGAGAGGGATGCAGTGATTGTGCATTTGAAGAGAAGCTGTGAAGAAACCTTTCTTCATCAGCAGATGAAAATTTTCACTTAAGGTGGTTGGCCAGCAAGATGCAATATAAAAGGTTAAGACTGCCAAGTCTGGACTTCCTTCATTCCTTTTGAGGGCTTCCTGCTAACTATGAATTTTTGCTGGCCTTCCCCTTCTCTTCCCTTTCCCTTCCCCTTCTCTTCCCCTTTCCTTCCCCTTCTCTTCCCCTTTCCTTCCCCTTCTCTTCCCTTTTCCTTCCCCTTCTCTTCCCCTTCCCTTCCCCATTCCTTTCCCTTCCCTGTCCCCTATTTTTCCTTTCCCTTTCCCTTTCCCTTTCCCTTTCCCCTTTCCTTTTCCCTTTCCCTTTCGTTTTCTTCCCCTTTCCCCTCCTTTCCTTCCCCTTTCCCTTCCCTTCATTTAAAGGGCATCAGATGCCCATTAAAATTAACTCTGACAATTAAAGTGGAAGTGCACCTAAGCTAGCATAGTGAAGAGATGTTGTACTAAAGGTATTTCTTTGCAATTAAAACTATAATTTTTTCTTGGCCTGGCAATGTCAACTTGCCTGTAAGTCAGTGGGGAGACCTTAACTGCCTGAGTTCACTGACAGCATTCAAGTGTAGCTGTGAGGAACTGATGAAAAGAGAAAGATCCAATGAATGCCACTGCAGTGTAAAAAAAAATTTAATTAAAAATTATACTTGTATAACAGCTACTGCCAGTATCTTCTCTTTGCTATTTTTCTCCTCAGAGGACACAGGAGCAGAAGACCTTAGGAAGAAATATCGAGGAGGGAGAGCTTTAGCACCCAGTCAAGGAAACTTTTTCTGCCAGGGAAAAGCTTTAACATAGGAAGGAATCTGTTATGCAGGATATTCTCCTTATCTGTCTGCCGAGAGGTAACTCCCTTCTACAAGTGAAAAAAGTCTCACGGACATGCCTGGAGGCCCCCACAGGGGGCCAAGCAGGCCATAACACACAGGGGGAACTCAGCCTGGGGTTTTATTGCCCATGTGAAAGGCATTGTTATGAAAGCTCCAAAACGCTTTGCCTGCTTTAGCCTTCTTGGTCAGCTGTATTGCAGTGTTCTCAACTGTTAAAATAAATTTTCTTTACAACTTTAGCCACAGCCTGGTGCCTGGGGTTACCTGCGTGCACAACAAGCGTAACAAGGAAGTAAAATGTAAAATAGTACAAGGGAGACAGAATAAAATGAGAATCCACTGAATACTTGTGTTTCTGGTTTGACTTTTGACCTGTGTTGCCTAGGCAGATTCTGTTGACTTTAACAGACACATTTGGGGGTAACGTTTTCAATAACATCTAAACAACTTAGTCTTGTAAGTGCTGGATTAAAGATTTCAATAGTCTGTTGGGATCCTGAGTACCTTTGTAAGTCAATTAAAGTTTAACTCCTAAGGTCTGACCCTGAAAAAGGGATTTATATGCCACAGTAAGTGCTGCAATACAATTATATACATGTGACTTAGATACATGACCCTTGAGACTGAAAACATGAACAACACGTTAAGAAAAGCAGCTCCTTTACCAGGCACAGTTAATGTGGACTCACAGTTCACCAGTGCAATGGCAGTATGGCACCAGGATACCAGACTGGAGAAAAATGTCCCTTTGGGAAAAAACTACTTTGAGATCCCTCTGTGATATCTAGTTTGTTTTTTAAGGTTGTGCAACAGCAAAGCAGGAATTCAGAATTCACCTGAGTATGACAGGCCAAGCTGAGCCTTTGTCCAGCAGAATTGGGGATGCCAGAAGTGAGGAGGCTGGCAGACTGTGCAGTCTTGCTCACTTCAACTGAATCATAGAATCATAGAATCATAGAGTCAGATGGGTTGGAAAGGACTTCTGAGATCATCAAGTCCAACCCTTGATCCACTACCACCACATTTACTAGACTATGGCACTGAGTGCCACATCCAGTCTCTTCTTAAATACCTCCAGGGATGGAGAATCCACCACCTCCCTGAGCAGCCCATTCTGGTGCCTGATTACCCTCTCTGTAAAGAATTTCTTCCTAATATCTAACCTAAACCTCCCCTGGCAGAGATTGAGACCATGCCATGGTACCAAACGTGTTTTGTTTCATATCGCTTGTAATTTTTCCCCCCATTGTTTTTTCCGCGGCTGCTATGATAATTCCTATGGGCCTGAGGCCTTCCTACAAGCAAGCCACCTACCAACATTTCCACTTCAGTCTTCCATTCTCACATCCTTTGCCTCACTGTCTGACTGACGCAAGCTCTTGCTTTCCATCCGTATCTCAGCAACACCAGTGACAGTGAAACACATAACTTAACGCAGCTGTGATGCTGCACCAGTCAAGTGCACACAGATCCCTTGCTGGTGTGTGACTTGAATGAAAGGGTTAAACTTGTTCTTAAAGCAGCTAATCCACTCATACTTTGGGGAAGGACTCCACAGTTAAGAATGCAGTGACCTACTTCTTCCATGGCTAGAATTTAACTGTTGACAGCATGTAGTTATATTATGCTCCATTCAAGAAATTTTATATGTGTATTTTATATATGTTCCACCTGCCAGAGATCTCCTGAAGCGCCCTTTGCATCTACTCAGCCCCCTCACTAGGCTTTCCCCCTTGTATGAACCAACATCATGAGGCAAGTAGGCACACATATGCGTGCTTTTGTTCTGTCACACAGCTAGATGACCCTAACCTGGACCAGGAAACACTGGTAGTAATAACAGTACTGTACATCTCGACCAAGCAATGTGACCCATAAAAGTCGCACTGTTACTGAGAAGTTATTATTTTCTGCTATATAATCCCTCATCCTTAGTAATTCTTCCCTTCTCTGTTAGAATTTCCTGTCTCATAAAATGGACTTCTGCCTTTTGGGGGATAATGTTGTTAAAATAAGTACATAAAGAAAAAGAATATATACAGAATCTGTTCCAGCCCCCAGATGGATATTTTGGTTGGCTTTTTTTTTTCTCCCACATAAGGTTTGCCATGGGTATAGTTTCAATACCTACTACATGGCAAAATTGGTCAGAGGAATGTAACTATTGCTGGATGAGCCTTTTATCCTTGTTCTATTATTTGTCTTTTCTTAAACGTGAGAAATGGAGAAAAACAGGGCTGATATTAAGTGCAAAAAACTATAAACTTTTGAATATGTTTATGCTGGTGTAGGACAGGAGTCAGGCCCCAGCATTAGTTAAATCAAAGCAGTGAATTTTTCATTAGCCCACAAGGTTAAATAATTCACCAAGTGGAAGGAGAACCAGGAGAACAACTTCAGCTCAGCTGAAACTCTTCAGCCTCCCCTGCACAAATATTCCTTTCTCCCGAACTCACACTCCAGGAAAAGAGCCTTATCCTCAGACAACTTGGTGTATAGGATGGAGCATGCTTTTCACTTTGCTGAAATCCTTCTGTTATGCACAACATCTGTAATTCTTCAGGGAGACCGAGACTGAAACCCAGGGGGTCTCTGTCCCCAGTGTCCCCTGCCCTGAGCAGCCAGATGGAGAGCTGCCATGGTATGAGTCGGTGATCCTGCATATATTCAAGTGCTTTGAATAGAGTGGAAAGGCCGCAATCAGAGAGTGAGAGGAAGATGCTGAGGAAAAATACTCCATGATGTTGAGCCCTCTCTCCTGGAAGGTCAGAGAGGAGGATCTGAGACATCCAGTGGTGATCTGCAGGACTCTGAGGACATTGGAAAGGCATCCTCAAATCAAACAGTGAAACCCAGATTAAATGGTTTGGCAAAAGCAACACCAACTTGACATTAGATTAGAAAAATCACATAAATTTTCTCAAAAAAAACCCTACAGGCAAAGAAAAAGGTTTCAATGTAAATCTATGGGGAAGTATCTCAGTAATATCTTGCCTCCATTTAAGTCAGCACTGGAATATCTGTCAGAACAAAGAGGTATTCATGGCAGTGAGGAAAATGAGCACAGACTTCCATTTCACAAGACTTTTAGTAGACACTCAGACCCCATTTTAAGAAACTTGCAAATGTGTCTCAAGGTGAAACCTTTTGCAAGCATTTGTTGGACAGCCACTGTGATAATTGAGGCAGTGCTGTGACTCTTCTCATATATCAGACGTTACACTCTTTCTCCCACTCCAGACACAACTATTTTACCTCACAGTCTTACAAAAAGTTATTGCTGTAGAACCTTTGCTGAGGCCCACAAGAGGTTAATCATACTACATTTATATTAATTCAAGAGAATGTTGTTATGCACGTTTTTTTAAATTCCTGCTTTCTGGGCATGCACTTGTCAAACAGAAACTGGCAAAAATACAATAAACAATAATGGAAATTAATTATCCTGAAGGAAGAATTAAATGTTCCTCCTCCCTTTTCTCTCCCCATTATCACCTACCTCTGACTTCATGGGCTCCAGTATCAGAGCTTTTGATTGTCGGGATTCTCAGGTTTTGACATCCTAATCTCCCCTCACGAGCCTGGCATCTTTGTAGCTGAGCATCTGAATATTAAGCACCTCCTGGTGCACAGCCATTCCGAAGCTGTGCTTCAGTTTGCATCAGTGCTTCAGTTTGCATGTCTTGGTCCCTCTCCTGCTCTCCATGGCATAGATATGCAGCTCAACAGCCTTGCCCAAAGCCATTCTCCTCTCTGATATGAAAGTCAGGATTTCATCATCTGCAAAATTTACCTGTAGCAGAAAACCTCTGCAGTCACAAAGGCAAATATTACTACAGATTGTGCAGTGTATTTCTGTCAAATTAGTTTGCACTAATACCAACAGAGTTTGCTGGTTTGCATCAAAACAGAAGCTGGTGGGCTGTGCTTGTACAGACTATGTGCTGCCCAGAGCAGGAAGCCTCCTCTTTCCACTGGGAACACCTAGAGTCCAATCCATAAATTTTTGCTCTGGATGATACCAATCAAACCTAGACAACATAGATGACATTGTGTTATAATGAAATCTAGACCGGCTGAAATTAACTTGGGAGTTCATTTCCAGGACTAGGGAGGTTGGGAAAAGCATGGCTATGTCTCCAAAAGCAGACAGGCAGTCTTGATCTTGCAACTTCTTTAACAGAAATGCTTGTGGGACAAGAATGAAGAAACATGTTCAGCACAGAGAAGTGAGCAACTACTTATATTTGATTGACTAAATGCAGGGATCAGTTGCTAATCACTGCACTTGTTTGGTAGATATTGTGTGCACAGGGACTGTCCATCAGCCACTCCGCTGTGAAAGACTGGAGTTATCTTTTGGGGCTGCACTTGAAGAGGAGGGACACCATGAGAGGCCATTATACTGGCTGTCTCTAAGAAAGTCTCTTCAAACAGGTCTTGCATAGTCTTGGAGGTTAGATCTGTCAGAATAGTGCCAGACAACACACAAGGTTTTCCCTCTGAAAATTACAGTTCTATAGTACTGAGATTCTTCTCTGCAGTAATTTTCCTGTATTTCCACATGCACACACACACACACACACACACACACACAGTGTGTGTGTTCGTGTGTGTATTCTATTAGTGAGAGCATAACTATTTTCTTGAACAGTTAATGTATCTGTGAGGTGCTGGACTAGCTGCTGGCTGTGCACTTACATCTGTTATAGATACCTGGAGGACAAGGTGAGTCCTGTTGTCATTAAGTTTTTCTTTCAAAATCAATGACTATCACAAAAGAAATGAAAGAAAGAATATGAAAAAATATAACTAGAATGTTAAAGCAGTGGCTGTTAATGGTGCTTCACTGAAGGTAATAGACATTCTGCTTGCAGTTGATTCAGCCCAGGAGAATGCTGTAATTGTACAGAAGCACCATAAATGCTCTGTGCCTGGGTCCTCCCTATCCCAAATATGAATGAGCCCTCCAAATCAGGATCTTCTAATATAGCAAGAAACTTGTCAGCCACTTTCTGTTGCTTTTGTAGATCATTTTGACGGCAAGGTCACAGTTTGTGAAGCCATAATGGCTCTGTGATAGCAGCCCAGGCTTGGTGGAAGGAGTCATTCAAGGTGACACCAGGTGTGTCTGGGGTGAAATACTTCCTGGACTCCTTGGGAATCTGTGCAATGCCTGGTTGTACTAAATGCTCCCTGGCAAACCAACAGAAAAGCACAGAGCGGAAAGATAGAGTTATCTTCCTCCAGTCATTCATAAATATGCCCTTGCATGCTTTCACTTCCAGGAGCTGCAGCCTGCTGTCTTTCTCTGTGAACAGTGTCTAATGCAGGGCTGGTGCGTTTTGTTTTGTTTTATTTTGAGGGGTTTTTGTTTGGGTTTTTTTTGGGGGGAGGGGTTAAGAAAAAAACGAATTTACTGTGGAGCTAAGAGTGTTATTTTAGAACAGCTCAAAAAGACATGGAAGGGATGACAGTATAGACTAAAATGTTTACTTGCATACCTTGCTGATGCAGCTAGGAAAACTACAAACATCATTTCCCATGGTTTGAATTCATTCAGAATTTAAACAGTTTATTGATTTATTAATGACAGATCACTGACGCACAGTCCATGAACCATATATGCTGAATCAGTACTGCTAATGTAACAGATAAAACAAAATATTAGACAGTTAGAAAATGTTAGTAAACACCTACAAGTTTCTGAAATTGCCCTTCCATAACTAATCCCAAAACGTTCTAACTCACATGTGCATGCACATGAGAGATCCAGCTGCTCTGGCTGTGTCATCCCTGCTGATCCCTACACTGCACTGACCTCCATGATGGTGAGGAAGCTCCCACAGGTCCACTGGCACACCCTGAGGTGTGGATCCCACTGCACTGCACCCAGTCAGTCACCCTCTCTGGGTGCTCTCTGCATCCCCACCCCCTCTCCCCCAGGGAGGCTGCCTGGGCAGAGGCTTCAGAACCACAGGGTTTTCACCAATGTTCTGTTCCCAGCCCATGCACTCTCTCCTGATACAAGTACCTTATACTTTTTTTATACTAATTCTCAAGTCAACTTCTTCATTTCAAAAGCGTCTGTGCAACTCCTTTGCTGTTATTTAATCCAAAAGTCATTTTCCTCTTTAGCACTCTGCCCTCTGTACACTGAAGGTGTTAGACCTATGCCCACACGCATGGACACATGCATCATTTACTGTCACATTTCTGTCTTAGCTGCTGATGTTCTCCCGGCCATTTGACATGGAAAACAGGGCCCATGTGAGCAGGATCATGCATAACTTTCCTTTTCCTTCTGGGCAATAAAAATGTTTGAAGATTCAATGATTACGCAATAATAAATGCTGGCAATTTGGTTTTTTCACTGATACATATTGTTTTACAAATGTTTTTTTCATAGAATTAAACTGAATAGTCTGTTTTGGCTATGTTGCTGCCACCTGAATTATGTCAGAGACATTTTGGAAATATATAGAAATCATTTTGCATAGACAGAATTTGGAATTTAAATGTTAACATTTAAATAAATCAGTGAAACGCTTTTTTTATTATTATTCTGAACAGAAAATGAGCCCATACTTTTAACTGAATCAAAACTTACAGCTGAAAATGTTGCCTCTAAACTGAATCTGAAAACTGAACAGTTTCAGTAGCTGAGAGGACTTTTGCTATGACTTAAAATAGTTTTCATTTTCCACTGAGAATACATTTGTAGTGGTTTGTTTTGACCCACTGCTGTATTTAGTTAGTATTTCAAAGCAAAGCAGCCCCTTCTATGTTTTTCTTGCTGTCATCCCCATTATCACTGAGGGCAGAAGCCTTGCAGGCAGCACCAATTAGCATCAGACATGCCGTGTAGGGCTCATCTGACCAGATGCCCAGATTTACACTGCAAACTTTAATGTCCTGGACTTACCATCTACAGAGAAAGGTAGGCTTTTCTATGTGTGATTTAATTAATCTCAACATGGATGTGTATAGTAAGAGGAAACAAGTTTCAGTGACTCTAAACTGAGCCTGGGAAGACGGTCACATGTAGCACCGACACCACGGGCTTTAAACAGTGAGGTGAGATGACTCTAACCCACAGTGTCAACCCACCGCAGCACACATAAATTAACACCATAGTGGAAGGAATGAACGGGGGATTTAACAGATAAAAAGGAAGTCTCAGTGGTGCTCCAGAGGTGAGCAAGGTCGACTTGAACACCAGAGGAATGTAAGCAATGTTCAGACTAATCCACCCACTACTGCCCCTGGAAGCACATAAATAAGTCACAGAAATCTCAGTGACTTTGCTGAGAAAGATGTAGTCTGTCCTCCTAGCACTAAATTTACTACTGTGAATTTCTTTATCTCTGTCCTTTAGAAGGTGTGTGTCTTATACCAATCACTATGTTAAACACTGAAAGAGTTACTACCTTTTAAAACAGAGCCAGTCATTTTTGTTGCCTACACATAGATGCGGAGCTTGTAAATTGCAAGGCTTTTGTTTCATAGTAGGAGTGTACTGGAGCAAATATTTTGTATAAATCAGAGATGAGATTGAATGCAACTTTGTAATGCATGGAAAGAAATCATATGGACTTCATCAGAAGCTTCAGTTTGGAGATGAATACTGACAGTTGTATATAGCCAGTAGTTCATATCAATTTCTAAAAGACAAGGATTACATTTCATGCCCAAAAGATATTGCATATAACATAAAGGAATTCGTTCAGACCTTCTTCTGAAAGGTAAAGGTAAGTTCACTACTTCACTAGGGGTTGATGGCTACCTGATACCTGTGGACATGACCATAAGACATTTGGTAGGAATGGAGGGCAGTTCCAGCTACTCAGTGATTCTTCAGGCATTGCTACTAAAAATCACATACTCAAATTTTCATGCTTCATGTGGAAGCAAATACAACATCACTGCCAATGCATTCTGTGGATGTCATAGACTATTGAGAAAATGAGTATCATTTTATATATATTTATGAAATACATTATACACTGTATAAAGTAAGTATTCTCAGAAGACTTCAGGGAGAGTAAAGGCAATATCACTGTGTAACATTGTGAGTGAAGGATTGATGGGCTCTTCATATCACATACATAAAAAGAAATAAGCAAGTATATGGAAGCAGTCTTCTCGGCATTAAATGTCAGTAAGACCAAAAAAAAAAAAATCTCCTCCTCTGGTGTCAAATACAATGAGGAAATGGAGAAGGCTGGACATAAAAATATTCAAGAGACTGAAGAATAGCCCTTTTAGGGTGAGATTTTGGAAAGAAAAAAGTTCACAGTAATATGACACAGAACAAAAAAATTGCCATAAAGGAGATCAAAAAGTGACTTGATTGCAATATTTAAGACCTGCTCTAGGAAGAAAAATGTTATGTATTAAAAGATTCCTTAATTTAACAGGGAGCAGCAAGTTCTAGAAGCTGAAAGCTGGTATCAGACATATTTAAGTAAGATGTCAAGTACGAACTTTTAATAGTGAGATGAAATTACCAAAACACTTGCAGATCAAGCTCTTTCTTTATGGAATAAATAGTTTACTTAAGTACAGACTGTAGCATTTTACTTAGGGAAAAAAGGATGGGATATAACAGCCTTGTCTCCAAGACTGAGTGAGCCCAGTGGCACCTCCAGACTCTAAAATGTCTGAAGGCACTTGGAGAACAAAGTCAAATTATATTAATTTACAAACAATTTTCAGCTTTTCTTGGGAAGTCTGAGGGGAGGAAATAAGATTTTTCAAGCAGAAAAACATCACTGTTTGCAAAATTAGAATTACTGCAGTTCCCCTACACATCTCCAAGAGAGAAAGAAACAGGAAAATGGTGCATATGCAGGCTGCAGGTGATGACATTCAGCAGGAAAATGGTTCATGGCTAAAAATTTTACTCTTGAATTTCAATTTTGATGGTATATTATGCAAAAGAATATTAAGAAGACAATGATCATTTAGAAAGATTAAGATATTCATGGTAATGACTTTACAAGCTATAATTTGAGGAACAAAAAAGGCTCCAGATTTTCTGTGCTGCATCATTTTTTTAAGCCATATTGAAATATAAAATTAAAAGATCTCTCATTATTTTTAGATTGTTCTGCTATTCAATATAAGATTATAGTTCCTTTTCTGGGGAATAAGAATACACTCTGTTTGTCAGCCTGGTTTTGCAGGTGCCATTCAGAACTTATCACTGTAATAATGCTTGTGTTTCTCCTTGTTTGCCTTACCTTACTATATGTAAGCCTTTCTTTGCTAGGTCCATTCGCCACTTTAAAATATTAAAGACCATTTGGGTCTTTAATATGTTGCATGAGAAAGACCAAAAAAAATTAAAATCATACCTTGGCAAACTTGTTTGCTTTTATGGAAGGGCAAAAATTAATGTACACGGAGAAAACGAGATGAAGCAAAGTGAAAAAAAAAAAAAAAAAGAAAAATTAATGCTAGAAGCACAGAAGCACTGCAATTAGTTGACATTGCAAGCTGTTTATTGACCAGAGAATTCAAAATGTCACAGAAGGGAATGCACACTAAAAATAGGCAAAATTAGTTAGTTAGGCTGTAACTCAGCTGCAATTTGTGTCCCATTCCCTGATACAAGAGCTTACTCTATCCAGTAAAATTCACAGGGGAAGGATGTGCTCCAGACCTTTCCATTTTTCTGCCCTGTTTTCACAGCATCACAGAATAATTTAAGTTGGAGGGAACCCTTGATGGTCATCTAATCCAATACTCCATTTAAAGGAGGTCCAGTCAAGACATATTGCTCAGGGTTATGTCCAGCTGTAGTTTGAATGTCACCAGAGATGGGAATTCAACATCTCTGGGCAACTTCTTAGTAAATCAATAAAACCAGAAATAAATTCCCACGAAACATCTCTTTTCCAGCATGAACAGAGCTCTCTCCCTCAATCTCTTTTCATTTGTGCAGTGCTCCAGCCTTTGACCATCTTGATGCCTCCACTGCATTTGTCCCAGTATGCAAGAGGCTTTCTTGCACAGTGGAGCCCCAAACTGCACAAAGGTCTCCAGATGTGGTCTCACAGGTTTTGGAGAGAAGTGAAGGATCACTTGCCTCAACCTGGTACTGTACTGCTAACACAGACCATGTGGTTAGCCCTCATCTAGCTGGGCATAGCTGGGCAGCACAGTATGGCTGGCTGAAGTAATTTGGTTTGCTAAACTTAGAAGACAAGACTGAGGAGTGACCTCATCATATTCTACAATTTCCTCGAGGTGGTCAGCAGAGGGAAAGGTGCTGATCTCCTCTCTCTGGTGACTAGTGACAGGACACACTGAAATGGTATAAAGCTGCATCAGGGGAAGTTCAGATTGTACATTAGAAAAAGGTTCTTCACTGAGAAGGTAGTAGGTCGCTGGAATAGGCTCCCAGGGAAGTGGTCACAACACCAAGTCTGACAGAGTTCAAGGACCCTTTGGATCTTAGTCATATGGATTTAGTTTTAGGTGGTCCTGCAAGGAGCAAGGAGTTGGTCTAATTTTTTTTTTTTTTTTTTTTTAGAGTGTTGTTTTGTTTTGTTTTGTTCTGTCTTCAGAAGTGTCTGTCCTTGATTATCACAATTTGGTTTTCTGAATTCCCTAAATTTAGTTCTTGCTAATCCATCTTACAAAAGTTTGAGAAAAGAATGGTTGGGTATGCTCCTTCCACATTAAAGAAGGTGACACTTTGGGGCTGTGTGCAAAAAAAAGTCCAAAGATTCAACATTAAAAGCAGTGCACAAGATGTTTTAGACATGAAATATAATTTTAAAAATCAAATGGAAAAAGAAGTAAAATCTGGAGATAACTGCAGATTCCTTCTCCTTTTTTGTATCTTACAAAATATCAGTCATAAAATTTCTCATAGCCGCGGGAGAGTAAGAAAAAGCTTCTTTTATGTCCTTAGAGACCATACCATTCTCTTCTTTTCTCTTAGCTGCATATAAACTTACTGGGGCTTTAACATCAAGGTACATAAAGGCACATACCTTTCTGAGTAAAATCCTTTCATTATTTTTCTTTTTATAAATGATTCATGTTCCCTTATAAACCATGGCTGTAGAACTTTAGTTCTTTCAAAACTTTTTTATAGACTTTAATCCAGGGCATGGAGACTGGCTTAGTGAGATTCATAACTAGCACTAGCATGTTTGTCATCATGATTTGTCACTGCATCAGGTGAAAACTTTGAACTTAATTGGTTCATATTTAAACCATGCTCTGAAAATGTAAAGCTCAGTGCAGCTTTTTTCCATAATGAGGTCCATTTCTTATACTGACTGATAAGCAGTCAGTATAAAATGATGGGCTCTTAAATCTATGGGAATTGTACTTAATGAGAATGACTTTGATTCTCATTATATTGATTTCACTGGGAAAACTTTCATTCATTTTAATGGGTACAAGACCAACCCTTGCTGAGGATTTGGAGTCAGTCCAGTAAAGATCATAAGTATATGAAAGGGAGGTACAACTGCATATTACCTTCACTGCTTGGGCTCCTGTTATCAGACTGTGCAGTCAACTAACAGTCCTGCCTGAGCTCGTGGGAGGAGCTTGGTACTTGAGACTGCAAAACATCTGGAGACTCTTTGAGCACATATATTTGCCTAAAGTTCACATTTTAGACCCTAGATAAGGATTATTAAACTCTGCTCATATACAGTCCAGAGGCCTAATTTCTCATTAAGATCAGGATGCTATGAGAAATTTTCTAATGAACTGGGCAAGACACAAGGCTTTCAGTGGCAGGGTCTATCCCCTTTTTTACCATAGCCTAGCAGTTAGAGCAACTAATTATGAATCAGGAAACCCTAGTTCAGTGCCTTGCTTAAGCATGTTCTGTCCATTAGGCCCCAGGCTAAAATACACAATGAGATTTCTCAAATCTTCCATGGATTATTTGTAACTATGAAGAGAATAGTACAAGATTAATGAGGGACGGGTGGTAAAAGAAAGCACAAATCATCATAAGACAGGCTTTATTAATGCTGTGTTTCTGTTCCCCAACATTTTAAAATAAAACCTGTCTTGTACTTAAGAAGACAAGTTTAAAAGGACAAAACAATATGTTCTTAAAAGTTGTCATTTCCCAGAATTATGATAATGACAGAAGTACAAAATTGCAAGATAAAAAGTGTACTCTAATAGTGCTTTTATTTCTCCAGTTCTCCTGCTGGTTCTGAGATATATTTCAGAGCACGTCACTACTCTGAAGCACTCTGATACTTTGGGAAGGATTCCAGGACCCAGTCTTAGTTCTTTAATGCCACTTAGGTGCCATGGCATAACCCCTTGTCCTACAGTTGCCACTCTAAAGATAAAGCATCTCCTGTGTTAGATTTGCCAGTCCTGCACAGATGTCACAGCCACACTAGAGTGTGTGAAGTGGCCTGCTGGAGACCAGGCCAAGGCAGGTAGGCCACTCTCAGACTCTTAAAGGGTTAATGATTTATACATTCTAGGATTGCTAGGGGATTTTTGCAGTCTGGGAAGAGGCAGCTGCATCTATTCCCCTCCACCAGTGCTGCTGAAGGTGTCAAGTCCTGAAAATGTGGGAAGAGTCGTGTTTACCATGCCCTTCACATCTGAGATGGGCTGTTGGAGATGTTGGAGGTTCATGGCATGACCTATCAAAGCTCATCCCCCCACCAATCCTGAAAGACGAGAAAAACCCTTTTACCGTGTCCCTTACAGGAACTCTGCGCAGGCCCAGGAGATACTGGAGGCTCATGGCATGGCCCGTGACACTATGCATGGATATCATAACTCATAACTTCTTTGAGTGCTTGGGCTTCCCTCCCCCACCACCAAAGGATCAAGTCCATCACTTCAACTAACAGCCATGGAAGCTGCAACTACCAAGTTTAATCGCTGGACCCCTTGAGTGGTGACTGTATACATCTTTCCACTCTCATCTTTTCTTTCTCTTACTCTCCCTTACGCATTTTCCCTAAAGGTTATCTTTATGCCATATTGCTATATATGATAGATAGAGATGATAACACCCAAAATGGCAACATATCTGTTTACCTTTGAAACTAAATTGTTCTATAGTAAACCATGCATATATATGCTTTCAAACACCGATTATTCAGTGTCGTTTCACTCTAATCCATCCCAAGGGATTTATTAATAAGAACCTGTATCACCCTTCCCTTTCTGGGGTGGGTCACAACAATAACTATATCCTGCCCTCTTTTGCTTCCTTCACAAAGCCATTTGACTTAGCCTCAAATGTAACTACTTACAGTGCTTGCAGGATATTATAAAATCACTACTTTGAAGTGCATCCCAATGCTTCATTTCCACTGAAGTAATTTGCTGATAAGATTACAATTTCCTTTCTACGATGAGGAAAAAAAAAAAAAAAAGATGTAAAGAGAATGTGCAAATTGTACATGATTCAGTGAACCTTCTGCTTTAAACGAAATATCAAAAAAAGGTTTGAGAAAGCTTAGTTTGGATGCAGATCTGAATTATCTTTCCCTTACTCTGCATCTATCCTGCATTTCTCTGAAGATCAAGTTTCCGTTTTTGGTTTTTCTTCTCTTATTTATGTAATTGCACTTACCTGGAACATCTGTCCTTTTCAAGAGAGAATGGCATCAAGTGAACATAGATTTTCAGCAGCAAGTATCTGGGATGGGAGGAACAAGATCTATTCACAAGATATGACCTTTTTTTCCCCCATGTGATTATAAGTTGTCAATATAGCTGTGTCAGCATTTATTTAAGGTGCTAATTCACATTACTGAAACATGTCCAGTTGTAATATTTTTTTTAGACTGGTAGGTCTCAAGAATTCCAAATTTATGCAGGGAGAACATATGAAGAGATATTTGCTGCCTTACTGTAAATGCTCACAAGAATTGGATCTAAATAAGTTTAAATATTTGCTTGGTTAGAAGATCTAAATAGAAAGAAGTGCCTGCATTTTTTCTTATAATCCTGAGCCTTTGTCTTTTCTGGAGCTTCTAGAAGTACTCTCAACAGTGAAGCACCTTAATTTCAGTGTTTGTGAATCACTTCATAATTCCCTGCACGTTGGTGTGCCACTTAGATACAGCTTTTTGATCCTCCATGGCATCATTTGGATAAGTTATTAGGAATCAATATTGAAGAGTATTTATTTAGTTCTATATTCTTTTTTTTTTCTTTTTCTTGGAATGAAACACAAGGAAAAGTTCTTTCCTGGACATGTTAATTATTTTAAGTATGGAATCCCTACATATAAACACTGAAGAAATGTGACTAAATCAGCCTGCACAAAATCTTCAAATAACTCTGTTTAAGGAGACCAGGAGGACAGAAAAGTTTTTGGTAACGAAGTCTCACTCTTGCAATGTATGTGGTTTTGCATTTATTTCATGCAGGTTATGTGCTGTAAAGATATGGTACTTGGCTTGGTCACATCCAGTTGTAGATCACGGTATTCTTTCCTCATCCAAATGTCAGCCTCGTGATCTTTTCAAGATCTAGGGTTGATGATGCTTGGTTTCCTCATTAATACCATAGTCAAGTTGACTCAGACTGAAAAAGCTGTAACTCAAGCACTAGGAAATCTGACAAATATTGAACAGATGACTTATTATTGAGGGAATTTTTTTCTTTGTTAATCACCTACAGTTAAAAATGAACACACAAAGGTACACCTGTAGTGCCAGTAAATGAGAGAAGTTGCAGTACAAATTATGAAGAGTAGTGTGTTGCCAAAAATTCATGCAGAGAAATGAATCTCTTCCTGATGGGCATCATTTTCCAAATGGGCTCTTGCATGCTGTTGTGGTTTGAATTATGAGTTTCATGCAGACAAAATCTGCAGTTCAAGTGCATGGGCTGGTGAACAGTACCTGGTTGTTTAGAAAAATGAAAACAAGTGATAGCCTAGCAAATGAGTATGGCAAATTTAAATTAACAGAGAAGTTGTCTATTTTAATCTCTGAATGAAGGACACACTACTTTCCAAAATATCTCAGTGAAGGAAATAATTCCAGCAGAATTAAGTTTTTGATTTGTATGATCTGTGAATGTAATTTTCATAAGTCAAAATTAAATCTGGCTTGCTGCTGATAAATCATGTGCAAAGAAACTCTCTCAAATGTCTCATTATTCACAGAACCTGTAAAATAATATCTAGGTCACTAGTACAGTCACAGTGTAAGCTGTTCAAACTGTTGCAATGGTGAGCTAAGGCCTGATGCTATGCTTCTGTGTAAGAGAAGGTTAATCAGCCATTTGGGAGAAGGTGGATTTGAAATTTATTTTCCCCAATTACGTCTTACTGAAATTTTTCAGAAAACACACTTCTTGCAGTGCCAAAATAAACAGTTGTCTGCAATATGACCCCATGTCTATCACAGGGAGCAATTGTCAATATGTGCATGTGGGACTTCCAGATCTACCAAGAGTATGGTCACCTCAGGAGGCAAAGCAGGGCAGTAACATGGCCTCACATGTCCATGTGGCCTGAAGCTCCTTCCTCATGCCACTAGTACTGCTGATGGAAACCACAGCTCCTCCCTGTGCTCTGCAACCTGGCAAACCTTCCTCTGCTTCCTTGTGTATGGCTTCCTCTGCCCTGGGTAATTTACACTTAGGTTTTTGGGGTTTGTTTGTTTGTTTGTCGTTTGGTTTTTGTTTTCTTTTTTGCTCATTTGTTTTTGGTTTTGTGGTTTTGTTTGTTTGGTTTGGTTTGGGTTTTTTTTTTTTTCAGTTTATTAGCACTGGAATGTTTTATCGGCTTTTAAAAATTATTAATGAAGCATTCTCTGTAGTGTTAGAAAAGATCATCTAATTTTGTTTTCCATCACCATAGCATCTCAGGTACTTCACAGTCTTTTTCCTTATCTTCATGATCTCTTTTGGACTGGGAGATGTATCATCATTCCCACCTTACACCTGACAAATAGAGGCTACCTAAACCAGACTCTGACGTCAAGCAGATGTCAGATAAAACAATGACCTATAAAATCCCACCTAACCTCCACAGCATCTTAGAGGCTGAGGTGTTTGCTGGCCAAGTCTGTTCTGGGTGAACAGTCCTCTTCTGTGGGTATATCTGTAATAGCGTTTTAGCTCAGTCAAGGGTGCACTCTGGAAGCTGATCTCCTGGCCCTCCCTCTCACTGAGTTTCATGGATGAGTCTCACAGCAGTCAAGGCAGATTCCTTTCAGATTAATTAATTGGGAGATGTATTCCCAAAATGCATCAGATGCTTTCAGTTGGTAATGGCTACTGAATCCAGGCTAAGGCTAGAGCCAATGTATGGAAGAAAGCATATATAGTATGAATACCAGATCCTTCACACTACCTATCTCATTCTATGAATTGGTTACTTTTGGATTTCACTATTTGTGTGGACACAGTTTGGAATGGTGATGGATACTGAGGTCTTTACTGGGCAGATCTGACCTTATGTGTATTTCTCATCTCATGATTCAGAGTTTGATATATTTCACACAATTCACTCTGACAGCAGTGACGACAGCATAAAAATGAAATATGGTACAACAACATAATTTTCAAAAATATATGATCTTTTATACCTTAAGCAGGTTAGGCTGTGGCCTCTGCAGAGAAGCTGTGGATGGCCCATCCCTGGAAATTTCAAGGCCAGGTTGGATGGGACTTTCATCAGCCTGGTCTAGTGGAAGGTGCCCCTGCCCATGGCAGAGGGAATGAAACTAGATGATCTTTAAGGGCCCTTCCAACCCAAACCACTCTGGGACTTTATGATTCATAGAGTTTGCAGGAAAGTTACTGGTCTTCAATCAGCCAGCTGATGAGGTCTGAATTTGGTTTATGAAATCTCAAGCTATACCAAGCAAATGTTATCTTTAGAAGATAGGTTGCCTTGATAATACTCATCTACTCTGCAGCCTAATGGTGCAATTATGATTGATTTAATTTTATTAAGTAATTCAAGAATCATTTTCCTTCTTGAATAGCTACAAAAAATGCATAAAATCATAATGTGTTGGGATACAAAAAAAGCAAATCAAATCAAGAATAATTCCTGAGATTTATGAAGCTGTGGTACTACTTCAATTTTAATAATGTATAGCCAATGACAAAAAAGAAATGTAAAAGTATCTAATTATAACCATATAAAATATAATTGTGCACATTATATACATTTAAAATTGTGCAAGAAATTGATGGCTAAGCCAGTCATATAATCACATCTCCACTGAAATTAATGGGTAAAATGGAGTTGGCATTCCAGACAGTTGTCAAATGAAGAGGAATATTTGTTTTCCACCAGCATAGTTAATTTTAAGAGGGTTTTTTTCATATTTTGATTCTCTCATCCCATTTTTAGAATTTAACTATATCAGCCCACACCTTTCCCTTGTTTTTTTCCAATTCATTCAAAAATAAGGTGCAATATACCTCAAATTAGGGACCAAACTCATCTCCTAATCTGGTTAGCTACAAGTTGAATGCCTACATGTGAGCAATTGGCCTTTACTCTAGTCAATAGCAAACTAGTCAACAGCAGTCAATGGAAAGAGCAACTTCCTGCAGTCTGAAATAGCCACTATGTAAACCATCCTTTATATATCACTACTTGTTTACTGGATCCCTGTGAGCACTAATAGGAACTAAGAGAGCTCAAAATTAGCCAATAAAGTTAAGCAAGATGAATCCTATTTCAGGTATCTGTTCTCTTGGACCTCTACATTCATCAGCATTCATATGCATATGTTGCTGTGATGTCCCTTTCTATAGCAAGTTTTTTCTTGTTCTTACCAGTGCAAGTTATCAGTTCTGTTACCAATACTTTTAAAATGTGGTTGTATGTTTTATGTGACTTCATTTCACAGCTTACTATAAACCATTCGACAAGTGATATTTATACAAATGAGTTTATTATAATGACTTTGGTAGTCTTTTATACCAATAATCACTTTTAAGTCTAGGCATGTCTTCCAAGACACTTAAGGCTTAAATGCTTATATAGACACTCCATTTGCTGTATTGAGAAAAAGGTCGATGACTTCATATTGCTAAGATGCATATCCATTTTTGTAAATATTTGCAGGCTGTGTTTCTGGCTTTCTTCCAGTATGGGTCCTGTTTGGGAAATATTTATGTTCAGTAGCACCATGCAAGAGACTATCCTTAGAAACCCTTCCACATGGGTTGTTTATTCTTCTCTTCTTTTCATACTTATCAACCCCACCCTATTGTTAATCTCAGGTTTTCAGTCTGGAGAACACTCCAGCTTCTTCAACTATGGGGGGAGGGTGGGGAAACTGACTGAGAAATGCAAAATAATATTGGTATTATTATAATATTAGTCTGTCAAGAAAAGTATGGATTTCAAATTAGACTATCGGACTACTGCATTGACTTCAGCTCACTAAGGCAATTTATCCTCAAGTTATTCAAGGTTTCTGGCCTTCATTGGAGGAAAATCTGACATCTTAGTTTGTCTCCAGGAAATACAACAAAACTTCATCCTGTCCATCATAGCTCATACCATGCATGTACCTTATGGGCAAGAGTATGATTTTAACCATACTGATATTAAAAGATGGAGATGTGCTGCTTATTTTCTAGCAAGGAAGAAGTTAGCCAGCTGCTGATGCATATGTCACATAAATAGAGAAACTGGAGAAACAAAATAGGCAGAAAGCCCAAAATCCATTCCACTGGAGTAAACAAGAAAGTTATTAAAAACAGCTACCTCATTTACAGGAGGAAATCACATTAGACAGCAGATAACAGAGCAGTAGCTTGGAGCCCAGAAAAGGATTTGGGTTGTCCTAACTTATGAAAGAGTGTTGCTTCCAGTTTATTGCCTGTTCGTGCTAATTTTCAGGAGTGGAATGCCCCAGAGAAAAAGTTGCATGATAGGATACTTAATGCTAGACCTGGTGGATCTCTCATGCAGCTTAAGACACCTTTCTTCCATAGATTGCTACTATTGTGTTCCCTCTTGTTTTATCACGCTGCACTTAACTCCTTAGCACTGTCTTTAGCCGTTTTTCTCTGAAACCCCTCAAGTCTGTCAGTACTTTTCTGGCAACTTTGTATTTGGTTAGAGTACAATCAAGGTGCAAGTAGGTGAAAGGCCTGCTTCATTCCTGTTTCACGAGTTCTCTGGGCACCCATCCACAAAAAGACACTGGATTTTTATCCCATCACCTTGTGTTCGTTAGAGACATGGGTGTATATCTCGTCTCACTACTGTCTTCCATGCTTCAGCACCCAAGCACTCTTTTTTCACTCAAAGAATATTTTTGATGTAACTTGCGATTATATTTACCACTGTATTTCAGAATTACGTTTTAAAGTGTGGGTGAATAAGAAGACATGAAGGAGGGAAGGTGATCTTATGCCATTATATTTATAACCCCACAGGTGTCTGCAGTAAGTATAAATCATTTCATATGTAGCAAAGCTTGCATACTATTCACAGAGTATAAAACTGTTAATTTGAACACGCAAGTTTTATAAATTCAGAAATCCTGAGAAAAACAAAAAGAAAAATCTTAGATTCCTGCTATAAATGTATAGAGGAAAAAAAATAATGTGTCTGTTTTGTTTTGGATTCTTCTCACTTGTTTTTAGATATCCAACACATATGGTTCCATTTTAAACCTGGTTTGGGTTCAGAGTTTTAGCATTTAGGGAAAAAGAAAAAAAAAAACACACCTTTCTAAGCTATGGGGAGAATTACCTTCTAGAGATGCTTGGTTTTCCTCTTTGATTATAGAACTAGGATGCTGAGATGAGTCATCATCTAATTCAAGTATCTGAAGGTTAATCTACCCCTGATCTCTCTGCCCTGTGCTCCTTTTATGGTCACTGTAGAGAAGCAGGCCTCCTCCAAACTGCAGTTCATCTTATCCTTAGTGTCAGAAGCAGCTCAGATGAACCACTCTCTCCAGATGTCTTTTTCTTTCAGCTTATAAGAAAGAGTTACTTATTCTGAAATAGACCTCTGGAGTTTAGGTGTCTCAAATTTGGTGTGATGGATTATGATTGTTTCAATTAGATAACCTCAGACTCCTCCCGAGCACTTACAACCTGAAGTGGAGACATCAACATTCAGAGAAGTGAGAGACATCTGTGCCCACTGTTCTGCATAGTCATGGCACCTTGCTGTCCCTTAAACAAGTGGGTTTCAGAATTCAAGCCCACAGCACTGCTGGGAAGATGGATTAATTATTTAAGCAGAACAGCATCACACAGTCTGTAAGCACAAACACACTGCTTCCAGCCAGTGTCTGACTGGCATTGTGGCAGATGGACAAAGTAGGCACACCAGCTCCTTCTGAAGCAGCTCATCATAGAGCAAGACTATGGATGAAGTCGACTTCTAAATGTGTTCTTGGAAGTGAGAGGTGTGTGTGGGGGTAATAGGTAAAAAAGTGAATGCATTACACTGAAATTGTGAGGAAGAACTTCACATTTACTCAGGCTTTCAGACTGTAGCCATTGTTACATTACACCTTTCAGGAGAGAGCAAGAAGTAATCCATGAGATGACTGTAAGATTACCCTACTAGGAAACTGCACACTTTATAGTGCTTGAATTCTAAGATAAAGCACATCAAAGATCTCTAAATATCTTAGAAAATTTTCCATGTGGCTACAGAAATTCTTTAAAGCACAGTTCATTTCTATTCTCTCTGTGGTCATCCTCTTGGAAAGACCAACTAAAACACCTTTTTCAAGAAGCTCTTTTCATTTTCAGTCTTTTGTGACTCAGTTCTATTATAGTTCTGCTCCACCATACATTTTTTCCTTGTCTGCCTTTTTTTAATAGATCTGTATTTTTCTTTTTCTTAACTGCATGATGTCCTTCCCTTTCCAGTCCTGCTCCATCTGATTAAAATTACACAGCTTGTTTCAGAGGCTGGGTCCAGTAATTAGTCTTCTAATGTCATCTGAATCCTTCCCTGCTCTTCCATATTCTGACCTTCCTGCAGAATGGGTATGTGTCTTTCATTGAATTTCTTTCATGGTCTGCCCCCTGTAATGATGAAGTCTGAATTTCATCTTTGAGCATGCTCTGAAGCTGTAAAAGTGCTCTTAGGTAAATTTTATATTGTTCTTCATGATGGAAGCTTTGTAAGCTGATCTTTGCAGTGAGAACAGACATCTAGCTGCTGCTCTCCAGGTTTTGGCAAAGGTGGAGAATGGGATGCAACTGGAGTCACATTTGTAAATCCTCTAAGCCTCAACAGTGTAACAAAAATGGAGTGTTGCTGCCCCAGAGGTGAGGAGCTGTGCTCCCTGTGACCATGGACAGAGACATTTGGGCCAAGAGACATTTGGGAAGAGAGATTGACAGCCCACCAAGAAGAGTCTCAAGAGCTTTAATACCACAAGAAGGAGACAAGAGCTGCCTGTATGAAAACTGGTTTCAAAAGGTTCCTAGTTATTACTCTGAGCAAACCAAACAAATGGCACAAATTAAAGCAGTAATATCTGTTCAAGTTATCTATCTTTCAAAGCGCTAAGGGGGAAAAAAAAAAAGAAACTATCATCATTTTTACAAATCCTAGGCAGAATTATAAGTCTTGCAATAGGCTTTAAAACTCAGTCTTTCTAAAGGGCAAAAAAAATTCCCTGCAACCAGAAAGCACTAAACTGACATCCTGCGTGTCTTGGAGCATGTCAGAACAGAGTTCTACTCAGTCAGAGATGCAAACCATACAAATGCCATCTATGTAAAATGTAATAAATTCAAGCATTCATTTTCCACAGTGGAAACAAAAGCACTCACACAATATTGTCTCAGTAACAAGTGTGAATATTTGTCAGGTGTTTGTTACTCTATGTGATACTGAACTCATTAACCTTTAAAACCGTTTTCTTTGTGTCTCCTTATCTGCCTGATGATTTTATTGTAGCATAATTCACCAGCTGACAAAAATACAGTAAGTAAGCCTTTTGTAGGTTTTTATAGCTGCAGTCATCCTTCTACATATGAGACAACAATTACCAGCTGAATTCATTAACCATTTTCCTTGTCTTGAATTTAAAAAAATTATTTACAGGTCCCCATGACATTTCCAAAAAGCAGAGTTATAAATGAATTTTAGAAATGCAAACTATACAATTTAATTAAATAATATTTTTAGCCTTTTACGCTTGTAAAGTCACTCTCAATGGTAATGCATTTCTATAATCTTCTCTTCATATAGCAACTCTGTGGTAAAGAAAATAAACTTCTCTCCCATAAACCTTATGTTTCCTGTTAATGTATCTTGATTTTTAGGAGATGGAGGAGGGTGGAGAGAATGTTACAGTGGCACAACTCCACCAGAAGCTTAGTAATTAGTTAAAAGTACTTTCTAATTTTCCGGTAGTCATCTGTTCCATTTTTGAGTCCCTCAGACTGTCAGCAGTCATGATGTTCATAAGGGAGCCATATGGCATCACAAGAAAAAGAGAGGTAAACACACATCATCTGTGTACAAATAAGTTTAACTTCTTTCTAGATAGACAATCAGGTAATAATAAAAAAAAAAAAAGTCTAAAACTTTAAACCAAAATACTAGTATCCCATGTATTATCCCCTTTTCCTGTTTTGCTAATTCTAAACAGGGATTATTGTTCTTTTACTCAGGGAAAGAGTCTCTTACTTTCACACAGAGAAGGAATTTTATATTCAACTTTAAAAAATCACTATTTATCTAGTTGTAGAGAACAATGCAATTGCCACTGGACACTCACAGCATGTGTATGAGGTCTCTTTGCAACACTGTCTTATTGTATGTGAGAATTCAGCTCTTTGCCAAGAGAATGGCATATTGTATCTACCTCCATAATGATTAATGATGGAGGAAAGTGGTTATATTTAGTCAAGTGTACCTATTATATTTAAATGCATTTAAAATCAGAAATACATAAACCAGTCACCCCTCTTCTAGGTCTCTTACACCCAAACTCAGCTGATGGAATTCCAAGTACCGCTTTTATTTCTAATGGAGGTGAAGAAGGTCTTCTGGCACTGATTATATCTCAGCACTGCTGCTTGAGCCTTTGTTCACAGGAATGGAAAGAACAACAAGCACACTTGGTTTCTGGCAGATCCTGATACTTAAATGAGGTTTTGCTGCAGTTCCTTTTGTTGAATAAAATGAAACAGCTTTTTTCCTGACTAAGTGCTGTGCTATAGTGCCAAGAGGTCCCTATCATAATAAGAGAACGTTGCTGGTATATCTCTAGTACACATTTGATGGAAAAAATATTAGTTTGAAACCCAACCTGCTTTAATAACTGTGTATGAAACTGACCTTCTATTTACCCAATTTGTAACTTCCAAGAGCATTTTCCAACATGAACAACACAGTTTTGAAGTGGTACAATGGAACTATGTGCAACTGATTATGGCAGTGACTCATGACCCCAACATGTATGTTTTTCATAATTTTCACTCATTTCTTATGAAATACAGTCAATACTTTTTCTTTTCTTGATAAAGACTATGCAATCCTTACAGAAGTATGGGGAAGAGGAAGGAAAAAAGCTAAGATTCATCAGATGCTGGAAAGCTGTTTCACACTCTGTCTACCACTCCTCTTACTTATACTGATACAACTGAAGTAAGAAATACAGATTTGCAAAGAAGCTAAGAGTCAAATCTATAATACCATATTGAGATACATTTTGTAGTGCAAACACACTAGTTGCTTCTCTAGGATCCTGTAAAGAAATTAGCATATATTTGTGTCAATAGCAGAACTAGTCCAGCAAGGTACTAAGTAAATGGGCTAAAAATTTACACTGTATGCCTTTGTTTTGCAGCATGTCTTGTTTTTAGAAAACTTAATGTTACAGTTGGTATGAAAAAAAATTCCTAAAGAAGGTGGACATTTCCTGATGGTACGTATTCATTGTCATTGAATAGCTATCAAACCCAAAGGTACAAAGAAGCTGGAGGCAAGAAAAGGAAGAAGAGTGATTGCCAGAGCAGTAGAAAGAAAAACAGAAGTAGCTTCCATGGACTGCAGAAGCTATTTCATTTGTTTCCCTTCACTGGAGCTATGCATTCACAGGAACCATTGTCAGATACACACTCTAGGTTTACAAGTTCAAATTTCCACTAACATTCTGTGTGGATATGGTGCATTAGAATACTTCCAGAAAAAAATGGAGCTAGAAAAAAAACAAATTCAGATTGAACACCTTGGTGGAGTTGAATGGTGAAGTACAAGTGCAGGCATAGAGCTTATGCAATCACAGGCAGTCATACAGCTCAACCTGTAGAGCATGAAGCAGGGTAGGTGCTACATCCTAATTAAATGCTCTTTCAAAAATCATCTCTTCCAGCTACAGGCACAGCATAGTACCGATATTTCTGAGAAGAAGACATTACATCCAAATATTTAGAGCATATTAAGAGCCAAAGAAAGCATCCTGCAACAAGTATCCAGAAAAGATCAAGATTGATTGTCTGTTTACAAGTGAGTTATAATAAAAGCAAATATATTGCAGATCAGATCTAGGTTAAGATTGTGGAGGTGGCTACATATAGCTGATAAATGATTTTTTGGACTGGAGAGCAATACATGATGCCATCCAGAAGTATAATTCATAATACACTAATATGCAAGTCTTAAAAATGAACTAATGAGACTTAAATGCTGAAGCCACTCTTCTGCTACAGCACATGAAATCTTCCAGAGATTAAACACAAGAAATGGTAAAGGAGTCAATATTGACCAATGGGGCTCAACATATTCTGTTTCAAAAGGATGCAGAATACTGAAAAAATTGTTTACCTGCTTAGAAGTAAGTGGTGGAGGCTTTTCTAGACGTACGAAAAATGAAAGACTTTAATTGTCCACCTGGTTACATGTATAAAGAGTGCTATGCTTCACATTTTATCCAGTAATGCTCTATTTTTTAAAAGGCACAAAATGTTCTAGTTTCACTGGTTTTATTTAGTTTCTATGCAGACCTAACATTGCTGAATTTAATTCTTGACCAGGGAGTTCATTTTTCAGAGGTTATATGAAGTGCTACATATAAGCATTTTAAAACAAATAGTATTAATTAAAATGCCAATTTCATCTGTAGTTTAACACTGGGTCATATTAATATGCAGAGGCTGCAGAAACTATTAATGAGAATATTGAGTGAAAAATTCTTTATTTTGATGTGTCACTGTTCCCTTACCAACCTCACTAAAATCAAAGAAGACCTTTTAGTGAGTAATTGGTCTAAGTTAGGAGACAAGTTTACAATCCAGCTTTGGTCAGGTCTTATTTTTAAATATTATGGCATCAGGAATCTCTGGATTGTACAATTCTCTGATAGTATACCAAGAAAAATTTAAATAAAAGAATCAGGTAAACAGCCTAGAAATTGACAGTGTCAAAAGAAGTTGTGAGCTCTTACTCAATTTTTGTTAACTGACCAAGGAAAAGGAACTGATGCTGTTCAGTTCATTGATTGCATCTCATTTGGACAACGTACGTCCTAGTAAATAAACATGCAAAGAACCACCCTCAAGCATTGAAGTCAAATGGCACAGGAGAGCCCAAGTGCCCACTATTAATGCTCTTACTCCCCAAAATACAGTGGCTGCCTGCAAACTGCCCTTGAGGAATAATTATTTGTCCATGCTGTGATCTGAGCTGTGTTCAGGAGTTTGGCCCAAACTGTGTCAGTACAACGAGACTCATTTCAATGCCTGGCAATGCTTTCTGGCACTGATTCATTTGATGATGATTTAGAACTGGCTTTGTAGATCAGGGATAGTAAATAAGGAAGTATACTGTTTGGAAGGCTCCTCTCTCCATTTTTTGTCACTCCATCACCAATGGTCAGGACCTCCACTTTCAATCTCTCACCAAATTAGGCACCAGGAAGCCTATTCCTCACCATTGGAACTAGACAGTTCATTTTTCTCAAACAGCAATGGATTGAAGCCTGCCTAGAAATGGACACCTAAATATCTTGGAAGGACAGAACCGAGTTCAATAAGGCGACAAGTTGCACAACAAAACTAATGAAGCAGAATGATTGTGATGAGAACAACTGAGCAATGCAGAAATCAAAATAAGACTTTTAAGCCAGACAAGACCATGAGAATATTCATTTGGTCATCCTGAAATGGGTTTGCCTGTGGTGCTCCTTGCTGAAGGCTTCAAACAAGCACCACGTACAACCGTAACAGTGCTCATAGGTTGCAAAGTCATCAAGTAACTCGTTCAAATACACACGTTTTTGGTGTGAGTCCTGCACAGAGTTTTTTCAGGTCTTCTATATTGTGCTTACACATATTTTTGGAAACAGGAGGTGAAAAAATAAAGTTTCAACTGTTAGTTTTATAATGAAGAGCCTCTTCTGGTTTCACTCAGCTGTATAATGAGATGATCCTGTGTCTAATCACAGAAGAAGAAAGAATGAAATGTACCTATGTACTATTATGTAAGAGGCTTTATGGCTGATCAGATATGTGAAAATAGGAAAATATGCTTTCATCAGCTAGAAGCAGCCATTGCTCATATATGTTTGAAATTATTTCTCAGTATTTTGTACAGTGATGAATATTTTATTATTAGGCAGATCTGTTCCACTTTTGTACAAAATCATGCTTAAGAGCTACAAAATATTTGCACTTAAGTTTTTGCCAATTTTTTCTTAAAGCTTTTAAACTCTGTGAAGACTGACAGATTATTTGAGTAGTAAACAGCCTTACTTATGAATTCAAGCTTATTTTCTATGTGTATATATTATAGACCTTATAATTTTCTCAATTATATAGGAACCAACTCATGAAGTTGAGTGAAATTACACCCATGAAGCCAAATACTGCTACAATTAAATACTCAGCTTAGGGATTCTCAGTGGGTTATAGAAAAAAACAAATACTTATACATAAACGTGTTGTTAAATAAAAACTCCTATTTTTCATAAAATTCAAATTTTTTTTTAAAGTGATGTGAACAAAAACCTTTCAAAGAGAAAAAAGGTAAGTTCTGAATCAGCAGACAATGTTATTAAGGTACTGCAGTTAACTGCAGGCATTAGTGAGACACAATGTGAGAGCTACACCAGATACCATATAAATCACTATTTTAACAGTATGAAACCAGTTATAAACTGACAACATGACAATGCGCTTTTTCATATCTAATGTATTTGCAAATTGATTACATAAACGAGTGAAAATAATGATAATAAATGAAATTCCTATTCACTTAAAACTTCACATTTTTGACAGAAATATAAACATTTCACTTTCTGTGTCTTTAAAAATTGAGTTCTTAACAAAGTAAGTTTGCAGCTATGAAAGAAGACATTATCCTCATTATTATTGGTTTGCTGGATGACACCATGATATTCGATGACACTTTACAGAGGTTTTAAGATGTGACAGGCTCTGCCCTGAATTATTTCCTATCTAAACAGAGTCTAAAGGAAATGCACCAAAGAAAGGCAAAGGCATGGAGTAGAAATAACATTTATAAAAACTGTGGTCAGTATACCTTGAAAGGTTTGAAAGAATAAGGTAGCAGAAAGGTGGCCTTGATATTACTAGAGTAAAAGGGAACCTCACTTCTGATATGCAGTAAAATAAAGGGGTGAGGAAAGAGGACCCAAAACCCCCTAAGATTTCAGGAAGAATAGCTCAGCACAAGGACAAAGCAGTGTAGGAGCATCCAGGTGCAGATGCAGCTGATGCAGCTGTCTTAAAGCTGAGATCCCGTAAATAACTGCTGCCTGCAACAGCTGTGTTAATGTGGAAACCAGCGCTCCTCTGAATGGAGGCTGGACTTGATGACTCTAGAGAATCCCTCCCAGCCTAAATTATCCTGTGATTCGGGTAGCCTGCCTGGTAAGGTTTACCAGCCTGGTCTGTCATAGAGCAAAGCCTTGGGCAGGTGAAGTGATGTTGAGGTACAGTCCTTCATTTGACAGGTGCTATGTACCTGACTAGCTTGCCATGATGTACATTTGATATTTCTGAAAAGCTTTTGAACACCTGATAATAACTAAATACAGATAATCTGGTCTGACAACAAGTGGACCTCAAAATGTTGGCAGTTTGATCCTAAAAATGTAATCAGATACCATCATGAGTGGGGGAAAGGATATTAGTCCACTAATTGTCACTTCTGGGAGAAGAGAGCAAGCCCATCTTAAATCAGTTTTGTGAAAGCGGGATAACTTACAAGGCAATATGAATGATTCTTAATCATTAACTCAGCCTCCCAAATAATATGTAAAAGCTTCATGCATAACTGAAAAGTACAAATCTGGCATAGAAATCTCCTTTCACCATCTCTGCACTGCAATGTATCTGTAGGCCTGTGAAGGTTTTAATAGCTGTGTCTCATAACAAAGCAAATTAATCTCCATTTTGCAGCTAAACAGAGTAGAATTTTAGCAACAATTTGATCATTAGTTCTGCACTGCAGCCTGCCTCTGCCTGATGTTGCTCTCCCTATGAATTTTTATTGTTGTGGTATTTATGTGGTCATAATTATCTCATCTCTACCTACACCAACCTGTCAGAGAGAGTGCTAGTTTTTCTTTACTCATTTGTAATTCTATTATGCAGCCCATCAGCAGCTTGTTTCTGATTATTGCAAGCAGTACACTCTTCTGCTAGCCATCGTTAATATATGCCCCTGCTTTATTAAGTAACAAGTGCTTGTTGCTTGCCCATAATAATGTGGAGCTAATAATGGTGTCCCAGCCTGCTTCCTGGGAAATTATGCTCTTCCTGTTCCCTTTCTTTATTTGTGTAACATCAGCCAAGTAGTTAACCAGTTATTTAATATATTCATCATCCTGAAAAGTCACAGGAACAGAGAAGGCCCAGCAGACGTAGCAAGAAATAAAGATTGCATTACAAGCCCTCCAGTAGGGTTCACAACCCAGAGCCAGCACAGAGATCAGAGTACTTGGGGGAAGTCATGGCTCATGCTACGTGGAGGAATGTTGTTAACATGCAGTTAAGACCAGAGGTACGCAAGACACCTTTTAGACTAATGTATTCCAACAGCTATTTAAGAGAGAGGATTTTTTGACAGGGAGAGTGCCAGGCAAAGCAATTTGTCATTTTCTTTTAGGAATGCAAAAGCCTAAACTGGAAAGTTTTACAGAAATTTATCAATTTAGGCAAAATACCAGCTCCTTTTTAAGACTTGGGTTTTGGTTTTTTCCACTTTCTTGATCAATGCCATTCTTTGGACTTTTGGAGGATCTCACCCCCTACTCACGGAGGAAAACTTAAGTTTTCTTTGATATACTAGTGGCTATTGAAGGAATAGTGCCAGTTGCTGCAGACAGGATTTCATCTCTACATATTCATTCACAGTTGCTGTTCTCACCTTTGAAGAGTATTTTTACCAGAAGTTTCAAATTCTTGATTTTTTTAAAATATCTGTTCACACTCCAGATGTCTGCAGATGAGGGACTTCAAGCACAGCTACTGAGATTGTTTCTAAACATCTTTCTTCCTGGGATGCTGAAAGCTTTCAAGTTACATTCTGCAAAACTATTTTTTTAAGTTATGCTATTACAGCATTTGAGTCAGTGGAACTGATGTAACTGTTGATTTTAAAATACTCAATGCTGAAAATTTCACAGCTGTCTTCTGGCTGAGTGTCCCTTTTCTTTCTCTTTTTCACCCTATCTGCTCCTCAGTCCAGGAGGAGCTTGTCCGGATTTACATAGGTTACAATCCCTTTGTACTAAGATTTACCTTTTCAACGTATTTTTACACATCTTTAACTTCTAGGTGTTCATGTCAAGATTTTAAAGAAGAAAATTGTTTCCTAAAACCATACCCTCTTTCTTTCATGGAGGAGTTAAGATATGGATAAATCCATTGCATTAATCTTTGTGTATATTTCTGAAGCTGCCTTAAACACCTTTCACATCACAAGAAGTACTGCTCTGACTGTCCCTTTCAGACTATGGCAAAAAATCCTCAGAAGCAGGAGGAACACCCACAAACTAAAGTTCATCAGAACTTGAAAATGGGAAAATGAATGAAAAGTAGGCTTTTATTCATGTTGTCTTGTTATGAATGACATCTGTTGGAAGAAAAGTATCCGTTCTGGCAAGAAATGAGCAACCAGGTCAAGAGACTTATTCCTATATTTAATGAAGCTATAATTTCAAATTCTCTCTTCCATAGAGAGCTAAAAGTTCGTGATACACAGAGAAACTCAAGAAAACAATCATAGTGGCCCTCACCCTCTGTTTCCCCTGGTAGAAGACTTGTCTCTGTTGTCCACTTTTATAGTGTCAGTCCCTAGAGATGTGACTGAGGAAAACCTGAAAGTCTTGTAGCTGCCTAAAAATAATTAATAGCCAAAGGCTGACCAATGACTTTATTGAAGTGTTGAGATTCAAGCAACACCTGAAGTCATACTCAGCACTTACTTGTGAATTACTTACTTGTCATTTTAGTCAATGAGAAACCAACACTTTGTGTTTTGAACAGTGGCAGCATAAACATGATAAGTCTGAAAAGAGATTCTGTAAAGGTGTGGAGGTTTATAGGAAGAGGCAGGGTTAAAACAGAGTGAGGAAAACTAAGCTGCACATCACAAAAGTTCTATTAGGCTGAGACATGGATGCCTATGTGAAATGGTGGAAGGTCTCCTCTCTGGGATACTTGGTGCTGTTGTGAGCTAAACTTGAATCCTCTAGGAAATGCCTTTTATTGTAGGAAATGCAGGATTAGCAAGGCTTTGGACTAGATGACTTAATAAGCTTTTGCAATATCTAATTGCACTACTTGTATAAAATAAACCATAGATGAAATGAGGAAAGGAAAGGAAATAATAGAACATGGAGGAAGAGCGTGATTGAAAAGTGGAATGTCTCATCTAACATTTCCAATCTTGGTGTAAAGATGTGGCAATAGGATATTTCCTTTTTTTCTAGCTAGATTAGAAGGCTTTTATTTATTGCAAGCTAGCAAAGGACAGGTCCCCCCAAATTGGTTCTCTTTCTCAACATCATACAAAGAAATTCAGGAATTTAATGGTTTGCTGCTCCACTTCCTCTTGTTGTATTACACAGTCTCCAGGACCGCAACATACCTGGAGGTACTTCTAGCACTTGCTAATAAGAGTTCTTAAAATAGGGTCTAGAGTCACCACTTTCATCACATTCCTTCAAGTGTCACACTAAATATTCACTAAATAATTAATTCAGCAGTTGGCATCGTGTCACAATTGGTTATGAATATGCAACAAAATGGTGGCAAAGTGGTAATTTGGGTTTAAAAATCTCACTATAAAGATTTTTGAAAATAGAAGTCTTCATGCAATAAATAGAAGTACAAAAAAGAGTGAAAGGTATGTAATTGTGAATGTGTGTCTATTACACTGTCATGAAAGGGATAGGTGACACTCAAAATATTCTCAATGTTCCTGAATTGCAGGAAAGATTATTGGTATATTTTTGTGTTGTAATTATATGTGGGTTTACTGACCAGTTTGTTTAAAACAGTCATTTGTTAACAACACTGGCAAAGTTTTCCTGATGATGTTTGGTAAAAGGAGATTCACAGAAAATCTACAACCATGATCCCAAAATATTTGATTCTTAGATTATCCTGGGTCTTATTTCAGGGCCTAAGGCCTTATCTTCTGTTCAGGTACCTCATGAAACAGTCAGACTTTGAAATGTAAGTGCATCACTAGAGGTCTGGGTACTGCAGCTTCTAGAGACTGGGAGGTAAGAGAGATAAAAGGCTCATAAAAGCCTTATCTGACAGACAACTTGTTCAAACAGAGGAACTACCATCTCTGTAGTCTAACTCCATAGTCCCTGAACCCATTTGTAAGGACAGCTTTTTACAAAAGCTTCATGTGTTTTTTAATTCTTTTTCCTTCATCAACATTTGATAAAGTTTTTGTCCTCAGGCTCTTTGGCTCAGATTCCTCACCCCATTTATCTCTGGGCATCTAATTTGTCTCTTCTGTGAGAAGCCCAGGCTCCCAGTATTACCAATTAAAAGAAATTAGCTACTTCAGAAGCTATTCAGCACTGGGGAGCTGATTCACTCCCCAGT
Organism: Pyrocephalus nanus; assembly: GCA_038380795.1. Classification (NCBI taxonomy): domain Eukaryota; kingdom Metazoa; phylum Chordata; class Aves; order Passeriformes; family Tyrannidae; genus Pyrocephalus; species Pyrocephalus nanus. The sequence continues at coordinate 85,699,706 of CM076259.1, forward strand.
GAGCCTGTGTGAATGCCCATCTTACTCCAGCCATGCCAAAAGCCAAGGAAAATTAAATCAGAGGTGAAATTAATTCTCTCTCCTTCTGCTCTTGCTCTGTGTTTGCTGTGTGAGATTTGGAGTGCCCTTAGAATCATAAAAATGTTAGGGTTGGAAGGACATCTCAAGTCAACAAGTCCAACCATTCCCTCAGCACTGCCAAGCCCACCATGTACCTAGGTGCAGTATCTGTATGGCTTTTAAGTATTTTCAGGGGTGGTAACACCACCAATTCTCTGGGCAGCCCTTTCTAGTGCTTTACAACCCCTCCAGTGAAGAAATTTTTCCTAGTATAGAATCTAAACCTCCCCTGGTGCAACTTGAGTCCATTTCCTCTTCTCCTATTGTTTGTTTCTTGGGAGAAGACACTGTCATCCACCTTGCTAATATTTCCTCTTAACTAAGAACAGAAAGACTTTCAAGATAATTTATAGGATGCTTCATTTCAGGTGGAAATGTCCTCATGTCACTGTGGAGTGTCTGAGATGTGAAGCCTGAAGTAAAGCAGATAAAGTCCTGCAGAAACCTGAGCCACCTTTTTATGTTGCAATACATGTACTTGGTTCATTCAAGTAAGTATTTTTATAAGACTTGGATAATATGTTGGAAGGTGATGTGATTTAAGTAGCACCTAGAGAAAGATGCAGGAGGTGCCTTGGCTGGAAGGGAACCACACTGGAGACAAGGCTCTCAAACAGGTCCTCAAAAATCTACAACACCTGTTAAACCAACTAAGAAGTGGGACAGTGTGTTGCTGAAAAGCTAACAGAGATTTCTCAGGAGATGAGTGCAATCAAGAGTGCTTCATATTTCCAATTAGCTAAAATCTTGCAGTACTCTTGTCTATTAGCTGACCAAAACAGAATCACAGAAACCCTTTTCCTTGCATTTTTTACTCCATGTTCAAATGCTAGAATGCAGTGGGAAAACGATGAGGGAGACAGTGGTTATTTCATGACAGTGCAGCCAAGAGGAAGAAGTCAATTCTCCTCTGTTGCAGGCTTCAAGCAAAGACAAAGTCTACAGATTGCGGAAAATAAAGAAAAACCTCTAAACCTGATGGGCTAATGGCTTCTCCCCTCACTTTTTTCATAATTTTGCAGTTACATTCATGATATCTGAGGGAATGGCCTGAAGCTGCGTCAAGAGAGGTTTAAGTTGGATATTAAAGAAAGGTTCTTCATCCAGAGGGTGGTTGGACACTGGAACAGGCTCCCCAGGGAAGTGGTCACAGCACCAAGCCTGACAGAGTCAAAGAAGTATTTGGATGATACTGTCAGGTGCATGATGTGACTCTTGGGGATGGACTTCTGCAGGGCTAAGAGTTGGACTTGATGATCCTTGTGGGTCCCTTCCAACTCAGCATAGTCGGTGATTCTGTGATCTTCTCCTGGGCTACCTGCAAGACAAGTTGTCCTTTACGCTTTCCCAACTGACTTATCTACAAGAGACAACTAAAACAGTTTTGGCTGATGATGTTCACAGCCTGCATTGCTGTTTTTTCCCAAAAGCTCAGTCCATCTGATAGCAAATTTGCTCCTGACCCTTCAGTCGATGGCAGATGAGCTTCACATCTGCTTGCACTGGGTTGCTTTCACTAGGTTGTTGGTAGCCTTCAAATATCCTGCAGTGAGGAGTGTTCATGCTGCACAAAAGGTGTTATGGTAATGGCTTTAGATGGAGTCTGCTGAGGAGTCCTGACCCTCCCTCCACCTCTTCCAGGAGATCTGGGTTTCAGTTGCCATCAAGCAGAGTTCAGGGGAACCAAGAAACAGTGGGAGATGGAAGTAGCAGTTATTTCTGAAGAATAACACATCTTAGGCTAGTAATTATCTTTGGAAGGAACCTGTGGCTACAAATAGCAATAATCAAATGAAATGGTCCGCGACAGCAAATGGTTTTATCACAGGAGGGCAATGCAAGAGGACAGCAAGGCAGGATGGTATCTCAGCTCTTTTAGAGCAGGACAGCCCACACAGGGGACTTGCACAGTTGGCCTGTCATTTTAAGGTAACACGACAGTGTGGCACAGAGGGAGGACACCTCTCAGCTCTAATACCCATTCTACTAACCATCTCACTGAGACAGACAGCAACACTGCTGAGTTCATACCCTTCCTGTGGCTTTTCTCTCCCTTTCTAGAACAGTGTCTAGAGAAGAAAGTAATATATTTGAACCCTAATTCTCTGCTTATTTTCTTAATAGTTTAAAGACGACACAAGTTCTATGGACAAGCAATGTGCTAAGCAAAAAAAGAGTGGTAAAAAAATTATGCTTACATTTCTCTTATTTCATCTCCTTCTCACTGTGGAAATAGGCATTAGTTATTTTGAAAAATGTTGTAGCACTTAATCTTTTTCTTAATCCACTCTACAAGCTAGCTATGAAATAGATGTAGGATATTTAGCTAGATATAGATCAGGTGTGAATGCTTATTCCAAAATTACTCTCTCCCCCTCTTTTAGTGCATAACAGTCAGAAACAAATGATACATTTTACCAAATATGAAATTCTAATTAAAGGAATTAGGAAAGGGGTCAGTTAACAAATACATCAAAGCGCTTCATGCAAATTTGTTTTCTGTCCCTGACAAGAGTGTTAGACATTAATTTATGCTTATGGTAAATGATTTGTATAAAAATCTTTCTTCATCCATTATGGACAAATAAAAGATCCTACTGAGGTTGGGTGTTTTTCAAAATTCATCCTCTTTCAGACAGATTTGCATGACATATGCTGTTTGTAATATCATAATGGTTAAATCCAAGCCACAGACCACAACCCATCATGCTGGGTGCTGTCAGAAAAAGTTAAGATGGTTCTTGACCTATTGCTCTATTTTTTACAATTTGAATAGACAGACTTTTTCATTGACTGTTTAGATAGGGGAGAATGGAAATCCTATGGGGAAAACCACCTCTGTTTTCATCAGCACAATAGACTGATGTCTTGATTCATACTTATTCTGTGGCACTGGGGAAAGGCTACAGGAAATGAAAGCCACAAAAATTATGGAGGAGAGAAGCAGAAGCACTTCTTTGCTATTTCCAGAAGAAAGCAATAAAGCATTTTCCAGAAGCACTGAAAGTGGTACCCTCCTCCCATTGGGCTGAATCTGTGGAAGGCAGAAATCCAGTTCTGCGGAACCCACTTATGCTTCCAAACACAGAAGCCTTCATTTCATGCTGCAACACGAATCTCCTTCAGGCCACAAAGGAGCAGAGCACATCAATGCACTCATTAGTCCCACTGCAACAGCAATCACAGATTCGCTCAGTAAAAATGGACTGCCACATCCAAGGCCCAAGCATCGTCGGTATTTCCCTTTGTAACTTTTAATGCTTTTCTCTTTCCTTTCAAACTCTGTTCATTGACAGAGAGGACTTTCCATTTAAGGAAAGATTTTCAGGACCATTAGCATGCTGGATATCAAGACACAGAACTTCTGTCACTCTTTGGCATGTTCAGGACCTCCCTGTTTTTAGGGCAATATTATCCTGACAGGTTGCGATTCAGTTCAACTGGTGAGCTAAGACAGATAAAAGAGCAATGCTTTTTGGTAGTGACTGACATATTTTAAACTCTGAATACGAGCTCCATCCTGCTTAATGACAACATTGCCTGGGATTTGAGATGAACTGTCATTTCAAATTCAGTGTTTATATCCAGCACCTGAAAAATGGAATGTTAATTCTTCCTTAAGAACACAGGAAGCTTCAGAGAAGCATTTTACTTTTCCTTCCTCTTCTACTTAACCTCCCTACAGCAAACCTTTGTGCAGTGCCATTATAACCCAAGTAAGGTTCACTCTAGTGTCTCTAGTATACAAACCTGCTGTGGTTGCTTCCACTATAACTTCAAGGCTCCTACAGTTTACCTAAACTACTGTTTCAAAATTCTGTGATTTGTAGATTATGGGTGCTTGATGGGAGTACAGAAATTTTTGGAGATTATATAGGTTATGCAGCAAAAGTAGATGAGGAAATTATAATGTCGTCATTTGAAAGAAGTCTAGACACAAACTCCCTGCTTCTCCTTGTTCCCAGATGTTTTTGCAGAGATCTGCTGTATCTTCAAGTGTTTTTAAATGATACATTAATTTCCACCAGCAAATGTTGATTCACTTAGAGATGTTTTCTGCATAAATGTAACATACTGGACACAAAAATGTCAGAGAACATTGCATTCCTAGGTCTAGCAAGAACAAGTGCCAGATAATATTTAAAAAAAAGATAGTAGTCCCCATGCAGAAACTAAAATATCTTATTCCATAACCTAATGCTGGAGAAAAAATTAAATATAATTATTTGATATGTAAACTGATTCTACTAAGAGCCCTAATGATAAGCCTATTGAAAATTGTCTCTACCCATCAAAAATTTATGGAACAAAAACCCATATCAGACTTTAGATGTATTATGTAAACAAAATATAAATTTTTGTCTCCAGTCCAGTGCTAGCTAGCCTGGAACGCGGAGCTGGTTTTGATGCCTTTGGGCAAGACAGGAATGAAAAATCTCCATAAAGGGTAGCAGTCAAGAGATGAGCTGGAAATACTCAGGAAGTGTCAGAAAGGTGCCTAACTAGGCTGTACTTAAAACAAGCCTAAAGAAAACAAAAAATATTACTACCAACTAAAATAAAAGTAATAATAAGTCATAATTTATCCAACACATATGATTCATCACAATGTAAGCTACAAGATTCCAATGTAAAATTCAGATTTCTTGATCTGCCATATTATGATCTCTTTGGTCCCCAGGAACTGGACCTTAACTCCCGAAGAGTTTAGATGATCTTTACAAGTAATCAACCTACTGGCCAATTCTCTGCATATCTTCAGAAAAGGTATGAATTTCTCTAGTCTTTCTCTGCTGGCCATACTCCTTTCTTTCATAGGAATAGTGACCTTCAACATTTCACAATCTCACTTAGCCAAATTACATGCCACATGTAGTTTCTCATTCATTTCCACCTTGTCACTCAGACTAAAATCAGAGCAGCCATTTTGCTGGGAGGTTTCAACCCCCGGGTTTTGGATGTGAAGATTCTTCAGTATTTCTCTCATATTATATTTTTCTGCTAATAAAGTTGCCACAGAAATGCTTCATAATAGAGACAGGATTGCATCCGAAAGCTATGCTGAAAAACACTCATGTTAGATGTTTTCTATATCATATACAAGCAAAAATCCTGGTTAATGAAATGAAGCAGAGATAAACAAAGTTCTTATAAATGGAGAATTGTTCAAATGATAAGTAACAATGACTTATCCTCATGCCTCAAGTAAAAATAATTACAGAAATGTGAAGACTTTTGAAACAAACATTGCATAAAATTTCAGCATACTGAAAGCCAAGTGTAATAAAAATTTCATTTGGTAAGACTAGTTCTGCTTAATAACTGTGTGTGTTTGGATCATTCCTGCATATACTGAATTTCATGAAGACCAGCTGAAGAAAAGGAATACAGCGATTAATGGAGTAACAGTTTTAAGAAACTGCAGTCACATGGTTTCTGCAGCATTATATTTTTAATTGTATTTAATGTATATGGCGAGCAGAGAAAGGAGCTCTTGAAGGACCAAGAAGCTGTGCTGCAGATACAATGATTGATTGTTGAGATCCATAGTGCAATGAAAATATTGATGCCCTGGTAGGGGTATCTTTGCATAAGCACAAGCAATTTAAGTAATACTTCTGAAAAAGTTGCTTGTGAGAAGTTTGTTTTTCTTCAGATGAAGTGTGGTAACCAGCAATCTTCTGTGGGTTTAGCACTATGAAGTAAAATGCTTTGCTGTTCATTATCTAGTGTCACAACATCTATTTCACTTACCACACCATTTTAATGTGATTCAATATGCAAAATGCTGCATTTCACAGATGGCTGAAATCTGATATTCCACTAACTGTACCATTAAGACTCTTGTTGATTTAAATAATTGATTGTACTTTATTTTCCAACAGGCTTTGAAAGCCAACACGGTCAGTTGCTACATCTCAGCTAGGGAACAGTGCCTTCCAGCTATGGGGTAGTAACTTAATTACTTTTGAGCATGCCTCTATACACTGAGATGTCAGTTGTTCTTCCAAAACGGAAAGAAAGCAAAGAAAGTTCATCCAGTGACACAATGAGATTGCAGAATTAAACCCTGTTAGAAACCTCCTTGGAATCAATCAAAAGGCTTGCTAACCTCAGAAAGCTTCAGCTTGGACCTAACTAAACACATAAGTCCATTCATCGCTTAAAAAAAATAATAAAAAGCAACAGAAAACCCCAAAAAAAACCCCATAAAAGCAGGGAGGAACACCACTCTACTACAATTTAAGTAATTCTTCCCCTTGCACTATGATTCAGCATTATCTTCCCAGGCTCCAAAGATAGAAAAGAGCAGGGGTTTGGCAGGAAAAGTATCAGCTCAGACAGATGTGTAGGTTTTTTCAAAAATTAAAATATTTTCTTTCCCTAATCAGTCCTATGTATTTCATACATTATTATTTGATTGGTTCCATTGAACATCACTGCTCATGACTGAGGAAAGATACCTCTGCAGTTTGATATAATGATTCATAGTTTTGTGTATTACTGATTGCAATAAAGATACCATGCACCTCAAAACTTGCAGATGAAATTATTTGCAAACCAAAAGCATACAAAATGTGTTGTATAAGTGCAATGCACCTTTGTTTAATGTTATTTACCTTTTGCTTCATGAAAACATATTGAAAAATGTGGGCTTACAAGCTGCTGCACTGGATATATTATTGTTGTGCAACTCTCCAAAATAAAAGTGACTGAAAACCCTTAAACCAGGCTGCTGCTGAATTAAGTTCTCCTTACTTTGGGGATTCTTTTTTTTTTTTTTTTTTTCTCCCCTGTAATTTATGGATCTACTTCCACTGCATTTGCTAAAGCCATTAAATATTTAATTTGTATTTGATTCTTCTTTCATGGCTGGAGTTCATCAGCTACCCTTACTTGGAGTAGGGTACTAATGCTTACACACTGCATACATTTAAAGGAACACTCCTGTAGGCTTGTTACTGGAATGTGAGTAATTACTAACAAACCATAACTCCAGTTTTCTTTTTGCTTAAATATCATTCGGGCTCAATTACTTGATACTAAGATGAACAGGTCATTAAATTCATTACTCTATTGATTCTAGTTTTAGCTGAACTCTGTTCATTTTTTATTTGAGCTCATTTTCTTTGGTTTGAACTTTCACTGTGTTATGTGATTGAAAGTTATCTTCCATAGAAATTAGTCAGAGGATGAGGTCTTATACCCCTGCATACATCACTGTGTTCTATTTGATGTTAACTTTTCTGAGGCATTTTTATCTCTTCGGGATACTGTGCTATGGCTGCAGAGTTCAGATAGCCTCGTGAGTCTCCAGGACCCTACTCTTACATATATATGGTTCTGGCCTGAAAAGGGGCAGCTGTTAGGAGGAAAGACTCAAAAAGTCACATACACAGGATGGTGAGAATGGGGCAGAGCCCATTTTCACACAGGGGGGCCAATGTAGGGAAAGATCCTATGGGCTTACAGCTGGTGGGGCAGCATCCCTAGGAGCACAGGCTGGCACGCAGCACCTGGTCACTCCTGAATAATTCAGCTGAGGGCAACTTCTCTGATGCTGATGTGGGGCTCTGCCCCAGAGCTTTAAAGGTTGGGGGACTTCTTTGGTACTGTATGACTATAGGAAGAATGACCTCAACTTTCAGTACAGCTCCAAAGGTTTCTGGAGGTTTAGAGAGGCAAGAATTCATTGCGGAGGCAAAACCCTGGTTTTGTGCCCATCCCCAGCCTGCAAGGTCTAACTTGCTAGAAAGGCTCCTGAAGTCACCACATCCAGTCTCCAGATCTGTGTGGGACATTGCAGAGAAGTTAAATGGGATGGATAAAAAAATTGACAAACTAAACTTCTCCAATAAAGAACAAAAATTTATTTTCTTGAACTGCCACCACTGCATGCTAGATGTTAAGCAATTGAAATGAAATGGTTCAAATGCATTTCTCAGCTATATTTCTCAAGCAGGAAGACTCTTAAGTGAACTACATCATTTTTTACCATGGGAAGAAGTAGCCTTTCAAGGAAGGAGGGTCTGCCGTGCTTCAAAACTCTTCATCTTTTCTCTAAATGGAGGAAATGACTGTTTGAGATAATTACACACAGTGTCTTTCTCATTACCATGAAATATGACTGTTGATGATGTATGTGACAGATAGGAATTTATTAATAAACACTTTTCAAATAAATCACTCAGTGGCCATTTAAAGTTCCACCTTTATCACTGCAATGACAGGCTGGGTATGAACCTGCAACCTAGGAGGGAATAGTTTGGCCATGTGTAATTTTTCAACGCTTTTCAGTCATCTTACCATACCCTTGGACCTGTGCAGAAAGTGTCAGTATCCTCTGAGAAAGACCAGAAGACCTAAGCTGTCCTTCTGATCATCTTTGCTTGTCTAACCTAAAAAGTACTAGAATTCTAACAAACTTTAACCTTCAAAATATCATAGAGTCTAGTGATCATAAGAGGAGGTAAGGACTACATGGGTTTTTCTTGAATGGTACTAGAGGTGGAGGCAGAAGAAAAAGCCAATCTACGTCTGTTGTGCCATAGTGGTGCCATTTGCAAGAAAAAAAATTCATGACTAGAGGAAGAACGGACATGCAGGAATGTGATGCTCTCATTGTTGACTGGCCATGCTGCTGCAACTTGAAGCTTAAGTCTTTCCGGCAGGGAGAGAAGGGGATTGATTGCTCCCAATTTCTTGATGATCACTCTGTTGGTCTGCTGCTAGATGGCTAGTTCAACTATTACACTGGTATACTAAAAGAGGTTCTCCATTTGTAAAGTGAGAAAGCACACAATCTCCCTTAACCTCATACGACACTTTGAACAAAAGACTAGAACTACTCTCTTCAGGGGTCCATTCTTTTATTCCAGGGCTGGCGAAGATACTGAACTCCCAGAGGGGAATAGAATTTCACTTTTTTCTTCTGACATGTCTGTCGCTCCCCTTGCATGGTACAGGGCCTAGCCTGCACAGCAGTGTGTGAACATATTTACTTCCCTCTTTCAAGACTCCAGACGCTTTTTGTCTTAAATCTAAGCTTTGTAGCATGACGCAATATTATTAAACAATATCCAGCAGTTCCGTATGGAAGTGATGCTTATGTTAGTTCCACCAAAGACAGTGGAACTGCACAGAGACTTACCTTGATAGAGAAAACTTGGATTTTGCATGTTTTAGAGAGGGAAAGCGAAAAAAGAGAAAGTGAGCAAGCACTGACAACAACAGACAAAAAGGGACATTCCAATCAAGGGGCACACATGAGAAAGCCAGACATAGAAAGGAACCTCTCCCAGTTTTCTGTTACTGTTTCAGAGACATCATTTCAGGTGACTTACTGGAGCAAGCCAAAAACACCTGTCTGATTTTCAGGACTCCACAGTTTTCAAGTTCCATTTCTCTCACCCTACTGCAGGATTTTTCTCCTTGCAGAGAGAACTAGAGCATTATGTAATGAGCCATGTTTCTCATCTACTCCTAGCCCTAGGAACCTTATTGATCTCATCAGTGTTAAATTAGCCCTGATAGTGATATGGTATTTTGGACACTACTAAGCTGCAATGCTTCCACCTCCTAAACAAGCCACGGGCTTTGTTTCAGATGAACACAGCAACTGATTAATCAATACTGAAAGGTTATCAAAAACTGTCTACTAATAGCAGGTTTTCACACTGCCCAAGGACTTTTTTTCCTCTCAGTTACACAAAAAGACAGAGGCTTTTTTAGCATTTATACTGCCTTCTTTTGGAGTCTTGTTTTCTCCTTCACACAGTTCGTGCATTCCACCCTCTTCTTATATGTTCTTTTGACTCTGTGCCCAGAGGCATCCCAAGCTGGTCCTGGAATCTAACTGAAACATCTACATATGATTGGCATGTACAAAGTGTTCCCACTCCTTGAAGGGGTCTCAGTCTCTAGGGTGCTGATTGCCTACTGCCAGAGAGCCAACTATTGAGGGATAAAGCTCCTTGAGGACCAGGCAAAATAAACATCTAACATCTCCTGGATTTACTCAAAAGCTTGTTAGGTTAAAAAAAGGCTTGCAAAAGGAGCAGAGAAGCCCAAGGGCGTGTGTGTGAGCCCCAATAAGCCCACAGGGGCCAGTGGAGTCTCTTTCCCTGGGCCCTTCTGGGTGTCACTAGGAGCAGCCACCTGATGAGCTGGGTGAGACCCCTAAAGATGAATTCATGGGTGAGGCTCTGCCAAGGTCACTTGAAAGATAGAGTGTTACTCCCTGCAGGAACAAGAGTTACTGCCTGGGGTGAAACAAGCATAGGGAAAATGGGATAAAATGGGCTGCTGGTGTTTCAGTGCTACTTTATCCATGTGTCCAGCCATGCCTGTGTCAGACAGCACAGCCTCTCCTGTCTTCCCTTTAAACTTCTGACGATTTTCCCAGAAGTGCTAAGGGCCTGCCCTCCTATGGGACTGGAACAATCTCTCATCACAGAGATGAGGGCTTGCAGGCTGTGGGTTCATGTGCAGGGATACAAACACATACCAGGACAGGTCTGTGAGGAGAAAAAGAGCTCCTGAGCCAAGTCTCGGGGTGGACCCTGGAGAGAGCCAGGGCTCTGTTAGCTGGTGGCTGGGATGACCCAGCTGTGTGTGGCGGAGAGCGTGTCTGTCCTGCCTGTCATAGTTCCTCCACCACCACTCAATATGAACCACTGACATGCTCCACTGAGAACGAGTGTACCAAAGGGGCATTTGTGAACTGGTGGTGAAGTGTGTATCTGCAAAGGTGCCTTTGCTTTCAGCTGCACGTGGGCTCAGTCCCCTCCAGAGGGGGGAAACAGGCTTTTTCTTGAGAACAATTTACATCACCCATATTCATAGAATCATAAAATGGCACATTTGTTTTCTACAAGATTGCTAATCCTTTCTACAAGATTTGCTTTAAGAATAAAATCAGCTTTTCCTAGCATTTCTCACTTAAAGGAAATATTAGAGAAAAAAAAAATACCAGCTCCTCTGGTTTGCACATTAGGTTGATTCTGCCCTTGTTGAGTCTGGTCCTAAAATGCTCTGAAAGATTCCTTCCACCATGTACAAATGTAATATATGACATATGACATATAATATTAATGTAATATATAACTTAAAATATATATTCGATATTTAATATTTATTAATATTTATCAATATTTAATAAATGGTAAGAGATATGATATATGATCAATTATATATACAAACATATAACAGAATACACAATATAAATGATACATTTTATGCTATATATCATGTTATATTCATTTAATATATACTTCATATTTATGTATTATTTATATTTCAATAACTGCACGTTGTGGAGATTTGCACTTTGATATTTTCTTTAATATTTTGCTATTTGAAAAAGTAACCTCTAGGGAAACAAAATCATGAAGTCAATCAGAGCCAAGAATCACAGAGTTATTTTCACTTAGAAAGAAGGAAAGCTTTATTAGGGTGAGAAGAGAATTGATCTATTAAGCCATCCTCTGTCTGATCAAGGTAAAGATGGATTTGCTTCAAGAGAAAACAGCCATAAAAATTTCCCAAGCATTGTGTCAACTTCAAACTCCAGCTAATCACACATTACTATGAAACTTCGTTTCAAACAGTGGAGGAAATTACTGGTAAAAAGTTTCCTGAAAGAGAAGATAATGCTCTTCTGCATCATTACTCACACCTCTGGCCTTCTGAAATAAAATAAAATAAAATAAAATAAAATAAATAATAAAAAAAAGCTTAGTTGGATTTTTTTTTTGCTTAATTATAGCTGTATAAATATAGTTGTATAAAAATTTAAGCTTAGCGTTATCTTTTCACAAAAGTGGGGGAATCATAAAGCTGAATCAATATGATTTTGAAAGCTGCTATTTAATTAGTTTCAGTTGATTAAACAGAAATTAGATTTGATAGCAGTGCCATCTGATAGGATTAAAGGGAAATAATATCTAGGTATATTTTCTGGTAACAGTTTTGTCCTCATCTGTGTTATAAACACATCTGCAGATGGCAGCAAGAAAATTAGTCTATGGGAGGTCAGTGAATTTACCTATTAAAATGATATATACATCATTCCTCCACCTTCCCTCAGAAGTGGTTTGGCTGCTTTATTCTCCTGACTCCTTTGTCCAGAAAGACTTCTAAAACAAGAGGTCTTGGTCCAGGCAGTGCAGTGGGTCAAGTCATTAAAAGGAAAGCTGTAATACCCTCTGTGTTACACCCCTGTGATCCATGAAATAGGTTCAACTTCTACTGCTACTCCAATGCAGCATTTTTCAAAAAGCACTACTTGAAAATAATGGTGAGATTAGCAAATATATTATGCTTGAAAAGACCATCAAGATCTTCAGACACAGCTGCAATATTCAGAGTTACACAAAGGCAAAACATGAAAGAAGATTTAACTTTGAATAAATGAGAAGGTGAAAAGATTCCTTAGCACATTTTTCTTAAAACACCAACTATAGTTTTACCTACCTAATTCTCTTAGAAAGAAAAACACACTGTTTTCATTTGTGCCAGAGGCATTTCAAATTTAATACACGGTAGCAGCTGGGAAAATCCAAAAATGCAGCCACTACAATTTATAAATTAGTGCAGTCCCCAGTGAAATAAAAGTCAAATGATTTAATAACAAACTACTTTTTGATGAGTTACCTTACAAAAAGGCTAAAACATTGTGAGAAGAATGTTATCCAGCACAGCCTTCTTGTATCCCACTTGATCTTTGATTCTTTTTTAAACCTCCTTTTTTCAACCTTTTTTAAACCAGCAGTCTAGCAATGCTGCCATCTTGCCAGAGCCTGTGAGTATACTTTAGTCCTTGCACAAATAAAACTCTCATTTTAGTAGAAAGTTTACCTGAATATGAAAGACAGTGTCATCTTTGGTCCTGCTTCAGCAGATAAGCAATTTTTATAGACTACTAAAGCCCTACCTAGGTTAAAATTACTAGATTATAATTCTAATAAATGCTTGATTATGGAGGCTGGAAATTTAACATCCATGCCAAGCAGACAAAATTGAATTAAATTTGCAGAGAATAAATTCTTTCAATGCTACAGTTTTCTTTTAACACAGAAGCTGTATTCTGGGAAATCCAGGTTATTATTGGTACATAGTAAGTGCCTGGGAGGTGGAATTAAAGACTGTTTAGTTTCACCTTAAAGCCTGTTTAGTTTCACAACCCCTGCCATGGGCAGGGACATCTTCCGCTAGACAGGTTCCTCAGAGCCCCATCCAAGCTGGCCTTGAGCACTTCCAGGAATGGGGCTTCCACAACTTCTCTGGAGGGCAACCTCTTCCAGTGTCACACCACTCCCACAGTAAGCATTTTTTTCCTAATATCTAATCTAAACCTTCTCTCTTCCAGTTCAAAACCATTCCTTCTTGTCTTATCACTGTGTACTCTTTGTGCCTGGCACAACAGCTGTGGCCACAGAAGTGACATTGCCAAAATAAAGCTGAATAATGTCTGGGAATAAAAATACATCACAGCTGTTTCAAAAGTAAAGACAGAAGTATTATAGTGGGGGTTTGATTTCTCATGTTGTTACCTTTAAAACTGTGGAAGAGGCAATCAAGACACTAATTCCATAACATTTGAAGAGTCTCTCAGACTGTTAGTCCATTGTCTACTTTTTTCTGATGGGACTGTAAGGCCAAGGCAGGGCATTACAAATGCACTTCTGTTTCAAAGCTTTGGTATCTGAACTCCACATCTTCTGTTGTGCAAACACCTAGAAGAATTTTTATGGAGGAGGAAATGTAAGTAATTTCTAAGACCCCTAGCTAATGTAATAAAGTGGGTTCAAGGTGAGCAACAGCCTTTAGTCGATCTCCTGTGTGACAGCTGTTGCATGTATCTCCAGTTTTTCAAGAGTGCAGATTTATTATGCACATTATAGGAAAGGAGAGGCTTTGTATACTGAAAGACTACAGATACTGGAAGGCTACAGTGTGAAAGAAGATATCCTGAGAAATGGCAAAGAGAAGAAAGGGGAAAGAACTACCTTCTACTTACCTTCAAGGTGAAAATACCCTAAAGATTTCCAGCCAAAGGAAATTAATAAACATTTGTGAGAAAAGCAGAGAGAAAGACAAGGAATCTAATGCACTAATCTCCGATTACAAACAAAACAAACAAACAAACAAAAATCACACCTAAAAAAGTTACAATAATCCTTTGGATGGCATTCTTGGTTTTATCAGTTCACATGCAGCCACTGGAGAAAGAGAATATGTACAACAACAGTTCAATTCCAGGACAGGAATTGCTGTCCAACGTGCAGCATCCTTTCAGATGTGCTCTCACTAGTTACCTGCACCAGCCCTATGAAGCCCACACAAATATCAGCCTGCTCCAGGCTAAAACTCTTGCAGTGTTTAGCTTTCCATTTAATTAGAGCACCATTGAACAGACTGACATTCAAAGAGGTGTGTGAGCAGTAATATCTGATTATTCTTCCAGCTAAACACCATCTATCGCAACTCTGCAACTTATTTAAGCTACCAACTCAGCTGGGTAACTAAACTATCTTGCCAGCTAGTCTCCCATCAAATGCTTGGTGAAGCCTGAATGAAGGATTGGTGGTCACAGACACCCCACTGGTTGTCTGTGGAAGTCAGTTGTAGCAAAACCTCAGGTCGCTCACAATGTAAGTAGCAGATTGCTGGATCACCTTAATACTGCAAGACACTAAATCATGAGGCATCAGACACATTACACTGATGCCAGGTAACTCCCTTCTTTGATTGACCAAGGCTTACTTAATGAGCATCAATATGTCTAGCTGACAGATTTATAGCTTGGGCTTTCAAGTGATGTGTCACAGTGATAGTCCCAGCAGACATCTGGAGCACTGTTTGCTGTTATTCTGAAAACCCTAACACTGCCTGTGGTTAAATGACCATGTGCCTGCTTGACCACCTTGTATCATCCAGGCTTGGCAGAGCGTTTGCTGGAGTCAGATAGCAATGCTCACCTGTTTTGGTTTTTTTCACTGATAGGGGCACTTATCTGTCTGACTTGGAAAAAAAGGCAGAAAATGGAGTTAAAGAAGACAGCCTTTCTCATCAGATATACCTGCAGTCACAAATGGTTGTTTCAGATCCAGACAGATTTGCAGACCTAACACACAATGCTGGGAGAGCTGAGCACTCACTGAGCCAATGTGAGATTCACAGCTACAGAGAAGTTTACATTTTAGACCCAGATCTGCATGACCTTCTTAGTAGAGCAGATAGCCATCTTTGGAGAATATCCTTTTGAAATGCTCTTCATCACATATCCAGCAGGGTTGCAGCTGCAAAGTATGACACGAATGATTGTTAGTTAATATCTGGGTGCCAACATACAAGACAATCTTAGTGATAATAACTAATGTAGTGAATTTCCATAAGATGTAGGCAGCAAGTGGCTAAGCCTAATGAAAACCCTAGACAGAAAGAGTCAACTGAGAGAAGAATCAGTAACTAAGGAGTCATTAATCTGAAATGTCAGTAATGTAGGGAGTCTCTGACACTTGGACACTTTTGCTATGTGTTAAAAAAGTAACAAGAAGTATATTTTTAATGTGAAAATAAAAGGGCACTGCTCCACTCTTTAAATTTTTTGTTATGTGTTATGTGTTATGTTATGTGTTTAGTTATACCCAACAATAAAAAGATTGTACATAGTAGTAAGTCATGCCTTACATCACCATTGCAGGCAATGGTGAGGAATGAAAAGCCTTTTCCTCTAGGACCAGAATAAGGATGGGATCTGCTGTACAGAAATACAGTACAATACATTTCTGTACATCAGGGTAGCTGAGGCAGCTGCTCACTAAAGGAACTAGGCAAACCCAAGCCTGTTTTACAGATAAAAACCAGCTCTGACACTATAGCAGCACAAGACTGTACTACCAGGGAGCTCAATACAGGCAAGGCAGTGCCTCTTGTGTGGTGGACCCCAAGAAATGCTGAGATGCCCATCCTACAGTTGCAAGTATGAGGCAGCACAAAGATCTGATGAATTCTTCGGGGTCTACAACACTGGAGTGCAAGACTCCTGTCTACTTTATGTGGATGATAGCTGGTACAGTAGTTTCCAGATGAGGTGTGTTGTAGTATGTCGGAAGGGATGGTGCAATAATAACTCCCACTAACTTGTCCACCCTCTGGGATTTCTGTACAGGGAACTATCATTAAGGACATACTTGCATTCAATCTAATAATCAGTAGCAACAATTTTACTTTGTCATGTCCTTGAGAAGTAATGCAATAAACTGCAAACAAAATAAACACCCTTCTTTTAGAAAATGCAATTTGGACATCATATCCAAATGAATAAATCATTCCTGAAAGGCAGAAGCAATATTACTGTTGAATTAGTGCTGGATGTTCTTTTGTTAAATTGTATACAATCAAAGCAAGGTGCCAAATTACCAACTAACTGTCTGGAGGTCGATTTTTAAATTCACGGATGAGCTAATGCATTTGTGGCAGTGATCATAAAGGGAGGAGTTCACCTTGCATTAGCCTTGACTCATAACTATAAATCCACAATGTTACCCGAAATAGATGTCCTATTTCTTGTCATTGATCTGCAAGCCATAATTTAAACATTTACATGTCCTAATGTTGAGCCTTCCAATTGCCTGAAACATCTCTCTCCAGGGAATGCTCACCATGAGGAGAGGGACTGTAAAAAATAAGAGTGTCTTCGGTAAAAACTGGGAACCTTTGGCATCTTGAAGTTTATTGAAAGTTTCATAAGTCAAGGAGAGTCAAAACTGAATGATAAAATGATATTTATAGCAGTAAAATAAGTATACATTAGATTATACTGTCAATGGGCAAAAAAAGCGAAAGAATTCTTCATGACTATTAAGTAAAAAAGCTATAGGAGTTGCTGTAGTTAGCTCATATATGGCCTTACCTTTCAGTAGAGCTAATATTGTTACAATAGAGTCATTCATTATTAGAAAAATCAGAGAAATGTTGTTTTGCTTCAAATAATGCTATATGTTTCCTTGAAATTGATATTTTAAAAATAATACATATGGGAAATGAATGAATCACCAGCTATTGAAAAGATGTACTCATTCAGGAGAAGTAAAGTGCATGGCAAATTTAAAGGAAGTGTTTTCAAGGTTGTAGTATGAACAGACATCATTTTTAGGGGAGATAGGAGAGTGCATAGATTAATTTCCAGATACATTTGCAATATTTTGTAGGTGCACAAGCAAACTTCTTGACTTTTTCTTGTGAAATGCTCCCTTTCTAAAGTGTGGAGATTTCTGTCAGATAGCTAATTAAACCAGGGCAGTATGTATGTCCAAACACCAGAGCAAAGTATCTGAATATCAATGTGAGTTTTGAGACCTGGAATTGTATCATTTTTAGTTAAACTGCTTTTTTTCAGACCACAGTTCAGAGAGCTGAGGGAAAAAAGAGACTGTGAAACCCTGCAAGATGTTCATTGCAGTATTATAGTGAATTTTAAATCTTATCGTTTTTATAACTATTTGAATATTTACTACTCCTTATAATTTCATATTTTACATAATCTGCAGTGGAAGTGTGCTGAGTTCTGCTGAGGCCTTGAAATGAATCTAGTAAATAGATGATGATAGAATTTTTGAAAGTGCCATGAAATTCAATAAGATTTTGAGGTCTTTTATCACGACGCCAGTTCGTTGTGATGTTCATTATGAACATCAGTGCTGCAGATCTCATACCTACTTGATTTCATTTTTTCAGTTTGCTTTTTGTCGTAGTGGAAAATCAGTAGAACAAATCTCTGTCTTCTTGTTAAGATATATCTTTGACCTGTAAGCCTATAGTAGCCTCCAGTTTTTATTCAAATTACTTTTTAATGATTTCTAGTTTGCTACATCTTTCATACAGTTCTTTGCAAACAAAAAATTAAGAAATTTCCACATATGCAGTGATGCTTCAATAGTCCAAATGGCCACAGTCTATATGTAAATGCCCCTCACAATGTCTTCAGATGTATATGCATATGTAAATTTTGGTGTGTTTAAATTCTGTGCTAAACTGAGTAACATTTGCACCATTTTTATATTAGAGGAAGAACTAAATCACAGTGTCTTCTCTTACCTTCTAGGCAAACGTGCTCCAGGGGCACTCCCTTGGTGGTGGTCTTGGGGAGCCCTGGAGGCTGGGGAACCTGCAGGAGTGTACCCTCATCCTTCCTCGTCCCCACGGCTGGGCTCCACCTGATGAAAACTCGACTGCAAGAAACATAGAGAGCTTTGAGCACACAGATCTCATCCACATTTCCTGGGGCCAGGAAACCCCATTCAGGACAAAGAAGCACTCCTGAGCCCCAGGGTTCTGGTGGAGTCAGCAGAAGCATTTCTCAAAGGAGAAGGTACTCAATTCATGTCAGGAAAGACAAAGCTCAAGCTGACATAGGCCCAAATATCACTGCTGGCCATGTTTGTAGAACATGATATTTTGATGTAATTTGGCAACACCTGTGCCCATATTTCTTTACATTGTTTTATGATCTTAGCATGGCTTTAGGGGAAACAAAGGGATTTCAGTCCTTTTGGATTTATAAATATTCAATGAATAAAGAAAATTTCTGGCCTTGGCTGTTAGCTGTAAGGAAAGAAAATTTCTTTGATTGTTACTTGATGTCTTTGCTAATACTTTTTAGTTTTTTATATATCATACAGAATTGAATATCACATCTTTCTGCAGTAAAAACTTGATTCTGTTTTATAAAAACTTGTGAGCACTTATCTATTGCTTTGTAAGGAATTGCTTTGGGTTTCCTAAAACCACAAGAACCATAAATTCTTGCCTGGGACCGCTGAAAACATCCTTCAGCAGACAGCTGATGCCTAAGTTGCCCTGACATAGACTTCATAGGAGTTTCAGGTGTCTATAATTCCTTTAAAACCAAAATGCGGAGTTCTATCTCTCTTCTGAAACCCCCTTTTCTGTAATGAATAAAGCTCTTCTTATTCTTTTTTCCCCTGTAACTCTCCAGACAGCTGTGTCAGTCTTTTAAAACTGTGGCTTCAATGTGTTATCTATTATTTCATAAAACAAGAAAAAACTCTGCTTTTATCACTTTTGAGTTTACCACCTTTTATTTTCATTGGCAGCCCTTGTTTTAGTTATGAGACCAAGAGAAGAAAATCTCTTTATCCATCTTCATTAGACTACCATTATTTTGAACATATTTATAATTTCTTTCCTTGGCTTGCATCACAATTAGGTGTGGTGGTTCAGTGCCTTCTCCTACCAGGTGCCAGATGTCTCCAAACTGCTCCATGATATCCTGAGACAACCTTGTGCAGTACTGAATCACATTTCTGAGAAGAAAATTTTTTTGCCCTATATCCAAGTGAAGTTTCCTTTACCACAGCTTGTGACCACACCTCTTGTCCTTGCACCTTTGGAAAGCAACCTCCCTCTTTTCCTACACGGTCCCTATGCAAAATAAAGGAAAGCAGTGAAACTTTTGTTTTTTTGTCTTCTCTTCCACAGGATGACAAGGTCAAGGCCCCTCAGTGTCCCCACTCACCATATGTTCCCAGACATTGCAATGTTCTCCACACACCCTCTTTTGCTTACTGATGTCCTTCCTGAATGAGGAAGCCAAAAGCTGGACACAGTATGCCCCCCATACCCTTGCAAATGCCAAGTGAAAGGGAACAAACACTTCCTGGCTACATTCTTGCTAATATAGCCAGGTCTGTGGTAGTCTTCATCATGATGCTGACCCATGTTCAGCCTGCTGTACACCAGCTTCTCCTGATCTTTTGGGCAAAGTTGATCCTTTAGTACCTTGCTCACTGCCTACACAGTTGCATGGAGTTTTCCTGTCCCAGGTGCAGGATTTTTTATTTTAATTTGTTGAATTTTATTTCTTTTTTCAGCTGATTCTTCCATCCTGTTTTAGTTCTTGTGAATAGCAACTCTACCACCAGCATATCAAGATCTCCCCTAGTGTGGTGTCATATGCAAACTCAGTGAGTTTCCACTCCTTTCCAGGGTCCAGATTTTTTTATGGAGATCATCAGCACTCAGTCTCAATATCAATGGCCATTAACTGATGCTTAATAGCTTACAGTTCCTGCCAGAAATATCTTACAGGTTTGATATCAGAGGTCTAATATTCAGACAATTCTTTCTTTGTAAATTAACAGTGTGCACAAAAGACAAGTATCTTGACTGCTTATTCAGGTACATTTTAGACACTATGGCATTGATATTTGCAGGTCCAGACTAGCTTTGGATGCCTCCAGTAGTGTGTTCTCCTCCCAAGTTCACTTGGGGAAAAATTCTGTGATTTAGGAGAAGTCACTGTTGAAAATTTTGATTTTTCTTGCCTCTTCTTTTACTTAATACTTTTTAGTTTCACTTTGCATCACCCTGAACACTTAATTTTCCCTTTTGCTTGCACTTTCAACTTTACATTCAGCCACATAGATACTCAAAGCCCAATGTATTCAAAACACATCTTTGTGCCCAAGGAATGTAAGAATAAACTAAGAAAAAGAATTACACTTTAAATAGCTTCTGAGACTTTTTTCCTCTCAATACTGACAAAGTCTTCAGCAAAGTTCAAGGATCTTTCAAATGTGCTAGCTGAGTACTCAAAGTTCTGGCATAACCACACAGCAGCTCTTACTGAAAAGTTGTATTTCCCAAACAATTTCCACTTTTAGCCAGACATGAATTTAAATGTAAAGAATCTTTCTATAAATAACACATAACTGGCAATGAAATTCATGTTCCACTTTGGAAACAGAAGACTCCCCTCCTTAAAGGCTACTCAGTACCTCATATTTAATGCTCGGTACACTGCTTATATAAGTCAACACAGAACACACCCGACTTGTACACAATTAGCTAAACTTCAACAGCTTTGAGTTTACTTTTGGAAATCACAATGTCTCATGATTCCACTGTGGCTAATTAGGATGACAACCTCTAGCTTGGCTTTGTCATTCAATAAACAAATTTGATGTTTAGGTGTTCCCAGACATCATCATTCTCTGAAACTAACCATTGCCAGGAGCCCTCAGTATTAAAAATGTAGAGTCCAGACACACCAAAATGAACTATTTTTGGACAAATAATAAAACAGCAAAGTTTCAGGCTTTTACTTTTTAGGCATGGTAGATTTCTAACCAGAACTATTACTCTCTGGGGTCATATAAGGACTATCTTGCCCATGGCAATTAAATCTCATCCTATGAATGGAATGCACACAAAAAAAATAGAATCAGGCTTAGTTCTAAAAACACACAATACTCCTGCAAAAACCACTGGGTTCTCAAGGCACTCATTTTTGTACAGTTGTCAGCAAGACACAGGTACACTGCTACATGGCTGTACATGAAAGATCATGAAGTGGTAGAAGTCAGAGGATGAAGTATCACATAGCTGTTCCTGATAACATTTCATACCAGTTACCAACTGGGAATGCTGATACAGGAAACCAAACATGGAATCAGGGTTAGAAATCCAGACAGCACAAATTATAACCAAGATCATTGTATCAGATTCTAACTCAGACAAAAACACCTGGGCAGGTGCATGCCTTACATATTTTTGTGTTAGCTTGACAAAGATTGCTGCAAGTGAAAAATCGACAGCAAATGGTCCTTCAAGCAGTGACTGTGTTGTTGCAAAGAGTTGTTTCCTCCTAAAAAGCTTTGAAAAGGAATTTTCAGGAGATGCCTACAGTCAGCTGATCCCTTTTTTTTCCAGAAATGCCTATTTGGAAGGAGAGATGTCAGTCAACCTATTTTGGCTTGTTAGGTTTTCCTTCAAATCAAGTAGTCCATGTTCCTGTCAGTGGCTGTAGCTCCGAGCATGTGGATACACCCAGTTCAGACACAGGGTAACACTAAATTCACTATCCCTTTTGCTGCAGATAATGGGTGAACCTGAGAAGTGCTGGAGCAAAACCGAATGGTCGAAAACGGGAGCTCAGCATCAGTAGGTAAGGGACTTACAAGAAGCTTTCCAAAACGGCTACATTGATGCAAATGAGTGCTTCACGTTCTGTTCTTTTGTCTCTGTTTTCCCTTCCATGTCCTCTAGCAGAACTAAAGGGAATTGCACTGTTTATTTCCAGGGTAGGTTTACTAGATAAGCAGGGGAAAAAAATTGTCCAAATGAATCATACTAATGGTTCATCTCATCACTCCTGGCTGCCCACAGAAGGTTCTGCTTCATCTAAGGATGTTAATCGTACTTCTCCTGCCCTCTCATCACATCCACTTTAGGAGAGAGAAAAAACGAATCTAGAATATTTTTTTTTGCTACCTGGCAATAAATTCTCTCTCCTTTTACTGTTATGCTATTGAACTCCTTCATAGTTTATGATATGACTTGATTTACGGTATTCATAATGTCACTAAATAGATCTGCAGCTCTGACCTATAAATACTGAGGTATGTGGCTTCTTCATTTATAAATGGAGTTGGTGATGAGAGCAAATTGGATAAAATGTTGTGGGCTGTGGCAGGTGTGAACTGAAATGCTATCACTCTGCCTTTCTAATCTAATCTTCATATTTATCACTCCACTAGAAAGAAATCTCCTCCCTTCATTATATCTGCATTGCAAAGCTTTTAAAATTGTTAATGCTTCCCCCTGAAGTCATACTGTCCCCTTATTTACTATGAGAGAAGACGAGGAGGTATGAAGAATGTAGACATTGACCAATGTTGACAGTCTTCCCATTCATTTGCATAGGTAGAAGAAAGACACGCATAAAAAAGTACTTTCCAAGACTTATTTTAAACTTTGTCCAGGAAGAGTCCAGATTTACTTATGTTAGATTCTATTTTCCTATCAAAAGCATAAGGAACGTCTTTATTTCCCAGAAAATGGCCACTGCATTCATCATTTTCAGAAGTAACTTCATATTGCAGTAATGGCCATCCCTTGCCTCATATTGTAAGGGGTACTAAATATTTAAGAAATGAATAAGATAAAAGAATGGCAAGAATTCTGGCCTTACTGGATTTTTATGCCTGTTTTAAAAACCCATGGGAACAGGTATTATATGACCATGTGAAGGGCCGTAAAAGTTTTCCTGCTACTAGCCAAAGAAATGTCGCTAATGAGTAATGCAGCCATCTCAAACTTGTAATAATTTTTTTTATAGTAATGCATGCCAGTATAGGTTCCTTTTGACTACATACTACCTGTAGTTCTTCAAACCATCTGCCAACATTTAGGCTTCAGAAAAAGTGGGCTTATAGAAATTGGGTACCATTTAGCAATCTTATGTCAGCAGCTACTCACTCAAAAAAAAAAACAACCTTGCACAGAGTCGGGAGGCAGCTTGGCAAAATCCTACTTTGATATATGCTTTGCTCTCTTAAAAAACACTGGAACTTGAGAGGCTTGACTCACTTCATTGCCATCCGCCAGCAGAGCTCACTCTTCTTCAGCTCCACTATGCAGCAAGAGTAGCGGGATCATTTATTAGATGCCAAATGCAAGTTACTGCTCCACTGAAATGGAAACCTGCTGCAAAGTTCATATTTGATTCAGGTTGGAAAGCATACATGAGGACAGTTTTCAACACAGAGCTAACAAAGCCCAGGAGTGTCTAGTAGCCCTCAAAGCTTTTGCCGTAGCACAGCCACAAGCCAGGACAGAGCTAAGAAATATGTGGATGACAACATGCTATCTAAGTAATTCGGGAACTAACCTTCTGCATTTCTTCTCTATAGTTTCATTCTCTTTTGGAGAATCTATTGAAATGTCAAAGGAAGTGAGGGAGGAACAAGATATTACAAGCTTCTTTGAATTATCTTGGGCTGCTCTCTTGTCAAAATCAAGTTAGGCAGATGTGTGGAAAGCAGCTTGTAGGACTGGGTTTCCAAAGCTTTTCAGTAGATACTGTTTTTCATTTGAAATACACTTCAGAACCTGCACTGTTCCCTGTTTTTTTGGGTGCTATGTCAATCAAGTTCTGCATTTTCCAACTGCATGATTAGCTAGAAGGCCCAGAACTTGTAGGCTGTGCTTGGGACTCTCCACATTCTAGTCCCTTTTTTTTTTTTTCTCCCACATCTTCCAGAACTCTTGTGCTGGCTGAGAGCAACTTATTATTTCTATAACAGTGTAAGGTATAAAGTGAAATAAAAGGAGTCTTTTAAAGTTTGAGAGAAGGACAAAAAAAAAATTAGCTGAAGTGCAGTCAGGGAGAATGTTATCAATTATTGTTTACAATGTTGCTACTAAATGAAAGGTGATCAGCTAACCCAACCAAGGTTTATGAAGTGTTCTTTACACAAATGCCTGGAGTCAGAGTGTCACTTATGTATTGGATTTTCTGATCTGCTAAATAAAACCAATGTGTAAGTAGCAGCAGAGGCATAAGTGAAGGAGAGACACTCCAGAAGTTTTCTACCTCTTCCTGTCTGGGGTTAGGGAACTTGGATTTGAACCCAGCAGATCTCCTTGAACTGCAAAGTTCAAAAGTGACACTGTTGGCCTCCCTTCCTCTGCCTTTGAATAAATAATGCACTGCTTTAAGATGTTTTGTATTCTCATGATGAGAACTTAGATCTGTAAAGTGCAGATGAGCCCATGGGGGTAAGGCAGATGAGGAGCAGTGATGAAGACACTGGCAGTGGTGAAGTTTCCCATAGAGGGGCAGAAATAACAAAATCTTCCACAGAAGACTCTTCCTGGAAAGAAAGGGTCAGAGCAACAGTTCATACTATTCCCATCTTTGAAATGTCCCTATTTTAAATAACATTGTCAAGTACGTCTGGTTGTCTATAATAATGATGCTTGTCTAAAGAGACATTATTTTAGTAGCAGATGAAATCATACCCATAAATAAAGGAGAGATTGGTATATCTCATTCAAATACATAAAATTTGTCCAAAATGAGCACTGTGGTATTTCAAATACGGGCTAAATTTTGAATGGATTAATGAAATACAAGTTTTTGAGAGTTATTTACTTCAGTGGTGCTTAAATATCTCTTAAACCGGTTAGGTAAGGAAAAGGAAATCACCATTAAATTGAAAGGTGATGCAAACACCTTCACTTTACTTAAACCAGACCAAATATATGTATAGATGGAGAATTAATAATTCAGATTTCTGCCACATTTTAGCATTTAACACTGGGAAAAGCTTCTGCCAAGCTGATTACCTTCATTGCATTTTTACAGTTAGTTAATGTGCAGAGCTAACAGCAGGGTCTGTATCTGTAAAGGCTCTGTTTTCCCTTCTGGCAAGAAAGCTGCAATAGAAACAGCATTATCCCCCTTTTGTACGTGTGTGTTTTGATGCTACCTAAGCACCTTGCGAAGAAAAGTGTTATTTAAAATTGATGTTTGCTCTGCTATATTTACAGAGAGCCATGTCTTCTCATTCCTCTGTTAATCCCCACACCTTGTTTATGTCTGCGTAAGCGGTCAACCTTTCACAGCACCCCAAGGGAATACACCTCCTTGGCTTGTAAATGGATGAAATCAACCAAAAAAAATTGCCTTTCCAGGTTTAAAAAAAGAAAAAAATCACAAATGAAGCACAATGAGAACTTCATGCCTTGTGGAATATAATTAAACTGTTGGGAGCCTCCTGCTGCGTTCATGGGATTGATGTTTATTATAGAACATCGCTGCTTAAAAATCAAGGGACTGGCTGTTCTAGCGCAGAGACGAGTGGAAACATGTTCAGTAGCATGTAGACATAAAGAAATGTGAATGCATTTACAGCTATAAAGGGAAATTAAGATGAAAGGAAGAGAGAGGGGGCAGAAGTCTCTCAAGTCATAAAACCAAATTGTTTAGTGGGACAGCTCTTAATAACTACAGGTTATTCTCCCTGTGAAAGCAAGGTAGGCAAGGGTGAGAGTGGCTGTGGACATCCCTTAAGGAAGGACCTGAAGAGTTTTGTCAGGAGATAGAGCCCCACCTAAACTGGCAGTTTTAGGACACCCACCTTCCCCAGGCAAGATATTTTGGTACACCTGAGATCTGTCCCAGGGGCTGCCAGAATAAGAATAGCATTATAGGAACAGGGCCTGCTCATCTCGCATAAGAATTAGAGCTGACACAGGGACAGGGCTCCAGCTGGGACTTCTTGTTGGCTGCACCTATACTACAAAATATTTTTGCTCTCTTAAATGATCTTCAGCTTCTTTCCAAGTGGTGTGAAGTGGCTCTGAACAGAGAGCCTTGGAGTCCCGTCTAGAGCAGAGCAGCTGGATCCACATTGTAAAACACAGGGTCTGGGTGCATGGGGCATCATTTTAGGCATCAGAAACTGGTGCTATTATTTGCAGATGGAAATTTCTCAAACAATGTGGGCTGTATTTTGGTATGAAACCCTGAGGATGTACTGTTTGTTCTGGGGCACGGTATGGGGGCAGCTGCATATACTGAGATCTGCAAAAATTGTTATGATAACACAGAAGTAGGTTGTGCAGAGGGACTCAAGTCTAGGACTGAATCCACCATGCTGCCCACTGGAAGTAGTTCCTGAGCTGGACTTCCCTCAAAAGCAAACCCAGGTTTTTGTTTTCATTTGTTTATATTAATGGGAGCATATCAGCTCATTCCAAAAGAGAGTTGCCATAAGCAAATTAACATTTCTGCAGCATGAGCAATTATGGGATAAGTTCATCCAGGGGTGAAATGGGGAACTAAATTATTAGACAGTGTAGAAGTACCAGTGATTCTGATCTGGCTTCAAGAATATATTTACTACATCTTTCAGTTACTTTTGCAAATATTAAAACATTCTCAGTTAATTGCGACTATTGCCTAGTAATATTGTTGAAGTAGGACACCCAGGATTTTCACACACATATGTAAAGTCTTCTTCAAAGAAGGGCGAGAAGAAAAGATACCTGTTAAACCAGCTGTGCCCTCCCTATCTGTGCTAGCCAGTGACTTTCTGGTTGTCCAGACCAGGACACAACACTGATCTCATCCAGCTCTCAGCAAAAAGCCTTCACTGTTTGAAATCTTTTAATAAGGAATCAGGACAGAACAGGTTCAAGGACTGAGACTGGTGAAGGAGAAGAACTCCGAGGCAGTAATAATGGCATTTTCTACAACACGGAAGTTCTTGAAGCAGTTTCCCATTAATCAAGTCACGTAATCACTCCTATGATATTCGTGATGTAAGAATATTTTTCCTCTTTACTATGTTTTAAGCAAAACCATTCTTTACCATGTTCTGTTTTTCTGAACCCAAATATTTGTTACTCTGAAACTAGGATATAATGGGTCAAATCATGAAGCAGAAGAGCATTATCTCTTTTGTCTCTGATGTTACAGACAATGCTCAGTTTGACTCACCTTCCTAATCAATTGAACCGCATACAAATTGTTCTGTTATTGAAAGATAATATAATTAACTTAGATTAGCTCTCAGGTTAAATGAATTAATAAAGACAGAAAAAAGTTTGTAAAGAAAAAACTTCCTAATGTATCTACCTAAAACCAGTAAAAAAAGGTTCTGTGATACATAGGCTGAGGGTTGTGACAGCCACTGGATGGTTTCCAGGCTGCTCTGTCTGTGTTGTACACTTAGGCCAAACTGAAAGTGAGGGAAGAACAATGTAAGAAAGAAGAGGGTATTCAGAAGCAACATAGAGCCATACCTGTCCTCAGTGGGGTCTATGCATAATGATTGCTGCACAGCAGCATCCTGAGAAATGTTCAAAGATCCTCCACACACAACCTTTCTGCTTGTCTGCGGCACAGGCAACATCTTCAGCTGGATAATTAGAGGGCAACATGCTGGCAAAGAATCTGTGTAATCTATATAACAATAACATTATGAAAAAAAGTCAACATTCTGGGGACTACACCAGCGATCAGGGCACGATAATTGCTATAATTAAAAGCAAGGCAAATATTGCAGGAAAAGTAGGTCACTCTTCAGGCTGTGTATCCCTGATGCAAATGGAACTGAAATAAAGAAGATTGTGTAATGTGATCTAAAGCAGACAAAAACACTGCTGTTCTGAGGTTGCTGCAAACCCTTCATTAAATGCCTTTGTTTTCATATGCCACACCAGCAGGAGATGTTTTCATAAACATAGTGAAGCTGTTGCAGGCTGGTACAAGGACTACTGGGGAAGTCTGTCCTCAAATCCAGTGAATGGAGCATAATTAAGCCCTATTGTGTACAAGGATGGTTTTAAGAAGGCTATGATACTGCCTATTTCAGAGCTGATGAACTTAAGAACTGGTGTTTCCCTGATACTAGCTTCAGTCACTGAATGTTGACACATGTGGCTTTACACTTTCAAAGACATTAGGGCTTCAGCCAGTATTTAACGTCTGTTCAAGCAATCTGAGAACTGGTTTCTAAGGAAAGGACAAGGCACAATAACAAGGAAACAGAAGCATCTTTCCTTGCATCCTCTTGAGCAGCACCTGAGCAGTGCACTGGGGGTGATTCTGTCTTGCTGGAGATGTCGCTTCCTCCCTTTCCCTGTTCACTTCCCTCCCACCAGTTTTTCTCCTTGTACAAGACTTGCTAACTTTTACAAAGAGATTTCTGTGGCCCCACTGCTCAGCCCATGTAATTTCCATCTTCTTTTGCCCTCTCTATCTTCTCCAAAACTGTCTCATCACCTGACTTCTCCCTATCTAAATTGACTTTTTGTCTGACTCCAACAGGCAAGTAATGTCCCCCCATGTGCTAGCCTAGAAGCTTGTGAAAACTGTTAGATACATTCTCACCTTGAAGCCCTTTGCACTATGAACCTCTTCCTCTCCTTCCATGCTTTTGGGTGCTACCCTTCCCCTCTGCCTTAATGTGGGCTCAGTGTTGCACACTGAGTGCTGGGTAGGCACTCTGCCCTGACAGGAGAGTGTGGGAGAGGTCTGTGTGTATTTCAGTGGAAAAAGTGACAGTAAAAAAAAAAATTGTAAACATATCTGAAATACTCATTTTAACTTTTCAGTATAAAGATGTCAATTTTCAAAAAAATCCTTACATTTACCCCCTTTCCTATGCCACATCAAAATTAATTCTATATTGAATGCAAGAATTTTGTAGTATGAGGAAGGCTACACTTAAGCCTACATTGCATTCCTTTGAAGGAATTAACTAACAGGGAGCTCTGTTCCTCTTACTTGTAAAGATTTATTGATATCCGTGGACTCTTTTCTCTGTATCTACCTTTATTTTAAGTATTTTTTACATTTATAATTTACCTATCAAAGTGATAGGAGTCACAAACAAGTTTCAAAGTTTACAGATGTTTTACCTTAATAATTAGTAGAGCAAAGTAATTTCTCTGCATCACTGTTCAACAGTGGGCTTGATTTAGTTAGCATCCTGTAATGAAACTATTTAGACAATCAATTCAAATTAGGGTATGGAGCTTCTTTGGTAAACTACTGTGTTATTAACCTTAATGATGTCAGCATTTGGGTTTTTCTTTTTCCTGCTATCAAACTCAACTTATTAGTGTCTAAGATAAAAGTCACAAGAGTGTTTCATACTGAGAAATGTATTAATGTTGGTAATTAAACACAACAACTGTGTAGCACAATGTGAGGGAATTGGGAAGTTGGCTAAACTTTAAAGGTAGACTGCAAGGACAAATTTATCCTACTAAGCCTTTTCCTAAAGGTCTCCTTGTTGTGATTTAGTTTAATGCACTGAACTAACAGGAACATATAAAAGGTATGGAAAGAAATAATAATTGCAATTATTTTGGTCAGACTTGTTCAAATTATCTATGTTGCAATGTCCTGCAGAAAAAGGCATCCATAGGTAGAACTTGAAAGTGCTAGATAGCGCTTTGGGTTAACCTGGGCTGATGGCTGGATGCCTACCCAACCACTTTTTCAACCCCTCTCTTAGCAGGACAGGGTTGAGATAAAGGGCACACATGCATCTATTGCAATCTGGGTCATCCACAGGCTGCAGCATGTTTATCTGCTCCAGCACAGCTTTCCATGGGCTGAAGGGAATCTCTGCATGGGTGCTTGGGGAACCTTATCCTCTCCTCCTTCTCTCACCTTGGTGTCTGCAGAACTATTTTATTCCTATACTATATTCCTGTTAGATACTGTGCAATATCTAATGAAGATCACGTGATCTTCCATATTTCCTCTGGCAGTTATGCACCACCTGTCTATCTTCTCCTTATGACTTAGAAGAAGTCTAAACTATATTATCTTCTTCTGTTTTTCATAATTATTCCTGACTCTGGTGAGCATTTAGGACAAATTGGTTTCCCTGTGGGACTAGTTGTCTTTATAATTTATCTTCCCTAATAAATCTCATAAATCTTCGAGTAAAATGAACACTGGTAGAATGACGATAGTCTCTGCAAATGACTATTCAGAAGTGCTGCTACTCCAGACCTGAGAATTTAGTTATTTTCACTGCTTAGAGTTGTACCCACAGACTAAAGCCAGGAAAAAGGTGAAGACCAACTGATTAAAATGGGACCATGGAAGAGCACAGTTACAGGACACCAAACCTCACGTCCTTCATTACTCTCCCGACAGAATCTCGCAAGTCCCATGCAGAGCCTGAGAATCCATGTTGGAATTAGAAACTACCTCCAAAAGACTGAGAATATATCTACATCCCTTGGCAAATCATTTTATGGTATTATACCCCACTTTCCTAATTACAACCATTAGAATTCCATGAGCTGCAACAAGTTTTTTTTTCTCAGTATGGCTTTTCCATTAGTGTATTTTGTTTCAGGACATGTATTTACAGCAGGTGATTAAGTTGGCCATAGTGTCCTTTTTACTGTCTAACTTCACATCATTTGCTCGTATTTTGATTCATCCTTGTAACTTACTTCTGAATGCTATACTATTTTTTCAGTGTCTTTGTCAACTTATAGACACAAAGAATGACAAGAAAAAAATTATTTGGTTTAGGGACTTTGATAGTCAGCAACTATCACTGAGGACTGCTGTTCTGAATCCAAGTCATACCTTGTACTCCACAGCTCAGTGCTCCTCTTCTACAACATCCCAAGCTTTCTTTAACATGGTTCTGCTCCTTACCAGATTTTTCCTACTTTCCTTCACTTTCTGAAGACCACTTGTGTATAAACGATCTTTTCTCTGACATGAGTTTATTGACCCAGATTTTCCTATCATTTTTAAGTTAGAGGAAAAGCAAGGTGAAAGTATCCATGAGGTGAAGAATACTGAGCAATTTCATAAAAATTACACTTCTTCCCAATGGAAAAATAATATGCTAGGTGAACAGACCAGGGAACTTCCATATTTTTGAAGGAAAAGTCCCTGCATCTCCCATTTGCTGACAGCTCCATATACAGTAGTAGCTGAATCTATCACAATATTTTCAGTGCACACTCTGATGTGTGACAAACTGATTAATACTATATACACTCTGTCATGGTCGTAAATGGTTGAGGCATAAACAGGATTGTCTTATAGCCTCTTTAAGCTGATTGTCTTGGTGGAAGCAGCCACAGCAAAGGTAAAAGCCCTCCTTGGTGAGCAGTCTTCTGCCTTCCCAGCAGAAGACGCTGCTGTTCCCCACCACGCTCCAGCACATCACTTAGTGAAGGATGTGGGCACTTTTCTCTGTATCAATGTTTAATGAGGTAGCACCACTAGTCTGATCTTCAAGTTTTTGCTCGAAGAAAGCAAAAACTCCAGGAAAATTCTCCAGTGAATAAAGAAACCTTAATTCTAATAGCTGAAGATCTAGACTTGCTCTACTTTAGGCAGGATTTATTGTGTAAAAAGAACATTATAGAGGGCTCCAGAGAGCTGTAGTTCAAAATAAGCAAAAACGTACAAGCAAAACTCTATTTCGCACAGATGCAGTAAGAGAAGCAGTTCCTGCAGTGTTTTTTCTGCATACAAAGAAACTTTTCAATGATTTCTTGTCTAGTTACAAATAATTTTCAGCATGTATTGGCAGCATATGGTTTCTTGTCTGTGCTCCAACACTAGGGGCTCTTCCCCAAATGGGACCATTCAGAAAAGTGGTAACTTCTTTCCCTGATTTCTGGCTTGGAAATTTGAAGAAAGCAAAGCAAACTGCAGTGGAAGATACATGTCTGCTGATGTTTAAGTGGCAGTATTGCTTCCTCTTTTCTTTCTCTTCTTTCAAAACACAAGTCAGACTTACTCTCATTTAGCATCTTCTAATTTAAGTTGCAGGGGTATTTTTTTCCTAAGTCTATTACAAAATAAATGTTCTGTCTTCTACAATTAGCAGAGAGCACTGGCTAGCTGCCCAAGTAACTAATCAACATAAAACTTTTATCAAGACATACAGCAAAGGATATACATGATTAAGCCAGATTCTATCACTACTATGTAAGGTGATAAAATGAAATTTCAGCCACAAATCAGTTCTTCTGTTTAGCTTTGTCTCATTTGAGAAGATGATAACTAACATCGAATTATATTTTGAGACTCCTGCAAGGAAATGTTTTGCAAATGCTAAAATCCTCTTGGAAGGAAGTACTGTATTGCTACCCTATCCTTCAGATGAGCACAAAAGAGTTCTAGTTTAATTGCACAGCAACACAGCCAGAAATAGACACAGACAGTGACATCTGCACCAGAATTTCTCAGCTAGTCTGAAAATTTCCAACAAGTGTTTAGTGCTGTAAGTGGTTCCCTGCTTGGAAGCTGAATGCTACACTGCTTTTGCCTGAAGAAAACTTCAGGTGCTTAATAACAACTAATTCATCTCCATTCCTCTATTTTCTGTTTCCTTAGCAATCCAGGCTACTAAAGTTCTTTTTATCACTCTCCACAGAAGCATTCAGTTCCTTGATATACTTCCAGCTTATGGAAATGTTATTTTCTTATCACTCCCTCAGAATTGGGAGCACTTGCAAGGCACACATGGTAAGCAGCCTGAACATGCCCTTTTCTAGATCATAGATTTGTCTTTTGTCTTTGCATCTTACTCAAGAAAAAAAGCTTTTAACAGATAGTTCTTCTTGGCATCTTCTTTTGTATGATGATCCTTATGATAAAGGGTGTTCATTAATGCCATTAGGTGCATCCTGTAAGGCTCCCTGACAAGCTATTAGGTACATAGTCCAAAGATGCATAGTTATTCAGTCCCCAGAAAGGATGCCAGGTGCTGCCTTCAGCTTTGGGTGTCTTCTCAGTTATTCATCTGCTCCAAAGCAATCCCTGTACCAGAGAGGCACACTGAGGAATCAGATGTATGAGTAGTCTAGTTATTTGTTGGCTCTTTGGATTTATAACAAGATTTGCACTGTTATTGCATATAACTCATTGCTATTTTCTTCTCAAAAAGAAGTTGTTAGAATTTTTCAGCAGGAAATACTCTACATCAGAGCATGCCAGCACGTCTGTGTTGATATGTGATGTTAGTCAGAGAAAAAAAAATTCAAAGAAAAATACCCGAACACTTGATTCGTTTCTGCAAATCTCTTGTAGAGCTCTGCAGTCAGATTCTGCTCCTCCGCCAAGCCCCTACTCTACTCCCTGATGAGAAATCACATTTTGTTTGGGTAGCAGACTTTTTTCCTCAAGGTGCTCCAAAGTCACTGACTTACACTTCAGTAGCTGGTGACAGCAGTGTGCCCACTGGCTCCTGAGGATTGCAGCTATTTGTGCTCTTCACTGCTCAAACCTGAATGTGCCTACGGGATCTTGAAGAAAAATGTTAATCTGAATATCTGAGGCCATGTTGTACAATATGTTGTCTAATTTCAACACTGTGGTACTCTGGCTTCCCTAGGAGGCTTTCTTAATGTAGTCTTATTGCTCGATATACTCGGGTGGCTGCAATGCGCTTTGCTCGCTGGGGATGAGGCAAAGCACAGCTACTTGAAAACAAACACTGTTCATTGTTTACAGGGAGAGGAAGAAGCAGGTAAAAAAGGTCCATGCTGGCAATGTGTCAGGCTGGATTAGGTAGTCTCCTCTCTTTCAAAGGTATTGGCACCCTCCCATTAATCAGGCTGCAAATGCTTCCTAGTCCATCCAGCTGTGTCTACACCATTGGGTTGTTCTCAGTGCAGACAACATCGAGCACCTTCTGTGCACCAGATGAAGGGGGCGGCTGGTCCAAGTATGACTCTTATAAAAATGAGGATCTTTTCTTTTTAAACAAGGCCAGCAGCGTCATAATGGAATTACCCCAAATGTTTTAATCTCATGGACATAAAAAAAAAAAAAAAAAAAAAAAAAAAAAAAGGAAGTATAAAGGTAGACAGAGTTATTCCATAATGCTGCTGCTGGTTGAAACCACGTTTTGAATCAATGTTTCACTGCAGGATATTGCCTCCATAATATATTGCATCAATACATCAGCAGAGGAGTGTAAGTCTGATACTTCACTGTTTCATAAATCATCCTCCCATCCTCAGCTGTGGAATTTATTGATTAGCAAGACGGATATCTGGGAGGAGAAACACAGCTCTCAGGATGTTTTCACCTACTATTTAAGGAATACGTAGAAAACAAAATTCTAATTTCCTTTTAGAGGAGCATGTGCTATGTCTGGGAAAGAGGAGCAGCCTCAGATCTTTCTTCCCCCGGTCCCCCTTGTGCTGCTGTCTCTGCATAGGCACATTTCTCATCCCCATGGAAACAGGACGAGGACCACAACTTGCCATTCCACAAAGGACTCTCTCAATAAAGCTGTCCAGAGGTTTTGTCTTCTCACGACCCTAGAGGTGATGCCAGGGGTCACTTTGGGACCTGAGCTGTCCTGGAACACCTGGACCAGCTCCTCCCAGCACAGTTTTCCTTCCCAGAAGCCCACTATTTTTCTCTTGAAAATGACTAAAAGTAATAAAAATCATTTTTACGGCACATTTGAAGGGGAGCCCATCCCTTCTCCCAGGGAAGCTGTGGCAAAGGGAGCTGGGCTCCCAGCAGGTGGGGATAGTGGGGGGTGCAAAATACATGCTGGGACAGCTGGGGTGGCTGTGAGGGAGCTTCTTGTGGTGACACACAGCTGAATTAGTGCTAAGGGCTTGGAACGCAAAGCTCCTTTACACTTTTCTTCCCTCTTTTCTCCCGTCGCTTTCAGACAAAAAGTCTTATTGCCACTCTTTCCGTCACTTTCCTTCCACAGAAGTCCCACTGCAGGACAGAAAGCAGTTATTATTTTTCTTGTGAAGCAAAGAGGATACCTGTCTGCAGCCTCTTCTGCCAGTCCACCTAACAACATTTTCTCCCTGGATATTTTTGTCTAATCCAGGGGTCTGGAAGGGATAATGTTCTCCATCACATCTGAAGGAAATAGCACAAAACTAAAACTTGGATGGTACTCTCTAAAAATGTCTCAGCATAAATTAGATTAAATAAACTGGATTATTGAAATCATGTTTCAGGATTACATCCTTCAGGAGATGATGGATCCAGTGGTCAATATCTGACATTTGTGAATGATGAAATCATTCTATGGGAGGAAAAAATCTCTGTGGAAGAAAAAGCAGAGATAATTTGCAGTGCAGGAAGAAATAAGGTGATGCAGGCTTCAGAGTCCTGCTATGCTACAGGGAGATGGACCCTCCTGGTGCAAATGCTGAACTCTGATAGTAAAATTTTAAAATAATAATAATAATAAAAAAATTAACCCCCCAAGGAAGATGCTCTTGGTATTACCTGATAAGCAACATCTTATTCAGAGATTTTTTAATTTTTCCTATGACCACAGATCATTTTAGTACAGAGTACTGCCTTTTGGACTTCCAGTGTCTACACAACTGTTCACAGAAATGGTGTGTTCTTACCTTGAAGAAGAGAGGATATATGTCAACCAGCAGGTTTCTTGTCCTGATACCTGGGGTCAAAAAACTTAACATTAAAATCTTTCAGAAACATGAGTTCTGAGTAAAGAGTTAGTCATGATTGCTTCAAAACTCCACTCTCCTCTAGGTGAAGTCAGGTTTTAAGATTATTTTCTAGAAGACTGGAGAAGGTTGAAAAAGGATATCTTTTCAGATTAGTAAATCAACCTTTAAGTGGATTAAGAGAATTAATAAGAGGAGGCTATTAGTGTGGAATAAAAAGAAAGTTAATAAAAATTTGTAAAAAATATCTAACTTCACTATAAATGAAAAGAAACAATGAGAGTAATTCTAAAGATACTATATGTAAAATAAAAATAAAAAATACAGTCAAAAGTCAACAAAAGAGTAATCAAATTCCAAAAAGTTTTAGATTATTATGGCACTGGTAACTAACAAGCAGCAAAATTAATTAAGTTGTTAGATTAAATGTTTTAATTTAAATAACTGAAAGTAGGATCTCACTACCTATTAATTTTCAAAATACTTTGTGCTTCTATATTTAACTTCAAAAGTATCAATTTCAGGCTTTTATGTAGTTTGACATTTTTAATATTTAATGTTCATGATATTTTAATTGACCAAATTTTACTGGAGAAAACATAACTTAGTAAGATAGGCAAATTTCCAGCGGCTTTCATAATACTTGGTATCCTTTTTATTTTTTGTCAGCAAAATATCTGGTCCCATTATGTCCTCTTGAAATTTAAATCTAATTTGAAAGAGCACAAATTTAATGTAGTTCATGGTCCGCTTTTATGTATTTTAATTGCTTCAATTACTAACTTTGCTAAATGACCAAATGGAAAGTACCTTTTCATGTGCTGTTAATTCCCTGTTTTTTGTGTCATAATACATGTTCTCGGCAAAGAAGAGGAAGTTACATCACCCCCTCTCTATCATCATACTGCTTTGTTTTACTCAATGATGTTCATTCCAGAGATACAAAATCCATCAGCAGGTGTAACTGGGCATCTTTTGAGGGTCTCAGCAATCATCCAGCTCAAATTCCTATTTGTCTGTCTTTGCAGACCACAGACAAAGAACAATAAATAAGTGTACTCCATCTCTCATCCTCGAACACTGAGACTAGCTCCAATCCAACCTGTGAAGCAACTGGTCAGCTAAACCTGATCTTTATTTACAACACCCCTCAGGGAACAGAAGGGGCCTTAAAAACAACATTTCTGCTTGTTTAATCTTCACATATACTTCTGAGGAAATGGATGCAGCACTGTACATGATGGTCACACCAAAGTTAGTTTTGGTTCATGAGTTATGCCCACTTTCCAATTCCCTTCCAAATATACTTGTGCAACATAAAACACACCTTTTAGTTTCATTCAGTTCATACCTGATGGATTTCTTTGAGAATGCGGCCATGAATTTTTAACAACTCTGCAAAGATAAAGGGAAATAATGTATATTTTTTTATTCTTCTCTATGCAATTTGACAAAGGAGGCTGTCCCTGTGCTCCCAAAAGAAGGATCTTCATTAGCTGAGGTGCTTGCTGTGTGTGCCAAGGCAGTATTTCATGCTCCTGCCCTGGTCAGAGAACAGAAGAAAGGTTGATGTCTGCTCTCTGTTTCAGGTCAATTTTTCCTTTCTGACTGTTTGCCAAAAGAGAAGGGAACATTATGACTTTTCTAACTACTCCAGACTACCTGGATTCCTCGTCGCCTTGAGAGCAAAGATCCTTGAAAAACAAAATTTCAGCTGAACTGCTGCTGCTGCTGCTGAGGGACTCATAAGTTCCAGTTTTAGTTAAGTCCCATCTTGGTTATTTTTCTCTCTCTCCTCTCTTGAGCTACACCTGCAGCCCCCCAATAATCCATCAGATGGCAAATACACTGCCTTAGATTTTATCAGAAGGTGCACTACTGAGTGTGAGGACAAGAGAAATGTGCAGGAGCTGGTTCTGTTGCTTTATATATGTTCTTTTGGTTTTGTTTAATTTCATCCTATTTTAGGAGTTCCATGAGTTAAAAATAAGCTTAAGCCATCACCTGCTGTGCGAATCTGAAAGCAGCTTTAGCGTAGTCAAGGTCAGAGCTACTATATATAAATATCCTGTGATATTTAACTTCTTTTTCAATGTACATCCTGTAGTTTGACCAGAATAAATAAAAAAGATGTCATAAGTGGTTTTCTGACTGTAACCACTACTGCTTTTTCTTTTCATTAAAGCTGCAGATAAATGTTTTCTTCCCAGCAACAGTATCTGAAGAGGACTTATATTTTATCTTCACTTTTCTGCAGCACAGAGAGTACTATCACTGTTTAAGAGCTAAAAATGACAATGCTATCATAGCCTCCAGCCATTATTACTTTCAGTGGAACGTGGTTTTCATTTTTGCTGCCTTCTAAGATACGAGGTTTTTCTCTGAATATACATGCATGCACACATTGTCTCAGGGAAAAGAAAACCCAAAACCAACCAGCTGCTCAGATCCAACACTTTAACTCAAAGGTGTTTGTCGATTCATTAATAGCCAGTTTCTGTCACTCGAGTGCCATGTGCTGGTCGCACTCACATTTTCCCCTGAGCTGCTGTGGTTTTTCCTGGCCGTTCTGCTGGGCTTGGTACAAAGACCAGGGTGTGTCAGGAGGAGGCAGTGTGCAGGCTACTTTCCCATTACCATAGCAGGGAACTGCGGGAGCTGAGGAGTCAGCACATGCTGGTTTCTGCAGCCCTTCCAATAGCATAGTAATTTCTGGCAAAGGGCAAGGCCATAGGCTTTGCCATAGGGTGGCAGCTTCACCCTTGAATCCCAGGGTGTGGCTGCAGACTCAATAGTCTTTTGAGGGCTGTTCAAATCCTGGCTTCTGAGAAGAAACTTTCTTCAAGGCAGTACTTCAGGTGCACTGACAATTCACTCGTTAACTTTCCTTTTGTCTGAGCAATATTTTGTTATGACCTTCAGGGAATGAGGTAAGTAGAGCAATTGAAAGACAGAAAAACATTTTGGGTAATGCTGCAAATTGCAATTTGTAGCAACCTATGTTCTGATTAGCAAGTGTCTAATCTCTAGCACAGAAAAAACTCCAGTAAAAAATAATCTGTATGCTGAAGTATTTTATTGAATTTGAGTCTTGGTGACTATTTTCTGTCTATTGGTCATTGATATGCATCCTGAAATTTGCTGGCCACACTCACTGCAGGACATCAGCACAGATCCTAATCCAGCTCACAGATGGTGCATGTCCCTCTTCTAATCGTCAATGTGTATCAGGGCCACAGCAGTGGCTTTATCTGAAAACTTAGTTAATCAATTAATTTCCATATTTACATATCTTCAGTAAAAGCTCTCAAAAGAAATTCTTGTCAATATTTTAAAGCTGTTTGTCAAGGTGGAAAGAGGGGTTGATCTTATCCACTCACACTTCCCTACAGTCTGGTGTTACTGAAACACCCAAATAGATGCTGCAACAGTTATTTGCAATCATTCATGGCAATTAATCTTATCAAACTCTGGTCAACTAGAAGCTATTTTGGACATAAACACAGTCTCATGAGTCAGGCTTACTAGTCAGTTGTGGAATGGAAATGCTGTGGAAGTGTGTCTCCCTCCAATGACAATGGAAATAGTCCAAATACCACTTTAGATACTTAATGTTTAAACAGTTTAAACAAAACAAGACTATAAAATTGGGAACCACAGTGCCCCAGATGTTATCATTAGCGAGTTGTTAGTGAGTTATATTTCTCAATCACTAAGTTTCTATCTTTCTAAATCATGAGTTCTGTTTTCCCCCTTCTTATATAGTAGAAATTTTATTCCTATTTCAATTGAGCTAAATTAATTAAAAGCAAAAAGCCCCAAAATGTTTTTCTTCCCTTGTTTCATTTGATGTTACAGTTATGGTTGGAAAACAGCAATCGAGTACAAAATTCATCACTTTTTTTTAGACAGTAAGGTGTCTACAGCATAGGGGTCTATGTGTGAGTTGTTGTTTAAGCTTTTGTTTTTTAGACTTGGAAATTAATTAAAACAGATTAAACCAAACAAGGCCAACACTGGTGTCAGCTGAATATCTGAGCTATGTAATTAGTCAGCCTAGATAATATGAAGATTCAATTGCCTAAATATTGATGCCATATTAGGTATATCCAGCTTGTGCTTCAAAAATGGTTGGACCTCCCAGAAGTCCTAGCTGTTTTTGACACCCCAAAATATCCCATATGGCAGTCAATGACACATTTAGGTTAAGAAGTCACACACCATGACTTGGGCACCATTGGCTGTGGAGGAAGTTGGGGCACATATGGACACCCATACACAAACATCTGAACTTTGATATCTGCAAACTGGAAAAGAGTACATCTCTTTTTATATGCATAATAATATGCTATATCATTAAAACTTGAATTCACCTTTCTTTCACTGCTGCCTTTAGCCACTTATTGTTTTATTTCTATGTTTTTTACTTAATCATCGCTGCCCATAACTCCCAAGGATGATGTGAGTCAGGTCTCTCCTCCCAAGGACGGGACCGCTGGCAGGCTAATTCATAAGGTGGGGAGCTGGTGGAGCCACCCAAGCAAATCCAGTCCAATAATTTGTAAACTCAGAGGCATGGCTGGGATAGATTTGTAGACTTCAAACTTCAACCCAGCACAGACCAGAGAGAAGATAATCAGGAAGCATTATACTTGCTACATCTCCAGGCAAGGATGTTGAAAGAACCAAGCAAAGGAACTCACAGAGACTTTTTTTTTCTCTCAAAAGCCTGTTTCAGAATATAGAATGCTTCAGATGTTAAAAATGTGATTTCTTTCTCATCACTGTGGTAACATTATCTTTGGGTTGGTTCCTGCTGCTGTGCGACAGCTGTTGAAGACATCAGTTGGAATGTACAGAACATAAGTTTGTCATATAAGTTTAAGCTAACCAATCACTCATCTTGCTATAAAACATAACCTGTTCATGTCCTGTGTAATATCTGGCCACTGGAATGTTAAAGCTTAGCTAACTGCAACAATCAATCAAAATGGATTCTACACAAAGAAAGCATCAATTAGACTATGAAATCACAAGAAAGCACTTGCTTTTAATGCATCACTTATCACAACAACCTGGTATTCTCATCCACAATTTTTAGAACTCTGGTTGCCATAACAACTGGATGCAGCCTTTACACAGTGTGGGCCAAATCCTGTCCTTGGTGACACAGATGCAAATTCAGAATAACTTTGCTGAAATGCCTGGAAAAAGAGTGGTGCAAATACGATGTAACAGCGCAGAATGAGACCACTACCTCTTTATGTAATCATTTTCTTCTTCTGCTTTACCTTGTCAGGAAGACAAGATGTTTTTCTCTTCTACTCTGAATAAGCTCATAATGTAGTGGAATAATCAGACATAATGACAGGTTAACCCACAAAGGAATGTTACATCTTAAATACCATATTAGCTAAATTTTAAATTTGTATATTGACAATCTTTTAAAAAGCCCAAGAAAAGAGCAAATCTGAGTTAGGAATATATTCTCTCTGTTCAGAGGCTACACCTAAATCATATAATTATTAACTTGTATAATAAGAAAATGTAACAAAGTGTAAATTCAGACTTATTTGGCTAAACAGAAGATACTCTCACAGAAAGAAATGCATTGGAGGGTCCTGGGTCTCATTATAGCAGGGCCCCTTGCAGACAAATATTGGGGTTTTTTTGCATGGAATTTATTTCAAAGACATCATCATAAAATATGTCAGACTTGCTACTTACTTCAAGGAAATCCACAGGAATTTGATGCCACATCCAAGTCTATGTGTGAGTCAGTATACCCAAAGCAAATAGAGTCCAGGGAGAAAGTGTAGATCTATTTTGTCTGGATTGTTCTACAGAAGCATTTTCCAGGCTGCTAACCAAATAACATTTTAATTTATTATAATAGCAATCAGAAACCCAGCTGAACAACTCCTTTGGAACTTGGTAGAGATATATCTGGTAGAGTCATACCCTAACAATAGTTCTACCATCCATTCCTATTACAAAATCAAATTAAGCCATGAGGCAAATTCTGGGGGTAGGCTGGAGAGAGGGATATGCAGAATTTAAAAGGCAAAGAACTCTTTATATGCAGTCTACAGAACTAACCAAACTGCAAAATTCTATGTAGTAGAGATATTTTTTCCCTATTAAGTTCAAAACTTATGGAGCTGCCATTCTTGACAATTGCTCTTCACATTTTAAGGCTTTGTCTATATGCAAGGATAGCCAAAGATCCGAGCAAGAAGGGAGGTGAACTGTTACATTTAGAGCAGTGACATCATTTCAGAATGTAATTTTGCAAGCAACACCTAATATCAGGCATTACCAAGGCTCGGATGTCACTTTGAAGATTTATGCATCAACATTGCAGTGAGCCTCAGAGAAACAGATTAGCAAGGTTTACTACCCAATGAAGATGTAAGATTATAAAGGAAAAAAATACACCTGGCCAGGACATCAAGAGGTCAATTACTTTGTCTGTCTGTCCAAAGGCAAGATCATCTTTAACTGCATCATTCCAGATAGCTTTTTATTCAGCTTCCTTCAACAAAAGAAGTTTCACAATTTCTAGCCACTTGATTTCAATGGCCCATTTTTTTTATCATTAGAAGGCTCTATGGTGCACTTGAGAGTGGGATTTCAATACTGATAGGCATTACTACAATATCTCTACTGCAATCTCAGTAAAGATGAGCAGAAAGAAGAGCAGTGAAACCATATCAACACAGGCTGCACTGGCCAAGCTTTGACTGGATTTCCATTAGTGAAAACAGAAGCCCACTACAATTATACTGCTATTGATCAAAACCAGCTGATCTACTGCATTTTATTTCCATCACTTCTCTTACAGTTTATCTTCTTTGAAATCATGGTGTTTCACAGTTCTCTCTTTCAGCTGCTCTAGCTGCTGTACCACGATTTCCAAGCACTTATCCAGGATTTTTCAGGTTGATTCAGAATCAGCTTGCAGGTGACTGATTGTTGCTGTATTGCCCAGTGTGTGTAGTAGTAAGAAGCAGGCAAAGTAATAAGATAAAATAGATTCTGTAATGTTTCATGGCAGATTAATTACTGTGAGTCTGTGCAATGAGCATCACTATATTGTATCACAAGAAGAAAAATGGGTAATTTCAGAAAAAAAGTGAATCTAGATTGGAAATCCTCCTTCAAAACATTGGAGGAGGAATGTTAAAAGGAAATATTCAAGCACAGAATCAAATCTGATAGATACTTAGCTAGAAGTGAAACGTCTCCCACAGTGAGACCAGTCCTTCAAACTGAACTCTGGATATCTAAACAATAGTGAAAGACCAATCCAACTCTTTATAGTCTAAGAAAATGCCTAATTGATGGCATATTGCTGACATTAACTTGGGTATAAGGCCCAACTGGCAGCTAAATCTCTTCTTGGCATGTTATAACTGTATAGGGTAGGGTGTCCATGCTCCTGTCTCCAGGGTAATTTTACCAGATCCAAAAGGAATGTACAAAGAGTGAAGGTAAAGGGCAGTGAGTGGAAAGATTATGATTGAAAATATTTGCTGCAGAAGCATCTGTTGGTAGGGCCTTCATGACAGACATGGTGAAAACAAGGTCTACACTTGACATTGCCAATAAAAGATTGAAAATAGAAACATCATCTGCAAAGAAAGAAGCCACCAAATGTGTAAAAAAAAAAAATGGAGAAAACATTCTGCTGAGGAAATTTAAAGACTGAATCCATCTAAAAGCCTTCAGTCAGG
The DNA here is from genome assembly GCA_038380795.1 of Pyrocephalus nanus. Classification (NCBI taxonomy): domain Eukaryota; kingdom Metazoa; phylum Chordata; class Aves; order Passeriformes; family Tyrannidae; genus Pyrocephalus; species Pyrocephalus nanus. Next base: position 85,743,340 of record CM076259.1, read on the forward strand.
TTGAAATTCCTGGGTTAGGGGTTTTGACATCTGAATTTCCCTACAAACTCCATGAGGGCAGGCGGAAGGGAATCTGTACAAGGCAACACATTGCTCACAAGCCTTAAACTGTGACCTGAAGGTACCTCCCCCTTTCCTCTTATCTAAGGAAGAGGTAAGAAACCAACCATGCTTCAACATAGGCATCTCAATTCCAGTGGGATATGCTTAAGGAAAAGAGTCAAACCTGCATCACTGCCCAAAAGCACTGATTTTATTACAATGTCACTACTTTTCAGAGGAAGAAAACAGGAAGTGCAAAAGAGTTCTCCAAATGGAGCAGAGCAACATTTCATAAACTGTGCAGCATGAGGGTGATGCACCACTTGCACAAATTAGCTAAGGGTTTTTGGCCAAGAGCCTCAGAGGCTCTGGTCCTCTAATGTTTGCTGAGTACAACACTGAGTGTAGTGTCACCATTCCTCATTGGTCATTAAGCACTGCTGCAATAAATGTGATGAATGAGATCTTTATTTTATAATGCCCGTAAAACCAAACCAGATGCCAAATAGGAGTCTTTACATTCTGTAAAGCTGCAGTGAGTAAAATTATGAGACCTATAAATTAGAAGAAATCACCACTTTGAAAAAATTAAAATAAAAATGAAAGAAAAGATGGAAGTCTGAAAGGGATTTCAAGAGATTCTCCAGTCTACTTTCCCTTCCCAAGTCAGGATCTGCTGCTTCTTTTGATATTCCTGGAAAATATTTATATAAAATATACTCTTCAAGACTGCTACTAATAAAGGTTTCACAACTTCTGGAGGCAAACCTTTTTCCAATTTAACTTAAAATTCCCTTGCAGCAATTTAAAATGGTTCCTTATAGCCTTAAAATTTTGCCCTTTTTATTCCACTTCTTTTGAACCCAGCTCCCTATTTCAAGGAACACAAATCTGAGTAAGCCAGTAATATACTAATTTATACTCTTCACAGCCATGCTGAAATTAGTTGCTTCCAACAGTGCAAAACTCAGCATGTAATTAAACCTGTAAGACTCTATCTTAATGCTGAAATAAAGGTTTCAAAGCTTTCATTCATACAGACCTGTTCTTTGTGCCCATCTTGATATCGGTCATGTAATTCTCTTACAATTTTTCGATATACTATAACATCAAATAATTTATCACCTTCTAGCTCTTCAATCTAACTCTTCAGTAATTTTCAATTACAACAGAATTTCTCTTCCTTTTTTTTTTAACACAAAATTACTTTCAGCTGAACTTCTTTATATGACCATCTGCGTAATAACTACGACTTACTGAACCAGCAGCTGGCAGATTATTAAGTGGATTCTGCTGCTCCTGGTGTCATTGGAAGTTCTGCCATTGACTTCAATGAAAGCAGGACTAGATCCCCTGAAAGAGTGTTATTATTGGATAACTCAAAGCTCTGGTGAAAACTGACATTGGTATATTGACAAGAGCTTGCTTTTTTAATTTAGAATCTCTTAATTGGATTAACCAGTCACTTCGTTTTGTGGATTGATTTTATATCTCCGAATACAATTTTCTATGATTAAATAGATAATGTTTCCTTCTTCAATCAACATAGAACAAGAACAATAAGCAGCTTTCAATCAAATGTAAATTCCACCTTGCATCTCTTCATGCACAAAAATCTCAGGGTGATAAAGGAAACAGGGTGGGAAAGGGAGTGGATGGAGAAAACTGTGAGGAAGAAGGAATTTGGTTTCAGAACTAGGAGTGCAAGAAGAATTAACCCAGTCTATTTCTCTTTCAGATTTGTGTCTCAGGCAGAAACAAAAAGAATTCCAAAGGCTATATCCAAAGTCCCTGCTCTGGGCAGATGCCAACTTCACAGGTGTATACTCTTGAATCCTGTGTGATTCAGTGTAATGCTGTTGGCTTACACCACCCAGGGGTGGACAAAGGAAGGCTGGTGAACAGAAAAAAGCATGAAGCTGAGGCAGGGGAGGTTTAGGTTAGATACCAGAAAAAGATTTTCACCCAGAGGATGCTTGAGCACTGGAACAGGCTCCCCAGGGAAGTGGTCACAGCACCAAACCTGACAGTTCACAAAGCATTTGGACAGTGCTCTCAGGCACAAGGTATAATTCTTGGGGTGCCCTGTGCAGGGCCAGGAGTTGGGCTTGATGATCCTGATGGGTCCATTCCAATTCAGCATATTCTATGATTTTAAGGCAATTGCTGAGCTGAAGTTCAAGTTCTTCATAGGCAGCAGGTGAGCAGCTCCCACTGAGAGTTTCTTGGATAGCCCGTGGATCAGCTCTCACCTGCCTTGAGCTGCTCTGGCTCAGCAGATTTAGGTCCACTTCCCTAAAAGACAAGCCAGACTTCACCTCTCTCATAAGAACAGAGGGGCAGGCAGGAGAGTGCCCTCTCTATGACATAACTGCAACTTCCTAAGGACTAAGTGGCTCTCTTGAAAAGAGAAGATCCATGCTGGCTCCACAGGAGCAGACTGTCAATGTCCAGCTGAGATTCAGTGGCAGGTTTAATTTGTCTTTCAAAATCCAGAGAAAAATTTTTTCTTTGGACTGGGCTCCTGGGCTCAGGTTTCCCCCTGGCATTGAACTACATTAACAAGGGAATTTATATTTATTGGTCTAAAGGTTCTAGGGTGCCTAGTCAACTTTAATTTGTTTTATTAAATGTGTATATTTTTTTTAAACTTGATTCATACCAGGGGAAAACATGCTTCAGAGCAATGTGATATCCAGTTTGCGTTGTCTTCAGCAAGCCATATACTGGACAAATAGCTTCTAAGTCTTCAATATGCTATCTTGCTTTTCCTCCATAATTTCCTCTGACCACATTCAGGAGTATTGCCCCAGTCATTTCCCAGGCAATGATCTCACAAGGGATTAATGTGCATTCATGGTCATCATTTATTCATATTACAAACAAAGAAACATTTTAACATTTGCTCATATTTGAGAATTCTTCAAACTAGCTTGCTTGGTGTTTTTGCCCTTACTTTGTTCTCCTTTGAAATAGATCCATTCTAGTATTTGTGACACAGGAAAATAATCATCCCACCAGTCCTGCAACACATAAAAAACTGGAATTCTACATCCCCCTGCTGGAAAGATAATTTGAGTATACATAAGGCATTACACCGCCACCTGATCCTTGCTAATCTGGCATTTTGGAGAGAAAAACAGACTCATACCTATTGAATTCCTCCACTTTCTCAGCTCAGTTACTGTGGAATCCACCTACGGGAATCTCTTTTGAAGAAACACGCCATTTTTACTTACAAAATATACTTGTCAAACAACTGAGCACAGGATTGCTGCAACTTGTGTTTGGTAGGATCTGACAAATTAACGTCTTTACAAGGTAAAAAAAGTTAAAAATCAGAGCTACCAAATTAGGGTGATAAAATTGCCTTCAAAAACTTTATGATGGAAGAAAAATCCTGTCAAGTGACTCCTGTGTGCTTACTCAAACTAAATTTTACAAATAAGTATTTTTAAATGGCTGCCTGTTAAAAGAATAAGAAAGCTGGGGAGTTGTTTTGGTTTCACCGCCACCCACCGCTCCTTGCCAAAGATACTGCTGCTGCAGGGAATTGTGTTACTGGTTGCGTTAAGCAAGTTGTGACAGCCATCAAGATGAATGTGTTTATGTGCATACCTGGTGACATAGTTAGAAGTGGTGTATTGTAGGTATAAAACCCTGATCAAACTTATCTACAGGAAATCTTTCTGCAACAGTTGTATTTCTTTGTTCCTTACTAAAATCAGAGCTGCTGCCTGGAAGCATGCAAGTATTTAATTTTGTCACATAATTCTCTCAGTTTTAGGCCATGGTAAGTAACACTTTTGATACGTGTCAGCTGTCAATTCCTGTTAGAACATCTAGCTATTATATGGTTTAGATGTAGCTTCCTGACGATTACTGCTGGATGCTGTGAATTCATCCCTCCACAAATGGCAAGATAAGTTGAATAGCAAGGATTCTGTATGAATTAACTCAACCTGTGAAGCGATAATTTCTGAAAGCTTTGCTGCTGTGCTTGCTTTTGGTGGAGAGGACCGCAGAGCATACACTGCAGGCAACAGCCTTGTCGGAGCAGAGATAAATCTCCTCTGGCCAAGTGAAGAGAGACCTCTACAGGTATTTGTTTTTTAAGTCCAAAGACCTTTGGAAATTGTTCCCTGAAGCTCTTTAGCGAAAGATGTGCCCAGTGTTCAGCTGCCAAGTCAGAGGAGATGGGAGAAGACCCTGGCCATACTTCCCAGGGAGCTGTGCTGTCCTTGGTGCCACCTACAGTGCAGCCCTCCTGGGCTTGTCACTGCGTTTCCCTGGGGACCTCAGCCATGTCACAGAGGACATACAAGGGGACATGTAAACCAGTTGTCCCCAGACCAGCAGCCAGAGGGGTGGAAAGCCATGTTCTCCAAACATGCACAGGGCTGTCCCTCCTGTATAGGGCAGGGTGTGCTTGGCTCTGTGGAAGAGCTAATTAAAGGCCAGATGAGCTTTTAAACAGCCAGCTTCATTATGCTTCTCTATGAGGCATACTGGGACTCAAGTTACTTATTATTATAAGTGTTTTGGTGTGTACACAAAGTCCCCAGAGACAGCAAAAAATAGAAGAAAGCACACATTCCTACAGTTTTGCAGAACATAATTTCTGATGCATCTGAAGAGGTCAATCTATTTCCATAGCTTGCAGTCCCTACTGACAATACTCTTCGCTGCTTAAACAGCACAGTAGAGTGTAACCTTGATGCAGCTCTTTTTGAATATTTTGGAAAGCCTACTATCTTTCTCCATAACTGATGCTTATTGACAGAACTAAAGGCAGCCTAATGGAAAGCATGATCATTTACAATCATGCTTTCTGCACCAGTCTTCAAATCATTCTTCTCTCATAGGTATCAACAAGACTTGTATCACTAAAAGTTCTGGGAAATAAATGAGTCATGTAAGAGAAGAGAAATGCTAAATGATATTTCTATGACAGATGCAGCAATGGAAAAGTAGAGCTAAAAGCTGCTGATTCTATGCAGCAGTTCAACCTTTAAGAATTGAATAAATTTCCTTTCTAAATTTCATCAGAACCATTATGTTTTAATCTATAGATGCCAATATTTTTCCAGAACTTGCAACTGGGCACAGGTGCTGCAAAATGTTACAGCCAAATGAGGAGCAGTATTTACTTTTCATAATAACTACTTTTGCCCTGAAAGATCAGGATTCCGAATTTTCTCATGCACAAGCAGGATCGATGGGTCAATATTTGACACTTCTCAGTCATGGAGTATAAAAACATTTATTGATGGAACTGCATACTGAAGACTATTGAAAATTAAATGTTCTGTTGCAGAGTTAAAAGATGAAAAACAGTACACCAGGAAAAACTAAGAAAAATAAGAAAGCAAATGAAACCTGATGAAATAAAAAGCAAAAGGTTCTCTTTCTTCTAAATTTGATTTTCTCACTGGTATTTCCACAGGCTCTGCAATGTTGCTATTCCTGTGCACACATGCTGCCCTGGGTAATATTTGGAATTTCCATGTATATTTGTATCTGACCGCTGACTGTCTAGGATGTGGCTGCATTGGATAGGAATTCATAAGACCTCTGTTACAAAAACTCACAGCCATAGCACTGATGGCCTTGAGCAAGCTGCCCAATCAATCCTCCCCTCACCTGCTCAGCTGTAAAATAGACAGAATAATTCTGCCCTGGCAATAGTCTGTTTCTCTTCTCTTATGCTGTCGGAAGCTTTTAGGAAGGATATTATGAGCACTTATACAGAGGTCCTTGCAAACTTCCCAAAAATTTAAATACCAATCAGTAAACAAGGAAAAAATATTACCATACCAAGATAATTACGTTAATATACTTCTTGGTCATGGTGCGTATATACAGGTATGCTATACTATGTACTACCATGTTGTCACAGGCTGTTTTATTTTTTAATGAGTTTGGCTAAGCAAATCACTCTGCCACACCATCATGAATTCTGGAATCAGATGGAGAAAACCAGATCTGCTACTGTGTAGAGCCTCGTCTAGATGGAAGATGGGGCCTCATGCAGATGGACCTGAACAGCCAACTTTAGGGGGCTGCAGGCACAGCTATCCCTTGGAGCACTCCCAGTTAAACTACTAGGGGGGATACACCACAGAGGAGTATCCTATGGACTGTCTGTAACTATGTGTCATAGTTACAGACATCATAGGATCTTTTTATTTCATATGCTTCAGAGAAGGCCAGTTCCCAATCTCCTTAGCCTTGCTACTTCTTTGTTGTGCTGCATCCAGATTTCCGACCCCTCTCTCTCAGGCCTTTTTTCAAGCGAGTGCATACACGAAGTCAGTGTCAGTATGAAGTGCAGGGCTCTGCTCACAAAATTTGCATGGCTGTTGCACCGCCAGACGCTGCCTGTGTTTTCAGAGCTGTGAAACTAAATCAAAAAAGTCACTGTAGCGCACCGTGCTAAACACAGATATAGCACATTTCATGGTAACAGCTTACCTGGCTGCCTTCAAAGGAGGGCTGAAATTGTCATTTTTAGCAAGTAACTGCTGATTTGGGTCTGTTAGCCCCACCTGAGCACTAATAAACAGCTGTGCTGTCCCACAGTGCTGCTTGGGGTCAGGCATCCCGCTGAGGATAGGTGCTGTGAGGAGGGGGCAAAGGAGCTGTGCACCCAGTCAGTGCTGGGCCTTTCACAGCATGGTGTTGATGAGGGCCAGGCATCTCTGAGGCTTTTGTTTCCAGCAGCCTAATGAAAGGCTGCTGGAAGGTTTGAAACTGCTCCATCACTACAAAGAAAACTGTATTCTGTGTCCCCATCTATCTATGCACGATGTCCCTGCAAGCAGCAGGGGTTTGATCTGCTTGCATACTTCATCATGCATCAACACACCTCCAAGCCAATGCATTGGCCAGTGGATATTTAGAATGAAATAACTGCTCATCATTCAGATAGCTCAGTAATTAATTGTGCACTTCTTGAAATTCTATTACTTGAAATTCATGTGAGTCCACTCATTCAAGCCTACCTTTTCCATTAATTTTACTGAAATGCTTGGATTCATACTCAATGCCTTTATATTCTTATACTTTTAGGTGCTAAAGGTCAGTAACAAAGTTTTTAGCATCAATGGTGATCTAAATATAGGCTCCTACATTTCAGAGTGTCATTTACCAAAAACAAACAAACAAACAAACAAAAACAAACCAACCAAACAAACAAACAAAAACTATTTAAGTGTTAATGTACTTGACAAATGAGGGACATGAAAGTTTGGCATGGCTTGACATGTTGTGGAAGGGCTGAGCATCAGTCTCAAGACCTTCTTGAAACTAAAGCCTGCATGGGATACATGCTTTAACCTCCTAGTGCCTATATGCTCTGAGAGACCCACTCCAGCAGACACATAAAGTATGTCCAACCATTTTGATAATGTGACATTCAGTCACTCACATTAACTGGTGAGCACTCTTGCTAACAAGCCAGGAGTTACCCTGAATCTGTTTCTCTCTAATTCAAATATATATCATCAGTCAGCTATCAGCTAGCTGACTGATTATTTAAATGAATTATACTGTGACATCCTAATATTTATGCATGTACCTAAAATCTTCTCCTTCGGAGGAGCTCAGCAATGACATGAAAGCTGTCGTAATCAACCAAGGGAGTCAATAGCTAATAATACATGCCAGAGCATATCTTGTATCAGAAAGCCATTTCACCCAAAGTACCCAGTCCTGTCAAAACGAACTCAGTGGTCATTGTTTTTATTTCCTGAAGGGATTTAGTAATGGGCTGCATTTATAGATATCCCTTATATGGCTGTATAAGGAATATAATTTGCAAAATCTATGCTTTTCAAAGGTTTTACAGTTTAAATTCCTCTAGTCAGTTTTCAGAGAAAATGTCCTTTACTGTGATATGTTTTAAATCCAATTAAATAACAGCCTGGTCATACTGTCTTGTACAAATCACACTGAAGAGCAGAATGAATGCTCAAGCAGATATTGTACTACAATGTGGAGGATCAGAGGTCTGACCAGTTAAAGCTCATGGTATAAAAGTGTCTGTAGCCCTTAGAAGTTTGACTATTTACATTCTAAGGAAATACCTAAACCAACATCATCTGCAGGGTGGTAATTCTCTGTTATACTCTTACACAAAGCATATGGGAATGCTGTGCCATCCAAATAACCCACGCTCATGTTTGTCATACTTTAGCTTTACTGTTGTATGTGGAGTCATGAATATACAAGAAAAGTTTTACAAATCTTGTACATTTCATACCTTATGACAAAATGGATCCATCTATCTATGGATTGCTGTATCTTTGTTATGTTTTAAGGACCCAGTAAACAACCGAAAAAACTGATACCTAAAGCCAGGTCTCTGCTACTTTACTTTTAAAATGGAAATGGGAATCAGAACTGCAGCCCTCAAAAGGGAGAATAACATGAACTCAGGATTACATCTGATAGTGAGAAAAGACTCCAAAAAATCAGAGGGAATTATATTCTAGCCTGACTGTTCAACCTCAGCTAGGAGCAGGAAAGTCCCAGCTCTCGAAGTTCCCCTCATCTGTCAAGCCCAGGGCAGGTTGTAGAGGCCAGTTTGGGCTGATCTGGAAAACCATGACAATGTTGGAGTAGCACAGGAAGTTTCTCATATTAAGCATGAACTCAATAACTTTGCTATATTTTTTAAACTTTATTCCATAGTGGCAAATTTATGTTTTCAAATTAACAAGTAATTTTATCTGGCTTGACACGACACTCTCTCCTTGTTGTTGGAATCATTATTCCAAAGTGGAAAACATTATCTCTGGCCCACTAAACTATAAGATTCTCAAAAATGTCTGATGTTACCAACTCTGGAAATACAGATGTTAGCAAATTTTGAAAAAGTGTCTTTCTCAGCAAAAGTCAGCTTGAGTTGCTTAAGAGGCAAGGAAATGAAAGAATGAAACATATGAATCACTCTAAGATGAATCTGTGAAGCTCTGGAGCCTCACAACTCTTACTTTTCTGTGAGTTTATAAAACTCACAGAATCACTGAATGGGTAAGGTTGGAGCAGATCACAGTGGGTTATCTGGTCCAACCTCCCTGCTCAAGCAGGGTCATCCCAGAGCACATGGCACAGGATTGTGTCCAGACAGTTCTTGAATACCTCCAGTGAGGGAGACTCCACAACCTCTCTGGATAACCTCTTCCAGTGCTTGGTCACCCACACAATAAAGAAGTTCTTCCTCATATTTAGGTGGAATTTCCTATACATCAGTTTCTGCCTGTTGCAATCATGTCCTATTACTTGGCACCACCAAGAAGAGCCTGGCTCCATTGTCTTGACACCCCCACTTTAGATATTTATATATATTGGTGAGATTCCCTCTCAGCTGTCTCTTCTTGAAACCAAACAGGACCAATTCTCTCAGCCTTTCCTCATAAGAGAAGTGCTGCAGTCCCTTAATGAACTCATTCAAAGTCAGTGAAACACTGAGATTCAGATCCCTGCCTCAAATAACTGTAGTTTCCTGGGGAAACAGTTGCAAAGCATAGGAGGAAATTTAAAAAAAAAAAAAAAAAAAAAAAAAAAAAAGAGTAGTAAGTAGTGCCTTCTTTTTGTATAAACATGCAGCCATTACTAAAATATAATGTAAGACAGCCACACACAGCACTTTTATCAGCAAACAGGAGACTGGATCCATTCAATTCACAAGGCTTCGGAGAAAAGAAACTCTCCTTCCCCCTTGAAACTTAACCAAGACTGAGAAGCTCAAAGAATCACAGAGCACATAAAAGAAAAGAAGCTTTTTAATGAAATTCTTCATCAGGGAATTAATTTTTTACCTTCATTCCCAAGTTAATTAGATGTATTTGATCGCTGCCTGAGTGCCTGCATCTCTTCTGCCTTCCAAACATTGTCTGAACCCTTTGGTCGATTTCAAACAAATCAAATGTTAATTAAAAATTCCCAAAATCTCCGTAGAAGAAGGTGGCCAAGAAGGATTCCCTGAAGTCTTTTCTGAAGAATAACAACAGTGACAGGAAAAGGAATGAGCCAGCCTATGATCAGCTTCGGGGGATTCCTTTGTGAGAGCACTATGATGCCAACCTGCTGCACCTCACACCTTTTCAGGTCCCTCCTTGGCCAGTCAGAAGATGGAGGGGCTATAGAGTAAAAGCCTTTGATGCTGCCACTTATAAGTCTTTCCTATCCTAGTGTTTCATATTTCATTATTACCATTATCTTTTACCAGGACTATTTATATCTCCAGCTGTAACCATTTGTTTCCAGTCCCCTGGTTCTTTAAATAAGGCTGTCCAAATGTATTACTGTCATTTTTTGCTATTATTATTTCATTTATTTTGTGTGTATGTGTGTGTGATGTGAGCTGCAGGCGTAGCTCTAGCCACTATATGACAGTTTAATTTGAAGTAGAAATGTACCTAAAATAGTTTCTCTTTTCTTTCTTTTGGAACTTAGAATTTCTTCTAAATTATGAATGCTTCCAGCCTGTTTTTCCTTTAAGATGTAATTGACTATCTGAATAACCTATCAATTTTCTGTCAGTTGTGTTATAGATGAGTTCTAAAGTCTTGCAAAATGTTTATCCAAGGCCTAATTTACCAAGCTGATTTGGATATTGTTACATGAAAGTCAGTGGTCAATGAAAAAATTCTTTGATGGCTCCTACTTTCAGACAGAATTAGATGTTTTTCAGCAAGGGGAAATTTTTTACCCTGACTGATATAGAACATGTAAATCATGTTTGTAATAAGCTTAGGAAATCACGTGATTTTCCTTGAAATGTTTCTGCGGTGGATATATGCCAGGGTTACATGATGTTTTAGAAAAGGGGATCCACAACATTTCAAATGAGAATTTCTAGAGAGATCCCTTGGCAGAGGGGTCACAGTCATGGTTATGTTATTGTCTCTCATCTGTAAAGAAAAAGGAAAGATTCAGGTGGGTAACAAAATCCAAGAGTGTGCCTAAAATGGAGGGCAAGTGCAGCCTTTTCAAGTCAGGGCAAGGAACTCTCCTCCCTCTGCACACTTATCTCATGCTGGATGCAACTGAGAGGAAAAGTCCTCCCGACTGAATGAAGCCAAACCTGCACATTCCTCACGAGGTGCTTCTCCTAAATCTCCTGTGCTTAACTGTAATACTGCTTCTTAGTAAAATGCAGCAGTTGAGGAGAATAATTTTATTAATATCTGTCCTACTTCATTGTCAAATACACAATTCATTATTCAAATATTCCCTGCTCAAGATGAGGTATAACTGGGAAGGAAGAAATGCTGAATAAACGTCTCCACAACTGCATCTGTTTCTTGTGAGCAGCTGGGGGCAATGAACTGTTATTAATTTTATTATGTATTTTGTAGTTGCCAGAAGCAAGCTGGATGTAAAGCTCTAACTAACAAGGTGTATAGAAATAGAAATTACCTCTCTGTTGTTGGCTGCATCTTCTCAGAAAAAACTCCTTTTCTTCCTCTCCCCCTTCAATCTATGTGAATATTCCTATCATTCTCAGGATGTCAAAACAGTTCCAACACAGGAATTCTCTCCCATGAACCCACATGGCTGGGCCACTAAGGCCAAACATTAGGTGTTGCAAGAGAGGCAACCTACTGTTCCTCCTTTCTGATCTTCCTTTCCTAGCACAAATTCCACAATTATTCCGGTGCCCTTTCTTATCATCAAGAGCAGTACGTTCATACTTCAGAGACAATCTCTATGGTACTAAAGCCTGTCATGTAAAGCCTTCAGTGATTTCATGCCTAGGACGAATGGCCTTTTAATGCATTACTGGGTCTTCAGAGATATTTAGGATACTCCATTGGCCCTTGAAGTGAAAAGGTGACAGTAAATGCCAATTTCCTTCTGGTTTTATTTCATACCCAATGGACTATGAACTGGATTAGAGTCAATGAAGCATTCTGGAGAACTGTACAAATCATGCTACCTATGCAGAAATACGACATGTAAAACTTTCTCCTCCTAACAAATTTATAAGTTAAAAACTTTTGAGTTTGTGAGTTGTTAGTGTGGATCAAATGATCCATTGAAATGAAAAGTAGGAAGACAGCCAATTTGTTCAATAATAGTGTGGAAGCACAGGTTGGCATTTGAATTTGAACACTGGTGTATTAGTCCAGAGTCACAGAACTGAAGACATCAACAAGCATCCAGTGTGATATCAAAGTGCTACAAAGCACATGCATTCAATCTATTTTTTTTCTCTATTTTTCCCATTGTTGTGGATGGCTACAGACACACAGAGTCACAGTCAATCACATTCCATTGTCTCCTGTGCATCAAATTCTTATGTTTTGGGAGAGAATATACGCAAGCAAGAGGAACTCTGAGCCAACATTTTGATAATTTCATCACTGTTTCAGTGGAATGAAGTGGCTGGAGTGAGATAATCATGGTCCCTTCATCATATTTTGAAAATAGCTATTTTCCTTTTAAGTTCTGAACAGCAAAACACACTGTTCAGACAAGAGCCCATATTCATCATCAGCATCAGAATTTCAGCCTTTCTTGAAACAACACCAAGAAGCAAGAGAAAGAACGCCATATAAAGTTAGTAGTAGAATCCAGGAAGGTGTCTTGTCAGGGAACTTAATTCAGTTCTTCCTCCACCTCAGCAAGCACTTTAGGGCTATTAGCAAGTGAGATGAAAGAGATGAAAGTGCCTAGCACAGCAGTACTTTTAGGCCAACAACAGTGACAGCTATTAACACAGCATAGGAAAGCACAAACTTCTGCAATGAGACTACCAGGGCTAATGATAGAGGGGTGGGAGTAAAGCAACACCCTGCCCCACTCCCGGAAAAGTGCTTGCAGTAGAGACCAGAATGTTTAGTATCAGACAATTTGTCTCTGTACAACGTTTCATGACGAAGACTGAAAAAGTTATTTTGCAAGGAATAGTGTTCTTGATTAACTTATCTATTTTTCCTGTTCACAGAATATCCAGAAACAGCTCACAATCACCTTTAATTTATCCATTGTTGGAATTTACATGGCACATCTTGTTTAAAGTCTTTTCAGTCTTCTTTGGAGGATTTTTGGACTTTGATGCTATCTGATGTGGAGACTGCTTTGGTTAGCTGATAATAGTCACAAATCATACAGGATTGCTTTGTCCCTGAGAGTGCTACCATGATTCATAATTAAAAGAAGCGTTTACAGAAAATCTTGAAGGACTTCAGGCTTTCAAAGAGCTGTGTAATAAATGCCACATCCTTAGTTACCTTCTTATCCCTTGTGCTGCTTCCTCAAAGGGCCACTGCCTAGTGCCTGACAAAGAGACATCTCTGTGGCCAGCAAGTAGCAGTGTCAGTCTCCAAAGGATCTCTGTCCATCAGTGGAAAACATATCTTTTTCAAGAAGATCTCAGCTTCTTCTAGACAGCAGACACCATGTCAGTATGTTTGTGCCCTTGCAAAGCAGTTTTCCATTGCGTTGGCTATGCCCTAGCTAGAGCACTCAGAGTGTTTCCAAGCTCCTAGGTCCAGACTACCCAAAGTGAAGTGGTGTGAAATAAAAAGGTCCTTGATTGGGGTGAATGGAAGGTAGGATTTAGGATGGACACTGCTGTGCGCACCTGCAGCTAAGTCTAGGTGCACTCTGTAGGATTTCCTCATTAGAAATCAGTGTTTAAAGATAAGCTAAATTTAGCCTGCCAAGGCATAGAAATTCCACTGGAAAAAAATCAAAATTAGGTTATGAAAGGAAAAAGCATCTAATGCATTTTAAAGATCATGTTTGATTATCAAATTCATTCTGAGTGTGCAGTTTAAATTTAAACATTATCATCTGAGGGGAAAAAAATTAATTTGGGTCAGTCCTGTGGTAGGAGGCATTGTCAGAACATGAATGGCTCACTGAATTGCCTACTTGCCTGCATTATAGCTGCAAAATCTGACAAAGTTAGAGAATAATTTTGAGAAGTATATTTATTCAGGACTTACAGGTATTAAGCAATCTGGATTCTATCCCCTCCATTCCTGTTGCGGTATAACCACGGACAGAAATTCCCATTCTTTTCCCATTTGGAACTTGATTTTTTTCAGCCTCTTGCTGACAATCTCTACAGCACCAGCAATGGCTTCTTCATGGAGGTACTTGCCACACTTGATCAAATCATATCTCAAACTACTGTTTAAAAAAATAAATAAAATGAACTTCTTAAATCCCTAGCTGTGGGAAGCAGGCTCACTACATTTCTGGATTATTTCCTGTGTGCTTTCCTAAGCCCTCTCTAAACTCCTTCCTTCTTTACCAAAAGGTAATCATGAAACTTGAGTAAATAATAAGATCTTTTATTCCTTCACACCACAGATATAGATAATACCATTTTTCAGTCAGAAGTAATTTAGTTGAGTCAAATTTTTCTCCTTTTGAAAATCCACAGATTAAAAGTCATCAGTGCACTGAGGTTTAAGTGCTGAAAAATGTAAGAAATTAATTAAAAAATATTAGAAGGTTGCTGTAATTCTAAAACTGAGCTTTGAATTCACTAAAAGAAGGAAATGAAACAGTAGAAAATTCTGTGAGCTGATTCTGGTTCCAGCTTCTTAGACATATTTAGGCAAAGAATGGATATTTCTCATCTCACTCACTAAGTGAGCCTGCTTCCTCCAGAGGGACTTCTTTCTGTCCTAGGAAAAACTGTGTCAGTTCCCAAATGTTCTCCGAATGTTTGACACAAAAGGGTAAACTAAGGACAGAGATCTTGTTGTAAATTACTTTTTTCTCTCTTTAGTGGATTTAAATGAGATGTTTATTATCGCCTTAACATTCTTGGAGTGGTTTAGTTCTGTATAATAGCAAAGCCAGCGCTAAGTTAATTAAAAGAACTATAATGTCTGAAAGAAGCCAGCAGGTTTCTATGGGTTGCTGATCAAAGGGAAAGTGGTTCTTTTTTAATAGTTTGGGTTTTTTTCTTGTCTTTTAGGTACACTATATCTCTCTAATCACCTACAATGTTGCCATGATGACAAAATTACATAAAACAAATAATCTCAAACAAAATAAGGTTGAAAATAGAATTCACCAGAAAAAACCCACCACTTTAGAAAATTTACAGTAATTTACAAGAGCCACCCCAGGTCAATCTAGAACCATAATATTCTGTAATCACAGCACCTCAATGACCTAGTTTAAGAATGAGTAATGAATGACAGAAATTATATGGATCAATAATGTTCTTTCATGTGAGTGGTAGTGATGTATTCCTGTAATAATGTAGTTTGAGTCAATGAGATGAAACTATGGCTATAAAGTACTTGGAAAACAGGGTGTTGTATGCCAGTGTTATCCCTTGATCAGTTGTCAAGCTAATATGCACATAGATATTTTTAATGTCCATATCAGTGAACTATTTGACTGTAAACATACATTTACTTTACTCGCACGTCATCAATTTTTGTTTATGTCTGTAAAGAATGCCAGCATTCAGTATGATGTATATTCTGAAGGAAAATTAGGCAACATTTTTATTTTTCTCCATAGTGCCTAAAGAAACTTTTTCAGAATACATGTATACTCTGGAAATATCTTTTTACTCTGAAAAAGTGTCAGATCACCTAACTGGTTTTCTCCTATGCTTTAAACTATTCTTCCAGTCCAAGTATAAACAGATTTCTGAAGCAGGAGGATTTTTTGTGGGACAGGAAAAAAGAGAATGTTGCAATATGTCAAACGTATTATCAATGGAAATAAAGAGAGATATATGGCTAACGAAAGAAATAAGAGAGATTTTCTTAGCTTCCTGCAACATTTCCTGGAAGAAGAATTTATTGTATTTTAAAAGTACCGCTAACGTGTGTCCCAAGGTAACCTATAGAAAGAAAACCCACAGACTTCTGAATTTTAGTTTTCAAATCTTAAACATAGATACAACATTGTGTCTGTCTCACCCACAAACTGTAGATGTTACCCTTTTACATAGGTGTAAATAAACATTTTTTTTTTAAATTTTAATAAACACCTCTGATATTTCTTAAAAAGTGCTTGTTTGAGGTAAATTAAAACTTCTGTAGAGAAATCTTAATTTGAAAAATGTTCAGTGGGAAGATTATGAGGTCAAATTGATCACAGAAAGAGAGAAAAGAAAACACTGTTTTAAATTTACGAATCTGACATATTTGATCCAAAAAAAAAAAAGACATTTCAGCACAAGTCATATTTGGAAAACACTCCAGATGTTTACTGATTTTCTGATAAGAAATTAAGAGAAATGTGAAAGTCTGAAAGCTCAGAACAGTAAAGAATTGACAGTCTTCACACATATTTTATTTTGCATTCATTAGCAATTATAAAATGTTTTGCTGCTAAGACCCCTCAGTGATAAACATTTTTGATGTGCCATATTGATGGGGCAGCAGAGCTGAAAGGTGATAAATTTGACATAAAAATTACATGGCTTTTTGTATTTTCTGTAAAGAACTTGAGTTGATTTTATTCTAGCACAGTCATCTTCAAATGTAAACCCATTTTAAGTCAGAGTGTGAGAAACAGAATTTAGACAGTGAGAAATTTTGTGAACAATTTTTCCCAGTAAATGTAGCCCTACCTTGCAGTGATAGAACCTGTCAAATTAGGCTGATTTTTGCTGATCAACCCCATTTCCACAAATATTCATTAAGTTATTTACTCAAAATCAGTCAGCCTGTGGTGTCTTTGCACACTGTTCACTTTATTCATTTCCTACACATTGAAATGGGGACAACATTATACAAATGCCTCCTTGACTCCACACTGGGATCCTTATTAAAAAGCTAAAACAGGTATGTTTATTAACAATAAAAAGAAATAACAAACTATGATTAGGGAACATATTTGTTTCTCTCCATGATTAACTTTGATGGCAAGAGAAAATGGATTTCATACCCAAAGCAAACCAAATACCTATGCTGAAGATAATTTTAGAGAGCACTTGAAAATAACAAATATTTAATCTGGAGTTACAAAGATGTTCTTAAGAATTCAGAAACATTCTTAAGGTCTGTACTGGTGTCTTTAATGAGCTTAGAACTGTTAATCTGTTTCAGACTTTGCACTGATTAGGAACACTGACTGAAATAATGCCTTGTGGCTGGAGTGCACTGGCTGAGTACTAAGCCAGTCTCCTGCCATGAATGACACAGTCTTGAGTATATCTTAAAGCTTTTGGCTGCATCAGGCAGAAAAACACGTGGAGCTATTCTTTAGTAATCTATGAATACTGTATTTTGATCTACATAAAAGAGTGTTTACTGCACGAGTACAAGAGGGCTGTCAGGAGAATCAGGCAGTGAAATGAGAGACTGGCTACTAGTAAGGCTTAACTCCAGAGAATGTTTGTGGGCTTTTACACAATTGACTTTATAGTTTTTGTTTCCTCAAAGGACAATCTACAGTAACAGCTTCTCTAGAAAGACTAAATTTTGTGAAGGGTCTGGAAGGAAGGAGCTGAGGAAGGAATGACCCTTACAGGTCACTGTAAGGGAAGGAGCTCTGTTATGGCTCTGTAAAGGGTGTCAGGTAAAGGAAATTATTCAGATAAACTGGGTGAAGATATATACCTGTTCATGCTTCAGAAAATTAGCTGATATTTGCAAAATCTCTAGATATTTATCAGTTCTCTAGTATCATATACATAAAATCATATAACTAGTTGCCATCTAAAATCCTTCTCTTTCTAGTTGCTCACCTTCTGGGTGAGCATGGCTAATACCTGCACAACTCTGCAGCTCAGAGAAACATCATGTGAATATCCCAAGTACAATAAAGACACACAGCCTGATCTTGAGATGCCTCAGAGGAGGCAGAAAAGCACTTGCCGTGGGTCACAGATCCTAGACTATCAAAATGAACAGGGACTTTCTGTCAAATCATACAATTCGTGCTTAAGACCTAAGTTTTGAAAAATGCATGTGTATTCTTGAATTTAGAAATGAGTCTTACAACTTCATTTCTTTGGAGAATTGCAAAGCCATTAAAAGTGGCCCTACGGAAAGAAAAATAAGGAACTTTCCATCCAAAGCAGTTGAATTCTACTCCTATGCATGCTAACTAACTCTCCTCTATAGCTAAGAGAGGTGGCATTTTGCTATCACGACTTATGCCAGTTGTGGGAACATCACCAGGGGCAGCACAGAAAATAGTTGCCTAATTTAAAGTTCTCAATACTAATAATAAATAAGTTCTCCATATATTACACCAATGTTCTTTCTGGAAATGTCCACCCCTTTCAGTCAAACTGCACACCAAAATCCTTGCAATAAATATCATAGACCTTGCTATAAAATCTGTAAGGAAAGTCCCCTCCCCAAGTCTGTCTATGGATCTTTCAAGAGTAATATTTCTGTTATTGTGTAAGGCTTGTAATACCCACAGTTTCCAGCAATGGCTGGAATAAATAGTTCTTCTTAGACACCCCATAATTAGAGCCAGGGAAACAATATGTGATTAACAACCCACAAGAGCCAGTAGCAGCAAGGAAGGCAGAGATTGTTGAAGCAGAATCACACAGAGGTCTTGGTGACAGAGAGGTGAAGCAGACCTAAAATCTTCATCATATGCTGCCGCAGTCCAATTACTGTGCATTTCGCTACTAAGCTCAAAAAAAAAAAAATTGTAGGCTTTGTGACAGGAGAACATAGCTAGGAAAAAACCCTCAGGAAATGTAAGCCTTGCGAAGCGTACTGAGGAAAGTGCAGATGAGAACATGCCTTGGCACACAAACTAATAAATAGGAAGATGCCACCACACAAGAAAACACCTGCCCCAACCAGTTACCTGGCACCTGAAGTATCACCTCCCTGGACCTGGTTGTGACTCTTGCACGTTGCTGCACTTAGGGATTTGTTTTCCTTTATGGAGACTTTAATGGGACTGCTCATATGCGGAACCAAAATTAAATCATTAAATTGCTTAAGAGCAACTGCTGAATCAGATGCAAAGATATTTGAAGGTTTATGTTCAATTTGTAGACCTAGCAGGGCATGCTTATAAAAAGAGCAGAATGTTTCTCATCCTGCAGTAAGAAGGTGTAGATTTTCTGCAAGTCAATTAAATGCATCTTACTGCAGCTTTCAGAAGCAATTGTTTTTCCAACAAGGTGTGTTGGGAACTTGGCTCCTTATGTACTTCTCTTCTAGAGATACAGATTTTAAGGCTTTTGCACAAGAAATTCATTGTTCTGTATGCTGTTACAGTAGCAGCCATATAATGTTTGGAAGCAGCTTTAGTGAGGAAGCAGCTTTTGTGGTGAACAATTGTTCAAATGTATAAGCTCTGGAACATATTTTCTGTCATTTATTTGAATATAGTAATAGGGAAAGTTAGAAAGCAGCCAGCTGAATTTTGCAGTTTGGCAGGGTATAATATAGATAGCCTCAGCACTATATCCAGGACCTACTGGAAGCCTTTGGGTTGAATGACAAACCTCTTCCACTTGCACACACTTTTAAACACTTCTAAGTTGCTGCTCATGGTGGCACCTGTTGCTGATTTGAGTCTCCTACCATCCATCAGTGTAACTTTAGTACCCACCACATACAGTTTTATACTTAGAGTAGCCTGTATGCATTTGAAGGAACAGAGAGAGATGTAGGGGTAGATCGATAAAAAAAAAATCTAAAAATATACCCTTTCTCTATAGATAGAAGTGAATGCTTTAGCTCCCTTGCCCTCCCTTTTACCACCATTTGCTGCGGAAATGCTGCATTTGTGTCACTGAGATTCAGTGCCAAGACGAGCATTTGCCACCTATATAGGAGCCTAAAATAGCACAGAGGCTGACAGAAATACCTTGAAGGCTGACAGAGGAGTGCTTTTCTGATATATTATACTCTGTTGTGGGAAGTTTTTATTTATTTAGAATGGTATAAGCACCCTGGGGAGGAATATGGCTTAGATTTACTCTGGTCTGTCCCAACCACAGTGTGTCTGAAATGCAAAGTTATCACTGAGCACTCCCCGGGGGTCTGGAAATGGTGCAGCCCTAGTGAATGATAGATTTTTAATAGTTCGCCTGCATGGATCCCACTTGGTTGGTGTAATACTGATTAAAGCAAGCACACTTCCTCTACAGCACTCCCATTCGTTCCTCCATAGCCACTCACTGCAGAGACCACGCAGGCTTTTAATCATTTTTCTAAACAGGGAACCTTTTTCTTGGAAGTGTATCGTGCAATTTTAATGACCATGCTTTTAATTCCAGCAGAAAGACTTCAAATAGCAGTGAAGTCCATGTGAAATTCCACATAGGTTTCAGCTTTCCTTCCACAACACCAAGAAGGAGGGAGCCCAAAGAGAAGGCAAGAGCCCCAGAGTAATACGTAGCACTCTTATTGTCCTCAAGTCATGAACCTCAAGGCTTTGCTTTCCATACAGGGAGGCAAAGCTTGTTTTCTGGTGCTGCCACAGCCATGGGCACCCATCTCACTGTTGGTAGCTCAAACACCATCGGAGAAGAAGCACGTCTGGACACTGAGGTATCTAAGTCTCAGACTTACCAAGGCTTACCAAGTGGAAGGATCTTCTCTGGTCACACCCTGACAACAAGCCAACCCTCCTCTCCAAACAAAAGAGCATTGAGAAGGATCATAATTGCTTTTTTTTTTTTTTTTTTTTGCCATATATAGAAATGTCAGACACTGTGCTCCAAAGTGTGTTGGTGAACTACATTGTATCCAGTGCAGAACATACTATTAGGTAATCTAATTTCTCACTGTCAAAGTTTGCTGACAGGCAGCTGCTTATAGACCCAACTGAGTATAGATAGACCCAACTGCAAATAGACTGTGTAGTCATATCACTACCATTCTTTGCACCTTATCAATGAGAAAGGCCTAAATATTTAAATATTAATTTCAATATGGATTATTAGTTATCATTTGCTGTCCATTCATGGGTAAGATATGAGTATATTTAATTGACATAGAATTGTACCAGTCACTTGCTGTACCTCTTCCATAAAACACATAGAAAAATCTTACAACTTATTTCAGTTCTCTCTATTTTTAGACTTTTTTTCCACAGGCTTGAACTTTCTTTTACTTCCCTCTTTTTCTTCACAAATTTTTCCTCTCCCTCCTGCTCTCTGGAAGAGAATGAATGAAAGTAATCACAGAATCACAGAGTCAATTAAGTTGGAAAAGACCTCTCAGATCATCTAGTCCAACCCTTGATCAAACACCACCGTGTCGACTAGACCATAGCACTAAGTACTATATCCAATCTTTCCTTAAACACCTCCAGGGACAGTGAGTCCACCACCTCCATGGGCAGGGCATTCCAATGTCTAATCACCCCTTCTGTGACAAATTTCTTCCTAATGTCTAACCTAAACCTCCCCTGGCTCAGCTTAAGACTATGTCCTCTTGTCCTGTCACTGGTTGCGTGGGAGAAGAGGCCGATCCCCTCCTTTAAGGTGGTTGTGGAAAGTGATAAGATCCCCCCTGAGCCTCCTTTACCTCAGGCTAAAGAGTCCCAGTTCCATGAGCCACTTCTCATAGGACATGCTTTCCATACCCTTCACCAGTTTTATGCCCTTCTCTGGACACACTCCAGCACCTCAATGTCCTTCTTGAACTGAGGGGCCCAGAACTGGACACAGTACTCAAGGTGTGGCCTCCCCAGTGCCAAGTACAGGGGAAGAATTACTTGCCTAGTCCTGCTGACCACACTATTCCTGATACAAGCCAGGATGCCACTGGCCTTCTTGGCCACCTGGGCACACTGCTGGCACAAGTTCATTGGCTGTCAGCCAGTACCTCCAGATTCTTTTCTGCTGGGCTTTTTTACAGCCTCTCTATGCCCAGCCTGTAGCACTGCAGGGGGTTGTTGTGGCCAAAGCACAGGACCTGGCACTTGTCTTGCTGAACCTCATGCCATTGGTCTCAGCCCATCTATCCAGTCTGTTGAGGTCCTGTTGCAGAGCCTTCATATCCTCCAGCAGACTGATACTCCTACCCAATTTGGTGTCATCTGCAGATGTGTTAATGGTACACTCAATCCCCTCCTCCAGATCATCAATAAAGATATTAAACATGACTGGGCCTGCCTAACACTGATCCCTGGGGGACACCACTAGTGACCGGATGTCAACTGGATTCAGCACCATTCCCCATGATGATCTGTTACAGCTCTCAAACTAGTTGCACTTCAGAGCATGACTGAGGAGCAACTTGCATTGAACAGAAAACGAAGGGAGGGAGGGAGAAAGGAAAGAGCAATTTCAGAGTTTCTACCTCTGCCTAACTTCTCTGACAAAAAATGTGTATTTTTTCCGTGCTCAGTGATTCAGTAAAAGTTCCTTTCCTTCCTCAGTCTGACAAATTTCAGTTAAACTCTCTGAGAAGAGGAAGAGGGGTGAAGAGGAAGAAAATGGTCCTTTTTTTGGTATCAAACAAGAATGAGGTTCATCCTCTACTTAGACTTCACATTCAGAGCTGAAATATATCTCCAGTCAAAGGCAGCTATCTGGCAAAAAAACAGGTGCCATCATTTTTTTTACTAATGCAAAAGATTCCCTGGGTAAATTCATCTCAAAGCTGGAATCTTTGAGATTCTATATCATCAAATTTGCTTCAATAAATCAAGAAATCAGCAAACTCTGATCACTTTTCACAAAGATGGCCAAGATGACCCAGCATATTAAATTTTTGTAGTGCTTGGTGGGAGAATACACCTGTGAAGGTGCAATAACTGGGGTGAATTAGTTACCAGCTGAAATGAATTATAGAGAAACCTTGAGAGAAATTCAAGGGAAAAAATTGGCAAATAGAAATCTGAGAATTCACACTTTGCTTTATTAAGCAATGAAAATTAAGATGTCCTTGCATCATTCTTAGGCAGCTTAATCCTTTATTACTAATAAATGATCTTTTATTTAAAGGATTTTGAAGTGGACAGAGAAAACAGCTTAATCATTTTGATGAAAAGCCAAGATTTTTCATCTTCAGACTGCTAAAATATCAGCATACACCACTAATAATGAACCTTGTTAATCATTAGTATCCTTCAAATATGATGGGAATAACACTTTTCCTAAGAGCGTGCAAAAGAAATGAGAAAAAAGCAGGTTGGGGTTTTTTTTAGGTTAGACCTTTTATAACTAACTTTATTCATATTTTAATGAGTAATGTATGAATAAGTGGATTTTTAAGTTAACAAATGAATATTTAAAGAAAAGAGAACAGAATAAATTTGTCAATCAAAAGTCCTCCAAACTCAGGTACATGCTCCAGGCGTGATCTTGAAAACATTTATGCACATGAGTAACTCGTGACTCATGACTCATCTCACTAAAGTCAAGGGTATTAAATTAACCTTTTAGGAGAAATGCATGTTAGGATGACAGTTCCTATTCCACCCAAAACAGTGGAAAAGATAAACATCTGCAAAGTAGGGGCCTAATATAAGGTCATCATCTAGGCTTTTCCTCCAGGAAAAGGTGGAAGGTCTGGGGAGCAATTCTGTGGGAAAGGCCCTGGGATGGCAGCAGGCAGCAAGATGAATGCAAGCATGTCACCTGCCCCAGCAGGAAAGCCAGCCAACAGCTCCTGCATATATGAACATGGGCATGGCACATAGACCAAGGAAAAGGATGGTTCCCCTCTATGGCACTCATCCAGCCATATCTAGAAACGACATCAAGTTTTGGGCCCTGCAATGCAGGAAAGACACAGACAAACTGCAGAGAGCTTTTGGAAGGCCCCAAGGCAGTGGGTACTGGAGTCCTTGTCGTATGAGCAGAGGCAGGGGGACCTGAGTTGCTTCAGCCTGGAGATCACTTTAGAGGCACCTAGCTGCCCCTAAGTGCCTCCAAGGTATCACCAAGGAGATAGAACTGGGCTCCTCACAGTCATACAGGATGGGAGAATGAGATATAAATGTGCATAAAAGAAATGAGAGAAAGGAAGGAAAGCTTTTTTCCCATGAGGACAGTCTGACAGTGGAGCAGGCTGTCCAGAGAGGTTGTGCACTATCCCTCCTTAGAGGTTTCCAAGACCCAGCTGGACAAACCCCTGAGCAACCTTGTCTCATCCCATAGCTTACCCTGCTTTGAGCAGGGGGGTGGACCAGGTGACATTCCCTAGCTCATTTTTTAACTGATCCTATGATCCCACAAGTTACCTGAAACCATGTAAGTGTTACATTTCCTCTTTCCTTATGCTTGGATGTTAAATGGTTCCTTTATTCCTATCTTCCTTGAGAAAATTTTATGTTTTGTTCCCAAACCTGCATACTACCATGCAGCCTAGTCTTGATCCTTCCATAATAACAAGCACTTACCAAGAGTTACTGGTAAGCTAAGATTTAGCTTAGTTCATCCACCATCTCACTTTTTTAATTTTCCCAGTAAAATACCATGATAAAATGATTATATAGATCACCATATGAAACTGTGTGTATGTGTCCTCTCACATAATACTTCCGTATTGATTACTAATTTAGCAGGAAAATGCATCAGAGCATTTGTAGAGAGTGAAGGAAATCGGGACAAATTAATCAGAAATATATTTTTTTTTTCATTTTATGTTGTCCCTCTTACACAGGATACCCAAACACAGGGTATTTTCAGTTACCTAAGGAATTTATGTACAAAGGTCTCATTCCCATGGGCTAAACACTGAGCTCCATTGTAAGTCTAAGAAAACCCCACCTTGAAATCCTTTATGTATCGGAACTGTCTGCAGCATGAGCATCTCTATAAAGGTCTAACTAGAAACTAGAAATGGTCATGGTTATGAAATCTTATAGCCAACCTGGCTGGGGCACTGTGTCAGGAATTTGACTTCTGTAGGCTGGGAACGGGCAAGGAGCGTAATGGGAAATGGTAATATCTTGCATACAAGGTAAGCAATGATGGCTCTTACTCTTTAAAAGCAAAGTAGCCACTGAGACTTTCTGCGGAGGGCAAGATTTTGTGTGTGCATGCATGATACCACACAAAGTTCCACAGAGAACTTTCACTCTGCCAAGTGCTTGGCCCCTAGTGGGGTTCAGGCAGGAACACATATACTCTAGCTGGGGGAGCACATTCAAATCTGAAATACTCAGACTTCATGGACTTTGGCTTTGAAGCCAAAGAGGGAGATGTCCAGTGAATTTCAGCAGTTCTGAGGTGGCTATTCTTACTTACAAAGATTCTAGGAGGTTATATCCTCTTAACTACTTATGCTTTCAAGATCTGGCCCCAAGTCCATTAAAACTTTTTGCAGCAGATTTTGGGGAAGGAAATAAAACAAAAAAATAAATATTAAAAAAATAACTTTCGGAAAGAAATGCTAGAGAAATATCTTCTTCATCTGTTTTCCTGCAAAAAGGCCAAGCTCAAGATCTAGATAATAAAAAAAGCAGGGAACTATCTGAAGAAATTCTCAGCTGGTATCCTTATAGTTATAAATCCTCTTCTCTCCCTTGCAAAATGCTAGCAACTGCTACAAACTGCTTCTTCCAAATTCAAGGGTGATAAGAATTTCAGAAGAGGACAGATTTAACCAGATTTCCCCCATCCTGGAGAGATAGTAAAATGCAGTGCATCTCAGCTCTGGACAACCATCCTAGGCTGGGAGAAGGTCTGGTAAGTAAGCAGAGAGGAGGAGAGGGATATGCTAGGACTATTTCTTGTTACAGTATTGGTATCTTCTGTGCTTTCCAGCTTTTTTTGTGGACATATTAGGAAAGAAGAAGTTGTATAATCATATGTTCAACATCAGAAAGTCAGCTAAAATAGATGGCTTTCCGACTGCAAATCTCCTTATCTACACAGTAATTTACTATCTACAAAAGTTAATGAAATCTGAAGAGATATTTGACATAAGTTTTTAGATCAAGGTGAGGAAATATCTTGCTGATCAAGTCTTTGTTCTGTGGTTAAGTGCCCATGACTATCCTTTGGAGACCATTCAAGAAATTTTTCTGTGTAGTCTTTCCAGCGTAGATCTATATTAAACGAAGGATTGTAAACCTGTCTCAGTAGATCATAGGGCATAGCCAGACTTGTTATGTCTGATTATTCTCAAATCTCTAAAAGCAATCATAGTAATAATATGGACTTGCCTCCTATGGTTCAGAGGTTTATCTTTACCAGTTGATACAAATACAACAGTCATAAGATAATTATATAGCTGGGAAACATGAAGGATGAATAAAGAGTAGCTGCTTGAGCCAAAACTGAATAAGACAGGTGTGTGGAAGGACATTTATTGAAGAACTCCCAAGTCCAGTGTAGGGTCCTTCTTCTAAGCACACACCACATGTAGACAGGTTATGTTGTATTCCTGAAGTGTCCTGAGTGGTTCCCCACTGCTGCATGCTCACACAACAGTGTCCCCTCAGTCACCTGCTGAGTCCTGCAGCAGTCTCTTATTTCCACCCCCATGATGATGTGACCTTACCCATCACCAGATGCTGGCCCACACACAGCAGGTGATGACCTGCCCGCTGCTAGCAATGAAACATGTTTATGTCTGTAGCCTTATTCATTAGGAAGTCTGACACACAAGTGCATTTCCTCAGCCACCCTAATACCTCAGAGCTTCCTCAAAGAGCATGGAGTCATATTTAAAATGACTAGTAGCACCTCTGACACAATACTTAGCGTAGGACTAAGTTATATTCAAGGCTAGTTCAAGGCACAGAATTACATAATTATATCCTTACTATTTTTTTTGTTTAATGAAACTCACAAAATTATGAAGGCCATATAGAAGACAGTACTTTTGCAGGGGTCAAAAGACTGAAAACAGTTTTGTGAGATAAAGAATATGACCTTTCTTACCAGCTTCTGTTTGAAAGACTGAAAATATATTCTCTACAGTGCAGCATTTCTTGGGTTACTATGGAATAATGAGGCATGTATTACCCCTAAACAGCATGAAAAAAAGAGGGTGAGCCTTCTGCCATGGGAACTCAACCTTTTCAAGGTTGTTACTAGTCTGTAGACAAAAATATTCTAAGTCATAAGTCTCTTGCAAAGGTATTCTTCTGAGCACAGGAAACACAAGGAAACACACTGTAGAAAAAAGCCCTTGGAAAGGTCATTATTTAAAAAATATTTCTCAAGTGAACCTGCCCTCCTCTTCTTCTCCTCCTCAATTTTACAGCAAGTGTACACTTCAATGAAAATACAAAGAAAAGCAATGCACCGAAGTTCCAGTATAAGACAAATCTACAGAAAACCGTTGACTTTGAGACTCCTGCTGTGAAAGAACAGTTCATAATGATGTTGCACACGTAGAAAGAATTACAAGACTGTATTCTCACAAGCCTGACTTAGCTAAGATTAGTCTCAAGCCTTGATCAGCACATACAGGCTTCTCGGATCCCAGTGACTGCAGGGAGCAAGCGCAGCAATTAGAGTTTAGCAAAGCACAGACAAGGGCTGACTGCATCCGAGTTCTCTGGCTATGTGTCCCTCCACAGGCCAAAGTAGCACAGGAGGCTTCCCATCCATTCTGAATACCCTTCAGATGTCAGATGATGTTTCGTTTTGTGGCTGATCCCACTCTAGAGCTACATTTTAGCAGTAAAAGAGCACTAAGCCTCCACTTTCAGAATGGGACAAGATTCCTTCAGGAGGTCCCTCAGAAACAGGAAAAAGGTAGAAAAATGTCTAGCAGTTATTGTCCTTGTAGTATACATTTTGGAAACAATATGAAGAAAAAGATCATCAGTCTAGATGAGAAATAAAGATGTCACATCTAAATCATATTTTTAAACTGAAAATCTCTCCCTCCCCAGAGAGTTATAAAAGTCTTACCACAAAGCAGAATAAAAATATATCAAGGTCAGCTTCATAGAGTACATTTAAATGGTAATTCTTATTTCTCACTCAAGTTTTTTGAAATCTGAATGTGCCGTTTGTGCTTGTGTTGTAATGAGCAATATAGAAGGATTGAAATGCTTGAAAATTACATGATTATCACTGTAATTTAGCACTCAGTTAATGAAGGCTTGAACTCTTGCCCATATTGCCATAGTGTAGCTAGCAGGTATCCATACTGAGCAGAGTTTACATTTGGAAGAAACTGAGTTAGAAGTAAAGGTTAATCCACTGCCGTATAAACATTTGATCTTGCAGTGATCCCATTAACCTTTTTAGTATGCAAGGATTAGGCATAAGCAGCTAGAAAAATACTAACCTTATTTAAAATTGCAGAGCTGTGAGTACCCAACTTTTTTTTATTCTTCCACATGGGGACAAAGGTTTAAAGGCTTCCTCTGCTTCCTCTAGAAAATGATCAAGCCCAAAGTCTCACAAGTTTTGTTTATGTGTTAAAACACTGTTGCAATCAGCAGTTCTGTGAAGCAAACTCAATTCAAGAAAAAAAAAAAAAAAAAAAAAAAAGGAAGAAAAAAAAAAGACAATTTATCATCCAATTTTTTCATCTCTGTTGACTCAGATTGAATTCTACCCTGACAACAAGAGTGAAGAAGGGTTTGGAGGTTCCTCTGAGGGCGCTCTCCAGCACATCCTTTCACCAAGAACTCAGGAAAGACTTCTCCCACAGTCAATAACTGAACCTCCCAGCAGTGCCAGTAGCAAGAGATCCTCTCTTGGCTGATCCTAAGGGTGGAGCAGTCATGCCAAGTTTTACACTTACAGGTAGAAGTTTCCAATACTCATGTCTTCTCATTAATGAGACCTATGTGCTTCCCAATGGATGGACTCTGGAAAGTTGCCCTGTTTTGAACTTTTCAGCTCTGCAAGGTCTCAGTGAAAAATAAATGCAGTCAACAGGTACAGATGCAACATCCAACTTCGGTGCTGAATGCAGCATCTGTGATTACAAACTTACTTCTTCCAGGCAGAGGGGAAGTCATTAATCACAAGATCATAGAATAATTTAGGTTAGAATGGGCTTCTGTAGATCATCTGATCTAACCCCTGCTCAAATAAGGGAGAAGCTCAAAATCAGAGCAGGTTGCCCAGTATCTTTTGCTTCTGTGACACTTTTGCGTGGCAGGGAATGGCCACACGGGGATGAGTAGTGTGGCAGTAGGGTAGTGACACTGAGAATTATAGTGGATGATGGCTGTGAAGCATGGACCTAAATTTCTATATGCTACATTGTCTGGTGGTCTATCTTCAAACCCTAGAAGGAAGCTAGCAATAATTTATTTGCATTGTCTTTAAACACAGGCAAACTTTTTTGGCATGTTGCCCTAGGAGGTCAGCTTCATTATTTCAGGAGTAGAACATCCGAGGTTGCTAAGGAATGAATTTGAAAACAACAAATAATTTCAACCTTGATAGTGGATAGTGGATTAACCCATTAAATAATACTTCTACTATATTCTGAATGATAGAGCTAATATTTTAGACAGTTTTCATAAAATATATAAAGATAACATGCATCTGTGTTCTACGGATTACCTGAATCAACTTTTTTGACAAAAAATAGAAGCTATTTGCAAAAGAGACTTTATGTATTCTATGAGTTTGTATAGAACCTAGCACAGCAGAGTTGCTCCAAAAAATACCACACCATAAATAAATATTTTTTAAAAAAAAAACCCAAATTATTTATTCTGGTGGTTTTGCAGACCTTTTGTCCTATGTATTCTCTCAACGTTGGATTTCAGGAAAAAAATAGTTGCCATAGGCTATCCTTAAGGAGATGGTGGCAACATGAGTTGCCAGGGTACCACTGAGTCTGTGAGCACTTCCAGAAGGAGCCATGATAAACAGGCAGCAGCTGCTGCCATTCGAGTCCTGTTTGGTGCAAGGCCTCTATAGCCACACAAGTCCAGTGCTGGAGAAACTGATCCCGGGAATGCTGGT
This sequence comes from Pyrocephalus nanus, assembly GCA_038380795.1. Taxonomy (NCBI): domain Eukaryota; kingdom Metazoa; phylum Chordata; class Aves; order Passeriformes; family Tyrannidae; genus Pyrocephalus; species Pyrocephalus nanus. The sequence goes on from CM076259.1 coordinate 85,773,161, forward strand.
GCCCCCAGGTGAAGGCAGCTTGTGCAGCCAACGTGGCAGGAGAGCCCCTGCAGCTGGTAGCAGAGGTTGTGGAGATTGCTGCCATGCCAGTCCCTCACCACCCTGTTGTGACCTCCTGAGCAGCTTGTCTGTCGGGCCTTGTCACCACTCAGGGACTTGTAAGTGCTGTACATCTCTTTGCATGAAAGGAGATGTCCCTCTATATGACAGTTCATTTTGGTCATCCTCTGTCTTCATTTGTAATGGTCGCTGAAGCATGTTTAAGATGCCACTTTGCTCAAAGATGGAAATATGCAATTAGGTTTCTTTAATGACAATTATTACCACAGATCACAGTGACAATGCAGATAGAAGTCCTTACCATTCACTGCTATGACTTCGCCAAATGACTCATGTTTATTTCTCCATTATGGCAGCAGAAATGGCAAAAAAGTAAATGCCTGGACATTTTAATGGGCCTGGCATAGATAGCAATATATTTGCACTTGCATCTAGCTAATATGCACTTGCTAGACTGCACACTTTATAATCTGCAACAGAAGCTGGCAGCATCTCCACCTCTCATCTAAGATTTAATGGAAGGTACTGCAGTCTCCTATTAATAGCATCATTTCTCCTAGCTACAGTGCATGGGCTAGCGAGCATAGCATGAAGAATTACCTTAGTACAGCAGCTCGAAAACATAGCATTGTCATAACTAGCAAATCAGGGACGACAACCTAAATGAGCTGCACACACCTTTTGACTGATTGCACATTTCCATTTGCTTATCTACTTGTTAGTTTGCAAATTTAATTATTTTCAAGAGAGTTTCTAATCATTACTGCAAATTAGTGATCTACTGTTGCATTACACATTGTTAGACTGACCTGAGTAGTAGGAGCAAAATTAAATAGCAGAAAATAGTAGAAATTAAAATGGAGAAAGAAATTAAGTTCTTATAACAAGCATAAGATTACTGCACATTTTCTCATCATTCAGAAATAACAAATGCCAAGAACAGCCTACACTGTAAGGTCTCTTGTGAAGGAACAAATGCCCATGCTTGTAACTCTCCTTTGTCTTTATTCCCCTTTATGGGGAATATGTATCCTGTGGTGAATGTCAACACTGACATAATCTATAACACTTCTCATATTAGGAACTACCTGATCCTATGTTCCTTGGTTATCTGCCTGTGGTCATTTGTTGGTGACATCATGCCATGTTTTTAAGGAAACATTGGTCAAGCCAAAGCTTTGCCAAGATCTAGTGGTCCTCGGTAACACATAATCCAGGATGTAAGAAGTCCAGTACTGTTTTGCAACAGAGACAGTGTCACATCAGGAGGGCTGGCTCTGGGGCACGAGATAATTCCCAAGCCCTCTTGGCAAAGCCAGGAGACAAGCAGCTCTGCTGTGTTCAAGTAGAGGTGAGGAGGGCGGGCAGTTCCCATCCTGAACACACCGTGCTGTGGCTCACCACAGTGCCCATGACACCCCATACTCACAGTGCACTGGTTTGAGTTGGGTCAGGTGCCAAGATGGGATCATCTTCAGCCAAAGGTGAACCAGGTGGGCACCCCAAATCACCAGTGTAAACCATATTGCTGCACATACTTCACACTGTTACCATAGCCAGTCCCCTGTGGCAGGCACTTTTTTCAAAGAAGATTTTAAAGTGTCCAAAGAAAAATTAGTACATTTCTCCCTCCTTTTTCATTTTGAATTGAATTAAAGGTAAGCATGGGTCAAAGAAAGGAGAATGAGCTTTCATATCCAATTCAGCAGATGATTCATAAAATTAATTCTTGAAGTTACAAAAATAAAGTAAAATTTTCTTAAAAAATGAAGCACTGAGTGTCCTTTCACTCTTTTTTATCTCATCTGTTTGTCTGGATCAATAGCAAAAGCATTTGAAGAAAGATTATCCAGGAAGGAAATTTTTAACAAAACACTTGTTCCTATGGTGAGTGCTAACAAGGCTGAGGTGGGAATCATTGACGTTAGCAGCCAGTTACACGGTGGAGAGGAGCTGCTGACACAGATGAGAGACAGCCATGCACAGGGATGAGCTTATCTGAACACACCTGAAGCTTGGTCCACAGTCTGTCCTGGTTATATTTAACATGCATTCTCACTGTGTCCTATGTCAGTTTTGTCCTGACTTGTTCATGAGCAAGGGTCATGAAAAAAAATATGGTCTTTGAAACAGGGAATCATATTCTGTCCTCACCAGGATTTTATCAGGGAAGAAGTTGCGATAACCTGATTTACACTGCTGCATTGTCTTCCTGCCAAGCAAGGAAGAAGGAGCAAGGCAAACAGATGATTTCTTCATCCACCACCATGTTTGTTCGTGAGGCTCCACTCACTGGTGGCCTAAGGCTGATGGAGCTGAGGGGGATGTCCTTGCTAGAAAATGCAGAAAATGCTCTGATAAATAAATACAGATAAAAGGCTTGTCTAGCAGCAGATCATCATTTCTCCCTTTTGTAAAAAATAAAGCTAAACTGAATTTAATTTCATCCATGAGAAAGCAATTAAGCATCGGGGTTTACAGGTGACTGGGTTCTCTGAGGCTGCAGACATGCTGAACTGGAAATTTTTCTTGGTAGGTACAGTTCAGTTTAATCTGATTCTTCTACAAGATTGAGAGATTATTTTGGATTCCTATTTTGAGGGATAAGGCAGGTCAGCCTGGCTCCACGTGCACATCATTTCCTAGCACCAGAGCACTTTCCATCTGCAGGAATCTGACTTGCATTCCTTCTCTTGAACATCACTGTTTTATGTTTTTTCTTCTGCTTATTACACCAGATTAAAGAAATAGGCTAATGCTGCAGGATTTCCTGATGTAGCCATTCCATCCAGAGCAGAAACAGTGCCAAACCTGGACTGCAAAATACTGTCTGAAAATTTCTCTTGGTTTTATGCTATTGTTGGGGGCACTCTGGGGCTTAAATTTAAGCAAAATACAGGTGACTGAGAAAGGGGCACAGTTTCACTTAGTGCATTAGACAGTCAACACATATAGGTACCATCTCCCTTCCCTGTGGCCTGTAACCCTGCCACAGCGAAGAATCCATAAGGGCTGTACCCTGGAGCTCCAGTGAAGCTACTACCTCCTCCGTAGAATTTTGCTTCATAAATTTTAATGTAATTTACCCTTGCTTTTAGTTTTTTCTCCTTTCATGCCTTTCAAATTATGTGCCTCATCACTGGCTTATAGCATGTCAGCACTGCTGTTAGGTAACTGCCTAATGAATCTCAAAAGCCTAAAAAGGCTTCCAAGAGACCTCATTTTGTTTACAGAGAGGAAGGGGCTGATCAGCCCTTCTGGTAAAACAAGATTTTTGGGAAACAGGGCTCTTTCAAAGTTACTTTAAAACTTATTTGCTTTGTAAACAAAAATAAGCCTTTATATAAACTCGTAAGCAGTGTGCTGCTTTTAGAGTTGTTTCTTTTCTCAGTGTTATTATTAAAGCGGATAAAATTGATGTTTTTTAACCTCAGCAAGAGAGGTTGCTTTCCCTAGAAATGTAAACATATTCTCCCACAAAGACAAAATTTCCAACCTAAAAATTGTGTACTGACAAGGAATAAAAAACACAAATCATAATTTGAGGAAAACCAAGAGCTTAATTATTTCTGTAATCTACATTTCTGATGAATATGATACATACCTTTCTGAGCTGCTATAGCTGCTTTTTTCCCTGGTAATCTTGGGCTAATGCAAGCCTCTCCATCTAATAACAGAAATTAATAGAACATTTCTTTCAGTTAGACATATGAAAAATGCATTTACAAACTAAGCCACCACATGGAGCGAAGCTTTTAGAGGTGGAGAGCGTGTGATTTTAATTCTTCTCACCCTTGTTCATTCAGTTTACATAAATTCAATTCAAAATACCAGCTAATACTGGTCACTGTTCTGCTTCTCCCTGAAAGGACATTCAGCACAAACAACACATATAGCAAAAAAGGAGGAAGGAGCATGGATTAACACAGGTTTCCAAACAAGGGCAGATTTACAGTGGTGCCCTGTGTACAAATCTCATTCCTGCTTCGGGCAATTTCTCCTACCCAAACAGAAAATTTCCACAGTTTCACCTCAATAGATGAGTGAGATGCAGCAAGCTGGTTTGTTCCATATAGCAGCAAAGCAGTAAAACCACTGAGGATGCATAACACAAGGAGGTGGGACAAATATTTCCCCATTCACTCCTTCTGCCAACAGACATTAAAAAAATCACTAAAAAATGGAAATTTACCTGCTTTCCTGGTTGAGATTTGACTGCAGGTACGTGCTGTGAAATAGGCTTTCCTGCCCACAGGAGGTACCCGATAACTGTGCTCCACTTGTTCCTAAAAGAACATAAACCAGACTAGCCTGTGGGTTTGCCACTGATATCTCTGGAAGCAGGATCATTCTCCACCTAAATATCTCTGCTCTCAGATTATCAGGGAAATAGTACTAACTAACATTTCACTACAGTGGTTTTGCTGGTACTGATGTTAGTAGTGATTGATTTTGATTATTTCATTAAAGTACTGAATTATAGACTACTATATATAACCTAAGGACTCAAGAGGAGGTTAAATGACCCCTGATAATTAACTGCTGCTTTTTTTAAAAAGCTGGTGGTTTGAGGACCATTCTGGCAATGAAGAGATGGGGAAAAAAGGCAGGTCTTTATTTTGATAAATTAAAAGGGGATAACAAAAAGGAAAAAGTGTAGTTATTGCTGGTTTGCTATAGTGTAGGCATTCATGGGTGTCTAGACCTGTGTCATCACGAAGCATCAGCCTTGAAGTTTAGCTTGAGTTAATCCGTCTAAAGGAACTGGTGAACACTCTGTTGATCTCTAACGTTTATAAGCTTTTGAGAGGGAAAAACACAGGAGAGATTTAAAGCCTCAGACAAGCAAAACCTTGCAGGTGTATGCTTAACCTTGAGCACCCTCTTCTCTTTAGGAAGGTGGCTGAGCATTTTCTTTTAATCTTGTTGATATTTTCTAAATCCTATTGTCTTTCATGGAGACCACAGGTATTATCTGAGAGCTTTGCTGAAGAGTCTTTGCCCTTCCAGAGCCCTGCTGATTTTTGAACTTCTGCTAGCTCCACCAGCTAGCTCCACCAGTTCCTGCTGCCATTCCACTTTCAGTATTTATATTTATAGTTTCTCAGGAGAGAGGCCACCACTAAATCACATATTGATTGCTTTCTTTTCAAATTACTTTATTTTGAAATCTCAGATGCACTCCCCATGTTTTCTAATACATAGAGCAAACCATCCTTTCCCCCACTGATTTATTTTATGTGATATCATTAATGTGTCTCTAATATATGCCTCCTCAGCTGCATTATTCCTGCTCCATCTGAAAAGCAGCTCAGGGCTGATTGTCACTTAGCTAAAGGAAACTGAGACTCCCTCTTGTGAGCAGGGGATAACTGAGGCTCCTAAACACCCAAAGCATTTCAAGAAGATGGTTAAGTCCAAGAAAGTCCAGCAAGGAATTTTCTGGCACATTTCTTGCCAAGCAGAAAGGCACAATGCTGAGTTCTGGAAGGTGATTTGCTCATTGCTCTGTCTCCTGCCCATCTTGCAAGAACAAGGGACCAGAGATTCTCAGCTGGGTGACCTGCCTGGGTCCTCTCTAGTTTCCAGTTCCCCTTCAGCCTGCGTGGCAGAGCTATTGTAGCTAAGCTGTATTTTCCATCTTTTTTTTTTTTTTCTGTTTCGCATAAAAGAAGTTGCATCATCCATTTTCAAGTCCAAAATGAAGACAAAGCAAAAGCAAAAGCCTACATATTGGAGCTCTAAAACTGTCATTGAAAATATGGTTTCCTCATCTTCACAAGTAGTAATGAGTTATGCTTTCATATCTGTATCCTAAGTCAACACTACTGAAACATTCATTGAAAGAATAGCATGGCAGAGCTTTTCAGCCCACCAGGGTATTCCCTGGGCTATGTTCTCAAACTACAGATGCATACTAAAGCATGCAGAGGGGGTGTTCATTTGAGTATCACTCAACTTAAAGAGAACAACGATGGGGGAGAAGCTGACGAGAAAAATATGAGGGCAGTACATTAATGAACTCTCCTAAATCAGTGTGTGCAACCATCTAGCTTCTTCAAAAAGACAGCAATTGGCGCCCAGGAAAATAACTCATTGCAAAAGAGATGTCTCTCTTTTACAGCTGTGGTTATTGCTCTGGCTCCATGGGCATTGAGTGCAGTGTACTTAGGCATAACATCTGACACAATTTTTCTTTTCTGTTAAAGAAATTGTATTTTAGGCAATTGAATTGATTTATTCCCTTCCTTGCTTAAAGAAGAAATTGTCATTTAATCAAGATTTCACTGTCAACCCAGAGGTAAAATAATGAACTATTTTATTGGTGTGCTTTTCCTTGTAATAGTTATTAGCTATTCAACTGTCCAGAACACATTTTCCTGTATTATTATTTTTTTTAATTACATTTGTTTTATTTTGCAGCAGTGAGCTGATTATGAGTTTTAGTTTTAAAAAAACACAAATCCTAGCACAACCCCCAATATGTATGAGTATATGGAGAACATAGGAACTATTTTTAATCCTTCACTTAGAGCAGAAAAAATTATGTTGCAACAAGAATTTCAGTAATTAATTGGTACAAGTGATTTCCACAAATATGCTCCTGCTGTGAGACCTTTTGCCGCAGATTAACTTTTACGTCCACTTCAGCCAAAAAAATAACAACTAACATGCAGTTCAATAACCTCTCTCCTCATTCCACTAAGCTGTTCCTGCAATCAAACTTTTTATTTTTCTACACCCAGCCATTGTGGGAAAATGGAACAGTTGTGAAGGGCTGAGATAAAACCTGATAGAGCATCAGTTCTAATTTTCAAATTGTGTTCTTAGGAAAGATTTTGGCACATCCCCTCAGTTTCCGATGCAGATTACTGATTTGTAATGGGACTTTGCAGTAAGATGCTGGCTCATTTTCTATGTGGTTAAAACTGCTTCCTGATATTTCTCAAAAGAGCACAATGGGGCTTAGAAATTTGCTGCAACATCTTATTTTTGGAGACCTGCCGGTGAAGTGTCATTGTTCTGAAGTCATGCATGCCCTCTGCCCAAAAGCCACATTCTGTATGTTGCATTGAAAAGATGTCCATATGCCTGATCTCTGCATGCAAGTGGAGTGTTCCCTTCCCACTGCCTACAGCTCAGTCCAGGCTGCAGGACACTGGGCTCAGTAAAACAGAGGACAAGCAACATCACTCATGGACCATGTGCTCAAGGCTGCTCTTTTGGAGCACACACAGAAAACGCAGGTGAGGTAAAATTCATCTTTATTGTAAACATTACAATACGCTTATCTTAAGGTGTGATCTGCCAGAGATGTGGAGACTTTTGGGTGCTATTTTGGCAGGATGTCCTTTTCTAGGCTTTTGAACAGCAGATTAAAGTTCAAAAATGTGAAATGAGCAAGCCCCAGAAGTCCTGAAAGCACTTGCTCATGAAAAAAAAACCCAACAGACCAAATATCATTTTTAAAACCTTACCAAGCTGCACCCATGCATTTCGGAGGGGCAGATCATGATTCTAGAATGTCTCAAAAGAACACCACTGACCTTCTGTTAACTACGGCAGAGAAAAGATGGTTTCTTGACCTCCCACTTTTGCATTAGCAGAGCTTGGAACATTCCCTATGTTTCCAATGGAGCCAGGGTTTCACTCACCTCCCACAGTGTTTTCCTGTGATTCTTGTCTGTCATTAACCAAAGTGCACAAGTTTATACTCATGGAAAAGAAATCTTCGGTGTAGCTTCTAGAGGCACAAAAACTGATTAAAACTGACCAAATTTAAATTAAAAAAAAAAAAAAAAAGTTAATTGAAATGTTCAGATAACTCTTCAATGATCTATGTGTAGTGTCAATAACATATTTTTAATGTAAATTGTTTCAATACTTTTGATTTAGATTACTGTAGACTGGTTTTTTCCCTTCCCCTTCCCCTTCCCCTTCCCTTCCCCTTCCCCTTCCCCTTCCCCTTCCCCTTCCCCTTCCCCTTCCCTTTTTTTTCTCTTTTATTTCTCTTTTATTTTCTCTTTTATTTCTCTTTATTTTTCTTTTCTTTCTCTTTTCCTTTATTTACACTCTTTTTCTCTTCCTTTCTTCTCTTTCACCTTAGTGTGGTTTTACTTTTGTTGCTTGAACAATAAGACTGTAAAAGCACTAAAAACAATACATGTTCTGAATTTTCTTCAAACAATGGCATGTAGGTTCAAATTTAAGTCCCCTCCTTTTCATGTCCAGAAACATGGCCTATGCAGCATACATGTTAGACACCTGAAGATCTTCTCCTCTCTCATCAGCACAGTTGCTATTCACAAATTGCCAGCAGTACCAGGTTCAAGACAAAAAGAGGCAACGGTTGATAACGCTGCAGTTCAGCTACAGAAATCTGTGCCACAGGATGCCACAGATGCTAAATGCATCAGCAAAAGTGCACTGAAGACTAGTCGGAGCAAAGATGACACTTCTGGCTCAAAATTCCTAATTCTTAGATTATTGGAACCTGGGAGAGTACTGAGGATCCATTTGCCTTGTTCTTATTTTCCTAGGCATCTACTGTGGACCACAAAAAAAGGCAGAATACTGAACTACATGGTCTATCCTTGTGGGTTTTTTTTAACGTGTAAGTAGATAAGCAAAAGGAAAGATGACAGTCCTCAGCATATGAAGTCTTGGAGCTCCTGGCAGTGGGATCATCAGGGTGGATGTTTCCCCAGTGGCTTGCCATGCTGTCCATCCATAACCCAATCTCCTTTTAACACTGTATGGAGAATTTCAGGATGTTTAGTTTTAATTCCAAATGTGAAAGAAAGCAAATATCAAACTCCTCCATGAAACAGAATTCCCATTACCATCCAGCTGCATTAACTATTCATGACTTTCAAGTGCAGAGAATTTTGTTTCACATTCCTTTAGTGTGCTGCTTTCCAAATTGTGCTAAATGCACCACAAGCACTACAGACAGTCTCAGAGCAGCAGGCCTGCACTGCCCAAATAGCTTAATGTTTTCTCCTCTACTTGCCAACATCAACAGCATTGCCAGACCAAGCCCGGTTTGGCATACCTGCCCTAGGATCTGTCATTCCACACAGTTCCTTATATGAAACAGAGCTAACCATGAAAGAGCTCACATCAAATAAATGGACTTCTGCTGATGGCTAAATGAGACTGAGCTGTGGTTTAAACATCTCAAGCCTACTTGCAGTCTTGGAGGATATCAGAATTGTCTCCTGGCTCACAAAACAGGATAGGAGATGTATCACGATGAGTGAGTAAGAGCTTCTTTTCCAAGGACCATCCTCGGGCAGCAGGTGCAGCAATGCAGGAGGAATCCCTTGAGAAATTAAGGGGAGCTGGAGAAATAGCTGGGACTTATTTCCATTTGATTTGAATTACTATCTTTCATCTCTTCGTGAGACATTTTGCAAAGACAGACATCTGCACCTTAAAATATGTTGTTACAAAAGAATACTTTGCTTGAGAAAAAAACATTTTCAGAAAATTTTCTGAAAACAAAAGTTTCCAAGAGACTGAGATCTCCTGTCTAAGGTCCATGCTGCAGATGTCCATGCTCTCAACATGAATCTAACAGTGTACTAGAGGTCTGATCAGGGAGTGTCTTACCCTTAGCATAAAATATCCATCTATAACTAACTTCTTTGCTGGGAACAGAAAGCAAGTAAGCCAATTAATCTGTGTTATAATATGTTATGAGATGTTTATAGGAATTATTTCTAAACTGCACTGACTTGATGAAAAAACTTTCTATCGGTACCAACCTAGGAGATATCTGAACCATTGGTTGGACTTAAAGGCAGTTTAATCTGCTTATTTGAGTCTCTACATCCCCTTGGGTATTTCTGGAAGGAGGACAGCTGAGACCTTAAACAGATTCTGTTTTCAAGACCAGCTTTCCTCTCTTTCTGTGTGTAACTCTAGCTCTGGTATTTTATTATCCTCTTCTCATTTGTTTTCCTCCCTTTAGAAACACATAGCACCATCTATCCATTAGTTCTAGCATCCTTCCCCAAAATCATGTATCTCTCTGGAAGTGCTACACTTATACCTCAAGCCTCCTCTTGCAGGAACCTTCCAAGCCCAATACTTCCACTTTGCACTTCTAATGAAAGTGTGAAAATTTGCAGCTTACACATGGCGTCCAGCTTCTGCACTTGCTCACTGGATGTGGATTATATAGCCTGGCTTGTGGCTGTGTCCTCTGCAAACAGCCTTAAACCCATTAAAGTCAACATTGGCAAACAGTAGTTAAAAATTCAAATCCTTGTGTGAATCTAGACTTTAATTACTTATGTGACTCACAAAGAAACAGGTGGCAGGAGACGAACGTATGTGTTCCTTCTCCAACACATACATGGCTTACAATAATGAATTCATCACTGCTGCCTTTTGTACCTTTGATACCTTATACCTGTCTTTGATGCCTTGATATCTGCTACTCCAGGCATCCTGCCTTCTGCTGCTGCTGTCTGGCTTTGGGTTTTGTCTGTAATTCAGTCTCTTTCCTTTTTCCATGTGGTTTTTTCTATTATCCTGTCATTAAAATCCTACTGAACTTTCCTGTTGTGCATTCAGCAATGTGACTAACTTTACTTAATCCCCAGTAGATATTCAGGTGTATTTGTCCTACTTCTGTATTAAAAAGTCTACCTAATATTCTGACACCATCTAAATATGCGAATATAGTGAAAAATGTGGACAACATTTATTCTCAGACCATTCACCTCATGTCTGAATTTTCCGGTACCTGCCTGCACACCTGCTAAATTCCTCTGCAAGTATAATTTGGTTTGTTGTCATTTTATTTGTTCTGGCTTTTCACTGCCCAGAACAAGAGCTGAAGGCCAGACCAAGTAAGGACTACTGCATCCACAAAGCAAGTGCTGATATTTCTAATTTTTGGGCACCTCATTGCCAGGGAGTGACATCCAGAAGCAGTTGTTCACTGGGACTAGTGGGCACTTCAGGCCAGGAACTCAAAAAGTTCACTATGTGTGCAGACCTAAAGTTAGAATCAGCTTTAGATCTTTCCACAGCTGGGCAGCTGCTAAGGGAGACTGACATAGAGAAAATTTGCCCTGTTTTAGGTATTTTAATCCTCTTTTTTCTGTAATAATTATTAAGAAATAGCAACTTACAGTTCATAAAAAATTCTGAAGAGTACCAAAAAACAAGCACAGCACTGAAATGGTGCCTCCTCCTAATTTCTTTTTTCCAAAACCTATATTTGATTTAGGGGTTTGAGTCCCTCCCTGTTCCTGTTCCAGCTTCATGAATGCAGAGGTTTGTGTTCCTTCAGGTGCAAGAGGAAATAAATGCAAATATTTTCAGCCTTCTTGGTCCTTCAAGCCATAGAACACGTAATTCTACACTTCTGCAATATTATATTTGGCAAGATCTAAAGCACCATCACAGCCCATAAACTACAAAAGAAAAAGAATTTGTGATTACACATTTCTGAAGGCAGAGCCTCTACACATTTTGGAGGTGCTTAAATTTCACAGCTCTGCCTTTTGAATATTCAGCATAAATTGAGGTCCATTTTACAAAAATCTCTGCTCCATTGCACTCTAATAATTTGGCTAGCTGGAACTAAATGTAAAATTTGCTGGTTTTCAACAACAGCATATTGCACTATCATCTCATCTTGGTTTAACTCTCTTGCAACCAGTACTGTTTCCATTTCTACCACATTCTGTTCATGACATTTTTTACTTCAAAATGGGCAACAACCTTTTCCAACGGTACTTAATGAAGTTGCAAGCAGCAAAATATCCATTTTTGATGAATAAACCTTTTCTTGTTCAGCTATTTAGGGCATGCCATGAAGGATCCTAATAACTGGAAAACAGACTGTTATGCAAATTTTTGATAAGCAGAGCATACTTTGTTGACTTGGATTAGAAATGTTAATTAGATTCACTAGCAAGGTTTCTTTCCAGTGTGAGACCTTTCCATAACACATGTTCATTACAGGGAGGGTGGTGACCTGAGTGCCAGGCTCTCCATTTCCATAGGTTTCTGTTCTGTGGCTATATATAGACACATAGAATGCAGGGGGATCGAGGCTGTCTGTGTGGTCTGCGAACTATCTGGGCCTGAGCCAGCTGCGCTCCAGAAGATGGAAAGCCAGGTTAAAGCAGAACTACATCCAAGCCAGTAAAACCTACTGGGAGGTTTACTCTACCACTGCTGCCATATTCTGGACCTTAGCTGGCTTGTATCTGCTTAGTTTGGTGCACGAGCAGAAGTGTCCAAGTCCTGGATGTCTCCTTCCCTCCCAAAAAACCCATAATTCATTGTGGCTGAAAAAAATCTGCTGCAGAGTTCACGCAGTGCTCAGTACTGTGAGCACAGGGCAAATCTTCATTTCTGACAAACAAAGAAGGAAACAGAGATGGCTTGTTCGTGTGTGCAGACTGGTCAGTGAGAACACATCTTAATTCACAGTGCAACCTTTGCAGGTGTGCACTCTTCTGGGAAATGAGCTGGAAATTTTTAGCCCAGCACAGTGAATTCCAGGAGGAGAGGGAGGGAACAGGTCACCATGCTCCAGCTATGTCTTCCCATTAACAGCACAAATGCAAGGGACAGGGTACCAGCAGGTAATGCCCCATTTGCCCTGAGCTGCAACATCCAGCAGGAGCTGCAGCTGGTTCCCCAGGGAAACAGCCTTGCTGGCTTGCTGCAGTGTCCCAGTCCAGCCCCTCCAGGCTGGTGATGGTCTTCAGAAGGATAGTTTTTAATGAATCCATCCAGATTTCAAACAACAAAGGCTGGAGAGCTTGATGTGATGGAGAATACAAGGCTGATGGAATCCCTGCCTGCCAGTAAGAGTAGACAGCTGCCCAGGGGAGCACTGCAATTTTTGCAGGAGCTGCTGGGTAGTAACTAAGAACCATTTGAATCCCCAGTGTAATAATCCAGCATCGAGCAGAGTAAAATCCAGTTTAATCCTTCTTTCAGAGTACATTTAAGCTGTAAAAACCTTTGGAGGAGATTGCTGCCCGGTGACTGTACACAGCATGCTGATCTACACCTGCCATCACACTCATGATCAGAAATTGCAGGCAGCTGAGAGTGAGGGGCTGCTTGCAGCTTCACAGGGCTCTCAGAAAGAGAGCTGTGTTTCCAGCAGACACTGAAGCAAACAGCCTTCCCTGGATGAGGACATGGCCACTGTGCTGTGGGCAAGCTTTGCCACTTCAGCATTTCTACACTTGTGATAAACTTTACCCTGGCAAGAAGGATTAGTGGCATTTACAGCTGGGCACCAGCTCTTCAGTTACATAGCATTTAGTCCAACCTTTATGGAAAAGCTTTGGCCTCGTTACATATTGGCCAGTACAACGACTGAACACACCCGGAAAAGACCAGGTATCAAATCTCACTCCTGCTCTCTCAGATGCCTGTAATACAACTCCTTTCAGGACTCATCTTAGGAGTGTTTAGGGGTTTTGGTCCTCTCTTCTCCTTTTTGTATGATGAAGGCACATCATATAGACCAGAAGAATCTAGTCTGTTCTTTTAAGACCCCTCTTTACCAGCATAACACCATTTCCAGCAACAGCATGGCATCCCTGTTCTTCTTGGTGTTCCTCTTTCTTGAACCTTGGTGACCATAGCTGCATCCTCTGTCCCACATAAGGTCACACTCAAGCCCCGTTCAGTGCCTTAATACTTCCATCACTCTTCAGCCAAACTGGGATGCCAATATTGTGTTCAAATTATTTTTCAGCTTTTGCCACAAATCTGTCATTTAGTTCTCATGCAAGAAGGTTATCAGAGACCTTCTCAGAACTTGTTCTGAGATACTTTCATTACATACATAATAATTCTGATTTTCCTGATGCTACAAAGTCACAGGCTTGGATGGTCATATATCCTCAGAGCATACAACTCCCAGTGTACTAGAGAAGAATGATTTTGTGGCTTAGGTATTGATCTAAATAAAAGGATTGCAGTCACATCTAGCTGATCTGGGAAATCCTGGGAGTGCCTGAAGCCACAGGACACGCCCAAGACCGCAGCTAATGTTGAGTTGACTCTCCTGGCATCAAGACAACCAGTATACACTGCACCACCTGTACATCCCCTGAAGGAGACATTGTTAAGGTCCTTGTAGGGAAGATCCAGACTGTTGCGACCTTGATCACAGGATGGTGTCACAGGGATAATGACAGTGTAAAGATGGGCACAGAATATCAGAGTTACCCCCACTGCAGGCAGCAGCAGTGTTGTAAGCCTGGGTCCCCGGAAGTGGCTGGAGCAGGCAGGAGGGCAGGCTGAATGATGGTGGCCCCTGGGCCAGTCTGTAAAGAACAAAGATCACACTCCACCTCTGCAGCAAGCCTGCCGTGAACATCTGGAGAAGGCTCACAGCAACTGCAGTGAACTCCTGCTGTGATCTAGACAAAGCATCCCCCACAAACACAGAGAATTTTGTTGCTGCTCAGGGTACAAATCAGGGTACGCACCACAGCGATGGCCAAGGGAAAAGCACCTTTCACCTGAAGCCATAGGTATTTGTCTTCTTCCGCAGAGGCTCATTTCATCTAGCTTTTTCTAAGGTACTCAACTTGTTTAAGATGAGAACATGTTTAGGTTTGTGGGGTTTATTTTGTGAGGAACTATTGATATTATACCTGGAGGACGTACTAAAGTTGTCCTCATTCTGCTTGTTTGTTGGAAAGATGCAGCTGGGCAGCAGAAAAAAATCACCAGGTGAATTTCAGGAAAATGTTTCTTGAAAATAAAGACATAGACCTTCAGCATTTAAAAAAGGAGAGAAAAAAAATCAGTCATGGTTCTTTTAGCAGGATTCCTATAACACAGCAGAGATATTATTAGTAAAAGAAAAGTATCAGCAGAAAAATGTTCACAACCTAGTGCTGATGATTTAAGAGTAGTCAGGGATTCAGGAGACATTTTAATGTGCCAGCAGCAGAAGGCTTAAAACTAAAAAAAGAAGTCTGTGATTTAAAGGAGAAGTTATCAGTGCTAAAACATAGTTTGTGTCTCAGAGCTCACCTTCTTTCTTTTCTGCTGGGTCTGTCTCTCATCTGTGAAATCCAGGAGTAGGAGTTTTTTTCCTTTTCCTTTTTTTTTCTTTTTCTTTTCTTTTGATGGAAAATTGAGAGTAAGAGCAAGCACATTCAGAGTCAGTGTTGAATTCTGTTTCCAACTGGACTCATAGGCACACAGAATCATAGAACAGTTTGGGTTGGAAGGGACCTTCAGGACCATCTAGTTTCAACTCTCCTGCCATGGACAGGGACACCTTCCACTGGACGAGGTTGCTCAGAACTCCATCAACTTTGGTATTTACAGGGATAGGGAACCCACAACTTCTCTGGGCAGCCTGTTCCAGTGTGTCACCACCCTTCCAGTAAAGAATTTCTTCCTAATATCTGATCTAAATCTCACCTCTTTAAGTTTTAAACTGTTCCCTCTTGTCCTGTCACTATCTGCCCATATAAAGTATCTCTCTCCCTCCTTTTCATAAGCCCCCTTTAAGTACTGAAAGGATGTAATAAGGTCTCCCTCCCCTCCTCCCCACCCACCCCCCCCACCCCCCCCCCCCCGAGACTTCTCCTGAGTGAACAACCCCAGCTGTCTTACATCTTTCCTGGTGGTGGTTTCCCTGGAAGGGGCAGGCCAGATGTCCTTCACACCACGACGGCACAGTGGTGTGCTGCTGTTGTCCCTGGACTAGTGGGTAAGGGAAGCCGAAAGAGCCCTTGCTGATGTTTGCCTCTAAGCAGGGGCTGTAACTGTGCCGGCATATTCATCCGGACCACCATGGGGAGAGCCAGTGGAGCAGCATCGGCCACACGCAGGGTCCACGGGAGTACGGGATCGCGGCGCCCGCGGGGCCTGCAGGTGGTGCTGTTTAATTGTGGAAACGCCTCCCCTCCTACCACAGTATCCCGCGGGATGCGCCTCGGCGGGAGCAGCGCTGGCACCGCGGAGATGCAGCCAAGCGGTGCGATCCAAGCCACCCACTGGGGCGGGTCGCGGAAAACACGCTCTGTCTGCTCTCTGACAATCCAGTTTCCTCTGAATAGGAAAAAAAATCCCCATTATTAATAAGAAAAAGCCACAACTACTGATATGTTGTGAGCACAGCTTCCCCTGATTCAGCAGGAACCCGTTGCACTTTTGCAGACAGTGAAGACACAGTTATATTTTATAGAAGCTCTCGGACAGAATTTTGGGTGCCCACTGGGTTTCGGCAGACATGCACACTAAATCCTGAGGTATTCCACCACTGATAAGGAGTACCAAAAGACCACACACAAATCCAGCCACAAAAGCAGAAGACAAAACTCTTCAGTGGAATTTACCCCTGCTCATGGCAGGGGAGCTGGAATTAGATGATGTCTTAGGCCCGTTCCAACCCAAACCATTCTATGATTCCACAATTAATTAGTTTAGATAAAACTTCCAAATTTGTAAAAGCACACCTAGCAAAGCTAGTTTCTTCTGGAAATTTTCCAGAATCTGCCTGGCTCCCTAGTCACTCAAAAGTAACTTTAAAACCTGGTCTGGCTCAATTCCTTCTGTAGGAACAATCTACCAGCCTGAAAATGATCTCTTGAAGAACTCCAGCTTAGTTCCTTGTTCTGTCCTTGGGACACAGCCAAGCTGTGCAGCCGCATGAAACACCCATCATTTACCAGAGGTGCAAAGGGCAGGAAGTGCAAAGGATTCTCACAAATTTGAAAACATAAATTTCCATCCTCTTTCTCTTGGGCTCCACACCTTTAAACCACACTATCTGTGCTGCAGTGCTTTACTTCAGCCTTTTAGGAAAAAGGGAAGAAGAGGAGAGAGCAGGCAGGAGAGATGGGGAGGGGAGAAGAAAACAAAAATACCCCAGCAACCTTTGGTATCAAAAGCCTGCCAAGCTGGAGAGGGACTGGAAAGAAAGGGAAATAAGAGGAATGAGAAAAAGAACAAAAGAGTCCAAAAGTCCTGCATGGGCAAGGAGACCTGGAGGTAAGCTCTGATGAAGGAGTGTCAAAATTCCCGGTGCTTTCTGGCCTTTGTGATCTTATTTGAAGAGATGGTTTAATTCTTTCTTTTCAGGACCTCTGGAAGAAATAACTTGCTAAGAAGAAAGACATTTGGTATCTTTGACAAGACTTCTCAAACACAGATGAGCTCAGGATCTCTCAGTCTAGCATCATAGTCCCTCCTCTTTGAAGGGCTCCTTGATATTTCCTACAGTGGCCCTATATGTGCTGCATCAGCAAAAGAAATTTAAGGATATATGATCTCCTACACTGTTACTTAGCCATCCTCTTTTTAACACTTTGCTGCCTTGCTTTTTGAAACCTTCTACTCTGTATGCACCCCAAGTGGTCATGACCCAGCATCTGAGAAACAACTGAGTAGCACAACCACAGCATAATGCTATTGCAAAAATGTATTTATTTTAAACCTGACCAAAATCTTGATTAAGACACGACTGTCCTCTGAAGTAGGCAACAATTCAGATTAGACATGGACCAAAACATTCTAGTGATATTTTATGGTATAATGATAAGTTCATAATCAGTCAAATTAGTGCATCTTAAAAACGTGCCACCTGTCAGGTGATCCAAAGAATTGCCTTCTAGTAATCCAACTGTAAAGTAAAAATAGTGAAATTTAAGCCACCAAACCTACCCCTCTTGATCTTAATGCCATAGATCATTCTATGGTCTGCCACTAGCAGAGATACAGAAACCCTTTGCTGAGACAATTCATCATTGAGGTGAACAAATTTTACAACCTTTAAGAATCTCAGAAGATTGCAACTCCTCGCTTGAAAACTATCAGGAGATGATATGAAATATTTATTGACTTAATCAGTTATGTGACAGTGTGAAGCTTGACACACAAGCACTGTCCACATGATGATGAATGATGAAAATGTAGCTTAGATCTTGAAATGACAAGAGAAAAAGGTAGTTCTACTTCAGGTTAGGAATTCAATTTTTCTGCAGCTGGGACAGAGCCAAACATGCTTGCATTATCACTAAAAATGCCTCTTTTACAAATCTAGGAGGATTTTCAATTCACATACTTTTCTCTCAGAGATGGAGAAAGTCTCCAGAGGGCTGAAATCCAGAGCTGACTGGATTCTCCTTATCTCCATCACCCTTACTTAATGTCTTCTGGGAAAGGTTTTATTTTCTCTCCTTCCCACTGCCAGATTGACCAAAAAGACTTTTTTGAGGACTTTGTGGAGGAAGTGTAGAGTACCC
Source organism: Pyrocephalus nanus (assembly GCA_038380795.1). NCBI lineage: Eukaryota > Metazoa > Chordata > Aves > Passeriformes > Tyrannidae > Pyrocephalus > Pyrocephalus nanus. Next base: position 85,791,484 of record CM076259.1, read on the forward strand.
CAGCGTAAAGCAGTGAGGCTTTGTGAAATCGGTGTAGCCAAAGAAATGGGTTAGCAGTAAGGTATCTGATACATCCCAAATACTAATGGCAAAGGGCAGAAGATCCCCATCCTGAACTTTTAGAATTTCTAGGATTTCCCAGATATTCTTGGCACAATGTTATTCATTGTTTTTTCTTAGTACTACTTTCTGGAAGGAATTGTAAAATAATTTCTATTAAAAATGGTGAAGTGATATATCATGATTAGAGCAGAATGTTTATGTGTGAAAGCCTGCCCACATTCATAAAGGATGCTCAGATAAATAATATAGTCCAATTCAAAAATATACCTTTGGAATTAAATATTTTATCCCTGTTGCCCTCCTGTTGTAAAAAAAGATCCAGTATCCTGGGATCCTTAGACAATGGCAATATTTTGGGAATGCAGTAGATAATAAAATCACTACAAGCTCCAAGGGCAGCAGAGTGGCAAGGAGTATAGATCTGGAGGCATGAACAATAGATAACAAAAAGGAACAAGAAGGTAGTGTTCCCCCCTCACAAAATACAGCATTGTAGAGCCACCCCAGACTACTGACTGTCTGTGTCTCTGCCAGTAAATTACAAGCAGCCTGTGCTCCCCACTAGTACTGATGAAGGCTGGCATGAAATGCCTGTAAACTATCTTAATTTCTAAACAATAGTTAGTGCAGATGAGCTGCTGGCTTGTGATAACCACTCTGAGCTGAGGGGATCTGTCTCACTGATCCAGGGCAAAACCACACAAGGGCCTGTGCTAACAATTTAACACCAGAAGCAATCAAGTTCAAGTGCCCAAATAGTTTCCTGCTTAATTTACTATTCTAGATGTAGCCAGTGTGTCTAGGCTTGATAGATGCATCGGGAGGACGATGATGAAAAATGGGAAAAGGCTCAGAAGAAGGCCACAAAAGCAATTTGTTGCCTATAAAACCTAGTGGCAGGCTCAAAGAGCTGTAGTTGTTAACTTTATTTAAGGGATCAAAAGGTGTTGATTGTGATCTACAAGAACCCATATAGAAAAAATATTTCCTGCAGACTACTACCCTATATTTCAGGAGTTAAAAACATGCTGATATCCAGGAGCTAGATAAATTCAAGCTGTAAATAGGGACCTTTTTAAGCATTAGGACAATTAACTATGGAGCAGTGCTATTAACAAGTGCTCTGATGGATTCTTCATCATGTGTGATCCTTAATTTAATTTTTTTTCTAAAAAAATCTTGCAAATACAACAGATGCTTGGGGGCTCATAAGAAAAGAGTATTTGAGTTTCTTTGACACTGTTATACAAAAACCCATTGTAGATTATAACACTGGTACCTTCTGATCTTGAATCTGTGATTTGATAAAAAAGACAGTGTCAGTATCTTTCAAGTGTAAGTGGGCAGACTTCCTGCAAGATCTATAAAAAAAAGAAAAATCATTGCATGTGTGGTTGTAATCCAAGCTATGTAACCAATTTAGCAACTAGCAATGTAGCAATTTAGGCAAAAATTAATGTCTCTTATTGGAGACAGCCACTAGACACAATAAAGCTGCTATATAATAAAACTGCTGTGACAAATGGAAGTCATTCTTGACACAGCTGTGCGTAAACTACATGGTCTTAGAGATCTGAAAGTGTTGCATCTGCCCTTTCTAACTAACTGAAGAAATCAAGACCCCCTCTAGCTGGCACCTCTGTTTCGCTAAGAGCACGGGAATTTCTGTGCCAAGGAACTTTGCAGAATTTTTATCCAAGAGACATTTGCATATCCCAAACAAACCCAAACATAACATGAGCTAATTGGCATGCTCTACCTTATCCTCAGTTATAAAATATAACCACGATCCATGTTATTGCTATATAAACACAACAATAGCAGAATTTGGATAATTTTTCTGCTTGGATAAGAAACTGATGAAACAAGACATGTGGGTTTCCTTACAACATCAACTTATGCATGAGGCAAAGACACAGAATAGAATACACCAGAGGGAGTTGGTAGAGCAGAGCTCCTCATCCAGCCTTTTCCTGTTAGTGGTTGTCTTCTCCTTAACACAAAGGGAAAAGTAGAGACTCTTTTGGCTCAATGACCGCCTCCTCTTTTCTTGACAACTGCGGGAATAAAGCTACAGGCAGCCAGTGTTGTCATTTCCCAGGTCCTCACCCCAACCCATGAGATAAGGCATGGTGATGGCAAAGAGAAAAGCCCAGCCCCACACCCCTGCTGGGTCTCAGGTCAGGCAGTGAGCTGTGGGTATTTGCCGCACTGCCCAGGTAGCTTCTGCTTCCCGTCAAGGACACTGTCAAAACCAAGTTTGTGTCACTGTTCTATCCAGATTCTTTGCAATGCATAATCTTTCTTGCTAGCTCGCCACATGGCATCTTCAGCTTTGGCTCTGTGGGACAGGAGATCTCCGGGCTCTCTTGGGACAGTGGGCTGCCAGCTAGCACCAGGTGCCAACATCATTTGAAAGCGGTGGAATTGGAAGAAAAAGGCATTTGCAGCTGATTTTGCTGTGCTGAGATGTTGGCTGAATCCTCCATGGACCTACTTGTTTTGAAAAGGTCTGTAATCTTTGTTTTCCAGTTCCTTAATAGCAGGCACTGAAGTCATGTTACAAACTAGGTATCAATCTCCAAAGCTATTTGGAGCAGCACCATGGAAATGTGAATAAGAAACAATTGAAAACAGGTTAGCAAAAAAGAAGTTTTACAAGTGATTTCCAGATGAAAGCCTGGAAGAAATACAGTTCATACTCAAAAACCTTGAGATCTAAGGAGGCGTCAGCAAAAGCATGGAGATCACTCTACCACAGAGGAAAAGTGAGAGCAGAAAGCCTCTGGACAAGGTATGGATGAGAGATTTAAAATATATGTAGTAACACCGTACTCTGTGGACTAAAAGAATGTGTTTCCTTTACAACAAAAGGTGACAGCCTGTACAGGGAGAAGTGGCCCAAGCTGTCTCTCCTGTTGAGAAATTGCAGTGATGCTGAGGGACAGAGAGCACATACTCAGATGTAGTCGGCCAAAGCCAGCAGCTCTTCAAAGTTTCATACCTTCTGCCCTCGCTCGTGGGGCTCAGTTCCACTACATATGTCAAATAAACTTATAGTGCCTTGTCCCTCTTACAGTTATGCAGTAACAAAGCTGTCTAGTCAAAATGTACTTTCCTTACAGTAAAGAAATTGCCTCTGTGTGAGCCTTTGCTGAGAAGATAGTTATGTCATTGCAAGATACACATCTCTTTACACAGACAAATCATTTATCCCACTACCCAAAATACCTCCATGCCAGAATATAGCTGGATATATAAAGATCCCGCCTGCAAAACTTAAAAAATAAAAATGGGGTGTAGAAGAGGGGAGAAATCCCTGCTAATCTTGTGGGTTTGGAATGGTTGAGTTATATTAGTTTGGTTATTGGGATTCCTCAGCTTGAAGTAACATCCCTCTGGGAGGAAAGCTATCTGTGATGCTGCCTCCTGGCTCTGCACACTTGAGTATGTACCCTCTGTCCAGCACTTCATAATGATGGTATTCCCTGCCCACTCCCACACCCCTGAGACTGAAAGGACTTTATTGTTCTAAACATCTTTATAAAAATGAGATTCCACTGGAAGTTTATATTTTCTATTGGTGGAAGGTGTCAAGTTAATGATTCATTTAGAATAACTAAATGCCATCTCAGATAAAAAATTCTCATCCCCTATTTTCTGTAGCTGTTATTGCACAGAACTAATACAGGATTTATTTCCACAAGCATTTATCATTTTTGTAGTTGGGTGTAATCTACTCAGTCAGTAATTAAATATCTTAGTTTACACTCACAGATATTGTTCTCTTCATATTGTGTGACATAAACTGTATAGGTTGTCTTAATTTTGTTTCTTATTCCTTTTTCTAGTTGCAGTAGGTGTCTCAGGATGGCCCATTGCCCTCTAATGTTGTATTATGGAGAAAATTATTTCTGATATTTTCTAAATAATTATTTAGATAACATAAAACATATACTGAACAATAAGGAATTAACGTCTTACCACTAATTTAGCATGAAATGGCTAATGTTTACTAAACCCACAACCTGCTTCCTAGGGATTTCATGCACTCATAAACTTTCCTAATCTGCTCTTAGTAAGCAGCCGTTAAAGGACTATAATCCCAAGTGGCGCAGTAGAATTAGCTGTGCAGTATGTTTTGAAAGGCATTTTTACTGTAAGTTCCTAATACTCAACAAATCCAACTGAAAACAATATTAAATTACCAGAGTGACAGTTGAGGAAGAAGTTCCATCAGCCAGGGCAGCATGAGTCAGCACCAGAGGAACTTCACTTCTTCCCTGGGGAGCTCCACATCAGTGCAGAGCAACAAACTCCACATTTCATTCCAGAAATAATTTACTTGCATGCAGCAGGACAAGTTGGTGGCCAAACATCTGTATTCCTCAAAAATGTCCTCTTTTCCGGGACATATTAAACTCCTTTCAAAGTGTCAGCCAAATTGGCTTCTCCAATGCATCTTTCACACAGTCACAGGACCACAGAATTTGGATGTTTTGCAGCAGGCGTGACTGCAACCGCCACGGACACCAAGAGCCCCCTGCTGCTGTCACAATCAGCCAGGCACTACTGCTGCCCACTGTCCCCAGCAGCCTGCAACATTCCCCTGCAGGTTGAATGTCAGTGATGGAAGAGCCACCAACTACCTGCATGGCCTGAAAGGAAACGTGAAAAGATGGGGTTTGCATGTTTGAGGCACCCCAGGGAATTCTAAGTCAAGCTGTGCTCTACTGGCTTAAGCATCCTCCCCAAGAGAACTGGATAAAGAAACTTTGATGGGGCCACACATTCTCAGACTATGCAACATTTTATTTTATTTGTTTATTGCATTCATAAATAAAGATGCTTCATTAACTGCACAAATGAATTTCCCCTCCAATTATATTCACCTTTTATTATATATTTCAATATAGAAAAACAAGTAAGCACCGACATAAAACACTGTACTCTGTTGAACTCCCTGTATTTATGTAAAGAATTTTTTAGGAAGTGCTTCTTTGTGAAGCCTTAAAACATTCAAGTTTATTCCTCTTCAGCAGCAAATCAGATTTTAAAATCTTGGGCAGACTGAAACATCCATCCTTCTAACTACTGGTAATATAAATTCTGCATATACAGGACTATTATTCATCACAGAGCTCTCTTAGCTCTGCAGAAATGAAAGAAATAATTTATCAAGCCCCACACATAACCCATACAAACCCATATCTTAGGAAGTCTATGAGTACATGATATAATATCACAAACTTAGATCTGTTCAGGGTGAAGATGCTCCTTGCATACACTGATTTCTGGTACCTTAAGAGCAATAGAGAAAAAGGGGGCTAAATTTTCCCCAGATTTCAGGATAGTCTCTTTTCAGTACTGTCATAGACACAGTCAGTTAAAGACATAGGAGTAGCAACACTGATAGGGAGAGATTAATTTAATTTAAATTAATTTAATTCATTAGAACTTTAGCTATTATGTCACAACCGATTCCCTGTAACAGTGTCCTCAGGAAAACAAGCTGGTAACTCTTTCTGAGTGTTGCTTCCAAGTATGAGTATGAATCTCTATTATGTTTCCAAAGACAGGAACTGGCTGGGCAGAAAGCAACTTGTTAAAGATGCTGCATTGAGGTATAGAAGGGCTGTCCACACCCAGACCTCCCTCCTGCCTGCTGATTTAGCAGAAGTCTTTACTGACATCTTTGTAAAATTAAAACCTACAGCCTCATCCTTTCAAGTAGTTACAGCCACTAAACTTCAGGCATAGGAGTGGTCCCACTACAGCCAATATGCATACTTGCGTGTTTCATTTTGGACATCTATTTTGCAGAAGCCCCAAACCAGCCTAGGCATCAAATCCACATTTAAGAGATCATACCCAGAGGACTGTCACTAACTATGGATATCTCTTGTTGTCTCTCTGCTCTGTGCCAGCGCCTGTGAGATCCGCTGACTGGCTCTGAAGAATTGCCTCTGGCCTAAATGGTGTCACTTGGGACGGTGCTCCCACCACACATGTTCGAAAAGCCTTAAAAGATGGAATTGCATCGTGCAAGGGGTAGTGCGGGCTCTGTAGAACAACAGGATGGTGGGATTTGCTCTTCCATCCCTGGGTCTGACAGAAGCCTCACCTCCCCAGCTCTAGAGCCAGCTGCCAAAGGTAATGACCACTGAAGCATTGGCTGAAAGTCACAGGAGCTGTAGATTTGAATATGCTGATGTACAAGCTTGGACACATCTATCTGCATTTCTCATGCTTCTGGGAAGCTAGTTCCTGCACAGACTGTTATAAAAATTGAAAAAAAAAAAAAAATTTTTAGACCTTAAAGACCTGTCATTTTTTTACCTAATCTAAAGCCATGCAATATATCATTAAATGATGGTTAATGGAGGAGTAGAAAAAGAAAACACATTTAAAGGCATCTGCTGTGTGCCATTACTGATTATCATTCAAACATAGACATTACGTGACAAATTTTTCTTGGTTGAACTTGACTGTTAGATAATGAAACTGCAACCGTTTTGGTCATGTAAGTTGAAACGTATTCTTGAAACTCAAGGTGCAAAGTCTTCTCTGGCTATGAGTCTCCCTGGGGCAAACATGGATATATTTCTTAATATGTGAGTAGGATGGAATTGATGGATAAAATTCAGACAGACACAAGCTACGCTACTTTATGCCCCAAAGTTTCTAGGAATCTTTTCAGCCGCTATACAACACAGTAGGGGAGAGATTTTGATCTGTTTTCTTTCTTTACAGACCCAGGACAGTAGAGCTAAATTCACAAGCCAAATCCATCAATGTATTTGTACTATTTTTCTATTCAAGTTATATTTTCTGACACTTTTAAATTTTACAAGTAGAACTCATCTGAAACAGGGAGTTGTACTTGTTTGGGAGTTTTTTTATGCTCAGTCCACTGATTTAAAGCACTTTGGGTACAGCTTTATTAGCAATCTGTGAATTACTTTGTTGTGTGGCAGAGTGCAAAAAGACCAGTCTGAAGGATGCACTCATAATAATAAAGTTTATACCCTGATGTGATAGTAAAAGGTGGTTTAAGCACTGTTATTTGGGGTAACTAGCGGTAGCCATTTAAAGGTCCCAACGTGTGTTTTGTAAGAGAAGAAATGTTAACCCCAGTGTCTTGGCCAGTTTCCAGCATAAGCAATTACATTCTTCCCACAGTAGTTAACAATCCCTTGCTGCTTCAATTAGATATGGTATTCTCCAGTTTCTCTCTGAGAGCTGTTGAGTTGTGTTACTGGCACTGTTATACGGCTGTTGCGTTTCAGCCGAGAGGTCCCGGTATTTTAGTTATAAATGAAGCGTTCTCTGCTTGTAGAAGTCTTCTGAAGTGCAGTTCTCAGAGCCCTGCATAAATCAATAAACAACAGATGCACTTAGTATTGTACAATGACTTGAGGGCAGGAGGAAAAAAAAAACAAAACAAAACAAAACAAAACAAAAGGGAGGAATGGTAGTGACAGAAAGATAACCCCAGGATATGAATAAAACACGCACAGCAATACCCATGCAGGGTACACAGAGCAGGGAAAGAGCAAAGGCAGTAACTGTGGGCTTGGTCCTGATAAAGGAAAACAAATTATGTCCAGAAAACCTGATTTAACATTGAATCAACCACACAGGATCCAAAGGGAGTTTACGCCAGATAATTTTAGGAATGGAAATAAGAACAGATAGTCCCCAGTTTCCCTCTGCAAGGAGTGACAGCAAGAAGAGCGATTATGAAAGCAATATGACCACTGCCAAGTCCTTGTATTTCTACTAGTTTCCTTAAACTGGTTGATTTCTTGCATGGGTAGCTACAACCCTGCTATCATGGTTAAAAGATCTTTAGAGTTGCAGTTAGGTGGCATATTCCTCAATTTCCAAAGAAATGTTCGAAGAAATCTTTCCACAAGCTAAGCAATTCCTGCATATCCATTCTATATCCCAAGGGTATTTTATAGCAAAATAATAATGTGACTACATACAAAGAGATCTCTAGACAGCTATTAGTTATAGCCAGGATAAGAATGAATAGAAAGGACAGGGTGTGAGGGCAAAATGTCAACAAATATCTATTTTGTCTTGGCAACCTGGATCACTCTACTGAATAATCTGAACTCTTGTCCTCTGACCATCTTCCTTCTACTTTTCTACTTATTCTTTTTGTGTGTGTGTAATATTAGATTTCCATAAATAGAAATATCCATTTATAGTTTTGGACTACATGTAGAAAGAGGAGAGGAACACTGCAAGCACTTCATATGTGAGGTCTAGTTATGGCAGTCAGGATGGTGGTTAGGGAGTCACAAGGTTTGGAGTTTTTTATAAAATGTCAAGTTGCTGCAAGAAAGGTGCTGATATGCCTATTAAACTATCCCTGTCCTCATAATCTCGTGTTTCTCTGGCTCTTTTGCCCTAATACTCACGTTCGAATCAGAGCAGTTTTGAATATTTTGGTTAGCTCCTCTTCCCCCATCCTCACAAAAGTTACCTGTTTACCTGTCCTCTCTTGAGTCAGAATTGAAGGGTAAGAAATTGAGCTACAGGTATAGGAGCTTGAGATTCATGTTGTTGTTTCTACTTAATAGAAGAAACTACTGAGAGGACTTTTGAACCAAAGGGATTCAGCTGAGGTGTATTTGAAATGTATCATATTGTGTCACAAACCCTCCAGACCATGAGGCACAGTTCTGCCATGTCCAACTGGAGCCTTCAGGCAGACCCAGAGAGATACATGTTCAGAAAACAGGTTTCTGTTGACTTCACAAGACAATCAGTGGGATTCTGATGCAGGATTAGATGTCTTTCTGAAATACAAATTGTCCAGATTCAAACTCGTTAGCTTAATTAACTCATTAGCTGTGCAGGAAAATCCCCTTTATCACATTTTGTGTGTTTTGAAGACTTCCTCTATGATTCTATTATTTTCATCCTTATGACACTTCTAAGAACTGTTTGGCAAATTACAGACCAGGATTTTTCACTTGATGAACTAACTATGCCAGCTATGACCACACTTTGTTTCTAGGTGATCTTATTTTGAGTTGAGTCTTATACCTTGGATACTGAGCATGACCCATTAAACATCCTTATGATGCCTTATCATCCAGCTGTATGTCATTGCACCATTTAGTATTATAACCCCATCTGAAGGAAAAACTGCTACAGAGAACAAGCAGATCTCAAGAAATGAACAGTGTCATCCAGAGAAAGAAAGGCAAGTGATGGAAAGCAAACCCCCAGTTTATTTATATCTTTTAGCGATGCAGACAAGATGAAAGTGGTTTGCAATAGGCTTCTGCTTGCTCTTCTCCTTCTAAGGGGAACAAATCGGTCCAGAAATCTTTTCCCCTTCATTCATATAGTTGCATAAATACAGGTTATTTAGGACTTGAAGAAGACAGAGGGAGCATCAATGCAGAAAGAACAGCATACTGATTGTAACATATCCCAGAAGTCCACTCACCTATTAATTCCAATATTTGTAATTTACAGAAAAGATAAACCCTTGTGCCCTGGTCAGTAGAGTGCTGAATGGTGTGGAATAAATGACAGATCACCTTCACAATTTCAAAGATATTGTCTCCAAATTATACCTAATCTACACCCAGCAGGGAAAGGAGATAAATTTACTTTAAATTTAGATAACAGTGGGGGAAAAAAAAGAAAAAAGGTAGAGAAATGACCTGGCAAAGAGCATGGGAAGCAAAAATGGAAATAAATAGTAAGAAACTAGTAGCCCACTCTTTCAATTGCACTGTAATGGCCACAGGTGGTTACTGTGCCTGTAACTTCCCTCTTTGGAAGAGCACAGGCAGAGTTCTGCAGCCCCTTTAGCCGACAGACCTGTCTAGGTGGTAATCCATCTCCACCTCAAGAAACAGAAGCAACAGACGTTCCTAGTGTTGTGCCTGATGCTGTCACATGCAATGGGGAGTAAAAGCAGGATTTTGCATGATATTTGATCTTGGCTGAAAGTTGAAAATCAGGATGAGGAAAGAGTTAGGGATGAATCCCTCTGAGGCTGAGGCACTGTGTGAGCTGTGTCAGATTCAGATCTGTGATTGTTCACAATTCTCTGTGCAATTAGGTAATAAATAAATACATAGGAAGGGTATGTCTCTACTCCAGAACACTTGTGTGGGTTAGGGACAAATTACTGCAGCACTGCTACATGCAGTAAGGAATAAGAAACACATTTAAAACTAAAGAGACAGCAGATTGGTAAGGGCTACAACAAGGCCTTCTACTTTTGAAAGGAAAATAGCAATGTTCATATTACCATTCATGTATTACACACACACACAAAACTCCAGTAAATTGCAGATCTATCCTTTAGGTCCTATGCCTGAGATCACAGCAGCCCTAGTGCCAGAGTTTTACATTACTGGACCCTTCAGCAAAGCTGGTTTATGCTGCAGTACTGTGGCTGGTTTTAAAAAAGGTCATTACCAAATTATCAAGATCATATAACCTTGTCATTTTACACCAGTATGAAGCATAACTGTGCCACTTGCTCTCCCACACTGCACATAGCCTGCTCCCCTGCAATCTCCTACCCTGCCAGAGCTCTTCTGTTACAATGACTTCCACAGTGACTGTGTGGTTCAGAATGCACTTGGTCATCAGACACAATGGGGGGTCAAGTGGGAATTTAATCCCCACTGTACCACCAGGTTTCCCATCACCTAAGCAATAATTCTGAACAATATCTGTGACATCAGGAAGAGAAGACAGCTGGTGTGCCTTGGACAGGTGAGACCAGCTGTCTCTGTCCCAGCATGCACCACTGAGATGTAGGGAAGACCTGGCTAATTACTACTATATCAGGCACTTGTTGGGGATGCTGGTTATAACTCTGAACTGTGCAGAAACAAGAAGGAAGAAATAACGGTCTTTCTGTGTATCCTGCTTTTCTTACTATGTTCAAAAGCACCTTTTTTTTTTAAAGGCTTTCTGCAATCCTTGATATCCCATACCCAGAAATAATCATCTCAACACTTTAAATACAAGCAGAGATTACAAGGATTTAATGAAAAGAAAACCAAGAGAAAAAAAAAAAAAAAAGAAAGAGCTTTGCACCTGGAGACATGGGGAACAGAGAAAGAACAGTGACAGAGAAGGGATGGAGACTGTTTAGCAGCTGGGACTATAAAGCCTTATGGTTACCTTACAGTGCTTCTTGGATCATCTCACCTCTACAGCTCCAACAGAGGGCCAGTGGCAGACTTAGTGCTGCATTACTTACTTGGCCCAGGAATATGTGGCAGGAGAGGATGATTAAGAGTACAAGGGATGCCAGGTGCTGAAGTGACAGATTTTCCTATGCACACTGTTATGCCCCCACCACCTGAAGTATCTCCCAATGCTCATCGCAGTGATGTAATGCATACAACAGCAAGGGCAGGCAGAAACCTCTGCTCTGAAGTGTGAATAGCATTCACTCAGAACACGCTCCCCATGGACAACCAGACAGCTCTTGCCTCCCACAGTAAACTTACTGCTCAGCCACCCCAGAGCAGCCGGCCTTCAAGATGAGATGCACACCTGGGCCTTGTTATCTGGTTTCAACCACAGGTTTCTATTCTCCTCAAACAAGAATATTAAAGCAGCCATCATCCACACCCCAGCTGTGTTCCCACTCTGTGCTATTTAAGGATGATTGCTGCTAGCAGTGGGCAAATTGGGCTAGCTCAGTGGGCAGCTGTCCTTCTACGAAGGTCTTGCTGCACTGTGCTTCTGATTCACCAGGGAGACAGGCAGGGATGGCACACACCAGCTAGCTCTTGATGCTTTGGGGCAGTCATGTTCCCAGCACAAGCAGAGCTGGTCTCCAGGTCAGCTCTCGTGGGCCTAAGTCTCTGGACAGCTGGCCAGGAGATCTTAGCAGGGAAACCATTCCATCCTAGGGCCAGTACAAGGAGCAACACAGCACTGTGCTGAGTTGCAGTACAACAGTATGAGCTGTGATACATAGGCTGAAGCTGGATGAATGATAGGTGAAGATTAGGAAGAGCTAAGTAGAGGCCTAGGCTAGTTTTACTTCATTAAAGCCTTTTTCTGGTCAAACCATCATAATTGCTGTGCATTGCACATACACATACATCTGTGTACGCACATGCATTCACGTGTTTTAATCTCTGCTACGTACCCCTCACAACACCAGCCAAAGGAACATCCCCAGGACCAGAGAGCAGGTAATTTTCCCAGAAACCTGAGGCTAGAGAGCCAGGAAGACTTTCCCAGGAGATGATGGGGACCAGCTGCTGTAATGGGCCTGGGGCAAACCCTTCAGACTGGCAAGGAGGTGCAGGTGTACATGTTTGGGGTCAGAAGAGCACTGTTGTGTACTCCTGGGTCTGATCAGAAACCAGAAGCTGCGTAGGCAGGAGAAGTTGAAGCAGAAGTATCAGTGCTGTGCTGCTCTTGAAACAAGATGTTCAAAAGAGGGGGAAGAAAACTTGGGAAATGAGCATCTTACCTGGGCTGGTGGCTCTGTCTTGGTTTTGGACCTTTCTGTGGACACATGTGAACTAAGGAAACACCTAACTATTTTCCTGCTCTGCCTCAGGACTCTGTTCCTTATCTTTGGATTTTCCCTTTTGCAAGGATCAGGGAGACTGGCCCTGTTCCTGAACTCAGGAAACAACTGCTCTTCACCTCCTGGGCTGCAGTCAGGCTTGCTGTAGTACAGGCAAGGCTTCCCTGCCCAGCTGCCAGACTGGCCACTGACAACCTCAGCACTCTTGCAGATCTACTAAGGACAGCTGGCCCTGCCTCTGTGCCATTCCCTCCCTTCCCCTGCTGAAGCAACTCTGTAACTAAGAAAGTGGCACCTCCCTGCAAAACAGCCTTCCTAGCTAGATCCCCAGCAGGACTAAAGCATCTCCCTTTATCCATCTGGACTCCACTGGGTAAGGCTGGATCAGAAAGATAACAATGTTGTGTGCACGGTGTGGGATGGTTTGCACTGGCAATAAGGTGCTGCTAGATATTTTGGAAAATCCAAAGTCTTTCAGTGGTGCAGAATTCTAATACAAGACAGGAGGTCTCATTCAAAGAAAAGCAGCCAAGGAAAGGCACGTTGCAGACACCAGCTGCAAAACAAGGGTCAGGGCAGACAAGCATGGCTAACAAAAACCCAGTGGAGGCAAACAGCAAGAAGAAAGTAGAAGCACAGAGCCCAAACCCTGGAGGGCATGGTCCTGGGTGGCAAAGAGCATGATCTAGAAAGAGTAGCAAAAACTATTGCAATAACTGTGGATGGTTGGATTTGGGCAGGTAATGCTGATCTAGTGTAAAGTCTACAGACAGAAAATTAATTATCAATCTGCTTTGAACACATTTGAAACAGGCAGGAGTCTATAAACAACCCACGTTTCATATTATAGGTTCAAGGTGTTTCTCACCAAGAACTAGATGCACTTGAGCTTTAACACATCATTAAACCACAACTGAATTATATGAAATATGCATGTATACATACATATGTGTGCACACACAATAAAATAGGAGGCATCCCCACTCCAAAAGTCAGTGGCCTCTGAAGGCAAATACTGTAGCTGTCTAGTAATGTCTGGCAATTATCATCAGCAGATGGAAATATCCTCTCCCAGAAAAAAAAAACAAACAAACAAAACAAACAAAAACCCAAACAAACAAGCAAACTTACACCCTGCAAGGAGAAAAAAACAACTATGGAGATCAGTTTGAAAAGATTTTTTGTAATAAAAGCAACTACATACCTAGAGGCTTCATTAAAAGGTCCTAGGTACATGTTTTTCAACTAGTTACTGTCAGGGAATGTGGGGAGCATTAGCAAGTAGGCCCCTGGAGAAGTAAAAGCAACTTTCTGTAGTTCGTATGCTAACTTTGAAGTGCAGAAACACAGGCATCCACAACAAGGAGAAATAAAGCATTGGATTTTACTCTTATTGCATCCATCCTATTTTGACAGATTTCAAGACTGTTTTGGGGAAAGATTTATTTGATCTACCAGGATTCTCTGCCCCCATGTAAGTGTGTCACTATTATTTTTCCACTGACAAATGTTTTTGTGTACATTTCTGCCTCTTGCTGTGATCCTGATGTGTAGTGTGTGCACTACAATCTGAGTTTGAGCTCATGTCTTTCTAGGGTAAAGAAAATAAGGAGCAGGTGGAGTGGCTGAGGAAATACAAGGGCATAAATATGGTGATTTCTTCATAAAGAAAGTTTTCAGGTTTGATTTGTGGACACTTAAATGTTTTTATATGGAAAGTTGCAGAATCTTGTGAATTGAATGCAAGCGTACTGACAGTAGGCTGGCTTAGACTGCTTTAGCAGATCCTCTAAGAAGCAATTTGCATGTTCACAGAGATACCTTGACCACAAATGGAAATCTTATGCTTTACAGTATGGCTTCATTATGTTTAAGTGGGACAACACAGGTCAGATGGGAACATGCACACTGCTAAGTCCAGCTCAAGTAGCCAGATGCCTAATTGCAAGAGAGCTGGGTTAGCTGCAAGATCAAAAGTTGAGTGTCACTGTTTCCCCTTAACAGGCATGCATGCTGTGTAGGTTGAAGCATAATTTGTCTCCAGGGAGAATCTTTTGTGTGTAGATAGGATGAAGTTTGGATCCCATTCCCAACAAAATTGAAATCTTGTTTCATGAAAGGAACTGTGTTTTAAGGCTGATACTGTCATTGCCTAGCTTGTGTTTCACATTTTCTTTTACCAGAAACCTACCGAGAGATTGGGGTGAACATTTTCTAGTTCTCTTTGATACCAGCGACTGCAGTTTCATGTAGCCTCTTCTCTCCTCTCCTCTCTCCTCTTCTCTCTTCTCTGCTGTTCAGTTCTTTTCTTTTATTTCTTCTTTTCTTTTCTTTTCTTTTCTTTTCTTTTCTTTTCTTTTCTTTTCTTTTCTTTTCTTTTCTTTTCTTTTCTTTCTTCTCTGCTCTCTTCCCTTCTCTTCTCTTTCTCCTCTTCTCCTTTCTCTTCTTGTGATGAATGGCAGTCCAATTTTTATGTTGCTTCTTCAGTGAAGCTGAGAAAATTATGCATTCAGAAAAAATTATTCCCCAAGAAGTTCAGCTGAAGGGATTAGGATCCTAAATTTATTAATTAGCCTAAACTGTCAACAACTTTCTCTAGCAGTTTTTTCCTTTATCCTCAGGTGATCAGGAAGTGTCAGCAAATGTAATGTGAGATTGGTGCTGAATTATAGCAGTTAGGCTTCTAGAGGGCTTATTTTTTCTCCTGTGCAGGTGTCCACTGATTTTAGAGACATTCTATGGTTTACCACCAATTTCAATGGTAATGAGGTCATTCTGCCTCAAAATAGGAAAAGCAGTAAAACCGGAATGTTCTTAAAACAGAAAGATTATTTTCCAGTCTAGGTCACTGATAAAAATGATTTTAGTTCTTAACAAACATTCCCAACAGGAACCATGAGTCTGAAACCTAAAATTCAAGATTTGTGTATGGTGACTTTAAATAGAAAGCAGGAAACATGAGTTCAGGTGTCAGCAGCTGAACAGCTGATGAGAATATCCCAAATTTTTTCAAGACATTTGGTAATTACCACTTCATTTTGACAGAAGAGCTGCTGGACAAAAAATTTATTTGTTTTGAAATTGATACTTTTCTTTCTAAGCTCACCCTCATGTGCATGTCAGACAAGGGAAAACTATACTGTGATTATCAGGATACACAACAAGAATGATGGACCAATGGACCAGTGTCCTGCCTCCTTTAGAAGGCCTTCAAAATACAGAGTGATACAAGTTGATCTGACTCTTGTCTCATGAGTGAACATGAGGAACTCCTGTTCATTCTCTTCTACCCATCCTCTGAAACTTCTCTGCTGTCTGAAATGCAGTGCTGGTGTAGAAAGGGAATGCATACAAACGTGGGCGCCTTTTCTTCAGCTCAAGTCTGTTCTTCCTCAGGCTATGGAACCACTTCATATATGGCAATAATAGGCTGCAAACATTACATTTGCTCTGGCAGCTGTAAAGCCACATTTCAGAGATACAAATTTTTCTCAATTCGTGTATCTCTTCCCTCCTCCTACATACACGTTTTGCTTTTTTGATAGCAAAATGGGGCCTGCAGTCCATGTAAAAGCACTGCTCATTAATGCTCTGTGGCAGGATACCATATGACACATATTCAGTAAGTACACACATATCCAACCCCCTGGCGTAGAGCAAATCAGGATTCACAGGAAGGGATAACATTAAATTAGTCTAATGGCAAAAAGGAAAAAATTCTAAAAGATAAGTAATCTAAAGTGATGTTTTTTCTCTTGCACAGTGAGAGGGATATTTAATTGCTGCACACAGAACTGCATGCTTTTCTGATCCTATAAAAGGATCCTTCTGACCAGAAAAACCCAGAGGTCCTTCCCCAAGCAGGACTCCCACTGAAGCAGACAGTTTGCTTCACAGAGTGAAGATTTGGTCCTTGCTGCATGAGGCAAAAAACCCATCTAATTCTCTAAGCAAGGCAAGCACGCATGAAGTAACTAAGCCCCTCCCCAGAATTTAGTTCTCTGAAATTCCTGGAAGTGTTGGTGCTTTGTCATCATGTCATTGTAAAGCATAAAGATATGCAGATTTCTGAGCTGTGACCACACCTAATGCTGGTAATACATAGGAGAGCATTATAAAACACCCATGTCATTGCTAATGGCTCCTCTGTAATTTTAGAGAAAGCACATATCCAAATCGTTTCAGTTCTGACTATGTTGTTCATGTGTTGATGGACAACAAGAAAATAACCATCATCTCTAGGAAAAAAAAAAAAGAATGCTTTGCATACAACATCTCCCTGCACAAAATATCTTCAAAGTATAGATCAAATGGATCAAGCTGCTTATCTCACTGCCATGAGGGCAGTGTTTCCTTAAGGACATTGCTTGGGTAAAACATTAGGATATGACCTAGTGCAAATGTTAATATGTAGGACTACATTGTTCTTTTCAAGTTGAGGATATTGAACAAGTAAATATATAGTTGATCTCACACAGTCTCACGATGCTCTACTGTGGATGTAAGAAACAAACCCACATATAAAAGTAAGCTTCCACAGTTACAGTCACAAAAAAAAGTACAGAAAAAAAAAAAAAAAAAAGAGTTTCACTGATTCTGCACAACAAGAGAGGAGAAGCTGAAGATTAGCAGTATGACTGAAAACTGGAGAACAGTTACATTAGCTGATCTTTATGAATCAGATGGATGGCATCACCCCCACACTCACACAAAGTGTAGATGTATATCTGTCACAAATATCGGTGAAACACTCAGTTTAAGGTATTTCTCAAGCACATGAGAACTGACAAACTGTGTAGACTTGAGTTGTCCTGTGAGAAAACTCCCAGTTATGAAGGAAGTTATATAATAACTGAAGTTATGTCAGGGCAGATTTAGGCTGGATGTTAGGAAAAGGATTCTTCACCCAGAGGGTGGTTGGGTGCAGGAATAGGCTCCCCAAGAAAGTGGTCACAGCACCAAGACTGACAGAGTTGAAGAAGTGTTTGGTTGATACTCTCAGGCACATGTTGTGACTCTTAGGGATAGTTCTGTGCAGGGTTAAAAGTTGGACTCGATGATCCTTGTGGGTCCTTTCCAACTCAGCATATTCTGTGATAATATGGTCATAGATGGATGGTTCATCCGTGCTAAGCTAAGACCTAAAATTTGAGTTTAAGAATTAATTTCAGATTTTCTCTACTTCTATGTGAGATAGGACATTAAAAAACACAATTTTCTATTGCATTTCTGGATGCATTAGAAGTTTGAATTGTAAAAATTTGCACTACTTAGCCTCTTAGCCCCTGATTATTAGAACAGACAGGTATCACAGGGGCAGCCATCTATGTGAATCTTGTGAAAGAGAAGGAAAAGGAGCTCTATTAGAATTTCTCTCTGGCATCTTCATACTAGAAGGGTGTTTCAAAGTAGGGGGCATTTTTTCCTTCATCTCAGAGCAAAATACAGATCCATTTCCAAATGTTTTGTCCTTCACCATAGGTAGTACACTGCTTCTCCCAGTCCCACGACTGATTGCTTGTTCATCCCCAGTTGCTCAGGTCATACTATCACCCAGCCAACAGATTTTCTGGTAAATCTACCCCTTATAATAACTTGCTGAAATACACAAACCCAGATATAAACCTAGAAAAAATCCTGAATATCTTGCCTTATAAGAGGCTTGGGGAACAGGAATTTTATTACAGTTGAGTGGAAATAACATAACTGATTTTAGGAACCCTAAACTAAACTTGCTTTTAAAAGTATTACAAGATAAAGCTGCACAGTACTTGTTATCGTTATGATTTAGGACTCCTATTAAACTACCCACTAATTTGCTCCAACCACCCGGAGTGAATGCTACTGCTCCTTTTGAAAGTGTGGGGTGGGCCCAGCTATAGAAGCTGACTTGCATACAGACTTGAATAGCCTGGTTAGCACCACAGGAGAGTCTAGCTCTGCCCTTGGCAAGAAAATGCATGGCTTCTAGGTGCCGGCAACAGGGGATGAAAGCAAGAGTCGTTTTTAAAAGTTGAAATAAAATAATACATGTGCAAAGTTAAGAAGCAAGAGATGTGAAAGAGGAGATAGCAGTAGCAACACTGCACCCTGAGACACACCAGTTCCTTTCTAGGAAGGCCAGATCCCCCTGCAGTCCCACTCCCCAGGCTGGGCTGGGTCTCACCTAACTCACTGCTTTGGTAGATGCCTATGGCCAGGCAGGAGCTATCCCAGACCCGAGGCTGGAAGCAGGGTCTGCCCTTGTGCCCTGTCACCACACACACATTTTACAGGCAACAAGCACTTGAGGTTGTAGGTTGCCAAACTCAGCGTGCTGCCAAATCACATCTCAAAGGCATTTTCTATCACCATAGGCTTTGCAGGGTACATACAATGTCTGTGTTTGCTCACATAAAAAACATAGTGGAGCCCAGCTCTTCTCTAGTGGCAGACTTTCTGTTTTGTGTATAAGTGGCACCAGTTTCACCAATAAAATCTTGTCAATAATGTACTGAGTACCTCTCTCTTCAGCCCCATCACCATTGCCATGCTGTGGGCATCTGCCCACTCTGTCACCAAGCTGCATTTGTATGTCCACAGACCTCTCGATAAGACAACTGAATCCATGCTGCAGGGATGGCTGAGGATGGCAGAGTTAGAGAGGTTCAGTGAGGCTGAAAGACAGATTTTGGTCTGGAGGGTGTCCAGTGCAAAAAGAAGCATATGGCTACTTTCCCAAAGAGAGGAGAGAGCTCTCCACCCTGTCACAGAGGGCTGGTTCTTGTGTCAGGTGAGGATCTGCAGGCTCATTTTAATTCAGATGTGAAATGTGATGAAGAGCAACTTTACCCTTGGGTAAAAGACCCCCTATAGCACATTAGCACATGAAAGTAGAAAGAAGGAGAGCTGCCGGAAAGCCAGCAGAGACTGCATGAGTGACTATGCAGCCTTTCCTGAGAGAACAAGGGAGAAACTAATGCAGGAAGATTTTCCCAGCAGATAACAAAGGCAATCTTGCCATAAAAAGATCCGGTTCCTACACATTAAAAGCAGTTTACAATTGTAGGTAGTTTCACCAGCCCTCCACAGATGCAATAAGTTGCTCATATACACGAGCATGTGCAGAATCAGAACCCTACTCCTGTCCACAAACCAAACCATAAGCTGGCTGGCACACGCTTATTTTGCCAGGGTTTGCAAGAATTTGGCCAGTACCAAGAAACACTTGGCAGAAAATTCACTTGTCTTCTGTGCTCTGCATTGGGCCCCAGTTTCTCTGTAAGGTTCTTCTTGCCTTTTCATGCAGCAAGCAGAGGTGCAGCAATGAGGTACAGGAAGGATTGGGGAGTGCTACTTAAAAGATCTGTTGCTCCATCCACTTTTGCCGTTCAGAATAAGAGTTCTTCACTTCCGTGAGTGACTTCAATAAGCATTCATCTGGGCAGAAACTCTGGGTCAAAATGCAAAATTCCCCAAGTGACTGTTGTCAGTAGGAAAGCTACCAGTGTTGTTCTGAAAGGGGTAAGAGAAGAGAAAATGCTCAGCCACCACATTCACTCCTGAGTGCTCTCTGCTTCCCACGCATGATAAATGCAGGTGTCAGGCTGTTTCCATGCACTAAGGCACACCATGGCAAAGCAGAGGGCATAAGCATGCCGGAGTCTGCCAAGAGAGCTGAAGGCACCAGTTAGCACTGAAGTCGCACCAGCCTACTGTAAAAAAAGAGAACAAGAGCATCCCTTAGCAATGCTTCTAGACCTGGCTTCTGCAAAAAGCAAACCCCTGTTTGGCCAAGCTCTCCCTTATGCAGGGAATAAGGAAGGAATAAGGAACTTTCTAGTTCCTCTTCAACTTTTTTTTTAATACAGGGAAGCTTTTCACATGTGCTTTTAAATAAAACATCTATGTTTGTATATAAGCAATGTATTATCAGGTGCCTGGTAGGCCAGGACAACTCTTTTGTTGCTTTTTTAAAAAATATTAAAAGCAGAAGTTCTAATGGAACTGATTATTGCAAATGCTCAGGCCCTAAAATCCAACTAAACTACTTGACAATTAAGTAATTCACCCTGAATGATTTTCTATGGTCTAATTATTTTATTGGGTGTTTATTTAATTTCTATTGAAAATGTTCTTTGAACTGTAAATAATTTTATCTAATCTGTTATTTACTGCAAATGTAATCTTTGGACACAGATAAAGTCAACCTGATTCTTATTACTGATTTCATTTGCACTTGTATATCAACACATTGGGGACCCACTTGAATTTTTTTTAGTAGGATATTTGCACTGATACTGTTAAGCTTAAAACTTAAAAAGCCTGCCTTTTGAGCAGCTCCCCTGGAACAAAGTTTTTAAATCCTTAACGAGACTGTAACAGAGTAAAAAGGTTGTAAAATAATCCACTCACAGGTTACAGATGGAGACTGCTACCAAATCACAGTCTCTGTAATTAAAGCCAACAGCTGTACCTTGTGTTTGCATACTCACTTAAGACAAATAAATATTTCTGTGGAGAATGACTCTTGTTCTATTTTCCTGTGCCACTCTTGCAGGTGCCAGTTCCTTCCCTCTCCTTTCAGTCAGCCTTGCACTTCTCTTTCTTGCCCTCAGGTGGATGATTTTTCAAGCAGTCACCCAGAGTGAGGAAAGTCTTTGAGCAATCACTGAAAAAGAGTAGAACTATGTGCTCTTTAGCCTTCAGAGAGGGGAACAGGACATCACTAAAACATAAGGACTAGACAACAGCTATTCAAGGTTATTCTCTCAGGAGGGGATTGGTTTCATCTAAATTTATCCTTTCAGAAGTTGCTGCCTTCTCTAAGCAGGCAGCTGGCATCCGTCTGCAGCCAACAGAGAGAAACAAGACATAGTTGGAGAAGGACTCCTCCGCAGTCAACATCTAAAACTGGTGGGAAGATCTCCCACTCCCAAGTATGTTTATCTCTCCCTACTGATTTAGAAGTAGCCTTGTTTTAGGAAGCCCAGGATATGACTGGACAAAAAGCTTGGAGCATTTCTATCATTGTACTGGGTGAGGTTCCCTTCGTTTCTCTGACAGATGAGGTTGTGGGACGGGTCCAACCATCCTTCTTAGAGGGTAGTAAAGGAATGGAGGGAGTAAGAAGAAGGGACATTAAACATTAGGCGGGAGCACTGCACTTCATACCCGTGCAGATAGCAAAAATCACATTGCCTGTAGCCTAATTCAAGATCCACTTCAAGGAAGCCAATGAGCACGCAGACATTTTGTTGTGCTCTTCTCATGCACCCCGTCCCCTGCAGAACAGCAGGAAGTCACCTGTTAAAGGTGATCACCTCCACCACACTCACTGGGGCATGGGCCTGGCAACATTTTGTCAAGTCTACATTTTCTGCCCATGTGCTGGAGGACTGTCCAGCTGCAGTTCAGCC
The DNA here is from genome assembly GCA_038380795.1 of Pyrocephalus nanus. Lineage (NCBI taxonomy): Eukaryota > Metazoa > Chordata > Aves > Passeriformes > Tyrannidae > Pyrocephalus > Pyrocephalus nanus. Next base: position 85,813,492 of record CM076259.1, read on the forward strand.
CCGAAACATTCCCTCAGCAAGGAAGATAGTCCCTCTGCTTGCTGGGCAACTGGCTGCAAGGGTCCTGCCAAAGCTGCCCCTACAGGCTAGACCCCAACAGCCTGAGGAGTGGACCGGCACAGGGACTTCTCTGCCCTTGAGAAATGCTATCAGCCCAGTCCAGGTATAAACAAACACAAGCCAGGCTGAGCACCAGGAAAGGAAGGCCATGGCTGCACCCAGCATTTTTGCTGGAGCACTTTGAACAGGCCAGCAATCCTGGCAGCACCCCATGGCTGCACATGCCAGCAAGTGTTTCAGGCACTTCCTTAGAGCATAAAACCCTTGTCTCAGTATTCTGTTAACTGCCAGCAGAGCACACAGACAGCTTAACTCAAGGCACAGGACATTTAAAGACACCCTGAGCCATCCTTACCATAGTGCCTGCTTGTTTCTGCAGCTCCTTCTCCAGAAGGATGTGCAGCGCTTTACATTTAGTACAGGCAGAAGGAAAAGCCTAAAATTTCTCTTCAAACTGCTCAAAGGCTGAAAAGGAGTTACACTTTGACATCTAACCGTTTGGGAGCTAGAAGGCTGGCAGGCAGGTATATCTCCTCCTATCCAGTTGTTGTCATGGGCCTGCAGAGGAAGAGTGTTGTATGACATCCTGACCTATTGTCCCACAAAAGCAAAGTTCTCCTCAAATTAATTCCCTGCTCCTCCATGAAAAGTCAGTGTCATCACCGTAAACAAAGAAAAAATACGGTCTGATTTTCTCAGTGTCACATTTTCTCAGAAAAAAACCTGAGGAAACATCAAGGCTTTTAATGAGTCATCCTGATAGGCTATGTGCTGATCAAAACAAGATTGTAAAACATCTTCTCTATTGCAACCCTTCTGTGAAGGAGCTATTTATTCATAAGAAGTTGCAGCTCATAAACGTTTGAAGAAAGAAACAATGCCATGCTTTACAACCAAATTGTTATAAATGTTAGGGGACTCCAGAGCTCCAGAGACACCAATGATTTGAAAGTTAAGGTGAGTGCAAAAATAACCCCAGGTGACTGGGCCAAACTACAGCCTTCCTGCACTGTCCATGGCATCATCACTGGTGCTTCATTTCCCAGGGAATTATTAAGACTTTAGGAGTCGCATCCTACTTTCCTGCACCAGCAGAGATGCTTTTTCCCAGTGAATTGCAGTGTGAATTTTCTCTCTTCCTTAGAAAGACTAGCTATGCTCCAAGGGCTGCTTTTGTCCTCACCACAGAGCAAACCATCCAAGCATAAGCAGTGCTTGGACTTATGCCTGCACTCCCAGAACAAGCCATAGTTTGGCTAAAATAAATGATGATACTTAGCTGCAGGTAAGTATGTGTGGATGGTGCTTCGGGCATACCAGGGACAGCTGGTAGCTCTGTGCATGCTTGTGTTTCATGATGCAGTTCAGCACAGAGATTCTCAGGCACAACACAACCAGTGTGAAATGAGTGAAATTTTTGCTGTGCTCTGAATAAGATGGTGCTGGCCGTGTCAGAGACATTTCACTTGGGGTAATCTTGGCTGCTCTTCTCCGTGTGGCACTATACAGAGTGTACACTTGCTGTCAGGCATGCCTTCACATTTCTGCCTACCCCAGATGCTCACACTACAGGCTTGAACAGATTTTTTTTATATGTTTTTAGACCGTGTAAAACTCCTTCTCTCAGCTCCTTCACCATCCAGAATCCAAAGAAGCTGAAGGAGCACAGAGGGTCATAGAGTAAAACTTCACGTAGTATCAGCTACAGTACTTACACTACAAAACTGGTTTAGGAGACCACTGTGGAGTCCATGTGCTGTTATGTTTTTTCAGGAGCAGAAAAACTGGAAAAATGCATGTGTTTTTCAGTATAACCAGTTCCTCTGTGCCCAGAGTGGACCACTGCTTCATGGAGACAGTAGGGTCTTCAGGGGGTAAAGCACAAGTTTGGGTTTTGAAGGGAGGGGTCTTAATTCTGTTTTATCAGCCAGCATGCAACACATAGGTCAAGTGCTAGCTTCTCTCTGACTCAGTACCTTCTATCAGTGAAACATGGATGGTCATGGTTTTTAGGAAAACTTACATACTTGTGAACAGCCTTCTCCAAGACCAAGATGTTAATGTACTTGCTCTGTTCTGGGAGACAGATCATTCTGGTGATCTCTCTAGAAAGTGTTTAACTGTTTTGGGGGGAAAGACTGCTCAGTTAAGGTTTTATGTGCCCTGTGTAAGACAGTATATAGAGAAGAGCAGGGCAGTGTTTCTTCTCAGGTAGCTCAACCAGGACCACTTCCTCCTACGGGCAATGCCACTGCAGCACTGAACAAAGATGGTAGAGAAGGCTTCAGTCCAATGCAGTCTGCTGCTGCTGAATGATGAGTGACAGACAAGCTAGGACTGATACCTGAAGGACCGGAACATGGAGGTGGGAAAAATGATGGCATCAGTTCCCTGTTTTCCCCTCCTCTCCCTTCATTCTGCCTGCCATTACTCTGTGCTTGGACATTGAGGTTCTGGATCTGCTGGGATTTTATTTTATTTTTTTTAAGCAATCTGGTTTTTGGACTTCTTTCTCTTGGTTGGCTGATGAAGGCAGATGAAGAGATATGGGATTCTTTGCAGAACGTCAGACTGCTGCAAGCCTTTGCTTGGACAGCTGTCACTTGAGGTTGACAATCTGGCAAAGACAGACTTGCATAAACTTCCATATTGTGGTTAAGGCTGTGATGCATTAGAAAAGCTAGATGTTCTCATTTAGTTGGCTTCAGCTTTGCTTACATCCCTGAGATTACACAGATGGCTCTGGCTTGCAATCTGCTCCAGGCTGTATCTGTGAATGAGCTCCCAAAGTGGTATCCATAGAGCTCCCTGATGACTGGCATCTTTGATCACCAGGTGCCATCACCTGTCTACCTTCCCCTGAGCAAGGATGCCTTGCAAGGACAGTTGGGTTTGTTCCTTGGAGAACCCAAGAGGCCATGAGGGATACAACCAGATTTAAAATTTTCAAAGCTGACTAAGATGCTCAGCCAAGCAAACACCATTCATTTCAGCTGGGAGTTGCTATTAAATCCCCAGGTCACACTGAACTGTGAGGGCTTTTTAAGTAATGAATTAGTAAGAAATATACTTTAACCTACTAGGCTCCTAAAATGTGATATAGCTGGTTTTTTTACTATAACAGGTCCCTGCATCTTCACATCATTTCTTCATTGGAAGAAATACACAGAAAGAAATCCATACTTGTAGTTTCCACTCTTGGAAACTAACGGCTCTGTTTTAAATACACTTGTGTGTATATGCAAACACACACAAACAAATAATATATATATATATGTATTTGTGTGTGTGTATACTGTGTAAAATTGGTTCACCCTGAATTGTAACCCAATCAACTCCAAAATGCTGCAGCATAGAAAAGCAATTGCTAAGCAGACAGAGCTATAGAAAAAAAACATACAGACACTTTGGGATCAAGTACCACCAATGTGGACAAGTTAAAACTTTATGTACTCTGCAGCATTAGGAGAAGAGTGGGAATAAAAGCACAAGTGACATCTGTAGTTTAAAGATAATGGTGTGCTATTCTTTGATTTTTAACAAAGTAAAGAGGCAATGCCCACATTGGCAGAATGGCAAATAGATACACTAACTTTTTGTTTCAGAAGTAATTGTTTCCTCAACTGGGGTTGAAGACTTAGATATATGAGTTCTGGTAATATATGTATATATGTATTAGTGGGCATTGTTTTTACCATGAGCATCATTAGAATCTCTACGGCAATTCTTGCCAAAACAAAAGGAAAAAAAACCCCACTAATTTGGAGTGGGTTTGCTGTTTTGGTACTTCTTAAGAGATGGAAAAGAATATGAATTGAAAGCTGGGGCTCAACACAGTTTAAACCATTCTGACCCTTTTCTCCAGAGCCCCACTGGGCAGCTCAGTAATCTCCCTCTAGGCCCATGTGAAACAGCATTGGCTCTTTCACCCAGAAGTTGACACTTGAATCCTTGTAGGGATTCAAGAGAGCTGAAAAAAAAACCAGAGAAGGTGCCATTTATTGCCTGACTTTAAGAGGTGCCTCATTTCACATGGTAGTTGTTTCAATGCCCAAGATTCTGGCACACTTCTGTAGGGAGCACACCTACCCAACACAGGGAAACAGCCCACCTTACTTTGGTGCTTTTCTGGATTCCCCTCTTCCCAAACAGTCACAGTAAATAATTATCGGAGAGCCACACATACCCAGTTTGTAGGAGCAGCACTGCTACATGCCATAAGTAACAAGCATCCTTTTCACTACTTTTTCAAAGATGTTTGCATCTGCCACTGGAATTATCTCACTCTGTTCCCAGAGACTATGCTGTTGCCTTCAATTTCATATTTTCTTGAGCACCTTTGCTTATCAGACACAGGTCAGGCCTGTGATGATGTCCCAAACTTCAGGACTAGCATAGAACTCAGAATTATTGACCTGAACTCAGAATTATTTAACTGTCATAAAAAAAAAGTGACTGAAACAGTAATAAAGTAGTTTCTACAGTTTGGCTTCCCAATGCAGACCAACTCAGCAGCAACATTTGTTTCTCATTAAGTTTCTGTGGTTTATTTTTCTTAGCTCAATGGATAACCAGACGGAGGAGGGTACAGAAGGGAGCTATGGTCTCTGAATGAATCACAGTCTCAGATATAAAATTGTTATCCTGTACTAAGTCTTCTGCTACCCAGACCTCTGCTGTAACAAACCAAAGCCATTGTTTTCAATCTGCAATCCTCCACAGTTATTCCTGTGAAGATGCAATCCCATTTTTAAATTTTCCAGATGGACTGCTGTAAAGCTGATATATTCATTTATTTTTCTTTGTAACCAGACCCCTAGGCAGTAAATCTACAAACAAGGACTGAGGTTTCTAAACTGTGAACCAGAACCAGGTGCTTCTGTGGCAGACAGAATAAAGCCTCTAAGAAAGATGGAGAGAGACTATTTACAAGAGCATGTACTGACAGGGCAAGGGGTAATGGTTTTTAACTGAAAGAGAGTAGGTTTAGATTAGATATTAGGAAAAAATTCTTTACTTTGAGGGTGGTGAGGCACTGGAACAGACTGCCCAGAGAAGCTGTGAATGCTCCATCCGTGCAAGTGTTCAAGGCCAGGTTGGATGGGGCTCCAAGAAACCTGGTCAAGTGCAAGGTAGTTCAAGGTAATCCTTGGCAGGGAGGTCAGAACTAGATGATGACTAAGGTCCTTTCCAACCCAAACCATTCTATGATTCTGTGATATCAGAAACCACTCTAAGTCATGGAAACATGCCTTAAAGCAAGGCACAAGCACAGTATTACACCACCCCCAGCCAAAATATCATTGACTGATTTGGTTAAGCTCAGAGAGTTTAAGATCAGTGTTGAAAATTATATTCTTTCTTTCTGGCTCTGTTCTGGCTAAAACAACATTCTATTAAAGCACTTAACATTCCCTTCCACACTGAAAGGAACCACCCTGTTCACTGTCTCCCTGTGTGGCTGAGCTTCATGCTACACAAATTTTCTCTTCCTTGTTTGCTTTGGAAACTGGTTGGCAGGAAGCCATCTCTAACTGTACATGGCATCTGGAGCTTAGGTTTTGATTCAGTGCATTTGTCTCACACTACTCTGGATGAAAAGGGCAGTTCAGTCAAGCAGGTATTTTCTTCTTCAGTTCCCAGTAACATGACATCAGCCTCCTTCTTTTTTTGTTCAAAACATATCCTTTAAAGATGCACTTTCGGATTTCTATGAGGAACCCAAAGGGGAAGGCAGTTGAACTCAGCCTCTTTATCAAACTCCAGAACAAACAACTTGATGCAAAACACTCAGATTTGATGACATGCAGCAGCTGCACATTTTTTAGGTGGTACTCTTGACTTTTTATTCAATCTTTAGTAACTGAACTAAAATGAACAAGAAAAATGCCAAGAATCTAGAAATAATGTTCTTGCTTGTTCCTATGTACTTTTCCAGCCTGGTTTCTAACAGCCAAAATACTTTTGCAATCTTGTTGTATCAGAGTGTTTGGTCTTGTGTATCCCCTTGTTCCTTACCTATATCATTACACCCTCCACACACACAGATTCTTGAACCCTTAGATATTTCAATCACATTTGATAAGAAGATAAAAACATCAGTGATACTAAGACTCAACCCATTTTTTATGGGAGTAGCCTAACAAGTAAAGGGAAAGATTCTTAAAAACAGACTAATCAAGGAGAGGCCTCTGGCATTAGCTCAACCCAGCAATCATAGGAAATTGCATATGATAGATATTATGAATAGCCCACCTGAGAGAAAAAATCTTAGATCACTGCTTCTACTTTATGAGACACCCGAAAATCCAGCCATGAGACACAAGTCCCTTAGCAAGGCAGGCTTTGCTGCTTCTTCTGCTGCTGGAGTTGCTGATTTGAAAATAAGTGTTAAGAAGATTTCTCACTTCTTTCATCCAACCGTGTGACTTCTTTGACCTCTCTGAATTCCAGCATTTGCATCCTCTACTCTTTCAGGCTCATTTTTTTACCTGATGTCAGCTGATAATGGTTAGGCGGGTAGCAAACCAGATAAGGCTCATTTCTTTCCCCAGTGCTTACCACTCAATGAGGGGCAAAGCAGCCAAAAAATGTTCAACATTATCTGTGTTCACAAATCCTGCACTCAGATATCCTATGTAAAGAAAAGGTGCTAAATGTTTTTTAAGGGTAGGTGGAGCCTTTCCCATTTAATGTATATTTTCTTTTTTTTGCAAGATTTTTCCAAATAAGCACCCCTTCCTGAGGAAAATAATATAATTAGATGTTCAGGAAAATATTTCCTTTGTCTTTAGCTTTTTTCCATACATTTTTCATAATTTCTGAGTACTCTACCTCCTTTTCAGCTAAGAATTGCTTTATTACCATCTTCTATTTTCTTGCACATTCTTTGGCTGCTTTTCATGCCTTTTATTTACCATCTTAACTTCAAAACAATGGATCTGTCCCACTCTTAATTTCTGGGAAACTCCAGTGCAACAGCTGAGCTTCCCATGCAAAGATTTAATTTCTGGGCAGCACCTTGCCCACTGGACCTCAGGGGTACACCCATCCTGGCAGTGCAGACTGAAAGTGTGCTTTGGAGCTGATCTCCTGGCCATCCCCACCAGCCACGCTATTTTTGTCATACCACTACAGCCTCTAATGGACATCTAGACCACAGGACAAAGCTAGAACTAGTCCAAAGTAAAAATTCCCTGCAATGTGCCTTGTGTGGGTGTCATTTTCTCAGGACCAACCGTTTTGCTCTACAAAAAAATTTTAACCCTATCTTTCACAGTGATAGTACACACTGTTGAATGCAAGAGGAGAAATTACCTCAGAATTTCTAAGGAGTGTTTCTATAATTTTAATGCATCAGTGTTTAACCCAAGTGGACCCTCAGCATATTTTCTCTTCTCATTTGACTTGTTTGCTTATGTGAGGGTGAGTTTGCTGCTGCCTGAGCCCATTTTGTGACTAAACCACTCTCCAAGTGCAAGTTCACTAATAACAGTCAGATTTAAGATTAATCTAGCTGAATGGGATGCAATCAGGCTGGGAGGGTTAAAGCTATATTGCCTCCAGGAAAATAAAATACAGAAAGCAAAATACAGAGAAAGTTTTCAAAATTGAGGTTAGTTCTGCAGTCTGAGAATATGAAAATGGCACCCTTGTTCTCTGTATCAAGTTGACCTGCGGCAGAAAAGGTTGGACTGAGTTCTGTTGTCTATTTGATCTTGCGGCAACTTGGATGATTGCACATGCATCAAATTACACAAAATAATTTAAAAAGGGCTGTCAGAAGACCAAGTTATGATACCAGTACACTACTGTTACACTTGTGATACATCAAGAGCTAAATTTTCTTGACTTCAATATTACTGACTTTGACACTCATTGGACTACAGTGATAACTAGGTGAATAAAACCAATCTCAGTAATTTCTCTGGATATTCTTGTTTTTGTTTTGTTTTTCATTTGTCAGTGTTGTGATACTTCTGTGTAATGATATTAATGAAGTTACAAGGCTAAAGACAAGATATGAAGAGACATCAGCATTCCTCAGTGCTACAGCAGAATAAAAAACCCAACAAACTCCTAAAAGAACTTGCTGTGGCTACTTCTCTGAGGTTTATTCTCTTTTATATGGAACTAGAGTCTGTAAATAACAATTCAGCATATCAAATTAATGACATTGAAAGTAATTACAAAGGTATCTGAGTTACACATTCATCCAACCATATATGAGTTCCCCTTAAATGGCACTTTATGTTTTTGCAAATCGAATTAGACACAATCTCATAGAGTACATTAGCAGGAATTAAATACTGAACTAGTTCCAGAGAAGCTACATTCACTACATGCTGCCCCTCAAACCATTTTATTGGTGAGTATGAAACAGTTTATGTAGGCTCAACAACAGCCCGTGCATCTTTATTGAGATGAGTGAATTTTACATGAAAAATGAATCATAATTATAGCAAACATGAATTCTCATCATTATCTGACCTCATCAGCCTGACCTCCCCAGGGGCTGATGGGGCTAGTTCTGGGTTGCCACTGAGATTCACATAATGTAAAAACTGGAGAGGAAAGAGATTTTTATTCCTGGCTTCAGTCACAACAGCATACGGTTATGGACTGAGCCAGGGAGAGAGCTGCAAGACAGAAACACCCACCACAGGCCCTCCCCCCCAAAGCCCTGCATGCTCATTCTGGGGCCTATGGCAGCCTGGCACAGTGTTTCTATGGTTAGCGTACACTGACTTGGAGTAGATCCTTTCTGGTTTGTCTTTTTTTTGGTTGGTTGGTTGGTTGGTTGCTCTGGGGTTGGGGTTTTTTGTTTGTTTAGTTGTTTTCCAGAACCTATCCATGTAGTCCATGTTTACAGTCCTTAACATCCACTGGGCAAGAAGCACGGAAGGAGAAGAAGAACACAGCAGCTGACCCTGCTCCTTCTTTCAATCTCTATACACATGCTCATGAGCACCACACCCCAAAGGTTAAAAAAATACAAATCAGTTTGATAAGACTGTGGATGAACTGAGGTGAGTGCCTGCCTCCCAGCAGATGATGGCTATGAAGAGAAGAGTAATGAATTTTTCTATTCAGAAAGCCCCTTGGATAAAAATAATGGCCCCTTATATCAATGTTCACAGTGCCTCCATTCTGGTTTATCTGTTTTGCATTGATCTGGATTGTGAACATGACCACTGCAAGGAAATATTTATGCTGGAAAAAATGCACAGGGAAAAGGCTGCTTCAGTCAAGATTCACTAGTCAAGGTATTAACTGGAGTGAAGTGGAACTGGGAGGTAACAAGAAGCATCTGGCATTTAGTGTAGTCATAGCAATTTTGTAATTAAAGGAAAATAGTCCTGTGCTGTAAACATCAAGGCACTCTGGCCAAGTAATTGCTCCAAATTGCAGATTACTGCCAAGCTGGCAAAGCTCTATGGTCTTTAATGATAACAAAATAGCTTATGTCAGCATCCATTGACTTTGGTAGAGGTGTCCGACAGAAGTGAGGGTGTGGGCAGGAGGAACTACAGCACCACAGAAGAAAAGACAAACACTGATTTCTTTTCCCCAGTCATCCCTTGCGAGATTTGAGAGCTTGAGGGCTTACCCAGTGCAATAGTTTGTGCATCGAATGGCACTTTTTCCTTCTAGTGTTTCAAGTGAGAACATAAAATATTTGAAGGAAGGGGGAATTCCAATAAGGTACAGTCAGACGTACTTTAAAACCAATGCGGTCAATATTCTGTTGTTAATAGCAATCTAAAGGAATTCAAATCAACACAAGGTTGTAAGTAGTTATTAGCTGTCTGACAGCTTTTCCTCCCAAACCTCATTAATGGGAATCTGCTCCAAATGAGGTCATTCATGCTACGCTGCCTCTTACAGGGACAGCTTTGAATTTTAAACATTTTATTCTCCTTTGCATACTTCCACATTGCAGCCAACATCTTACACGAAACCAGCTATACTCCCTCATTATCAGAGAAGATCCTGGGTGATGTGTCAGGGGAACTATTAGCTTTGTCCAATCTTGTCAATGGATTAAATTCATATATATGTGTCTCCTGATGGTATTCCTCTATGAAAGCAGTTTTCTGAATGTTTTTTGAGGTGTTTTTTGCCTATCTTTGGATCACCACTGCTGTAAATTTCTCTATTCTCACTGTTCGCTAAATCACCATGTCCATTGCTACTAGTAATGTACTACTAGTAGTACTACTAGTACTATGTTGAAGCCAGTGGTCCATGTGCACCCAAGAGGTGTAAAATAGGAAAAAAAGCAAAACCTTTTTGCCTGAAGTATTTGTGGTGGTTTCTCTGAACAACTGTGTGAGTTGTGATTCTCTCTGGACTTCTGCTGGGTTCTCATCTGGCTTCTGTATGGTCCTGTTTCTTTCCTCCTTTTCTTTATAGTTGACAAACCACTGGTTTGCATGTGCCAGAAACCCTTTGTGCAACACACCCTCACACTCATCCATAGTGAGAGGTGGTCCCCATGCCATGCTACACCTAAGGAGCTAATAAGCAAGATGAGAATTGGGTGGAACAGGAAGATGACCCAGACTTGGTAGACCCTGTCACTAGTGACAGACCAAGTACATCCTCAGAGTGATCCATGATGAAAACAAAGAAACAAACTCCTATAAATTGTTCTACAAACCTTGTTCACCATGGTGTGTTGGCAGGATTAGGTTCAGATCCTGAAAGGCAGAGTCCCCATTAGACCTACAGAGTAGGCATAGGTTAAAAGCAGACTTCTTGGAAACTTCCTTGACCAGAACAATACAACCATGATCCAGAACACTCCCTTTCTTGGTGAAGGCCGTGCTATATCCTGCTGTCCTTGAGACAGGCAGCTAGCTTGCAAAGCTTGATCTTGAAACTGAGGCAGCCTATAAATTGAACAAGGATTTAGGGTTTTTTAATCCTGTATGCATATAACTCAAATGGTAACTAAACTGATTTTTAAAAATCACCTACATTTTTTCAAGTGAAAAAAATGTTTTCAAAGGAATCTCAGAAAAATAACACAATTTTATTATCAGATATGCCACACTGGATCCTAGAAAGATAAGGAAGTAAGTTGTACCTTCAATTCTTAATCTAACGTCATTTGCTAATTCTATTCCAAATGCTATTTATGTTCACTTTTTGACAGAAAACTGGAGCAAAACTTTAAATATTCACTACACATTACTATTCTCTATATTATTCATTTTCAAAATAATGTGTGTTTGTAAGAATTTATTTCTAGCAACAAATTCAACTATAACTTAACAAATATGCATAAGCAGTCCTTCTAAAATAAACATGCAGTATGCAAGAGCTAATCCTTTAAAACCTATCAAAAGTATGTTGAATTGTCCAAACTTGCCAACAGTGGAGTATCAGTAGAAATGGAAACATTTTTTATTACTGAAATCTTTAAAAAGAACAGTCTGCCACAAGAGACACAGGCAATGAGGATGAATGAGCTGTGTGGCTGGACAGAGTGCACACCTATCCTGGATGGTCATTTTAAATGGAAAACAGACAATTTAGACTAATTTTTCCCTGATATAAATCTATTAGCATTAATGGTGTTGTGACTACTTGTACCAAACTCAAATTTGCCCATATCTTTCAAAGGCAGAACCAAGTAACTGTGGGTTTTAAGGCTGGAAGCTGAGCTAGCTGCTTTAAAAAGAATAGGCATATAAGTACAAGTTGTCAGGGTCTTTTTCTTCAGAGAAGGAGGAACAAAGTAAACTCACTGAGTGCAGGAAAAACAGGAACCATGAGAAAGAAAAGGAGGCCAGATACTTGTGGCCTTCAGAGAGAAGCAAACTGCCTCATGGCTATGGTTGAATTGATGAGGTTGAGTAAAGTGACTGTGGTAGATGGTAAGTAAAACAACGGAGCTGGGAGGAACAAACGAAAGAGAAAAAAAGATGGCTTAGGGAAAGCTGAATGTGTTCAGAGCTAGTGGCCATGTCTGTAGCCCTTGGGGACCAGGATACCAGGACATAACAGATGGATATCTGGAGAGTAGGGGAAGACCTTCTGCTTTGGACCAAGGCCAAGCAGCTCCTAGATCAGGCTGTGCTGGCTGAAATACAGAAACAGGTCTGCAGCTGGGCATATCCAAGGAAATTTCTGTATGCAATACAATAGGGAGAAAAAAGTAAATTTAATATGAGCTCTTCCTTCCAAGAAGAGGAAGAAAAATCAATCCAAAGTCAGAAAACCAGTTACCAAATCTGAAACTTCCTAGGGCTGCAGAATTGGTGCTGCTTTTGGGGTCCACATCCAGTTTCCTAAGAGCAGAGGAGAGTGAGGAGGAAGGACTCTCAGAAAGAGGAATGACAGCTTTGAACAAGTATCTTTCAGCTTGACAAGCCCTTCAGACTGTCATACTGTGGCTAGTTGGTTTGGATTCAGACATTTCTAGGCCTTTCTCCTAAATTATTAACAGCTTTGCCCAGACTGTCACAAAATTAGGAATTCGGATATGTAGCAAAATATGTGTTAGTGTGGATGAATGTTTCATTTTTAATAAAGATAAAAGAGGGACTTCTGGAACAGCTCTGTTAAGGGCCCCCTCAGCCACATGTTTGTCAGTGGGCAGTATTTCACAAAATCACAGAATGTCTGGGGTTGGAAGGGAGCTCTGGAGATCATCTAGTCATTTGTTCCTTAGCAAAAAGACTACAGGCTCTGCAGCAGTTCACTGGAGGCAACTATAAACTCTGATGTTTCTCTTTAATATTATGTGCCAATAATTCTGACAGATTTTCACAATTAACCAAAACCATTTCAGGAAATCCAGTGTTAAATTCCCATTTAGATAGCAGATTTCTTCCATCTGGACATTTTTCTAGTCTTCTGAGGAAATGATGTCTGGAATAAGATAAGTGCATTAACCACTGTGCTACTTAGTGATTTTGCCTACTCCTTTTCCTATGTATGGCTTCTGACATAGGTAGCACAACCAACAATGAAACATTTCAATCGCAGCGCTTTTCCAAGGTAGTTTTTGGCTGCAGTTTTGCTTCCAGCCATTATCATCTGCATTCAGACACCTCACACTATTTTGAAGCAGACAAAGTGGTTCGAGACTGTGGAACTGGTAAATGGCAGTAGACAGGTATAAAGTATATTGTTTTTAAGCAGCTCATTGCTCAGAATGAAAAATGACACTGGCTATTCAAGTGTGAGCCAAAATAAATCCATTTTTAAATGGTGATGTCTCTCAATGAATAAAAAATTGAAGGACCATACTCTGACAGTAGAGAACAGCCACCTACTTATGGCATGTCAGGATAGCAATAAGTGACTCACTCGCCCACCTACACTCCAAGGACACCAGGGCCTGATGTCTCTATCACAAAATTGTCACAACACTGAATTTAGACAAACAATTTTTCCTACTGCCCACAGTCTGTACAGTACTCACTACTTGTTCACTTTTCCAGGTCATCAATTCCTAAAATACCTCAAGGTGAAAATGAGTGGGAGTGACATTACACAAACACTTCCCTTTATTAGTAAGCCTGTACTAGCATTTGCTTTAAAATCTGTTTGTTGATAAATGCTAATTAAATAACAGCTCAGTGGTTTATTTTGACCTTCTCTTGGGATCTTTTGGACTCCTTAATTTGCAGGGCAATCAACAAATCCCACCTAGTGTTTTCTGTAAGGTAATTAAAACCACCACTAGGGGAAAAAAAAGAAAAGGATTTTTATAGTGGGAAGAAAGTGGAGAGAAACATCTGGAGCAGAGAGATTATGGGAGTTCCCAGCTGTGCCACAACTTGTTGATGATGTGAAAATAAAGCACAGCAGTGGCTTTTTCTTGTTATGGTCAATGAGCTGCAAAGGATATTCCATCTGCAAAGAGATTCAAGAAACGGTTTGTCCTGTAAGACATCAGCCAGTGCTTCCTGAGCTTTCTGTATTCTTTGAGGAGCAAGTATCTGCCAGGGGTTAGTGCACTACCTAATTCTGCTGAGTGTTGCATGGAGGTGGGAATTAGGGTTAAGGTTGTCTGCAGGTTGCCTGAACAAAGAATAAATTTCTTTATTCACTGTGGGAACAAAGAAAAATAGTCAGGTGGTGAAGAGAATATAAATGGAAGGGATAAAATTCATGCAATAAATAGAAGTGTGAAAGGACAGAAATTCATCCCCAGAGGCTACTTGGATAATAATTAAATATTCCAAGGCCCAATCTCTGCAGGCTATTAGGAAAATACTGTTGAAGAGCTAAGCTGTTTCCTTCATAACCCCCTTCCAAATACCTGATACATATTATGCCCCAAACCACTGGTCAGACATTTCCTGAAAGATTGGTAGGTGGCTCAGATCAAAACAATATTTGGGACCAAAAGCTGAGCTAAAAATTAAGCTTTCCAGGTGATTATGTGCTGGTGCTTACTTTAATTCTGCTTTGTTTTTAAGCATGGAGGAGTCAAGGAAGAGAGAGTTCTGCACCAAGGATTGCATCAATCAAATTGAGTCACTTGATATTTACATAACACATTCTCATGTAGGTTCCCAGTCTCCCAGAAGAATCTCAAGGATCGTTGCAGCCCTTTTGAGAAAAAAAAAAAAAAAGGCACTTTTGCTGATATGTCTCAATCCATACTAGGGGTTTCTGCTGGCACAGCTATGCTGGTTGCAGATCACACTTCAGCACTCCCCTGATTGATGTACGTACCTTGCAACACTTTGCAATACTGATCAGGCCAAAGTCTGTGTTAGGAAAAGGGAGTTAGAGGAGCAGACAAGGAGGGTCAGAGAGCAGAGAGGGTTTTGTATTGTAACCAAGCAGAGTGTGAATAATAGTGAAAAGAAAATCAACACATTAAGAATAAACAGAATTAACAGAATTAACAGTATTCACCAGGGTTTACTGGTTGGAGTTCTAATTCCAACCATATAAACTTGCAGATTTTTTAGTTTAAAAAAAAAGCTTCTGTTTTTTATTGCTGTGTTAGCTCTCTGGTATTTTGTTGAAAGAGACTTATAAACTATATCCTTTCTTAATATGAAGATATATTAGCCTGTAAACTTGAAAGGCAGCTTGTGGTTGTTGAATGCATGGGTCTTTAAAAATCATGGGCTAGTGCTTCATTACAAGTAAAAATTGCTTTATTTTGATCAAAACATGTTGCCATTGCAATTCTCCTCCACCTTTCAAATTTATTATGCTGGCTGATCTTGATATTTCTTCTAACTACTGTTGATATGCCACCCTTTAATTGTCATTCCTTCTGGTTTCCCACATCTTATTTATTTAAAATATTAGTTATCTGAGGCCCAGTGATTTTTTGGGAAGCAAGGCATACAGGAGCTTGAGTTGCATTATGAAATTACAGCTGTAGCTTAATGAATGTAATTGATTTAACTGAGGCAAGCAGTGGCCCACTGAAATCTCTCAGATTACAATATCGTGACTACATACTGTAGAGTACTACATCTCTAAACACTGGGCAGAGATAGATCCAGTGTGTGTATGCACAGACTATGTATATACACACAATGGATGTGTGTATGTGTGGTTTTACTGTGTACACATGATGGGTTCTGTATAGTCTATGTAGCCTGTTTATGGTCATGTAGGGATTAGTAGTGTTACCTGATAATATAAAAACATAGACAATAAAAACCTATTTAAATTATGACCAGCAGGGACAAGTAAATGGAGGAAGGGAAAAAACATGGATCACTGACACTGCTGACAAAGCAGAAGCAGTAATTTCCCAAGTCAATATGCCAGCACAGCACCTTGGAAGTAGTATTTGTGAGGCACTGGCTGGAAGTTTCAGCTTCTGGACAACAGAAGGAAAGAAATATCTAGTTTTTCCCACCACTGAGATTTACTTCCAGATCAGAAGAGGGCCAGCACTAATTTTCTGTTTTCCTAAACACAACAGAAGCTAGTTGATTATAAAAAGTCTCTCCCATTTTAACATACAGTCTTATATTCAAGCCCTACACACTCTTAATGTACAAGTTTCTATTTACTGTGCCAGTGAATGCTGCATTAGAAGTCATCTTTCAGCTGTTTCTGTGATATACATTGCTCACAGGTATCTACTTGTAACTGATGCTTATATACACTCCACTGCCATACAGCCTTGACTAGCTATTGTTTGCTACACGATAGAGAGGTCTACAGAGCAGTAAGATGAATTGCTATACCTGGAGGATTACACCAGCAAAAAAACAAACCAAACAAATAAAAAAAACCCCAACAACAACAACCACCGAACAGACAAAACCCCACCAAATAGTGAGTGTCTCTGAATCTTTGTAGGTTTTTAAACTGTCGGGAAATTCTAGGGGATTTGTGAAACCTCTCAACCCACCGCAGTACAAGCCAGATCAAATATATTTGGCATTGCAGAAATACTGGGTTAAATATTGGTTTTAAAAGCAGGCCTCCACTAAAATTCATTAGCTTTAGTAGGCTGAAAGTATGACTGTGGGAAAAATTTCTCCTTCGAATTTAAAGAGAGAGCAAAAACTCATGAAACAGAAAAAAAAAAGAATTTGTTCAGTGCACTGGGTCTAGTCTCACACCGAGCTTCCAGGGAGAAAAGACCCCTTGGGTTTAAATTTCATGCATTTTATAGTTTCACAAAATTCCACCCCTTTTCAGATTAGTTTAACATATTTATTTTTGCCTAAAAAGGTTTTTTTTTCTCCAAAAAGGGGTCTTCCCTTCCTTCTGATTGGCTGCGAGGTGTCTTATGTCAAAAATGATGGATCTTCCTTTGTTCTTAGCCCAAAGGAAAAACTCCTGTATTAAAAATTGGCCAAATGGCCCAGAAAGGTTTTAGTTTTTATGAACTTTATATTTCCTTATCCTGGCCACAAGAAAAACTTACAGCTTCACGAAACGCATACAATTTTGTTTGTAATAAAAACCGTATTTTATTTCTCATATGACTTATTTCTTATGGTCAGTGGCATACAGTATAAACAGAGACAATAAGTTTGACATATAACAGTGTTCTTAAAGCATGTGGTCCTTTAGCAGCCTGTGCTTGGAATTTTAAGGGAGAAACAACCTGTTTGGATGTTTAGATCTTGGCATTCAGCACTGAACTTGGGCATGAGTATTAAAAACAGAAGTATTCAGGAGCCTGTGTTGCTCTATTACAAGGAATTTTCTATATTAATTCTATTACAAGGAATTTTGCTTATATTATTTTGTGGGTAGTCAGAATTGGTCCCAAAGCACTGCTTTACTTTAAATATTTTTCCAGGATGCATGTTACCAAAATACTGCATTTGACAGTTTCTGTGTTGATACTAGCAGACACATTAAGAAGCCTGCAAGCTGCCCGAGCAGCTAGAAGGCCCCCAGCTACCAGGGTTATGTGCTGTAGAGGCAGGGATCCCAGACCTTAGGGCATTCCTTGCCGCTGGGGCAAGAGGAAAAGCAGACTGGGCAAACCTCCTCATAAGTAGTATCACAAGTCTCCTGACAAACCCAGCAGGTACCACTGAAAACGCTGCCTTAATTTTAGCAAAAGCTCTTCAGGCTACTAGAGTTCCAACAAAGCAGTCAGGCTGAATGAACTAGATTTTTTTTCCAATCAGTTCTACTTACAGATGAGTTCCCCAAAGGCGGGAAAGTCACCCTTTCGCTCTCCTGCTGCGGAGGGGATTTCCTCCTTTTCTTTTCAAATCGCGTTGTTTACAGCCCATTTGCACCATTTTGTACTAAGCTGGGCCATTCTGAGTCAGCTCTAGGCAGGAGACAATCAATCAGTGCCGTCCTAGACCTGCAGCAGACTGAAAGCAGCAGTTGCCATCCCGGGAGTAAAAGCCTGCAGCCACCCCTTTTCGCTGCATGCCCAGCATCTGAGCTGAATGGAAGTCTTGTTTTTGCCCTGCAGAGTCACAAAATACAAAGGCAAATTTGACCGTGGTGACTAGCCAGCAAGAAAACATTGGTTTACACAACTTTCTCTTCAAGAAATCCTGACTAACTACCAAACAGCAGAAGACCCCCCCAGCTTCCTTTCGTTAATTTTCTGTGAAGGCATAGCTCCTCTCTGACCAATTCCTGTAAAAACGCATTCGAACATCTCTTATTAGCTTTTTGGGGAGTTTATAAGAAACATGGATATAGCAAAATATGTATGGTAGGTCATTAAATATCTCTTAATTTGAAGAGACACCCAATTTGGCATTCAGGAACAATATCCTGAGACAGTATTTTCTTTTTAGGGAGGTGTGAAACAGGTTTTGACTCTATGCATATAGGAATTCTTACAGCAGCTTGGATACAAATCGAATAATTTCCAAGTGCTTGGTGTTAAAAATTAATAGGATTTAAAAAACCTCACAGAATTGCATTAAGAATCACAGCGTTTCCAAAACCATTAACTTGTATCTTTTTATATCCTTCTCTTTATTTTTTGTTTCTGGGGTTCTCACTTTCAAGCTTTTTCCAACTACATTGTCTTGCTTCAGCAAGCTGAAATTGTTGCAAGTTCCCATTATACAAGGATATGCAGTTTTAAGAACAGCAACAAATACTGTGAGACTCGCCATGAAATAGCAAAAGTTGGCAGTGCCGCAGTAAGGATATTAACTTCCATGTCCTCCCTAACTGCAGTTCTATAAATAGCATCTGTCTGCTTTTACTCCTGCAATTAATTACATAGATTTTCCTGCATTTCCTCTTCTGCAGTGTCCCTGTGAATCAGTACATTAGCTGGTGGATTAAAGCAATACTTATAGATGTTCCCCAGTAAATGTCTTTGACATTAAAAATAAAAGTATTTCTGCAAGTGGGGAGGTTAAGCAGGTAAGGAGCTGCCTTTCGACTTCCCACTGCACAAAGGGGGCAACTTGCCACTGTGTATTGTAATTTCTGGCAGGTGTGCCAAGCACAGCTAAGCAGCCACAGGATCCTGACAGGGTTAGGGTTTCTCCTACACGCATCTTGTACTGTGTGTGCGCCCCATCCAGTTTACTCTTGTCTTTTGACAGCGGAGTGCTGGTTGTTCCGTGTTCTGGACTGGCTTGGGCAAGACATTAGGGGAAAATTTACTTCACCCAGCTTTGGACACCACCAGAGAAATACCTTCCTCTGCACTAATCACTTATGACTTCTACAGTCAGTGAAAAGTGATGTACTTTTGAGTATAGGCTTCACCTGACCTGTTTACCTACTAACCCACTTTAGAATGTTCTTGGAGTCCTAGAAGTGCCAGTCTCTGCACCAACTGTGGTGGCACATTTTCAGTTATCTGAGATCATTAGTGGAAATTTACAGATTTGAAAGCCTAAATGCTGATCAATGGCTCTTCATGACTATTCCATACAACTCAAATATTCATTCAGTATTTCCAAAATGGTGTTTTCCATAAGTATCCTGCCTAGAAGCTAACTACAGCTATCTGAATGCTTTATTTCTTTATTTTTTCAGCTGTCCTACACCTTGAGTAGTTTCTTATCTAGTTTATTATACAGCAGTATAGATTTCCAAATCTGCAGTCCCTGCAGCTCAACAGAGGGCCCGTTGGCTCATTTGCCAGGGGTGTGCATGCAAACAGGGTTATAGAGTGAACATGGCTCTTCAGGTGGTGGTGGAAAGGATGTGGCACCCCTCTGCTCTCTGGGCAGGCTTTGTTCCACACAAGACACAGATCAAAGGTATGTATTCCATAGTGCTGTAGCCTCCTTCCCACTCTAGTCCCTTACACGGAAGGTACAACCTCTGTGAATCCCTCATTAGGTTGAACAGCTGGGTTGGGCTCATGGTGTGATGGAGCAGGAGATTCTGCAACACATAGCTGGCAGGATGCACTATGCAGGTACCCTTGGGGCACAGTAGATGGGAAAAACCTTTCAGTGAAATGCATGCAGACTGTGAGAGGCTTGCTAAGTCTCTGTAGCATTGCTCTCACTTCCAAAGGGCAGAAGCTGTTCCTCAATGCCTTACAACTGCACGAAAAAGATCTAGCAGGTCTACTCGGGCCCTGCACAAGATCTCCTTCCCTTAATGCTGCAACACTGAACACCCCTCTCTTTTCCACGTGGCTCCTGCTCACCTTGGGACCCAAATCTCCCCTCTCTGCTTGTTTAGAAACAAAGGAATGGGATTTCTCTGGATGCAGACAGAGAGTTGCGGTCAATGGCTCTATGCCAAGGTGGAGGTCAGTGATGAGTAGTGTCTCCCAGGGTTCTGTCTTGGAACCAATGCTCTTCAATATCTTCATCAATTACATAGATAGTGAGACTGAGTGCACCCTCAGCAAGACGACATGAAGCTTGAGCAGTGCAGTTGACACAACTGAAGGAACAGTCCTGAGGGACCTGGAAAACCTTGAGAAATGGTCCCACAGGAGTCTCATGAGATTCAGCAAGACCAAGTGCAAGGTGCTGCAGGTGGGTCAGCGCAATCCCATACATGAGCACAGACTGGGAGAAAGAAGTCATTGAAAGCAGCCCTGCAGAGAAGGACTTAGGGGTTCTGGTGGATGAAAAACTGGATATGACCTGTCAATGTGCGCTTGCAGACCAGAAAGACAACTACATTAAGGGCTGCACCAAAAGAGGTGTGGCTAGCAGGTCAAGGGAGGTGACACCCCTGCCGATGACAGTGGGATTGGAACTAGATGATCTTTAAAGTCCCTTCCAACCCAAGCCATTCTATGATTCTATGGAGACTGCTTCTGATACATAAATATATATATATATATATATATATATATATGCATACATGTGCACGTCTATCTACGTATCTCCTGGAGACTGGAAGAAAATGAGGAATAATGCCATTTTGGCTGCTGTCTCTCCTCAGCAATTTCTGGCATTTTCAGCAGGCTGTTCACACTGAAAGCCTCTTGCTTTCTTTCTGCTAGTTCAAAACGTGTATGCCTGTCCCCTTTACAGAGAGCCAGATGGAATACGTCTCATCTGCAAAGGGCAGAATAGATTTTGTCTGATGCATGGTACCATGTCTTTACAGTTGTTTTTGTAGTTCTTAAAGTCTCAGATTCTGACTGAGACCTCAGGGTGGCTCTATCATATTAAGCATGTTAATATTAAAATAAGTCCAGATTCTTCATGAGAATCAGGAGCAACTTGACAGATGTTTCTGGCAATACCCAACATGCAAAATCTTTATTTTAGGATCCTATAATATTAAAAAAGTGGCCTAGTAAATTAGACAATATGTTAAAATTAGATTTGCTTCACCTTGTTATGATAGGAAGGAGCTAATTGTTAAAATAGAATCATGATAACTCTAAGCATTCAAAAATCATGACAAGTCAAATCAGGAGTTATTATATCAGTAACATGTTTGGGATTTTTTCTCTTTGTCTATGTGGTTTTCATCCATAGCATCCAGGTAGATGCCAATTTTAAACTGATCCACGCAACCATAAGGCCAAAGGCATTTTCTGGTTGATGCTACGATTCTCACATACTGACAAAACCTCAAACCATAGAAAATACTTCAAACATAATCAGAGCTGATGACTCTGAGAAGAGGAATAAAAAATGAATATCTGATCTCTAAGCAACCAGCCTGTTCACATAACAATTCAATAATGATTTCAAGGTGGAGGGTGTGTGGCATCTAAAAGGCCAAGTTAGTACAGTATCTTGGGCCAGACAATCTCATAGTTCCTACTATACTTAAAGGCAGTGTCATACCTAAAGACTCAGCTTTTAGTGGCCTAAGATGTCAAAGATGAGCTCATTAGGCATATTATCAGCATAACTTATGTTAGAACCTCTACCTTTTTCAACTTCAGTCCTTGATCTGATGAAAATGTGCACAGTTGAAGAAAAGAGGGAGTCACTGGGAAAGGCTCTGGGGAGAGCTAGAAATTCAAGAGATATTGAGCATCCAAGGCTGAATTCAGGTTAATGACAGGAAAAATCAGAGAGTAGATACCCAACAAAATGAGTTTCATGAAGGACACTCAAAAACAGCCATGTGACAAAAAAGAAAGAGCTTTGGACAGGAAAGAGACATCACTGAGTGGCAGAGAGCAATTGGAGCACAGAGCAATCCTCAGACATTGCCCATTTTTAATACTTTGCTCCAATGACCCTGAAAAATAGTAAAAGGTCAAAATTTTAATTCCAGTCATCCAGTAAATCTAGAATCCAGTATACCAAGAATCTTTGGTTCTTGGCTCCTCAGGCTTTTCCAGTTAGCTCATGTTTCTTGAGGATGATACTTTGTAGGGCCTGTTTATCATCTGGACTGTTTTAAAGCCAATCTCCTTTCATCCCCTTTCCTCCAGAAGACTCCATTAGCAAAAGATGCAGGTGTTCTGCAGTTGACAACAAAAGCAACATACTTTTCATTTTTGCAACCAAAACGCTAGAGCCAGACTTGTGAATGTGTATTTTTTACCAATTAAGAGTTGAATTTACTGCCTACCTGCCTCTAATTTGCAACCTCACACACTTGGACTGTGTGGGCAGGAAGAGCTCAGGTATGAGTTCAGATACAAATATTCATGCTTTCCCAAATCTTAAGTACACAGTTTTACTTACAAATGGAAAGGGAAGACTAAATTCCTGGGAGTGTCTACACTGTCAAATTTTTTGGCTAGAAAAGCCTGGCAAGCACTAGAATTTATAGGCTTTTCAAAATAAGGTTAACTCTTGTTTTTATTTATCATGGATTACAAGTCCTCAAGTTTTGGTGCAAATATCCAGAATTTTGGATTCCTCGTGTGACTGCACAGAAAACAGAGGTGTACCACATCTTTTCCTCATGTCACTGCCTTGCAACACTCCAGCGTGCCAGTATTAATAAAAAAGCAGTTTACTAGCAACAGAGAAAGTCCCAGTTAACAACCTGAGGAGAGCTTTTCAGCTTTTGACCAGTGGGGTGTGGCATACTTTCCACTTTTTTTTCATAGTGAAGCTTTGCAAGGGTGGCCCTTAACTCTGGCATACTCAAATACAAAGGCTTTAAACTGCTTTGAAATAAACGATATAGCAAACAAATACAGGAGTCCTCAGAGGCTCCCACCCAATTGTTTGTTATCTTTCTGCTGTTTGTAAAACTCTGCTATGTGAGCT
Source organism: Pyrocephalus nanus (assembly GCA_038380795.1). Lineage (NCBI taxonomy): Eukaryota > Metazoa > Chordata > Aves > Passeriformes > Tyrannidae > Pyrocephalus > Pyrocephalus nanus. Next base: position 85,836,612 of record CM076259.1, read on the forward strand.
GAGGATTACATAAGAACTTTCAGCTTCTGCTTAATATCTTAAACTAAGTTTCCCTCCTGTTACTCCTTTTTGCAGAAAAAAAGCCTGTTAATGAGAACCCTGAGCACTCCAAAACTATGCAAGTAAAACAGGTTTTACAGTATAGCCCACTGACTTATAGACTATTTCTTATAATTGTGGGGTTGTAACTGACTATTTTGGGATATCTGGTGTCTCAGATTTGGCCAGTATCACTAAGTGTAAGTACAATTCATGCCAGGTTAGGCTCTCCAAACTTCCCAATACACAGGTGTTTTCCTTAAACAAGCAGTTTAAGAGTTATGTGAGAATTTATCTTTTCTTACTTTGCCTTGAGCACTGTGATTGAAAGTTCAGTGTTACTACATATCTAATCCTTAATTTACTTTCAGTTACCGTTTGCTGAATATGCAGTGCTAAACTTGATCTGTACACCATTTCTTACATGGCATGAGAGTGTGGTGGACTCACCTGTTTCTCAGTCCCTGAGTAACTGGCTCCCTTCCCCTCCCAGCACAGGTTCACGCTACACCACAACATTGGTGTCTGCAGCATCTTTCCATTCAGATGTGAACCATCTGGCATTAATAAAGGTAAAGTTTGCTCTAAGAAGGCTGTCCAGAGAAAAGATGAAGTCTGAACAGTGCTTGAGTTCCTAGGGGCCAGGGGTGAAACAGAGCCCCACAAAACAATGGATCACAGAGGCCAGCAGGCAAGTGGCAGTAAGTCCAGCAACTCACTTTCTGAAGTATTCACTCCTTGCTGTCTGCAAGGAGCCCTGGGATGGATGAAGCTCAATTTGTGAGAATATTGCAGAGTGATAATGTGTCCTTCTCATCCCATTTCAGCATTTCTGAAGCATAGGAAAAAAAAGTTTTTTTTTTCATTCCAGCCTACTCTTGAAGTTAACCCCAGGTGTAAGCAAAACAAACAAACAAACAACAACAAAAAAAAAAAAAAAAACAAAAAAAAAAAAATGAAGACAGAAAATTGAAATCAGGAGGGGTTTTTTAATTTATCTCCTTTTTTTTCTGTTAACACTTTTGTACTTTTTCCTCTTACCAACAAGGGAGCAGACTTAGCAAAGAAACCCAGACCAATTCTCCTTTTTTCCCTTGTACGAAGTAAAACCTTGTTGTTTCCATATTCCAAGAGCTGAGGAACCCAGGAAATCCCTACTAGGTTTGCAGTAGCATCAGAAGAGTTGACAGCAGGATTGGTAAAGGATTTGTGACTTCACACAGTACCAATATCAGGCCACGTGCTGAACCAGCACTCATCTAGTGCCTCAGGGTCTGAAAGAGGTTCATAATTATCTGGACTTTAAAAAGCAACTACAAACATTGCAAATGGGAGAAGGAGGGATGGAGACACAGCATGACCTTGTAACAAGACCAGATGTGCTTCACGCCTTTTTTTTGTGATAACAAGAAACACGCTGACAGGTATCAGGGACTTGCTATTGTACTCAATATGAACGCACCTTAAGATATCACAGGATCAGGACCAAGGGTCACGCCACAAAATCCATCTGTCCTACCCTTTAGACACATCCTGGAGTGACCTGGTGCAGCCTTTCATGCTGTCTGAAGAATCTCTTCTCTAAAGGGTCTCTTAAATCCCAACCAAAAGTGATGCTGGAAAGACTTATGTCACACCTGGTAGAAATAATTTCATTATTTTCATATTATCTGTTCTTCAAACCCCTCATTTACTGTATTTATTTACTTGTGACTGTAGACTAAGTCTTTCAATCTGGATTATCCTCTTCTGTATTTCTTGTCTATCCATCACGCTTTCTGTCATCACCTGCAACTGCATCTCTCTCCAGAAAGTGTGGAGCGCAAACCTCAGAGTGAGAGGTTGGCATTTTCCACCCCTTGCTGGAAAGACCTACCCTACTACAAAGGAATAGAAAACTCCAGTAGAGGCGAACACGTGTTACAGCACACCACTGCCTGGACGTGTGTGGGGCTGGCAGTGCCTAATGCGGTCCATCAGAAACCTCATTTTCGGTTCCCACCTTCGGGGTTGCCCCAGGTACCATGCTCACCACCAACGGAGACGACGTGAGCAGCCGGGAGATGTTGCGCTGCCTCTCCCAGGCCAAGCACAGTGTTGGGTACAACCACGGCACACAGTTTCAGTCAGAAAGTGGAGTGTTTTAACGTGACTCAGACGGGAAGAACTCCCACCAGCTGCTGCTGAAGCACAGTGGATGAAGGCCGGTGCGGAGCGCCAACCTCCAGTAGAAACTTTTAATTTCTTCAATCAAAGCCCCTCCACACGTAACTAAAAAGTCAAAAGCAGCCGACGAAAGTGTCCCACCCCGGGTGTGTGCCCCGGCGCGGCGCTCGGGGCAGGCTGTTCGCGGAAGCGCCGCTCCCCGTTCCCCGCGGGCGGCCCCCGCCGCTCCCCCCGGCCCTGCCCGCGCCCCGCGCCCCGACAGCGCCGCGCCGGGGCCACGGCACGGCAGCCCCGCATCCCCCGCATCCCCTGCGCCCGGGACGGGGCGAGGCCCGCGGGAGGAGGGCTCGGCTCGCAGCCTGCCCACGTCCCATCCCCGGCCCACGAGGAGGAGGAGAAAGCGAGAGAGGTCCCGGCAGAGCGGTTGGGAGCGGGTTCGTGAGAGCCCTCCTCCCCCCCCCGCCCGCGCCCGGAGGGGAAGAGGAAAGGAGAGCCGTGGCGGGCGGCGGAGGATGATAACTTAGGGCCGTGTCTGGCGGTGGGAGCTGCCCGCGCTGCCCCGGCGAGGACAACGGGGCGGCAGCGATGTCCCAGGGCACGGCAGGAGGAGAGGGAGCGCCCCAGGTGCTGCCGGAGGGGAAGGAGAGGCAGAGGAAGAGGAGACGGAGGAAGAAGGAGAGTAAGACGCGCCTGGTGCGCTCCAGCCTGCTGTTACCTGAGGCTGAGACGGAGAAGCCCAAGAACACGGTCCTGGCCTGCAACCGCCTCAAGACCACCAAGTACACGGCACTGTCGTTCTTGCCCAAGAACCTCTTTGAGCAATTCCACCGCCTGGCCAATGTCTACTTTGTGTTTATCGCCCTCCTCAACTTCGTGCCAGCCGTCAATGCCTTCCAGCCGGAGCTGGCCTTAGCCCCCGTGCTCTTCATCTTGGCGGTCACTGCCATCAAGGACCTCTGGGAGGATTACAGCCGCTACCGCTCCGACAAGGAGATCAACCACATGGAGTGCCTGGTGTACAGCAGGTGAGGCAGGGAGGGTGAGTGCCGGGGACGGCAGTGCTGTGGTGGCAGCCAGCGCTGGGGTCCCGCCGAGCACGAGGACTCAGGCGAGTGGAGGTGTGGAAGCAGGGCAGTGAGCAGGTCCGGTGTAGAGGGCTTGCATTTCCACTTCAAGTGCAAAGAAACTCCCAGTTTTCCCTGGAACTGGTGTCTCCCAACTCTTCACTCACAACTGCGGGAGTTCGTACAGTCCTCCGGGTGAAAGTGAAGCTTCTCTGGCTGGTGGGGTCCCACAGTAAATCACTAATTTATGAGTAAGAAACATCTTTTTTATAGGTCTACCCATATGCTCTGGATTTGTGTTTTATACTTTAAAGGAAGGACAGTGCACTGCAAAGTGTATGTAAGCATCACAGCAGTGTTTGATTTGCAAACCTTTATGAAAACACTTCTCGATGTGAGTGGTAAACTACAGTCATATATAGTTTCAGGCAGTAATTTCATTATAGTAGTGAGACCTGACTCAATCTGCTAAATCTTTAGCGAGTGAGGGACGGATAGAGGCCAGAGGCTCCTGAATTTCAGTTAGGTATGTGGGGTTTCATGACATGTGAATTAGCAAGCCTAAATTTTGTTTGTTTTTCTAAAGAATGAACCAGTCTTTCCATTGAACATTCACTTTCATTTATCGTCGCAAGTGTCATCATTCCCTGTGACTTTGCTATTTCCCAATGCTTGTGATGGAGCATTAGGTTATTTATGTCCTTCAGAATTATTATTTTTTTTAATGATCTGGGCAGTACATTTAGAGCACTGCCTTGGTATTTGTAAGTCAAACTGAAAGGACTTTTGCATCAATGTTTATATGCTCAGAACCCAGCTTTACAGAATTTGTGTTTTGCTTTTCTCTGAATGCCAGACTGTCATCTCCTAGTAGGCTAAGGCTACTGGGGAATGAGAGAAGAATATATTTTCCAAGAAAGCAGATTATAATTCTTTCTCTGATGCTTCTAAGTTGAACAGAAACGAAACACGTGCCAAGAAGTTACACTCTAATTCCACAGTCTAGCTGGGAGGGGTCCTGTGGACTGACGTAAGCACTGAGACAGAGAGCAACTTTCCTATTGCAAGAAAGGCATGTGAAAAAATACACTGAAAAAGAACTCGGAATAGGCTGGGTTTTCTGTGGGAAAAAAAAGCTGAAAAAGAACTCAGAATAGACTGCATTTTTTAAGATCAGCAGACTCAGCTTGTTATTTCACAAACTAACATCACGTAAGAGGAAGGAATATCTCACCCGGGGATATTCCTTCACCAGTAGATATGCATGCATGAAAACACAAGTAAAATGGACTTATTTCTGTACTAAACTGAAAGCAGCCTAGTCAAATTGCTCACATAGGCATTCCTAACCTCTGCTTGTGTCTAGTGCCTTTCTTGCCTGTAGTTGTCTTTAACTCTGACCTCCTCTGGTGTTGAGGGAGATGGGTGGCAGGAGGTCTTGGAAGGGTCTTCATGCAGAAAGTAAAATAGTGCTAACGAAGATGCTCGATCTAGCTTTTTCCAAACAAAATCAGTTTAGAAATAAGCTCTTGTGTCTTCTAGGTTGAAAAGAAATAAGTAAGTACCTGCTGCAGAAGATGTTCAAAGTATTAATGAATACCAGAATTGGGATGTTAATTCTGGAATGTTTTTCCCCCAGCAGTTCTCCATATGCCAGAAAAAAGTAGACATGACTATGAGAAAAGGTGTACCTTGGTTGTTAATATCGCTTGTGGTCTCTTGGGAATCCTAGCTAAGTGCACTGCCCTTTGTAACGCTTGTGGTGTTGCAGAGTAAAAGTCAGAATTGTTCCTTTTACTACATAGTTTAGATTGCTCCTGAGCGACACTTAACACAGATTAATTTGGGCGTGGTTTTCCTTTACATTTGCATCAAAGGCGCATATCGGCCAAACCCCTGTGGGACAGCGAACCTGGAAGTTTAAGAGCTCTGTCACCTATTCAGGCATGGCTTTCTGGCTGGAAGCAGAGCTGAACTGCAGAAGCCTGGTCGCCAGCAGCAGCTTACCTGTTTTCAGCTTCCAGTAGTCCCAAAGAAAAGCTTCCCTACCACAACTAAAAAATACAATCAAAATATGTGGTTTAAATAAGTTTGCTTATGTATTTTTAATCTGCCCACTTTTTCTTCTTTTTTAAACTTTTTTTAAAGCTTCAATAGGTCACCTATTTGAACACCCTTCAGCCCCAGTGAGCAAGATGGCATTAGAAACTTGCTACTTTTGCAGATAAAAGCTAAGATTCTCACTGACTAGAGTGACAGGGTACCAAGAGTGAGAGATTTCTATCAAGGTCATTGAAGTTACTGGGCGTGAGTTCAGAAATGTTGTTTTCTCAGAAAGGTGTCATGCCAGGAGAAACACAAGGAACTGATAGTGACTTTTACTTTGTTTCCTTAGTCTCTTTGTTTCTGGAAAGTTGTTGAAGTACCTTGCATAAGGAAGTAATAAGTGACAGTTTTTCCCTCACATCTGTTCAATGCTGTTCCTTTATCAGTTTTACTACCTTCTGAGCAAGCCACACTCTCTCGGTCTCTTCCTCCCCCTACTTTGCCACTTCCTTTCGGTGAAGGCAGACTTTGATGCAAATGCTGTCCTCGACAGAGATGCTGCTGTAGGTAGGGCAGGCTAATGAACATGTTGCCCTAGGGCTGTCAGGGGACAGTGACTCTGCTCTTGCTGGTCAGCACTTCCTAGCTTGTGAAGAGGCCTTCTGTGATACAGGATGTATGTGAGTGCTGTGGTGAGCCCCCTCTCCTGCCAGCCTCCCACACAGCTGCAAGAGAGACACCTCAAACACAGACTACAGCAAAATAACATTGAATTATAACAGCCAGCAAATGGAGACAGGGACTTTTGCTTCAGAGAAAAGCCCTCTGTCTCATCTTGCATACTGTTTAGTGAACAAGGAAAGATTCAAGTTGGATACTGTGTGTTCTGTCATTTATACTTTTTGTATATAATCCATATATCTTTCCTGGCTGTTGAAGTACCTGTCCCCTATTAGGTACAAGCAAGATTAATGATGCAAGATCTACAGGACAGAGAATGCAGCGGTAGGCAGAGCCTACTGCTGCTCAGGACAGCTCATCAAGAGGAGGTTCAACAGCACACAAGCAGAGTCTACTTCAGGGTCCTCTGGCACAGTAACTGATCTGGGGGAAATGCTGTTCTCCTGCTGTTCTGACTGCTTGACAGCTGGTGCACAGACTAGGCCTTCATCCTCCTGCCTGCCCAGTGGTGTGGACTCAGATGACCCATTCTCATACAGCCATTGCTGAGTCAATGACTCCATGGCTCATAGTTAGCAACACTTAAGAGACAACAGAACAGCAAAGGGTGATGCAATTGTGGTGGGTTGACCTTGGCTGGATGCCAGGTGCCCACCCAGCTGCTCTATCACTCCCCCTCCCAGCCGGCTGGATAGGGGAGAGAGTAAGGTGGAAAAACAACTCTTGGTTGGGATAAGGCAGTTTATTTAAAGCAAAAGCAAAGCAGAAGTTTGCGTGCGCAAAAGTTTATTCTTTACTTCCCATGAGCAGCGATGGTCAGCCACCTCTGAGAAGCAGGGCTTCAGCACACATGAAGATTTCTCAGCAGGCAGCCCTTGGAGACAATGAATGCCTGCCTTCCTGCTCCTTGCCTTAGCTTTTATATCTGAGCTGACGTCATATGGTATGGAATATCCCTTTGGTCACTTTGGGTCAGCTGTGCCCCCTCCCAGGATCTTGCCCTCAATTGAGGAAGGAATGTTACAGCTCTGATGCTGTGCTCAGCAGTAGCCAAAACACTGGTGTGTTATCAACACCCTTCTAGCTACCAATGCAAAGCACAGCACTGTGAGGGCTACTGTGGGGAAATGAACTCCAGCTCAGCCAGACCCAAAACAGCAACCTAAAGTAGAAAGTTGAAGAGAGATGCAGCTTCTTTTCAGAGAAAGAAGACAGCTTTCGTTTAGAAATTCTGGATGTTATGGAGAGTCTTGCAGATTATTGCTTTCTGGGGTCAGATGGTGGAAAGGGAAGAGACCTGATTCTTTGAATAAATTGAAATAAGCTGTTGAATTTGAATTGGCAGCATATGTCGAGGAATGAAACATGCAGAAGAACTGCAGACTTGTGTTGCTCTGTGATGGACTTTGCAGGTCTGCCTGTTAGAGCAGTCAGGGTCTTGACTGGCAAAGAGGGAAGATTTCTTAGCCAAAAGGAGTTAATAGGGCCTCTCTCTGGAGGCCTTTAAGGGCACATCTCTCATTTGGCAATACAGAGGAAATGAGGCACTTACTTTAGGAGGACAGTTTTACAGGTCACTTAGAATTTCAATTCTGTACAGGTGCTTATGCTAGGAATGCTGGATCACAGCCAAAACCCTTAGTTGATTTAAAAGGAGGGAAGTTAAAAAGGCATTAGAGCCCAGCCTGCAGAAAATTGGTTTTGCAAACCTGTGATGATCTTAGTCCCCTCTCTTTGTTCCTCTTCCTCACCTCCATCAGCCAGGGATGGAGGCTGAAGACTGGAGATTACAAATTTGCAGTCTTAATGGTGAAATCGTGTTTGGCTTTTCTGCATTGTTATCTTGGACTTGGAGGATGGGACGGTGATTTTTTCATTGCAGTTACTGTCCTCCAGTGCTCATTGGCTCTGGTTGCAGTTGTGAATCACACATGTAAAAGGTTTGCTCCAAGTAATTCCAGGTTTCACACTGCTGCTGCTCTTAAATATTTTATAGAACTAAATTTGTCACTGGGGCAGAAGTGTTAAAACTCTTCTAAGCAGGGGCTTTGTTTTCATTGTGCTGTTACAAAGTATGGTATACATTTACATGGTATGTAAATAGAAGATAAATAGTGATAACTACAATCACAACAAATAATGGCATTTGTCCTTCAGGGAAGTACATTTTATTACTGACTCCGTGCTGTGTTGGTGAAATAAACTCCGCTAACGTTTTTGTAGGAGCAAAACCAAAGAGCTTTGCTTTTTAAATCTACTCTGTAACTCTTGCTATGTCCATCGAAGAGTATTGCTAAGGAGTGTAATGGCCTCTGCATACTGATCAGAGAGTGATAACTGCTTCTTGTGTCAACCTGTGACTTAGAAAATCCATGACAAATTGCCATTTACAACAGGATATTTGACTCCCCTGAGGTGTGGAAAATGTTTAATAGGGCATTCAGGCAGCTATGAAAGCAGACTGTTTTACATTAAAAGTTAATTTATTTCTGCAAAACTGAAGAGGAGAGGAGAGTTTTACGTAGTCAACGTGTTTTCTATAATTTCCAAAATACTCTCACTTCTTCCTCCCCTCTAGTCAACCCGTCAGTGGAGAAAAAGGTACAGCAGTGTTACCAAATCCTTGCAAAGGCACAGCGGATCCCACACACGGCCTCTAAAATAGCCAGATGATGACTTGCCCTGCAGCCACTTCACTTCTTATGTGCCTTATTTTGCTGACAACACCAGTCTCTGAGGAGTACTACCCAAATAGTCTGGAGTATCTTCTTGTCCCGAAATGTGCTGGCAGATAAGACATTTCTCCCTGAAAGAAATAAGCTTGTCTCATCCCTCCCAGAACACAAATGTCACTTGATGTGATTCAAAAGGAAACTACCTGGGATTACTCAGTTTCCTCTGTGAGTGAGTTTGGGGCACAGAAAGCTGAAAGCAGAAAGTAGCAGTCTGAATCTGTTGGTGAAGTCAGTGTTCCCTCCTTGAATTTCAGAGAAATGGTGCTCTGTCCCTCTTACTGTGTCTTTGTCCTTTGCTTCAGTTCAAGTCAGGCTGACTGTGAGTAAACTCAGTGGGAGATGTAGTAGAGGCTTCTCCATTAGATTGATGGGGAGCAATTTTATTCTGCAGTGCAGTTTATCCAAGTAGCAAGGGGTGTCTGTGCTAATCTTCTGAGATGTAGCCAGCTGCAATGCACAGGAGAACCCATCTCTCTGTCCAACTATATGTATGCAGTTTATTTGCTATTTGGTGTAGGGCAAATTTTCTAAGTGCCTGAGCTTCTCTACTGGAAAAGAAAAATGCTTTCCTATTTTTACTAAGCTCTTTCATTTGTATAGGATGTCATGAGAGCCGTTGTAGGCTGTTTCACATGCCTCTGGCTAACTGCCAAAGAAGATGCTATTAACCTCCCCTGAAAGACCTGCGATGTCCCCAAATTAATTTTTGCAGTTGCACCTCCTGCTCCAGAGAGACACCATGATTGCAGACCACAGCCCAGAATTATAGGTGGCCACCTTGTCTGCAGATCTACTTGCTGTCACATGTCTTTTTTATCCTGAGACCGTGATTATTACCTGAGGTGGCCAAAAGAATAACAGCTCTACTTGATTCTGTCAGAGGGCATTTCCAAAGAAACTATACGAGAGAAGAGAATTGCATGTATTGTTCAACTTTGCCTGATACTGTGATTCCAGATTCTACCTTTCAAGTGTCATTGAGTCACCAGAACTGAAAACCAGAATTGAAATCCATGACAACTACAGAAAAATCAATGTTTATGGAACTGCTTACTAGCTAGCATGGCATAACAGCCAGGACATTCCTCCCACTTGCAGACCAGTCCTCTAGAAGTACTTACTAGAGAAATACGAAGGGTCCCTGCCACTGGGTAGGAGTTTTACAGACCCTCTTCCAGGTTTACAGACCCTTCTCATTCCTGGATGGGCAGGTTGCTTACCTTGACACAGCAACAGAAGTCTGCATGCCAAATCTCCCCTTGTCATGTAATCCTGCATACTCCCAATTTGCAGGGTGGTTGCTCTGAGTAAGAGCAGCTTTCTTTACAATACCAGGCCTTTTGGGTATGTGGAGCTTTGGTGTATATACACAGCACAATCAATGCAGCTGGCAAGCTCCAGGGGTACGCTCAGTTTACCGGATTTATGCTATGTAGGCTTGGTTTTAGCAATCACGTATATTGAAAGCAATTAAGTACATGAAAAGCAGAACAATTTGTTTCACTTCGTATAGTTGGGGATATGAACCAGTTTCCATGGCTTACCTTCAGTCTTAATGTTTTCACCTGGGCGTTGTCACTAATGCAGCTGTGTTAGCGGCCAGTCATGGCCCAGAAGAGATCCACAGCAAAAACGTGATTTGCACCCTGCTGCAACGTGGAAGCAAGACAGTGGCAGTCTCCATGGCGTGGACCAGGGAGAGTTCATTGCAGTGAATGGCATAAACATAAAGTGAGGAACTACCTTGATGCTAGAAGCCAGGACACTCACCTCTTTTGGGTAAATTTGTGTAGTTACGGGCAGCAACTTCCTCTGATGCATATCAAGGACAAAGGTTGACTCACACCCAGCATGCAGCCACAATGCGTAAGTGTGAAAGATGCTAGCTAACAGCTTTTCCTATGTGGGTGCTAGTAGTGGTGCGCAGGGGAGGGGATGTGCAGAGGAGAAGCTTGAGTAGCCCTAATATGGAGCTCAACTGAGGAGATGTACATTTACAAATGTATCTTTGATTCTGAAGGATTAGATAAAGCAAACCTCAGATTTAGTTTTAAGAAGATCACCTATACATTTCTGAATGAAGTGGTTTAGTCTTTTCTGTGTGTCCAGGAAGTGGGAATGAAAAGGGTTCAAACTTAGAGCTTACAGTGCCTGTAAGATATGAGCTGAGAGGAACGTCTTTGTCTTTTTTACTCTTCCTAGGTTATAGCTACACAGCCTGTCCACAGAAAGCTGCTAGCCACCCAGCTAATAGAGTGTTCTGTCCTGTGAGCTGCTGGGGATATCCAGCCCTTTTGAGCTGGCAAACTGGTTATTTGCTCCAATAGGAGCAATGTTTTACTCTGTTTCAGAACTATTGTGGGTGAACGTCTCTGCCGTGGCCAACCCACATCCTTCAGGCCATGTTGGTTAAAGAACAGTCTTGAACTGGCAAGGCATGTGTTCTCAAGGGTGGGAAACATCTTCCATCTCCTCTGCTATTTTGTTATAATTTTATTCTTGTCTGGCCACAATTTCTCTAAAGTGACAAGTAGACTACTCTCTTCAGTGCTGTGGCCAACATTTGCATCATGCCCAGTTATTTCATAAACCCAGACTCTGCTGGATATTTGTTATGACAGGCATGGAGGTCACTTGTTTTGTTTTTATGTTCTAGTTGCCTGGAAATGCTGACCTACTTCAAGGAAGAGTTTAAATGTTTTACTGACAACTGCACTCCAGTTCTTACATATCTGTGCTGATACATCAACACTGAGGATGTCAACATTACTGAAGAATATGTGGTATTTCTGTAGTTTTGATGGAGGTTTTAGTTTGGACTTTTTGGATAGAAAGTCCACTGTGAAGTGACAGCATTTTTAAACACAGGTCTTTTGCCTTTGTGTATTCTCTTATGCTTCCTGGGCTTTTTCTGGGTTGCACAGCCATATATCTCTATGCTTGCCCCTTGTCTGTTCACCTTTCTGCTTTCCAGTAGCAATCTGAATATGCCTATTTTGTCTGTGTTAGCTGATTTTGTGTGTTCACTAACAAGTCATTGGGAAATTTGTTGTGAAATCTCCCAAAATACTGAGGCCAACACAGGAAGGGCTAAACAGCAGTCACCTAAATACATCTGTAAGCATGTTCTCAAAATCTAAACATGGAGTAAGATGCCTCAGAAGACGTAGCAGTGAACAAATTTAGCAGGCAAACTTAGCAAACAAACCCTTATAGGTTCAGGAAGTTCAGTAAGTACATTAGAAAAGTGTAATCTGTTTTGGGCAAAAATAGATTATAAGAAGTCAAATATAATTCACCTAAGTCTAGTCTTTCAGTTGTAGTGCATTATTTTTGCATGGGTCTATGCTTACATTTGGAGGTTCAGATGCTTTCTGTATTTTCTTTTTCTCCCTTTTTAGGATTCCCATGTTCTAATTGTCAGCTTCTCCTTGCTATACTTCATTCTGCTGTATACCTGCAGAGCTGTGAACCTAAAGCTGTTTATCAGAATAAAGGTCTGTATTGATTTTATCTGCATGTTTGAGAGCATCTTGATACTCCTTCCTTCACTATCATAGGTTCCTGTTTTATCAGAGGAGCTTGGACTGCGATACCTATCTCCTGATAGAGCCACTGATTTGCATCTTGACCCTCCTGCATATGCCATTAGTTGTCTTCCCTGTAAACAGTAGTGAGCTGCTGATTGCAGCTCCCTGGCAAGAAGCCCTCTCAAGTGTTAATTAGGTTTTCTCTGACCTGACAAAGGTATTTCCTAAAGGAATTTGTCGTATTCTTGAGGTGAGATTTATTTCACGTGTCTGTTAGCTAAAAGTATATGTCCAGTCTGACTGAGTCATGTACGCTTGTGCCAAAATCACTGGAGAGCACTGAGTGGTTTGGAGGAGCAGGGGGAAATCCTTCCAGCTTATTTGAGACACTTATCTTAGGAAGTTTGAATCAAGAGGTCCTTCTCTCTTCAGTGATGATACAGGTGAAGCTGAAGTAGATGGGTTGCTTATACAGCTAAGTTCAGGTGGGATGAATTCATCCCATCATTAAAGAAGGATCAGAAGGGATAGATTTTAATTCATGTTAATGCTCCATGTGATTTTTTGACTGTAGAAGAATAAGTAGCCTGTCCTGCTCAATATACTTAATAATTTATTTAAGAACCAAGCTTTGAGAATCATAGTTGCAGGTATGTTCACCTTTCAGGTGAAGGAGGTAACCCACTGCTTCATCTTCTGCCACATTCTGCCTTCAGCAATAGCCATTAACTTATTATTCATACTTGTGAAAACAATGCAAGAGATGAGTTCTTGTCAAGTAATTTTCCTCTTTTAATGGCAGATTGCATTTGCATTTCTGTGGAGGTTTTCAGACTGTCCTCATAATGGGATGAATCTTTGTGTTTTGGGATGTTATTTGCTGTTTAACTTCAGATGCAGCTTTTGGGGATGAGTGTTGAAACAAAGTAGGAGGTTCCTAGTTCTACTTTCTTCTATTTGTCTGGATGTACCTAAATGTTAGGTCAACTAAAACCACTTTGCAAACTGTGTCTCTAAAATGCAGAGGGCAGTTGTGTGCTTGACATAACTGTGGACATTACAAGAGTGAAAGTGGGGCTTATTTTTAAGGTGTCTCACAAATATCATGTGGGGCTATTGGGCTTCTGTTTTCTGTCTAGTAGGCTCAGATGTTCAGACCTGCAGGTGATAGTGCTAGGTGATTAGGGATTGAATCAGAAGGGTCAATGGTGAAATTATTCTGCTAATTTTGAATATTACTGGTTTATCTTTGGTTACTAATTTCTGTGCTGGAATTTTAGTGCCTGTCCATATGGGAGCATAGGCTCGTGCAGATATACCATGTAGCCACATAAGAGGTGCACCATCATAAGATGTCATGCCATCGTTTGCTGTCTTAAAAGTCCTAAATCCTAAGTTGATCTAATTGCAGAATATGACACCGCTCTTCCTGATCATTCAGGCTTAAATGTACTGTATCCTACCAGGTTCTTTCTTAAAAATGGCTCTCATTTATTTTCAGTGCAATTCCTTGTGTCTGTCTGCTTTTTGTGTCAGAATCGTGGCTGTGTGTGGAAGTTCCTCTTTCTGTCAGATCCTGTGGGAGATTTCCAAAATGCAGATTCAGTAAAAAAACTGTACCACAGCCCAGCCAACCATCAGTCTAGTAGTGCTGATGGGTGCGCCCATTTTTCAAGAGGCCAGTTTAAAGTCTGTAATAGTCCTTGTCAGGGACTGAACAATCCATGGTATATCTTCAATTTGAGGAATACCATAGTGGACTGATATCTGCCAGCTTATGCCAGAAAGTAAGTTTACAAAGACCCATCTTCAAAGAATACTGCAGTATAGCATCCCCAGACTGACAGTATCTCTATATGTAAAGCTAACAAAGGGAGCGCTGAAATGTAATTTAGGTGGATTTTGTGTATTTGCCAAGTCTTTAATTTTTAATGTGTTTTTTATTTTGGTTGAGGGTTTTCTTATTTGTTTGTTTTTGGGTTTTTTCGTTTGAGTTTTTGGTGGAGGGGTGTGTGTTTGTTTTTTCTTCCAGTTAACAAAAAGGTAGTTAATATCCCCATTTCAAAACTGTTAAAGAATTCATCTGATCTTTACCAATTTCACTAAAGTTAAAACTTATGAGAAAACCTAAGTCCAAAACATTTATTTCTTTTAAAACAGAAGTACTGAAGAAGAATCTATGGTGATAAAGACAGTAGTAGTGTATTTGAAGAACATGTAGTCTCTCTACCTTTCAAAGCCTTTGCTCTGCATTTAAGATTTCTCTAAAATTCCCCATGGTTATTCTAAATTCAATCCTCCTTGGAATGCAGAGAGCAGAAGAGGAGGAGGAGAGTTCCTGAGTTTATTTGCAATGGCATTTGGTTTGGCATGGAGGATTTTTATAATGCTAATTTGGTCCTCCCATATTAATTCATATTCTTCCTCTGCTGCTCCTAAATTGGAAACTTTCCATTTTACATCTGGCAGTCTTGTCCTCAGTTGTTTAACCTTTATGCTTTATCACTAGAAATAGCTGTTTTGTGCATAGAATCCAGCCTGTTAGTCATAATAACATTCCCTTCAACTGTCCTATCTGGCAACTTCTAGAAAGGTTTTTGGGCTTGAGGTTTTGTTTATTCGTTTCTTTTGGTTTTAACCATTATCTACATTTACAGAAAGCATGACTGAGTTGATGGTGCTGCCCACTGTCAAAAAGTTTTAAGCAAGAAAACTACAAAACGTACTTTTCACCACCGTCAGAAAGTTTAGAAATGCAGTCAAATCTCTGGAGAGGAGTGGTTAAGACCGATGATGCATTGCCCCTGCTAGTTGAGCATTATTCAAACTAGATGCAAATCTGATTGCTGATTTTTTTGGGGGGCAGAGTTCTTACTTTTCCAGTTACTGAATATATATCCAGATGTCCAAGACTTCTGTGGGATGCGTCCTCATTGATGTCTAGCTCCTTTCTGATCTGCTTTTGTAACTCATTAGTTCCAGTTAGATTCCACAGCAGGTTATTCCACCAAGATCATACACAATATGAAAATATCATCTGTGAAAGAAGGGTCTCCAGTCAGTGTTTGCTCTTTTATTATAGTGCCACACACCTGTACATATTTAGTGAGAGCTCTAAGGTGATGTGCAATATGCATCAGGTGTCTGGAGGTTCTTTTCATCTTTTTGCCCAAGTCTAAATCAAATAAGAGACAAAGCTCAGAAAAAGATATTTTTTTTTCTTGTGACTTCCTATGCAGTTGGTTACATGGATGCCAGTCCTTAAAACTCCCAGCTGTAAAAGGTGTGTTTATACAGCACACGTTCGGCACGAAACATGGCTGTCCAGCTGGTGTATCTAAACACCTTCGGAGCACCACGCAGAGGTGCTTGTGTTCACATGACTGTTTTCTGTGTGTGGATGGGGCACAGCTGGTGAGAGTACGGGACCCTCCACCCTGCTCTAATTTATTGTTCTTAGACTGAAAAAAGACAGTAAGAATGTTCAGTAAATGCATTTACAAATTGCATGACTATGCTTAATTTTGTGGGGTTATTTCAGCTTAATTGAAATGCACAGTAAGCCATCCTTCTCACTACTGGCAGTTAGTGCAGCATTGTTTCCTTAATAACTTTGGATCAGAAAGTATATTGTAAGAAAATCAAAACACTCCTTTGTTTTTTTCAGACATGTGTGGATAATAGGTGTGATCTACCACATCAGCATGGGTCAAATTATTAGGAGACTCGTGATGTAGGGTTGAAAAGCAAAGGAAGCAAGTTGGATATAGGCTTAAGATATTCAAGTGAAGCAGAAGTAAACAAGTGATACTGCAAGTTGCTATCTTTCTGCCATATTTCTGCCGAGTCCATTTTTGCTGAGAATTTAAATTAAGTGAAAAATCTGCCTTTAAATTTTTAGGAAGAGAGCACAGTATTTTTAGGAGTTTTATGAAGCTTCAAAAAAGTAGCCTATTTGTGCCACAGCAGTGTAGGCAGTTCATGTTCCAGAGTAATGTTTACCCTGAAAGAAGTCTACAGGAGAACTGTTTGAACCATGAGTTTTCACTTGGCTTTCAAAAAGACGCTTTTTGCAAGTCAGACCTTTCTTTGGTCAATATAATGCCCTCCTTATGATTTTTGGGATCACCTCCCATGGCCTTAAACATCACTAGCTTTCATACTTGACGTCTGTCTGCATCCCTCTCTGTTGTAAGGGCAGTCCTTGGTGATTTGTGTGGGGAACTCAAAGGCACATTTATTTCACCCTGCAAGGAGGTCTGTATGGGCAGTGCCGCAGTCTGCTGTGTTGGTGTGGGCACAGCCCAGGGCAGAATTACTCAGGTTCGTGTCTCTGAGCTGTTCAGTAAGGCTGTTTAGGTAGCCTGTGTGAAGCATGTAACATTTTGTTACAGTCACACTGCTTTAAGAGGAAAGCTGACTGTGCAGCAATTGGTTCAAGAGTCTCCAACTTGAATGTCACCTCAGAAGACTCTGTGAGCCTGGTTGACATACACATTCCAGTCAAGAATACTGAGGTTACAATATTTACAACTGTAGCCAGCACCATTGAATGATCAGTCCTTGGACTGAGAAAGTTAAAAATATGATTGGGAGTTTAATAAGTCTTAAAATGAATATGAGTGGAGTCATAGTTGTTTCTTTGTAAAGAAGCAGAGGGCATTTTGTAAACATCAGTTGGACGCTTTGCAACTGGGAGGTTATAGGAGAAAAGGGCCAGGGTGACAGTTTTGCTGCCTTAGCAGTTTGTAAGCTGGGACAGCTGTCTGTTTTGCATAGCTGTGCTGTCTATCAAGAAACCTCTGAGCAATAGACAGCAAACAGCCACTGAATGGGGAGCCATTACAAAATAGCAAAGGCAGGTGTTTTTCTGGGGGCCTTCAGAAAGACCAGGAACTGATAGCTGAAAAAAAGCCAGTTTTTTTATGGTCCTGGGAACAGGCAGTACACAACAGCCAAGAAATTGGAAATCCAATATTTTCATCATGTCCTGGGATTATGTTTTGGCCACTCAAACTTTTGGTCCTGGTTTTACATTTCCAGGAGAGGTGCTTTACTTCTGAAGTTGTGCTTTGAACTCTCTTGGCACAGAGAGGGTTGAGAAAGAGATCAGTCTGCAAGGGTGGTACAAGCAGTCCTTAATTCAGCCTGCTAGGAGAAGGAAGAACAGAGCCAGACTTCACACATCAATAGCACTGACTCTGTCTCCTGTTTCAGGTTATTAAAATAACACTTCAGTATTTTTTGAAAGGCATTTTCCTAAAAGCTCTCTAATACCCATAACAATTTCAGATGCTGGGAAGTAAATATTTTTCTTCTACTGCTGTGTTTTGGTTTTTTTCTCCCTACTTGGCAAGCACTGGTATTTGAGGGTTTTGTATTTTATTTATTCTTCTACAATATTTAGGATGAAGTAGAGGTTAGCTTTCCTACCAACACCTTGCAGAAACACACACACAAACTTGCCAAAACAAGTTATTTTTTACATCAGCATTCTTGAGTTATTTTCTGCTTGCATGTTTTCAGAAACAGTGTGTTTCTTACCAGCCTCTGTGAACAAAACATTGTGTTTGAAAGATGGAAAAACCAATCTCTTTTTAGTTAGTACTGTAGAGGTCAGTTAAGGAAGAGACAGTTGGAGAAAAATATGCAAAATCTGATAATTAGAAGACCTCTTTGGTTAAGACCAATTTTAAGATAAATTAAAAAATAAGGAAAAAGAGAAATGTAGTTGTGTTCTCTAATGTCAGAAAAATGAACTTTTAGTGCTTTATAACTGGGCCTTGAAATGAGCCCTTGATTTCTTTTTTGATGGAACTTAGCTGTATCATGACAAACCAATGTCACTTCACAAGCACATGAACTTTCCCTGCAGCAAGATGGGAACATCACCTGTATGAGAAAATCAGCAGTCCCAAGACAAGCTATATCATCTCCAAGTCAGGGCTTTATGGTCATCAGTGAATTAAGATGTGCTTCCTGTTCCCTTCCTGTTCATCCAGAACACTGTTAAATATCCCATCTACGCTAGAGTTGTGTTCCCTCCTGCCCCCTTTTATCTTTTGTTGTTTGGTCTACTGTCTTGCTGAATTGCTCAAAGGCCTTGGCAATCATTTTGGAAAAGAGGACAGTATTGAATCTTAAGGACACTTACAGGGAATCAGCAGGTCTCCACTGGGGTCTTCAAAAGGATCTTGAGCAAGTTGCATAATCCTTTCTGTTGTCATAGTCTTCAAAATGGGAGAATCATGGTTTATCTCAGAGTTTTTGCAGTTTGAACTGGGACTTTAAAAGAGGTCTTTGTTGTGATTTGATTCCCCTTAAAACTCAATGGGAGTTCAGTGTCTTGATTTTCTCATTTCAAGGATATTCAAATCATCTATCTTGTGTGGGAAAGCTTGATTTTTAATTTTTTTCTTGGATTTTTGCATTATTAGAGATCTGTTTTCACAGTCTCTTTAAATGAAGTAGCAAATAGGTTATGGAAAAACTACTGTTATAGGTTATGGGGAAACTACTTAGTTTCAGTTATAAAGAAACCTGTATCCACCATGCCCCTGTCCCAATCTGTCCCAACACTACTGTGGTAAATGGATTATAATTTCTGTACTTCTTCCAAAATTCACAGGGAGACAAAAAAGGTAGGCTAGTTAAGACAAAGCAAAACATTTGGAAGTGCCATATGCAGAAATAACCACTTCAGAAATGCCTGTTTACTGAAAAAACGTCACTGCACAATAACAGTTGCCAGCTGGTAGAGGTGTAACACTTTAGAAGTAAAGGTGCAATACAGAATAAAAACATAAGTGCTGTAACAAATTATGGACAGAATAACAGAATATGCTGAATTGGAAGGGTCCCACAAGGATCATTGAGTCCAACTCCTGGCCCTGCACAGGACCATCCCCAAGGCACCATGTGCCTGAGAGCATTGTCCAAATGCTTCTTGCACTCTGTCAGGCTTGGTGCTGTGACCACTTCCCTGGGGAGCCTCTTCCAGTGCCCAACCACCTTCTAGGTGAAAAACGTTTTTCTAATATCCAGCTTAAACCTCCCCTGACAGGCCTGCAGATCTTTCCCTCGGATTCTGTCACTGGTCACCACAGAGAAGAGATCAGTGCCTGCCCCTCCTCTTCCCTTCAAAATGAAGTTGTAGACTGCAGTGAGGTCTCCTCTCAGTCTCCTCTTCTCCAGCTGAACAGACCAAGTGACCTCAGATGCCCCTCATACGGCTTCCCCTCAAGGCCCTTCACCATCTACGTTGACCTTCTTTGGACACTCTCTAACAGCTTAACTATCTTTCTTAGATTGCAGTGATCAAAACTGCACACAGTAAGAGAATATTTAAAGTTCTTCATCATGTTCCTTAGCTACAAATAATCCCGTGAAATATTTGTTCCAAAGGTCAAATAAAGACTTCAAAGCAAAAAGGTTAATACTGAAACTGTCTCTAGCAGGTTTATTCCGAAAGTATTTCAGATGATGACAAACCTTTCTCATGCAAGAGTCTTACAGGTTTTAGCTGTAGGTAATGAGGAGTTCTGCAAACACCTGGGAATGAGGATTAATAAACTTATGTCATCAAACTGAAAACAAGGGGAGTGTTTTTGGAAAACTTGTTTGGAGGAAATGCTGATAAGTGAGGGAAACATTAAGCCAAATTCAATGTTCACTTACCTGCTCTAGGATTGGACTATGCAACAGTTTCAAACTCAGATATTTAGACTGAACATTAAGAAGAAGTTCTTTACTTTGAGGGTAGTGAGGCACTGGAACAGGTTGCCCAGGGAAGCTGTGGATGACCCATCCCTGGAAGTGCTCAAGGCCAGGTTGGGTAGAACTTTGAGCAGCCTAGTTGAGTTGAAGGCCTCCCTGCCCATGGCTGAGACGTTGAACTAGATAGTCTTTGAAGATCCCTTCTAGTCTAAACCATTCTGTGATTCTGTCCAGCAAAATATAAGATTTGCTCAGAAGGAAAGTTGAGATTCTCAGAAAGGATGAGAGTAAGGCATAAATTAGGCTCTGTATCTACCAGCCAAACTTCCTTTAAACTGCTGAAGTTGCTTGGTGTTCTCTGAAACAATCTAGATCAGCATGAGATTTCTCTTGCGTGTCTTCAGCTGTTTGGAAATTAGACATTCACTCCAACTAAACTCTTGTTCCTACACACTAGCCTGTGCAAAAAAATTGAGCATCTCCAGATAGCTCTTGCTCCTATCCATCTTCTGCTAGGAAGAATCACCCACCATAGGTATCCTCACCACTCTTGCCATCTGCTGGGGAGACATCTAAGCAAGTAGAGGAGATGAGATCCCTCATATCTAGACAGGATCCCTCATATCAAATAAGGTGAAATGAAAAGCTTGCCTCACCAGGAGGGTAAATGTGGATATGCATAAAGATGGTCTTGACAGGACAGTATTTTTACCTTTATACTGATGATAAAAAAATTGAATCATACTAACAGACTCCGCCTCTGTTTGTTGTAAATATCCAATTTTGTCACCAGTTTTAACCTAAATGTTACCGAGTTTTAGGCCTAATTACTGCTGTTCTATTGCTTTATACAGGCCAGGATGTACTCTCTGTGAAGCAGCTCCTCTCATCATGCTGTGTGTATCACTGAGCTTCTTATTAGCACCAAATCCCATGCTCCATTATAGAGCCAATTTCGTCAAAACTCCTGTGATTTTGTTAGTGCACCTGCTGTTTTTCTAGCAAGTGTCATGGTTCATTTCTCACTGGAGAGACTTTTCCTGTCAAATGTGATTGAAGCTAGCAAACCCAGAAGCAAGTCCAGACCCAGGCTGCCCCCAGCCCTGCATCAGCTTGGTGCCAAGAGAGTCCTCCAAAGTCAGCCTCGTGTTCCTAGTGAATAGAGCCTTTCTGCCCTGTACCTCTGTCACCACTCACCCAAGAAACACAGGCTTTCAAAAGCTGTGACCATATCTAAGTTCACTCAGGTCTGCTGCCAAAGGGAAAATGTTAGGTTAACCCTTTGTAGCATCCTTCTAAAAAATTACTTTGGAGACCTTCTTACATTTTCATAATATCTCAGGTTTTCTTATAAAAAATAGGATACTAAAATACTATTAATAGTCATCCAAAATTAAGAAATTTGGATTTATAAATAGTCAGTACTAAAAGCTTTGATGATGCTACAGGAAGCATTCCCCTTTCAGATATATAGGCATTTAAAATGTATTTTCATTTTCAATAGCACTGACATCTCTGCAGAATGGTATCCTCCATAAAAGGATGGAAAACATCACATACCTCAAAGTGTCTCCTGATGTGCCCCTGATAATCTCTATAATAATTTTGTAAACATTATGCCATTTGGACCAATACTAATGTTCTGCTTTATGCAGAAGGGAAAGAGAGATTGTAATAGAGTTGATAGAGATAAATTGTTTTGTGAAGAAATACATAAAAGAAAAATTTACATCAAGTGTGACTTTTTCTATATTTTTTTGGTAATAGGGGCACATCTTTCTGCCTCTTTCCAAACCTTCTGTTTAGTTCTTCACAGGGCAGAAAGGAGAGGGGAAAGAAGGGCAAGTTTTTAAATAAGGTGGGAAAAGAAGGAGCATTTTTCAGAATAGAATATGCATCCCGAAAAGTACATGTACAAAATCTAAACTTTGAAAATGAAAGACATCTTTCCCACCAGGCCCATAGAAGGGCTTTGGACTATATCAGTTCAGGTACAGAAGTACTTGAATGCTGGAACTCAGGAGTGTTGAAGTCTCTTCCTTTTCCCAGCTCTGACAGTCTGCCTATGTGCTCTTGGACATCTCCTGAAATGCACCCAGCAGTAATTTTCCACCTGCATCTACAAATCCCAGGAGATGCGGGAGGCATTACGCATTGGTTCAGTGAAAGATAAAAACAAGCTTATTGTCAGTAGGCTTAAAATGCTGGATCTGTACTTCACTAGAAAAAAAATGCTTGCACATAAAAATTAAAAAAAAAAATCACAAAACCCTCTACTATCACTTAGGCAAGTGAAATGGTAAATTTTCTGCTGTCGTGTTTTTGGGACTGAAACTGCTTCCAGTTTTGAGACTGAGTACTACAAGGACTACAATACAGTCTGCTTATTTGGTTCAGCTATTTTGGTCCATCTCAGCTAAGTTGTTGTCCCAGCACCCTTTTACGCAATTTTGGAATTACATTACAAATATAACAAGGGGATAAAATCTAATTTAGTATATTCTACTAGAAAAAAAACCCCAAACCTGTATCCAGTCATTCTCCTATCACACTTACTGCTGTCACGCAGTTGTTTATTTCCAGACAGTGTGACATTGAACAAAAGAGGGTTTTGGTATTTCTTTGGGGTGAGAAGCTGTAAGTTCATTCTATAAATACAACCTGAGCAAACCTGTAGGAAGGGCTAAGGTGCATGTTTTTCTCTAAGGAGGGCTGTGAGGCATGCTTTAGACAGAGAGATCCTTACTCAACAGGTAAGGATGATGAGTAAAGTCTCTTTCCTCCAGAGAGTACTTAATTGCTTTTTCTTGGGGGAAAAAACACACCAAACAAACAATTTCGACAGAAAATGGAAGTGTTCCAACTATCTGTAAAAGTTTTGTTTTCACACTGTGCTTCAATATCATTACAGCTTTTGAGAAGTAACAGTGGTAGTCAGACTTTCCTCAGATGGGAAGTGATTAGGGTGCGAATTGCTGTAGAAAAGCGCTATTTCCAGTAGTATCACGGCAGGTGTTTTGAAAGAAAGCTGCTTTAACCTTTCAGATTGCAAAGGCATCCCAGTAATTCTAAGAATCACAATCTACAAATGCCTAATTTCACTCCTGTTTTCCTAATTAGGAGGGGAAAATGGTGGAAGCTGAATTTTGAAAAGTGTTCTCCTACAAATTAGCAGCTTCCTGTTTCTGTTCTGTCACTAGAAATACAGTCATTTACAAGTAGTTTCAAGACCTCCATGCTGGAGCATAGCAGGTTGATGGGCACTTCAGGTACAAAAACTTGTGTTTTGATCAAAGCCTAAAAAATATAAAGGCAATGCACCATGGAAAACAGATTACAGTTAGTGATACCAAGATAGCTGTTGTCTGATAACTATGTTTTCTTCATGACACAGGATGCAACTTGTATAAAAGATTTCTGCATCATTAGCTGTTCGATGCAGAAAATCTTGTCATAAAGATGTCATCTGAATGCAAATCCATCTCATCCCTTTTGGAATCATCCTGATGTGGTACAATGAAAAACTTTTGCATTGTTTTCCATCTGAACTTTGTTTATATTTAGGTCTTAATGTGTGAATCTTGTTCTTTCTTTGCCTAATTACCTCCCTCAGAAAGCCTTGTTCTGTTAACAAATTTTGGTCAGGTAATTTCTCATCCTTTCCTAATTAGTTAGATTGATCCATGAGTTAGAAACTTAGTATTATCCCCATCATTCACAAGGTCACGATTTAGTTCGATTCTCCTCCTACACAGTCTCACATTATCTATTCATATTACGAAGCAAAGTTCTGCATGTAACTGTTAATCTACTCTTGACAACCCAAATTATGAATAGTACCAAAAGAATCTAGAGGCTTCTCCTAATTGGACTAAATAGCACAAGTCCCAGTATTTCTAATGGATGCAGAATTAATTTCCTCTTTTTGCATGGTAAAAGTATAAGCATCAGAAATAATGTGAACAAAGTACATAAAATTAGTCTATTTGTCATATTTTAAGACTATAAATTGCATGGTATTTTATTACTTTAGCACAGAATTCTGGTTTTCACCACTTACTGAAGACTGTATTTTGTCCAATAGCAAATCAGCTATTAATGTAGGGGGAAATTTGCAGTGTCAAACATTGTGCATGATATTCTGAGCACAGTAAGATCAAACCCATTCCCACCCATCCTAGCACAGGAGTTTAGGGTTTGGTTCAGCTTGACAGAAATCTGAATGCAGCAAACCTGCTCCAAAGCACACGGGAAACACTGCAAAAAACCTCAGTGACTTCAGTGAGTTTTGGATAAAGCACTGGGACTTTCCTGAAAGGAAAATAAATGGCAAATATTTCTAATTGTAAGTAATTTTAAAGCAGACCACTTTGTTCTCCAAAATTACCTTTAAGGAGCTGCTAGAGACCAAAAACATGTATAATTTTATTAGTTTGATGTCTAGGATATTTTTTCCTGCTTATTCTTTTTAGTTGATGGGAAAAAAAATGGTGTTCTCTTAAAAGCTTACACCAGATTGATCACAGATAAATTAACGAGCTTTGATGTGGCCAGCAAAGCATACTTCCTAATAATACTTGATCTAATAACAAATACAAATGTTTTTGGAAAAAAGCTCTTGGGCGTATACTGAAATTACATGTTTGTTTTTCTCCCCTCTTTTGAATAATAAAAACGTTAAACCTTTTTTTTTTTTTTTAGGAATGTTTCATCAAGCTGATTGTTCTGCTTCAGCTATGCACACACTCTATGGCAGAATGGATAAACAAGTACAGCTTTGTACTTGGTTCAGAACAAGAGACCCTACAGTCAAAACTCTCCTCATAAAAGCCACTGAGAGCTTAACCTGACTTAGGTTGTTGTTGCCTGTGCAGCTTAGTGATACCAGGCCTATGTGCTCTTACAATTCCCAATTTTAGGGAACAATATATAGAGATTAGAAGATTCTCTTCTTTGTCCTAAAATTCAAGGGTAAATGTTCAAATTTCCATTCCTCAGGTTTTTGCTAGTCTTTCTTCTTTAGAGGGAGGAGCTGTGAATTGCAGCAAAGCCTGGTGATAAGCTCCTCTGTGCTCTTTTTGCTGACCATTTTGGAACTGATGTGGGTGTCAATGCTTTGCTGAGCTCAGTGGGGACAGAAACTTGTCTGCCAATAGAAGCTCAGGGCTGCCTAGGGTTCACTATAGTGTCACAGTCTTCATTTTCAGAAAATGTGTTAGTGTGTGGCTGAGGCAGAACTGGCTGTCCTTGCCCTGTGTGCCTCTTTCATGTGTGCACCACACTCTGCCTTAAAGTGCCTGCTAGGAGAAGGGTGCTCTAGTGTGCTTTTCTCTGGTCCTTAGAAATCCTGTTCTTTGCAACCTTCATTTTTTCATGGACAGTTGGTTTGTCTGGGGATTTACCCCCTCGTGGTTAAGCATCCATTCTCTTCCTCTCAAGTTTGCTCTCCTGGAAGTAATCGAGCCACTCTCTTGGCTTTGTTTTGTTCACCAAGAAAACCAAGCATAGTTAAGTGAAAGTAAATGTTTCTTGGATTTACTTTTAGATCATTCTAAAAGCTCAAAACGGACCCAAAAGCTTTTTCATGAACACAAAGTGATCACTGCAAACTTTGAAGCTGTTTTTCCTTCTGGATAAAGGTCAGGTTCATTCAAGGCCAAGATTGGATGGGACCCTGAGCAACATGATCTAGTGAGTGACATTCCTGCCCATGGCATGGGGGATTGGAACTAGATGATCTTCAAGGTTCCTTCCAACCCAAACCATTCTGTGATTCTGTGATTTAATTTTTGATATCTCAAGTAATCCCTGTTGCACTTCCCTAGTAGTTCTCTGGGCTCTGTCTTGAGCCCAGGTGACACTGCCACCCTGCCATACAGCAGGGCCTTGTGCCCTCGAAACAGTACTTCTCTCCTTGCATTTGACACAACAATCTTTTGGAGCCTTGGGCTTTGGAAGGATAAGACCTCTCTAATATTCAATTTGTAATAAATTATCAGCTGTTTTTGAAAATGCAATCTCCTGCCTTCCAGTGTTAAAGTTCCATTTGGAGATTCGTGGGTTTAGTTTGTTGCAGCTGTCATTTTTGGTGGGGAAAAAGCTTACCTTAAAATGTGTTCTGCCTAGCTGTTGAATTAACAGAGGCTGTTTTATTGAGAACTAGAAGCCAAGTGGGTTGTTTTGTTATTTTGGTGTTTCTTTTTTTAATCCCCAGAATCTCTTTAGTAGATTTCTGTCGTGGCTGACTCCAGAACTCCTAATAAAAACCAGAACAGAACAAAGTTGTTGGGAGACACATAAACCTAATATTAGTTTGGAAGGAGTAAATATTTATCCAGGCAGAAGGAGATGACTTATTTAAAGACTGACCTAATTTATTATTTAGGAAAACCACCTTTCTGTATCCACCCTGCAGCCAAGAATTGTCCTCTTTTTTTTTTCCTAGGGAATATTTTAGTTTAAGAAATGAACCACACAACCCAGAATATACTGGCAAGGCAGTCTCCCAGAATGGAACTACTCATTAAACTCATTTATCCTCCTAACAGAGCATTCTGAGAGTGTTGCAGTGTTGCAGTGCATTAGGGACAAAGCTGGATCACTGAAAGGTCACAGCTCTCAGACAGTGGCTGTAGTGGAAGGCACTCTGATCAGGTTTGGGTTTGTACTAGCAGTTTCAGAGATGCTTGTCCATGTCAGACATCTTCACTCAGCAGTTCTGTTTAATACCTCATTTTTAAGCTACGTGCCAAGTAAACCCCCAGAAAAACAAGTGAAGAGAGTGTGAGGGGGTCAGGGAGGTTGTTTTTGTTTTCTTCGTGTCATACTCTCTTAAAGTAAAATGCTAGATGAGGCAAGGGATCATAAACATGGTAAAGTTTTTTATTTGAAGTTGGTTGGTTTGTTTTTTTTTTTAAATCCTGTCCAGACTAGTAGCAATAAGGAACATTCCATATTTGCTGGTAGCAATTGAGGTGTTGGATAGTTTGTGGTCCTAGCTTAGTGGGCAGTGGACAGGCCACCACAGTTACTGGAAACTGTGATGCTTTCTCAGATGAGAGGACTTGAAAAGGCTTGAAGAAAGAATTGCTTTCCTCCAGCAGAAACATCCTCTCTGGCATAAAGCGGGACAGCAGTGTGGTTACACAACCTGTTCCAGTTGAAACTGAGCCTTGCAGATCTGGTTATCCCCAGATCTGGTGACTCCCTTCCACTCTCTCAGCTGCTCAGTTTAGCTGCTTTTAAGGTCTCTTCCCAGCTTTATTCAGTCAGAATGATCCAGATGAACTCCAGCACTTCTAATAGTGGGATTCTGTATTTTTCTAACTGTCTTGAACTAAGAAGCAGCTACAGCAGCAGTTGTGTCAGCAACTGGAGTGATGATCAGTCACATCTTAAAGGAAGGCAGTGGTGAGCAGTCTGCGGTGAACTGCAGAGGGTAACCATTCAACTTGGCCCAGCTGTGTTCAGAACAGGTAAAGCCCTATCTTCCTGGAGCAACACAGGGAAAACGTGAAGTTTCACTGCCCTTTTTGTGCTGGTGTTCAGGATGAGCTATGGGGCTATCCAGCCTTTCCCTTCCACAGCTGTGATTAAAATAAGTTTCTATCAACATGTGTGGATGTTGTGCTACTTGGGCACTATAGCAGTCCTGGTCTAGTAGCCCCAATCTAATAGTTTATGTTAGTGTATTTGCTGTCCAGATGCAAAACACCCGATGGATTTTCATTTTTTCCTCTCTGTATGTGCCCCTTTGTACCACACTTAATATGCCTTCCCTCTTTCACATAACAGCTCCTGGCATTTGTAAGTTTATCACACCTCTGCAGATTATTTGAATGCAGTGTGCAGCATACTTAGTTATTTTTATATTTCCTCATAAAGATCTTTGCATGTTTGTGTTCTTTGAACTCTGCCCAGATTCTCATCCCTTTCATTCCAGGGACTGCTAAGGTCCCTGGCAACATTTCAAACTGCAAAGTGGTCAGAGGAGTAGAACTCCCTGCTAAATGATGGAATAATCTGTGTTTAGCTACAAATTGTGCCGACCTTCAACTGTTGTGTTTCAAGATAGCATTGCCATCCACACCCTCATCTAGTGTAAGTGGGACTCATGTTCTTTGGTGTGTTCTCAAGTCCTAATCTCTATGTCATCTTGACCTGAGACATGACAGCAGATACCACAGCCCTCTTTCATCCACAGGCTGCAAACCCAGGCTTACGTGTTGTATTTAGTAGCTCTCTTCATTTCTTCTTCATACACATCATTTTCAGAGGGTTCTCAGGAGAGGGGTTCTTTAGAGCTGATTACAGTGATAAGAAATCTTATACACAACCTGAGTATCCTGTGTCTTTCTGCAAGCACTGAATTAAGACTGAAATGAGGAGCTGTCTGAAAACCTAACTGAATACAGCCTCATGCTAATAAACCCATCAGTTTAATTTAACATGGCTGTGTAATAAAGCAGATAGAAGATAACTTACCTCACTAGGTCCTATACTCTGTGTATTTGATGAGTGTAGTTTAGGGTGATGCACACCACTGCCCACAGACCATTAGCTTTGATGGTGACTAAAACTGGAGTAATCAAGCACTCCTCTGTGACTTTCTCTACTGCATATGCTGTCGTTTATTATTAACCTGTGTCAACAGCCCTTCCAGTAATTTATAAGCCATATTATACCGCTCTTTACACCTGATACTATTAAAAGTAACATTTCCAGAAACCTTTTGTGAAATACTACATTGATGGCAGCACTTACAGTCAGATTTCTATGTGCTCTCTTTTCTTCTTTTACTTTTAAGCTTTTGGAAATGCAATCACATTTAGAATTACATCCTTGTAGGTGTTTTTCTGCAACTGTTTATTGCCAGAGAAACCAGCCAAAAACCTGCAATTGTCATCAGTGAGAATTTTGACGTGTAACTCATCGAGAGGTCTGCAATTCTTTTGACATTGTTATTAATTCTGGCACTTAATGAGTTCTTCATGTGTTATACCATACTCTAAAAATATGATTGCAAATTTTGAAACTCATAGTACCTAAATCTCTTTTAAAGTAAAAAAAAAAAAAAAAAACACCCAAACCCAAAATCAAAAAAGTGGGGATTTAGAGTGGATCCATATACCCTGTTACACTGGTGACAAAATCCAAACTCACATGGCTCATCATGTCACTTCAATTAACACAGCACTTCAACCACCATAATAGTCCACACTTCTACATAAACTCCAGAACTTCTCAGAGACCGCAACAGAATATTTTTTTTTTTAGTTAAAAATTGGCTAAATACTGTCAAATCATGATCAATACAAAGCAACCAGCAGTTTTATTTGCAGGAAGCTATTCACCCATACAAAGACAGAAATGGTGACCTTGCCAAGTCATCTACTTTAGGCATAGAATTGAATGAGGAACACTAATAGTTAAAATAGTCACAGTCTGCACTAAGCTATTTTAGGGGGAAAAAAATCAAAACAAATAAAAAAACATATGATTCTTCTTGAAGGAAGGATTGCATGTCTTTGTATAAAAAAGAGCCATAGGTTCTTAGTGTAAAGTAATTAGAGAATTCACCTTCATAGATTGTACACATTATTGAACTAAGATTAGTTTCTTAGATTTGCTCAAATTGATTAACCTCAGAGAAACACCTTTTTATATTTTCTGATCTATGGCCAATAGGTTTTGTTAGACTAGGAATAATAGATTTAGTGATACTTAGAGATGGTATTCCATCTTCTGTTGGAGTACAGACATTGCGTCTATCCTGAGGCCTTAAGAAAAGCTTCCATTGAAAGCAAAATGACAGCAATGCCATTAAAATGTCCCAGTTTTTTTAGGACAGGGAGATTTGCCACTTGAGAAGAATATGCAAACCAACAACCTACTTCTGCAGATTTGTTTAAAATGAGATTACATGATATTAATATACTTTCTTCCAGTGTTTTATGACCTGGCAACTTTGATTGCTTTCTACTATTTCATGCTTGTCTTGTTTTTAGGAAACAAGGTGTCATCTTTGTTCATTTTCCCAGGATTTCAGATGATGATGGTCTTAGCCTTGTGCCAAACACAACCTGTTTTGGTTAAAGCTGACCGGTCAGTTCTAACCACAGTCTGTCACTAATGTGACACTTCTGTGGCTAGTAGATGCTGGAATTCGGCTAAAGTTCCCTCAGTTTTAGTGCTTTAATGGACAGATTCACAGTCTGTGATAAACACAGGATTGCCAGAGTCCCACACCCATATTAAAACCTTTCATTTTGAAGCTGTTACTGTAATAATAAATAACCACTTGATAAAACAAACAGGACTTCAAACAGGTTTTGAAGTCCACTCTGGACTTGTGTGGCTTGAAATGTCTTGTAATGTTTTGCTGGGGAAATACTGAGTCCAGCCTGAGTTCCATCACCTGAGTCTAGCTAAATATTGGGTAACTTTAGGGATAGCTGTCAGCAGACAGAGCTCTGCTGAGCTCAGCATTGAAGTTTAAGGTGGTTAAACTGAGTACAGAATATTAGTTCCACTGCAAGGCTAAATCATTTAAGGCTTTCTGACTCAAAGATGACTATCGGTATGTGCATACGAAAAGATAAAGTATTTTCACTGAAAATTTGGATCCTGCTGGATTTCTGCTTTCCTATCTACTGCTGTACTTTACTTATCTCCCTGTTAAGGGTTTAAGGGGACACAGAACTACTGTACCAAGGTAGAGCAGCTAGAATGATACAGTCTATTGTCAGTTTTGATTGTAGTGTTTCTTTACATAAAATTCACACTAATAAGAAATAGTGTCTATTGATAAACTGTATTAATCATAAAATCCCAACCTATGGATTATATCATTATACCTCTATCCTTTGGGAAGACTTTTCAGTGTCACTATCCCAGTTTCCAGATTGATTAGAAAAATAAATTCATATTAATTCTAAATCAAAGTATGAAAGATGGATCTATGCTGTTTCTGTAATGTTTCCCAAATGAACTCATATGGAAGTAATGTGTGATTGATAACAAAGTCTGGTAGGATGTATTATTCATATTGCACATACACAAATATTCCTGTTGCCTTTAGTTTTATATGTCATTAAATGTACAGAACTCAAAATACTTTTACCAAATGAACTAAAGCTGGCTGTGAAAGACACAAATAAGGAAATTTGTTTTCCCTCACTACATTTCTTGTGAGTAACTGAGCAAGTCTTGCTGCTTAGAGGTGGATCTTTGCAACACTGACAATTTTTCTGTAGCCTCTCTCTAAAAACTGGTATGCCCTGTGTATGAAACTGAATGTAAATAGTCCACTGAGATTATTTTTAATGTTTCCTGTCTACTTTGCTGGGAGTCACTTCAGGAGTGCAGCCCTCAATGTATTTCCAGCCTGTGAATTTGACAGATTAATTTGACAGCCTCCAGAGACTAAATATGCTTGGGTATATGTATGTGTATATGTATACATATGTATATATATGTGTATATGTATGTGACAAATACTTTAACCCTTGCAGAACTCAGAGCTTTCTTTTTATTTTTAGAATTTATCAGGTTGGATTTTTTGAAGGCATGCTCTGTAGCACAGGAAGATTTTGGAGCTGCCTGCAGCATTGCTGCCCAGATTAAGATGATGTCACTGTTTCTGCTGTGTCTTGTTTGAAAAAATGAAGGAAAATGATACTCTGTATGCAGACTTCTCAAACAAGGTTTTGGGCCAATAGCAATTTTTTTTTCTCATCTTAAAAAATGACTAAAGATGCTTTCCAATGCTCCATAAAAGATTTTGCTTTTTTTTATGCAGAATAAATTAATATAAGTCTAAAAAGGTCATGGAAGCATACCTGTTTGGATTAACCAAAAAAAGAAAAAAAATTGGTTTCATTTGGAATAGCATATTGTGAGATCAGACTGAAGTTCAGTTTCAAAACTAATATTCTTACCTTTCTTAGTTAGCTTCCACCTAGAGGTTGTGGCACAAACATTTTGGTCTGTGTATGCCAGGCTGTTGAGTATTCTTTTTCTCTTCACATGAGCAGTGTGGCTGCCACCTGCTAAGGTGTTTCAGATCTCACAAGCTCTTTTAGGCTGTTTGTTTCCCCTCTGTTTTTCAAACCCTTTCAATAAATAGTCTCTTTGAAATTGCTTACTCTATGCTCAGTTACTGGGTATTTCAAAAACCACTCACTTTCTTCTTTTGGCTGCAATAAAAACCTTGAAATTTATTTTTTTCTAGGGTATTGAATTTCCATGTTTTATCATTTCGATGTTTTATCATTTTTCCCCCAAGGAAGGTATAAATGTGAACTACAAAGAAGTTGTCTTTCTGGAGTTTGGCCAGAAGGAGTGCTTTTCTGCCTGAGTTTAGACATCGGTTTAGATACCTTGCTGAATTTGGGCCAAGATTTGTAGCTTGGTTTTGGAGTTCAGTGAACAATAAGTGAAAATAATGCATGAACATTTTTTCCTAATTATGGGAACAATATTTGCAAATAATTTATTTAATAGTTTCCAAGGAAGATTTAGTTTGTTGAGGTAGCCCTTTTACGAAAAAAAGAATCAAGGCACAATATACATTCCTGTTAGTTGGCCTGCTTAGATTTTAAAATCTTCAAAATTAATTAAAAAAGAGTTTCCATGAAACAGTGTTAACAAATGACACTATTTCTTTATAATAGAGAAATAGGGAAGGAGAGTTTATATTTGTAAGTTTTTTGTTTAAATATGTAGAAATATGTACACATATGACAACTAAAAAGCTCTTGAAAATATTCAAGTTATAATTGCCTCTGTTTTTTTGGAAGTGTGGATAATTATTATGGGAATTATTATGGAAGTATTTACTTCATTGTGAAAATGTATTGTCTGGCTATCAAAATTTGTACTGATGGTGTGTTGTTCTTTATAAATTAACCTTTTTATTGGTGATAGTGCAGTACTTGTGGTCAAGTGGCAAAGGTGCTTCCCTGCAGAGCTCTGTAATTACAGGGTCTTTGAATAACTGTGCTAACAGAATGAGATGTATTGTCTGCATTAGGTGATTGCAACTCATAATTCCACTGGGCTCACTATAATTCATAGTCATTTTGATTGTAAATCAGTGGGACAGGAAAGGGCTTAATTTCTCTCTGTGAAAACATTACTGTGAAAAGTATTATTCTAGCATAGTATTTCATATTCAGCTACACTCATTGACTGGCTTCAGTAAGTTTGGAATATTAACGAGATGAAGACCAAAATCTTTAGGTCAGGGGAAGCAACAGATAATATGAAAACACAGTCGACACAGTTAAATGAATTCTTATCCTGAATTTTTTTATATGGAGGTACCTACAGTAGTCAAGTTGTTGAATCTGAACTACTCAAATGTTACTAAAGGCATCCTACACTTCCTTTAAATAGTAGAATTTTGCATTTTCTAGTTCTCACTTCTTCAATATGGATCTCTATTATTTACTTTCACCAAGAATTTCAAATATAAAATTTGCATCTCTAAGCATTTTTTGGTTTTGACTTTGGTTTTGACTCAAACCTTCAAAGATTCAAATCACTGCATATGATTTGCATGGAGCTTGGTCTTCTAATCCTTCTCTGATGGAAGACAGGAACATTTCTATATTCTGTGAATTTCTGTGAAACAGCCTTATATAAGGCTGAATTCAAACTGTTTTAGGTCCTAGAGCATAGCAAATTGAGGCTTACACGCACCCTGGTTTCAATCTAATGCAGGATCCAAGCCAGTCTGTGTACTCAGGCATGAATATTGGGAAGTGCTCCCACATCCCAGTTTAGATGGGGCTGTAATGATTTTCATTAAGAAAGCATTCTTGGGAAACACCTTGTTATTGTTTGACAGAGGAATTTTAGAGATTTTCAGAGTTTTTAATTTTGTTTTGAGAACTATATGGTAATTTAAGCATCTCTTATTACTAAGATGCAGCCTGAGGCTGTTTGCTTTTCCTGGCATTTGTATTCTTGTCTTGTTGGGGCAAGCAGTGATCCAGAAACATAAAGACAGGCTCTGTAACCTATGAGAGCAGCTAAATATAGAAGAATTGGCTAGATATAGCCTAAGATAAGGCACTATGTTTCAGACTTCAGCTGTGCATTTCGGATCAGCCCAAAGAACAAGTTAAGGCCTATTCTTTGCCAGCTACATGGAAATATTAGGATTCTTCTGAGTTGGAGTGCGCTTTGCTGCTCGTTTCCTCTTGGGAATGTACTGATGCTGGAGGTAATGTTTATGCTTGAATTCAGGGAGTCACTCAGGGACTTATCATAAAATCACAGTGTCATTTAGGTTGGAAAAAAATGCTAGGATCATTGAGTCAAACCGTTAATCCAGCATTGCCAAGTCCACCACTAAACCACTTCCCTAAGTGCCACACCTACACATCTTAAATACCTGCAGGGATAGTGTCTCAGCCCCTTCCCTGGGCATCCTGTTCCAATGGCTGACCACCCTTTTGGGGAAGAAATTTTTCCTGATATCTCATCTAAACCTTCTGTGGCACAGCTTGGGGCCATTTCCTCTTGTGCCGTTGTTCATTACATGGAAGAAGAGACCAACTTCCACCTTGCTACAGCCTCCTTTCAGGTAGTTGTAAAGAGTGATAAGGTCACCCCTAAGACTCCTTTTCTCCAGTCTAAACAACCCCAGCTCCCTCAGCTGCTCCTTGTGAGACTTGTGTCCTAGATCCTTCACCAGCACCATTGCCCTCTGGACATGCTCCAGCACCCCAGTGTCTCTTCTCACTGAATAGATGTGGAGATAGACCACGGTTTTATCTAAGATAGCACCTTAAATCTCCCTTTGTACCTCTTGCTGTCAACAAGAGGTGTGCCTGAGTTTGAGGTTTTCCTTTTTATCTCCACTGAATGCATGCCCTCATACAAGGGAAATTAATTCTTTAGTAACTCTACAGTTAAATGTAATTCATTAGATTTACAAACAAACAAGTGCACCAATGAATGCTTCCAATATCCTTGCAAGTCAGTAACCTACATATTATACAGTCTCACACCTTAGAGTAGAAAAAAACTTTTCTGCAAATACATAGTAGGATCCAAGTTTGTTTTCCTCTGCCAGATTATTCCAATAATATTACACCTAAGAGGTTTTTTTCTATTTTTTTTTTTCTTTTAATCATCAACAGTTCTCTAAACAGCTTAGTTTTGTGTGGCACTGGAGTAACAAAGTCTGGTGTATGGGCTAAAACTAATTTCTGGGATTGCAGCCAGAAGAAATTTAGAGGCAACAGCATGCAAAACAGTTGTTCTGAATGTGACCACTGCACCCTGGCACCCACTGAGATCTCAGCTGGTATTCAGTATTTGTTCTGTCCTCAACCTGTACTTTAGATTGTCCAGATGAGCACAAATGAGAACATCCAAATGAGATGGATGTTGTGGATGTATGTTACCCAGACAAGAACAGAACTGGAAGGAAAATGTAAAACTGATTTCAGGGGGAACTGGAGAAAGTTGAACACTTACATTCAGTCTGAGTCATTGATTTTGCCTGTTAAATATGAAAATGATGAATTACTAATGTTCTTTTTACTAATTATCTTGTTAACATTAAATAGCCAAACTATGTTAATTTCTAGAGTGCTTTAGTGCAGTGGTTAGGTAACATGTGCCCTTTAGAATTTTTAAGGGTATGTGCAGTTATGTGCAGAAAAGTAGTTTCCCCAATGGAGTATCAGTGAACAACTCCATCAGGACCATGCATGTAATTAACAGTAAGTACCTTTTCTGATAAGAAAGTGTTTCAGCTGTTTCATGTTAATCTGAAAGAATTGGAATGATTTTTTCAAATAAAAACTGTTGCACTTCTTCAGAAGTACATTTCTTTAGGAATTCTGTACAAATGGCTTTCTGTGTATATGTAGTGAATATATTAAAGCATTGTTATGTCCTGAGTCAGGTTGTCCTGAGATCAGATGAGGCAGATATGTAGAAGAGGAGTGAGAAGGAATAAAATTTCCATTGAAATGTCTGAATATGTTAAAGAATGGTATTTTCCTTGGTAACTGTGCAGAGCCATGCTAAATTTACCTTTTAGGATGTACCATTAAGATACTAAGAGCTCCCTTGGAATGGTCATCTGACTGCACTGCCTTAAATGCAGTGGGAGAGCACCAAGTGGAGGTGCTCCTCCACTGGAGGATTTAGCTCCCTGGATTTGTTCCTCTAGCTAGCACCTGCATGTTAGGCACGTGGATGGTATTCTCAAGTGTCCTCATGCTATTAATTATTGGTTTAGAGGACAAGGACCTTGGAAGGCTTCTACACAGAGCTCATGTCTTACCAAAATTTGGGACCTAGGATCTCTGTAGGAAGAGTTCCTTCTTTTCTTGGATTGTTTAGGAAGATACAGGAGATTTGTGTCATCGCATATCTACCATTTGAGTGGGTTCCCTTCAGGCAGGGAATTGTTTCTTCTTCCGTGTTTTCAGAGCACCAAGCTCTGCTGAATCTTTTTGCAGTGGCTTGGAGGAGCACTGTAATGTAAACATTCAGTGTTAATATCTGTGATGGCTCTGATAATCAGGATGAGAATCTTACCTGGCTGTGAGTGTGATCACATCCAGGCCGTTCTTCCACTTCTCCACCTCCTTGTGTGATATCCATTTAGAAAGCCTCAACACTAAACATTACCTATCTGTCCTACTATATAGAAAGCAACTGATAAATCTTCTCTTCCAGTATATCTGTTTACTGGTACAATGATAGGACTTTTACTAGCATTTTTGCCAGTAGACATAAG
Organism: Pyrocephalus nanus; assembly: GCA_038380795.1. Lineage (NCBI taxonomy): Eukaryota > Metazoa > Chordata > Aves > Passeriformes > Tyrannidae > Pyrocephalus > Pyrocephalus nanus. The sequence continues at coordinate 85,873,357 of CM076259.1, forward strand.
AGTGTTGAGAATGATACCACTTACAGAGACCCTAATACTATATACTCTTTGGAACTGTATTAGTTTTAAAATCAGGTTCTAGAAGGCAGCTTTTTCTTTCTTCAGTCTGTATAAATTTTCATGTTCTGCTTTTATGTTTTATGTTGTTATTGCAACAACAAGTTTCTTGGCTGAAAAATCATTTATTCCAGGTAGCAAATGTTTCATTATAGTTAACAATAGTGAGTTTTCTTTCAACATGAGGTATAATGGAGGTAACACTGCCAAGAGAAGTTAAATTATTACTTCCACATTATAAGTCTGAATCATTGAGGTTTCCTGGGTAATTTTTATTTCATAGCAAGTTTGACTAGTAGCAGAAAAATTAAAAATTTTCAGAAAGTGTAAATTTAATTAAAAGCACCTTTTTGCCTCATTATTGCTATACACGCATATGTGCTTCTTGCAGCTGTAACATACATTAGCACATGCTAATCCGTCAAAAAATGAAAAAAGTGATATTTGAAGTAAATGAAAATGTATTTTAAGTGCCGTTAAAATAATGTGAAGATTACAGAGTCTATTTAGAATCTTCAGTCTTAGAGAGATTTCATTCTCTTCAGTGTTTCTCCAAAACACACTCTATTAATCTGTTTTGTCTGATTAATATCAGATTCAGAGTCTCTTCATGATTTATTTTCATAGAAACAGATGTTATCATTTGTGATGGAAAGGAGACATATTCTGGGCACTATGTAACCTCCTTTGGCATTAACTTATGCTACATGTTTTTCCTTCCTTTTGCCACAACATTGTTTAATTGTACACAAATGGTTCTCAACATGTTTCCATAGATACTAAACGTGTTCAGACTTTGTGCAGTGTATGCCTTGGTCTCACAGATAGCTTATTTTTAAACCCTGAGAACTGCTACATCCGTAGTTTTCAAATCATAATTGGTGCTGGTTATAAATTATAGCAGTTTTGTTCACATATTTTGGTGCTGTCCACCAGCTTTGCTTTCGTAGGCTGTGGTGAGTCATGCAAATCTCTGCTTGGCCCTGAAGTGTTTATAGAGTGCTATGAGCTCAATTAGTGTGAACTCTCTTCACACCTACAGGAGTGCTGGGAGGAGAGGTGGGGGATCGAAGCTGAAAGCTCCAACCTGGGCAACAGAAAAAACAGATAATTTGGGAAAACTGTATGAGCATGAAGTACCTGTTGAGAAACAGCTGGATGCTGGAGCCTCCCTAAAGATAGTTTGGCCTGATGTGACACTTCTGTATTTGTGTTACAGTTTGAGGTTCTCCTTCAGAAGTTGCTGTTCTGCTTGGGCCCTGCTAATTAGCTTCAACTGTTTTTTAATTAGCTTTCTCTTAACCAGAAGACTTGTCACGGCACTTGTAGCCAGATGAATTGAACATATTTTAAGTCACTGAAAGCAGAGATGTACCTGAAACATTTTTTGTGCTACCCCAGTCTATTTCTGCCTCCTGAGATGAAAAGGAAGGACCTGGCTGACATCAAGAATAGATCCAAAGTATGCCTTGTACATGCACAACACCTCTTTGACCTGTCTTTTGTGGAGGGCTTTTCCTCTTCCACAAACTTAATATCTTGCAGTGTTTCTTTAAAATCCTACTGGTTCAATGGCCAGCCTCAGCTGGCAGGGAAGGCAAAGGAGTCAGATTTCTTTTGAAGTGAAGACGATTGTTACTTCAAAAGCAGGTCAGCGGATGGGCTTGGACTGGGAAACATTTCACTTGGATATTTTGAGAGGCTTGAAAATCTCTGGGTTGCAGCCACAACATATGTAAGAAGAGTTATGCTGTGTAAGCCAGACAGAACAGGCTGAGCACCTCAAAAGGTACAAGAGAACATCCTCTAATCTTCTCGTAAATGTATTCTGCAAAATCTGCTGAGATGAATATAGGAGCCTGGTTGTGACCAAGCTAGGGCAGAGATACACAGAAGCACAGATAGCCCAGTCGCTCACTGGGTTTGATGGAGAAAATCTGCATCAGCCATTCCCACTCATTAACTGCAATTTTTGTCACTGGAAAAGTACAGGAAATGAAGAACAAAAAATTATTTCCCAGTAGTCCCTCCCCATCCTCTCACTTTAATGTGTAAAATTTCTAGTATACAGGCCTCGCCCAAGTGGAACAGATTACAGCTGCATGGCCTTCATATTTCCTTACCAAGTACTACTTAAAATTTTCCCAAACTTGGAAAAAAAAAAAAAAAAGAGAAAGAAGAGGCAAGATGTTTAGTTTTGTTATCTTAAGTAATTTTTAATAATTCCTTATTGTGCCAAAACAGTTAAAAGACATTCAAAAGAAGCAAGCAATTATTTTTGTAATTTTTGAATTGGGATGTTTTGAAAATCTTCAGCCTTCTGTATATATAAACTGGTATCTGTATGTCCAGAGCCCAAAATTATGGGCATGATCTTTATCAGCTCATGTTGCAAAGGAGACTAGAAGAGGGAAAAGTGTAGTTAATAGGAAAAGAAAATGTAATTTATGAGTTTCTGTGTTTCCAAATTATAAACTGACATTTGAAGAAAAAAATAGTATTTTTTGATTTATTCAGTTTTTGCTGAGCAGTCAATCTCAAATTTGACACAAACCTGTAGGCTGTTCTGTTTTAAAACAGAGCATAGGTGAATATGTGCAGTGAGTAGACTAATACAAATTTTTAATAGCATTAAAATAGTTTTCTCTGTGTTCATACACCTGAAAGGATCTTTCAGAGTTTCCTTTTAATGTTCAAAAGCAGATATGCTTCATGGCAAAATAACATTAACCTCTAGAGGTGTTTGATTCCTGCCAGGGCCACCTTTGTCAGCTAACAAGCGTTGGTTTCAATGCAGCTGTACCAGCTGACTTTTTAGCTATTTATCTTTACATTTCAGTCAGTGTTTACTTGCAATGGTATGCTCAGAAAAGTGAAAGCACTGGCAAGTTCTGCTTCTAGTCGTGGCAGAGAGAAGCGTGAAGATTTACGTGACCGTGGTTTTAAACCGCAGCTGACAGATAAATTCTTTGCATGCAAATGTATTGAGAAAGATTAATTTGTGTGCAGGAGGATGCACATTTTTAATATATGAGCTCAACACAACACATTATAGTAGCTGGGCATAGCTGTCTAAAATTAATAGTTCATCATGGTGATTTAACTAGCAAGTAACAACAATATCTATCTATTCCTTTTGCAGAATGTCAGTAGTTCATGGCAGCATATTGATTTGGAGGACTTTTATCTAACTCTCCAGGTTTGAAAGATTTAGTATCTCTGACTTCTTCCTGTGGTTCATCATGGTTTGCAGCATTTGTTCATTGTAGCATCAGCCTTAAGTATATTATAGGTAATAAAATGTATCTTCAGGCTTGTGATAAATGAGGGCAGGTAGAACTAGAGTTGTGGGCTGTTAGCTTCTGGGCTAAACGTCCATGTCATGGTTTTATGCAACCACTGAAGGGGACTGGATTCGCTGAGATGGTGCCTCCCATTCCTTGTTCCTGCCAGAATTCTTTAAGCCTTTCAGCAGAATATTCCAGGAGGCTTGATGATGTTTACTTAAACTTGCTGAAAGCTTTTGTTAAAAAGTCCCTTGCAAACAGTGCCTGCAGCTGCCACAAATGAGTGGTTTAGGCCACTTTAACAGTCACTATCAAAGCTATTAGCAAAAGCAGGGTTTAATATAAATTTGTGAAAGTGTGACTTTCAGAGTTTGATGGCAATGTTCCTTCTATTACTACACTGATGAAGCATACAAAGAAAATAGAATCAATTTTGTGTGATTTACAAAGGAGTCAGGGATGCAAAAGGGTAAGGTTGCAAGGGGTAAGGGAGATTTCTCTGTTGAGTCATGAGTTTTGGAGTGGATCCTTTGGCTTTCTAAACTTCTCATGGAACCTAGGTGCAGCTCAATCCAAACAGCCTCAGACTTGGTCAATAGGCTACCTAAAGGATTTAATAGGGAAATCCTGCTGTTGGGTCACAAGATTCAGAATAGACCCCCTTGGTTTCTAAAGTCCTGATGGAGCCTAGGTGTGGCTGAGCCCAGTCTTAGCCTCAGACCTGGGCAAGAGTTTATGTCTGGAGGATTTAGCAGCACTCAATAATTGACTAATTTAATATTTATAAAGTGATTCAATAAGATTAACTATAATCACAAGAGTAACTCAGTTTTCTGTAGGGTGTTTAAATCAATTGACACATGCACGCACACAGACACAAACACGTTATGTGTGTATATATATTCACAAAGGTACCTGTTAAAAATTTCTCCCTTATGTTTCATCTAAACCTACCCTCTTTCAGGTAATACCATTACCCCTTGTCCTGTGACTACAGACCCTGGTAAAAATTCTCCATCTTTCTTACAAGCCCCCTTTATATATTGAAAGGCCACTGTAAGGTCTTTTTGCAGCCTTTTCTTCCTCAGGCTGAACAACTTCATTTATTGCAGCAGAGCCATTCGGCCTTGTGTTGCTTGATATCCACCCTTCCTGCCCCAGTGTATATAGTTGTGGCAGTTGCTAAGCATGTGAGGGATGAGGAAATGCTAAAATAGCAATGCTTTTCAAACAATAGAAATTAAATAAAAAATAGTAGTGCTTATAGCATAGTATGGGACTACTTGCTATTTTTAGCCTGATCGTGCTTTTGTACTGCTGCTCACTGTACATGCATTTGTACATCACCCAGTTCCACAGCTGAATTAAAAAGAATGAAAAACAACAGAATATGTAAAGGGATTCAGAGTTACAGATTGCAGAGCTAACAAACCCTCAGATCTGCAGTGCGGTAATTTGTACTGTTATGGTGCACTGGGTTTCAAAGCAATTCATACTCACTAGCAGGACAAGTTAAATGTTTGTTTCAGCCCTATTGTGAAGAAAATGGGTAATTTCAGCACTTAGTGTGTGTATTACCTGCCTTTGTTAGATTATCATGTTTTACACTTGGCTCTTACTAATCCTTTTCAGGCTTTATCAAAGTAGAAATCACAGCCATAATTTTCATTCCTTCCCTTATAGACTGGGTGTTATGAAAAGACAATGAAGAAATTCTGGGAGGTAAAACCTATCTGATACATCCTTGTTTTGCTACCTGACCCTTTATTGTTCAGGATTTTGGCTAAATATGTGAATAAATGCCACTTCAGTTACTAATTTCTGTAATACCAGGGAAGGCATGACTATTAGTTACTCCAAAGTAACAACATTGTTACGACTTCTATATTTCCACCTGGTTACAAATCTATTCCTTTTCACTGCTGAAAGGGATGTATTTTAATATAATATACTTTAAAAAACAAAATAGCTATCACCATTCCCCACCCTCCATCAGAATCCCATTCTGCCAGTTAAAATCACAGAATCGTAGACTCAACCAGCTTGGGAAAGACCTCTGAGATCAAGTCCAACGCTTGATCCAACACCACTGGAGTTACTAGACCATGGCACTCAGTGCCACATTCAGTCCCATCTTAGAAAATCTCCAGGGATGGTGAATCCACCACCTCCCTGGGCAGCCCATTCCAATGTCTAATTACCCTCTCTGTAAAAAATTCCTTCCTAATATCCAACCTAAACCTCCCTTGGCAGAGCTTAAGCCCGTGCCCTCTTGTCCTACTGCTGATTGCCTGGGAGAAGAGACCGACCCTCACCTGGCTACAACCTCCTTTCAGGGAGTTGTAGAGAGTGATGAGGTCTCCCATGAAAGTGCTATCCCAGGAGACTGTCTCTGGTGACAGTGGCAGTGACAACCATCTTGGTGCTTACATGGCAAAAGGCCTTCCAACAACTTAGAAAAGTGTTAGAATAGCAGCTTCCCATTTTCAGGAGGTATTTTGCCAAGTCAACGTTGTGGCTGTTTTGAAACTGATTTCTTTCAAAAGCATAACAGAATAAAGCAATTTCCACGAATGCCAAGAAAACAGGTGAGTCTGTGCATGCCATAAAACTAAAACCTGAAATTTTAGCTAAAATTAATTAAGCAATCACCTGTTCCATTTTCCCCTTGCTCTCAAGAAAAAGTTAAAAAATAAAAAAAAAGTAGCAAACTAGCATGACCTTTAAAGCTAGAGAGGTTTAGTGGTTGTATTCCAAGATGAAAGGTTGGGGGTAACCGAGCAGAAATTAGCTGTGTAATGGACAGCATTAAGGCTAGAATGGAAATACAGCAGAAATACTTAAAAGAAATGACAATGTCCTTTCTCAGTAGAGCATCTGGCACTGCGTTTTACTGCGTGACATGCCCCTGTAATTCTAGGTTTAGTGATGAATAGTGGAAATTCCTCTCAGTTAGGAACTTTGTCCAAATATCATGTGCAGCACTATACAGAGTTTGGCCCTGTTGGAAAGAGGGAACAAGTGGAAGCTATCTGAGGGTGCATCAGAGGATGGCACATGATGGAGGACATTCAGGAGCCATGCTAAGCAGGTGTTCTGTACCCAGACCTGTTCTCATATCCCCCCTTGCCATAAAAATGACTGTACAAAGTATGGACAATGGCTCCCTCCCCTTTATGGGGTCAGATGGGTAACTCAGAGCATGGAGAGAGGGAAAGAAGAATATGTGAAGCTGTTGTTTATCCTGCTTAGTCAAGTCTAACATCAGCATGTCCTCTGGGTCTTAAAGAGTGCCTTGGTAACTCAGAGCTGATTCTGAGTCAGTGGGAAGTGACCTCCTGGCACTCTGCATTGGCTTTTCCCAGAGTAACTGGAGAGTTCCTGAGGATCTTCCAAAGGCACTGTACTCCTGATACAAATCAAACCAGAGCTATCAGAAGCATCCCAGTCAGTGCATTTTTTTTTATTTATGTTCCTCTAAATGTCCTTTTTTTTTTTTTTTTTTCAGAAATGAGAAGAAATATATAAGCAGATACTGGAAAGAAGTGAAAGTTGGAGACTTTGTGCAGCTTCGCTGTAATGAAATTATACCTGCTGACATATTGCTGCTCTCCTCGAGTGATCCCGATGGGCTGTGCCATATAGAAACAGCTAACCTGGATGGTGAAACTAACTTAAAACAAAGACAGGTGGTGAGGAGGTTCTTAGAGCTGGTAAGTCACCAGTTCAAACTCTCATTTAAGATAAGATTTTCTTTCAAGTAAGTAGCTGTTTACCGATACACTCTACACCAGCTAAATCTGATTGTTCTACTAGTGCTAATGAATTACTGTTGTGGTTGTCATTAAAATGCTAGCACTTGCCAACAACTGACTTCATAGTATCAGAAGTTTTACCATAATTTTTCCCTGAATCTGAATAGGAATTATTTGGGGCAATTGTGTGTGGTTGGAAAATGTTGGGGGTTTTTAATGGCTTCTATTGTAGCTTGATTCTTGAAAACACATTTTAACTGCCCAAGGAGAAGATACTTGAATATAAATAAATGCTTTTCCTGCCTGTAAACCAGATCAGTTTCAATTAGGACTTTGCCTGAAACTGTGTTGCAGAATATCCCTCCAGCACTTGGAGCATTAAAGCTTGCAAGATTTAAAGGGACAGCAAGCATGCATTCTGGAGTTGCCTGTGCTCAAAAACTGTTTTACTGCTCTCTCACTGTGCTTATCTCTGCCCAACAGCACTATTTTGAAACAAAACATAATCCAGGTCAGTTACTGTCAGCAGAATTAGAGGAAGTTACCTGAAGTTTTACTTGCTTTAATGGTCTTACTGAAATACTATTTATTTGTATGCCCTCCTCTCCCACCATTCTCACCAGCTAACTCCAGTTTCCTGTATTTGTCAGGGAAAAAAATTATTTTTTTAGAATGCCGCTACTTCTTTTTTTCCTAATAGCTCTTCTCATTTGAGAGATTTTGCAAACACTGGGGGCTGCTGTCCTTAATACTGTCATCAAAGGTAACTGCAGAAGCCTGGAGTTGTACTGAGGTAGATCAGCATTAATGAAGTTAAAATCCAGCGAACAGAGTAAAAGTCAGTGTGCCTTCCAAATAATTCTTTATGGTAGGTAGATCCTTTCTCTGAATAGCTTGTAAAAACATGAGATAAAGACTTGTTTAATCTTCAGTGATTTCCACGTAGAATTTAGACGTGACATGGCAGCTACAGCCATGGCAAGAAGCTTAATCAGCTGCACACCAAATGTTTCAAAAACTCTGGTTGTTTCAAAGAAGTTAATTGAATTGTTTCTCAAACATCCCATCCTGTTCCTGCTGAGAGGAAATTTCTCCCAGTGGACAGAACTTCAGGGAGGTGCTCAGATGATGTATCACGGTTTTGTGCCAACATAGAGTTCCTTTGTGACTTCAGGTACATTATGTAGGACAAAATCTGTAGATTTTATTTAGGTTACTGAACACAGGCATGTTTTGCATTTGTAGGTACAGTTATAAGGTAAGGGCATGTCCCAGTTATGTCTCTAAGAATGACCCAGGAAGGCACCAGGTCCTCCACTCATCCACGGAAGATGGTTGATTTCTGTAATCCAAGACTACTGGACAGTAGGTGTTGGTAAACATGGTGAAAGGAGTGGATGTGTCCAAGTACAAATCATCAGAAGACTAGCTTTCGAGACCCTTGCTGCCCAAAGGAGTCCCTTACACAGTCTTGGGATCCCCAGCCTCCTGGCAGTGATGTAGTGACTCAGCTCTATTCCTGGAAGCTGGCAGGCTGAGAGGACACCTGCCAACCTACAGACTCCCCTGCTCCTGTGAGCTGTGGTGCCTAGATGTGTGCTTGAGTTGTGGAGGCACTTCTTTGTCTTCAGCCAGTGATTACACACATACATTGATACAGTAGGAAAAACCAGAAGGGAATACCTCTGCAATCTCATCTTTGGCCAACTTGATGAAGTTTAAACTGCTGATCCAAACCAGGCAGCTAAAGACTTCAGCTCTGGGTTTTGTACAGTTTGACAAGACCTGTAACCTTTAGACTGTTTTGTGGAAGTGAGTGGCAGTGCCATTTCCTCCTCAAACAGGTTGAAGGTTCTCAAAGATTGAATTGGGCCCTGTTGAGGGAGAAGGCTAAGGAGACAGTTCTTGCCTAGGGAAGCACAACTAGCTTTATGTGCCAAGCACATCAGGGTATACGTGGCATGGCTTGCTCAACATACCCTGCTTTACTGAGGAAATCTGTTATCGTAGAGATAAGTCAGCTTTGTAGACACCTGGTGCACTTTGGATTTCCACTTCATCCTCCTTCCATATCTTAGTTCTGTCTATTACAAGATGATTATGAAACTTTTCTATCTCAGAAGTGTGCTCCAAAAAATGGGGATAAATAATTTTTAAAGTAAATTTTTAGATCACAAGATGCCATGCTACAATAGCAATGAGTTCCATAATAAATTGTCAGGAGTTAAACTTGGGGCAGTGACAGAAAGCTCATTCATTCCAATGAAAACAGGACTGGTCCTCAAGGAGTCAAGGATTGAAAGAGAGCTTGTAAAAAAACCACATGTGACTACCTCCACTCTCTTAAAATAGCCGGGAAAGCAGGAAATATCCAAGCCTGGGTTCCTGCATCAACTAAGTTGTAGCAAAGTGCACACTTGCAAGTAGTAAGTCTTCAACAGCTGCAGCATCACAGAGCCTCTCTGTAACAGCACCCCATAAGTTATCCAGCGGAATACTTGCCATCCTCATTAAAGTCCTGGCCAAAACCTGTCTAAGCACACTGTTAATTCATGCAGCAACATTAGCTTTCACACTCCATACTAGTAGGAATAGGCTTATACTCGTTCTTGAAGATATTGCCCTGCTGAGAGAGCAGTGGAATTGAGGGAGCTGCTTGGGAAATGTTGGAAGAATAGTAGGACCATGGCCAAGTAGCATGGAATAACAAGGTGATGCCTATCTGTTGGATTGAACTGCAGTTCCTGTCTGGATATGTCTTAGGCTGTGACAACTGGAGAGAACTTATTGTTAGATCTCATAAAATACTTTGGATGACCAAAATTTTCTTGCACCTAGTGCTAACCATCCTTTTGCCAAACCTCAGAGAAGCTCACTCCCTAAGCTCTTACAGGACTTGCATCCCAACCTGTTCATGTGTTGTCCAAGAATGCTTTTGCATTTTTTATCAATACTGTGCTCAGCAGAACTACTCTCCGTTATGTTTATAGCTGTTTTGTTCTGTGTCATTCTGCAGCCCTGTTGTTCAAGCAGGAAAACAAACAAATAGATTATGTAGTCCTGACCCTCTCTTTCCCACACTGCTAAACACTTTCCCTACCTCCCTCACAGAATGACGTGCCTTGTCATGTGGCTTATCACAGGACAAGAAATAGATTTTTTTGGAAGCTTCTTCTTAAAACATCAGCTGTCAATTGCTGTATTTGAATAATGTCTCTGTAGCAGTATCTTACGTATTTTAAAGAAACTTTTACAAAGCTTGGCCTGTCTGTGCTTTGTATATGAGCTAACTGATAACTTCTGAACACATGCCAGTGAAGAAGGTCAATAAAGGATAGCTATTTCTATACCAGTAACTCTTCTGGGCATGGGAATGGAGTGGGGGTGGGAGTAGGAACAGTTGTTTTAAGCTACTTGTATGCTTTTTCTGATTCTGTTCCTGCCCTGTGCACAGCCAGACAATTTACAGTCCCGCAGGTCTGCACCGAGCTCTCATAGAGAGCCTGGTAGCCAGTTTAGGGGCACTGAAATGGGATGTGCTCTGCACAGTTTTCTTGAAACCACAGCCTGTTCTCCAAATGCCCTCTCCTAGGGCCAGCAAGCCCAGTGCTGCTAGGTTGGGTACAGCGGCCCTCTGGAAGGGCCACTGTTCTGCCAGCATCCTCTGAAGAATCTTTGTGTGCCTCTTTTCAGAATTAACAGCTTGTAAGGTCCACAGTCTCAGAGAGTAAAAGATTTTACGGTTTCTCCCTTCCAAATATTTGTTCACAAAAGTACGATTTTGACATCTTTTTAGCCTGACTCTTGAACAAGCAATAAGCAATTATAGAAGCTTTTCTGTATCCTTGTCTCCAATGCTTTGCAGGCATTATTTTACTCTAAACATATGCTCAGAAGATCCAAGATCAGCATTTGTGGGCTTGTGAATTCCAAGAAGCTGTTTTCCTTTATAGTGCAAGTGACCAGAAATATTGTTTATTTTAGTACTGCTTTGAATTGTCTGAGTAATTTATAGTAGACTGGGAACACACTGCTTGTTAGCTTTGCATGTTTGTTAACGAATGGGATATATCTGACATAAATCTGTATTTTCTGTACATGATTCTACACTGTATCAATACACAATCAGAGAGAAGAGTCACTGATGTATTCCTCTATGGCTTCCATGCCTGGAGACACCAGTTTGAATCTATACCTTGATGTTGTACACTCAAAATAGTCAATCAAGAAAAAAGAAAATCAGTGAGTAGTTTAAAAAAAAAAAAAAGTAAACAGGAGAGTTTTCAAAGGCCTTGACATTTTTTTCCTCCACGGCTTTAAATACCATGTTCTTGTTATCCTGCTACTACAGCAACAGGATGTGTTAGAAATGTTTATAATAGTCAGAAACGTATTTCTGCATGCTGTGTCTTTAAAAGCAGAAGGGTAGTGCACTGTCTTCACCCTGAAATACAAATCAGGTCCATGTGTGCAGCATGACACATTGGCAAGTGCAGCTAAGAGAAAGCACTGTGCTAAATCTCACCATGAGTGATCCAACAGTGCTAGCAGGGACCAGTAAACATCTCTTGGAAAAAGAAAAACAAAACAACTGTTCCTTGGTATTCTACTAGTTTCCTTCTAATTTCAAACCCACCCTCACTGCTGCCGAGTCACAGCAACCACTTCTGGTGTGCTGGGTCTAATAGGAGACACAGTAGGCAGGAGGAATCAATGTGTTTTCTGTGCTAGTCGACAAGCTGCTGTGCCACCACACCCTCCACATTGCTTATGGAATGTTTTCCAGCCATCTGAGACGTCATGTCAGCCGCTCTTCAGAGAGTGGATAAGCAGATACTTTTTGGGCTGCAAGAGCTCAAAACTCCCTTTCAGATTTCATAAACTTGATTTAGGATATTTTGATAGTATGAATCTAGACTCATGAAAAACATTTACATTTCCTTGCTCCACTGTTTTTACTCACTATGCCTTTTAACAAAATCCACAAAAAACTCACTGTGGATTCTGGAGCAGCTTATGGTTTATTAACCAGTGCCCGTGTCCTGGATGTTTATGTGGAAAGCTTCAGTTCAGCTGAAAGCTAAGCTAAATGTAGCAGCTGCCATCCCCTCTGAGAAGGTGCATGTAACTCTCAGAGCTGGTAGAGGTAGAGGATCCATTTTTTTCCTCTGATTTTTTCCTAAGAGTGTAACTTAGCTCAAAACAAGCCTATAGTGGCATGATTAAGCAGGTTTAGATAAGCCTTGCAAATGACTTCGTGACTGCTTATTTACTTTGTCTGAAAAGCACGTCTGAATTTTTTGTCTGCCTTTTTGGGAGGTTCATTTGCATGCAGACTAGCACCAAAATAACTCATGAGTCTCATTTCCTCTCAAGTCAGTTTGTGAACCCTTCTGGAATATGTATAAATGCAGAGCCTATGCTTACTGCAGGCACATTTGCTCATCTGTCCCAGCCGGGAAGTTGGGCTAAATTGACAATGCAGCTTTTATTCCAGCCCTACCTGTTCCTGCGCTGTGCTGGAAATACACTGGGTACAGCTGAACTTAGAGAAAACAGTCCCACAGCTCCCTGTTCTAAGCATTAAGCCATTTATACCATTTCTTTCTTTCCCTGTGAGTCCTGGGCAGAAGCTGGCCCAGAAGAGAAGCAAAGATTGCTTTCTAGAAGGGCTGCCTTGTAAGGCTGACTGTTGGTGGCTCCAGGCTGCTCTGTGTCTGAGGTACTTTGGCAAGGGCAACTCATGCTAATTGCATGTAAACAACTCACAGGGCAGCCTTGGTATCTCAGTGCAGAGGTTGCTTTTGCATTCAGTTTTTACTCACTCAAAGAAAAATTAAAAATAAAAGGAGAAAATAAAGTGATTTTCAAATTTTGGTTTAGTCTAAACTGATCTAAGATTTCTTTTGCATCAGTCAGCATTGACTAAATTAGCCCAGTATGAGAGAACAGCAAAAGTTAAACCAGCTCAACTTCCAGGCAGACTAGTTTTCGACTTACCTGTTGATATGAGCTTGTTATCTCAAAGAGTCTGATTGGATCTTTTAAAGCAAGACAAGAGCAGGTATAGCTATACTCTCCCTGTTGTTTCTTGTCCTAGGAGTGCCCTCAGGCTATCACCTACCTGCAATTTACTGGGAATAGTACACTATTATAATCAAGTAGATGTGAACTAATGTGTTGTTTGACTCAATTTTGTTTTGACTGTAAGTACTTTAACAGGGTAGAATCAAGCCACAAGAACAGCCACTGTCTTTTTTTTGGGGGGGGTTATTCTTTGTGACTTTCTTTTTTGCAGTATTTTGACAAGGTTCATAAGGTGATGAAAAGTGGCTTGAAAATTCCAGATATGCACATGTTAAAATAGCAGATTAGTGCTCCATCCCACACATGTTACCAAAATTAGATTTCCCTAAGGAAAAAGAAAGTTTTTTAAAAAAACAAGCCAACAAGCAAAAATAAACAATTGTTTTCCCTATGCACTGCCAGGATATAAAATTAAAAGTTTTTTTTTTAGTTTTACACTTTAGCTGAAGATAAGTCTTGTAAAAAGATGTGTTTGTCAGTGCAAAATGCAAGCAGATCACACCCTGTGAAGGACTTTTGTTTGAGGTCATGCCTTGAACATTTGTTTCTTTGATGAGAGGTGCATTGCTATAAAAATCTCTACACCTATATTTTTGTATCTTTTATTGGGTAGTAGTGTGTTCAGAGATGACTTGTGTGAAAAACCATTTCCATGTCTAGTTAAAGAGGAAGCAATACTGCCTGTTTAACAGAGAAACAAATGTAGAACAGATGTGTGCAGAACAACCTGATGCAGAGTAGGATCAGTGCTGTGGCAAATTTTTTGTGAACTAAAAGTCCTAAAGGAAGGCTGAGAACAGTTTTTCACTCCACAGTTTGCCACGCCATTTAGTTTGCCACGCCAGCAGTCTCACACTGGAAGAGATGGGGAAATAGAAACTCAAGAATGATGGTTCACTTCCTCTTTGGTCAGCCTTGAGCAAGGTTAGCATCTCTTTCTAGTTTCCATTGTGCAGGTGTCCAGGCCACAAGTTTGAGTTTCAAGAGAGCATCATTAGAGGGACAAAGAATTTGAATAACTGTAAGTGAGAATTTTGGATAGACTAATCTAGGCTTTGGGGGAAGAGGGGGAGGGTAGAGAGAGAGTCCAGTTCTGAAGAGTGCTGAGTACTTGACTTTTACCGTTGCCATTGGTTGTTTGGTTTTGTGTTTAAATACAGGTTAAAGGGGTGAAATTGATGAATCTAAGTTTGAGTGTCATGGTTGTGGAGGATCTCTCATCCCTAGAGTAATACTTCCAGCACTGGTAGAAGAGTGGTAAATCCATGGAAGGAAATGTGTTATACAGTGCTTATGCTGCATCTGACCTCTAGAGAGGCAGGACATTTAATTCTCTGTATCAATATCTCAGCATTTCTTCATTCTGCTGTTTCTCTGAAAAAGTATTAGAAAACAAGAGAGCGTTTCAGGTCCATAGAGAATATAAAATGCTATATGGCTTTCCTGTAATAGAAAAGTAAACATTTACATTTAAAGCCAGTTAAGAAGAGATTTTTCAATTTTCTTTTTTGTCTTGACTTTTCTGATCCAGCCTAACTCAGTTTTACTGAGCAAAAGCTTATTAGAAGAATAGTTAGATTAGAACTTAGAACTGTTTATTCCTTAGCCATAGATTGGCCTGAGAACAGGAAATTTTTGGAATATGTTCTTGGAAATGAGATTTTCTAATAGAAAACTGTGAACTTCTGATTTTAGGTCCAGGATATTGAGCTGGAAATACATCATATTATACTTCCCTCTGATACCACAATCCCAGGTGGCAATATCAGTGGTTAGAAAAGGATGGAAAGACCTTCTTTTCCAGAGCAGAAGGGTTCACAGTATTAAGCCACGTGTAACCCCAGCTATAATGGTATGGTCTCACTTTCCTTTGAAAGTACTGAGGTGGAGAAAAGGTCTGCTTTTCTGCCAGAAAAGGCAGAGCAACAATATGAGGAACTCCTGTATTTATTTCAGCATCAACAATATGAACCCTCATCCCACTTCTCTTTTCTCCACCTGCTGCTTCCCTCCAAGTCTTTTACAGAGTTTAGTACTGATAAGGCCATAGGGGTCAGTACAAATTTGCATTAAAATGTTACTTATATGGGAAGTGGCTGGCCGTATGTCTCAGAAGTGCTATTTCAATAAAACATGAAAATTTCCATTCATTGGTTATACTTGGGTTCATACTTTCAAGGTCTGCTACAACTCTGTGATGGTCAGATACTTTACATTATGTGTATGTGCTCATGAAAGAGCTACCTGTGGTTGTCCTATAGGTGCGTGACTGGACACTGGAATGTTCTCCCCACAGAACTGTAGTGGTTACAATTCTTTTTTCATAGAAGTGTTCCAGCCCTCATATCATTTTTGTGGCCCTCCTTTGGATCCAGTCTTACCGGTTACATATTTGTTCCAGAGCTAGATGAATAACTCCAGGTGGGGTCTCACAAGAGTGGAGTAGAGGGTCAGAATCACCTCCCTCAACCTGCTGGCCACGCTTTTTTTGATGCAACCCAGGATACAGGTGGTTTTCTGGGTTGCCAGCACACATTGCCAGCTCATGTTCAGTTTTTCATCCATTGGTATCCCCAGTTCTAATCCCCAGGGCTGCCGTCAATCCATTCATCCCCCGGCCTGTACTGATACTGGAAGTTGCCTTGACCCACGTGCAGGACCTTGCACATAGCCTTGTTGAACTTCATGAAGTTTGCACAGTCCCACCTTTCAAGCCTGTCAAGGTCCCTCTGAGTGGCATCTCTTCCCTCTAGTGTGCCAAACACACCACACAGCTTGGTGTCATCTGCAAGCTTGCTGAGAATGCATTCATTGGTCCTAAGTACAAATCCTTGACAGACACCACTCACTGGTTTCCCCTTGGACATCAAAGCATAGCTCTTTGGACAGGGCCATCCAGTGAATCCCTTATTCATCTATCAGACCATCCCTTAAACCTGTGTCTCTTGGATTTAGTGGCAAGAATATTGTGGAGGAATGTATCAAAGTCCTTGCAGAAGTCCAAGTGGATGACATATACCCAGAGGATAACTTGTAAGGAAAGCCTGCCCAAGAATAATAGACTCTGCTGTTGTGCTGTGCTGTGATTCAACAGGTCATATTCATGTGTGTCTTATTTCCACAATTACATGAACAAAGCATATAGACTACTGAAGACAATACTATGCAGCAACTTTGTAACCACTGTGCATGCCTGAAGTATGAGGCTGACTAGAGTGCTGAACAGGGAAGTGAACCTTGTCTCTACCACAGTGATTCGTTTTCATTCCCCGCAGCTCATTTCCCAGTTTTGGAACTGGCAAGGCCATTGTGAATTTCTCTTAATAAAATTCATGCAGTCGGCTTGTATCTGAAAAAAGTCACTCTTGAATTCCTTGAAAAGGTGTTGATCGAAAAGGAACTTATTCAGTAGAATAGATAGAAGATGAAAATAGGTCAGAGGGGAAGCTCTTAGCCAAAGTGTTCTGCAGCCACCACAACTTCCCCCATGTACTTGCTGTACATGTCGACCACAGCCCTGTTGCCTTCAGACTGACTTAATCTTCACACTGCAGCTAATCTTTCCTCCACCCTCCCCATAGGGCTAAGAGGGAAGAACAGAAATAGCTGGGATTAAGCAGAGAAGGTACACTCTTCTTGCCATGTCTGCAGCAGGGCAGGCATGTGATGGTGAATGTTGAAACAAAATACAAATCCAAGTGAAGACAGCATGCCAGTGTCCAGCCTGGGGAGTTTTGACTTGGTTATAACGCCTTCTCACACTGGAAATGCCTGTGGAAAGGGTGAAAAAAATGTGATAGTGCTGATATAAATGCTGCCTTGTAGTATGTGGAATAAAAGGTTTCTTTTCATTAGAACTGCTTCTTTCCCTCTCTGCTTCCCTGCCATTGCCAGGGCCTGGAGTCTCTCAGTTCCTTAGGCAATTGCTGTATGTTACAGGTTTCCCTCACATCCTAGAGACATTTCTTAAACATAATAACTTGCAAGGTAAAGGTGCTTTTATCTAGATTCCCTGTCTTCAGGTTGAGGTGGGCTCATCAGGCTTTGGTCAGTTTAACTATATCCTGGCACTAGAGCTGCTACTGTCAGATTTTACCATTCATAAGGAAACCCCTGCATTGCCAAACACTTTTTCTCTTTTCAGGACTTTGATGTTTTGGGTTTGATTTGTAAAATGATGTAAAAGCAGTGCTTAACATTTCCTCTTCTGGTTGAAGAGTCTTAGTCCTTCCCACCACCATTTCTTCTGGCAGAACTTCATCCCACAAGAAGTCAGACTGGCCAGCAGCCTGGACCAGTGCAGGAGTAGGGCAAGGTATATTCAGAAGGTGACCTGAGCTGTGGTGCTTCTCCTTTAAAATGAGTGTGGAATGCTTCTGCCACAAACCGAGTGAGGCTTTCATCCAGCAGTTACAAATGCAGCAGAAAGACTGCTGGAAATCTCTCCAGAAAGGGGGAAACACTGGAGAGTGGGAACAATTACATCTATCTGTAAGTGTGAAGCAAAAAGCCTCTGCAGGAGCAGTGCAGGTTGTGCACAGAGTTTTGTGAGCCCTCAAGAGGCTTTCTTTGTGGTTTAGTTGAAGCACTGAGCTAATGCTGAGGTTGGCTCTTACAGAGTGTGGGCCCATTCATTTATTGCAGTGACTGGCTTTCGAAACAGGGAGATACCACTTTCTTAATTGTCCAGATCTGAATCTGTATTTCAGCCTTGACGTAATATACACTGTTCCCTTACCCCTCTCCAGCACTACTATGGTCCATGAATGGATTCATTCAGAGCCCTGTAATTTTTGGTGTGTTGCTGAGGATGGCCATCCTTACTTACTTACATGTGTGTATTTTCAGCATTGTTGACATTTTTTTTGGTACTTTTATCCCATGATTGAGTAACAGCAGTTTCTTCAGACGGCTGTCACAGAATTATTGAGGTCTTTCTAGGCCTTGCAAGTAACACTTAAAACATTTTCTCTCCTGCAGGCTGGATATTGCATTATTTCCTCAAATTATGTTCTACAAAGGGGAAAACTTGGGTCAGCCAGAGGAAGATCAGCCCCCTAATATGTATTTGACTTGCTCAGGTGTTCCAGTGCTTACTGAGCATGAGTTTGAATATTCCAATGAATACTGAACATGAGTTACTTTCAAAAAAACAATACTAAAAAATAAAAAAGTCCAATTATAGTAGTAGCTGTCAGTGTGGAAAACAAAACTATTAAATTCTGTTGTACATCTGGATCTTCTTAGTTCCTAAACAGCATAGATCAAACTGTTTCTTCCTTTTCTTGTGTATTAGTGGCACTCATAAGTTGTGCCAGAGAGACTAATGCAGTTTAGACATTTAAAACATTTCACTCTTTTAGTATATAAACAGTCTGTATGCTTTGGATACATAACATCAGTATGTAATCCCAGTTGCACGTTAATAAAAGGTCAGATTAATTTTATATGGCAAATGCAGGGTACTGCTATATAAAGCACTAATAGGATGGACTAGTGCATTAGGAGGATGAGTTCTTAGTGCACTTAAAAGCTTTTAAACTCGAAAAGCTATTTTTCTGGCTGAGGCAGATTTCTGTCTGTTAAATGTTTTCGTTGAGTTGTCCCCATGACTCCATTTCTCCCTTTTTGTTTCCTCCAGACATACATGCCAAAACAAATCCCAGAGCCCTCATCAGCAATTGTACTGCAGGGAGAAGTCTGGATAAGATACCCGGCACAGCCAGTAAACACAATGTGATAAGTGGGTAACTGTCACTGTCACCCAAGGGCGTCCTGGGTACTTACTCACTGCTGTCCCATTGGAAGGAAGGACTGAACATCAAAGTCCAGTTCCTGCAGCAGTAAAGTAGGGCAGATGCATTAAGGAAAACATTTTAATAACTATGCGTTATTAATATCACTAGCAGGCTATTAAATCACCCATACAACAGGCATTTAATGAAGGGAAATATGTTGTTTGAACATTGTGTAATTGTCAAACTGACTCATCTGGCAGAGCAGCATGCTTTGCTCCTTGAGCTATGACAATTTCGTGAGGTTGCCAGCAGAATCAAAAAGGTTGGCATTTCACTGTAGAGATTCAGAGTAGTTTTACAGCTGAAGCTACAAAGTCATGTTGGAGAGAGCTACATTCAGTCTCCTTTTTTTGTGACAAATCTCTGTAGTCTCTTCATCTGTCTACCTGTTGACTGCCCACTCTGTAGAAGCATTGTAACATTTTCTTCTCCTCAACACTTTGCCTTTTTAGGATATATGACACAGCCCAATTATTGCAGACCCAAGATACTGTTTTAAACGGAACTCTTTATCAGATTTAATATCTGGAGCATTCTTAAAAGCCTAGCCACAAAGCCCTTTGCATCTGCAATTTAACTTTAATTTGAAATTCAGTTTTGAAGGAATCAATATTTAGCAGGTTTTTGCTTTTGACTAAGTCTGCTTACGTAAGGAAAATAAGCTTTTCCATTGTTCCATTTAGACTAAAAATGAATTTCTCTAAGTTTTATGAAAGTAGAAGAAGTAGGATTTATGGATAGGATGTTAAACATTTTCCTTGCCAGAGGCATCCTAAGGAAATTAAATACATTCTGCAGAATCCCTGAGTACATAAAATACGCAAAGTTTGAATCTCTCTGAGGTTTGTGTCAACCAGAAACTAAGTTGTTCAGATTAGTGGGGTACAAGGCACAAGTTTGGGATACCTGCTGAGGTATCATATAATAAATATGACATATGCTTTCAGAAAATAATAATAAAAAAAACCCCTTCACCTTCTTTTTGTGAATGGCCTGGCCTTGTTGGTGTGCACAGGGAGATAATGAGAGCACCACATAAGTCAAGATTTTAGGGAAATTAGGCACTGGAAAGCCTCATTTCAGATTGCAGTCTGTCTAGGCATGGAGCTTTTCATCCCTCTTGGGACTGAAACAGCTTAATGCCCAGCAGTTCTCTAAGTGGGAAGTAAGACAGGGAAAATCAGGCACACCAGATGAGTACTGCACAGAGGTCTGGGGAAGTTCAATGCTTGACCATATTTTTGTGTCTTAACAATGATGCAGAAATTCAGCGTAAGAGAAAAATTAAAATTATTGGGGGATTATTTTTTTCATGGACTTTTACGAAGAAAACAGCACAAATAGTGATTTGTGCACTGTAAAAGAAACACTTTTGGCTTTGACTTCTATGTTATGAGAGAAAACATCATCACAGTTTATGTTTCAATTGCTGCCGAAGTGTATGTATCAACATAAAGAGGAACATAACCTTGATCATTGTGAAATCTTGCATTAACTTTGTGCTTCTTTCTAACCACTAAAAGCAGTCACATACAGGCTGTATTTAACATATTTATTCTTTCATATACCAAAAAGCATTTTCACATCAAAACAGTGTCATCAGCTGTAATATACAATGTAGATCTACCCTTTCATTTCACAGGGAAGAGAGGGAGTGATTTAATTTATTAATAAACCAAAGAACTTTTGCCATAAATCAGAATTCATCAGCTTTGTTTCCTTATGTAAACTACTATTCTAATTGGATTTTCTCTCCTCCCAGATATTATCTGGTTAAAGACCTTAATCACATATTTCAAGTTAATTGTAACAGAACACAAATATACAGACAGATTTAATGATAAAGTACTTTCAGTCCCAAAACTGAGTAATAAATTAAAAGAATTCAACAAAGGAGGGGGAAAGACAATATATTCCATGGTAGTGATGGGTAAGTTGGGTAGGTTTAGTCCTCTTCTGATATTTACAAGACCTTTCTTTTTTTGTGAAGATGTTAGAAGCCTCTAGATTTTAAGTATCCTTTTTCTTTTTTTTTTTTTCTTTTTTTTTTTTTTTTTTTTTTGTGTCAAAGAGTTGGCCTTGCTGGCAGGTTTTCTTAGCAAAAAGGGAATCCAGTCTGCAAGCTTCCAGTTGCTCTAGAATTTCATGTGTCTGTACTGCAGTGAAACCACACTCTCTCTGCTGAGTTCAGCAGCCATACAAAGCGTGCGTTTGATTACGTTAGGTTTTATTATTAGATGTCTCTAGATTCCCTCAGGACATTCATCAAAGATGTTAAAATTTCTTTCTTTTCTTTTTTAAGACCACTGAGTGAAATTTTGTGCTAAATTAAATGTAATATATATACTATGTCATAATAAAAAGAAAAGAAATTATTCCCATTCCAGTCTTTTCCCTGCAATTTACAAATGCAGTTTAAGCTGCAGTCGTGAATGTTTGTAGGGTATTTTTTTCTGTACTTTTTTTTTTTTTTTTTTTTTCTGCCAAGGAACATATTTGAGCAAGGAAGGAAAATATCATCTTCTGGAAGAGCAGAGCAGGCATTATGTAGAGAAAATAGTCTTTTCCAACACAGCAAGCTTTGGTGTGACTTGGGAGAACTTCACTTTCTCCAACAAGCTCAAGCAAAGCCTGCTAGTATAGTGTCTCTGTAACATGAACCTGTGACTGCTGGAGTGTGCAGTTAAGAGCTGTAGTAGCACATTTCAGATGTCAAAGCCTGAAAGTCTCCTGATGTTTGTTCTAGCCAGTGGTTCCTTCCTTGTGACTGCTGTTGTCTGTGCCTGTCTGAAGTGAGCAGCTAAGGAACAAGGGTCAGAAGGGGTGTGAATGTGTGGCTTTACAATATGTGCCCCATTCTACAGCCTAATTATGTCTTAGGTATCTCTACAGAACTAGGTACTTCCAAGTATTCTCAGCATCAAACTTCAGTCACCTAGAGAAGTTTAAGGCTGACCAGGAAATACAGCTAATGAGCTGAAATGCCAATAGTATTTAGTTCTGAGAAGATCATCTGGATTTCTTGCAATGGCTCGGTTATTTGACTGTCAACCTTGACATAATTTGGGGAGTCTGATTCTCAGCATAGCAATCTTTGCTCAGAGCTGTCTTTTGACTTTACTCCTTGTCTTTTCCTTCCTTGTTTACAAGCTGAATTCTGCATGTAAAAGTTTTTCTTTCCTCCAGTGGGCTGTAGCTGTCTCTAAGTGACAGCCCATCTTCACAGTTCTCTTTATGATCTCATGTTTCTTGAAAATACAGAAAAGGTTTTCAAAAGTGTCAGGCGTGGGTGGTTTGAATTGTCTCCTGTATACTGTAAGTCTGTCGTTCTTCCAGGTGTAACTGGTAGAAAAATGAAAGACGGTGCCAGTGGTTATTCTGACACATCCCCTAGTTATTTTTATCTCCAATTTAAAATCTGGTTTCTTTCACCTCTTCTGAGCAGAGTCAATATCAAAAAGCCAGAGACACCTGTGTGTTTCAGAGAAGCTGGCAATAAGATTGTGTCTGTCCTTTGGTTAGTGTTTCTCAGTCAGGTATTCTCACAAGTGTGCTCTAAAAAGTAGTGGTTGGTGTCTACAGCTGCTGGGAAAAACCATTATAAAATGTAAGATATGAAGTGCTAGCGCTGTTGAGAGCTTAGTAATGTGATAATGCACAATTGGTTCTTTGAGTAGCATGCAAAGCAGTTTTATAAAGTTAGTCCTCATTGATGGAGACAGCCTTCTCCACAGCGCCAGGATCAGATATCTCTGCTTTCGCTGCATAGTTTGTTTGATCTAGCAAAGAAAGGAGAACCTTGATTTTTATTTAACAAAATAAAGTAATTATGCTGTGATATGATGTTTTTCCTCAAACACAACAAGGTGCTAACTACAGGTAAACTTATATAGTCAGCAAAAATACCAGCTTCAGAATAATGAGCTAGACAATCAAGAATGGTTTTAAGCGATTAAGAAAAAGGTATTCTGCTATATGTGTGTAATTTACTGTAGTAAAATAATTTATCTCTTGTCATAAAACAATTAAGAAGTCTTGGTAAGACTTTCAAAAGCTTATATTAGCATTGCCATAATTGGCAGTATATTGACTTATATTGTCCTAGATTTTCAGTAGCTTCACTGAACATGAAGTATAATGATACTATTGAATATTTCGAGCTTTTCCAGGTAAATTTCATTTTTCTACTCCAGACCAAATTCATTTGATTGCTGAGCTTGGCATCTTTTATCTAATGCTTATAGGAACTCACATCTTCCAGATGCAGAGCAAAAAAGTCATCATTGTAAGGGATATTTTGGAAGGCTTCTAAGGAATTTTGTTTCTCACGTCCCTTTGGTTTTCAGTGACAGACATCAGTGTCTTTGCTTTGACTGACTTTGGAAAAAACCTGGACTTTAATATATTACAAAAGCTAGAAAACAAAGATATTTTGGATATCATTTGCAAGTCTTTGCGCTAAGTAACTAATACTTTTATTATTCCAGGACTCAGAGTTTGACCCCTTGAAGTTCACCAGTGTCATTGAATGTGAGAAGCCAAACAATGACTTAAGTAGGTTTCGAGGTTACATGTGAGTATTTCATATAATATCCTTCAGTATACCCTTTTTTTTCTCTAATATGGAATAAAATAAGTGCTGGTTTGTTTTGCGCTGACTTCTGTAAGTTGCATCATCATCACATCTAAATAGAGCTGCATATTTAAAAACCTTTTAGAGGATCCCCACTTTAAGGTGAGATGGGAGCCTCACGTTTCCATTCCTTAGGATGGATTTAGTTGTTATCTTCAATCAGTTTACACTCTAGAAATGAAGGCATAAACCACTGCAGTTACAGACACTCTTCTCCTTTCCCTCCATGCATCAAAAAAAGCCCATCTGAAAATGGGAGGAAATAGAAAACCAGTCCAAGAGAGGCAACAAACACACACAATCTGTTGGACACTGCTTTTATGAAAATGGATCTATTGCAGGTTTCTTTTAATGTATGTGTCATTGAGGAAAATCAGAAGGCGAAACTGATATTTCTCCAGCCATGACATTATTCTTTTCTTCTCATTCAGACAAAAAAAAAAAAATTGGCTCACATGATGGGTGTGCTTGTACATTTACCACATCGCCTATGCCCACTTGACTTAATTCTAAACAAACAGAATTGCGTTAACAGGGTGCTCATATCTGGCCAATCAGTCCTTCTCCAAAAGAAATGTTTTAGGATGTGCCAAGCACTTTGCTTCTAACATAGCCAGGACCGTAGTGTATAGGCATGCTGATTGTGGTGACTTAGGAGATGCATTCTGTCAAACTTTTTTTTCTACACTGTTACCACCACATGGACAGAGCCCAAGTTTGCCTAAATTTTTGTAAAGAGAGTTCAGCAGACAATAATTGTGTTTCAAATGCAATGGTTTTCCACCTGTATTGATTAGGAGTGATAAACAGTATTAAATTCTGTAAATGTCACAGGGTAAATTGCTGGAGTTTGGGGAGTTTTTTATAGTGATGCCATTTACCACCTCAGTTACTACTCTCAGATGTCAAAGACTGTGTAGGATGTACTGTCAACTGGTGTAAATCAGGACAGTTTCTTTGAAACTACATCAAGTTGTAGTGTGGGAAAATGTGTTCCTTTATTTAGCAGCACACAGCCCTCCAGTTCATGTAAAGATAAAAGTTTAGTATTAGACATTACTGCATGAGGGTGTGTAACTCTCTCCATTAATAGAGAGCCTGCTGTACTGCAGAAATGCCATTTCCAGATATGGAAATGAAAAGTTTGGCAGCTTTTCTAGCACACTCTGTGTGTGAATCTTAGTCCCCAAAATACTGAGCAGAGGTTGATTACCGTGGAAAAAATGCATAAATTTGTTTTTCATTATATTTTTACTTATTTACTCCATATGGAAAAGACCTGTGGCATGAAAGTTACAGAATCATTTGAATTGTGTAGCAGAAAACATGGTATTGTCTTTTGGATGATTGTTATTCAATATTGGTTATATTTAACTTCTTTATATTTTAATGTTTCACAAATGATGTGAATATATTTTGATACAGCAATAAAATAAGACACAAATTTTGAATATGGCAGAAAGCATCAGGTGATTTCCAGCTCTCATCAGCTATGCTGCAAGAGATTTACAGCTATAGGACCATGGGCCATTTGAAGTAAAGAATGGGGACCAACCCATCAACAAATAAATTCTCAGTCTCCTGATTTATCGTAGATGGCCTCCTCCCCCTCCCCCCTTTTAGATTTCCTTTATTAGTGTAATGAAATCATGGGTCTATTTTAAATCGTACAGTAGCAACGTATAGCACTGAAACATACCATTTCCATGTTAAACTTAGATCTTAACTCTTGTTCAAAGTCTTACCGATGATTGCTGCTTGAAGAAATGGTTCAGATAGCTTCCAGCTAATCATAGCTCAAGTGAAAAGAAATTATACTAAGATATTTAAATAGGAGTGCCACAAAATAATAGACTTTCAAGAAATCCGTATATAAAAGCTGTGCTGAGACATTACTGCAAAAGTTTGTTTGAAGTTTCAGCCATTTAGTAAGTTTCCAGTTTTGACTCAGACTTTTTTTCCTGTTTGAAATATGAAATGCTCTTTGGTTCTAATATCTGTGCTGACAAGTCTTTTGGGGAACAGAGATGTTTGTGTGCATGTGCTCTAAACATGCAAAAAAACTCTGTTCACCACAGTTTTCTGAAACACGATCACTATATACCAATGTAGCACAGGCAGGCTAGAATAAAAAGAGATACAAAATTAAAAAAGAATTAAAAATACCACAAAATGCATTGAGATGGGCTTGGCCCTACCCTATATCTACAGAAGTGAAGCAAGCACATTACTGCATATGACTTCTTCAGCTATATAGCCACAGTCTGCATTGAACACGGTGGGGCTGTGCAGACACACAGGCAGAGTACCAGTTTTGCTCTGGTGCTTGCTTTAATACTGCTTTGCAGTTTCTGTACCTTCAGATATCCCAAGCATATTCCCTCACTTTTATTTCCCCCATAAGAAGAAGTCTATGTAAAAAGAATAAATAAAAGCTAGCATGACCCCTGCCTGTATGGGTCTAGCCAGGTTATGTACAGTATGAATGGCAAAAATTCAAAATCCCATGCCAGGTTCCAAAAATAGCGAAATTGGCTTTAAAATAATGTTTCTACCTTTTTGTGTGCACGTGGGCAAGGGAAAAAATAACTTGTAGTCGGCATTCTGACTTTTCAGCTTTTCTCTGAAAATAAAAAAGTATTATTAGATAAGAACATAAAAATTTATCTGATTATACCTAAATAGGTATAGCATGGAATTGTAACAATAATTATAATAATGATGATAATAATAACAACCTGAAAATTAATATGAATCATAGGAATACAGGTGTGTATTTCTATTTCAAAGCTTGTCATATCAAAACTAGACTGATATAAAATCATGTTATAATTTTTTAAGAAAAAAAATAATAAATCTATACAGTGATGCCTCTTTAATGTGCTACAGTAACACCACCTCTTCTGGAAAAAAAAATCAAAACAACCCAGATTAAGTTTCATCACAATTTAGAGTCAGGAAGTTTCTGACTGATCACTGAGTCTATGTTTAAGATTGTTGAATATTTTCTTTGGGAGTGTCAAGCCTTGGAAAGTAATAACCAGCTTTATGATTTGCTTTGTAAGACGAGAAAACAAAAAGTGAAAGAAAATACTCTCATTTGAATCTAGGTTTGATACATTTCCTTGTTATTTAATGCTGGTAAACACATAACAAGGAAAACAGAAGGCTGAAGTGAGCTACCATTGGAATTATTTTTGTGTTGTTGCTGTATTAAACCCCAACTCTTATTTCTATACAGCCACTTTCAGCGTACTGTAGTGTAGTAGCAGCTGACTGCATCTGACCTGCCCATTTCTTCTATTTCACGGTGCATTTGTGTTTTAGATGCTTGGATACTACACATTGCAGTGTCACCCATGTGAGAAACTGTAGAGAAAAAGAGTGTTGCACCTGCACTTGCCAGCACATTTCCTCACAGCTTAGCCTTTGCATTCCAGGCACCTGAGTGGCTTCAGCTGGACACTGTTTTAAATAATGACCGAGAAAATTTTCCTTCTTTGCCTATAACTTATACTGGCCTGAATCCAGATAGGGGGAAACAGACTGTTCAGCTTTTGTAATAAACTTAAGGTTTATAACTCTGCAGGGCCATCTCTGAACCCAGACATAAAGTTGTAGAATTGGCAGGTTTGTTATCAAAATGAGCAGTTTTATCTAGCTCTAATTTTCATTATTATTTAATCCAGATCTTTATGTATGTAATTTTTTCTTCCTTTTAGCATCAGTGCCCAACTGTCTTATATTTATGTTCTGTTAGCGAGTCACTGGGCATGACTGTAGACAAGAAGGAAACAGTGAGTTTCCTCCAGCCTCTGCCAGCTTCTTTCTCCTGGATTTTGGTTTCATCCATGTTTTCTAAAGATCCGATGAGCAACAGTTAAGTTGTCTGACTTCATTTGGATATAGAAAAGTAAAAAGCAGCACCAAGTGCATGTAAGGATGAGATGTGGTCAGAAGGCTCAGCCTGTGGGTCAGGGCAGTAGATTGGGGTGTTGACACCTACAGGTTAACTTCAGATGTTGTAGCATTGCTTTGGAGGAGTTTTGTAAAATGAGATAATAAGAACAAATAAGCAAGTAACTATATATAAAGTTTGCCATGTGCAATATACCTGGCACAGTCCACTGTTACTGTGAAGTGTAAAAACTTGATGAAGGCTATAAAATTATAAGCCAAAGCAATTACTACTGAAGTAGGTTTGTCTTTAAAAAGTCACATTTATTAACAGGAATCATAAGAATCATTTGGAGACTTTATTGGGAATTCAGACATCCTCATGATTTATGAGAAAGGCTAGTGTAGAATTCGGCTTAAAAAGCAGTGGAATAACAGAATCTTGGTAGCAGTGTAATTTTGACAGTATGGAATCATTAAGAAATTATTTTGCATAGTTTAAGCCCAGACAAATTATCACCTATTGGCATACTGTAAGAGGGATGTTGAGCAGCCCCCAGTTTTTGAGGCCGCTTTGGCAAAAGCTGAGGCGGTGGGTTAAGGAGGTTTGCTGAAGAGAACAGAAGTGAAACCTCTGTTCATGTATCTGAGGCTGGCTGGGAGGATGGGCTGAGCAGGGGAAATTCTCTCCTGATAAAAAAGCCACCTTTCATTTTTTTGTCAGAATTGCAAACTTGATGTTATCAACTTCTTCCTTCTCCATTTCTGGTCATTTCTAGTCTTACTGCTGCTGCAGCTACCTCAGCTGTCAAACCTAATGCTTTTTCTTCACCCCTACAGCGAAAAGCTAGGCATACGTGTTGAAACACCAATGCTGTTAATATATACATTTTTTTGAGCAGAGAGTGGGTATAATATACTGGACTGAACTAAAAAAGACTGTATATGCGTATGTCTATATATACATTTATTTATAAATGTGTGTATATATTACAGGTATATTCTGCTCACTAAAAGCATTGACTCTTAAGGTTACGTAGCACAGTCAGCGTTTACAGAATAATCTGCAAATAATCCTAGTAGATTCAGAACAAGTACAAAGAATTTACCAATGTGAACCTCTTCTTCTTACATATCTCAGAATATTTGATATAGTTCTTAGGCCTGAGATCCTAGCAGTATGTAATAAAGTTAGAGTTTTGGCCCTCATTTAGAAAAAGAGTCTAACAGAGAAAAGTATAAATATGTAACCCAGGTGTGAAGGCCTAGAAAATTAGAAGCAAATAAAAAGAACTCCACCTTTATAAAAAAAAAGCCAGTTTTAAGCCATTTTGCAAATTTCAGAGGACACAGAATTTTAAGTGCTCAAATCCAGGTACACTTAAATTCAGTGTTGCAGCAGCAGGATGTTAATTTTAGTACAGCACTTGTGCTTTTCAGGATTTCTCTTGGACTCCCAGCTTTTGCTAGTTTTTTATAGCAGTCTATTTTTTAGACTTTGAAAGTGTGATGGTTTTGATGCCTGAAAGTGAGGACAGAACATTTAAACATTTCAGACTTTGCTTTAATATTCTCTGAGGTACTGGGATATGGCAGCTGATTAAATGAAATTTTATTAATTTTAAAATGGTTTGAAATTATTATTTGGTTTGTCTTTTTTACCTTAAAAAGATTCTAATACCATTTTTTAATTGTTATTATTGTTTAGCATTTCCCTATTAAGTCTTGTAAGGCTGTTTTCTGTGTTTCTCTGTTAGTTCCTACACAATAGTTAATAAGTAGTGTGAGTTACTTTGTTACATTTTTCTCACCTGTTTTGGTGTCGATCAACAAGAAGCATCAGAATGCTGGCAATTTTGGGTTTTTTTAGGTAGTTGGTGAGACAGTTCTGAAAGGAATTTCTGTTGACCTTGCTAATGAACACACGGAATACTTTTAACTAAACTAATGCATATTATCCCTGGCACGTCTTCCTTAGTATCACTACTTCTGAAGCAGTCCTTTCCCATTTTCACCATATTTCTTTCTAAGATTTCTTTGGTAAGAACATGTGAATAGTGGGTTAATCATATCCACTACACAGCTGCTTTTAGGTGGACTGGATTAACTGTGATTGCTCAGCCAGTTTGCACACGCACAGGAAGTCCAGTGCATTTTCAAAGCGTTAGCTGGGCTGCACACATGCTGTCAATTTGGCCTGCATATCTCTAGTGAGGATTTGTCCAGTACATTTGTATATCCAACAGCAACTGGTGCTGCTCCAGCTGGGCGGCTGCATGTCAGGGATCCTTGGGAGTAAGTATTCTCAGTTTTCAAAGTCTGACAGAGAATCTTCCCAGGAAGAAGATCTAAGGAAATATTTTGCTATCAGATAGAAAAAGACTTCTTGAATTGGAAGATGTTTCCTGGGCTTGCTGTATTACAGAGCAATGTGGTTTAACAAGCTAAATGTTTTGACATGCTGTGTTTTGTTCTGTTTTTAAACTTTCTGTAGTATACATAAAAGTGGAAAAAAGGATGGACTCTTCAAAGAGAATCTTTTGCTACGTGGATGTACCATTAGAAATACAGAAGAAGTTGCAGGAATAGTAATCTATGCAGGTAAAAGCTGTTTTTTTTGTCTTATGAGACATTCTGCCCTTTTATAGTTTCCTTAAAATTATAACATTCCATATGATACATTTGATGCAATTCCTTCTGCAGGGCATGAGACCAAAGCTTTGTTAAATAATAATGGACCACGTTACAAACGCAGTAAGCTTGAAAGACAGATGAATGCCGATGTCCTTTGGTGTGTCCTTATACTTCTAATCATGTGTTTGTTCTCTGCCATTGGTAAGTGCTCTTTACAAATAGAAATTTAAGTGTCACACTGTCTTGGGATTCATGCACTTAGCTTTATTGAAAACATATGTATCTGCCAAAATATGAAATCCATAAAGCTGCCTCCATGCTAATTTTTGTTGTGTTTTCTTCTTGAAGTCAAAATGTGTCGATACATAAACTGATCTAAATAGCTTCTTAATGTCAATCAAATATATGTTATTAGCACTAGAGATCGGAAGGCTTAGATTCTACTACCCATTCAAGAATGCCAAGTCCAAAAAAAACCACTTTATATGTACTCCCATCAAAATTACAGGTGGTAGAGTGTAACATGCCATTAATCAGTCAACATTGTAATTTATGAGCAGAAAATCAACATAATTAGCACAGTGCTATTTATTAAATCCAGAGCACAGTGTACATCATGGAAAAGCTGTCCCTAAGGCTGCAGCTTTAACATAGAAGAAATAAGTAAAAGTCTAAATCTGCATAAATTAGAAGTAGAATACTCTAGACTTTTTGGAGTGCTTGAAGGAACTGCTGCGGTTCAGGTTAATTCTCGTCAGACTTTATTTTCCTATTCATTTGCAAGGAGGAATTGAGTTTTACATTTGGCACCCAAAATTACTCTTTATGTATGGCATATGAATTCCATGTCTTTAATATTTGTGTGTTCTGTAATGTTTATATGTGAGTCATATGGCATAAACACCATCATGTTTCCTAACAACCATGGTGTAGTTTAATAACAATCTTATGCCATTTAAATATATCTCTGTGTGCCTTTTTCCAGGTATTGTTAAATACTGTTTAAAGATGAGTATTTCCAGCTGTGAATCACCCAGCATATTTGTTTCCACTGAGTTCATGACACACTTTTGTAGTGTCTCAGTGCCGGATAGCCAGTCTGCAAGGCTGAAGTATCACGATGAGGCTCCAATTGCAGGGAGCCACTGCCTGCAGCTGTCCCTTCTGCCACTGCATCCAAGGTGTTGCCCCCAGAGCATCAGCAGTGGGGGGTGCCCTGAGAGCAGCTTCAGTTCATCTGAAACTCCTCAGAGACGAGAATGTGAATGGAAGGAGTTGGCACACAGTAGGCGACTGGGGTGCCTTCCCTTCTGTCCCATATGCTACAAGGCTGGAAGCCACCAGCAGAGGGCCAGAGCAAACCGCTGGAGGTGGTAACAACCACAGACAGCTGGAAAGACATTTACTCGAGCCCTTGGAAACCAGCGATGCCTGGTGCTTCAAGACGTTAAGAGCTGTGCTCTGTAGAAGTCAGGCAATTGTTGTAGCTTCTGTCGAGAAAGTGTACGTGGAGGTATAACTCTTAATTCTTTTGAAAATCTAAGGATATTTATAAAACAAATCTTTATGTAGGTCATTCTCAGTGTGGAGGTTTTGATTTTTGTTCTCAAGAGTAAAAATACACATGTCAACAAAGACATGATGGTAATCCATTCGTACTGGTCATATAGGGACAAAATAATGTGCTCACTTGGCAGATTTATTTTTCAAGAGTTCAATGCTGGGGTTTTGTATCAAGATGTAAGGGATCTTGTCAAAGGTGACTTACAAAAGATTACTTTTAAAGTAGACCTTTGTCTTTTTTTTCTAATTTCTGGCAAATAGTGAAAATAGTTTGAATGCATCTTATTGTGGCATAATTCTTCCCTTTTTTACCTTAAAAGCATCAGGCATACCATTATACAATTTTTAGGACGGTAAATCTTAGTGCTGTACTAAAAAAGGCAACGTTCTGTTCCTTTAGCAAGAACATTTTCCTGAAGTAAATAACAGTCTTATCTTTATTTAGTTATCAGCACAATCAATTGAAAAAATGTTTTGAGCACAGCTTAGAATTTCTTCTGTTTTTCATTCCCCAGCTTCTATGCTATTGATTCTGCTGATGCTGTTATTTCATTAGTTCTGTACATGTGTTGGACAAGATTTACACAGTAAAATTAAAGTCTCTTCTGACTTTATCCATGAGAAACTAGTTTAGTGATAGCTGACTAATGATAAACCTAATGCAGTCAGTGGAGTTCTTTCATTTAAACATATAGAATATCACTGAAATTAATCACTTTCTGAAGAAGTGTAGTTTACTTTGGTGATTACAGAAATAGTCTAAACTACTAACTCATACTAGCTAGCTCATTTTATTTGCATAAAGTTATGTGAAATGAGTCTTGCATGCTGTCCTTTAGGCCAGACAAACCCCTTTCTCAAACCCCAAATCCCAAGGCAGAAAATGGCATGGGTTTGGGGCATTTTGCAGGAGTCAGGCAGAATAGTAGAATACAAATACCAATTTCCCACATAGCTCTAAGAAGAAACTCATACTATAAGCATTTTTCCTTGGAGTCAATTTGCTTTTTTCTCTCTTTCAATTCTTCTGCAGGTCATGGTCTATGGGTATGGCAATATGGTGAAAAGAAGAAACCAATTTTTGATGTTCCAGGGCCTGATGGCAAATATTTATCACCTGTTTTAGCTTCATTATATTTATTTCTGACAGTGATCATAGTTTTCCAGGTAATCAAGTTATACATTCTGTCACCTCTGTTCATAGCTTGCGGTAATAAAGCTACATATGTGCAGTATGTGTAGTATCCCTTTTACCACTAAGGCATGTAAGAAGCAAATCAAGCACTAAAAAGAAATACATTGAGAACTGGCTGAACAGCAGATCCCAGAGGGTCGTAATCAGTGGCACAGGGTCTACTTGAAAGCCTGTCACTAGTGGTATCCCCCCCCAGGTTCAATACTGGGCTCGGTATTGTTTAACTTAGTCATCAGTGACTTGGATGAAGGGGCAGAGGCTGCCTCAACAAGTTCACTGATGACACAAAGCTGGCAGGAGTGCCCAATACCCCAGAGGGCTGTGCAGCCCTTCAGAAGGACCTTGACAGGTTGAAGAGAGGGGCAGAGAAGAACTGTCTGAAATACAACAAAGGCAAGTGCAGGGTCCTGCACATAGGGAGGAACAACCCCAGGCACCAGTACAAGCTGGGGGCTGACCTGCTGGAAAGCATCTCTGCAGAGAAAGACCTGGGGGTCCTACTGGACAACAAAGCTATCTGTGAGCCAGCAATGTGCCCTTGGAGCCAAGGCCAATGACATCCTGGGATGCATTAGAAAAAGCATTGCCAGCAGGTCAAGTGCGGTGATCCTACCATTCTACTCAGCCCTAGTAAGTCTGGATTAAGAGTGCTGTGTCCACTTCTGGGCTTCCCAGTACAAGAGAGACAGGAAGTTCCTGGAGTGGGTCCAGTGGAGGGCTATGAAGGTGTTTAGGGGACTGGAGCATCTCCCGTACGAGGAAAGGCTGAGGGAGCTGGGCTTGTTCAGCCTCAAGAAAAGACAACTGAGAGGGGCTTCAGTCATACGTATCTGAAGTGAGGGTGTCAAGAGGATGAAACCAGGCTCTTCTTGGTGGGGCCAAATAACAGGACAAGAGACAACCTGCAGAATCTGTGGCACCTGAATATGAGGAAGAAGTTCTTTACTGTGCACACGACTGTGCACTGGAACAGATTGCCCAGAGAGGCTGTAGAGTCTCCCTCACTGTAGATATTAAAGAACTGTCTGGATACAATCCTGTGCAACGTGCTCTGAGGTGGCCCTTCTTGAGCAGGGAGGTTGGACCAGATGACCCACTGTGGTCCCTTCCAAATTTACCCATTCTGTGATTCCGTATTTTATTTTAAATAAGGAGGAACAGAAAGGGGATACAATGGGTCCTGCAGGGGTAAAACAAGCTTTATGCTTCCTATCTACCCTCTGTGGAACAACACCTCTAAGACTGTGGATGCCACTTTGGGTACAGTGTCCTGGTATGAACATAAATTTTATCCTTTTTTAACAGCTTTCCAAATATACTGCTCTTAGGAAAACCATTTCTCAGCCAGATAGCAAACCCTGTTAAAAGTTTTTTGGTCCTTATCAGAAATATATTGAATGGTGAAGGTGGCAGTAAGTTAAGAGAGGTAATAGAATCTCATGCCACTGGGATATATGGAAGTTTGCCTAGTGGGACACTGAAGGAGGTTGCTTTACTGGAGGCAGCAACTCCTTTATAAAAGGGAATGGAAAAGGATATTAAAGTACTTTTTACTCTGAGGGATTGGGTTATGATATTGGTTAAGAAAATTCACCACAGAATTCTTTAAACATCAGCCTTTCACTATAGTTTCTGTTAAAGTGACCACATTTGCCACTTACATACATGCTATAATTTACCCCTCATATCTAATTCAGCAAACTAAATAAGGTAAGCAGTCAGGAACTTTTGTACTGAAAAAAACATGTACAGAGGAAAACACAGGTACAAATTAGATTATTTCATTTGACAGTCCTCGGGATTTTTCACATCTCTCTTTCTGCAACAATTATGAAATGTGATCTTCATTCAAATAATCTGCAGGCCAAAGAAATTGTTCCTGTGGAGAGATTAGCACTTCTCATTTTGTTTCTCCTATTCTTGCAAAGCGAATCTATAAACAGTCTATTATTTATGCAGAACAAATTTATTCAGTCCTTTTTCATCTGCAGTATTCTGACTGTATTGTCTGTTTTGGCTTGAGGGTTTTATTTTTCTTTTCATTTCCCAGCTAGTTTCAAGATCAGCTTATTAGCCTGAAAAAAATTTGGTTCTGTCCAAGTGTTGATAATCAAGCTTCTAGACATAAGAATGCATTCCAGCTCTGCAACTCACCACAGATTTTCTTCGTCTAACACAGTAAATAAACTCAGTAGATGCTTAAAGGACATAGCCTCTTTATGTTCTAGTTTAGTACAAAGTTAACAAGCTTTAATAATTCATTATGCCTCGCTTCTCTTTTCTCCTAATTCTTTCCTTTTGTGTATTCTAGGTTCTGATTCCAATTTCTTTGTATGTATCCATTGAAATAGTTAAAATCTGCCAAGTATACTTTATTCATCAGGATAAAGATTTATATGATGAAGAAACAGACTCTCAACTGCAGTGCCGAGCTTTAAATATCACAGAAGACTTAGGTCAGGTGCAGTTTATCTTTTCAGACAAGACTGGGACACTTACTGAAAACAAGATGGTTTTCCGAAGATGTACTGTTTCTGGAACAGAGTATTCCCATGATGATAACGGTGAGCTCATGGTCATGTTTTCTATCTAACAGTTGTACCTTGGGCAATCTGAAGTACTTATAAAAGTTGTTGTAATCTTAAATCAAAAAGGAAAACAAAAGAAATTGCACATATGCACACTCAGCAAACTCCATAACATCTGTTTTCAGATTAGAGTAATTTGATGTCTGTGTTCAGCTAGCAATGACAATCTTATCAGAGTGTTCTGTAATACCTAGTACAAGTATGTTGTCAAGACAGTTAAAGCTTCTGGCTTTAGCTCTTGATGTAATAAAGCACTTGAGCACATGACTAATTTAAGCGAATTGAGTAGTGCTACTGGTATCACAATCGTCTGCTGTGTTTGAACTATACAGTGTAAAATAACAGCTTTAAGCATACAGCCAGATTAGCATCTGATTGAAAGCTGGAATGAGATTATCCTTTTGTACTGAGAAATAAATGTAGACAAAGCTGCAGGTTTACATATTAACAAGAAACAAAATCTGATCAAACAGCATATTTTATGTTACCTTTGTCAGATTCTTTTCAGTGCTCCTGTGTGACAGGTGTCTGTCTCAAGATATCTTCACTGCTGTATGAATGCTGCAGTTGAGAGAATATAAGTATCAGGTCTTTGAAACACTAAAAAGTCACTGTTTGTCACAAGGAAATGTTAGGATTGTCACCCCTGTCACCCCTATCATCTCATCACCTTTTTAGGATTATGAAGTAATTTCCTATTTTGTGATTTGATGGTAATTTGTGTTGGTTTTTTTTTCTCTAACATTTTATTGTTATAATTTTTGAAATAATCGATCTTAACTCTTCAAATCACACTCTGTATTCAGGAGTATATTGACAGCTACAATATTGCATTCCTGTTTGCAAAAAATAAGTCTCTTATTCTACACAACATATAAAGATCACTTATTAGAAAGTTTTCTCAAAGATCACTACAGAATTTCAGTATACAAATAAGATACAGAATAAGAGAGGTAGTAAAAATAGGCTGGGAAACCTAAAACATGCTTTAGAAAGATGGTAAGATTTCAAATTGGTACAAGATCCTTTGAAGTTTTGGATTATGCAAGGATTGCTCTTTTTTTCTCCTACTTTAACGTAATGCTGAGACCTTACATTTAAGGCACTCTTTCTTAAGAAACTGGATGCCTGGGTAGTGTTACTATCCCACTGTTACAGAAAAGAACTAAGCAGGGAGAAGCTATGACTTCCTATTTCTGCACAGTAGGTAAGAAAGAGAGAAGAATTAGAACCAGGAGTATGTTGCTGTACTCCTGATACTGCTTGTGACACTCTGATTATTAATTCTTTTTTACTTCTTCCTTGCCACTGACTGTTTGCTTGTTCATGCTAATTTCAGAGTGTACTCTGTTCCTTGTGGGAATGATGGTATTGCCAACAGAAACAGTGGAGAAAGATGTTACTTCTGACTGAAACAGTGCAGTTTTAAGAGCTTGGTATAATCAGCTAATATGTAGACTGAACTCAGGCTCCTGAATCTGAGTGCTGAGTTTTCAGATCTTTTTTCTACAAATGTGTTTAACAGAAATCTTAGTTTGTGCATGCTTTCCTCTTATGATTTCAGATTGCAATATCAGTGTTATTGAAAGAAGAGTGAATTTCACACAAACAGAGGTGTCAAGTAAATACATAAACTGATTCTTTTTTCAGTCATTCTTTTCACCTTTGGCTATGTTTGGGCTTTCTTGTAACTCCAGTCACTATAAAACTTCTGAGAAATATAATTTTTAAATCGACAGCATTTATACACAATATCTTATACACAGTATTTTATTCTTTTTTTCTCCTCTACAGAAAGTAGATATTTCTCTATAATTCTTTATATAAATGGTGATAATTTCTATTGATTATGTTTTCTATAATCAGTATTATTACACAATTAAAACTATTCTTCCTTTTTAGTATTTTGTTAGCTCAGTTCTGCAGTCTGATTTTATAACCATATGTTATTATTTCTGCTGCTGAAACCTTCTTGTTTAGATATGGTAAAATGTACAGCTCTTTCTAGTTTTATGGTGTGCATTAACAACATATCATTGCTGTGTGCTTACTTGCAAATGATTTGTGAGCCACTTTTCTGTGTCTTATAGCAGAGTTATCTGAATTTTCTTCATATGTTTAGGGGCATATGTTATGACTGATAACATCTTGCTCTGCACCTGAGGTTTTGTTGAAGATTTCATGAATTAGAAAATTCTAAAATCTTTCACTTAGCAAGAAACCTTGCCATATATGCAAGAATACCAGATAAAATGCCTCTGTCTTTGCTTATCTATTTCAAAGACAATCTTGTGTCTTTCTTTGCTTATGTGAGTATTTTTTTCAGGAACGGTGGTTTGTTACTTGGAATCAAATTTTGAGCAGTACTTTAGATTAAGGAATTAAAACTATTGTACATCAGTCATGATTCAAAAGCTGAAGATAACAGGTCATTTTCTGCTGTAGATATAGATAGCTCTGGATGGAAATATCCTTGTTCTGAGATCTCTGGCCTAAGTTATTCTGCCGTGGGTGGATAGCAGTGCCTGTTACTCCGGTTGCTTGGCTCTGCTCTTGATAAGATCCTGTTTTCAGTTATGGATAGCTTTACTAAACTTTTAACTCTGTGGTTCAAGTTTTCCATGCCAGATGCTTGCCTCAGGCATAAATTCTGGGAGAGAAATTTCA
The DNA here is from genome assembly GCA_038380795.1 of Pyrocephalus nanus. NCBI lineage: Eukaryota > Metazoa > Chordata > Aves > Passeriformes > Tyrannidae > Pyrocephalus > Pyrocephalus nanus. The sequence continues at coordinate 85,911,518 of CM076259.1, forward strand.
GTTATAACAGCGCCATTCAGCCATATCAAACAAGGGTAAGATGTAGTACACTTTTTTTCCCCATGGTAAGACTTTCTGGCAAATTTTTCTCTGAAGTAATTTGGAGGCCCTATATTCTGGGGCTGAGCCATGCACATATTCAGAGGGGGACAGTTATGTCTACACTGGCAGACTGAGCTCTGTAATTTCCTCACTTTGGAACTTTTCTTTTGAAGCATTTTTTTCAGCATAATTTAGGACTACTGCATGTCTGTTAATTACTTAACCAACAGATTGTGCATAGCCTTCATAAATTTTCTCTATGCTGCATTATAAGCTTTTCTCCCTAAAATTTATTCGCAGTTATGAAAAATTATCCCATTCTTTTATGTTCTAGGGATTGTTATTATACTGTATTTATCATCAGCATATCTCTATTCCCGTCCACTGGTGCATTAAGCAATGCATGTGACTTCCCTTACATGTAGCTTGGTCTTTCCCATTCTCCTCTACCTGTGCGTGCAGTGCACAATTTTTTGGGTTTGGGAGCTACTTAAAAGGCATACACTATGCTGTGTTAGGTTTGGCATGTTTGAGGTGGCATGTCTTTTTCTTGAGTGGTCTTTGGAAATTTGTGCCACAAAGCTGTATAGACTCCCCATGTGAAAGGTGAGCTTTATGATTGTGAGGGAGAGTTCTGTTTTGCATCAGGCATGGACATGTTAATCATGGTTTTCATCACAGAGGCTTATGCAGACCTTATGCAGGGTGAAGCAATTTCATTCTTCTAAAATAAAATCTGAAACCCTGAGCGAGACTTAATATTTTTTTTTTAGGTATAGGAAACGAGGGGCGGTTTCATGAATTTGTTGGAGAAAACATTTTCCTCCAGAATTCTCTACTAGCTCTAAGTTTCTTTATGAGGCTGACTGTGATATGCACAGGAGTATTGCATTGTTTTAGTCTAGACAAGAAGTGACAAAAACATGAATAATAGAGGACAATAAATTGCACTAGTGTGGGACAGAATCTCTTGGCCAACTGGAGGTAGTACAAAGTATTACTCATGGGTACTGCTGTGTGAGAGCTTAGTGCTGAAGAGGAATCCAGGAATGCTTGTGAAGGCTGTAGTGGAAAGTGTGAGCATACTCAACAGTTCCATGATGCAAGCACCATAAAATATTCATCACTGTTGAGGTCACTTACAGTATTTTGGTGGTGGATTACATAGTTATTTGGATCAAACTATGGGAATTCATGCTGCATGTTTGAGTCCTGTAGAGAATAAGTTTCTAGGGATGGGATTCTGCTGACCTATTTGTAGTTATTTGCATGGCAGATAGTAATCCAATAACCTTACAGTTATTGGAGAAAATTAATCATTTGTGCGATGTAATTCATCAGGCATGTTGTTGTTCACCTCTGATGGTTCTCCAATACGTGCCTATTTCTCTGTGGTTTCAAGTTCTCCATACAGATGAAGAGAATTCCCACCTCATGTCTGTGTGACCTGAGTTCTTAATTCTGTTTTGTGGTCTCTTCCAAAGGTTATTCTTGATTTGCAGAGTGTTAATTCAGGAGCAAGATATGTAGATATGTCGTGGGCCACTCCAAGTGGAAGAATGATTGTCCCATTCATAAATATCCTGGGTATTTATGGAATACCCATTGGCACTGTACTTTGGTTAAATCCCATTATTCTTCCAGTTAGTACTACCTTCTAGCCCAAATGAATGTTAGCACCAAAAAAAAAAAAAAAAAAAAAATCCACAAAAACCCCTTCAGGAGTTGTTTCCCTATATGGCTAATTGCATAACCATTCCATTAGCTTTTCCATGCAGGCTAGTAGACAGCTTCTAACAGTTCTTGGAACTGGCCATGCCGCAAGTCTGTGTGCTAATTCCAGAGACAGTAAGTCCAAAAACTGACTGTGCTTCTGAAAGTCATTACATGATTTAGCTACAACCAGATGGTCTTGGCCTGACATTTGTCCTAGTTGTTTTCCAAATGCTGAATTAATCACTCTCTTGCCTATGGGCTGTGATCTCTGTTTTTCTAGTTTTAGCTACCCATTGTATGAAACTGTTGACAAAACATGAGTTGAATCTCCATGAATACAACCACACAAATCTGAAAAATCTGAACTTTTCATTATTTGAATTCCTCCCCCTTCCTTTCAATGACTGTGAAAAAAACTCTAGACATCATAAGAATAAGAGAAGTTTATGGGAGTGAAGGCAGATGATGAAAACCTCAGTGATTTGCTCTTGCCTAGCAAAGTTTCATAATCACTGAATCAAAGAAGAAGTTTCTTTCTGCTTTACAGCTTTTCTTCGTAAAGACTGGCTAGCAACTAATTTTCATAGGAAAGTACATGGTGTTAAAAAAATCCCTTTTTTAGTTTGGGGGCCTGTTTTGTATGGAGCTTTCTTACTCTTTTTGTGTGTAGTCAAGAGAACACAGACTGCATATTCCAGACACGTTAGAGAAATTGATTTTCTTCTTTTCTTTTAAAGGCATAAAAATCAAAAGAGCCTTTTCCATAAGGGCAGCTGTTGCTTCTAAGGGGACTTACCTGCCACTTTTACAATTTGACAATCTTCAGAAATCAGAATAGCCCATTTAGGCCTTCCCCAGAAAGCTCAAAACCTTTAGCAGAACTGGATGCTTCAGGCACTCTGTATAAGTTGTTTGTAGTTTCTTTTTACATTTGTTACTGCTTTTTGAAAACTTTACATTGGTAACTAAGGAGAGAATCACTATGAGCAGATATAGAACTCAGTACATTGGGAGTGCCCCATTTTAAATCCTATAAAAGACAGAATAACTCCTATTTAGAGACAAGTAATACTTCTGTCTAAGTGTATACCTACACTGACAATTTTTCCAAAAAAATTCAAGAAACGAAGGAATTTTCTCCATTTCTAAGTGGAGTAAAGAGTTCTTAATGAAGGACTTAAGGTTATTAATGCCAAGAGGTGAGAGGAAGGGAAATCTTGGTGTTTTCTGATCTCAAGACTTGTCCTTACAGGGAAGTTCTTGAAAAATAAATTAAGATTATGTTAGCACACTTGTACAAATTTATAGCGTGCTAGCTACTTGGCTGAATCTTTATGTAGACACTAGAGTGCACTTCAAAGTGAAATAAGCTTGCACTTACAAAATAATTAGGAAATAATTGATGCAGTGGTGTAAATGCTGCATATCTAGATTTACTTCATGATAGTTCAGTAACAGTTCAATGGTTTGAGGCAAAATGGAATTTTCCCATAGTGAAATAGGGCCCAGACACTGACTGCTGAATTATTTTGGTTTAGGGGGTCTGCCATTTTATTCTGCTTGAAGTAAAGTTCTTTACAGTTTCCTGATCCTACATTTCTAGTTAGTGGAACATCCGGCTGTGTGACAACAGTGTGTCTGTCATAGATGCCTTGTCATAGAATATAGGCATGGAAGATAAAACAGAAAAAAGCAAAATCAAAATGAAATGAAAAAAAAAAAGGGGTTTTAAAATAAAAGAATGTAACTTCAAATACTTAGCAACTATTACAGAAGTGCTATTTATAGCTTCCTGCTGTCTTCAGAAAGATAGAGGAGAGTTAATGGAAGAAGTATTAATTATTGTTTCTTCTTTATGCTGTAAATATAAAATTAACTGGAGCATAGTGAAGTTTGACTTTCGTGATTTGCATTGCTGTGTTTCCAAAGTTGTTTATGTCTTTGCCCTTAATAAGAAACTCTACTGGGAAAAAAAAAAAAATCAAGGACATCAATTTTCAGTGCTGAAACTGAAAAGCATCTCACAACAATGCCTTTCAGGTTATCATGTTCACAGGAAAAGGTTCTGAATTGGAGAGGGCTGAGTGGGTGGAGAGAGCAGCATGTTCCCAGAGAAGCACTCTATGCACAGCTGAAGCAATATGAACCTTAACCGTAGCATAATGATTGAACTGGGTTTCATTATTTCTTCAAACTTATTAATTCTTGCTGCATAATGTGTAAGACAGCACTTGAGAAAATGCTGAAAGGTGCTCAGGCCTAGTTTTTGTTGTCAAGCTTACCTTGGTATAAACTGAAATACCATTTGTATCAAAATAATTACATTTGACTTGGTTAAATGAGGTTCTAGTCTAGTTCGTTTACCCCTTTTCCTCCTTTTTCTCAACAGCAGGAACAATTAAATCAATGTGCTACAATGAAAACCTATACAGAGAGCAAGAGATAGGTATTATTACGTAGACTAAAAAGGACCATGCTGTTGGTATAATTCTAATGAATGAGTGCTGCATTAGGAAACAGCAGCTATGTTGTGTAAACATAATATTTTTAGATGTAATGCAAGAAAGAAGAAAGAGTAATGAGGAATCCAGAGATATGGTATGCAAGCATAACAGTGTATTGTACATGAAATGTATTCTCTGCTTAACCACAGAGGTTTTATACATGGAATAAAATGATTCTGTTCAACTTCTTTGAGGTCATATATTTCAATATGTATTTTCAGAGCAGAAGCTTATATTAGGTATGATTATTTAAGAAAATGTATCCTTCTTTAAAAAACTTTGTTCAGAAAGAAGTTGGACCAACTGGGTAGCACATTTTGTAAAGCTGAAGTAACTAATTGTAGCCAGTCCTTTCCCTGTCAGGGAATATTACCTGTTATGAGAAGCAGCAGCACAACATTCTATCAGTTTACCATTCAGATGTCCAGTATCCACAGGGAAAAGATTATCCCTATGGCAAATCCAAGCTTTTTTTATGGTCTTCCTCAGAGTAGCCACGTCCACACATTGTGCTGACTCTGCTCAAGACTGGTTTTGTTGCTGAGAGCATCATAAAAATGAGGCACAACAATGTTTTTCCTGTGATTTATTTAAATCCTAAATGTTGGTAAAGTGCAGAAAATGTTAGTGGTGTGTCATCTTGAGCAATATTTTTTCAGCCTGGGGTTTGCAATGTGTAACTAGGAGCCTGCAGAAGATAATGACGGCAGAGCTTGCGCTGTCAGACTGGGCACTGCCCTCACCCAGGCCTCATCCCAGGATGTACACTCCATCATATCTCCCCAGAGTGCACTCCATTATACCTTCCCAGTGCAGAGATGGACTGAAGCCCTTCAATGTGCTGCTGCATTCCGGTTCTCAAAGCATCATCCGAAAGTAACACATTGTGATGTCCACATGGCTCCTTCCTTCTTTTCTTCTGTGAATACTTGGGGTTTTTTTGAAAGGAACCTGTGATGCTGGGAGGAACAGTGAGCAGTCTGGCTCTCATCTTTATTGAGGGCCTGGATCTGTGCTTAGTACATGCTGCAGATCGCTTTGAGTCCTTGGTGTAGATTCCTTCTGATACAGACAAACTTATAATCCATTGAATTAAATTCACTGTGTAGGGATCTGCATTTCCACTGGGAAAATGAATAGAGGCTTATAGAGCAGAATGAAGTGGGAATTAGTGGGCAGGAGTCCTAGGACAGCTTAGAACTGTGCTAGCCCAAAGCATGTGCAAGAAGTTGCAGCAGCCTGTGCAGGTGAAATGAACTATGGCTATAGCCCTTTCTACCTCTATGGTCTGAATTTTCTGCCAGCAGGAGCCAGAGTGCAGTGGAAAATGTTGCATACCTGGGCATTCAATTAGAGCAACCACCAGGTGTGCATTAACGTCCAGCACTGGGAACCTTTCCCGTTTCCCATATTTCAGACAAAGCCTAACATATTCCAAATGGAGTTGAAAAAAACTCTGATTTGTGATGCTGTACTGATGAAGCTATCATCATGTACTGTGTATGGTCTGGTTTCAACTCCTCCAGCTGCTGTCTGACAGCTAAAACATGTTTGGAAATTGTGGCGCATGGTGAGGATAGGCTTTTCTTTGACCATAAAGCTAGCTACATTAAAAGTGATCCTGTGCCAAACTCACCCTATGTAATGCAAGATTTTTCTCAGGAAGTATTTTGCAAGATTCTTTTTCTTTTAGTTAGTTAAATGCCTGAATAATTAACTTACATGCTAGTGATTTATCATTTGTTATTAGCAAAATCTAATTTGATACACTAGAGAGCGGAAACAAAGCTGAGCCACAAGTACGTAACTTGTACTGTATATCTGGATAGTGTGGATTATTTTGAAAGTATAATGAAAAGCCTTTCAATTAATACATAATGAAGGAATAAATAGGTACTTATTAGAGTGGCATTTGTCTGACTAATGAATAACCCAGATTTTTAAATGCCCATGGTCTTTAGGAATGAAAAAATATGTTATCTTTCAGAACTAAACAGAGCCTATCATTAGAGGGGCAGCATTCCACAGCTGTTTCGCACCTCTTCTTTCTGTTTTCTTTTTGATTTCTGTATATAAAACTGCCAGGATTGGTGTGTAACATTGTTTTAGTTGGATTCTTGACTGAGGAAGCATTCATATGAAATAAATCATTTGGAAAAAACTCTTTTATTCTATGTAAGCCATTGCAGCAAATGGTGATAGAAACAAGTGTTGCAGCAGGTGAGGGTACCCTCATTTTCCTACCACAGGCTGCATTGTCTTCCTGTCATGCAGAGAGGAAGGGTATTTTTAACACTAGGCTTGGATTCAAGAACCTGTGTTATATCTCCACCCTACAGCAGATTGCCCTGACCTTGAACAAGGCTTTTACACTGTCTGTTCCTCCTCTCTGTATGCAAAATAAAGGCAATAGTTCTCAGTAGATGTGTTGTTCCGAGGACATTTCAGATGTCAGTTAACTGGTACTCAGTAGATATGACATTTTTGCTGGAAAATACCGTGAAATTTCTGTATTCTCTTGGAAAGGACAGGAAAATTTTATGGATTGTTTATTTCCGACTCACACTGCAAGGGAAGAGCAAATTAGTTGGTTGATTTCATCAGGCAGAGCTGTGGAATAGGCTTTAGGAGTGCAGTGAATTACTGCAAAGCCAAACTGCCTTTCAGGGAGAGTGCAATGATAAGAGACGCAGCGTATTGTGTTACATTTCTAATTATGTTATCTGTATCCTCCATTAGATACTACCATTCAATTAAGACTACACTTTGTTATCTCCTGATAAAGGAATCATTTATTATTACTGTGAAAGCACAGAATAATATTAAAACCAGATCAGTTCAACAAAGTCATCATGTCCCTCTCCCTCCTTCTAATCCGCCTTTGTTCCTCTCTCTTTTTACTGATAGCCAAGCGCTTAGCAATGTACCAAGAACCAGATTCTGAGGAAGATGAGGCAGTCCCTAAAGGAGGAACTCTATCCCATCGTGATAGTATCTGCAGCCATCAGAGCATCAAAGTAATACACAGAAGCCAGAGCACCAAAACCCACCGGCGCACAGGTAGCAGAGCTGAAGCAAAAAGGGCAAGCATACTCTCAAAGCACACTGCGTTCAGTAGTCCAATGGTAAGTCATGAGAACTAAATGCACAGTGTCCTGAATCTTTTAATAGAACTATGTTCTTAAAAAAAAAAAAAAAAAGAAGTAAAGAAATTTGTAACACATTATATACTTCTCATAGACTTCGTTTTGGTGTTTTTACTTCTGTAGTCACAGCTGTTTGTACAAAAACAATCAAATGTTGGCATAGATCTTATCTAATATCTAAATACCTTTTCTGTGGGAACACGCTGAAGATAAAGACAATCTGAAATCTGGGTTTAGTTATACCTTGATTTTGGAAGGAAAATTTATGCCTTGCCTTTATCTACAGAACCTGAAAGTACCATAAGGTTTGAGGTCAAGGGTTCTCATTGCTCTGCATATGCCTCTTTTCTCTTTTGTCAGAGGATTTTAAAATTGGCAAATGCTAGGGTGGACACCATGTATTTCAATTCTTAGACACTTTTGACATACACCATAACATATTTTTTAGTGTGTTTCAGTGGTTATCAGTCATTTGCATGTGTTGTATTTTAAAAAGTAAGAATCTTTACATTTCAAAACGGTGGTGAGTTACTGTCCTTACAACTTCATTTTGTTTATTTTATACCATTGTAATTCTGTAGAAGTTTTACATGAGCTGAATGCTAATAAGAGAGGAGGGAAGCCAAGTCTTGTCTGTCTAGGAGTTTTGCACTGTTGCACTGTTAACACAAATTCACCCTTAAAGCAAATTAAAAATATGGACAAAGAAAGAGACTGTTTGCACTGCTGGAACTTCTTGATTTCAGTCAAGAGTAAGCTCTTTTGATAAAATTCCAAGCTGCAGTTTTTACACATGGAGTTCTGTGGTTACTCATATTCATCAGCTGCTGAGCATCAGGAGATATAATTCTACTGAGAAAAGAGGCTTAGATCAGTTTATCTTTTAATCTTTTGTATCTTTGCCTCCGCCTGTGTTAAGAAGTACTGGAGTTTGCTCTGACAAGAAATATATTAAATAAGTAGAAAGTACTGATGAAATAAAGTTGAAAGTGCTCTGTGTTTCTGTGTAAAAAACCCACATGAATTAACTTCAAATGTGTGGATGGCTGTTGTTCTCTAACAATCGAAGATGGTTTCATTTTATTTTTCTGATGTAAGGCCAAGCTTTAAATGTCATTGCTGCCTATTTTTTCCACATTTTTGGTCTCTGTAGTGTACCACTCTTTAGTAATAGATAATAAATGTCTCAAATTAGACAGGAGAGAGGGAGGAAAATTAGTATGTAACTCTTCTCCTATCCACTACTTCCAAAGTAGATAAATATTGCTGTTATAATTATCTGTAGTGAGAAAGTTAGTAACACATTACTCACATTTCCATTTCTTCCAGTAGGCTCACTGTTAACTGTTTGTTGTCTAGAATGGGTATCTTACAGTTCTCCCCAGCTCTGCTCTCTGGTGTAAAGCCACCACAAAATTCTTTGGATGCTTTAATTGCTTGTTGCTGCTTTGGAAATTTGCAGAATCACTGAATATTAAACAATACTATTTATTACTAGGAAAAGGACATCACACCTGACCCAAGGTTGTTAGAAAAGGTGAATGAATGTGCAAAGCATCTGGAGGTCATGAGGAGCCATGAACAGCCATTATCCCATCTGAGTCCAGAACTATGTGACATTTTTGACTTCTTCATAGCTTTGACTATATGTAATACAGTTGTGGTTACTGCACCGAATCAGCCCCGACAGAAGGTGGGTTAAAAAACCAGAAAAGGAGAGTTTAAGCTTCTTTTGCCTTGATACTAATTTATCTTGTAAGCTAGGGAAACTAAAACCTCCTGTTCTAGTGAGAAACAACTAAAATTAGTTGTGAGACGACTTGTAGAACCACTGTGTGACTGAGAGGGTTCAGTGAAGCATTAGCTGAATGGAGTATGTCAGCTATTTCACTCACCTCCATGGTAAAATATGCTTTCATCAACAGCTTCAAGGTACTTCTGAAACTTCCCTGATTTCTTGTACTGTTACATATTTATTTAATAAGCATAGATATGTGTGTGTGTACAGAAACTAATTTGTAAATGTTCAAGACTTACCAGAAAAGGATATTGGGCTGTCAGTGATTATTTCATGTGTATGGATTAAATTAAGAAAAGGCTGAGACATTTTTTAAAATGTTTAAAAAGATAATATACTTGAAAAACATCACTTAAAACTTTCAAATTATATGAAAGGTACATCTTAAGCTTATTATGAGAAATAATGATCATTACTACTTAAATTGGCCTAAATCAGTGTCACTGATGAATGAGAATTTCAAGAATGCAATCCCAAGATGATCTGTAACACAAAACTATAATGGAATGTAATATTAAAGCTCGCCAGCAGCTGGAATTTCCATTCTGGATAAAATTCTGCAATTTGCTTCTGTTCCAGATTGGAATAAGAAGTGAACTAGTCTGCAAAATGATGTGGTTTTGTGCCAAGGAAACATTTGGAGAATGCTCAGTTCTGCTGTTTCAGGAATGCTACACTGTTATACAATAATATAATATATATTACTATGAATATGCTATTACTGTTAATACTTGAATATCTGTAGAACAGAGTTATGTAAACTGAGATGAATGATAAAACTGCAGCAAAATGCTTTGGTGCTGAAAGACGCGACATTATTTATCTCAACATGTTTCTACCGAGAATGTTGTCAACATTGGCATATTTTCATAACACTTTTCTGATACCACACTTCTCATTACAAAAATCTTTCATGAACGTTTATTTTGTTAATACCTTTCACTGAATATGCACAAAGAATAACAACGTTTCATACTAATGGTAGCTTTTAGTATGCACTACTGATGGTGGTGGCGCAACATTGATAGACTGTCCATCAGTCACAGCTGAGGTGGTGAAAGAAGAAAAATTGGTTTTAATATGAGTATGTGCTTTCACACGCAGGTACAATTCTGAAGTTCTAGTAAGTTTGGGTTTTTTTGGTGTTGAGTCGGTTTTGTCAATTTACTTTCCTTTCTTAAAATACAAATACTGTTACTTTTTGCTCTCAAAGAAATTCTTCTCTTTAGCTGGAGATGCTTAGACTGAATATCCATTTCAGAATTCTTGCATAGCTTTTCTCTGGGGTTTGTTCATTGTTGGTTTTCGGTTTTGTTTTTTAACTTCTCAAGGTTAGAGACCGATTTGAACTAAAATCTCCAGTAAAAACCATTGAAGATTTCATACGAAGATTTACTCCAAGTCGCTTGACCTCTGGATCTAACAGCAGCAGTTCATCCAGTCTGGCTACAAGCAAGTCAATGCACAGATTTGGTTTAAGTGTGCTTTCATCTACATCTACGGAGAGCACTTTAATAAAACTGGACGAGAAGCTGGCATACTCTGCGCAGATAAACAGCAATGGCTACAGCTCCCAGCAAGGCAGGACAGCTGTGGGGAGTGCACCCGAGGAAGGAGAACTCCGTTATGAAGCAGAGAGTCCAGATGAAGCTGCTCTTGTCTATGCAGCAAGGGCTTATAACTGTTCTCTGGTTGGAAGGCTGTCTGACCAGGTATCAGTGGAGCTACCTCACCTGGGAACCTTAAGCTTTGAAGTATTACATACATTGGGCTTTGATTCCATCAGGAAGAGGATGTCAGTAGTGGTCAGGCATCCTCTCACAGATGAAATAAATGTTTACACTAAAGGAGCAGATTCAGTTATTATGGATCTTCTTCTTCCCTGCTCTTCAGGTACACCTCTTACTTACCTTTGGAGTGGCAGGGGGGCGGGGGGCAGTGAGGCAGTTCTGTTTAACTGCTGAAGATCTCATTGTATCTTATTTTAATAAGATTCTTGCCTTCTTTAGCAAGTAAACCTGCCTACTTTTGTTGTGAATATAGTGAATGGTAGAGCGGCAGCTGCCTCTATTCTTTTATAATATTTTGCTATTGTAGCAAATTTTCTGCAACAAATTAGGGGTTTCTTACCTCACAAGAATGGGTCAAAATAATTTCTGTAGAAGAACTGCTAGCGAACTTTATTTTGAAGGAATTTATTGAAACTTTCCAAAGAATTTTGCATTTTATCAGGAAAACCTGATTGCCAGCGCTTGGACGGTTAGTATTTTATACGAAACCCAAGCACTTCCTATTGCAGCTGCCCTCTGTTTCACTTGTGAATCTTTACGTTCTTTTACTGCAATATGTTGCATAAATAAGCACATTTATGTGGGTTTTACTATGCTGCTAATGGACTACTGAATCAATCAGCCATCAAAACAGAAAGGCTGTGGCAAAAGAAGGAGAGATGCTGTTCAAACAAGAAATCTTGGGTACAAATACGTAGTTGACTAGCAGTAGATGTGAACATAGACCTTCCCTAAAGCGTGGAGAATTCTCCAGCACCCGGATGTCATATGAAACAGAGAGAGCTTTAAATAGCTACTAATTATAATCAGTTGGATTCCAGAAGAACTCTGTAAGCTTTCAGAAGTTAGAGATACACAGGTTTCAGTTTGCATTAATCAGTTTGCATCTAGTTTACTGTATTTTCAACCCTGAATTTCATCCAGTGTTTAAACATTACCCCAGTATATATGGACAGAGCCCAAAAGTGCTAGAGGTACTTCCCATGTTTGACTAACGCATTGACTTTGTGGTTACTTTGACATTAATTGGAGTAAACAATTGTGAAAGACTTATACTGTGTAATTTTAGTTCAGTGAAATACAGAAAAAATTTGGCATTAGTGTTCTGTTTACAGCCATATTCATCAAAGCTGAGCCAGAAAAATTAAGAACAACTTGTCCTTAACTAAAAACAAAGTATTCATGAATAATTTTCTAGCAAAGATCTCATCTCACAGAAGGCACATAGAGCATCTCTGGAAACTTGTTTCCCTCCAAAGTACTAATACAGAATTTGTAGCACTGAGAATTTCAAATAACATGTTTGGAAATGAGTTCTCAGAATGAGAACTGAATTTTAAAAGGAAAAGAAGAAATTATTTTAAGCCAGATCTTAAATATTTTGTCGCCATATAAGAGACTACTTTTGAAGCTTCAGTGTCCATTCACTGTAGATTCAATGGATCAAGGAATTTTCAGAGAAATTTCAGGCACGTCTAGGACCCACCTGAGTGAGAACAATAAAACCAGTCAGAAAAGCAAACAACAACATTATCAAAGGTGGTGTATGTCAGAGAGGGGGAAGCAGAGTTCCCGAAGGTCAGCGTGGGAATGAGCAATTTCTGTAGCCAGGCAAATACAGATTCCACCATCATTACAGGCAAGCAAATTCAAGGTGGCCGTGAAACTGTGCAAGGGTTTTTGTTTGGTTTTGGATTTTCTGTTTTATTTGGGTTTTGGTTTTTAGCCCAAACTGAACTATAAGTTTTAGTACACTTTGCTTTTGCAAGCAATGTAAAGTGTGGCCACTAGAACATGATAAGCAGTTCCCCTTGTTTTCCAGTCCTCTTAAGCCACTGCTGGCTTCAGTAATTCTGTATATTTCAGCAGATCTGAAAAACATTTGACATTTGTCTTGAGCAGCTTTCACTCCTAGAACTGAATTCGCATTCTCTGCCTACAGTATCCTAATGTCAGTGGATGTGGTATTTACTCCCTCGGGTATGGCATCTTTTTTCCCTTAGGAGATCTTTTCCGGGTAAAGGGAGCCTCAGAAGATTTATGCTGTGGCTATTATCTATATTGTAGGATGTGTCACTGGTTTCATCCATGTTCTCTGGTGACAGTGAAACATGAGTGTGAGGAGATGTAATGCTATGAGAATTAAGCATTTATCATTTCAAGGAAATGACCAATAAGTGAATTGACATGACAGTCCCACAGCTTGCTCTCTGCTCTTGGTGCTTCAGGGACACGTGAACTCTACACCACTCAAGCCTGTGTCTTCAGACTTCGGAGTATTTGTGCCCTGAGACTGAAGGACTGAGGCAACACTGTAATCTCCCACACAAGACACAAAGGTCCCTGTTTGGGAGGAAGAGTATTTTAAAATATGACATGAGGAAGACCCCAAAATCAGAAGCAGAAGTATTATATTTTCGCTTCATTTGTGTCTTACAAAAAATTGTAAATCACTATGAGCTTCAAAACTTAAAATGCTTATGAATTGACTCCATTTGCTCTGCCCGTACATCTAGTTAAGACTGTGGAACCTGATGTATTCTGATAGCATACAAATATTTCCAAAAGCCTTGAAATGATTCCCAAGACTGTATTGTTTTTGCTTTATCTCAACAGACACAGTGTTCATAAATAAGAAAGTTACAGTTTGAGTCAATACCCAGCTCGCAGAGGAACTGTGAACATAAGTCATTGAGAAAGCAATGACTGGGCTGGCTTTCTGCAGCTTGAGATTATGGAAGGAAATGAAGCAAGCAGAAGGCCACTAGCTCTCCATCATTCTTCTGGAGAAGATATACTTGCTCTTTTCACTGACATGGTGCATGTGATCACACTGCTCAGCATAGACACTGCATCCCAGATAAAAAAGAACCTCCACAACTGGGTTTTGTCTGCAAGAGATTCCTTCCCCCTCTAACTTCTAACTTCAGAGATAAATCTCAGGGTAGGACTGATGAGGCACATGAGCAGCTAGAAGGGGGTTTAGCTGTCAGTGGTATGCTGGTGAAGGAGGGAGATGCAGCCTTCCACACTGGAATTGAGAATTCACACAGAAAATGGTGTGCACATCTCTATAGAGAATTACAAACTTCGTTCAGTGAAGGAAGTATAAGCATTTGACATTATGATCAATGCATGCATTAGCACCCATGGTATTCAGACATATCTGAAAGGGAAAAAACATCTTTTGATGTGTTAAAGCCCTACTGAAGTTTTCATCATTTGAAATCAGTGAGCCACTGAAATAAACCACTCCCACAAGACAATTTCATATGGGATATGCAAAAAATATGGCATTTTTCTCTAGAATAGTAAAGTATCACAATAAATTAGGAAGAATGCTTGCCTGCTTTATTGTTCTAAAGTTAAAAAAGATACTAATGCAGGAAGTCTTGAAGAAGGTTTGATGCAAAACTTCTCCCAGAAAAAAAGTTTCTTATATTACACAGCAAAGTTACATATGCCAAAAAGATTATCATGCACAAATAGAAAAGAAGCTAAATGAAACTGTGTTAGGCTGCTAGTTCTGTATATGCATATTTCCACTTTCTGTTGCAGCTGAATCTAGTTGTGAGCTGTTTTAATAGCTTCTGAAGGAAGCTAGTGGTATGTGCTGGAGCTGTAAGCTGTAGTGTAAGAAAGGGCTTTCTGATTGCAATTAATACTTGTAGGGAGATTCTTCTGTAATAGCATATCTATACTGTCCCTTTGAGAAAATCAACAGTGATAGCATAGGTAGCATTAATAGATTGACAGGCCCACGAAAATATTCCTTTCAGTATTCACCACATGACCTTAATCAGAGATAGAACTGAAATGAAGATATGCAGGAAATAACACAATCTTCACAGAGTCCCTTAGGAACAACTGGTATGTACACTCCCAGCTTTACAGGCCTGGAGAGGATAGGATAGTCCTTAAAGGTGAGAAAATAGCTATACAGTGAGTAAAATGTTCTGATACATGGTTGATATAAATGGAACAAAAACCAGAGTATTGGGATCCCAAGCTCCCAGTTTCCTTCCTTCTATACAAAATCATTACACATCTATGTTTATGCTGGAGCATATTGAACCAATCCCAGCTAAAGAGAGAAAATAGATGCTCAGTCCTGGTTTTGAGTTCTTGCTCATGACTTTAAGTGAAGAGTAAAGGTAAGTGGAACTTGTGCTGATGCATCCAAGGTAGAAGCCATCTCTGAGCTCTATGCATTTCTCTTCTAAATGAAATCCCAGTCATAGTCAAAACTTCTTGCGTAGGTTCAGGCTGATAGGTAGTATCAGTACAGCACTAACGGACAGAAGGACCTTCATGCACTTAGATATACAAAACAGAGCACTGTTTCCTCCTCTTTTGAGATATTAACCTTGGTGGAAAACTAAGTGCTATTTTTAAGTGCACATTATGAGCTGTGGAAAAGTGTTTACTAGTAGTGTATATGAAATCATACTTCTAACATTATTGTTTGCTGTGAACATTATCATGATTTCTTAAAATATTCAAGCCAAAGAAATACTTAAAGAGTAATAAAAAGAAGGTCTTTCTCACATACATTCACAGTGACTTTTTCGAAGATGGAAGACAGAAAAGAGAGAACAAAGAGGTTTTTTTTTTCAATTTGAATGTTTTACTTGAGTTTCCCAGGAAACATCAACAGCTCTTTAAAAGTATCAGTTATAAAATGCTGGTACAATGAGTACTGTATACAAGTTTTTATTCTCTGAGGCCATTCAGCTGCTGTTATTTTTCAATCAGTAATTTATTTTTTTATTCTTATCTAGATGACCCTCGGGGCAAACATCAGAAAAAAATCCGAAGCAAAACCCAGAATTACCTTAATCTGTATGCTGTAGATGGGCTGCGGACTCTCTGTATTGCAAAAAGAGTAAGTAAATGAAGCCTTTTAGTTTGCTTTTAAGGAGAGTCTTGACAAAGATTACTGAAGGCACTTATAATTTATTGTTCTTGATTCATAACTTCTTTTTCATTTTATTCAGTAAAGTATGAATGCCTCTGCGTCACATTGACTGTGCCCTCACATACTCTTTAATAGGTTCTCAGCAAAGAAGAGTATGCCTGTTGGTTAAAAACTCATTTAGAAGCAGAATCCTCTATTGAAAATCGCGAAGAGCTTCTGTTTCAGTCTGCACTGCGGATAGAGAAGAATCTGCATCTCTTAGGTAATGAAATGAGAGCTGGACGTGAAATTAAAATGTGATAAAATTTTTGAAAGCTGGGCTATGAAATCTGTTCTTTCCCTTAAATTGTTTCTGACAGTACATAAATTGGCTGCTTTGGGACTTTATCATGGCTGTCACATGAAGCATCACAAAGGAATGGGATAAAATTAACATAACAGAATACCCTCTTTTCCTTGTTCCTGCCATCATTTTATCACTCTTGAAATGAGTGGAGTAGTACCAGGGATGAATTTGACATAATATCATAAATAGGAACTGCTGCTCTAAACAAGAGGACTTGGCCCAAACTGTCTACAGAATTTCATTAGCTTAGCGCTGCTTCGACATGTCAGAGACTTCCATGACTCCAGGGGCACCAGGGACATGCATAAAGCAAGGCTCATAAACTGCATTTGTGAGAGGCATCAACTCTCATACACATCAGTCTCAGCACATGCACTCAGGGCCTGTGTGTTCTGTGGAAAGGGTTTGCAGCTAAAATCAGCGTATGTAAAAAGTATTGCTTATATACTTCTGAGTTGACATGTTGAAAGGTTCTAAAATGTACGTATATTCAATATTACTCCATGAGTCCAACTTCTTTCCCTGGCAAAGAAACTAGGACAGCCATAACACTGTCAGAGAAAACAATCTTCACTAATTGCCAACATGCTTGTCTCTGGGAGACAGATCCACCTCACTCAACTTTTGATCTATCCACTACAGATCTCTAAGGCTCAACATATTGCCAATGGAGAGACCAAGAAAAGAAAGTGTAATTCATTTTATCTGTCTTAGATAAAGACAGATAAAATTGCCCTAAGAATGTGTTTTCACATAAATGACTGGTGCTCAGACTTCAGGTGGACTTCTATTGTTAATTGTTTAGTTTTTTTCAAGGAAAAACAATAGGAATAATAAATAGCTGAGAAAAATTTATTTTGTTTTTCCTGTTGTTCCAGATAGCTTGCATGTCTGTCACCTCCTCATTATCTAGTAGTTAGGCTTGCATTTCCTCACATTGAAATCTCTCTGACACTCAGTGGAGCCCTGATGTATCAGTGGTGACATTGAGATTGTTCCTGAGTGGCTTTTTGCTGTTTTTCATATATATTAAAATCTTGTCTCTGTCAACTGATTTATGTAAGCATAAAAAAGAGACCAAATCTCTTATAAACAGGTAGAAAGATACAGTGAAAGCATGAAAAAAACAAATTTTACTTTTTCATCATGGCCAACAGATTTGTGATTTATTCTCTGCCATGTCTCATTTGGCCACCAGTGTCTTTCTGCAAGAGCCAAGAGCAGCAAAAAGGCAGGAAAAAGGTTCATGTCTGCAGCCTAATGTGCTGCTGCCAAGCTGCAGTCCTGCTGTCATTCCCCTGCAAAAGGGAGAAATCTCTAGTGACCGAGCCTCTTCTCACTGAGAAGAGGGTCTTAAGGACCTTTAAGAACTGAAATGATCTCTGATAACCAACACCTTCTCTAGCAACATCCAGAAGAAATTATGAAGGTACAGAGCATAGAGACAATAAACCTTCTGAAGCTCTGGGATTAGAAGTGGCATCAGGTTGCTTTTGAAGTTTTGAATTCTAGATTTGCTGACTCTTGATGAAAGGGTTTACCCCTGCTACTTTCCTCTCCTCTTTCTCAATATCCCCAAAAAGCTACCCCAAATCTTGCAACCATTGATAATTTAGCTGTTTCCCAATAAAAATGACTGCTGGTTGTTTTGGTTTTGATTTGTTTTTATTTAAATTCAAGCTTACAATTTCAGGGGAACTGGGGAACCCCAAGTGTTCATTTAATATAGAATATTTCTCTTTCTGTATATGCTTAGGTGCCACTGGCATTGAAGACCGTTTACAGGATGGTGTTCCAGAAACCATTGCAAACTTGCGCAAAGCTGGGTTGCAGATTTGGGTTCTTACTGGAGACAAGCAAGAAACAGCTGTTAATATTGCATATGCCTGCAAGCTACTAGATCACGATGAAGAAATCATCACTTTGAATGCTGAATCACCAGTAAGTAGATCCAGTATATGTTTACTTGTGAACTAGTTTTGCTTTATTTTCAACTTGTACAACTAAAAATTTGATGGCTTTTTTTCCTTTCCCTCTTTTTTTTTTCCCTCCTTTTCCTGCTTCGTCCATAATTTTCAGGTAGGACACGTCTTTGAATACTTTTCAGTGAGTCATGTTTCTAAATCATAGTCTCATGTATCATAAATTTACTGAAGATGCATAACTGTATATAGTGAACTCCACCATGAATGAAAATATGCCGTTCTCAAAACATTCTTAGTTTTGTTTATGGGCACTAATGGGTCTAAAAGGCCTATTATTTTCCTCAACACATGTTGAGGAAAAAAAGCAGTTGATAACCTCTTGAGAATTTGTGCTGTATTTTTTGCCACTGAAATGTAGTATTTAGATAACTCAGTCATTCATGTTTTCTCAGGTGGCTTTTTCTCTGGAGATAGAAGCAATACTTAAATCTCGATGCTAACACTGAGAGGCAGAAAACCACATCTACAGTAATGCCTTGCTTCCTAATATACCTTTTCTAATCCTTCTGAATTACTGATCTTTTTCTGTGCTCAACTTGTTGCAAGCAGACAGTCACAAATTGGTTACTGATACGATCTAACATACAAGGAACCTGACTGATAGTGCTATAGTCCTTAAATGAGGTGATAAAATTGGACTTCAGATCAGCAGAGGAGAGGTAGGCCATCAGTATCCAGCTCCAGTTTCTTTCAAAAAGGAAGAAAAGATAACAGCATTTTCCATTCTTGAGTTATCAGCTGAACTGGTAAATTAATTTTCCATGTTTTTTCTTTTTAGTCATACTTTGCTGTAAGACCAATAGCATTTCTTTTAAATGTTCATATATTCTCAATAACACCTTTTAGTTGAGTATGGCTAGGAGAGAGAATTAAGCTTAAATAACCTTTAATTGGCCTTTAACAATGCATAACACTTTGATCTGAGTTGTGGGTGTATTCATAATGGTGTTCATCACTATACTTAACTTGGTACCAATTATATATCATTTCCCAACACTGTTATTCTGAGAAGGAGCTAAAAGAAATAAGTTTAGCATACAATACTGCATGTTAAAGAAGAATTAGATTTTAAGCCTTTCTACTCCTTGTTGTTGTCATAACTTCTGCAAGAATTGTTTTTAGAGCAAATAGAAATTTATTAAAAATTAAAACTTTAACAACGCAGCAAATAGAACACATTCCCCGTATTCATTTTGCCTAATCATGCAGCAAACAGAAGCCTTTGAATACATGTTCCTTTCTCTCAAGCATATTTGTTTTGAATTTTTTTTTCAGGAGACATGTGCTGTCTTGCTGGAACAGTGTCTGCAATGCGTAGAGTCTAAATTTTCAAACAACACAATAGACGAAGCTACTGGAAACATGACTGTTGGGTTCACCCCTCTCTATCCACCCTCTTCCTCTGTGCTTTCCAGCTTGGGCCTAGTGATTGATGGAAGGACTCTGGCTTATGCCCTGGAACCTACGCTAGAAGATAAATTTCTTGCACTAGCCAAGCGATGCCGTTCAGTACTGTGTTGTCGCTCTACCCCACTCCAAAAGAGCATGGTAGTGAAACTAGTCAGAGACAAACTCAAAGCAATGACCTTGGCAATAGGTAAATACCTCTGTTTAAACTAGCCTGCCTTGATGAATACTGTCTTGAGAGTTTTGATTTTTTTGACTTGCAGTAGGACCCTTCCAGCTTCCTCACAATTGAAATGGACTTTCAGTTTTGTCTGAAAATGTGTTAGAGAGCTCTAACATATTTATTCTAACGTATTTAATGAAAACCAAGATAGAACTCTGAAGTAGTATTTGGGATTAGGTAATCAGAACCAGGTATGCTATGAGATACTGACATGTCTGAACACAGCTGTGAAGAACTGGGTCAGCTGATGCTGTGCAAAGCACCATTTTGCAATCACTGTACTACACAGAAAAAATGCTGTGCTCAATACTGTTTCATCCAATCATGCTTAAACTCAAGGTTCTGTGTTTTTCATCACGAATCAGCCTTACAGCACAGGATATGATTTGGCCTTGTTAGTACAGAGAGTGGATTTACGACTGGCAACATGCCAAGACCTACCCTTCTTCCCAGCTGATCACTCAGGGGCAGTCAGCCTGTCTTAAATTTGACAGGGTCTTCTGTGTTGCCATGATTTTTACATAAGAAAAGACAACCAGCTCTTCTTTCCCTATCTGAAGTTTAGGCTCGTGTTGTGTTAGAAGATATGATTGCAGCATATTTTGTCACAAACACGCTTGCTTTCATCTACCTGTATTGGTTAATCATAGTGGGAACACATGTGGGTTGGACCGGCCCATGAGTAACCCTGAGTACATATAATAATTGCCAGACTCGTGTGACACCCTCATCACCAAACATGTGCTGATTATCATAATCCTCATGCTTAATGTATTATATCTAGCTCAATTATGCCTCCCTCCTACTGAATTTATATCTGTGGCTGACTGACTGTGGACATAGCCATTTGCATATGTTGTAAAAAATGTCTGGCTCGTTCACTTGCATTATCCAGAATGCTTAAAAACACTAGTGGAGGCTGGGCAGCTGGTATTTTCATTCTTTCTGATCATCTTGAGTCTAGGAATTGAGCACAAGCTCCTGTTCTGGCTTAAAAGCCTAGCTGTATGCATCCTTCCTTTTAAGCAACATGAGCTAACTTGGGGCTGTGTCACACAGTCACAAAGACATTGGCTTTGTCAGGCAATCGGATACTGCTCTTATGTGTGCCAAAAACAGGGTAACTGGGATGAGAAGTTATGTACACCTCAGCCACTGAAGTTTAAAACCGAGTGTCTTGTCATCAGCTAATAGGGTTTCATTTTCCACTAGTACACCGGCTGTAAATTTAAGAGGGTCAGAATTGATACGTCTCATTCTAGTATCCTTTCTATGGCACATATGGCTTGTGGTATCATGATTGGAAGCAGAGCAAGGGGTGGTAACTGTGCAACCATTCCAATTAAATCTACTAGTTATGGATGCATTTAAAGATCTCAGACTGTAAACCCTAGTCTCTTGACTTTTTCTTTCATTTATCTACTTTTAAATTTATCTACTTTTAAATTTTAAAGTATTTTTTTTACTTGTACTGTGTACATGTTCTCATTGGCTTTAGGCCTCCTTGCACAATTCTTAGTTGTACCTGATTGCAGGCAGACAGTTAAACAGGAAGCAGAAAGAAGCTCATTCTCATCCACTGTTTTACTATTGGTGTAGTTCGGGCCTGATACTTGAACTTCAGGTATTACTTAAAAGAGACAGATTCGGTTTATTTTTACTTTTCTATGATAAAAAGGTCTACAAAGATCACAATGTCTTGGAAACTTTGCCCTTTGAACCTTATATTCCAAAGATTTATCCTTTTCTACCCCACATCTCCCTTAATATACCCACCCAACACTTAGTACACACCACCCTTACTCTACTCAACCAAGAGTAACAACTCAGCACAGTAACAACTGTTTTTCCTTTGCTTTGTTGCTTTGTTCCTGGTCTGCTAGTGACAACAAAACTGTATTTTGTCATCTTTAGGTGATGGTGCTAATGATGTCAGCATGATCCAAGTGGCAGATGTTGGTGTGGGGATCTCTGGTCAAGAAGGCATGCAGGTAATGTTGCTCATTCAGTGGAAGGCACTCCCATGAAGGGGTGAAACAGGCACTTCCCACAGGTCAGATTGATCAAGCTGCCTCTGAGATAGTCAGAACAAATAAAGGAGAAGCAGCAAGTTTTGCCAAGGAGTGCCAGTTGTGTTTCATAAGGGTGCTTTCAGCTTGGGTTTGAGCTTGTGCTTGTTCTCAGATCTGTGGTGAGTTTGAACGCACCATCTCAGAAAATTCAACTTACTGGATCCCTCCAAGCAATATGATTAAAGAAATAATTATCTAAATACTGGTTTAAAGGAGGAAAAAAGCCCAGCTATGCATTATTTAGGAAATAAAGGTTCATCTTATTCTGGCTTTTATTCTCCTCTCTCCTGTAGTGCTTAGGTATACTTCTATGAAACGGCTGCATACGGCAATACAACTCCTGCACCTTATTTGCATGATGTGGTGGTGGCCCTTAGCCCAGTCACTCTCACACCTCACTCACTCAGCCTATTCAGACAGCAAAACAGTGAAGAAAGAGGAAATTGCAGCCCTTTGCAGAACCACTGCTCCCTACATATTATGCCAAGGTTTTCTCCACATTTCCTGTCACAGGGAAGAGCAGGACTAGGGGACTTGTCTTGTAGTCTTCTGGATGTGTTTACCACTGAATAGGAGGCACTTCTCTCATCCCCAGAAGAGAAGATATGTGTGTATAGGATGTATTACCTATTTCCTCAGCCTCCTCCAATGCTAGTGCAGTTCAGCTGCCACATTAGTACCAGACATGACAGTAAGACACAGAGAATGAGGAAGATACCTCATTTCCACAACCTACCTTGTATTTGGGCAGACTGATTGCATAACAAAATGGAGTAGCTGAGTATATGTCAAAGAGCTCTTCAGAGAAAGTGGGAAGTGTTTCCATCCTGAGGACCTGAGCAGATGAGCATGCTCCTTAACTTAGTTACCAGTGGGCGGTTCTCTGACCCACATTGCATTTTTTGCAACATTGGCTGGATGTTTTGCTCAAAAGAGAAAAGAGGCCTCCTTCGCATGGTGCACGCATTGGCTATGGAATTTTATTCCATGGAACTGCATTAATGTCATAATTTATTTATTTGGATCAACACACAAACTTATGAAACAATTTAAATTATGAACTTGGGTGTCAACTTATGCATTTTCTGGCATGCAGATCACCAGAAGCTAGAACAGTACACTGGAGAAAAGTCAGTAGAGATTTTTCTAATTTATTCATACACTCTTTCAATGTGTATGAATCCTTGAATCCTCTCTTGGCCATTCTTGAAGGCTGGATACTAGGGAAGACAGGGTTCAGCCTGACCCAGCAGAGCTATTACACTTGTTCTCCTTCTTCTGATCATCCAGTGAGTTCAGTCAAAGTAATCTCCAAGGCCAATGAAAGGCCATCAGTGCACTTCAAACAGACAGTTTTCAGGGCTGTAATCTGTTAAGAATGGTTCTCCAAACATGTTAGCAGCTGTAAATTAGACTCAAAAAACCCCTACTGTAAAAATATTCAGATACTCATTGTGATTATGGCATTCCAGCCATAGACCCTGTGAGTTGACTTTGGTGGCTGGAGAGAGCAGGAGAAAAGGAATTCTGGGACTAAGCTGATGCCAAGTGTATTTGTTGTTCCCCAGTCTTCATCAGAGAGTTCTGCATGACTTCCAGAGTATCACTCTGCAGGCAGTACAAATTCCAGAGAGCCCAGAGAAGGCTGGTTTTATGGGGTCCCCTCCAAGCCTATCAGTTAAAAAAAGTCTCCTCCAAACTCCTTGGCCTTATCATCTCTTAGGAACTTACCAGCTCTTGCCATTTGTATATTAATTCAGATCACTGTTTTTGCTAATGCAAACATATAGTGCTTGTAGCATTTTTTGACTCCTCTCCCCTTTATGCCACTTTCAGTTGAGCTCAAGTGCTTAAAGCAACCAGTCCTCAAATGCCCCTAGCTTTTGCAGTTATTTAGATCTGAAAGCTATTTTCTCATTAACTCATTAAACTATCTGGGTTTTTTTTCTAAATGAAAGTTCAACATAGTGGAAAATGTTTATAGATCCCTTCCTTTTCTGCAAGGTCCTAAGGAGTCATGCAGACCTCTTCACTGTAAACAACTGTCAGATTCGTACACATGCAGGTACTCAGAAAGCACTGAGCATTGAGATGTCCAAAACAGTAATGCTGTCTGATTCATTTTCCTTCCACATTCTATGGAAGCATGTGGAGTATGATTCACTTTTTCCTGTGAAAAAGCTGGAAGAAAAAAAATAAAATGTGAAAATCGAGGGGATATTTTGAGACTAAGTAAACATGCAAATGTAATTGGATAACACTATCTTCCTTACTGTGTTCCTCACTGTAATAAAAACGGAATAAAAAAAGAAAAAAGATCCTGACACTTCTCACAGTGTGCTGTGAAGTACTATGTTAGAAGCACAAATGAAGCTAAGGGTTTTGTTTTGACATTGGAATAGGCTGAGATGGGGTAGAGGACAAGGAAGCAGACATAGCATAGCTCTGTTCTCAAACTGCAAGATAGCTGTATGTCTGCAAGACAAATCAGACTCCTGTGCTGGGTGGTTATAACAAGTGTGTCTCAGTACCTGAGAAATCCTACAATGTGTCAACAGACTAAAAAATGTCTCAGTGCTTATATACATCTACTGCTTAAATTGCAATGCATTCTTACGCCTTCTCTTGCATACTGTTTTAAAGTTTATTTTAATAGCTTCTTCAAGCACTTACTTGGGAAAACGGAGCCCTTATGGTGATTTACCAAGAAAAGGAATTAGGAAAACTTAAAAGGAAAGATGTCTCATAAAAATACAGTCAAAATATACCCAACAGAGTGTGAAGAATATATTGCCCCTTTGGAGGTTTTCACCTTTCCTCATGTTTTTGCCGAACTGAAGTGTGAGTAGAAAGGTGATACCAAAATAGAAAAGGAAATGTAAAACAATATTAAATGAAATCTTAGTGTGATCCTAGGGCTAAGAAAAATCGTGAAGTAGCCGTGATAACATAAGAAGGTCTCATCTAGATGTACAGGACCTTGAAATTTAGTCAGAATTAGAGAGAAACTGGGTGATTCATTTTGTCAGTGTGATCTGACAGTCTGCACAGTCTCGGGGGAGACTCATCTAGTGTGATTTTTTTCATATACAGTTATAGAAAACATGAAATTTTAAAAATCCCCCAAAATACTGATAGGACAGCCCAGTAAACTTCATAAACCAGGATAGCAAATGTAATTAAAACTAATATTTTTATTGTTTTGTCTTTTAATGTCCAGTAATTATGATGCAACTACTTAATTATACTTTCCTATTTTATTCTCTGGAAATCCATTTTGCCCTGTAAGTACTCTATAGTTTTCACAGAGAAAGATGTTACAGCCACCAAGATGTTCACACACAGTCGCTGAGCCTTCATGCTCAGGCAACTGCAATTGCCAGCCATTCTCCCAGCTCTCACTTTTTGCTGTTGCTTTTCACCATCTGGAATGTAGACTGTAATCTCCTTTGGGCGAGGACCAGGTCGCACCGCATGTTCTGCCAAGCTGCTGGGTTTGCTCACGGGTATTTCAAATCAAACCGGTAATAGCTCCATTTCATGTGCACTGTAATGGATTTCATTCCTCATGAGCACAGTTTCCATTGACTGTATGAGTCAAGAAGATGACTGAATTCATTGTTAGTATTGAAAGTGACACTTTACAATAAGGATTCCAACTTTTCTTCCATTAAAGGCGGTGATGGCAAGTGACTTTGCAATCCCAAGGTTCAGGCATTTGGAGAAGCTTTTGCTTGTTCATGGCCACTGGTGTTATTCCCGACTCGCCAACATGGTGCTGTATTTCTTCTACAAAAACGCAGTAAGTGTTTGACTTGGAACCTTTGTGGCACCACATGATTCCAGGGTTTATTTTGTGCTAAGTGAGCATTAGGTCAGCCTTCAAATGGTTTATAAATAAGCTGCAAAGAAATTTGCAGAGTTGAAAGACAGCTGGCTGCCATTTGCAGAAATACGGGACCCACTCCATAACAGCTACAGTGTGCTGCTGAATGTGCAAATTAGGTAACAGAAATAACAAGCACTGCTTCAGAGAAGTTTCTTTATAGAGTAGTTTTGCAGAATTTAGTTGGCTAGATACAGGAGTCTTTAATGCCAAAGCCATCCAGCATTGGTCCAAAGTAGCAGTTGAGTGTGTTTTCTCTTTCTGACCTTGTCTCATCGTTGTTTATAAATCACTGTGCATATTCCCTAGTGACTTAAGATAATTTGAGTCCTTTTTGTATCTCAGATGCAGAAACTGGGAAGTTGTTTTCCTGATTTATCTTACACCCAACTAAGCAAAAGAGTGCATTAGCAAGGAAGCACACCATGATAAAGAGCAGACA
The DNA here is from genome assembly GCA_038380795.1 of Pyrocephalus nanus. NCBI lineage: Eukaryota > Metazoa > Chordata > Aves > Passeriformes > Tyrannidae > Pyrocephalus > Pyrocephalus nanus. Next base: position 85,937,793 of record CM076259.1, read on the forward strand.
ATGGGTCTGTATTTCCTCCCTGGTGTCTGAATCAGGAGTGAATCCAGTGCTGGGCACTGAGCCACTGGCAGCTCAACTCCTTCACCTCAACAAATACCCTTTGCATTGATCTTGCAGTACAAAAATTATTGATTGAAAACTGCCTAACAAGACAACCAAGAACTCCACCAGCTGGGTGGCAGTCGCTGACGGGCACATAGATTTGCTCACTTGCAACAGCTGCAAATCACCTTGGGAGCAAGGTGTATGAGGAAGCAGGAAAAAGAAGAGAGCTAGAGCTCTCACATCTTTTGCTCCAGAGGGCAATATATTAATTGTGTGCAGGAGACTGGATTTTATCCTCAGTATAAGGAAAAAAATAAAAAAAAAAAGTAGCTTTCAATGTTGTAAAAGTCCCTTTCCAATTTTAATCTAATCCTCAGTTTTTATCAGGAGAAAACCATAATTTGCTCAAAATTTTTAACATCTCAGAAGTACCTAAGGTTGTTAAAGAACTAACAAAGCATCTTTGAGTTAAAACAATCATGTTAGAATGCCTTCTGTGGTCAGACCAGAAACTGCATGCAAACGTCCTTTCAGACACAGAAGAAAGAAGGGACTTTGCAGTCTGAGGTGCTGCCTGAGTCAGAAGTAGCAAGCAGATATAAGTAATGCTGCACTGAGCAGAGAGACACCAGTTGAAGTACAGCAGTGAAATGAAATATGTGCTGGTGTTCAAAAGCCTGAATTTTAAGGCTTGATCCTGAATGATGCAGTACATCTGTATTCTTACCCCCAGTGCTGGGTATTTCCAAGATATCAATTTACACTATCAAATCTGATAACAAACACTTCCAAGTGTATGCATAGCCATCTTATATTAAAATATTAGCTAACAAAACCCAGAAGTAATACACATAAGACATTCCAGCAATAAACAGTCAGAGACACTGTTTATACATCTACATTTTTGTTCATTTTTTAAAAAATCTTCCATTTTCTTTGGTACAAATCCCCTTGATTACAAGTATTATTCCTTATGCCAGTTTTAGTAAGACATTTTCAGAAGCTGCTGCCTCAAGGCTAGAAAATAACTGAGGAAATCTCTTTGTGTTGGCTCTATTTTCACACCCTTCAGAGCTTTCTGAGAAATACCTGTTGCTACTGACTGTAGCAACTGTAATTGGATATCCAGCATATAGACATGAATATGTCTGATACAGTGCCTGCCCTGAAGGAAAGATTATTAAAAAAAGAAATGTAGGAGCACCTGATCCTTTTGCAAGGAGACTATTCTGGCTGATTCTCCGCAGAGACTTGAGATAGCTACACTGCAAGTGTTCTGCAAGTTTTCTGTTTCTTCAAGTGTGTTTTTCGCCATTTGCTCATACTATGAAATTTTCCATTCTCCACTAGAACCTATTTAACTCAAAGTTTAAACTCCACATTGCTGCAAAAGCCATTTGGAAACTTAGAGGACTTATATAAGACGATGTTTGGCTTGGTGGAGATGATAAAAATACAAGTAAAATATAACCCAAAACATAGAATGACTAGAAATATCTGAGCTTGATGAAAAGGGATTTCATGTAAATAAAATTCTACTTGCACAAGAGTGCACACTGCAACACATCATTGAACATTTTCTGACATACTCTTCATTCACTGAGGAATTCTTTCTGGGACTACATTCATTGAACAGTCTCATCTGGCAGGGAAAGAAAGGAAACATTTTTTGTTTAAAATCTTTATCTAAATTTGTTTTGTCTTATTCAGGGGGGTAATGCACAGAAGCAAGAGAGAACATTTTATTTGAAATTGAATTAAACGCTTGTTTAATACAAAAAAAATTTCAGGGGGAAAAACATCTGATTTAAAGTTGGCTACTGAAATTTCATTTGTTTATACAGCCTTCTTTGACAGTACTGCTGAGACCCATACTAGAGGTGCTAGTAAAATTTTCAGCTGACTGTATTTTAATCAAACTACCCATTTTTGTCAGAGCCAAATTATTTCCAAGAGAGGTTACTTTTAGCAAGACTCTAGAGAGGAAATTTCCTAGGTCCTGGATTAGCTGCATTTTCTTTTATTTTAAATGAGTGAGAGATAGGTATCTTAATTTACCTATTTATTGCAATTTCTTTTTGAGAAATAACTCAAAGAATTTTTTTTTGTTTTGGGTGTGGATAGGACATAATTTTCTAAATATGTGCAATTTTGGAATGAAATTGCCATGTCCCAGCCAACTGTACTGAAGAGTGGTAAGCTTTGGTAACTCAGTTTGGGCCAGAGGAAGATATTTTTCTTAAAAGGTATTTACAGAAACATTTCTAGATATGATCCTTAAAAAATACTTTTACTTTTAATATGTAAATTTATAGTATGGGCTCACAAACAGTGAGATGTATGTTGCTGCTGATATACAAGCCACTTCGATGTAGTATGCAAGCATTGCCTGAGCATATGTCTACTATATATATATACACAAATATATATACATTTATGTACGGCAGGACTGACCCTCTTATGGTGTGGCAATTTCACTTCACAAAATAGGCGTGCTCTCCTTACAGCAGCTTTCACTGACTAAGCAGACCATAGACATTTTTTCCTCTTATGTTTAAATTTCAATCACATTTTGGCATACAGGTAGAATAGATCTATATTTTCCTCTGTATATCTAAAATTCATGAAGGGTTAACATTCTCCAGCTGGCTGAAAGCTTTTTGAGAACAGAACGCAAAAAGAGGAGGAAGTGAGAGGAGAGGTCATGTCATTTCCCTTCTTCACGGTTGAAATGAGGAAAACCCTTGAGGAACCATTTCCAACGTTTTTCTGGTTGCCTTTCGTTTGGTATTAATCACTTTACAGAGAATAATAAAAATTGTAGGTTTAGGCGAACCAAGCCTGGGAGTTTATTTCCTTTCCGTGGAAGCTGCCTGTCTTTTTCTTGGCCTCAAATCCTCCATCAACAGGTGAGGTTAACACCTCTCCTGAGCCCTAAAACCCTAAGGATTCTTCATGCTGAAGAGTGTAGAAGAAATCAGTTGTGTGGTTTGTTTCTTTTTGGTGATTCCAACCCAACTACATGAACCATCCCCTTGCAGCTGTGTATACAGCTGATTTCTTTATAGAGCTGAAGAGTAAGGGAGACTGAGAAATCTTTGCATCACTGCTAATTTGCTGAATGCCAAAGTACAGAGACAGAATACTTAAAACAAGTTTTCTAGACCCTACAGTTTCACCTTCCTTGCTGCTGCTGGTCTCATATTGTCCTTGCTAAAAAGCTTTGCATTTATCTATTGTAGACTAGAAAAGCCTCCCAAAACATCTCAAACCAGCAGAGGGTATTATTATGGAAATGTTTGTTCTTATAATACTCATGTAAGTGCTATGACATCAGTACTCATATACCTAGAGGTCGGTGGTGGTTGGGAGAGCTTTTCACAGTTAGTTAAATTGCACCTCAGCATTTCTCTTGAACCGAAAGTTAATTTTATGTGAAGTCATCCCTGATGCCTGAGACCTGACGTTCCAGCAGTACAAAGGCTTGCAGACATGCCAAATGTTTGCAGCTTAGCTAAGTGGTCCATACATCAGGAAGTGACTTAGACTAAGTATCCTCAGAAGGATTGTTCATATGTTTAGCATTTATAGGTAAGTCCATGCAGAAACAGAAATTGGAATCGTTTCAGAACACAATGGGATGATGATCCTCCTTATCTTGTTGTATTTACAGCACTACTTGTTTTGTTTCAGATGTTTGTGGCCCTTCTCTTCTGGTACCAGTTCTACTGTGGGTTCTCTGGCTCATCAATGATTGACCAGTGGTATCTTATCTTCTTTAATTTATTCTTCTCTTCACTTCCACAACTGATCACTGGCGTTCTGGATAAGGATGTGCCGGCTGAAGTGTTAATTGCTATACCTCAGCTTTATAAAAGTGGACAGAATATGGAGGTAAAAACTTCCTGTTTATTGTAATTTCTTTACTGAACATCTTTAGTTTCAACTGAAAACCAACCCTGGTCCCAAAGGGTAGATGACTGATAGAAGCAGTCCGAAAAGTCAGTATTATTGTTTTGTGGTATTTCTTATCTGAGTCAAAATGTAAAAAGTAAGCCTTAACAAAAAATAAAACCAAAACATAAACATTTCCCCCCAAGCAAATGAACAAAAAAACCCCAACCAGCTATATTTTTAATATGGGACTAGAGAGAAGTCTGGATCTTTGTCAACCTAAGTTGAATACCTCCCAGGCTCACAAATGGCCATAAAGGTAAAACAGATTGCACCTTGCAGCCTAGTGTGGGCTTTCGCAGAATAACCTCAAACTACTTACTCAAAACTTCAGGCCCCAGCCCTTTACAAACAGTCTGAGGAGAAAGATGGCTTTGGGAGTAAACACTGTCTGTCTTCAGCTGGCAAACTGAGAAGTCTCCCAGCTTCACAGTACTGTTATTTCTCATAGACAAGCCCAGAGATCATTCTAAGTTTTTTTGGAATCTATTGGTCATATTCTTTGCATAGTTACCTAAAAAGGCATTTTAAAAACTTAAAAATCCTGCTTCAGGTAGGATCTCTTTCAAAAAGATATCCCCAATTCAAAGCCTATAGAATTACAAAATAATTTAAATGGCTCTGGAGGCCATCTGATCCAGACCCCTGGTCAAAACAGCTTCAAACCTAGATGAGGTTTCTCAGGTCTTTAACTAGTCTAGTTTTGAATGTTTCCAACAGTGGTAATTCCATAGTCCCTCTGAGCAACCTGATGCAGTATTTAACTACATGTTAGTTCAGTAGGCCAAATATCACCATAATTTTTTCCAAGCATCTTTCAATTCCCATTTTTAGGCTGCAGTGATATTCTTCGTAAAGGGAAGGAGCCCTGATAAACCTAGTCGTTTGAGATGTAGACTATATCCCAAAATGAAGTAAAACTTTTGCCATTTACAGACTATTTTTTCTTATATCTGGGTATGACCATCCATACCCCTGCAATTGTATAGTTCTTTAAACCAAAATGTTGGTTTAATATTGTTTTTAGCAAGCAATTTTCTGCACACGCATAGAGATATATGTATGTATGTTTTATATGCATATTTATAACGTATCATACATCAATGCATGAATTACCACTAAAGCTTGATGTTGTGGATCTTCTTCTCTAAGTCTATGTGAATCTTCTGTTTTCTCTTTTGTGAATACTGTGTGCTCGTGTGTATGTTGTGTAGAAGCCAATTATTCATGTTCTTAAAACTCACAGAGCTCCTCCTGAAATCAGCGGTCTAACTTTAGTGCATAAAGTTGGGCACAGTCATAAATGTTTCCTGGCCACCCTCTGCCAGGAAAAAAAAAAAAAAAAAAAAAAAAAAAGAGGCAAAAGACTTTTATCCCAGAACAGAGTGACTTGCAGGTAGACTCCTCAGGCTTCATCCCCCAGGTCATCTGAGTGATTGGCCAAGTTATGAAGCTATTTGCTCAAGCCCTTAAAACTGCCCATTGAAATATGTCCCTCAAAATAACTATCCTGGCAAATTGCATTTTCATTATCATTTCATTTAATTTTTTTTTTTTTTTTTTATTGCACAGGAGTACCAACCGCACATGTTTTGGATGAACATGATTGATGCTATGTATCAAAGTCTGGTTTGCTTCTTCATTCCCTATTTTGTAAGTGTTTGGTTTAAGCCATTCTATTTTAAGCATTTTTAGGAGAACTGGCAGTGTAGCTTAGGCTAAGTTCCATCTTCTTTCTTACAGACTTACTATGATTCGGAGGTGGACATCTTCTCCTGGGGAACTCCCATCACCACAATAGCTCTTTTCACCATCATACTGCATTTGGCTATTGAAACCAAAACTTGGGTAAGGTATCCACAGCCTACATAGAAACTCGCTGGCATGTACATAATTCTTCTCTTAGTACCATCTTTAAAACACAGAAGATTGTTGTTTCTTTCCCTCAGCACATTCTATTTTTAGAAGCATTTTGAACAAAACATGAAAAAGATTTTTAACTGTAATCTGCAAACGGCTTTGTAGAGTTATATCTATAATAAGAGTTTTTAAATATGCAAGGCTCTAAACTCTTTGCTGTGCATGGTTTTGACTCCAGAAATTAAGAAGTTCTAATTAAGAGTCGCAGCAAGCTTCTCAGAATATAAAGATTCATTCTACTTTTATTGTTGTTTTTTTTTGTTTTGGTCTAGACTTTTCTCCACTGGTCATCTTGCATCTTCAGTATCATTTTATTTTTCTTTGTGGCCCTGGTTTACAATGCTTCCTGCCCAGTCTGCCATCCTCCATCCAATCCCTACTGGACTATGGAAAGGCTGATGGGAGACCCTATATTCTACTTCACTTGCATTATATCACCAGTTGTTGCATTGCTGCCCAGGTATTGTATCTTCTCTTGTATCTTTTCATGTATAGGAGGGCATTTTATGCATGTGATTGGGAGGGCGATAAACATTTCTTTTTCCACTCCCTCTCTTTCGTTTTGCTTTACCAGCCAAGTCAGGTTTTTTCAGCAGCTTTTTTAATGAAGTCAGGTTGTCTAACCTATTCTATATTCCTGACCACAGGAAAAGACCACAGCTCATGGCCATAGACCACAGGATTGGGATAATTATAGACTGTTGGTCGAACTTCCTGGCCATGCAGAGATTTGCTACCCTGTGAGGTTTTCTGTGGTTCTTCCAGATTCAATCCATCCTCACATAAAGTGCACAGTACAGAAATTCTGATAGTATGTTGTGAACCTACTTGCCTATTTGTGGATGTAGGAGGCTGATCCCCATTGCCTTTGATTCCTCATCGGGAAGGATGAAAGACTGTATGTAATCACAAGGTGGATCACTGACTAAAGACACAGATTTATTACTCTGCTTGCTATTAATCAAAATATTAGCATAGCACTCAGAGCTTTCCATCTGCAAGCTTGCTTGTGTCAAGCATAAGAAAAACACATAGAACATTCTTGTTTTTCTGTGTTGTACTTTTGTCTTGAGTATTTTCTCTTAATAACATATTGGGTATTTCCTTCTTTCATTTCTTTTCACATGCGCATTCTCCTTTGCAGATTCCTGTACAGAACCCTTCAGGGAACACTATTCCCAACCCAGCTTCAGCTTGGACGCCAGTTGAGTAAACTGGCCCCAGAGATTCGCACCCACCTTCTGACCAAGTTGAATGTAAAGGAGACAATACGTCAGACACAACCCTTTGCAGACAGTTTCTCACCAAGCCTTGGCTCAAATGCCAGTGATTGTTGTAAGGCTAATAACCAAAGCACACCTTTGCCAACATCTCCCCAAACAAGTGAGTCACTTTTCCAAGAGCAAACAAAGGCAGAACATAAACCAGATCAGACTGTGGCTGTCTCTCCCCAGGGTGCTGTGTTGTATGGGCAAAACAAGCTCCCCTCATCAAGTAGTCTGGAAAGGTCCATGGGATTTCATGAAGTTAGATGCGGCACTTCAGAGCTGGAGCCGTTGCCTGTGGGAACAACATTCCCATGGAGCTCAGCAGTCGACCAAGCAGACTTCAGTTTGTTGAAGTGGATCACATCAACTCCATTGTTCAGTCACATTGGGACTGTTTTACAGGTGTCATCGAGCAGTTTACAAAATGAAACACAGGACAGTATGTGTGTGCTTGGCTCTTCTTTGCATGTGGACTTCAAAGGCTTAAAAGAACAGAGCTCAAATAACTTGCAGGACAAAATGAAAGGAACCCCAACTGATCATTGTAAAAATGACAATTCTGAGACCACCTTTTTATGACATGGGCCGTAAATATATTTATATATTTTCTATTTGCACACATTTATAGTGAGATTACTCTATTTGTTTCCAAAGGTGAAACAGAGGATCAAAGGTACAGAATGATTATTTAAGAATGTTTAAATACAGTATATTGAAATAAGAGCTTTAAATATAAAAAGAAACACTTGAAAGTTCCATTTATATTGTTTTATTTTTTCATCTCATTTTGTAAGGAAATGCCATCTCCTTATTTTTCAGATGCTTCTCTTTTATTCTGACACATACTGTAAAAGCAAAGGGTCTATCTACCATATTCAAAAGGATTAGATTCAGCAACAATTATTGATATCATTATAGGCCATTTAGTAATTAAGAAGGAAAAACCATGATAATAAAAAGTCACTGTATTCCATCCATCATCTGTTTGCCAGGGTGTTTTGTCACTGAAGCAACCCATTAAGCAAAGCTATGGAATTATTATACACCTCTCTGTAAATGTTAACAGTATCTTACCAAGGCATTAATAATACTGGTATTTTGTAAATGACACCATGTTCTGATATTGCAGCCATAGTATTTTATGTGTCATGATAAAACAATAAATAAATAAGCATCCATATTGCAAAGTGATTTCCCAGTCTGGTGTTAATTGTAAGTCAGCCCTTCACTTGGAGTAGGTAGCATTTGGCTGGGCATGGCCTTACATTAGGCTGCTCAACTTCCAAAAAAAAGCTGCAGCTTGTTTATGAGGGAGGATTTGGTGGCAAAGAACTGGTGCATTGTGTCTGCTGTAGCGTTTGAGCTGGGAAACCTGTGATCTGTGCTGGAGCACTACCATGAGTAGGCTGGTGTTGTTTAAGAGGTCTGTCCTGCTTGCTACTGGGGTGGAGGACCAGCAGGGTGGAGTTTTGTTAGGCGCCTTCACAGTTGTTTCAGTCAGGTTAAATCGAGTCCTTGGGGATGGTGAAGGGGAATGGCCGTCTGCAAGGGTGCAGTGCTATGCAGAGCATTTGAGCCTGGTCTAAAGCAGGCTAGCTCCAGTCCCAAAAAATGTGAGCTGCTTTCTGAGCCTGAGCTGCTGGTTGTGAATCACAAACTGCCACTGGTACGTGGGTGTGCAGCTGCACTATGCCAGCCTGGTGGATCCACGGGGGGGCTTTAGCCTTGGAAAGCTGGTTGGTTCTTTCATACCTGGTCACCATGACCATGCATGAAGTAGCTGCTGCACTTCTTTTCCTCATCACAGGTTTTCGGATGGCCTTCGTCTTCGTTGCCATCGGTTGTGTAAGGCCAGAACTTGTTCATGGCACGCTCTGTGCCTGGCAACCTGCTTCCCATGTGGATTGCCTCAGCATGGTAAGACACGGTGCCTACCATCTGTCACTTGCTAATCCACTCAGGATTTTTTTTTTCTAAAGATTTATACACTGGCCTCTTTCCCAAAGGCTGAATTGATAATATGATACTGTAAAATGCCAATGAAAGGGAGAGATGAAAGCAATGTAAATAAGAGCAGTCAGCCTGTAAATGTGTTATCCTGATGAAACATGACACATCCACATGTAGCTAAACTGCATTTTGGGATTAGAATTGACTAGAGACGGGACAAAGACACTAAGGGACTCACTATTGCAGTCTCCTGTGAACAGCTTTTAGCACGTGATTGATTTGGAAAAAAAAAATGCGAAGCAGAACTTCTTCCTTTTATCCTTGAGTTAAAGAGGAACATGGGTTTATGTGTGTAGATTTTAATGGAGGAGGGCATACCTATGGACTAATTTGTTACTGACTTAAAACCCTTGATATTTCTCTGCTTTATATTTGTTGTGATAAAAATGCAATAGTTAGTGGGCACCTACAAAGGTAGGTGGGTAGACGCCAATGCAAGCCAGGAGGCTCTGAGGTGTAGGTCTTGACACACACTCCCCAGTCACTGGGAAGGGAGCCTGCAGGACTCAGCTCAGCTGTAAACATCCTTTGCAAAGGTTTCTAATGGGGTGAGACAGGTCCAGACATCTCTGCTTGCTCTATCAGCCTTCTCAGTCTTGATAGGAAATCTGTTGGGATGACTTTGCAGGTAATTTTTTGCGAGGTTAGCTGGCTGTATTTAACACAGACTATGCAAGGCTTGCCATTGTAAATAACTTCTCTGTTGTGGAGCTTCAGTGTCTTTTAATGTCAGAGGGGAAACTGAATGACACTTTGAAATGTGTAAACGTTGCCATCTGGTAAGAAACCTTCATCTGCTTGTAAAACAGGATATCACAGAAGGACACAGTATCTGATAGGAAGTGGGCAGAGTTCATAGGTTTGCAGGGTGTTAAATTCAGTCATAGCAGGAGCTTACCAGGGATGTCACACGTGTGCCCTCTATCAGCTACTTCAGTAGCCCCAACAGCCTGGTGAGGCGCTCTCGACCTTTTTGACTCGGCAGCATCTTTCCACAGCGGGGTTGGTGTCCCACGGGCCTTCATGGGACTTGCCTCATGCTGGCAGCAGAAAGGGCTGGAGCATCACTGCGCTTTAGCTCAGAGCTCTATTTCGTTATATTCTTTTCAAAAAGAACATAAGTTCCTCTCTGGCTATGCTTTTGTGATACAAAATTCAGTTTAGTTGTTGTGCTTTCAGTGTTTCAAAGACTATTTGTGAAGGTAAGGAGTAAAAGGGCTCCTTTGAGACTGAGAGCTGCTCCTGCATTGCCAGATAGATCTGTTAAGTTGCCACTGGGAGTGTAAAAGTTGTATATCTGCATCATATATTTTGGGAAACTGTAGATCTAGACCCTCAGCTGCTGCAACCATCATAGCCCCTCCAATGTCTGCAAGCTGACTTGCCCCAGCTGGGAATCAGGCCTCAGTAATTTTGTTGCAAAATAATAATAAAAAAAAAATCCTTAAAGATATAATTTGAAATGGCTAAGGTGTAAATATTCCCTTCGTACTAAAAGATAAAATATCTTTATTATGGCAGCAATCCTTTAAAAATGTATGAGTTTAATCTTAAATAAACTAAGTAATGCTGCTGACCTTAATGGAGAAGTGGCCTCAGCAGGGTTGCTTGTGTGACTACAGATAAATAGGGAAATGTGCCACACTGAGGCCAACCTGTGCCAAATCTACACAGCAAGTTATCTAGAGGCACAGAAGTAAGTCAGTAGGATGTCAGCAAGCGAGTTGAATCCATTTTCTTTTGGGAGACACATTGCAAAATCATATAAATAAAATGTAATTTAAACCACAATTTTGAGGGGGAAAAAAACAGATTTCACATTTGGAAAGAAAATATTAAGCAAACTAATTATTTACATTTTAAATCAGTTCTCTCTTCAGCTGCCAGAAGACAAACACATCAAAGCGTGTTACTTGCTGGGCTTTGGTGCTTGTCAACATTTTGAAGCTGCGATTAATATTTGAAACATTTTAGCTAAATAAATACTAATTGCCTTTTGAAGCTGTATACATTGATTTTAATAAAATAGAAGTAAAGTTTTGAAGTTATTCCTGTTGGTGCAGTTGAGCAGTTGTTCTATCAGGCAAAACAAAACTTTAAATTCATGAGGCCAATCCACAAAAAGCATGCAGCTATTGATTAAAAGATTCCACAAGGCAATTAAAGCGATGCCTGTGTTAGGTCTTTTACCAACAACAGCCTCCTGTACACTGTTTCAAATATTTGCAGTGAACTGAGCAAGCACTTCTACATCTGCTCGACATTGCTGGCTCAAGTAGTCCAGATCAAATTGATGACTGAGAAGAAGCGAGTTGTGAATTAAGCATCACAGTATTCCGTATTTCTTACTCTTATTTATGTGAACCAAGTTCTCGGTGATTTAACCATTTTAAAAATTTCTTCTGGATATGTAAAGGTCTTTTAAAAACAGCCAGAACTCTTCTATCAGGTTGGCACTCTAATCTCAGAAATCATATCTCCCACATATACCACATGTCAAAACAGGAGCAAAACAATGTGTCAATATTTTTTCAAGATTTTCCATCTATACATCACTGCTCTGGGTGCCCAGGCAGTCATGAACCTGCTTGCCACCCTCCTGCCCAGGCTGTGGAACCACAGCCCTACCCCCTGATTAAAATTTCTTCAGACCCTTTCAAATTATTCAAACAGAGATTGCTCTTGCTTCCATTATATAACTTCCTCAACTACCTTGCACTGAACCTTGACTTGCCATTTATTCACACCCAATTCACTGCCATGGGCAGCAGTCTGTGCTTGTTCCCAGTACATCTCCTGAAGGCTCTACCCACTTAGTCAGCAAGTAACTGCTTCGTTATGCCTTGAGCCACCTTTCTAGTGTCACGATCACTTTTTGCTCTACTCCAGCCTTGTACATCCTAAACATTATAGGCTGACCACCTGATCCACATACAGCAGATATGTAGGATTTGAGGTTTATCCATTAAAGTTGCTTTATGAAAGGATTTTGCACATATACTGGCTTCAGTACTGGGAGATGTTCAGCTTAAACTCTGTCAGAAGTGCGTCTGGTTGAATCATCTGGGATTGACAATTCATAAAACATAAACATAAAATCTGCATCAAAATCTGAACTAAATATATAAATTTTTAAAAGCCTCATGTTTTTGCAGCAGTTAGTTCTTGATTCAGACTGATCTGTGTCTTGGGCATTGTTCAGTCCAGCATTAAATTGAGCACTGTGCTTTTGTAACAGTGTGCAAGTGGCAGTTCCAGAAAATGATTCTGATACGAGCCATGAGCTGTGATGGAACAGTAGCAAGTATATGCCAAAGACACTGCAGAACCTTCTAGAGAAAGGATTATGCTAATGTAGCAAAATGGGAGAGGAAAAGCACTGTTAGATGCTATTCACAAGCCCCAAGGCTGTTGGAGAGATGAGGGGATCTTCAGAGTTTTCCAGCCACATTGGTTTTGCCTTTGCAAAGGTTCTGCATGTTTCCCTTTCTGCCTGCTGGTGGACTTTACTCTATCGGGCTTAAATTTCATGAGAGCTGCACCACAAGTGAATTTGACATGTTACTTGCAGCTGAGAATGGATAAGGGGATTGGACACCCAACTAATGATGACTTGGATGGAGGTAGGTTGGCACTTGCTTTGCAAACGGGAACATGCTGGCTGTGGCCTGGTCAGGAGCTTTCCCAAACCATGGACCAGGGCAAGTCCCAGTACTAGTTCCAGTGTTCCTCACTGTGTCAAAAACCAGGGCGGGAGCCAGAACAGGGGGACCCCAGTGCCCTCCGATGCATGCAGGATGCAAGCAGCCCTCCACTGCTCACTAGGCTGAGACCACAAATGTGCTGGCAATGTCCAGGACAACTTTGGGCTGCTAGTGACTGGGAAGAGAAGCAGCAGATAACATGGCAGTGAAACCTCCTGATCCATGAGGAATCTCCTGTGCAGTGCGTAAATGTTTGTCTGACTCCATGTTTGTCTCCCATGCTAATATAAATCCTGAGCATTGGAAAGCCCCTGAGATGGCTGCATTTCTGGCAGTTGAAGACACTATGGGGAGTCCTCTGCTGCTACCTGAAGGGGCCCCTTGAAGCATGTATGATGTTGCTGCACTGTGGGTACAGGCACCTTTGCCATTAGTAATAGCTCCAGTGGTCATCTCATGTGCCTCTCATGAGGGTCGTTCACGCTGAAGGAGACTGCATGATTGCATCCTGATCGTATCTTCAGTTGAAAAAAACCACAGCATAATGTTTTACCCTGGCTTAAAAGGTTCAACAGGGGACAATTTTGAGGTGTCTCTAGGTCTGGAAAACCATATCAAGATGAGTGTTTTGCAGTTGTCCTGGGCTGTGAAACCCTGTAGTGTATCAAGCATTCAGAGGGAAGCACACTTTGTGTGCTTCAGAATTTCCTGGAGTTTCCTGTGGGGGTGGCCACCCCTAAACCTCAAAATCTAGAATTAGAAGCTGTTGTTGAAAATGGTAACAGTGCCATGAGGACTGTGCTTAATTTACATGGGAAAAGAGCAGTTAAAAGAAAGGACTAACTTTTAAGGAAGGTTCTTCACATAGCTGCATGAGGAATTATCTCTATTTTGAATAGCAGCTTCCATGTGGCTTTAAGTACAGCTGTTTGCTCTGTGCGGTAATGTCTCCCCTGACACATGAAGTCCAGCACTACATAAATCCTTCCAAGACGAGGTTTAGCATATTATAGCCAGGGCAGACAAAGACAGCCAGGCCCTGCAGCCAGCTCTGCTGCTGGAAGGACTTTAGTTGGGTCAGCTATAATAGTCCTGTTTCATCATCTTGTCTTGCATAGCGCCTGCCTGTGATGTAGCCCTGTGCAAGATATGACTAAACAAGAAGCTTAAAAGCAGATTAAAGACATCGACATTTAGCTTGGTCATGGCTGTTGCTGCAACATACCTGGAAATATACAATGCATGGAAATACACCATGCATGGAAATAGTCTCCTAGTGAACACAAAATGCTTGGAAGAGCCCTCTGAGAGACTGGAAAAGGTGTCAGTGAAGAGCTGGCACAAGGTAAATAAAAACCACTCAGACTGGGTGGAGTGCCCATTCCCTCTGAAGGGAGACATGTTGGGACTTTAACTCCTCTTTGTTATCTGGGCAGTTGCCCCAGCCAGGACAGGGTGTGGGTATCCAGAGGCAGTGTTGACTCAGAGCTGGACCAAGGGGCCTCTCACTCTGGCCCTGCAACCCTTTGACACAGCACTGCTGTAGCTAAAGTTAGCGTTTCCTGGCCTGAAATTCCCAGTGGTATATTATTGGTGTTTATTCATCACATTTTCCAAAAGCTGCAGGTTTTAAATTTTCTGGTTTATTCCTGGACAACCTGTTTTACGTGCACAAAGGCACCGAACTGTCCCTGCAGTCAGACTTGCTTGGATGCAGTTCCCACCTTTCCACCTTTTCTCACTTTCCTCCCCAAAACACTATGCCCACAAAAAGCCACTTGTCTTTCAGAAACTCAAACCATGACAGAGATATTGCTCACCATTTAGACACCTAGAAACAAAACAGGAGTGTGCTAATGGAAACAGCAGAGACACCTCTGGTTTAAGTAGTGTCTTGTCCTGCACGTCCTTCACGACCCTCCCAGCTGCCCACTGAAGTGACTGACGCTGCTTCTTTTCCTATTTGTTATGTGCAAATGCTCCAACACTTGAGAGCAAGAAGGAGGATATTGAGCTTTTCACTTTAAAAACCTGAAAATGCAAAGCTCTTCCTTTTTTTTAATCAAAATGCTGATGAAAATGTGGGGGTTGTGTTTACTAAAAACCCAAATTACCAACAAACTCTTTCAATCAGCCGTGTGTACTGTTAAAGATGCATGAACTAATTTTATCCCGAGTGGGCTGGGTGTTTGCAGTTTGTAAGATCCCTGTCATTTTGCAGACACAATTAACTTTGTAGCTGGTTTGTTTTACTAAACACCCAAGAACTCAATAGAACCATTATAGCTGAAAGAAATTCAATATTCAGCTTCTTGTAAGATGATGGAAATAGAAAGTTTGAGTTGGTGTCATCCGGAAACCGAGGGCAAATGATGACACTACTGCAGGCACTGCAGGCACAGACTCTCTCCCCTGGGTCCCTGTGGAAATTATCAAAATCAGTGAAGGTACTAAGAGCTGAAGATTATCTGAATTTTTCTGAGTTCTGAAGATAAGAGTGAACTAATTCATGTGTCTACAACCATCAAGACGAGGTGGAGCATTTTCTGCCAATTGAGTGTTGCTTTAAGCAAGGCCCACAGTGCAAGGAAGCCAGGGTCTTGGATTATTCTGTGCTAAGGAGAGAAAGAAATATGTTGACTTTTCCAAAAATACCCCATGTGGTTTTATTACATTCAGTTGGCTGCTGTTGTAGCTCACTAGCAACAACCGCCTTGCCAGATCATCCAGGACTGAAATCAAATGATGTCTCCTGTCATGAGGTTTTGGGGACACATCAAATACCTAGAGGTGTCAGGGACACCTTTTCCCGCACCTGCCCCCCAGGGAAGGGATGACAGTGGAGATAGGGGACCATCCCAGCCCACTCCCAGCCTTTGGCAAATCTACACCTTCCCTATTGCATGAGGCACCTCCAGCCCCTGCGCATCTCCCTCCAGGGGCCGCAGCACAAGCAGAGGAAACATGTTCAAATGCATTTCCAAACAAGCACCCATGGACTCTTCTTCTCCCCCCAGCTCCCTGTTCTCTTCTCAGTCTGACATAAACATTCGCTCAGATCTTGTTCCGGGCAATTTTACTTCTCTGCGTAGCACTATAGCAATTTTATCCCATGTACTGCAACCAGGGTTTGTTCTTCGTCCCAGAGGTCCTTTATAAAAATAAAATACAAAATACCACATTTTTATGAGTAGGAGAGTGGTTGACAAGGGGCAGCTCTGGGACACAAGCCCTCCTAAGCCTGTGTACACCAGGAGGTGTTTTACCACATAAATAATTTTATCCATAGGTGCACCGCCAGTATTTTCCATCCCCTGGCACCAGAGAATGGAGAGAAAGGCTGCTAAAAAAATAATAAAAATCAGCCTGTCTTATTCTCTCTTCCAGCACTGCTCTCTGACTGTGGAATTTTTCCTTCCCAGCAGACCTGTGCCAGAGACAGTTCTTCAGCTCATCATCCTCATCCATCCTCAAGGATGAGTCCACAGCACAGCCCAGAGGTCACTGTTTCCAGCTGGGTCAGGCCAGGGACAGCTCTGCTCTCCGGAGCCATCAGAGCCCACTGCTCCCCTTTGAAGAGGAGAACACTTTTATTTTCCAAGGCAAGCAGAAGGGAGCATGCAGACTTCTTCAGTTCTAAATAATTGGCTCTTGAACACTACTTAGAGGTAATTTAGTGCTGTCTGAAGAGAGAGAAAGGCAATTACATTTCCTGATGTTTGGAGCAGGGGAAAAAAAAAAACCAAAACAAAACAGGAAAAATATGAGTGACTATAGTACCACAAAGTGGGCTTTTGGGGGGGCGCTTTTTTTTTTTTTTTTCATTTATCACCTGCTTGAAGTCCAAAAAAGCCCTACAAACAGAAAGTGCTTCTGCACAGAGGGAGGAAAAAAAAGCTTAATTAAAAAAAACCCTGTTTCATTAATTTGAAAGCAGTGTGGATATTTTAAACCTGTAACAAGGTGTCTCAAAACAAAAGCTCAGCTCCAAGGGTCTCCAAGTAGGAAAACCACATTTTGCTCCTTACAGAGTTAAAATCTGTAATATTTTCAATTATATTTGCTTCAGATTTCTGTGAGATTATCCTTAAGAAACCAATTTGAGACAGGTTTATGAAGACAATGTAAAAGGCCAGAATACCGTTAATATGGAGAAGTGCCATACTATATTGAAATTGTTTTTCAAGCTTCCAAAAAAAGCACATGCACTGCTAGCTAACCCTATACCTAATTACTACTTTTGTCTCCTCTCCTCATTTTTTCAAGGGTCTAGGTTTCTGAGAAAGCTGTCCTTAGCCCAAAGGTGCCAAGGGCCCCTTCGGTCTGCGCAGGGCATATGAGTACACGAGGGGCTGGGTGGTGCATGGGCACAGCAGGTGCTCATCTGTGTCAGGCTGTGACAAACCTCCAAAATAAACCTCCAAAATAAACCATCACACAAAAGGCAAACTTGTCTGCTGCCTCCCACAGGTCATTAGGAGCTTCCCCTGCAAGGCTGGTTCTAGAGCTTTTCTCTGGCAGTGCGGGGCAAGCAGACAGGCTTTAGACCCAATAAGGAAATAACACACAAGCCAGTAGAGAAAAAATAATAGTGGGGGAATTAATTTTTTTTCTAGTGTTACAAAATAAAAGCTGTCACAGTGCTGATCAGTTTCAGTAAGGCATTTTCTTCCTTTTCCTCTCCTTGATAACGTGTGGCTCCATAAATCTTGGCATTCAGAGTCCCTCTCTCCAGTCCTTTGTAACCAAAGTGCAGATGCACTTGTAGACCAGCTGAGGAGCGAGCCATCTCCCTTGCCTAAATTACCTCAGTGACATGTACCCAGTCAACGGGCACAGCTGAATAAACCACCTCACTCACATTTAGCTGCCATCTCTATACGAGACAAGGAGGCCTGGTTGGGAAGGCAGCACCTTTTCCCTGCACCAGCACAACCAGAAAGAGTAAATGAACTCTGCTTCAGTGTCAGGGCAGCAGGCCGTAGAGGGACATGACAGGATGCAGCTGTGGGGTGCCACAGGATTCAGCAGACCCTGGCAGAGTACAAGACATGTGCGTGCTGCAGATGATGCCCTGGGCTCCCCGGGCTATTGTTAGGGACAGAACGTCACCCCTGCAGAGGCAGCTGCCATCTTCCCCATGCAAACTCCTGGTGTGCAGATAAAAGCCCAGTGACTGCTTAAGGGAGATGGGAATGCCTGTGCTTGAGAGATTGCTCAATGTACAGACATCAGGTTTATTTCTTTATATAAAAACCTGCAGGGTTTGCAGGCAGGCCTCCCAGATATATGTGTTCATGTCTGAGGCATATTTCTCATCTCACTGTAAAGGGCAGCGCAACTTGACATCTCATTTTGGCACCCAGCATGGCTGTATCTTGTATTTGCAGGCCAGAGCAAATTGCCTCAAGGCCCATGTAAGAATTATAGACCAAGCTGATCGTCTATCAGACTACCAGGACAGAGGTTCCTTGCTGATTTCAGCCACGCACCCAGGAGGAAAACTGACTGATGACTCCCATTCAAACTGTGAAATGAAACCCAGCAGGCACAGAGCAACTCTCCCGACTCTCGTGTCTCCTCCCACCCCACAACCGAAAAGTCCCAACCACCTCTGCAGGCAGAAGTTCCCCTTCAGGAAGCACCTGCTGGCAGCCCCTTTTTGTATCTTGCACATGTGCTTGCTCCAAGAAGGTAAGAAGGTTATATCAAAGCAGAAGCTGAACCCTCCATTGACTATCCCCTTGGGATTTAGCACAGTTTAAGAAAGGAGAAAAAAAAAAAAGACTGAATTAGACACACAGGCTTAGACGGTCCTAAAATTGAAGTTTTTGTGCTCAGAAGACTATGGTAAAACAACCTGTCCCCCCCGCAGCCCCTGGAGGACCCCAGGCTAAAGCAGAGTGGTGCCCAAAGGAGGTTGGGACCCCATGGGAAGCCTACACCGGAGCAGGTTCCGAGCAGGACAGGACCTGTGGCATGGATCCCTCCTGGTGTCACAGGTCCTGCCAGCAAACCTGCTCCAGAGATGGACCCACTCTGGAGTAACCTGTTCCTGAAGGACTGCACCCCATGGAAGGGACTCACGCTGGAGCAGTTTATGAAGAACTGCAGCCTGTGGGAAGGACTCACACTGGAGAAGTTCATGGAAGACTGTCTCCCATGGGAGGGACCCCACACGGGAGGAGGGGAAGAGTGTGAGGAGTCCTCCCTCTGAGGAGGAGGGAGCGGCAGAGACAATGTGTAATGTACTGATCCCAGCCTCCATTCCCCATCCCCCTGTGCAGCTGGTGGGAGGATGCAGAGGAAAGCAGGAATGAGGCTGAACCTGGGTAAAAGGCATGGATGAGGGGAAGGTGTTTTAAGATTTTTTTTTTTTTTGTCATTACGCTACTCTCATTTGATTGGTAATAAATTAAACTAATTTCCTCAAGTTGAGTCTGTTTTGCCAGGGACAATAACTGGTGAGTGATCTTTCCCTGTCCTTATCTCCACCCACAAGTCTTTTGTTATATTTTCTTTCCCCTGTCCAGCTGAGGAGGAGAGGGATCCTGGTGTCCAGTCAGGATCAGCCCACCATATATTTCTTCATCTACTTGGTAAAATACCATCAGGTTTTTAAAGTGCTTGTATCCCTAAAAATATCAAAAGGCAAACAAAATCAAGTACTTTTTCTTTCTTTGCTATCATCTGTACTGATTTAGGAAGGTGCCAGCTGATTACTGTGCATTTTTTTATTATTATTTTCTAACTGAAGTACATCTAGCGTTACTGGCCATAACACATCTGGGAGGTAGATCAAGAACCTAGAATATGGCTGTGCATGACTGCAAAGCATCCCACCCCAAATATTGCTTTTAATCCTGACCACTACCTTGTTTTTCCCCTTTTCATTTTTTTTGGGGGGGCCTGGTTTTCATACTCAGTTATTGAGGGAAAACCTCTGCCTGAGGAGTGGGTCCTTCCTCATGCTCTCAAAAAATAAGGCCCTTGTTTTATTCTCTCCCCTCATGGTAGGAAGCTATAGCACAAGCCTTGCTCCATGGGGAAATTCCTATCCCTCTGAGTAGCACTCTGGATCTCCAGGGAAGTATTTAGTGAAATTTCAGATCTTTTTTTGCATTCCCTCACACAAGCTGCCATTACTCTCATGCACATCCTCCTGGGCACCGTCACTGCTGGGGATACCCTGGCAGCATGAAAAACGCCAGCATGGCCTGATGCCAAGTACATTAAAGAGGAATTTTGCTATCAGAAATTTTGACAAGAAATGTTTTTTAAAGTATGGTCACTTGTGGCAGATCATCCAACAAAAGATAAAGGATTTAAGAGGCTCAAGCTGAAGCACTGCCACTTCTGATGTCAGGATTTGTCCTATTTCCTTCAGCCACTGCTTCAGAAAGCTCCTTTGTGCCAAGAGAAATCCTTTAATTAGCCAAGGGAGGTGCTGCCCTGGGTATTTTGATCACAACTCCATCGTGCAGCTGAGGAGATCTGTGGGAAACACTGCATTTTGCTTTTTTTTTTTTTTTTTTTAGTGCTCCAGTGAGACAAGACAGCCAGGAATTACACTCACTTACTAGGAGGATGAAGTGCCAGGATAGGCTGAGAACTGCTCCTGTCCAGTGAGGAGATAGAGGCTGCCCTGGGGCTGTGGGAGGGAGGCAATGTCTTTGTTTCTTGCAGAGCTGCCATGGGCCATAAGAGCAGAGGAGCTGCACAGCCTTGGAAAAACTCACCAAAAAAATCTTCCTTGGGAAAGATCAGAGTCTGAGCCCACCCTGGGCAGCTGCAGTGCAAGGGGTGCCAGGACTCCTGCAACCAGGCTAATAAATCTCTTTTCTTTCCTCCCCTTCTCCTGAACCTGAATTGCCTCAAAAAAATATCTACATCTGTTGAGTATGGCATTGTGTCACTTTTTTTTCCATGCAAATAGCAGCCTGAGATGGGGAGCCTGGAGGGGCAGGGGCTGCACCAGCCTGTCAGGTTCAAAAGCATGACCTGCACTAGGAAACGTGTGGGTGACTGCTCTGCACCCGAAAGTCCTGCAGAATCCAGCAACATCCAAGGGCCTGGATCTGTGCCTGCTTCCACCACCCTGAGCTTGTCACAAAGGACTGTGGATCAGCAAAAGTTTGGTATCTCATTTTATTGTACTTTTTAAGATGAAGAACTACCTGCCTTGGATGAAGTTATGGCCAGTGGTGGGGAACCTGCTGAGTCTCTGGGACTCACCCAAGTTGCTCCTGCCCTGACATTTTGGTTCTTGTCTTGGCAACGAGTCAGCTGCTGAGGACACCAAAAATGGCATAGGAATTTTTTTCTGTATAATACTGGTCCAGAAACTGCATACAGCCTTTTCCCTCTTCATCTTCCTTCAACGCTATATCCTCCCAATCTCTCCTTGGGAAAACATCTCCACTGACAAGGCTTTTATGTATTTTCTTTTTAGGGAATCCCTTTCTTCTTGCTGGCAAAATGTGGGAAAATGGAGCTCCCTTTCCTGAGAGCAGAAACACCCCAAAACACTATCCTGGCTATACTTCAGCAGCCATATCTGAACACAGGGCTGAGGGTGCTCTCCAGAGCCCTGTGTGAGCATAGCCATTGCAGTTCACTCTAGGGGAGAAGTGCAGGATGAGGCCAGAAGCTGAACACCAGGCAGAAAGCCTGAAGCAGAACCAAGGAAGGAGACTCTGCTTTCTGTAGAGCAGCATCTCACACATTCCCCACCCCACCCCCAAACGAAAGTCTCTTCCTGACAGACATTGTCCTGGATTTCTTTTCATGACATGGTACAGACGGAGCCTATAGAGCCATTTATTCTTGAGGTTAGCAACAGAAACAATCCTGCAGTTTAGTTTGTGCTAAAAAAGATTTTTTTCCAAGTTTCACAACTTTCTGGTTGAAGGTTTTGACTGAGTCATCAAGGCCATCGCTCAGGTGTGAGGAGGCCCAGCTGTGCCCATTCGGCTTGTCAGCAGTACCAGATATCAGTCGCCCTGTAAGGTTGTTGCCATGCCCTGCAACGGCTGGAGTGCCGGTGAAACACCAAAACCGACAATCCTTGTCTTGTTTATGCTACTGGACAGCACAAATTCCCCCCTGCACAAGAAGCTAGGCACGGTTTGACTCCACACCTTCAGGTTTCATCCCTGCTCATCCAAAGTGCATCCACTCTGTGCCATCTTTACCAGAGCAGAAACACTATGTCCCTTGATTTTGCTGCTCAACTCTCCTCAAAAGGCTGCTGTGGGGAGGACAAGTAGAAAAGCTCTGCATTCTCTTTTTTTCCCTTTTGCATTAAATAGTACACAAACAAGAAAACAGATTAAATAACATGCCTTTCAGGGCATATGTTGCATAATACTATAGAGAGTACAAGCTTTTAAAGCAAATCTCTCCACTAAAATTAAAACAAACTGCTCTAAATAGCATTTGCTAGGCTCAACGGGGGCAGAGGGATGCCGATTTCCATGCTTCTCCTCTACAGCTTGTTAGCAGGCATTGTGAAATGTGCACTTTCCTAAAAATGCAGTTAGGAAGTTATTATCCATCTCTGAAATTCTTGGACAATGTGTGCACTTGCATCACCATGGCAAGGATATTCTGCATCTGCTTGTGTGCAGGTGTATAGAAAAACAGTAAATCAGAGTTTTATCCCTTTTTTTGTCCCAGCTCCCAGCGTCTGGCCCTTGGCCCAAGGTACAGATGGGGAGGTTGGTCCAGAAGCTGCACTTCTGTGGTGCATGTAGTTATTTGTCAGTGGGGCTTGTTTTCATCCCTGCAGGGGCAATAATATAAAAAGCCACATCAAGACTGGGATGAGAGAAGAAAGTGCAGAGGGCTTGGAGTCTTAGGGAGGCAGATGGGACATTAACAGTTGGAAATGACATGGGTTTTTCCAATATCCACATGTTCCTACTAGATTTTTGCAAACCATGCACATCTGTCAGAAGAATCATTCCCACTGAAAAAAAAAAAAAAAAAATTAAAGACCTTAAAAGTTTACAGTGTTAAAACACTGTTAAAAATTTCCTTCTGTTTTTTTTCCTTCTGAAAAGTTGAGGGTAGCACAAATCCAAGTATCCCAAGGAGAAAAGAAAATCATAATTAATGAATGTTACTTTCAAAAATCAACCTGCTTTTAGGGCTCAATAACATCTTAACTTTATAACCCTGTGTCTTGCAACTTAGCAGGGCCTGAAGCAAATACTATGCCTGACTTCTATTTGCTTATATCCCTTGGTCAGAAAACACCAAAGAAATGCTGAAGGACTTTCAGAGATATCCCGGTCCCTCAGCATCAGCATTTCTCTAACCTCTCCCTCAGTTAGACAGCAAACAAAGCCCAGTGTGAAATCCTAGACAGAGTAATTTTTATTGCAGTCATCTTCCAGCAGAGACCCCATGTGATTTCAAATATTGATCTAGATATATTTTGATAACAAAAGTATGCATTATGTTTGCCCAACTAAAGCACTTTTGAAACCCATCTGCTTTAAATTGTATTTTGACTACTGTATTTTTACCCTGAGGGCATTTTGTTCTATAGCACTCCTTTAGCACTGTTAGTAACATTTAACTCAGCATGGAACATAATCATAACAGCCATCCATTTCTTTGATGGAGCTGGTAAACTGGAAGAAACAGTTGTATAAGCAAAAGAAAGGAGAAGAAAAGGGCTGAGCCCAGAGAGGTACAGGAGCTACCAGCTGCACTCTGAAATCACAGACCTTTGCTGGTAGAAGGCAAAAAGCAGGATACAGGATTTCAGGGACAAAAGTATGACTGAGATTTGGGTTTTGATCTTTGAGGTTACAAGCCCTGAAAAGATGTAGAGATGATTGCCTTCAGCAACGAGCAGCAGAAATCTTTCATGTAAAAGCTCAGCAGGAATTCCTTTTTCTACCTATTAGGTTTGTGGACATAATTCAGAGTCTTTCAACATGGTTAAACTAGAGACACTTGCTCTATTAAAAATAATTAAAAATGGCCCTAAATATCATGTGGTGCTCTGGGGACTATCCAGATCTCCCCAGACTGCCATGTTTGCAGACCCAGCTCCATTAGATGGATTTTCATTCATTGCATAATCTTTAAGGTGGGTGAGAAGAGCCGCTGACGAGAGGGTGAGTGCTGGTGGTCAGCACATTGGTTCTCAGCCCTAGGTTTCCTGAAGGGCTGCAAATGTCCAGCCTCCAGCACACTGCTGGCTGGACCTGCTGGCTGAGCAACCAAGAGCTCAGCCAGCAGTACAAGGCAGGCACTCAATAGGACCAAGGTTTCTTATTTTAAGTGCACCCTTTCAATTCCAGACAGAGCTCTTCATCCTTTGTAGTAGGATCTACATAAAGAGTATTATTCCAAATTGTGAGATCAGAGGTTTTCCTGGGGAGAGTTTACTTGTTAGGTAAATGAGATCACCACAGTCTTCTCCAGAAGGCTGGAGGATGTTCCTTGGGCTGGTTATGAGGTGCTTTCAGGCTCCACCCCAGAGGGCTCTCAAGAGTCCCTGAAGGGCTTTGGAGGAAAATGCTGCACTCCCAGGAGACCACACAGCAGTGGTTTGGCTACCACCATTTGCTCTTGGATGTGCAAGTTGCAACAGACATATGTTATGTCTTTGCCAGGCCATATGGATGCTGGAAAGAGGTCGACTTTACCCTCTTCATTATAAAGGAAGCCTCCAGTGATCCTATAGAAGGATAAAGTGAAGAAAATTCTAGTTTTTCTAAGGGGTTTTCTCTTCATTTAAAAAGTTAGTGATGTGAGGGCCAACAGCCTGGAGTAATCTGGCCGTGCTTGGGAAATGCAGAGGTCAGCATGTGTATCCTGGGAAATCTGAACTCCTGTGTAGGCTTGGAAAAAAGACAGTCAGAAATTCTTTTTTTTTTTTTTTTTTTTTTTTTTTTTTTTTGAGGTAGTAGCTTGTGCCCCAGTGTAATGGCTGCCATACCTTACCCTGGTTCCACTTGGTTATAATTAACACGAGCAAGCACACAGCTCCCCATGGGCTTTGACCCTATAGCTTTACACTCTTGGACAGTGCTTCATTGCCACGTAAAACACAACAGTGAGAGTGTTGCTCCTGCAGCAAATATGCTGCAGTTCTGTGTTCGCTGTCACCACACAAGTGACACACAGGGTGTGCTTAGCTTGGCTGCAGTGTCCTCACAGCAAGGACCTGCACCTCCAGCCTTGGGTATTCTGGTGGCTTTTCGGCATTTGTGGTGCAGAACTCTTGACAGCAAAAACTCTTGACAGCAAAGCATGGATTTTAGGTTTGTTCATTTTGCTTATTGTTTTGTTTCTACATTTTTTTTTTAAACCAACTAACACGAAGAGGGGAACAAACAGTCAAAGGAGAACTGAAGTGCCCCTTTCTTCTTCACTCCATCACAAGGACTTTTTCTCATGGCATCACACCTCACCACAGAAGGAGCTCTTCTGCTTTACCCATGAAGAGTTCAATTGCAAATTCAGTAGGTATATAGATGGTCTCTATGGTCATTTAAATAGGAGGGATGTGTGCAGGCAGAGGCAGCCACAGGGCAGGTGTAAGGGAGCAGCTGCCCTGGGCAAGCAGATGAGTGGCATCTCCCTTAGGGAGTGATGGCTGCCACTGCTCACTTACATGGTCTGTGGATACAGATGTAAGGACTTAAGCTGCAACAACAACCTCCAGGGACATGTTTTTTAAGCTTCCTTGAACTCATTCACTCTTGTTTTCAGCCTGCTGAAGCATTTGCCAAGTAATGATACCTTGCCCCTGTTGTTAATGCTGCTGCTGTCACCAGACCCAGGCTATCCATCCATCCATGCTGCCAAGCAATCCCTGTTTGCTGGTTCTAACACAGATTTTTGAAGTTCTGAAGAGGGTTATTACTATATAATGCACTCAGCCTAATCAAAGGAACATGGTAGAGCTGAAGAGCGGTTGATGGAGCATCCCCAGGGGAAAGCCACCTACTTCGACCTGGCCTTACAAGCAAGGAGTGATATTTATTCACTCTATTACAAGCCAAAAATAAGCTGTCTGGAGCAGATCCAAGATGACCTGTTTCAGTACTGAAGGAAATGCATCAAATCAAACTGTTGCTCATGCCTCTGCTCTCAACCATTAGCGGGAATTAGTATTGCTCATACAACCTCCCCCTCGCATTTTATCTTCAGACACCAGCACTGGCTAGTGAACCAATCCTGATAGCTGGACTGAAGGCTGCATCCCTGGGCTTGTTTTACACTGTGGAACTGCTCTGTTGCAAGTGAGGGAAGGGGGGACCACTCCCTAAAGGCAGAATGAACTAAAGCAGGCAGATAGAAAGTGCACCACAGCACCTGCTCTTTGGCTTTCCTTCAATTTTTTACAACTATTGTTGCAACACTCTCCCTCCCCAAATGTCCCATGTTGCATCCAGGTGAGCAGTCACAGAGGTGAGTCACACATGCTGGAGGAAAGCAGGCAGTGTGTTTTTTGTAACTTACACCTCTGATTCTGTTACAGGAGAGAAAAGTTCTTTCGTTGCCCTATTTTCAGCAGTCTGGCACATGGCTTTCTTGCCTGTTGTTTTCACCAAACACATTTTTTCAGTGTGCTGGGTCTCACATACATCAAACCATAAAGACAGTTAAAGTGTGTTTCACAAAATATGCTTTCCCTACTGTTCACAAAAAAAATGGGAAAGGTTTAGTGTTGTCCTGGCGTATGATAAAAAGGTCAATATTTTTCCTCAAAAAATACAAATCAAACTTGTTTTCCAGTCAACACTCCTTCCTGAAGATCAAAAGCCTTCCTATTTCATAAGAAATTCAAGACCATTGAACCCTGGTATATTTTAAGCTGAAACTAATATTTCCCATGAGGACTGGAAAGCTAGTCACAAGGCATACAACCCTTCTTTCTTCCGGGGTATTCAGAGACCTATGTACAGCATACATTTTAGGAGCAGGTAACCAGAAAACTACACTGCATAACTCACATTTGTGGAACGTGCCTGCAACAATAGAGATAGACTGGGCTCATAATTTCCCTCTGAGCATTTCTAAGCTGCAGAAGGCTTGAGTCCGTGTAAGACTGTCTGAGGCAAGGATCTCACTGTTGCTTTGCATGGGCAAATCAGAACCCTCGATGTTTTCGTTTCAAATATAGGAGTAAACACTGGGGTTTTGTCTATTTCACACATTTATTTTTATTCTTTTGTGTGTGTGTGGAAATAGATATCATCCAGCTCTGGGAATATCTGGGCTATGACCCATCACAGGAAGAACATTGACCAGAGAAGGGCTACCAAATCGATTAAAGCACCCCTCTCAAGCTGATGGAGCAGTTCTCCTATGAGGAAAGCTAAGAGATTTGCAATTATTCAGCCTGGAAAAGGAACAGTTTTGGTGTGACCTAATTGCAGCCTCCCAGTACCTGAAGGGAGCCTATAAGAAAGACAGAGGGGGATTTTTCACAAGGGCATGTACTAACAGGACAAGAGGGAATGGCTTCAAACTGAAAGAGAGTAGGTTTAGATTTGGTATTAGGAAGAAATTCTTTACTGTGAGGGTGGTGAGACACTGGAAGAGGTTGCCAGAGAAGTTGTGGATGCCCCACCCCTGGAAGTGTTCAAGGCCAAGTTGAAGTGGAACTCTGAGCAACCTGGTCTAGTGAAAGGTGTTCCTGCCCACGGAAGGGGAGTTGGAAGTAGGTGATCTTCAAGGTCCCTTCCAACACAAGCCATTCTTTGATTTTATGATATAGATATAGGTATAAGTATAAGGTATATAGGTATATACATACTTATATATATACAACCTTTTTTTACGGTAAGATACACTTTTTCCCTTAGGAGATATATAAAGGTATCCAGGGATGCCTGACTATACCAGCCTCCAGAGAAATGTATGTGTATTCACACATACACTCACACATGTGTGTAATATAATAGGAAGATTATTTTCAAGCTTCCTCAGTTTGTTTCATAAGTGCCTCAGCAGAACTGCATAAACAAGCATAATACAAGGATATAAAGGGTGTGGGAGTAATTTTTTATAACAGACGGTAGCACAAGTAGCTGATAACAGCAAAAAATAAGTGATTGCCTCAGAAACTGGAAGTCTCTGTAGCTGAATGGTGCATTTTCTCCCTTTTGACCTCAAGAGCATTCAGGAGTAAAAGATGATTTTCCTACTTTGCTGTGTCATTCAAATCTGGTGCTGCAGCTGAATTTGAGCACCAAACATGCGCTCAAGGATGCATTTCTCTCCCATTTCTGCTCTTGTTGCAGACACTCACAGAGTACTAAATGTTACAAAAAAGGATGCCAAAATTAAATTCTCAGAGGAAGGTATTTTTCAAAGGTTTCTCATCATTGATAATAATTTTGTCTAGTAACATATAGAGAAAAAAAAAATCAGGTTTTCAGCTGGTACCTGAGTGTCATGAATACTCAAATTAAGGAAGCTCAGAACTGAAGGGTACATTATCAATAGTAATCATGTTAATAGATATGATTGATGATGGGGGAGGCTGATGGACTTGCAAATATTGAGTACAATACCCTTCTTTTCCTTTTGGGTTTCTTTTAAGCGTTGCTTGGCACAGCTATCGCTCTCATTTTTCTGAACAGATTTCAGGGCAAAGTGGTCTCTGTGATGTTGCTGTGGTGTAATAAGGCCATCATAGCTTCAACAGACCACGATGCCTCTCATTAAAGCACCTCGCACAGAACATCTTGAGATGCTGCACCTAATACCCCTTAGTAATGCCTGATCCACCCCAAGAGGGCTGCCCACTGGATGGTATCTATTACAAATGCTGATACAGCCTGTGCTAAGCCAGTTATAGGATTTGGGTCTGTTCTCCTGTTCACAATGTCACAGGAACACAGGTAACAAGTATGCAGGGGATGAGATATTGCCCCTTTGCCTGTGTGAAGGGGCAAGGCAAACAGCAGCACTCAGATAACTGTGAATAAAAAGCAAGGTCAGCTCCTCATTCCAGTACACATGCAATGAGCTGAGTCTGTTCGTTAGCTTCTAAGGGACTCCAGATGACTGTGCAAGATCTGAACTTAATGAGATAAATCCCACCCTTGGGAAATCCAGTGATTTTTCTGGATTGCAATTTCCTTAAGTTTATGACTCAGAGGTTTTATGCTACAAATGCAGCATATTCTATCTAGCACCTGGTTCCCCATGTTCTGCTGTGGGTGCTCCACCTGCAAATAGTATATGCCCCAACCTTCCCCCCAGAATCTGTCTTGTTCAAATATTTTGTTTTATAATGCATCAAAGTGCCACTTACAAACAGCCTGTGAGTTATGCTATTGGCAAGATCTTATTTTGAAGTCATTTTAAGATGCAACTAAATATATCTTTTCACTTTCCAAAAAAATATACACTTAAGAAAATAATTATTCCTCCCCAGCTCTGAAGTGTGATAACACAAATTGTAACATTGCAAACTGAACTAATTTCATTAGGAAGATAAGACATATCCATCTCCTTTTTCAGCACTCTGAATGACTTTAGCACAGTAAAGAGGTATTTCTCTCCCTTCCTCCTCCATTCCAGTCACCAAGTATTCAACAGACTTCCAGCTAGATCAAAGGCAGCCAGATGATTCAAAGATTTATAGTATTACTTAGTAAGGGCAAGTGCTAAAGTCAAATGGTAACTTCCCAAGAGAGACTGATTACTCTGAACTGCAGCTAATACAATTCACTGGCAGAGAGTTATGAAGACATTAGTTCACACCAGGGCAAAGGAAAACTGCCATGTGGGCTCTGGTGTTCCTACCAAACCTGTACCCACAGTGGTGGCAAGCTACCATGCAGAAGTACAGCTATTTCCAACACCAATGGACCCCAGTAAAGTCTACCCCAAGTTTCTAGGAAATTGCAGTTTCCGCTGTATTTTGTTCAGTGGCATTGTGTTTTCTCAACTTGAGATTGTGAAGGGCTCTGTTTGGCATTGTGTGGCCATTTTACCCCTTCAAACTCCTAGTTATGTTTCATTGTTTACAACTACATCTAATTGCTGCAGGGACAAGCTTACTCCATGTTTCCATGAAGCCGATGGATCTCTGTGGCATTGTTCTTCATTGTGCCATGGCTGGAGTCAACCTGAGTGGCTTTTCTGTCAGTAAATGGCAGTGGTTGGAGTACAGTGCTAATAATGCCAGGATTGTGGGGTTGATCCCCAGAGGTGCCATTCACTTATGAGCTGGACTCCATGATCCTTGTGGGCCCCTTCCAACTCAGAATATTCTGTAATTTGTGATTCTGAACTAAAGCCTTTCCTCAAGCTGCTGATTGTTGACGTGCTGCCTGCACATAGGTCTCCACCTAGGGGTGGCCTGGGAGAATGCTCAGAGGAGGAGACACATGCCTCATTCCCCGTTATCCACCAGCTATTCCTGGGGCTCAGCGTCCCTGCACCCACTTCTGAGACTGCTCCTCCCTTTTGGTCAGTCCCAGTCGAAGAGCTGGATGGATGGTCTCACTGTTTGCACCATGGTTCAGCTTGGCCTTTCCCTTCAGTTAGCAAAACAGGAAACTCCTACCTTTTTCTATTTCAGTTTTAGGATGTGTTTTTTTTTTTTTTCTTTAACAGGCCAACTGGGGAGGGAAATAACAGGGAAGGGTTGAACATTTGTTTCGATTTAATGAGTTTTGCACTTGCCCTGAGAATCTGCTCAGGAGAAAAACCCTTACAAGCTTTAATTTATACAGCAGTGATGAAGGAAGTTATGGGGGTGGGGGGAGGATGAATAATTCTGTTGTAGCCTTTCTTCCACTTACAGAAATAAAATGTATTGAGGCCACGGGAATGACCGTTGTCTTCTGGGAGTTTTAATTTTCTGCAGTACCACTCAGTCCCAGGAAGACTAATAGCTGAAAGAGACCTCCACGGATCATCTCATTGCCCTCCAAAGACTATCAAGGGAATAAGAACCTCTGTAGGAGTGTGAACCATCATTTCTGGAGAGACATGGGGAGTTTCATTAGCCTGCCATGCAGGTTTTCTAATTTTTTACAATAAAAAATAAAGAGGCTGGATTTGCAGAGACATCCCTGTAGTTCTCTTCACAAGAACTGCAGGTGCTCCTCTCAGCACAAACCCACTTTGGTCCATGTTCATGTCTCCTCATTTATTCTGGCCACTTCTTGCTGTGCATCAAATTCTTCCTGCTCAAGCTTAGAGCAGTGATTTTTACACCCAGTGATGAGACAAAAAAAGGAGACTTATCACTGAATATGTTTGCTCTAGCCCTATCTCCCTGGATAACAGCTATGCAAAACAGAAACCTATTTATTCCCTGTTGCTGCTATACAATCTTTACCCTACTTTGCATTTTGCCTGAGAGAGTGAGTCACAAATGTGGCACCTCCCATTCATTCCCAAATGCCCTCACAAATCAGACCCCAAGCAGAAGCAGATCTCCACCATGGCAAACCAGACAATTTAGTGTCCTGAGGTGATGGTTTGCATCCACAGAGAGCTGGCACAAGAACAAAGGGGCCCCTTGAGCCTTCAGAATGGCCTTAAGAAGGACTTGAACTGTTAGAAGAAAAACCTGTTGGAAATAAGGGTTGGGACTTTTTCCATGCATCCAAGACATTAAGCTTGAATCTCATATCACAAATCCTTTTGCCAGAGGAAAGGAATGAGCCTCGAGGAGTTCAGTCAAGGAAACCCTTCCATTTAATCCTGAACTTACTGAGCAGGGATAGGCCATAAATGAAGAACCAATCATTAATGGATTGGGTGACACTGATAAAGGGAGGACTGACAGCTTTTTTTGTGGTCTTCCAAGGTTAGCTGTGTTGTTTTACATACAGGAACGGAGTCACAGTGAGACAAAGCCCCGTATCTGTGACATTAACACTGAAAGACAGTACCGTGTCACGTGACAGCAGGGATAACCTTGTGGAAAGAAATGGGAAAAATAAATGAATGTGCATAGAATAAGCAAAAATTAAGGAATAGTTTGTAAGCACCAGGTTGTATACCATTTCTTTCTGTTAAATAGTCAGCAGTGACTTCTCAATGTGACCCCAACCAAAGACATACACTGCAAAACACAGGCAGGAGTACCAATTTTTCAGAGCCTACTCTTCATGACAGGTTAAGCCATAATTTTGCTGTAACTCATTCCATCGCTGAAGTTGCTGACATTTATGGCTGTGCTTTGAAACGTTGATATGCCCAAGGATTTCGCAACATTAGCTTTGACATGCCAAATTAGTCCATCAGCTCCTTCCAAAGTGAATCTGTGATGCAGTGTATGAGGACACAGCAATGAGGGCTGTGTGATGTCAAACAAGTGCTGCCCTAAAAGTCAGCCACTCGGAGCCTCGTTTTCTGTTAGCAGTGTATTGGGACCCCCTCTTTAGCAGTTCCCTCTGCATTAAAGGAAGAAAAACATTGTCTGCTGTTCATCAAAAGTGACTCTAACTGTAAGACAGCAGAGATCTGGCAAGTGTAAGGAATCAGAATTAATGTTACTTCCCAAAGGGAACAGAGACTGAAAAATATGATGTGTGGACTCACACCTGCTGACCTCATGCCAGAGAGCAGTCTCAAGTGTGTTTAATTCAAGTGTAACATCAGTGTTCTACCCTATTAAGAATATCAGATTATGAATATCAGTGATGTGCAAGTGCTGAGTCTGAGTATTGAGAATTTATCCTGATGTGTCTCTGCTGAATGAGGAGATCTTTAGAAAAATAAACTACAGGCCATGGTGCAAACTCTTTGTGTACTTTCACTTTAGCTTTAATAAGATATTTTAAAACATCGTCAGTGAGGGTTTATTTGCCCTGAATCTGGTTTTACACTTCTTAATCAGCAGCTTGAATCCTATATTTCTCCAATGACCCCAGTAAACTCAGGCGAACAGTAATACTGCTGGGTAATGTCATTGATTAAGTCTTTATTGGACCTGCAATCAGCCCTCAAGTGAAAATGAAACTTTCCAAGTGTTCCCCAATATAAATTACAAAGCTACATTTTATTCAGGACAGAAGAAAACACAGAGGATTACCTTGGTAAAGTCATCTTGCTTTATCAGCAGTAAATTTGTTGTTCAAGCCATTTAGGTCTAGTTACTGTAAATTCCTGTTTAATTATAATCCAGATGTTCTTAAGGCCCTCTTACCCTCCGGCATGACTTGACAAGTGCTGTGCAGAGGAAATGTAGCTCTGCAGTTTTCAGAGTCAAGATGCTCTTTGGAGAACACACCAGGAGAGCTGCTGTGTACAGAGGGAGGGCGGGGCAGACCCTAGGTGATCCAGGGGGACACTTCAATCAAAGCAAGTTTGAATCCTGAGCAAGTGGTAATTGCCAGAAGGGGGAGAATAGGGAACTTCCCAGCCCTTCCCTGTGGTTTACCCCATGAGCTGCTGCTGCTGCCCCAGAACAACACCTGTAGATAGACAGGAAAGAAGAGAGTGAAAATAACATGAGCAAAGATTTCTAAAGGCATACTCTGTACAAAGTATATAATGAAGCCATTGAACTCATTGCCACAGGATGCTGCAGAAGTCAAAGATATGAAGTGGATGTTCCATGTACTGAAACAGTTTATGTCACACCTTGATTTTTGGCCCTTCTTATCTATCCACAAACTTTTTGTTTTCCATATAATGGCTAACCATTTGGGGAAATTTTTTTCATTTGAACATTTTTAAAAGTCCTTTTAAAACAAGGATTGCCAAATGTTACAAGATTTATTTTGAATGTTACTCAAATCTCTGTGAAGACCTTCACACGGACATTCCCATGGAAGTAGAATTTAGAGAAGAATTAGAGTTTCAGATTCTGAACAATACTCAGAATTGCTTAATGGTCTCTGCTAATAGAAACTAATAGTCTCTGCTTGATAGAAACTAATTCCAAACCCTCTGAGGTTAAGCACAAAGTTTGTCTTCCCACTTGGCAACGGTGAAGTTTCCATATTATGACAACTCAAATATAACTCATTTCCATATTCTCATTTTGCCCAGGCACAGTCCAATAAAGCTACTCAATGTATGCTATAAGTAAAAGAAGCAATGATGAATTTAGACATTTTTTTCCCTATTTAAAAGTAACTCCTGAAAAGTTCCAGTCCAGACATAAAAATATCACATCCTCTCAATCTCTATTCAATATATAGTTTTCTTTTATAATATTTCCATTGCTGGTCTAATTACTATATTACTCCAGCTTTAGCACCTGTACCTACTATTGCTTGTGTTTTTAAGAGGTTATAATTTTAACAGCTATAGCATCTTCCTAAATACATCTCCCAAGTATGTTGTGATTTCTGTAATTCAGACATTTAGTTGTGACACAATGCAAGAGAAAAAAATACTCATTGTAGACATAAGCACCACATTGACAGGGTAAGTAATGTTGGGGGACACTGACAAATCTTCAGAAGAATAAGTGCCCAGTAATTCATGTGAATAGGACAGATATTGAAAGGTCACATGCTATAGTCAGAAAGAAGTTTCTAAAAAATATAACTTTTGCCTCTGCAATTACATTTCCAGTAGATCCTTCCACTTTGATCAGACACCGGATTGATTATGACAGTTCCAATTTCTCTTTAATTTTAGCAAATTGTTCTGCTATTAGATTGTTAGATCAGAGGAAAATTCTGCCATCCAGTGGTGAAAAATTGCTCTTTTAGTTTAAAGGCCACAGTTTCTATCAAAAACATATATCTTTAATAAAATAGGCATGTCTGGGTGACTGTAAAAACTTTCTCTTTTGTTCCTGGAAGGACAAAGATTAACGAATATTACAGGGAAGTTTACATACACTGGTAAAACTCATGGGGATGTAAAGTGTTTGTGGACCCTTGTTGATAAATTGGGTTTATTCTTTCGTTAGTGCATTTGGTCGTGTTACTCAGCACAGCTTAGGACACTTGTGTGACAGCAGGGCATGTCTGGACAAGTCCTGTGCTGGAATAGTCCTGTCACCAACGTGCGTGACAGGCCCCAGGACAGAGAGGAGATCATGTATGGAGATGCTTTCTTCCCCGGCAAAGGGAAATGGGGGAATGAGGCAATGTGCTTGGCCTGGGTCAGTTCTGCCTGAGGCCATTAGTTGTCTGACCATGCTCATCATCTTTCTACAACAATAGGCAACGTCTGGAATCCATTTTGGACCATTTAACAACATGCAAATGCATATCACAGTTTCCCAGTAATTTACCACTGCATCCCCATTTAGTAACCTCCATGATCAAAGGTTGCTGCTTTGGGTGCTGCAGGGGTGGACACGTGGTGACTCCAGCCTTTTCATACCCCACACTCCTCTTGTGCCACTTCTGGGAGCTGTACAGTGCTGCATCAGGAACGTGTATCTCTGTGTACCCTGTGCTGAAAGGGCATGGAAGCTTTACTGTTCAGACTACAGTATTTATGGAAACAGTGATTTTCAGAAAGTAGTGAGCAGCATCTCTGGAGGTGACCATAGACCCCTCTGTGGTGCCTGTGGTGGGTGAACCACCCCAGACCACGTGGCGTGGGTGCCTGATGAATCCTGCGGTGAAATATGTGGCAAAACACTGCATGCAACTCCAGCTCACCACTGATCACTCTGCGAAGCAGATCATGGCTGGGCAGGTCATGTTTTGCGTGTGAGAGAAATGGGGACCTTCTTGCAGAGCAGCCCATTCCTGAAGCAGGAAAAATGGAGAAGAGCCAAAAGGATAAATGCAGGATGTGACAAGAGCATTAATCAGAGCTGCCATTGTACCCAGTGTCAGGAGAAGACACAGATCTCAGCTTGATCTTGTCAGCAAAACGAAACTGGGAGAGGGGTGCCATCCCATTCCATGAGCACAGCACAGCCCTTCCAGGGGGCTGCTGTGCATGCTTTCCTTGGCAGTAAACATGGTTAATTACTCCTCCAATGAGTCCCAAATCTGCCACCCCAACAGGAGCTGCCAGAGCAGCTGGACTTTCCTTTGAGCTTCAAAGCCTATGTGTTTGCCCAAATCTTCTTAGGACACAGACAAGGGACACACAGAAGCCTAGTGAGACCATGTTATAACAGCACTGACGGCAGATCAGAGACTTGATTATCTGCCTAGTATCAGAACTGTCATGGCCCTAAAAACATTCACTAGGCCTGGAAAAGCAATTTGTTTTACAAGATCTGACCTAGTAGTCTTACTACCACACATTTAGGATATTCCCAAGAGCTAGGTGAGCTAGCCCTGGGTCCAATGTTCTTGAGCAAAGGATTGACAGGAAAAACACATTTAATACCCTTAAATGTATGAACCTTTAGTATTTTGAATCTTGCATTCACTTATCTTTTGTTCTCATCCTAAGAACAATGACAAGGCAGGAGCACCATTCTGCCTGCCTACATGTAATAAATAGCTTTGAGTATCCTCTTGATGATCACAATTATGTTGGAAAAGTACTCAGAGGTATTTTGGGGTAGAAGAGACCAGCAGAACAGGCACATGGATTGCTCAAAAGTCTTCTTCGCTCTGGAGGGACAGAGTCCTGAACCAGTTCTTGTGGGAAGAGACAGTTCTGGTGTCCCTGAACTGGGAGCATGAGGAGCTGTGGCAGCAGCCTGCCCTCTACCAGTGCCACCACAGCCAGGACATACCTCAGAGATTAAGACACCTAAATTTAGTTGTTTTCATACAGTTTTGAAGAACAAGTGCACTGATCAGACACAGGGATCTCTTTTAGGGTGTGCTGGACAGTCCTCAGATTCATTTGCCAAAAATTAGGTTTGTTACACTGGACTTTCCCCTTGCAAACATCCAGCACAGGTTCACAAGGGGAAAGTCCTGCTAACAAACTTAATTTTGTTTTGTGACAAGGTTGATAAAGGGGAGCCAGATTTTAGTAAAACTTTCAAAGCAGTCTCTCACAGAATCCTTCCAGACAAAATGTCCATCATACAGCAGGATAAACATCATATGATGGGTGAACAACTGGTGACAAGCTGGGCACAAAGGGTTATAGTAAAAGAGTCTACGTAAGGCTGGTGACCAGTCACTAGTAGGGTTCTGCAGGGCTTCATTTTAGGGCCAGTGCTTCTTCAACATCTTTCTGACGGGGATCTCAACAGCCAACGGGGATGGAATTCATAAGTGCACCAAACAGCCCTCTAGCTGCAGGGATCCAAGGGGCAAGCCCATCAAGTGGTTGAGACATAAGCAATACAGGACTATTCAGCCCTTCCAAGGCAGGGCTGAGAGGCAGCCCCCATCTGGACAGTGTCTATGGACCTGTTAAATCTCCATGTTAAGACCACATGCTCCATTTTGCAAGAGCTTTTTAAGGTTTTCTTTTCACGTGAAACCTCTTGAAACATTGATTGGGGGAGTGCTGAATTTGCTCACCTGTCAGTAGGAGAGCTGTAGGTGGGTGGACTGAAGACTGCTTGGCACTCTCAGGCAATACCTGTCAAAGAAACTATTTTTCAAGCCCAAATCAAACATTCATGATGACTTTCACATGGACTGAATTTGACTTCAGAGATGGTGAAGTGCCCTGGAATAAAACTGATAGCATTTAAATTAAAAGAATGAGACTGTGTAACTTCAGCATGGCACAGGTTTTCTCCTTCTAATGTATTGTATCTAAGGGTTTGGTTTTATTTTGTATTCAGAGTTCAGCCAGTATCTTCACTGCAGGAAGAAAAAGTATTGTGAACAAAGATGTAACAAGGTGAAGAGAAAAGACAGCTGACCCGTCTTTTCCATCCATTATCCAGTCAGAGAAACAATAAATTTATGAAGAAATTAATTTTTAGATAGATGAAATCCTTGCTTATACCATGCTTACTTGGGAGACAGTTTCTTTTACAGAAAGAGAGGCAAGCATAAGCTCTTTCTCTGCACAGAAGCAAATACGCTTTAAAAGTGAACTGCATTTCCCAAAGACATTTTTGGCTGTGGGATTCATATTTTCCACATGGTGCTGTTCTTACTGAGCCTTAATCCTGCAAGTTTATGCTCACAAGACAGGTTCCTTTGACTAAAGTTATACACGTGCTTAATCAAGTACAGAATAAGACTGCGTTTATTCACTATTTTTATAAAGCAATTATGAATGACTCACTTTCATGTGATTTGTTCAGTAAGAATTATGAGACTTTTACCTCTCTTCTGGTAATGTGAGAGAACTTTGCTTTTTGATTTATAATCATTATCTTGGGAGGATTGATTCCATAGGAAAATGATCAAATACTTGTGTTTTTCCACACCAAATATTTGGCCTCTCCCTCATCTGTCAGTGATGACCCCGCTAACCAGAGTAGTTCAGTGGCTGTCAGATCAGCATCAGATCTGCCCGAGTGCTGAGCACAGCCTGTAAAAAGCACAGCAAAAGATACTCATGGCTGAGTTTGGACCTACTTCATGAAGCTTTCCTTATCAGGAAAAGGGCAATGCAGCTCAAAGAAGAAACTGCAGAAACAGAGTTTCTGTTGGCAGATGCCATCAATGTCAGCAGAATTACACCCCAAGGGAACTTAAACCTTTCAAAGTGGCAGATATTTTCAAGGCTATTTTGAGAAGATTTCAAAGGGGAACGTTATTCAGAACACTTGATACTCCCTGTTTCCAAGAAGTCAGGCAAATCTGAATTCCAGAAGTGGGTTATTTCCTCTTTGAGGAAAAATGAGCTGGCAAAGATGCTGGATACCAGCAAGGGAAAGCAGACAAAACTTGGTATTATTTTGTCCGAGTAACATTCATGCCCCAAGGAATTGCTTTATTTCTGGACTACTAGCAGTGGAGTTAGATCAAATAGAATTTTTGAAGGATTCAATAGGAAATGCGAAACAATGGCCTGCTTACCGCTCCAACAAAAGCTCAAACCCTCATCCAGTTAGCTTTGGTGACATTGCTATTTTACCAAGGGTGAGATCCTTGAGATCAAAGCATCCTCATTCATTCTAAAAACTGTCCTGCCTGGAGCAAGTAGGAGACTGATGTCATAGTGAGGCCTCCCTCAATGATTTTTCAATGATCTTGGGAATCTGGAGAGGTCCCAATTGACTGAAAGCTGGCTAATAGTGTCCCAGTTTTCAAGAAGGGCAAAAAGTCTGATCCTGGAAACTACAGGCCTGTCAGTCTCACTTCAGTGCCTGGTAAAATTATTGAGAAGATTACTTTGGGAATTACTGAAAAACACCTGAAGGACAATGCAGTCATCAGTCACAGCCAGCACGGCTTCATTAGGGGGAAGTCCTGCTTGTCAAATTTAATTTCTTTGTATGACAAGGTAGCCCACCTAGTTGATCAAGGGAAGCCAGTTGATGTAATCTGTTCAGATTTTAGTAAAGCTTTCTATACTGTCTCTCACGGGATCCTTCTGGACAAAATGTCTGGCACACAGCTGGATAAACACATCATGTGGTGGGTGAGCAATTGGTTTATGGGTCGAGCACAGAAGGTAATAGTGAATGGGGTGACATCAGACTGGTGACCTGTCACTAGTGGGGTTCCACAGGGCTCCATCTTAGGCCCTGTGCTCTTCAACATCTTCATTAATTACTTGGATGCAGGACTGGAAGGGATACTAAGCAAGTTTGCAGATGACACAAAACTGGGAGGACTGGTTGACTTCCTCAAAGGCAGGGAAGCCTTGCAGAGATACCTCGGCAAATTGGAGAGCTGGGCAGTCATGAACCATATGAAGTTTAAAAAACAAGTGTCAGATTCTGTTTCTGGGACCTTCACCACAGAAAGGGACCAGGGGGTCCTAGCTGATGGCAAGTTGAATATGAGTCAGCAGTTCCCTGGCAGCCAGGAGGGCCAATTGCCTGGAAATGTATGGTGGTGTATAACATGGAATGACAAGTGCTTGCACCTTGCTGAACTTTTCAGGATATGTTTCAATAGATGGACACAAATGCTGCTGCTTTCGCATAAGAAAGAGTTACAGTTTATATAGAAAACCACCCTCAGCACTGTTGCAACAGGCATCCTTGGAAAGAAATGTTTATTCTCATGACTAACACATAAGTCTGTTCTGAGAACTGAACATTTCTGTAACCTTCTTTGTCATCAGTGAGAGGTCTGAACCACAAATTCCAAATTGGATCTAAGTATCCACAAAATCTGAAGTTGCTTAAATCTGTTTTTTTGTTTAAGTCACTTTCATATAGCAAATTTCAGATCACCTAGTTGATACAATTTTTCCTACTTGGAGAATGGTGTTTTCATTTGGGCTCATTCTTTACCTGGCAAGTAGTTGTACCACTCTGTCATTTGCCAGAAGTAATGTACATCCATAAAAAAAACCAAAAAACCAGTCTGTGTCTTCTAATGCTTTCAAGTTGATTATAGAGGCAGATAATGTGAAGTCACTTCAAGTTCTTCTACTTAAACTTGGCATACAAGCTACAAAATACAGTGAAACAACCAGTGAATTATTCCCTCCAAATCCAGTGACATATGGACATGAAGATGTCTAGAAAAATAAACATCATTCAGAGCTGAGTAACTCATATGAGTTATTGATAGCGCTAGTGACCACAAAGGAAAGGCCCCTCCCTTATATGTGACCCTGCACATCTTTGCTTTATTATTTATTGAACCCAAATTTTCACTGATTGAAGGACTTACTCCTCTACAGGTAAAACCAGAAAAGGCCTTGGTGTAAAGAAGCAGATTTGCTATCCAACACCAGTATGGAGAATTTTAGCACACAAAACATTCTTTACATACTTCTCGACCATTTGAACCAAAAGGAAAGAAAGCTTTATCTGCAAGTGAAGAAGACGCTGACACATCAGCTAAACAATAAAAAAACCCCATCCCCTACACAGCATCAATAACTAAAATTTAACTCTTCCATCAAACATAAGGGAGCTCACTCTGATTAGACTTCAGGATAAAAGGAGGAAATTATTTGTTTATGGGTATGAGCTGATCAGTTATGAGAAGAGCTTGAATGTGAGAAGACTCTTTCCGCAGCAGACACATGTGTATTATAGTAACAACAAACTCACCACAGAAGTGGGCAAAATATTGTGACAGTAAAAGTAATTACCCATTGAAAACAAAACAAAATAAACAGCGACAACAAAAAAAATCTCAGACTATGTGTTTGAATCTTGAATTGTTGAAGTGAGACCAGCTGTCTTTACAAAATTATTTGGTTTAGGTAAGGTGGGTGAGAATTTTTAAGTAAAAGTCTATGAATTATGTTATATAAGAGGTCATATTATGCATTCACAATGTCCTTTCTAGATTTAAAATCTATAAATTTCTGTTAGGACCGTTGGTTTTCACAGGCTGCTGACTTTATTATAAACTCTCTGCTGGGCCTCAAATTCTTCATCTTTGGTCTCAGGGGAAAACACTGTCCATATATTAATTTTGAAAGAAAACTTTCAGCTGACTATAAATTGAAGGAAAAAAATTATTTCAGCTTTAAAAAAAAGCCAAACACCACATATAGAAAACAGTAATTCAGTTTTCTCTGTTGAAATTATTGCTCAACAAAAAGACACTGAACAAAAAATGGCTAATTCTCGTAGAAGAGACTGTGTCAACCCAGAGAGTCAGGCTATTCCCTTCAGGAAGAGAAGACCTCAAGCAAGGAAGTTAGGTGAGAAGAGCTAAGTAGGCACCCTGGGTATATCCAGAGCATCCTGATGCAGCTGCACTACACAGGTTGTCCTGGGACTCCACCTCTCTAACTCTCATCCTGATTTTCACACACTTTCATCAGTTGCAGCCCTTGACCACAAATAGAAGGTCACCAGTGGTGTTGTCCACCAGCATTTCCTAGTGTACAGAGAGAATGGGAAAATCCAAGCCATAAACCAGACCCCTGAGATGCCTGTGTCCCAGTCTCACGATGGTTGCCAGAACAGACAAGCTGGCCCCAGCAGGAATAGACCACCAAGGAAAGGGGATACTGAAGCCACAGAGAAAACCTGGCAATACTGCACCCCCTTGGGCATAACAGATCTATGAGAGATCTGAAATGCTGAATGCAGGTTTGTGACCAGACTGCACCTATGACAGGTAGGTCGTTTGTGGTGAATGCTGAACACCATCCACCCTTCCCTTCAGATGCATTGCAGCAGGTGAAACATAAAAAAAATTAGTTAGTAAAAACATACCATTGCTAAAACAGTAATGCCAAACAGTGCAGCAGAGCCTGCTTTAACCTTCTCTTCTCAAATGTTCTTCATTTATTAGGTCTTTGCTTTTTCATTGTCATGAGAAATATCCCCATCTGTTTGGTGGCAATAATTCTAAGTTTAAGCATTTCATTCCAAGGTGAGGGAAAAAAACAAACTATTATTCTGTTCACCGAAGACTAGGAAAATGGCAAATCTTGTAAGACACCCTAAGATTGAGATGGGACAAAATCAGTTTCCCTCTACATAAAAGATCAATTGGAGAAATAATCTCCTTAAAAGACCACGTCTGGCACTTGCTTTTTTCATTTTCTGCAATCCTCTTCAGAGAATTCTATTGGGACTGAGATTTCTTAAGGTAAAGAATAGTGTCATTTGCCACAGCATACCAATCCCTTTTGTTCTGTAGAGAAAATTCAGTCTGCCTAAATGTATATATCTCCTTTTTTCTTATTTTTCTCCTGCTACCAACACTCCTGCTTATTGATGGATGGTACTTGACACTTTGTCTTTATGAGGCCACTTCTTGACTGATTGCCTAGAATATTATGTACACATTTAAAAAGCCATTTCATTTTATATGGGTTAGCTGGGAATGTCCGGATGGGAACTGAACTCTCCTTAGCCATCACCTGCTGGAAGCTTC
This sequence comes from Pyrocephalus nanus, assembly GCA_038380795.1. Taxonomy (NCBI): domain Eukaryota; kingdom Metazoa; phylum Chordata; class Aves; order Passeriformes; family Tyrannidae; genus Pyrocephalus; species Pyrocephalus nanus. The sequence goes on from CM076259.1 coordinate 85,980,465, forward strand.
TCCTTTTTTATTTTCTCCCAACCCTGTGGCCCACAACATTTAACATCAAAAATGGCTGCCCATTTCACCAAGCATACATAGAAAAAACTTATGTCCATGATTCCCCCAGGATTTAGAAGGCTAAGAAGGTGCACAGGGAGATGAAGAGGCCTCTCCAGCACAACAAGGCTGGAAAATGCATGCAGTGATCCATCTCCCTGGCCTTGCTCTCTTGTCCTCTAGCTCCACAGACAAAGTGAACTTTGGAGTCTCCTGGTTAGGTTCTTCAAGACCTGGCTGCAGTGGGAGATTGATTTTTTCATGTGATTTGGGGGAGATTTATTCAGGATTGCTGCAGAGTTGTCTCCCAGTTGTTCAGGATTAGAGATGTTTAACAACCCCAAATATCTGGAACAATTTATGTGTTTGTTGGAAGTGTTTAACGGAAATTTGAACCTGGTATTCCACTAGTAGACTGGTCCTGATAGACACAGAATGAGATTTTGCATTGTAGCAATTGCCTTATTGCCCAGCATGTTGCGTTTGCATTACCTATAATTCGTAGAGATAAATATAAGGAAGATGCAGACATTTTATAAATAATGACAGCAGTTCTTCTGAAGCCAGACAGGTGCAGATAATTCTTCATCACCCAGGAAAAAAGAAAATGAGAGGTGATCAGCATGAATACTAAAATACAAGAGCATGGGCCCATGTGCTATATCTCACATACATATTTAAACACTAAATATAATTTGGAGCCAAGTTTAGGGGTTTTTTTACATAGAAAACTCTCCTTTCCAAAATCTAGGAAAGAGCAACCACTTGAAATTAAAGTTACCAATATGGTATCTCAAAACTTTTCTGAAAAGAAAAAAAAATAAAATTTACTGGTGTAAGGGATTGTTCTTATTTCTATATTTCTTCTGATGAACTCAATGTTAGCAGTTACATATTTGCAGTGTATAAAAAGCATACTCTTCCTTTTGTTCTAGTTCAGTCAGCAATCATCTTTTTTTCCTTTAATTTCTTTACATAAATTGTCTCCAAGTGACATCTGGTTTTGCCTTTTAAAAGTTAACTGTATAAGCACAACAAAATCAGAGAGATGTCAAAGCTGTGGAATTTTCCCTTGCAGCCACACAAAGCCAAGTTTTGGATGACTCTGTTGCGAGACGATGAATCATCTCAAGTTATGGGATTTGGGTTCAGGTTCACTAAGGTAGCTATTACGAAGCTCAGCAAATCTATATCCACCCCTGATCTGTTGTTGTTGTGCTTTTTGGGTTTTGGAGGGGGAGGGGTGTGTGGGAACTTCTGATATCATTATCCAAATTTAAACTTTGCCAGTTACATATTTTGAAGCATTTCTTAAATGAACCAGAAGTCCTGTCCCAAACTTTTGACAAATCTGATCAACAAATCCAAACACAGCAAACTCAATAATTTAGGGGAAAATATTCTCAGAGATTGATTGCAGTCAGCAAAAGAGCTCTTAGATACAGTTCTCTGAGTAAATCCTGGCAGATGAAATTAATTAAGAGAGAAAAACAATTAAATAGCAATGTGTGACAAAAATTGGCTAAACTAAAATTCTCTGTGAAATCTCCTTATTAGGAAACAAGAGAATTATCATTCTGCTGTTTTCCACAGAAGGAAAGATGTCCTCTTTCTGTCTGTGCTCATGGGGCAGTGTAAGCCTCTATTCACAGTGGTCCAGCTGGCAGCCCGCAGTTCAGGGATATTCCCATGTGGTCCGAGCCTTCTCCCAACAGCCTGACAATGTTCAGGAGGAAAGCAGTGCTTCAGCAGCCAACACATTAGCCTGCGCATGCAGTGCCAGGAATGGAGCTGGTCAGGAGCTATTGCCCTGACTGCTGCGGGAAAAAGGGTGCAGGACTCATGGCTGAGCAGAGAGAGAATGATTAGCTGCTTCTGTCAGTCCTGAGCATGGGAAAAGGGTATCTCAAAAGCAGCTCCAGCCACCACATCCCAGCAGCTTTTAACCAGCTCATGACTCACTGGCTGACAGGCAGATGTGCAGCAAGAAATAAACCCCCAGTTTAATCCACTCCATTTTTCTTCAGCATGGCTGCACCAGAGAAATCAAGAAACGTGCATGTTTTCTGATCCACACTGTTCAATGACTCCTGGCTTTCATTTTAGAAAGGACCTTTCAAAGATAAATTAGATAGAAGAGTCCTCCAGGAAACTTCAAATGTGAGTTTTTTTAGAGGATTTCTAGGTTTAGGGCAGTCCTGAGCCATGTCCTCCTCAGATAGCTGGTGACCAAGAAACCATGGTGGAAAGCATCCCCATAGGAAACCCCTCAGTTACGAGTGTTGAAGATTAGACAAAATGTCCAGTATATCCTGGTTGTCCTCCCAAGTCATCCAGGATTAACACTGTTGGGGAATAATAGCTGTCTGTGAAAGTCTGACACAAAAAGGTCATTTTTCAAATGACTTTTTAAAATTTAATTTTAAAATTTAAATTTAAAAAAATTTAAAAATTCAAATAGACTCCTGTGAATATAGGGTGGTCTTACGATTCCTTGAAGTTATCATTCCAGTTTCATAGAGATAGGAAATAATTTTTTTAAATCAGAGAAATTAAATGTTCCAGAAATAGAAGTGAGAAGTATAATTGAAAAAATAAACTATTGGTTTTCAAATAACATTGCAGTTGTTGTCATAGTTTTTAAATCTGAGAACTCAAGACATAGTGTCCAATACACTGATTCAGACAAAAAAAAAAAAAAAAAAAAAAAAAAAAAAAAAAAAAAAAAACCACAGAATCTGCAAGTATATGAAAATTTGAGGTGTTAATGTTTAAAAGAAGATAAGGAATACTCTGACCCTCTCCATGTGCCCTCCCCTAACCCCCACCCCCAAAAAAAGGTAATGTATAGCAAGCAATCTTTTAGGCTCTCAAATCTTCCAGGTAACATGTATAATAGGATTAAATTAAATTGTTTCCAGTCTATATCTAAAGATGAAGAACAGGATGCCAGCTGGTTAGAATAGAGCTACCTCACCAGTCATTATCTATTAAAAAATTGTCTGGCTCACACACCAATTGCACATAAATAGGGTACTCCTTGATGTCAAGTTTTTCACCTCATCAGCTGTCCTAGCATTTCAGAGACCTCTGTTATGAGGTGCTCATAACCAGAAGATGTGCTCTTGATATTTGGGATTTCTTCTTGATGTTTGGGATGGTGTCCTGCAGGATCTGGGGTGATTTGCTTGCATTGTGCCTGAGGAAGTGCTTGACAATACAGACACAGTTACGTCTGTGGTTTTCAAAGTGGGGGCCACAGTGGTTCGGTGCCAGATTGCAAAGCACCTCTCAGAGCTGATCTTTTTGTTGAATCTTTGCCACTTTTTCACTGAATTATCTCTTCCTCCACAGAGGAGGCTATTTGTTTCAAATGGGCTGCTTTTGTTGTTAAATACTGCTCAGATTTAGCAGATAGCAAAACTACAGTTTAGCCTATACATAGTGGGCTAACCAAAAAGTAAATCTAGTGAATGAGTTCTCTTAGCCTGAAACTGTTCTCTTTGCTAGAAAATATTTAAGGGAATAAAAAACTGTGGAATGCAAATGGGTAACATTTTCTACTGCTGAATATGACCTTATAAAAGGTCCTTTTTTTCTCCTGGATGAACACCAGCCTTACATATGGCATAGAATATTCATCCTTCTTAGAGTAATTTCTTTCTCAAAAAAATTTATTTTCAAATATTGCACTAGAGATTCGTTTTCAGTACTAGAATGCTGGTTTTTTGTTTTGTTTTGTTTTTAAACTAGCAATAGATTGCAATTCATTCCACTGCTTTTATTTTTTTTCTTTCCTCCAAAAGTCTTTTAGACCATAGCTACTGCTTCTATCTTAAAAAGCAAACAAACAAGCAAACAAACAAACAAAACAAACAAAAAACCACCTCTGAAAACAAAACAACAAAAAAATTACTAAGAAATGCGAGAAATATCAGTGTGCAGTCCAGCGAGTTACTGCAGTGGATGTATAAGCAGAGCCTTTCTAGACGTGAGCAATGATATCTTTGCTCAGTTGGCACAGCAGCAATGGATATTGCCTTCTGCTCTCTGCAGCTCTGAAAGATGCAAATTGTTGCCTCACATTAGAATAATGGCTCGACAGCCCTCTGCACCACTCAGGCATCTCATAGCAGGGTGAAACAACTCAGCTTCCCAGTTGCAGATGAAGCCCTCAAGCAGAGTGGCTGATGCAGAAAGAAACATTTTAGGACTTGCAGGGATCCTCAGGGATATCTGAGAGCAGAGGGTATCACATTTTTGCCCAGCATGATGCATCCTGCCTTTTTACCCCACCTGCAAACCAGCTCTTCGGGAGTGAGAAAATTCACACAACACAATGGGATCACAGTCTGGCTCCGGAATTTCTACACAAAGGAATGAATTCCTGTGGATCTATATCATGAGCTTGCCCCAAGCAGCTCTCACACCAATGATATATCAATGAAAAACCAAGTGATTCCTGTAGCCTGGAACATGGTTTACCTCTGGTACCTGGGCAAATGATGCAGTGGTGCAAGATACAAGTTGAGACTATGTTAGGAGAATTTGGCAATGGTATTACGGAAGTAACACATACATGGGTAGTGAGCACTGCAGATATATTTGAAATTCTAGCCAGGTTCAAGAAAATGGGTTTCTCAGCTTGAATGAGGACACTAATGGCACACACAGACCTCTATCATGCTCTATTACAGGTGCCAGTAGATGAACTCTCCACAAGAATGCTCCTCTTGCATTCTGCAGGGCTCACTTGAGGCTGGTCTCATGCAGAATTTGAATTTGAAATATGGCTCCTTCTCCCAAAACTACAGTGTTCATTGTAATCTTCCTGTTTAACTTGAGGATGGGAGGGTGCTTAACTAGCACCTAACGGGGTTTCAGCTGGACACCATGAAAGCATGGAGGCAGAAGAAAAGTAGGAATGTGAGTCAGTCAGCCCTAGGCAAATACAAAAGTTTCACTCAGGTTGCAGACATTCACAAGGCACAGGAGATGCTGTGATATCCTGCCCATTCCCTGGCAGTACAGGGAGGAAACATCTGCAGAAAGATGCAGAGATACAGGAAGAGAGCACTGAGGGATCACTCCTGAAAGACTTGACCAGTGAAAATATTGTAAGTCATGGCAAAACAGTGACCAGACCACAAACTGCATATGTGAAAAAACTGAAGCAAAGTTTATATATTCAGAGGTGAAGAGCTCTTGTGATTGGATGGAATTAGGGCAAAAGGGGAGAGAGGTGTGTAGATATCTCTGCCAAATTTAGTATTTCTAGTTGCCTCAAGAGAAACAAAAAAATAAAGGAAAGAAAAAGAACAGCTCTAGATAATGATTCACTTTATCCTAAAGCAGATGTTACGATATGTCAGATGAGTCACAGCCTAAAATTGCCTATTTAGTTCCATTGATTATTAAAGGGAGCCCAGAGTGATTAGTTCAGATGAAGACACCTACAATTATGAATCTGTTAGATGAGCTGAATCTCCCCTGAAAAGTTCTCAGTAAGGGTGCAGGCATGGACAGAGGCTTTGCTAGACAGCAGCAGTGATGAGATACCCTCATGCATTTTACCCTGATAACTATCCAGGAAAGGCCTTGAAAAGCAGAATTTGTTCTTGTTCATATCATCTCCTCATATAAACACTGACTCTTAAATCTATTCTATCAGTTATTCAAAGAGTTCTAATCTCTGAGAGAAAATGTGATTTCTGAGTAAAAAACTCTCCTGACATTAGTCATATAGGCTTACAGATCACGTTTTCCACTCAAGGCTTTGTGGGGTCTACTATTTGAACATCCAAGTCTGTACTTGGATACACGAACTGGATTTCTACTGTGAACTGAGCTAATGCAGAAGTAGGAGTGCTATGTCTTTCTGTTACACAGATATTTTAAATTTGGCCTATTGCAACTAATACAACAGAATTTGTGAGAACAGGAACGATCCAACTGGTATTCTCTAGTGGAAAGTGCTCAGTGGAAGACTAAGGAAAAGCTACGGCCTGGCAGAGGATCAGAGGGAACACAGGGCACAGGGGCAAGCAGTAGGTCTATCACTCCAGAGAAAAAGTTGGCTCTGTGTCTGTACCAGGAACTCCTCTGATGTGAGCTACCCTTTCAGACCCCTGCAGATAGGGTGAGTTAGGAGAAACTGCTTCCACAACCTTTCCTCCAAGTCAGCTCTTGGAGAAGGAAGAAATGGCATGAGAACAAGCACTCTGGGGGGGGACCAAAGCGCTATAAGCAAATTTTTAATTTAATTTAATTTTTTTATGATTTGTACAGATAGATTTCCCTTATACACAGGTAGATTATCTGGCTTACAGCAACACCAACGGGTAGAAACACCCATTCTGCTCTCCTCAACAGTCCTTCCCATGCCTGGCAACACATACTCAGTTTTAGGCTGCACTTGCCCCAGATACTTTCATGAACTTACATGGGCCTGCAACAACAAAGAAGTATCCTAAATCAGGGAGCTTTGTGCAGAAACCCCCAACCATCACTGAAGGAAACAGCTAAGGGACAGTAGTATCATTCTGGAAGTAAACTGCTGCTTCCTGACCCATCACCCACCATGGTGATGAGTTGGCTGCATGGACAGAAAGCTGTCTGCAGCTTCATAGACTTATGCAAGTCTATGGCAGATTTATTTCCATACTCTGAAGGAGTGCTTTGTGCAGAGAGGGTCCAGCCCTTGGATCCTTGCAAAGGTACAGATCTGTTTTCAGAACTTTGTACCTTGCTGTGCCCAGCTGTTTGGATGCAAAGAGCTAGAGCCAGCAAAGAAAAGTGATTTAAAATCTGCAAGTACTTTAGCAAGAATTTCTTCTCACATTTTCAGCTAATTGGAGATAATCATGTAAGCTTCTCCCCATTCCCAATTAACAGACTGCCGACTTTTACATATCTGGCTTGTGGCAGCCTTTTGGGGCTTGACATCTGTGCATAGGAAAAGCATTCAGCTTCAGAGCTATGTTCCCAGAGAGCTCTGTTCCCACAGAGTGCTATCGGTGTGCAACAAATTCTGTTCACTTCATAAATGTGCTGTGTAGTCTTGGGGGCTCTATAATAATTAGAAAAGAGGGAGAGCAAGGCTACCCTTAAAAGCATCAGAAGAGCAGTCAGAATGGGACTTGGCACAGATGGCTCCTACAGCTGTGAACCGCACATTGGTTAACATGAAACAGCTGTGCAGATGCTCTTATTGCGCAGGTGAAATAAAAACATGAGGTCAATAAGCCGTGGGCCTGAGGCACAGAGCTGGTCAAAATACACTGCGGTGTGAGGAGGTGGGCAGCGTGACTCCCTGAAGGAAGGCAGCAGCTCAACAGAAGATGTTACTGTGCACTTCTCAGCACCGTGCTGCAAGTGCTAAGCTTATTCCCTGACAGGCATGCTGCTCCTTCTGCACCATGCCCTTCAGTAGGGCACTGTGTGTCTCAAGTGTGATAGCTGGCTTGGTTCGGGGTATGACCCTTCATCCTGGTAGGATTTCAGCTGTCTCACGCTCTGGGGCATGACACTGCCTTTGAGGGTGGACATAACCAAGGATTCTATTTTTCTCAGGGAAAATGTAGCTCAGAAGTAGCATCCAATAGCAAATGAATATCCTTCTTTAGTCTTTCATGTTTCCTCTGTGGCTTATTTGTAAGAAGAAGTTGGAACAGAGAGAGAGATAGGGAAATATTTAATAATCTCCTAATTATTTCATCTGTAAATACCAACCTTTGAGAGGACTTTGATGTGAAAGTACATCAAAAGATAGGGTTAGAATTCAAAATTACCTCAACAAACAGGAGATGTAGGCTGAAAAATAGCACAAAATTTAGTGACATAAATGCAAGTTAGATCAGGTATACAAAATTATTCAACTAGGGACCTACTGGGTTAGGAAAAAGTAAGAATTGTACAGGAAAGGATGTAGGTGCTGTACTGCATCCATCATAGGCTGAACATGAGGCAGAACTATTATATGAAGATAATACTGAGGTGCATGAACAGGATAATAAAACATCCAAAATAACTTTTGTTCAAAGCCAAGCTGTAGTTCAATGTCTGGGTATGTACACTGTGTTTCAGGAAAGATGGAAACTGTCTGGGAAGAATCCTCTGCAGAAAAAGATAGCTTAACTTGAAAATTTAGCTTGAAGGGGATTTCTAGAGGTCATCTAGTCCAAGCTGATGCTTCAAACAAGGTCACTTCAACACATTGTTTAAGATCTTGTCCAGATCAGTTTTGAAAATTTCCAAAATTAATGTCTCTCTGGAATATGAGAAAGACTCAAGAAATGGGATTTTATCTCTGAAGGACTCAATCAGTGGGATTCATTTGTGATTTGAAGGATTTAGATTAGGTCTTAGGAGAAATTTGGATCTTCAGGCAGGCTAGCATCCCTATAATCTTCAGACATTTTCATTTTCTCACCCCATAGAAAACACATGGAATGGCAGTCTTCCCTTCTGTCTCCATCTCAGGAATAGTCAATTTGCTCTTGTAGCCAGTCCATGCCATTGGAAAGTTCTGAAGCAGCCTGGTCCTGACTTGCTCAAGAATTTAGCTTTAAAGATATATTTGCTAGAATCTCTAAGGGAAAAATGTTTATGAATATTTCTATTTTAACTTATCATATTATCTAAGCATATTTAAAATACAAGCTAACCAGAAAGCGTAAGAATCACCGTTGAGGGCAAAAGGATTATTTTAGAATCCTTTTCCACCTTTACCCTGATCATATGTCTTCACTGCAAATTCAGGCTGGATGACCACAGCAAGCCTTGCCAGAATCTGGGTTTCTCTATTGCCAGCACTGTGTGTTTACTTTAGCCATGCATCTAGTCATGTGTATTTGGGTCCTTTCTGCAAGGACCTTTACCCTTTCCTGGACAGAAATAAGAGAGCTCACCTGCCCAGGATGAATAGTGGTCAGGATCCAAAAGACTACCAACATTTAACTGGGCTTTTAGAGCCTCCTTGTATATTTATAGAACAGGGAGTTACCACTAGGAAAAGAGTCAAAGTAGTAGACTGAAGATATACTTTCTTTTGATGGCTAGTACACCCTAATGCCCTGCAACACACATAAACACGCCCTCATCTCTTTTTGAAGTGGTGAATTCACCATGATATAGTAATTATCCAATTCCAAAATGAGTCATATTAATTACCAGAAGAGCAAAATCTGTCCACGCACTAAATTTTGGCATCATAAATCTCTTTCAAAAACTTCCTATTGGACTATTTCTTTATGCCTTTTTGGGGAATGTGGAGTGGCTGGTTTAGTCAAGGAATGCAGAAGCTAGCCATGCAGGGACAGGCAAGAGGCAGGTGATCCAGACAGAACCAAATTCAAGTGAGGTCTGAAAAACTGCTAATGCAAATTTCAGCTCAGTGCTGGAACCCAGTGAAACCTTCAAACTCATTGTTATTCATTAAGCAGATTGAAGGAGTGAAATGAAATTCAGCAATTTGTCCGCCTCTGCAGAGTACAATATGTTCACTTTGAAGGGAAACTGGTGTATGGATGGGAGGTGAAGCGTAAGCCACGCTTACCTCGGGGGGAGAAGTGGGGGGGTCAAATGTTTTAAAAAAACCCATGTCCCTCTCTCAGTGCACTTCCACATCCCTCACTGGCCTCTCTGGCCCCTTCAATATGCACTGGTGAAAAAGTCCAGATGTCTGTCCTTGCCTGCGGCATGCACCAAGGCCAGGGCACCAAAGGTTCACAAGTGACAGCTCCACCAAGCCCCACCCAAACTCTTGACTGATCCTTTATTAAGACTAACCTCTGCTTCAGCCCTGTGCCTGCATCATTTTGTGTGGGAGTTAATTCAAAGCTATATGGCCTGCTTGATTAAAATACTGAGCTAAGGATGAGTAGGGAAGACTCTTCCTTCAGACACTGAGCATGTTACCTTCTTTCTGTTGTTGCCTAAAGATGGGAGAAAAAAACTCCAGGCAAATTTAGTATAGATAAGATACAAAGCAGGTCTTTAATGAAGGCCTTCTAGAATAAGGAGTACAAAGGCATGCACCAGTGTCCAGTGGTTCTACAATTTTATAGTATTATCCATCCAATCCAAGAACTCTCTGCCCCACAGATCCTCCCCAAATCTACCTGCTTGGCATACCTCCCCTGAATTGAATTGGAGGTCCTAAGATCCCTTTCTTCCTCATCTTCCTCTTCTTCACCCATGTGCTGTCTTTGGAGCTTCTCCAAGGTTCCGGGCTTAAAGGTTGCTTTGACTATGATGGTATCTTTTTGTTCAGGCCTGGGGTTCGTATGTTCTTAAACAGAATGTGTTTACTACAGTCCTGCCTTGAAAGGAGCCTAAACAAGCCTAAAGAATTTAGAAAATTTGATATCAAATGGGGGAATAGGGTTTGGTAAGTGTGAACTACTATTCTAAAGTATGAGAGACTATACAATTATACTAAAAACCTGTATTTACTACACAGCTACTTTAAAATCTACAAAAAGCTAAAAATCCTAAAAATTCTGAGGCATCACTGCCATTCAAGGGATAGATAATTACCCAAACAGAGGAGTTTATTATTTGCTCTGTGACAGTCTCCATGAGACACTAGAAGAATTTTTCGTGGAGACCCACAGAAAGAAACAGTACTGTACAAAGTACTGTTTTACTAGACAGGACCAACACAGCAAGAAAAGAAACAGAGACATTTTCTCCTGTGTTGTGGGGGAGCTGGGACAGCTTGCTCAGGCAGTCAGAGCTCAGCACCCTCTGCCCCTGCTTACTCCTTTTGTTTATCTCATGCTATGCTACCACAAGCATTCAAGCACAACTTTCCTTCAAGGAAACGTGGTAAGCATGGCTGGACTTCAGCCTTGCCTGACTGTCTGCCACGCTGCTTCTCTGCTGATCTGGAGGGTGAGATCTGTCTTTCATTTCTAAGCTTAAAAATGGGGCATATCTGAGCTTAAAAATTCCCTGTCCCCATCCCCAGTGGCACCAGTTCCACCTGGGAAACAGAGAGGGGACCATGTAATTGTCAGACTCATCAGATGAAGGTTAGATGTCTGCCTTAAGATGAGAGGAAGGACTGTGTATCTCGACTTGCTGGAAAAGGAACCTGGAAAAAGTAGCTGAAATGAGCATGTTAAGTGAGATGTAGACACTGACATTAAATTGCATGACTCTCACTCAAGGTAATTGGAGGCTAACAGAGTTAGCAATATGTAGTTTAAATCAGAAGATTTTTTCCGTCATCCATTTTTTATTTTCTGAAGTAGAAATTTTAAGAAAGCCAGTTCTTCAAGGTCCTAGAGGCTAAAAATTGTAGCATATTGCTTCAGAGCTTACTTGATTAGTATTTAATTCAGTCAGTCATTTCTTCTAATGAAATATCTCACCTATAACATTTCTCTGAGCTTTGGGGTTTATTTTCCATAGAAAATTATCTGTAAACAAGAATAACACTTCATGTAACTGAAGTTCCTTTCTTCCAGTGAGTGCGCTGAACTCTGCAGTTGTTAGCTGCACCTCCTACCACGTTGTAACCTCCTCTCATTGCCTGAAGAACACTGATAAACAAGGATTTCTCCTGAGGTCTCTCTTAGTGTATATGTAATGCCTGGCAGGGTGGGGCACCAATCAATGATTAAGGTCAATCTGTCATATCCTCATGTGTGGTAGTCTCATAGCAAAGCAGCAGCTGAGCCAAGAAGGAGCTCCAGGTGCTCATTACACCACACTCACTTCCTAACTTGTTAATTATGTTTGAACAATGAAAAGTCATTCTGGAATTACATTTGATTACAAAGTCCTCAGCCAAAATATTGATTTGCATGGGACATTTGTGAAATGAGGTGCTGGGGGTAGATTGCCTAATGGCCCCTGGGCACTTCGAGGTGGATTTGGACAATCTACAAGGGTAACTTGTGAATATTTAGGCACCAGTGAAGGCACGTGGGAATTTCAGGGAAATGACAAGTGCTTTAAAAAGCCTACAGCTGCCTAACCATGACCCATATGTCTGGCCACAGGAGGGGACAAGCTGTGAAGAGGGGCAGCCCCACTGCAGCACAAGGCATCAGGGCAGCCTTGGCTGGCAGGGCCCCAGAGGCAAGCTCAGCTCCTGCAGACCTGTGCACCCCGAACCAGGGGCAAGAAGCCCAAACTAAATCCACTGGCAAGAAGATTCCTGGACAGCATCATTTGCTCGATGGAAGCTCATTCCAAAATTGTTAAAAAAGTTGAATTAACCATCTTTTGGATGGGGAAAGAGTGAGGTGAAGTTCTGAGCCACCTAGCAGCCCCCAGCAGAGCACACTTTCTGCTGTGTTTGTTCTGTTCATACTCCTGGGGCTTTGCTGCTCCGATGTAAGTGCGAAGTTCAATTGCCATAGCAACGGCATCTGGCAGGTGCAAAACACGGTATTCTGTCTGCTAGATATAAGGGAAAACCTTTCTGTTCTAGGGAAGGGAACTGTCAGTTGTAATGAAGATTGTCCTCTCTTCTCTTACCTGGAAACATAGCAAGGAAAACCCTTTATTGATTTTTCGTAAGAGGACTGGGGCTACAGCATTAATAACTTCCACTGTTTTTCTTTGCTACACAATAGGTATCCATATAAGTAGAAGCAATAAGTATTTGGGCTATATATAACACCATCTACAAGGCAGCCAAATTTCTCTCCACGGTAGACAGAGGCAATGAGAAGGAGGTGAAGCTGCATGGAAAATGATGCTGCTTTTCACAGCGTCCTCAGGATTGTCCGACCTGGCTAGAACACAGGTCATCTCTGACAAGGCAGAGGTGGCCCAGAGAGCTTCCTTCCTCCTTTTCAAGGTTACCGTAGGCTGGTACTTGGCCCATTTGGGACAGACCCAATTTCCCTGAACTGTGCCTCAGAACAAGCTTTTTCATACAGAGATGGTGTTGGGTTTGGGGCTGGGCTAGCAGGAGGTGGCACAGCATCTGCTGAGTCGTCCTCCATCACCTTACCTTTAAACCTTGCACAGCTTGGGAAAGCTGGAGGAGAGAGATACCCAAAAGCACAAAAAATGTGTCCAGAAGAGTGTTTTCATTGCTCCTGGAATATCAATGATGGGGTCCCCCAGCACAAGGGGAGAATGCCCTGAAGAGGAGGAGAGGGAGATGTTTGTCCACATGTGTCCACATAACCATCAGCTGTTTCATTTTTTCATTTGTTGTTCAGTGTAACTATTTGAGAGCTGCCCCGCATTATTTTGAAGTGGGTCCTATTCTACAAAAATGCTCTATTATACTATTGAAAATACCAGAACTAAATAACCCTAGGACAGAGGTCAGAGAAAAGTTAATTATGTTAAAGGACCAAATCCCAAGCATCCTGTTTCTAAATGATTTTGTGCCCTTCATTTTGGATTTTGTAAAAATTGTTGTCCTGTTGTTGTTCCTGGTAGTTTGAAAGAAATTACTCCTAGTTCCCAATAACTTTGCATCCACAATTACACTATCAGAGGGGAGCCTGGCATGCAGACATCATCCCTTTCAAGTGACAGCCTTGGTGGCCAAGAGCTGTCCCCTACCTAAAACACCTCCTTAACCTACAGCTGACAGATAAAACCACCTGGTGGCATTTGTGAGGGAAATTAGGGGCATGCTTTTATGGTCAACAGTGCAGTAGAACAGGGGAGGGTATGGTGTGTGGATAGCTATCAGTGATCTGTCCCACCAGGTTGTAGATGAGTATTAAACAAATAGGCCCTCTATAATAGCTTCTCAATTATTTCTTTTTTTTTTTTTTTTTCCCTAAACAAACATAACTCAAAATTAATTGTGATTTGGAGAATGAGGCCCAGGAATGAGCTGACATCACAGCTTTACAGACACATTTTGTATTGTAACATAATTACTCAAGTACAAGTTAACCATGAGGCATGAGAAGTAGTAGGGTGCATTCTGACAAGGAATGGCTCTGTGATGCTGCATAATAAGCACTAATTATTAAACATGTATTTCCATGTACACAGTATTTGCTTCTGTTTTAAATAGAATCAAATCCAGACTAATAATTTTGTTTATTTAGCAGTGTTATAAACAATATCAAATATGTTACAGATCAAAAGTGGCCAAACCCAGGACTATTTCATTGGCAGAGATAACTTTCATCTGTCAAGGCAGTCCATAAAAGAACAACAGAAGAGCATCAAGGCCATCTCCTTCAAAGGCACTGAAGGCTGCAGTTATTTGTATTCTGAAACATAAAAAGCACAAACTCAAAGTAACAAGTGCTAACAGCCTTTTCTGTTGCAACCTTCTAGCTAGAAACAATACATCTAAAAATACATCTGCTGATGAGGTCAGTAGGTTTATCCCTGGCGAGAGTCAAAAGGGCAGGAACTAAATAATAATGCAAAATGAGGAAAAAAAGGTTCCAGCAGTGGGAAAAGATCAAGCTCTTTGTTTGTAGTTTAAGCACTCCTGATCAGCTGCAGTATGGGATCTCTTTCGTGCCGTTAAAACTTCAGGTTTAAATTATCACGCAATGCAGAATAATTACTAAAATAAAAAAGTGTTGAAAACTAACACAAACAGCTACTAAATAAAAAATATTTTGTGGTAGAAGATGCTCCCTGTTCCACAGTCCTGTGTAAAGACACAGATATAGTGTCTCTATGGCTGACAGTGACTAATTTACTCATCAGTAGACAACATTGTCCACTAGGTTCTGTGTGTGTAGGTGAAGATGGGATGGTCAAACTGTACTCATAGAATCCTCTTTTCCTGCAGTTATGGGTTTCCTGAGAGCCCGGTTCATGCATGGCATGTAAGATATTTCCCTACTCCCACAGAGAATAAGTGTGAAGAAGAAAATGTGGTGGCTTTTAGTCCTGTGAGCCTGATCTTCAAGGCAGCACCACAACCAAGCTGCCAGAAACTCCCAGATATAGCGAGAGGTGGCAGAGCCTTAGGATTGTCAAGAATTTTTCAAATGAGTGAATAAAAAGCAAAAGTTAAAATCTGCAATTGCTTTGAGGAGAAACAAAATAGTTTCATGAAGAGCCTGACACAGCACTACTAGGGCCACTGCAGAACAGTAATCAGAGGTGGAAAAAAAGCCTTGGCCAGCTCAGTAGCTACCAACAATGACAGTGTAATGCCTTCCTGTGAAGAAGTACAAGCCAATGTGGGCTTAAAAGCAGTAGCCTGTTTTAAAAGACTCATGTGAAGAAGAAGAAAACAAAAGAAAGGGGGAAAATTTTAAAAATAAAAACCTTTGCTTTATATTTGTGCCATACTGTCAGCTTGCTGCTAAGGCACAACCTGCAGATGTATGCCAGGCTTGCAAATCATACTAAAGCATCTGTGCCTGGGGACTAGTCCTGCTCCTAAGTCAGCATTTTCTCACCAGATGTCCCAGAACAACAAGAGTTGATCTTACTGACACTGCTGCTCTAGAAGAAATAGAAGGGACCATTTGCATCACTAAAGCAACTCCATTGAGGCAAAAGCACCACGGCAGCCAAGGCAAGCCCTGGTGAACTGCGAGGCCCCAAAAAGAACCCTCTGCAAGTCTGCATCTGCTCCCTTCACAACGAGTGCCAAAAACACCCTTGACTTCAGGTAGAGGAGCATGAGGTGCTCTCTTATGGGAAAGGCAGAGCCATCCTAACAGAGAGAATCAGAGCCTATCAGATAGAATAATTACAGAAATTGTAAAGGAATTTTTCAGGTGGATTTTTCTGGGGGGAAAACACCCCTATATTTCAGTTACTGCTACTAGAATCCCTTGATGAGGCAGAGGTGGCTGTGAAATTCCAAGTCTGTCCTGTACAGTCAGGGCTGGCAGGTTAAGACACAGTTACTTTATACCTTAAGTGGTTGTTCTGGTTTTTAAGTTCCCTGAATCCCTTTGGATAGCTGAGAAAAACTCACAAGGTTAATAAATCCAGGCAGTTAAGAGGCAGTTGTAACATTGCTGTATGAGTGGAATCAAAACCAAGAGGTCAGGCATGCTGACTTCAGCCATGTTACACTTGGGATAAGTGGGACCCATGAGGTTTTTGCTCCATTCACAACTTCACAACAGCACAGTGTTTAAAAGTTCAGAGTCTCTTAGGCTCTCTTACCCTCACCTGCTGAACACACTCCTGCACTGCTTTCGGTCTAGCACCTGTGCTTTGAGGAGCAGCAGCATCCAGGGACTGCTCCAGGCTTCTCTTTCCAGGCTCAGCCAGGAGTGCACTGGGACATCCCATACCCTACCAAAGGGTTCATACTCCAGCAGCGCTGACCAGGTCCCAGGCACATCCCTGCCAACCTCCAGCACACCTCAGGGCCATCTTTTCATGTATCACAGTCCTCATGAGGCTGCATGAGCAGTTCACAGCCTATCCCTCCTGGTGCCTTGTACTGCACCCCACAGAGCTCATAACACACAACTCCTGCCACAGTGCGGTTTTTGGTCCTTTTTGGTTTTAAGTCATTTGCTTTAGACCACACAAGAAATCCACAGATCCATCTCAAAGACGAAATCATCTATATGCTGTGCTGTATTCTCTTTGCCTCACCACTCTAAATTGTTTTTTGAAATTGAGGGAAATTCATCTCAGGAGAGAAGCGTCTGTTAGCTCTCCAGACATCAGGAGCACGGCTGACCTTTGGAGAATGGACTCTCTCTGATTTGGCTGTCTGTGTCTTTCAAATGGGCCCACGAGACAGTTATATTCTCTTTTTTCTATCATGAAATAACCCTACATCTGCTTTTGTCAGGTGATCAAGTTCCCTCACAACACAAGCTGATTCTTGGGGAATAAAATGTCTTTTCCAAATAATCACATACAACATCATCAAAATAAAGCTTATTTAAAGCATAGGCTAGAAAATTGCTATTTACCCTTGGAATTTTTTTGCAGACAGAAATTTTATTTGAATCAATCATTATTGTAGATAAGGGGTACAAGGCTGTATTTGTTTGGGTAAAAAAGTCACACTATATAAATACTAAAATGGAGTTGCAAATGCAGAGAAAATGTCTTGATTGATAAAACAAAAATTAAATATTTTTGTTATAAGTCTTATTCTAATCTGGAGATTTTAACAGGAGTAACATATACAGTATTCCAGTTTAAGCCTACATATTATCAGCTGTTTAAAAGAAACTGCAAAGTTCACCTCTCAAAGATAGACCACCCTTTGTAGAGCAGAGAGCAACTGTGTACCAGGTTCTGTAAATTCCTTGTCCTCTGCTTATAGTTAGACACAAAACCACTCATCAAGTGCTCAGCATTAATCATAAATGTAAGATTTTGCAGAACAGAGACATCATTTGCTCCAGGTTTTGCACTGCCAAAGATAGCCAGAAAACAAACAACAGAGTCAGGGCATCCGCTTTCAGCTGTATCTGCTCAATAAAAACTCTGCTTGGAAATGGCTGGAGTCCTGCCTAATTAGGCAGACTGGACTAGACATGGCCTTTTCAGGGAAACTGGATCTGGGGAGGAGTTGTGATTACATGTCTGACATTGACTGCTGCTGGATGGAGAACACCAGATGAGATGTGCTGCTCCAGCAAGTGATAAGTTCTTTATTTAGGCATTTTATGGAAATTGTTGAAAAACATTCTAATTGGAAGGAACTTTTGCTTTTCCAGCATATAATTTTCCCCATTTTTTTTGAGCTGAGGCATTTGCATGAAAACAAGCTCTTTGTTTTTAAAATTCAACTGCGCTTGTTGTTTATTCCCCACTGGAATTCATAATCCTGTGTTTGCACAAAGCACTATAATTGGTTGCTGTGGAAGTGTTTCTATCAAAAGGAAATTATTATTAATAATCAAGAATGAACAGTTGCATAATATATTAGTAAAATGAGCACCATTCTAATAATTATGCTAATCTGCATGAAACCAATATCTTCAAATGCTTTGAAATAAACATATCCAGTGATAAAAATCATCTTTAAACATGAAGAGCAGAAAGAATCATAGGAGCAAGTATGGGTGGAGGTTGACTCTATCAACAAGAGCGGTGCATTTTGCAGCTGGCAAGTTCAAAATTCTACCATGAGCTGTACTGGGTTTGCTTGACCAGGTTTTGGTAGTGGAGGGGCTATAGGAGTGTCTTCTGTGAGAAGATGCCAGAAGCTTCCCCCATGTCCAGCAGAGCCAATGCCAGCCAGCTCCAGGATGGACCCACCACTGGCTAAGGCTGAGCCAATCAGGAATGATGGGAATGTCTTTGTGATAACATATTTAAGAAGGGAAAAAAGTTATTGCCCAGTAATTGTAGCCAGAGAAGAACAGAGTGAGAACGTGTGATCAACAATGTGGACACCAAGGTTAGTGGAGTAGGAGTGATAGGAGGTGCTCCAGGCACCAGAGCTGAGGTTCCCTCCCCTGTGGCCCATGGCACAGACTGTGGTGAAGCAGCTGTCCCCCTGCAGTCCATGGAAGACCATGGAGGTGCAGAGATTCACCTACAGCCTGTGGGGGAGCCTGAAAGGAGGCTGTGAACTCATGGGAAGCCAAGGCTGGAGCAGGGTCCTGGCAGGGACCTGCTGATCTGTGAGGAGAGGAGCCCACACTGGAGCCAATTTACTGATAGGACTTGTGACCCATGGGGGACCCACACTGGAGCAGCCTGTGCCTGAAGGACTGCACCCCATGGAAAAGTGACCCACACTGGAACATTTCATGAAGAGCTGTTGTCTATGGGAAGGACTCACATTGGAGAAGTTTGTGGAGGATGTTTCCCTTGGGAGGGACCCCACGCTGAAGCAGGGGAAGGACTCTTCTCTCTGAGAAGCAGTAGGAACAACATGTGATGAACTGACTGTAACACCCATTCCCTGTCTCCCTGTAGTGCTGGGCAGAGAGAAGGTAGAGCCCTGGAAGGAGGGTGTGGTGGGGGAAGATGTTTTTAAGATTTATTTTACTTCTCATTATCCTGCTCTTATGTTAGTAATAAATTCAGTTAGTACCCCCGAGCTGAGTTTGTTTTGCCTGTGATGGCATTTGGTGAATGATCTGTCCCTGTCCTTATGTCTTATGAACCTTTCTCTATATTTTCTCTCCCTTGCCCACTTGTGAAAGTGAGTAATAGAGCAGCTTTGGTGAGTGCCTGGCATCCAGCCACAGTCAACCCACTGCAGTGTCCCAGATTAAAATTTTTAAGACTCAACAGGCAACTAATGACTTCATATAGGCAATTCCTCTTGGACCAAAATACAGGTAATAATGAACTAATACAAACCCTTGAGAGGAGAGGCTTTGCTGGTGGTTTACATGGTTACTGCAGACATAGAAGGATTTGTTTTCTTGTTCCTGAGACTCAGAAGCCTGGCACAGGTATTCTGTTTCTAAATATCCTGGGAATCAGTGAAGACAGTCCTTCAAAGGGCTTTTGACCAGATCACAACCTTGAGGTGAGTTTTGAAGTCCATGAGAGACTGCTGTTACATTACTAACTCACTGAAGACCTTCAGGGCTGAAGCATCTTCTACCTTAGCAAAGAACTTCCCAGTTTTCCCTCGTAAGACACATTTCTTCTTTTCCAGCCCACTGATCTCATCTTTAACCCAGACCCACGCTACTTCAATGGCGGTAGGAACAACCCTTGTTTTGGAGCAATGCACAGAGATCTGGATGCTTAGTCAGGGCTCACAGTCCCTGGGTTTGCCTGCACCAGACCTCCAGAGGAGTGATATGCTGCCAGCCAAATCACTCAGAGTCATGGAATTATGTTATAAAAAGATAAAATAAGTTGCCTTAACAAGGGCATGTTTAACAAGAGATCCTCCTCCATAGCATCTGGTGTCTACCTTTTTTTTTATTTTATTCTAGATTAAACAATAATATCTCCAAAATAATCGAGTTATTTTTTCTTTTGAGATTGTTTCTCATTCCTCTTGCATCTTTTCCTCAGTCAACCCACCTGCCCTCTCCCTGGTAAGCACTGAAAGAAGAGACACAGAGGAGTTCTCAGGTAATTCCTTCACGCCAGCCACAGCCAAGACATTCAAAGCTTGCTTGCTTCTCCCCTGTGAAACCTCCCTCCTTGTTGCCTGTGCCTGGACATTAGACACCACTGGGTGCTCTATGTCCAGTAAGGAGATTAAAAAGCTGCTTCTTTCCTTTTCTTCTACAGATGGTTTTTGGCTTCAGGCTGCTTGTCTGTTACAATAATCTGAGGAAACATTGACAAATCTTGTGCACAATACTGGGATAAGTATTAGCATTCTATCTCCTTTCTATATTCATAACTAGTTTTATTATGTGAGTCTCACGTAAGTTTAAACATGCTACTTCAGAGGTCACAAGTGAGAATGTCTGCTTTATCACACTCAGTCCTCTAAGATACAGTCTCTGTTAACAGGAGCCCTTGTGGGGAACATTAGGAAAGCAAGCTGGCAGCCTTAAAACCTGGTCCACGATTGCAATGGAAAATGGGTTACAGAGTAACAAGGATATGTCACCTCTTCACCAGAGCCAAAGGTGAATTTCTCAGTGAATTACACATTTTCATTATAGGAAAAATGGAGAATCAATGGACAAGCAAAAAGTCTTTATAATAGCAGTCATCCTCAATTGCCTTCCTGTCTGGCTCTTGGCAGACCAAGGGTTATTTGAGTTTTCTAGCTGTGGCACAGAGATATTTCCAAAGCCAACATCATTCTAACACACGAAGATGAAAATATAGTCCTTACTATAGACTCTCAATTACTTTATGTGTGCGTGACAAAGATTTAACTGAAATATTTATATAATCTCCTTTTGTTACACAGCTTGCCAAAGCCTGCAATCTGCCCTGTTATTAAGTGAAAGGACTGTGTCTTGTCTGCTCATAATGGCATCTTTGGCATGGGCTGGAAGTGATTATTTCTCTGTTTTGACAGGTAGAGAGTTCAAGGTCCAGGTACCCCTTCTTCAGGTGCAGCCTTTGTCACAAAGTGAATTGTTCAGTGGTAATATGACACAGGAGGGCTTGAAAATATCCTTTGTCTTGCTTTCTTCATCAAGAAACTACCTTTCTGATAAAACACACATTATCAGACAATGAAGGAGAAGTGTATCTCTGCCCTCAGCCAAATAAACTGCAATGATGTAATTAAATAAATTCAAGACCAATTTTGTGAGTTAACTTAAACTTACTCAGTAAATAGAAATGTAGCTGTAGTTACTCTTTGCCATGATCTTCTCTGATATTTATACATGAGTAATGGCCCTCAAACCCTCCACATGCATGCAGGAAAATCTTTCTAGAGCTCCTGTAAGATGAGCAGTATTCAGTTCAAACCAAAGAAATGAGACATCAGTATGCAAGCAAAGGGTTGGTGTCTTGGAGGTGTACATGTTTGGATTTTCAAAAGGCTTTGAACAAGCTCCTCGCCGAAGACTGTTAAGCATCTGGGTTGTCAGGATCTATGTGAGAATACACTCTTCTGAATTAGTGACTAGTGAGAAGATGTAACACAAAGGACATGGATATGGTTCAAGTTCACAAAGAAGTGAATTTCACAGCAGGATCCAGTGAGGACACAAAGACCTGTATTAAATGGCATATCTGTGTATGACCTGGGAAGGAAAAAGGGGATAACTGAAGCAACAAGTTCACAGGGGGTGCAGAGTGATTCAGAGGCATCAGGCTCAACTGCAGGGAAAGGCTGGAGGCAAGCTGATGGTGCAGAGCTGCAGAGGGGTTACACAACATGGAGATAATGGCAGGCAAATTTCAGTGTCAATAACTGCAAAGTAATGCACGTGGGGGAAAAAAAAATAACCTGAAACTATATCTGACGGAGTCTAAAGAACGTATAATCAGTCAGGAAAGAAATCTTGAAACTATGTGTTGCTTCTCTGTAAGTAACTCCATGTTCAACAGTGGTTTAAAAGGCATTTAAGGAATTACTAGCAAAAGAATAGAGGGAAAACCCCAGACAATACTATTATGGCATTGTTTAAATCCCAAGAGTATACATTCATTGAATATTGAGTACCACTCTGGTCAGGCCATCCCAAAAGGAATGCAACACAGTTGAAAGCAGTGCTGGTGGGACAGCAGGATGGTATGACTTCTGAATGAAGCAATGACTAAAGAGACTAGGAGTTCACTTTGGAAATCGTATGATTGAACAGGTATATAATAGAGGGCTCCTCTGTTGCTAAAACAAATAGGCAAAATCTGTTCCCTACTTGCTGTTTTGTCTGGGAGAGTGACGTGGTCTAGTAGCAGGTTTAAAACAAAGAATAGGAAGAACTTTTTAACCCAGCACACAACTGTATCACTGCACTCATTGACACAGGACAGTGATGAGTGAAGAAGTAGTAACCATTCTGAAGAGGGATAGATCAGTTTATGAAACATCATCAAAGGCTATTAAACATAAGGATCTGTCTGCAGCTACTTACTGAGGAAAATCCCTGAACCAGAGAGTGAAGCTGTAAAAGCATGCCAGGTAATACCCCATATATCCTCTCTCATGTTTACAGTGATTAGGGTTTCCATACTGATAGTTTGGGGGCCAGTTCACAGCTCTTTTGAGTTAGAAATTCAGTTCTCTGATGTTCAGCTACATGAAATTCAGTGAATGTCAGCCTATCAAATCATTATGCATAAGTTCATTTCACCTGTGCCAGAGAAGAAGGCAAATGAACAAATATTATTTTGTTCCCAGGGTTTCCTTTGGAGTCAATTGATTATTTTCTTCTGAAACAAAGCCACAGTAACTTGTATAGGGCTACTGCACCCCCAGATTTTTCTGAAAAGACAGAAAGGACAAAGCAATCCCAGGTCTGTTTCTCCCCAGCCCATACAGCCCTCTTGCACTACCCCAGCTGCCTTTGCACCTGCAAGTCTTGTGCTGTTCCCCAGGGGCTGCAACACGTGCACCAATTTCACACTCCAAACGCATCACTCTGGCAGGCACCAGCACAGCTTCTGCTTCCTGAGAAACTATAAACCAAGAGGGACACCCACACACAAGTACAGGCACAGGAGTACCCCAAGTGGCTCAAGGAAAACCCAGGGTCAAATAGTATATAATGAGAACAGAAGCAGCTTGCTCTAACAGAGGGCATCAACACTGAGTTACGTTGGCGCACATTTGTTTTGCACTGCTGAAAAATTGATCCCAAGGTCTCTCAGTTGAAAGCTGGGGAATCCGAGGGGACAAAATGAAAGAGTGTATGATGGGAAGGGTGCTGAGAAACAGAGAGCAGGTCCACATACAAGGTGAAGGCTTTAGGCCACCCTATGGGTTGCTCTGCCTATGCGAAATTAAGTGAAAGAATGTGACACTTCAGAAAAGCACCAGGGAGCTTTGAGGCCAGAGAAATCACCACTAGCAACTATTCTCACCAGAATTTTCCCTGCAAACACTTCCACGTCTCTGATCGCCAAATGAAGATTTCGGCTTTGCTGCTTCAGCTTATCTGGGAGTCCTTATCCCAGCCAATGCACTTACATTATTTTTAGAATACACAGTAAAATTCCATTTTGTTTCTGAAAGATCCAGCTCTCCCAGACTTCACTACTGTGCTTTTGCTGAGACCACACTGTTTTACATTAGCAGAGTCAGATTTATCAGATACCATGATGGGTAAAATTGCAGAGTCCAAAGGAAATTATTAAAATCTCAGTCAAAATAAGATACTGCAGTTAACATAGGAATTCTTTTTTTTTCCCAGCTTAAGCAATGCAGATAAGCATCTGAGCATTTAGGCTTTAAAAGAGGTAGAAGCCAGGTTTACCACTAAGTCTGACAATACAGCATCAAACTGAAAGAGGGCAGGATTAGATTAGGTATTAGAAATAAATTCTTCACTCAGGGTGATGAGAACAGGTGGAACAGATTGCCCAGAGAAGTTGTGGAATCCCCATACCTAGAAGTGTTCAAGGCCAGGTTTCCACTGCTCTGAGCAACCTGATCTAGTAGAAACTGTCCCTGCCCATGGCAGGGAGGTTAGAACTAGATGACCTTTAAGGTCCCTTCCAACCAAATCATTCTGTGGTTCTGTGGTTCTGTGATCATTATGACTGTGGGAGTAACTGAGTTACTGCAAATCACACCTTCTACTTATGTGACACTTTATGTGTCATATGATACATAGGAAGTTTTCAGGAGAAACCATAGGATTATGTGGCTAATAAGCCCTAGGAACAAAACACAGATATTTATTTTTACTAGTCTTAAAAGCCTGAATAAAAATCACAGAACCTCATGCATGTTAAATTAACAAAGCATTGAAGTATCAAAACAGTTACCTGGGCAATATATTTACATATAATTTTAAGAAATAAAAAGCCTTAGATATTCAGCAAATCATGAGGAAGAAAATCACACAGAAGTCAATAAAATGCTGACAGTGCACACTTCTGTCATTAGAATGGTATAAGAAAAATATAAAACCCACTAGAGCTGGAACTTTTTTGAGAAAAAATACTTCCCCAAGGGTAGTACTTTGAGATAGCAGCTAGAATGTGCCATCTGAGGTCGGCTTAATGAAGGTGAGAGTTGATTAGACTGATAACTTCTGTAGCTTTACACTTTTATATGACTCTTTCTCATCAGTTGAATATTCTTAAAAGTCAAATGTACTTTATAAGTCTGAGAATTTGTTCGGATTTACTTTCTTTGTTTTATCACAGTTTTTAAACTGGAAGCAGTTTTTGTAGCTAAACAAGTGAATGCAAAAGTTAGCTTTGAAAGTTGTAAAATATTGCTAATTTATTGCAGTTAAGAAAGAAAGAAAGAAAGAAAGAAAGAAAGAAAGAAAGAAAGAAAGAAAGAAAGAAAGAAAGAAAGAAAGAAAGAAAGAAAGAAAGAAAAAGAAATATCCATGATCCAGAACTATATGTATTTTTTATACAATCATTTCTTAGAAGATAAAATACATAAAATCCATTAAAACAAAGGAAGTAGGAGTGCCTTACTTTGCCTTGCCTTGTCTTGCACTGAATACTTGCCCCAGGTTGTGGAGCCAGACTAGTTTACACTGCATGTTTGAGGCAGGCAGGATCCCCAAATCTACAACATTCAAAAAAGGACATAACAAAGCACAGGTCCTCATGCTAAGGGCACAGCCACCAACCAGCACTTCTCTCAGCTCAGCCAAGTGCCTGGTCGTGTGGCTTCTGCCTGCAGTGCTGAACAGCCTCACCTCCCAGCCTGACACTGCTCACAGCTCAGGAGCAATGGTTGTCAGCTCCTCTGGCTCCCCTGGAGCAAGACGCTCCTGCAGGATCCACTCCTGCAGCCCCTTGCAGCAGAGGTATGGATACAGGGCACCTATGATCTCATCCCATTCAGGAATTTTGATAAATTCCCAAAGGCACTGGTGGCATGTTTAGATGCCTAAACAGCCTTATTAATCAGATCAATGACTAAGGACAGCTCGCTGTCTGTACAAGTAACATAAAGAAATCATGTCTATTAGCACGTTAAGAGCTGAGTGTTCCTTGTCCTAACATCTGAAATACCCTATGAGAAAACCTGATGGGAACATGTTCACTTCACCCAATTCCAGCTACCTCTGGCCTTGTCAAGGGACAAGGAAAAGACCAGCTTTCTGAGGTCAAACACAAGGGATGTTGGAGGAGGAAAATTTTCAAGTGAGTCACTGAGTTTCTGTGAAAACTAAGAAAGGAAAAAAATTTAAAGCAAATACCTGCAAGAATAGGTTTAATGATCTTGTTTCTCAGGCTATTCATAGACTGTGTCATTAAAAAAGCCCAGCTTGATGCTCTGTTCCCCCAGCCCTCTCCTGGAGGATCTCCTCTGATTTCTGGTTTTTGTGTAAGGAGTATATATTTTGGTCAGGGATAGTGCTGACACAGTGGCACCTACCAGCTGTCCAAATGCTGGCATGGGCAGCTGGGTAAGCCAAAAGCCCTTGAGCTGTGCAGCTTCATCTGGGGGTCTGGCACGGGTGGAGATGCAGAGTAACTAACACTGGTTTAAAGGAGAAAAAGTTCTTCTGAATCAATTCCCTGTTGTTTTTCATCACAAACAGCATATGTCTTTGGTTTTGCTTTCTCTGCCTTATCCCATTTTAAGGCTCATCCTACTCTTATTGTCATCATGGCCCCCACTGAGGCTCAGCATAGTTCAGGTAAAACTTAACCTCTCAATTCATCACTGGCAACACAATCGTTAAAATCTCAAACACCCAATTGTGAAGTCACACAAAAGCTGGAAGCTTTTGTAGTTGTTGGCAGAATGCTGTGCTGGTAAGATGTGGACGGTTCACCTTGGCTGGCTCTCTCACTCCAGAAGGAGAAAGTAAGATAGAGAAGTTCATAGGTTGAGTAAGAAAACCAAAATCTCTGCATGTAAACAAAAGAAAAAGATAATTTTATTCACTACTTTCCATCAACAGGCATATGTCCAGACACTCCCTAGAAAACAGGGCCTCAGTACATACAGCAATTTTATAAGAATACAAACATCATAACTGTGATCTCTCCTCATTCTCCCTCTTTATTTCCTCATTATCCCCCTTTTATTGCTGAGTACAATGTCATATGGTATGGAATATCCCTTTGGTCACCTGTTTTGTCCAGCCCCTTGCCCAGACTAGCCTTTTTTGGGGTGAGAGGGTTGGCAAGACAGCCTTGATCCTGTACAGTCACTGCTCAGCAGTGGCCAAAACACTGGTGTCTTCTCAGTACTTTTCTAGCCACAAATGCAAAGCCCAGGACTATACAGGTTGGTGTGAAGAAAGCTAACTTCATCCCAGCCAGAGCCAGTAAGAGTTGAAAGAATCTAATTGTTCATATCACAAAAAAAAAGGAAAACAAACAAACAACCAAAAAAATAACAAACCCTGCCTGTTCGGCCAGTACAGACAATGATTGTTCTACATCTAATCCAACTTCATAGATTGCTACAATTCCAGCACCAATTAGTTCACTTGCAGTACAGAAGAACCAGCTCCATAGATGGGATTTATACATCCTCTGTCATGGACACATGGAAGTTCAAAAATACATTTTATTTGTCTGTGGGATTATGGTTCTTCTTGTCTTATGTGGTACACTCAAAAAAATAGGTGAATTGTTTTGTCATTTCTTTTTGCAACAAGAATTAAAAGCTGATTGTAGATTCATTTTGGAAAGGATGTTCAATTGGAGAAATTATATGGAAAGGCTTAAACCCTACAGACTAACTCTGATTCTTTTTTCACTCTGGAAGCACGAGTACCTGCAGAGCTGCATGAGCTGTGAAGGAGATGGGATGCTGTGCCTTGGCTGTAGTCAGCTTGCCAGACGAGACCTCAGGAGCACTCCTTCTGTTCTGCACGCTCAGATGTGATTTTGCAACTGGGCCACAGGCCACAGTGACTTTGCACTGGGAAGCCACACTGGGAAGCCTGGAAAGGCACAAAAGAGAAATCTCTCAGATGTTGTAAGCACTGACTTTGTTCTTAGTACAAACTTCTCAAAGATTGGCTCTACCTTCTAAACAGTAAAGCCTAGCTGAAGTCAGAGGGAGTACCATTAAAAAGGAAAAAAGGCTGAAGAGGGAATGAGTCTGAAAACCATGGGAAGCAAGGCATGGTTTCACCTCACATAACACCATCATGCTGGAAACACAGCACGCCTAGGTCCCACTGCAGCCACCCGAGAACCACTTTTGAAAGTCATTCAGACATCATGTTGGCTTTTTTCCCTTTGGGTTTGCCTAACACTCTGCACTGATGCTGGAATCACTTTTGTACCTAATTTTAAGGTGTGGAGAGCCAGAGCCAGTCCTCTGAGCAATTTTTTTTTTTTCTTGTGCCTAATTTCATCTTGATAACTAACAAGTGAAAGCATAAGAGTCTGAAACTATAGCTACTCTCCTTTGAACTTGGCTAATACTGGGCTAATACTGGAGCAAAGAAGTTACATGTGGATGGACAGAGGCAAAGCAGCAGCTCAAACTGAAGGCACTGCACCAAAGGCACTCTGCATTGCTACAACATTCACACACTGGAAGCTAATCATGAAAATTCATCATAATCGTGTGTCTTTTGTGGTCCTCTCAAAGCTAAATAAATGTTCATTCACTGCCTGGTAATAGACGACAAAGTCCTGGATACTGGAACAAAGCATTGAGCCCTATTTAGTCATGTTCTGGAAAGCCATTTATGTCTTTTTTTTTTTTTTTTTTTAATTACTATTAACACTGCACCATTAAGAATCATGATCATAATTTGCAAACTAAAGAAGTAGTTAATATGTCTGGATGCAAAATTTTTTAGTGAGAAGTTATTGCCTGACGTAAGAGAGGGTGCAGTAGTTCCTGGTTTTTCACACAAACCCTCACTTCCAATAGAGAATTGTTGAAAATGTTAATAAATCATTGCTATGATATATTTAAAGGCTGCTGCTGAAGACTGCAAGACATAAATCACAGAGGGTGGCATTTTAAACTAGAAATAAAAAGTAAATGAAAATATCATCACATAGATTTAGAGAGTGTTTGACAACAAGGACTTCTGAGTGATTTTTTTTTTTTTTTTTTTTTTTTTTTTTTTTTTTTTTTAAAGTGCTCTAAATGGGAAGTAGCAAATACTGGAAATCCACATTATGACCCAGCATTTGTAAGGCAACATCCTGTCACCAAAACTTGAATTATGACCATCTTCAGCTGAGAAGAATGACAGAATTTAGCCCATAGTGTGTATCAGTATCAACTCTGCTCAATTGTAAAAGAATCTGGAGGACAAAGCACAAAGTGGTTTGGAGGGATGGAATCAAACAGACACATTCATAGGGCTTAGAGTCTGTCCTAAGTAAGGGAGAAATCTTACACTTTTGTGGGCAAAAGAAAACAAAGCAAATGGAAACAAAGCTGGGGATGTGCTGGCTGGAAAATGCCAGACTCAAGCTACAGACAAAAATAATAAGAAGCTGCAATTTGCCACTATCACTGAGTAGTGCCTATACTATTTTTGAATGTGCAGGGTGAGAATTATCTAAACTGGAATTTCCCCTCACACCAGTAAGACGCAGATAGCACTCCACATCTATAATCCCCAGAACAAGCCAGGCATTTTTGCATGCATTGCAAGCTGGGATATAACAGCACAAAGTGCCCAAAGGTGACCTCCCACTCCTTTCGTTACTGGTGTTAAATGCTGGAGCGACTCCGCTCTGAAGCCCTTCTCTATCACAGCTCCTCCCACGGCACAGGGACGCTGGGAGAGGAAGACAAAGGAATACATCCTCCTACCATTGCTCAGTCTGCACACACGGCCATGGGAGATGTGGTTAATCAGTGTACTGTCGACAGCTATCAAGGAAGACAGTAATATTTACCGTTTAAAGAGATGTAGGGCAGCTTTTTCAAACCATTTTCAACTGGGTCTACAGTTTCTTACAGATGCATTCTGCTATTTAAGATGTTTAGGAACTAATTTGAAATATAAAGCTTTTCTATCTTAAAGTTTGTTTTCAGGTCTGGTGCTTCCTGTACTAAGGAAGATGTTTCTCACTAGCAGGACCATCAGCAAACCTCTTCTGGAAGAGGAATTACCTAGAACAACTTAGCTTTTTGGTTCAACAGTCCCATAAGCATTAGACTAGTATTTGGTTTTTTGCCACAAACGTTCTTATCTGAGACATTTGTGTATCAAGATACATATATTACATTCTAGAGCCTAAAGTGAAAAGCAAAGTTTGCCCTGCTCTGTGGAAGAAGGTGGATTCCAGGAAAATTTCCATATTGTTGCAGTTGTGAAAGGGTAATTTTCTCCATCTTTCTACTGCCATGCATTGAATTAAACAGCTTTTTTGTTTCAAAATCAAATTCTTCACCTGGAGTGGTGAAGAACTGTATGAGTCTGGATTCCCCTGGATAGAAAAAACCTAACAAATCCCAAATTTTCAGTAAATCAGCCCAGATTTTTACTGCACCGTCCTTTAGCAGCATCAAGGAAGGATTTAAGGCAGTAGAGCTCTGTCTTCAGTTCTGTTTTCTTCATTTGGTTTAAATGTTGTCACCAACATTTCTCCTTTTTTTAAATAAACACAGATAGGCTTTTTTATTAACACCAAGTTTCTAGCTGAGGGAAAGGATGGGGGAAAGTTAAATTGAGTTTGCTTCATTAGAACATTAGTTGCATAATTACTGAGATTACGCAGCTGTTACTGTCTGCAGGTGTTAAGTGCTGGGCATGACTTTTGTGTCACTACTAGGAAAATATAAAAATGCAAATTTTTAGTAGCAACACTATGCATTTTAAAGTATTTTAGGTAAGCTTCCATTTCTGGTTATTTTGGTCCACTTATGGTTTCACATGTTTGTATAACTGAGTATCACACACCAAAATACTTCTTGTACTGTGATGCCACAGTCACAGCAGGAGAGCAAGAACATTAACTGCCCTAGTGTGTCCTGAACAATGCATGACCTCTCTCTGTCTCTCCACATCCTTCGTAAAAGACACTTTTAAACTATCACCTTGAGAGGCTGTGACCTGGTTTGACTTCTTAACTATGTCAAGCAAGTTAAGGTCCACCCAAGTCCAGTGGGAGGCTCTGCGGGCTCATCTACTGACATGAACATTATGGGTTTACTATTAGCCTGTGCACTGGAAAACAAGGCTAACACAATCAGATGGATTTCCTGTATGTCCATCTTCTCTTAGCAAAGAATGTTCTTCTGAACACATTGGCCAATTTCCTCTGGACTGAGGCAGCAATAGTCTCTTCTGTGCTTCACAGATACTTCATCAAGACAGGTGTTGAAGCAAAGGAGAGAACTCTCTTAATGATCCCACAGAGGAATGGCAGGAAGAGTGCAGATGGTTTTTGTTTCACCTGGTAGCTGTGCCTTGATTTTCTCAGTCTCCTTCACATATACAGCTTTAAAAAACCTGTGTATATTCTCATAGAAAGTTGCTTTGTGAACCCTGTAATTCACTTTTCCAACCCACTCAAAGGCCATTTCTCCCCATTAGTTCATTTTATCTCTGCTTACAGCCACTTATGAAAAGATGTTACCTTGTCTGCTTGTAAGGCCAACCTCTATGCTTCCCCCTCTGCCTGGTGTTTGTAAACCCCACCTGTAAGTCCAGGTTGGAAGCTGATGACCACTGCCATCGGAAACACATGACTGCTCCTGCCTTCTGCTTTGCTGAACACCAGCTGGAGTCCCTGCCTCTTACAGGATGGTCCTCCCTAAGGCTGGCCACAAAACAAACTATTTCCTCAATCAAAAGGTAAATAAATTAAAAGGTTTTATGGATATTTCCATGGAAATATTCAGACAAAATATGAGCTTTCCTCTGAAATTTTGGCTGTGAGTATTGCTGTGTTTCACAACACCGCTGATTCAGGAGCCTCCTTTTTCTGCTGCTGCTGTGGTGTGAGCAGCCAGCTAAGATAGTCCACCCCACAAGACAGCCCAGCATCCCGCATGAAGAAATCCTTATACCCTATCTCTGTGCTCATTTTCTGTAACCCACATTTTGACAACAAAAATCTGCATTTTACTGTGAGGAGGTGGTATTTTTTGTTAAATAATACAATTTAGCAAGGCACAAGCTTTCTATCAAAAACAATTTGCATATATATATATATATTTTTTTTTACATCAGTTTTCTAGTCCAAAACCCAGGATGCTCAGGAGCCCAGGGCATGCGCTGACAGACTTCTTCCAGCTAAACCCACCAATGGAGCCTGCAGCACTTCAGGAGCGTTCAGCTGACCACAACTTGCTTTAGTTGAGTAGGTGTCTGCAAAGAGGTTTCTGAAGATGCAGCAGTGGCCTCATTTCACTGTATTTTGATTACAACGTGTGTGAGATTCCTCCATCCAGGCACCTCAGTGTGAGTTAGGGTGGAGTTAGTGCCACTGCCAGCCAGGACCACTTAAAATGCCTTCAGCTGTCACTCCAGAAGGACCTGGGTCTCCCATGGGTCCCAATACCTGTATTGACAGGCTTGAATTAAGCTCTTGAACTCCCCTGAGCAGAAGAGGATTTGGACACCCAGTTAACAGTTGGGTGTACACATGTACACATTTAACTACAAATCACTGAACCTTATTGCTGAGGCCCATAAAATGTCTTTAATCTGATGCTATTTAGACTCAGTCTGATAACACAGATAACGCCTGTGCTTGAAATGGTCTATTTTGGGTTCTGCTGTGCCTTATACGAAATCCTCTTTGGAGTGCCAAAATCTTCCTGGTGCTGCCAGAGGAGCATACACTGTACCAACATGATGTGCAGATGCTGATCTTCCCCTCTTCACTGACTTCAGGTCTTCACTGCATTTAATTTACCCCTCTGACACTGATAAATTCCTCTCCCAAACAAGGTGCTCTCCAGAGGCTGATCTATTCACTGCAGTGTATTTTAGTCACAGCAAAACCCAAGGAACGGAATATGTCTTCTCTAAATCTGCCAGACAAGCATTTTGCCTTTGATGAGGGGCAATTTATAATGGTTCTTGGCTGAGCTGAGAGCCAGCAAGTGTGGCAATCTGATTTCAGCCAGGGTAAGACTCGGGTGGTGAGGGAGTGCCTTATCACTTCACAGCCTCAGTAAAATACTGCCACTTTCTGAGAAAAAGAGCTTTGAAGTGGTTCACCCACTATTTAGAAAGACACATGCAGGAGGAGAGTTACCCTGGACCCCGAGAGCACCTGAGGCATTGCTCTGCTCCTTCTTCCTTCACCTTGGAAAGAACCAGCTCTGTCCTCCTTCCTCTTTGTCAGTATCTCACAGGCATCTCCTCCCTGCCCCCAAAATTATCTGCCTTCAGTGTTTTCTGTAACAAACTCTCCCTGCTCCTGCCAAAGCTGATGGAAACCCCTTACAAGTTAGAGGGAAGGTCAGAGCCCATGGCAGGAATCCAGCCCTGTGGGTTACAGGGTTTGGGCACTCAATGACTCTCGCTTAACCAATTGTTTTTCTATCGAGGCTTCATGAACAATATGAAAAATAGCAATGGTTGAGCCCATCCATGGTATGTTTTGCATATCTCGTCTTCCACACAGAGTCACCCTCACTGCTGTTTCATAATGGCAAAAATAGAGTTTACTTCAGGACATACCAAATAGATGAAGCGCAATTTGGAGGGGAGAATGGAGCATCTCCATAAGGAGAGCTCTCGGGCTAAGAGGAGTTCCTCAAGGAAATCACATTTGAGGCGATCTCATGGAGTGTCTTAGCAATGGCTTTCAGTCTGAATGCAGATACTTGCTTTCAGACATTGTCAATAGCTCAAACTTTTCCATCAAGAGCTCTTTAGAGGAATAAAATATGCCTGATAAAGCAAATGTACAAGGTACAGGTGAGCACAACGCTCCACTTCTGCTCATCCCCCTCACAAGGAGAAACATGAAATACCCAGGTCCCATGTGAGCCTGCTAGGAGGGCGTGTGCTGGGGAGCCAGTCCAATAAACAGAGACCTAGAGAGGTCAGGCTGTTTATCCTGTGGAGGAGAGGCAGAGGGGGATTCGATTAGTTTTCTAGAAATGGATGCTGGAGGGCAGAGGAGTTCCTCACCTAAAAAGACAACGCTGGCACAAGTTTAAATGACTATGAATAATTCAGTCTAGCAACTGAGATGAGAGGAGGGATTCAGCATCAAATTTGTGTAGGGCAGTGGGGGAAAGAGTCTAAACTTCTTCCTGGCTGGAGCCTGCTATGGTTATGAAAGTACAGGTGTGTCAGCAGGGTGAGGAGACAAGGGAGTTTAGGCTGGAAGGAAAACCCAGGATTTTGGAATGGAAAAAAAATGAACACTTCTTCAGGTAAAGAAGCCCTTCTTCAAGGCATTTTGTAGCATTAGGAGTGCTCTGCACTCAGGGGGGCTGCAATAAGCAGTGTAGCACACAGCCTTGCTCTTTGCTGGTCTGTGCTGTGTGCCCCTGCGTGTTAGAGGCTAATGATATCCCAGCAGTAAGATGATTGCTCTTCTCTTGATGCACACGTGTTTTAAAATGAAAAATCACCAAGGATGAAATTTGCAACTACACAATTGTGGACATTTCTGATGTCCCATGTTGAATGCGCCCATTATCCCATTTACAGCCCCATCATTAGGCCAGCAAGATCCCGGCTACCCATCGTCTCCTGTGTGCAGTGCAGCATTTCTGCTCATCTGTCACTCGGGTGCCTGAGCCTCTTTATTGTTGTATCTGCATATCTCTGCAGTGATACTTTGCTTGTGTGCCAGGCACGGCTCTGTCATACCGCATGGAAAACAAAGCTCTCCTATTAGCCTTTCTCGTGAAGAGTACTGAACGATATCCCTGAAAACCTTTAACAGAGAATAAGGATTTCAGTTGCTTCTAGTAGAAATTGCTCATGGGCAATTGTACCGAGAGAAAGAGGGTTCAGCTCCTCCAATATTGAATACGAATTTTGTGTCTATATAATATCATAAGCACCTATATATTGAATAAATAAAGCGTGGGCAAGGCTAGTCATGATTTAATACCACAAAATTATGTCATGATTAAATCACTAAATTATTAGTCATTATTAAATGCTACTAAACCTTGCAGTGCAGGAACATTAGTGAGACCAGCTAAAGCTTTCCTCATCCACCCTCAGAAGTGCCCATCCACCTCCCATCACCCACCCTAAAGCTGTGTGCTAGGTATGGCAGTGCTGGCCCAGGGGGCTGCTGAAGGCATAGCTCCCCCAGAAATGCGGTCCTCCAGGTTTACAGCAAATTTCCATCCCATGCCATCTTTATAAAAATAAACTGCTCTCCCTCTTAGCCCCAAGTGGAAATGTTTTTCTGAGGCAGCGTATTTCATTTTTAAGTAATAGCCTGCAGTGGCTTTTTCCAAAGGTCCTTTACTGCCTGGGATTGGTTTTATTTGATGGGTGAACAGTGACATCTGCTGGGAAAAATCCTCGGGAGCCGGACTGGATTCTCGGGATGCCCAGCGTCCGTGCACACCTCCACCCCCTGCACCCCCTGCATCCCTCCCTCCACTCCCCCTCCCGTGCCAGCGGGGGCAGACAGGGCTCTTCCACTGCCGTAAGGCTCATTAGCTGCACATCAATCATTCCAGTTTGGAACAATTAAATCTATACCTGTCTAACTGTATTAAGGAGCGACTGATAAAATTCAGTAGGTTTGTATCTATTTTCTTATTGCTTTTTCAAGTGATAAAGGCATGTGTGCATGGGGCATGGGGTCGTGGCACACAGTGGCTGAGCGATCAGAGCTTTTATCCATGTCTCTCTGAGCATTGCGGTCCTTTATCTCTCTCCCATCCTGCACTATGATTTCCCGCTGCCTCCCCTTTTATTAAATTATATCTACAAGAGAACTTACCTAAAAGTGAAATTCCCTAGCAGAATTGCCAGCAGTAACTGACAGCAAGGAGTGTTTTACAACAGGTATCAAGGTGTCTCTTCAGCTGGAGTGAAGCACATCTCTGATGTCCCATATAAATGGCACAATATTACACTCTCTGTAAAATTCCCTCCTCTCCAAAAATAAAAATATAAAAAATCTTTACATTAGGAAAAATACACTCTGTCACTCCAAGTGAAGCGCTGGACCTGTCATGCAGCCAGCTGTGCACTTTCTCGGCTTGTTTGAGGTATTAGCAGTACACCTCTGGATCATGCAGGATCCAGATGCTTTTTAGGACCCTCATTATAGTCAGGAGCCCTCTGACTGTATCATGGTAGTTAGGTGCTTTTGCAAGAGCTCTGTTTCCCAGTTTCCCTGGGAGAGGTGTGTGGCTCAAAGCGTAGCAGCAGGCACCAGTGATGTATCTTGTACATACCATTTAACTCTTCTGCATGTTTTTCCCATGTTACTGAACACAAGGGCTATTGCAATTTAAGAGCATCAGCTCATGCTGATCATTATGTAACTGTAAAAAAGAAAATTACTTACATCTCGACCCTAAAGCACATTCTGTTGCAAGGAAACTGGGCTGCTCACCAAACCAGGCTGCTTCCTCAGGCTTAGAAATATTGTGGTGCCAGAAGTGCTCACATTTAGCTGAAGGACGAGGAAAATATAGTGCACCTGAGCTTGCTTCACTACACATGAACTTGCTGGACAACACATGGTGACAGGACCCAAGCCCAAATTTGCCTTCAGCTCAAGCTGTCTTGCTTCCACCACAGAGCCCTCATCATCCAGTCCTTCCTCCATGAAGGTCCCCACACTTCCTGTTCTCCCACCCCAAGGCTCAGATACCCACATCTCAACCCCATCAGGGATTTCTGCTCTGAAGCTCCCATAACTCAGCCTCTCCTGCCTGAGAGCCCTGTTAATATCACCACATTAACGTATTTCTAGGAATCATGTTTCTTTTCCTCTTCTGCATGTGCCTGCTGCCCAAGGAAACATGGTCTAAAATAAATATGCTGTTCAAACATAAAAGAAGGTCTTACCAAGTGCATAACTCAGCCATTAATTTATGTACTTCCCTCTGCAAAATTGAATAATGCTTTACAAAACTCAGGACATGAGACTGGAGAAATTCACTGGTCCATAAATCACCAGAATAGAAGAGGAAGTAACGGCAAACTGTATGCATGTGCCACACAGGCAATTGCCACCCTGCAACTCCCTCCTACACCTGAACACACTTGCACTCAGCACCCCCAGCAGAAGATGGATGGCATCCCCTGGCCCTTGGGCATTGATGCAAGTGGCAGATGCTCCCTGATGCCAAGGAGGAAGAAACAGGCAGTCCCCCATGGACTGCCCAGCAGAGGACTCAGGCAGCATGCCACTGCCAGCCTAGGAGAAAGACAGACTTTCCCAGCACAAATATGCTTTGTCCAGGTATGCATGTAGATAATGCATCCAGAATGAGGTTCTATCCCCGTGCTGCTGACCACTTCCTTCCCATGCTGGTTGGCTCTGGTCTTACGGAGGATCCAGGCAAAGCATAAATTCTGAACAGGAGTTTTCTGTGGAAGGTAGCTCCGAATGACTCTGCCCACTGCAGCCCCAAAAGCCTTCTGACTTGAAGGTGTCATTACGTAAGACAACCTGATTTCTTGCTTTGTTTATCAAAGCCTGACCTACAGAAAGATACAGAGAAGTCTCAAGGCGAGAAACATCCCCAGAGAATCTACTGAGAAACATCTGCAATGAGGCAAACACCACAAGGTGGGGTGAAGTGTTCAGAGCCAGGAAGAAGCAGAATGGGAAGCAACTG
Source organism: Pyrocephalus nanus (assembly GCA_038380795.1). Taxonomy (NCBI): domain Eukaryota; kingdom Metazoa; phylum Chordata; class Aves; order Passeriformes; family Tyrannidae; genus Pyrocephalus; species Pyrocephalus nanus. Next base: position 86,017,603 of record CM076259.1, read on the forward strand.
GAGTCTTTGGGACACTCTCCCTCTTTGGAGAGGCAGAGAGATGAAGGGGAGAGGAAGACTTTGGAGACACTGCAGAAGAGAGAGACAGTGAAAGAAAGAAATACTGAAATAGGGAACTCTCTAAAAGCTCCTTTACTATTTTCTTAACCTGGAAGAGAGCTTTTCACCTGAAATTATACATGAAACTGTAATTTTTAAGCTATTAAAAATAATAAACACATCTGACCTTCTGTTTGTGATCTGGAGAAGGAAATAAAATGTTTTCAAAGAAAGCAATGTAAAACCTTGCAAAAGGTTCTTAGGGGAAAAAAACAAACCTTCATTTTCAAATCTGTGACTCTTCCTACATAGTTGAGCATATTCATATGAATCACTAGTTTACTCAGAAGAGTCAACACACAGCTCACAGCACTGAGAAGAAAAGCTGGGACAGCCAGAGCCACAGTCTTGCTTGTTTTAGACCACAGAGCTGGAGATGACATAGCAGGTGTCAGGAACCCCTTTTGTACTTATGCACTGATACAGGGGGAGATCTGACAGGGACCCACAAGGAAAAGACAACTGAATGAAGCGCTTAAGAAAGCACCAGAAAAATACTTGGTTTTGCACAGGCAGGACTAAATTCTCTTGCTGTGAAGCAATCACCTTGCATCTGCTAGGCAAAAGCTGGAGTTGAAAGCAAGCAGAATGATTGCTAAACAACTCTGCACCAAGAAGGAGGCTGAGTAACTGAGCCCCGAAGAACTGTACATATATGCATATGTTTGGGTGTGTGTTCAAATTTAGCACACTGGCAATAGCACTTCTGCAAAGCAGTCTAAATCTTGAAGTTAGTACCAAAGGAATGAGCTTCAAAAAACAGCCTGCGGAATCTTTCTGCTGTCTGTGCCAATACCGTTTATACCTTCTTTGCGTTTCCAAGATTTTCCCACCAGCTAGACAGGGTTGACTCTCTTGAACTGAAACAAGAGATATTCTGGTGTTTCCTTTGATTGTAGCAACTTTATAAAGACTGTAAACGGGTGACCAGAGGGTAAGAAATAGCAGGCCTTACTCCTTTTGACTGTATGAGTAACTTCAGCAAAGAACCAGAGAGAAACAAAAGCAATAAATAGCCTCCTCTGTCCAGGGACAAGAAAACCTAAAGCAACATCATGAGGAAAGCAAAGTTGAAAGGTAAAGTGCTGCACTTCTGAAGCATGGTGTGAAACAGGGACTAAATGTCTCTCCACTCTTTCATCTTAATTAGCAGCTTCTGAAGAGGACACCCTGGTCAGCCTCTCCAGGCTATGTTGTGAAAGGAGAAACCTCTAAGGATTTATATGAGGCAGCTCTCTTATCTGTAGTATCCCAATTACATCTAACTTTCAATACAGCTTGGTCATGTTCTATTTTATGTTCTGCTTCAGAATGTTTGAAGTCCAGAAACTAGGAACAGAAGTATATATGCTGGGATTGTAACAGGCTTGCTCTCTACTCAAAATTTCAGAGCTACCCTACTGCTGACAAGCACTCAGGAGACTGCCTGGTTGAAGTGAAAGTTCAAAGCTTGTTTTAAATTCGTGAGCACTGTCTGTACTCACTCCAAGCCTCTTTATCCATGGTTCATCACACTAAGAATACCTTGTCCCTCTGCTACTGTTCCTAATAGTAGCTTGAGTCCTGCTCGTGACACCTTCATTGCTCTCAAGGGATTGCATTCTCCCAGATTGTCAAGATAAACAGTGCAAAACAAGCCTTGAGAGTAGTGAAAGAAAAGCTTCCCAGTACACCCAGCTAGCACAGAGTGAGCACAGACACAGTGCTCCTGCAGTCTTTACACTTGCAAGCATCTCAGCATTGCCTCTCAGTGTACTACGCTTGGCACTGCAGTCTTTTGAAATACAGGGATTTTATCCTTCTCACAAGGAGAGGTTAAAAAATGAGCTGCAGTCTTACAGTGACTTGCCTCTACTGCAACAAATGCTGTTAGAAATGTTAACCCTGCCTGAGCAGACTGGAAAAGGGAAACAAGGTAAGTAACGGTGAGGCATGGAGTCAAGCCTGGTTTTTGAACTAACAAGTTCATTTTCTCCTTCTCCTCTCTTCTGCAGCCTCCTTTTCATAAGGCTGTGTCTGGCTGTGCCAGCTTTTCCTCTTCTTAAATGTGAAGTTATTCTGTTGTTGTCATCCAAGCTGCCTTTTCCCCCCTTAAACTATGGGGCCAATATGCAGAGGATGTACTAAAGGACTGGCAAACACTCTCCATTTTCTTTGTGATCTAACTGCAGAAAAAAACAGCAGGCACAAGGAGCTGCCTTAGTATCACCTGATAACCCTCTGGAAACAAGAGAAAGGGGAAGGGAGAGGGGAGGGGGAAGGGGATGACGAGGGGGAAGGGGAAAGGGGAAGGGAAGGGAAGCTGAGGGGAAGGGGAAGGGAAAGGGAAGGGGAAGGGAAAGGGAAGGGAAGGGAAAGGGAAGGGAAGGGAAGGGAAGGGAAGGGAAGGGAAGGGAAGGGAAGGGAAGGGAAGGGAAGGGAAGGGAAGGGAAGGGAAGGGAAGGGAAGGGAAGGGAAGGGAAGGGAAGGGAAGGGAAGGGAAGGGAAGGGAAGGGAAGGGAAGGGAAGGGAAGGGAAAGGGAAGGGAAGGGAAGGGAAGGGAAGGGAAGGGAAGGGAAGGGAAGGGAAGGGAAGGGAAGGGAAGGGAAGGGAAGGGAAGGGAAGGGAAGGGAAGGGAAGGGAAGGGAAGGGAAGGGAAGGGAAGGGAAGGGAAGGGCTCATTAAGCATCACTCTATTTGAATTTGACAGGTATAGGAACGTCTCATTGATTTTTCTGCCACTTTCATACACCCACTTTCTGTCTTTAAACTATCCCAGATAAACAGGAGGGACTGACTCTTTCTTAAAATGAAGTAACAGGTACTGATTCTAGCAACTTCTGAAACCAAACTTGTCTTTTAAAAAACAACCGGGGTAGACAGGGCCCTGTTTTCCCTAGGAGGATGGCATAGTTTCACCAAAGGACCAGAAAGAAGCAAAAGCATCAAGAAGTCCTCTCTCATCATGTTTCTGTATCTTGTTTCTGCTGCATCCAAGCAGTTCAACTGGTGGGTTCAACTTCCAGCTCTCATGAGCAGATGGTACTTAGGTAGGGAAACATTCCTGTTGTAACAGCCTGTATGCTTTTTAACAGTTTTCATAATACGTGATGCAAAGTGGCACAGAGCTGCATGGGGAGAAAGACTACCAAGCTAAAGGCAAGAGCATATGTATAAGTGTCAGTTGTAGCTATCTGTAGTAATGAAACAACATGGAATGTTATCCTCTCTCCCTCCACTCCAACTCAGATGTCCAAGTGCAGCTATCTATGATATGACTGGATGTTCTTGTGGCTTTCCAACTCAAGAGGTATCTCCAGAATCATTACCTAGGTGTGAATAATACACATTCTTAACATAGCTAAGAAAGGAGTAAGAAATGACTGGCAGATATTCTTTAAAACAAAACAAAACAAAACAAAACAAAACAAAAAAAAACACAAACAAAAAAAAAGTCCTTATTCTTTCCTCACTTAAGTAATGAAATAAAAACTCACAGTAATTAGAAATATACCTGGCAAGAGCCTTTTTAGTAGTCAGTGATTCCTTCTGCAACAAAACTGAAAAAAATCAAAATGCAGGATTATATTTCAGGTGTACTATCAATGTGACAGAGATGGAAAATTCAGTCTACTCATTTTATTATGCTTTTGGTAGTTGAGGTAGCCACTTCATTTTAAGGAAGCAATTTCCCGTGTCTTTGACTATAGCTATTTCTGGGATAAATACTTTTTAAAATTGTTAACCATGCATTGACAGTAGAAAAATAAAGATCAACTTTGAGTAACATATAACCAAAATATGTCACCTGTCATTCCCTTTTTCAGCCTGGAGTTACTTTGATATGTCTACTCCTGGATGGATATATAACTCACTGCAAATTCCATGACTTCTTACTGGTTCTGTAACTAGTGCAACTCATATATCTCTTTTAATGACAGTACAGATGATTTTACTTTGTGTTTCAAAAAATATTACTTTTCTGAATCACAAAAGAACGTATTTTCTCTTAAAAAATGAAAAAAATCTTTTAAAATCTTTGAAAAATATATTGCTATTGCAATACTTAGAGCCTAGTCTTTCCTTGAAGAAGTGTTTTTAACACCAGATTCCACGTCAGCTAACTCCTGACACTAGGTTAGCTATCCCTGTCTGGTTTAAACCCTAAAGCTTCTGAGCTAACGTATCCAATATGTTTTTAGAAGCATAAATTTATCCTTATTTAGACAATCCTGAAGAAAAAGCATATCACTAAATCAATAAAGAACACTAGAATATTCAGCAATGTTATTCATAATTAGTTCTGGAGTTATGCTCCCATGAGCTCCAGTTCTCCAAGTGTGGGAATGAAGCTAACCATGAAATAGTTTCACTGGGTTTAGCTCCAGTAAAAACATGAGGAGTGTGACTAATAAACGTACAAGTTTCTAACTCATTCCATGCTCAGATGATGTATTAGCACAAGTATAAAACAGAAAATATATAAGGGATATATATACAATGGCAAGGAAAAAACAGGTGTTCTAGCTACTTTTGTTATTCTAAATGATAATAATATCAAAGTGATAACAATGTCCTGGGAAGCAATGCAGCATTTTCAGGCCTGAATTCCTTTTCCACTTTAAGGTCTAGTCATTCAGCCTGGCAACAACTTGAAAGTGCTGATGTGCACAACACAAGAACTGTCTTTGCCATCAGTTTAAGAAGATTCACAGTGGAAAGGTATATCCCCTCTTTTGAATGGATCAGTTCTTTATGCTTAAAAACTATTTTAGATTTAGTTTTGCAGGTTCTCAGAATACTTCTTATTTAGATGCGTGTAACATGTTCTGAAAATTCCTTGGTTTTAATTAAAAGGAGAAATTCCACCAGGACTGTAAAACTAGTCATCCTGGAAAAACATATCTCTGAAGTTTTGGTTCACTGAACCCAGGTGACTCTGGTTTATTCCCAAACTTTGTTTCCTCATCCCTTAAAGAAATATTTTCTTTAAATTATCAAATTATTTGAAAACATTTATGCTCTTTTGGGGAAAAGGAATTTCCACATGTTTCTTGCACCCTGAATTAGAAGGACCTACTGTGAGTCTTCACAAATAATGCTGGGGTACAACTGTGTGATTTTTGTCATCCCACAAGAAGAGAAAATACTCAGATATGCAACACTCATCAGTCAAGGGGAGGAAACCTAGAAATATCTGCTTGCTGCTGTCCCTGTTTACTGACATTGACAGCTCCATGACTCCCGAGAAGCCACTGGAAGGCATATCAGGATAACTGTCAGTATTTGAGGAAGTCTCCAGCCCATTTGGGAAAAAATTCTGGGGACTGACAGCACAGTGATGCCCATCCTGGATCAGCAGCCCATAAGAAGTTGCAGGGCTGGGGCTTCCTAACTGCTAGTTTGAATTATTAGGATATGTGTGCTCTCAAATAACACAGTTCCTCGTTAAGCCCTGGTCTTTGATGATCTTCTACACTGGATAAATATTTGCTTGTCACGGCCTTGGGTGACAGCAGGCTCCTGGAGCAGCTCCCACCAGGCAGTTTGAAAGTGGTGACATCAGCTTTGTGTCTGTCTGTCTACCCACCACCACCTTCCAGCATGACCCCAGCCCATTCTTGACCTTCATGTGGTCCTGCAGGCTTTGATACCCCAAGCTGGGGCATGAATCTTGCATCTGAAATTTCCTGCCACTAAAGTGTGTTGTGGTGTTAGACCAGAGCCTTCAAATTGGTTTGAAGGTTGGAAACTCAGAAAGTCACATATCATCATCATCACCACAATAACAATAACAGCAATAGCAGTGGCAACAACAATCACAGAGGCAAAAGGGTATCACATCACACCCAGCTGTTCCACAGGGCAGGCTCCAGCCTTCCCTAAAGGCAGCCAGCCCTGAGCCATCTGAACAGGACTGTTTTATATGCCCTTTATACTGTTTTGGGATCATCCTGCCCTGGAGCAGGCAGGGCATATTTAATCTCTTAGCAGTCACCTACTGGTTTGTCTGGACTAGTAAAATGGGCTGTGCTCTAGCACTGTGGACAAATGGCAGTCCCCAGCTCTCCCCTGCATGGCAAACACTTCTCCCAAAATCAAGGTTGTCATATCCAGACTGCATGGCAGGAAAGGTCCTTGGTATATACTGCTCTCCTCACGGTGCCCAGTATCAGCAGCTGGTAGTCAGTACCAGTCAAAACCATGCCAGCAACCAGGATAACCCAGTTATAGTGTGGGAAACCATAGGACAGTGCTCAAACGTATGCCCCGGCCCTTACAAACCACAAATGGAGCTCAGATGCTCCACTAATGGGCACATCCTGCAGTGCCCCCTTGCCTGGTTCCTGCCAGGGAACCTTGAACACATTTTCCAACTTTATAAGAGTATAAAACTCAAAAGCTGTCAGAAGTGCAGGGCTGCCTCAGGACCACTGGCCAGAAGCCTGAGAGCTGGTGAGAAACCAGGCATATTTTCACTGGAGCTAGGCTTTCCAACTGCGTAATGGTCCAGGAATTCAATTACTTGGCATTGCTAAAATATACATCAAAAATAGCCAGGCATTGCCTATACCTCTCTGCACAGGTATATGCTCCTATGGAGAGAGTTGTCCAGAGGGGAATGCAATGGGAAAGGAAATAATCTGATGGCTTTGTAGGCAGAAAAATAGATTGACCTTGAAGCTCCAGAGAGGTATGGGAAACAATTAAGAAAGTTCTCCAGGTGTCTTGGATCAACACTATAAATTGTTATAGTGAAATGCTGTGGCACTGCTCTTGATGTAAAATCTGGCAGCCTGTTGCCATATCAACACAGTGTGCAGGAGGCTCAGAGGGAACAGCTTGAGCCATCAGAAAAGGTTGAATGGGTTGCTTGTGAACAGTATCAGGACTATACAGCTGCAGAAGCTAAAGGGCTTTACCTCTCTTTTCCAGTATGTGGCATTAAAAACAGTAAGACACATTGCACAGCCTACCTCAGCTTCATGGAAGAAGAGAACTCTGAACTGGGACCCATATGCTATGATAAGTCTTGAACCTAATGGCAGTGAGGTTAAGAAAAGTCAGAGGGAAAGGTCAGAGAGGAAAAAGAATCCCTGCGAATCTTTGGAGCTCATCCCAACATGTGGGAATAGCAGAGATGAACCCAAATTTTCCCAGAATTGTTACGATCATCCCAAGCCCCTCAAAGGGCAAACTGCTCTTACACATATTACCCTAGAAAATGTTATTCATGTTGTTCCAAAGGAATGCCCAAAACGCCAAAGCAGGAATTAAATCTCCATGCTTACACAGATGTTACTCATTTTTTTACTCAGTTAGCAGGTTTTTCTGATGTCTTAGATATGAGCCAACAATAGGTGACTTTTTATGATGTAGACTACAATCCTTGCTGTAATCACATACTTGGAATAAAAAGTAAAGAAGTGTTTTTAAAGATAAGCAGAAATTTTTTTCATCTAAATAACTTGACAGCCATGAGGTAGAAGGGATCTCAGTCCATCTGCCCTACTGCTATCAGCCCCAGGTGTTCAGATATTCACCCAATCCCTCCTCCATGTCAAAACTGCCGTAAGCTGGGACATCAGCAGCTGTTGGGTCCTGTAAAAAATATTCTCCTTGCATTGGTCTTTTTACCTCCACTAGTGAGTGCTGTGTAGCCGTAAAACCAGCTAACATTGGCAGTTTTTTCCCCTTAGCCACAGTGCAAAAGCCTTTCAGGGGGACTACTTCCAAGCCTTGCTACGGCTGGGAGATTCCTACCTGTGAATATTGAAAGAACACGAATGCTTAGATGTGTCCATGAAATATTCTGGGTTCAAAAACCATTTTTTATCAGTAGCATGCTTCACTGGAAAATCTCTGGCTAGCTAAAGTGAAGCACATTGACTGATGTCATCTGTTGTCCAGTCACCCTAAGCTCCTCTATTAGCGCTTCCATCTTGAAAGTTCAAATGTGCTGTGCTTTTCTTTTCCCATTCTTCAATATTATATATGACATTAGCCAATGATACACAGATAAAGTAATTTTAAAATAAAGTGGTGTATACTCATCCCATTATAATCACATTATAATCATTGTTCCACAAGCAGGTAAGCACAGGAAGGAGAAGGAACTCAAATAGTCCCAACATTCCATGACTTTTAAAATTCCCAAAGTCTGATTCACCCCATGGCTTACCAGAGGAGCAAAATTGGAAGGTCCAAAAGTTATGTTTGACCTGATACACTAAGTATCTAACACCATCTTAACACAGGACTTCAGCTGGAGAGTGAGAAAAACTTTTTTTAAACAGAAAAATTATTTTAAAATTAAAGGTGATTTAATGACTAAAGATTTTGGCTGGTGTCAAGAATTAATTCCAGAAGCAACTACCAAAGCCTATTTTTTCTGTTTAAAGTTGGCATGTTTTGAGCACCAGACCCATCCAGCTCCTGGTTATGGTGAAGCAAAGCATTTGCAAATGTCCTCACGGCCTCAGGGGGCAACTGAGTTCTGGCACAAGTTTTGTGCTAGGGGAAAGTGGGTTTGCAATTTAGAAAATAGAGCTGCTCCAACAAAAGGTGGTTATTTAATTTAATAGGACTTTAATAGAGACATTTTATCTCTAATAAACAAAGCGTGTGCATGCAATTACATTACTTAGAACATCAACTACCTGTGCAGTGCAAAAATATTGCTCTCAGTTGCTTTGTTAAAATACAGCTCAGCTCCATGCATGTGGTTTTTCTGCTCTTCAGTGTGTGGTACTATTCCCTGAAAACTGAAATAAATATTCACAGGAGATAGGACCAAATTGCCTCAGGTCTTTCACAGGGATATACTGGCATGTCTCCAATGCTAAGTGAAGCTTCTAATGGTTTCCTGGTAAATTCAGTGAGTTCCATGTAGAGTTGCTTACCCATTCCTCTGTCAGTAACTACATCTCTAAACCAGAGACAGTAAGAAACAGTAAGAAAATGTTGTTTATCTGTATAAAGAACATCTTCAAGCTATGACAAAACATATAATTATGTTTATCCAATATTGATGTTTCTATTTACCAGAGCAGAGAGGATGAGGCACAAAGTTTCAGTGAGTTGCCAGGGCTTACCTAAAGCTACAGTTTCTAACTAGTAAGGTGGGCTTCAGAGGTGAGGAACTAGCATATTATATCTGAACCATAGCCCAGTTCCCAAACTAGTAGTCCCACAAGCCCAGCGTGGGCTCCACAGGAGCTTGTTGGGCTCAGGGACATGGCAATGAAAACTGGAAGTCACTGCCCCAGTGGAGTGTAGGAACCTGTAGGTCCCTGTATCAGAAGACCTTAGGTATAAGGGTTTATTTTTGTTTAAAAAACATCATTTATTTACCACACGAAAAAACCCACAGGTATTTCAAGAAGTTATTATCTAAAGTTAGATAGATCTTTTTTTTTTCCTCGTAACTCAAAGTCTTCTCTGTTTTCACACCACAGCAAGGGACAATGTGCGTTATGCTATTTTGGATCTACACATGGCCAAAAATCACATGTGTATTGACCAGTCACCTGCCATCTACAAGGATGGATAATGGTCCATTTCTGCCCTGTACTATTTTTGGATTTTCTTCCCTGCCCAACCACAAAACAACAGACTGGTTGACAAACAGACTTTTCATTTGGAAATCAGATTAAAAAGTATTTCACCAAGCTCTGTGTAGTTTAAAACTCCAAAGAGAGCTTGGTGCTCCATGGAACCCCAATTTAGCATGCTAAATTTTCAGATTATCTGACAGCCAGGGCCAATCATAACCCAAAACTACAGAAAAGAACAACAATTTCAGAAATTATCAAGCAAAGAACTGCCCTGGACACCCAAAAGGAAATACCAACTAGGCACAAGCTAGGTGATCCTTACTGCCAAAAGTATTTGAATCCTTCAGTCTGATAAGTATTCCCAGCAAAGATATTTCTGCTGGAGTTATGCTTATAACCAGGTCAGCTTTTTCCCATGAAAAAAACAGGGAGGAAAAAGGACTTTTTTCCAGTGCTACTTAACAAATTGACAAGTGGCTTTTCTTCTAATCTGTTTAGTTTTCAGTCTCTCTCTTATTGACATAACACAACGGACAAAGTCTTCATTAGAAGAATGGTTCAAAACTGGTTGGCACAGACCCGAGGTTTGCACTGCAAGCCAAAGGCAGAGGCAGATTCATCTCTCTTCCCTCACCTCACTTTCTCCCTTCCTACCTCATCTGGGAGCACAACTGAGGCAGAATTTATCCCATGTTAATCTGCTGGTACTCATCTAATGATTCAGTAGGCACGAGGATTTTGAATTCAGCAAATGAAGCAGAACACAGATTTTAAAACAAAGAAATGCCCTGACTTTTTACGGGTGTAAGAGAGTACTTTGGTAAGTCAGTTCTTGCCCTTTCATGGCTCTTTTTTTTTTTTGAGTGAGAACTGATGTGGCAGATCCAGACGCAACTGTTGTGGGAAGACACAGAAACTGGAGTGACTTGGTTTGCAGGAATGTCTACTCTAAGAATCCCCCACGGCTTGGAGGAGTGAGAGCCCAGTTAGCTCAGCAGACTCCTCATGATGTACCTAATCCTGAAGTAGCTCCAGGCAATCCCGGGATACTACGGGCAGGTACAGACAAACCTGGACTTGTTCCACTTGCGGGGGCGCTGGAATGGGAAGGACAGGAGCATGGTGTGGATAGGAGCTGACTCAGAGATGCCAGATCACTGCATTAACCCAGGGCTGAACCCAAGCTCTGCTCCAAAAATACTTGGCTTTACTCTGTACTGACACAGGTTTATGGCTTCAAGAGCTAAGCCTGTAAATCCATATGGAGAGGGACACTTCACAGACCGACAAACTCAGGTCTCTGGCAGTCTGGGAATCCCTTTGCTGTCTTCTGTCTCACACTGCAGGTGCCTAGAAACTGAGACAAGGTTTTGAGCAATGCCTGAATTATGAAGGTAACCCAGAAAATTACCAGCTGAGTAACAACTATGCAGTGGAACTGACATCTCACAGGAGTGTATGTAGGGAACAGAAGTCTTAAGGCAAGTCCAAGAGAGCGGCTGTTTTCATCCTGTTACTGCTCAACTCTGGGACTGCTGAGCATTTTCTATAACATTATCTGAGCAGAGGCCAGGATCCATCAGGATTAATATAGCTTGTTTCTTGGCTTTTCTGAGCCCCGACTTAATGAAATAAATTGGAATAGATTGGACAGAGTTGGCTCAGTGCCCAACACAAGCCTCGTTGTCACTTGGGAAGAGTAGCAGACATCAGTATGAGAGGCTACAGGCTTTTGCTGCCAAGGGTTTTATTATATCGTTCCTGATTTACGGGGTCAGGCTTGGTAGGTAGCCTGACTCTGCAGCTCCATCTCTTGGCAAACATCAGGTATCAAACATACTGCACAGGCTTCATGTACTTCAGGCAGAGGTGCGTGATAAATACTTTTCAGTGAAAAATACTCCTCATTTCCTTAGCAATAATGGAGGGACACAACTCTCACCTAAAATAGAAGAGGGAATTCTCTCGTGTACTTCCTTCAGTACCGTTTTTTATGTTATCAATTGTTGCCCTGGAAACAGTCCCTAAGTCAGAATCCAGCAACTGAGAAAGAAACTGGGGTTTGTCTGTAGTTTTTTCTTAATTTTTTTTTTTTAAATACAGAATTGTATTTTTTGACTGCTACTATTTTTCAGTCGTGAGAAAAGATTCAGTAGTTTCTGAATAAGCATTTTTATTTAAAAAATAATTTAGTCATCTTCTTTTCTGATCAGCCAATTTGCCCCCATGATGGCTGATGTAATCGTGATATACACAGTTACACTGTTCTCCTTGTTTGTAGGTCAGTATGTCTCATGAAAAAAAACAAAAACAAACAAACCACAAATTTGCAAACAATTATTATTTGCTGCACCGTGGCCTTCAGCAGCCTGTACGACTGATGATCTGATTGACATCTGTGCTTCTGAGTGAACCTTAGGGATTTATCCTAGTTGATAAAGTGGTTTTTCCACAAGTACAGACTAGTCAAGAATAGTCACCCTTTGTCAGACCTGCTAATAAATCATAGTAGTGCTTTATTCTGACCTGGATTAAAAGTATTTTAAAAATGGGCAATACAAAAAAGTACAAGATTACTCAAGTTATCTTGCAACAGATAAACTCAGCCTCTGGGAATGGAGAGGAATAAATGCAGATACAAAACAGTCTTGGACAGTAAAGTGACAAAAGATTTTTTTTTTTTTCTGAGAGAGTTTGAAAAGAAATGGGAGAGTGAAAAAACTGGAAAGCAAAAAAATTTAAGTAAATCAAGAGTGGAGCTTGGATGAGATACCAGCAAAGCAAGATGCCATCACAGCTGAATGCAGCATTTTCAAACAGAAGATAGTGCTTTCTGAGAGGAAGAATATGAACTACATCTTCTAAGTTCTAAATTTAACTGTCAAGAGTCAGAAAAACACTCAGGTGTCACTGTAGTTATTTTGCCGTAGATGTCTCATAGTGCTAAAAAGAGGAAGAGTTAGGAAGGAAAAAGAATGAAACAGGGAAGCAATACTGAAAATACTTTTTATTACCCAAACAAAGCGCATCGGGATCAGTTCTGGACACCTTGAGAAGGACATGAAATGAGTTCAGAAATGACAATGAAAATAATTAGAAGCATGAAAAACTTCTAAATGAAGAGTAAAATCAAATCTTTTTGCTTCAGAGAAGAGAAAAGATAAAGGTGTTCAAAACAATGAATGGCACCAAAGAAAATGGGTCCTGTTTACCGTTTCCCATCATACAGGAGCAGTAGGACATCTGCTGAAAATGAAAGACAAAAGGTGAAGAGCAATCCTTTCCCACAGCATATGACTGCCTGGTGCAGTTCCTTCCCACTGGAGGTAACCGAGGCCACGAGTTTGCAAATTAAAAGGGAATGGAAATGTGCATGGAGAAAAAGACAGTGTGTCAAGTGCTAAAAATAAAGATGTGATTTGATTTTAATGGAGGCCATCTTTCAGTGTAGCCTGCAAGACTTAGAGTGGTCTTAGAGTGTGGGCAAGAGCAAACTTTTTCCTCTCCAAGGAGATTCATTTTATCTATCTTGCTCCAGCATTTCTCAGACCTTTCACTGCCAGACCTGGCCCTTTCCACTGTCCCAGAGAGGATGCTGGTGCAGATGCAGGAGTGCCTGTTTATGAAGCAGCAGGTCCTGTTTTACTGCACCACCAAATAGGAAAAAGCTGGGAGAAGCTAAATGTGGCCACGGGGAGACAAAAACAGACAGAATTTGCAAGAGTGCAAAAATGAAACCAGACTCACAGTTCAGCTCAGTTCCCAAACAGACAAATTTCGAGAGAGTGGTGCTCTCACATTGAAACCAGCAGGGGAAAACAGAGAGAAGCTCTGAGGACAGTGCTCTTCAGGAAGGATTAATAAACTGACACAAGCCACTGAGAGAAAATTTCACTGTCTGTGCGAGAGAGAAGAGCCATGACCAACCCAGGAAGTACAAGGGAAGCAAGACATGGCAGTTGTCCAAGTGAAGATTGGAAATGGTGTCTTTGCTCTAGAGAGGAACAAAGATACCTCATATTTCCCTAACTGGTCTTATTTTCATCCCTGCATGCTCAAACATGGTAACTCATATTCAATTTATATCTTTTATTGACAGTTTTCCTGTGTTGTTGCCATAGCTGAAACACACCATATGATAATTTCATTTTTTTCTTAGTGGCTTGGCTGAAACTGAATCTTTTTGGGTTTTTTTCTGACAACATGAAATAGAAAAATGGGACCAACTTTGGCATATCTGCCATATTGCACATCTTTCAGCATACTCTGTGTCGAAATTTTTGTTAAGGTCTGCTGTGTTGCTCTCAGGGACTTCATGAATAAGCAGGGATGCTTTATCACTTTTGCAGATTCCAGAAAGGAGTCCCTCCCTCTTCATTGCCTGTTCAGGGACTTGGGGTAGGCCAAACCCCTAACCTACAAAGGTTTGTGAACAAAAAAACGATGGTATAGCACATACACGAGTTTTCAGTATTTCACTCTTTCAGTATTTCAGAAATCCTAGTTTCAGCGTGTTTCTCTTCAAAAGTAGCCGAGGTTCTGAAGTCTGCTATGACTGGAATCTGAAATGCAACAGCTGTTCCTTTGCGTGTGTGGATGGCAGTTTCTAACATCAGTTCTTCTCCACAGTTCTTTTGTTGTGCTATTTTAACTCTGCTTCTCTCAGCTGATCTTCAAGCACAGCATCCTCCCCAGATAGTGTGGTTAATTATACAGCCACTCTGCTCTCAGAGTTAAGCATTTCATAGCTTTTTACACAACTAATTTTTTTCTTAGGTAGCACTTTCCAAGAGTCCTGATGAAAAGATTCGCTCGATGTCTCTATCCGTGCATTATGTGTGTTCCTTTTTGCTTATTGACTTGTAATTCCATTGCATATAAAATCATTCATTTGCAAGTAGTGTTACTTTCCCTTAAAAATACATAAAATAGTACTTGCAAGTTCTTTCTTCTATAAAGAACAAGCTGCTTTTTTTTGAGGGTCATGCACTTATTCTGAGATTTTCCCCATTTCTGCACAGGAGAAATACAGCCTAGAACATCATCAACCTGATTTGCTCTTTGATTTTTAATTTTTGTGTAGACGGGCTGTTCCAGTGCCCAGATAATGATCAGCAAGTTGATGAGGTTTTGCAATGATCAATATAAGTTTTGAACCACTGCTTAGAATGGTTAGCATTTTAATACATGCAGAGATAATTTGCTGTTCAGCACCGGGCAGGGAATATTAACCAGCCAAAATACTTATTCACAGACTTTTCACAATACAGTTCTCAGTCTGCATAAGACTTCAAGCCAGAGATAGGTACAAGGATTTCAGTGGGGGGGGAAAAAAAAAAGTAAAGTCAAAATTCTTTGAGTGTAAGCAGCTTAGAGTACATAACATTTTTGGAACAGATGATGGTTGTCAACAAAATAGAAAAGACAAGCTTGTCTAGACTACCATCTAGAGCTCAAGCTTCTCTGATGACACCAGTGAGATAAAGTATAAACATAAAACAAAACAAATGAAATAATATGAGTATGATATCTTCAGCCTCCGCTCGAGCATCAGTTGAAACTGCAGAGGTGCTTTCGCATCACTTGGTTCCTGGTTCATCCCTGCTCCCTGTAAAACAGACGATGTGCTTTCCTGGGTGTTTTGAAGTTCAGTTGAGACAGGCAGCTTGAGTTAAAAACTTAATCCAGGGAAGACCAAAGTGATTGTGGCAGAGTGTGAGCATGTGCATGACACCTGAAAGAAAAAGCAGAGGTAAGATCCTTTCCATTGCTGCTCATCCTTAGGCTTATCCTGCAGGCACCCCACCCAAAGATTTGGCCTTGGCCTTGGATATACAGGTAACACAGGGTGGGGCAGGGGGAACGACTTTCTTTCCTACTCATGCCTTTACAAGTAGCAACTCCTCCAGCTGGACAACTTTGCATCTGTGTCAATTAACCCAGCTCACCAGTTAGGGAACTTTGCATTTTGCGAACTAACACTTCAGTGAAACTCCTCTCATCTGAAGGAAAATACTTAGCCAAGCCAACTTGTCTTTTCTAAAATAGAAAAACAGAATAGCTAAGCCACACTGTAAATTTACAAAGTGATTTGGAGAAACTAAAAAGTACTTTTGAAAATCAGAAGGAAAATAATAAGAAGGAAAATTATAATATACCAATTAGAGCAGAATGTGAGCTGTCCATGCTAATGCAGGATTCTTCCTAATTTGTTTTCCAGGAAAGTCTTCAAAAAGATTGAAATTTAGCATCAGCACATCAGACTGGCAGCAAGAATGACAGCAATAATAATAAACCACCATATTTCAAATAGTCAAAAGAAAAGTTAGGTCTTTTAGGTTTTATTCACTGTCTTAATGGCTCATATCCATTAAAGTTCACAGAAATTTCAATAGGATCACAATTTCATTGCATTTTTGAAAATCAACAACCAGTAGTACTGTGACTACTGGTCCGGCTCATGAAAAGGTCTGAAAAAAAAAAAGAAAAAAAAAAAAAAAGTGCTTGCATTTTTTGTTTTAGTTGCCATCAATTCCATTTCTGAATCCAAACAAGCATAGGTGCACACGTGCACACATCGATATATATCCTTACAACTTTTTCATAATGGTTTCCTTGCTTCCACCAAAAAAAAAAAAAAAAAAAAAAAAGGTGGTTTGTGTTGTTTTACCAACGCAGAATATTAGTAAACACTGAATTGGTTCGTTCCTGGTAAGGCCCATTATAATCCAGTGGCCCCTCACTTGCTCCTTTACCTCATCCCACCCTTCAGACCCGCTGTAGCAAACCAGCCCTCAACAAAAGTTCAAAGCCTTATCACTTACCTGAACCACTCAAAATCTGAAGCACTGTGGCTTTGGGGGAGTTGGGGCAGCCAAGGGAAATGGAGGGGACGGGGAAAAACTGCTGCATCACTGTGGAATGCTTGGCACCCCATTGCAGGGAGTGAGGCAGCAAAATCAGCTGCAGTCAAGCCTAATCCTCACTGGCAAGGGGGAGAGCAGCAAAGAGAAGGCTGAGGAGAACACAACAGGGCTTTTCCCTTAGCAACAGTGATATTTGAAAGCATAAAGATAAAAATTATTTTGGGGTTGCCTGGACACTTAGCAGGAGCTGGGGATTATTTGTGCAGAGGGGTTCAGAAGAGGCTGCAAGTGCTTTGGGAGGATCCTAAACTGAGTGTAAAGCAAGTAAATCTCTGGTCAGCTCTGAGAGGGAATCTGCAGTGATTTATTTTAGCTGAAAAGAGGTATTATATACTTATAGGTTACTTGGACCTCTGGTAACCCCAGTGACCATCTTGCAGCAGTGTTCAAGGCACCTGCTGTTTTCACCTCCTGATTCTGTCCACGAAGGGTATGACACAGACACTTTTATTTTCAATGTTCATGCTTATTTTCCTCATGGAATTCAGTGCAAGGGTACTCTTTTTTTGTGAGCCTCTCAGTTCAAAAGGAACACAAATAATAACAAAATAGCCCACCTGAAGCTATCAGAAAAGCCTCTACCATTTCTATCTGTATCTTCTGGGGTTTCATGGCATATCGTTCCTGCTCATTTGGTAGGACAGCCAAGCCCCAAAGTCAGGATCAAGATGGTGACTGTCAGCAAACAAGGAAACATAAATAACTGGTTCTAAGAGAGGCATATAGAGCAGGGGCCCCAAAACATTCATGTACTACCTATTCCACTGCAAAGATGACCTGCAAAGGCCACCAGCAGGATGTCTGCCCAGATATGTTAGGTAACTTCCTACTGATATGGATTGCATCAGCTTTCCAAATACAACTAAATCATGCCAGCGATTTTTTGTTGTCCTTGAAACTCTTTAAAATACCCAGTAAAAGTATTTTCCTTTTTATTTTTTCAACCGTTGTTAAAAATCAGACTGCCCCATATGTTTTATATTTTCAGTTAATTTGCTGGGATGGAGAATACCTTTGGGCAAAGTCTTTGTTTCCCTAAACTTAACTCAGCTGTATTGCCCATACAGATGAATACTTTTCAGAAATAAGTACAGGTAAGTCCAGCAGTAAATATAGATTCTTAGTTTCTTTTCCAGGTAGATAGTGTCTTTCCTTGTGTAGTTTCTCAGTTTCAGTGTGCTTTGTCCTTGGTTTATGTACCATTTCCGTTTCTTCAGCCTTCCTTGAACAATCTCAAAAGTTGTGTTAGGCAGCAACTAAGCTGGAAGATGGCTCTGATCACCCCTGCCTGCACACATTGCTGCAAATAATCTCCTGTGTTGAAAAATCTCTCCCCATTGGAGGGCAGCTTCCCTCCAGCGGCAGTTCATGTAAAGGGATTTTGTGAAGGGCCAGAGCATCCTTTATGCACCCCCTCAAAATCCTAGCCAGATCATGCCACCATGCATCAAAAAAAGAGAGCAGAATTAAAACAGCACCTGCCTCATGCTGCCTTTCTGCCTGGAGAGAGGAGACAGCTCTGTGCATGAAGGGTGTGGGTGGGAGAGAGTGATGGAGGCAGGTGTTGCTGGACGGGTCAGGCAGGCATGCCAAGGGCTTTGGCCACGTCCAGCTGCCTCCATTTATGCTAACTCTTGCTCCTTCAGAGGGGATGGGAAAAACAAACCCTGGAGATGAGCTGGCAATAACAAGGCTGTCTAAAAGGCCACCTTGGAAGAATTTCGCAGTCTTCATCTCAACCTCTTGCCTGCCACCCACACTCCCTCCCCACTACCCTCTGCCCCCCCATATCCTCTCTGAGCCTGCTAAAAGGAATCTAATTTACACATTTTGTTGGTCCATGATCAGCCTTACTGATGTCCACAGCCCCTCCATCCTCAGAAAGGTCCCCTCAAAGTGACTGACAGTGTTGTCACATGCTGTCCCTTTTGCCTAGAGCGGCACTTCCATGGCTCTGAGATGTTTCAGACTGAGCAGTGGCAAAAAGTAAAGAGTAATAACCCATCTGAGCATCATGTGAAAGGCACCCGATTCAGGTATGGAGAGCATGGTGACAATCAGTCTGAAGGGTTTGTGAGAGGTAGGGGGCAGATGAGGACCAGCAGCTGCAGGGGGAAAGGGTAAAGAAGATCAGGAGGGCAAAACGGTAGACGTGGGTTTGGAGGCTGACAAGAAAAGGAGGAAAACAACATTCAGGGGGAGTAGAATTGGAGAACTGGGACTGGCTGAGTAGTGAAAGCATGAAAGAGCAAAGCAGGGGTTGATGTTCAGCAAAGGACAAAAAATAGGAAGAGCATTGTATAAATAAAACATGGCACGAGAAGCACAGAAGACTGGGGAGAGCCAGGAATGCAGAGCAAGCATGTGGCAACAGGAGAGAGCAAGAAGTGCAAAGCAGCAAGCAAAGAAAAGCGGAAAGATTAAAGCAAAAGTTTTGGGACCTGAGCAGTATTGAGGCTCTCTATTTTTTTTTTTTTTTTAATTTTCTGTCTAGAAATGCCTATGGAATTTTCTGACAAAGCACTCCATATCTCCCAAAAGCCACCCCACAAAAGGCAGCTGGCAGCTCCTCTCCACCACCTACCTCATGTCATACGCAGCACAAATTCTGCAGGGAAATTCACATTTTTGGCCTGGCTGTTAGCATGTCCACAGGTATCAAAAGTACTATAAATCTATGGGTTCTCTTTGCCTTTTAGAAAGCCAGGCTCCCAATCTTGATTCCATCTGCCACAGCAGGTAGCATTATGTAACCCTCTAGAGAGAATATACACTGGGAGACACAATCCACAAAGGACTCTGCTGCACTTACCAAGTTAACTTTTTTTTAAGATACAAGATTGCAAATTAAATATTTGAGCCAGTGCAAGAAACCCCAAATGAGTTCCTCTTAAATGCAAATATGTGGAAGGAAAATATTTTGATTTTATTCTTCTGGAGGAAAAAACAGAAGCATCACACTTCCAGAGTGACACAATTACACTTCCCAGAGGGGTTTCCAGCTAAAAACAAAAGCCATCAATGAACAATTTAATATTCTTGAAATGGCATATTCCCTCAATAAATGAATAAACTTACTTCATTTTTTTACCTTCATTTTTAACTTTCTGTTGTTAATCTGTAAAGCACAGTAATGCTACCCATTCATCTTTTTTGAGATGTTATGAAAATAAAGCCATGGGAAGCACTCAGTTGCTATAGTAATTTAGCATCATAGGAAAAGGCCAATGAGGAAACAAAGGACTTTGTCTCCAGAAGAGGGTTAAAATCAATGAATTTTATGTTAACCTTAAAAACCACATAACAAGATGAGAGGAAAAAACATACTGAGGCAAAAATTCTGCAAGAATAAATATACCATGTGTTGTCATAATTAAAGGCTCTATGGCTCACACATACACTTCCTTTCTGACATTTTCTGAGAGATTTTTAGGTGACTTGGCAACCAGAAGAATGTTTTTATTAGTTAATGGTTTGTGTGTCAAACTCTATTTGATTTGTTTTGTATGAGTAATTTAGTCTCTTGCCTGGATACTTGAGGAAATTACGAAATTGCAAGTTCTTTTTCCATTAGACTAGGTACCTCATAAATATATCTAAACTATATTATATGCCTATATTTAAAAACACTTAGGATAAAACCCTTGCATTTCAAACCTTTGTCCACAATCTATTTCTTCTGCTCTGGAAGTCTTTCTTTTTTATCACCATTTTATTCCACTCTATCTTCAATAAAAAAGAAATACTTCCTAATCACAGACATGATGGGGCTTGCTACATTTTGAAACAGCCGTATGCTTGGGTGCTTAAGAGCATTTGGCTTTGTGCTTTGCATCTAACAACGCACCCAGGTGAGCTGCTATTGGACAGGGACTTAATCCCTGTCATGTTTAATCACTACATTAAAAGATTTAAAGACTAATGTTAAAGACCATTCAGTTTGGGCACCATAGACCTACAGGATGCAGTCAGGAAAAGCCACTCGGTTTATCCTGGCAAAACCTACTATAAATCTTTAAGAACAAAAGCCAGGAGAGCTGAGAAGGAAACTCCTTTTCTGTGACACCTCCTCCCTGAGCCTCAGACATCCACCCACATGCCCTTGGACTTCCTGCAAATTTCACGTGTGAGGTGTTACTTGCACCATTTACTTAAATAGCTGCACTAAATGGTTAGCTCTGGTATGCTTCTGTTCTGCATAACACCAGTAAGAAAGTTATTGGGTCAGTACTGAAAAAACCCATCCCTGCTCCGTGTGTAACTCTGTGCAGTGAGGATGACTCATCTGCTCCCCAGTGCAGAAAACATGAGGGAGCCATTTTACATTCCCTGAAGAATTTGACTCCCAAATATAAAATCCCCTGCTTGGATCCCACATTGTTGCAATGTGATTGCTAGCAGCAGTAGCTGGGGATTTCTGCCTGTCCAGTTGGCTAAGGAATTAGAAGTCCCTCTCGGAGGTGTGAACGTTTCTACAATTTTGCAAGTGCGGTTACTCAGTGCAACTCAGATCTCAGGGAGGTGCACATCCAGGTTTATCTCCTTGGGCCACACAACTCCAGTATTGCATAAACTCCACTAGCTTCCAAATTCAGTTCTCTGGTCCAAAACCAGTACTAAGTATTTTTAGCCCAGTGATTCATCAGCTCGAGGACTCTGATGCCACACAAGAACTATGGGGCAAATGCAGTACCTTCTGCATTGTGCCCCAAAATCTGGGTCCCTCAATGTCCAGATGATGGGGCTGATGGAGGCCACCATGGATTCTTCCTTGAGTTTCTTACAGGTTTTCTTCCCGTGGAAACAGGGCAGGCAGTGTGGGACAACTGATGCATGCTGGCTCACTCCCTGATGTGCTGTCAGGGTGCAGGTACCACAGTTCAGAGCCATCCCCATAGTTACCCAGAAAGAGGCCTCATGGCTCTGAGGATGTACCTTTCAAACTCCCTTCCTCTGTCAAAGACCAAATCTAAACAACTTCAGAGGATGCTTTGAGGATAATTAGTTTTTTAACTAGACCATTTCCAGAGTCTTATTTAGAAGACCAGAGAACTTGAGGGATATTTTGGTCCTTTAGGTTGTACTTGCTTACATGTGCTACTTAACTTTGCTACTCCTTTTATATCTGCATTAAGTGGACCTGGGGGTGTTCTACAGATGCATCAAGGAAAAAAAAAAGTAATAAAACTAATCATCATATTGATTTTAACCACATTTCTACAAAATAAATAGAGGCTGAAATTCCAGCAACTGAGAGGGACACCTGAGATGACTTCCACTGAGGAGGGAGAAAATACATGTTATAAGACTATTACAAGGAAACTCTACTGAAGAGACAAGAACTTTTCAATTGTATTAATCAATTCACGTATGAAAAGTCAGATATCAGAATTCAAATAACAAGATGGTTGAAAGGGAATTTGGATCTACAGAAAGATTTCCCCCCATTACAATCTCTCTTCTTGCAAAGAACTGTACAAAGAACTGAACCTGCAAAACCCACCTTGTATGACCTTCTCTGTAACAACAGAGGGTGTCCAAAGCCTCTCAGTGTATCTTTCCAAGCGGGTAAGAAATTAGTATTGTGACAGCACTGCATACAGTACTTTTATAACTACTTTATCTAAAGATAAAATTTAGTTTTTCACAGACAGCCCTACAGCAATCATCACTCTTTGCAGCTACCAGAACCTGGCACGAACTTCTAGGGAGCAACCCTGTTTCAATAATCAGCTTCTCCCAGCACCCATGGAGCACAGGTATCCCTCTCTGATGCTTTCCCTGCAGCCCTTTTATCTCCACTGCCTTGACTGAAAACATTTTCACAGCCACAAAGCTAACAATATCACACATCTTTTCAAACATCAAGTCTTCCTCAAATGGTAGAAGAAAGAAATTGTAATGCAGCAGACTACACTGTGATAACCATTGACGGAGAATCTACATCATATAAGCGTCTTATCAGTAATGCAATTTTTCATGAGTACTCATTTAGATTTACAATGTTTCTATATAAATAATTAGCAAATTATTCCAGTTATCCCCATTTTACTTTAACAGTATGTGTATGCATTCAAACCCTGTAAAATAAATATAAGCCACTGTTGTTTTCCTACCAATTCATCATCAGGATAATAAACATTGTCTATGTGTAGGTGTATCATAGCCCAATACAGGTATGTTTTAACACTCCAAAACGACCTTTTCAAATTTTAGCCTTTATCATATATTTGACCTGTTTTTTCCTGCATCAATGTGCACATGCACAGAAATACAAACAGAAAAGCTAGGGAAAACAAAATGCTTTCTAGATCAACCACTGCTAGTAACAAATCCTTAAAAATTAGACAAATCATGATCTCTATGCACAAGACAATTATTTGCTTGAGTAGGTCAGGAAAGACTTCGTCTAAGGTGTTGTTTAATGTAAATATAATGTGAAAGATCTTGCAGTTCAAGTATTTTGTCATCACACGACTTCAATGTAGTCTGCAGCATAAACACCATGGGAAGTGAGCTGCTCTTGTGCTAGGTATATATTTATTTATAATATAAGAGAGTGGAAACTGAAATATGAGTACAAAGGAATCATCAATGGGTGTCAGTCTGTGAGGTAGTCTCTCCACTTCTCACTCACCATAAACACCTGTCTGCACAAGGAAGATAAAGGTCATATGCCCTCTGTGTCTGGGATGACATCTCAAGATGTCCTCTGTGGGACAACATGAGAGGTGTTTTCTTCTTCTAAGGTGTCATGATTTAACCTCAGCCAGCAGCCAAGCCCCACACAGCCACTAGCTCGCTCCCCCACCAGCAGAATCAGGAAGAGAATCGGAAACTCATGGGTTGAGATAAAGTCAGTTTAATAGGGAAAGCAAAAGCTGTACATGCAAGCAAAACAAAACAAAGAATTAACTCACTGCTTACCACAGACAAGCAGGTGTTCAGCCAACTCCAGGAGAGCTGGGTCCCATCAAATATAACAGTGACTTGGGAAGACAAACACCATCACTCCTCCTTCTTCCTCCCACTTTATATACTGAGAATGATGTTGTATGGTTTGGAATATCCCTTTGGTCAGTTAGGGTCAGCTGTCCTGGCTGTGTCTCCCCCCACCTTGCCGTGCACTCGCAGCTTCCTTGCCAGTGTGGCAATATGGAAAGCAGAAAAGGCCTTTGCTCTGTGTGAAAACTGCTCAGCAATAATAAAACATCTCTATATCTTCATCACTGTGTTTAGCACAAATCCAAAACGCAGCCCCACACTAGCCACCATGGGGAAAATTAACTATACTCCAGCCAAAAGCAGAACATAAGGAAAGTGCAACATGAAGTATAGAGCTGTTGATCCCGATGTATTCGTTACCCATCTTTGCATATTGTTACAGTAAGATTAAGGATCAGAACTTCACTTAGTGTTAAACTTCAGAGTTCATATCTAGCCCTGAGTTTTTTGACTCTAACTTTATTATTTGCAACTACTTTCAGTTCACAGATTTGGCATCATATTCTTAAGACAAAAAAAATTATTTAAGCATGCTAGACAGTGTTTTAGGAAGCTATGTCTTAGTTAGCAATTAAACATATGACGCACTGTATGAAAATACTATTTCCAGCATTACAGGCATTATAATATTAGAAATAACTACAACTCTAATTCCAGTTCATAAATTATTGCAAGCATTTACTATGCTATATAACTCTTAGCTGAGGTTTCTGCATGCTTATTACTAGGTTTTGAGAAACCTGGAGCCTTGGCAGAGAAATCAAACCACAGTATTCACTCCCAGGGCAAAGATTTTCTTGTGTAAATCTTGCTTTCAGGTTCAGTAGGAGTGTTTTTATGGAGAAGGGAAAAAAAAAAAAAGAAAAGCAGGGGGTTTTACTTGCTACATTTAGGAGCTCATTTGTTTAGTTGGAGAGCGGAGAGCATAAGAGTGTCTGTAAGCATGGAGTTAACCAAAATTATAAGATGGAAACTGAAGGATATTCCTTCTAGGGTGTAACATGACTGTCTTAGTAAAATCAGTGCAGGTGTGTTAATAAAAGATAAACTTTCCATCCTACACAATGCATCTTTCCACATTTGCATCCATTTTGAGGGACAGATTCTTCAGCTATTTCCAGCTGTTCACTTCAGGCTGGAGAAGGTAATTTGTGCCTTGAAGGAAAATTTTCCATTGTAACACAGAAGTTCATGATTGAGTCTCAAAGATGCAAACCTTATAACTTTGGGTCCAACAGCAGACCAATTTAAAATTACCTGTACCTTTTAAACTCCTTTATGGCCATTACAGATAAGATGTCCTAAATAACAACCCATCTTGTTCATACAGTAAGTACAAGAAACTGAACACCATCAGACAACACCATGATATCTGCTGAATAATGGTCTTACTTGCCTTGTGAGTACTTATTCAACTTTACAACACTTTTAAGTCTGCAGTGACAACAATTTTTATCAATTTTCACAAGCATGAGACTGTATTCATTTTCCATATCCTCTCTAGAATGGTGAGGATATGAGGTGAGGTACTTCTTAAATCAGATGTCACTTGTGGAAAAGCATAGAAGCACTCACTCACAGATTCCCTCTGCAAAAGCAGTGTCAGTTCAACCTTTCAGGGTTACAGAATAATCCCTGGGCACAGAATCACATCTGCTCTATGATTTTTTTTTTTTTCCCCACGATTGCAAGGCTGTTGGGAAACTTTTAGGCTTACAAAGGAAAACCTGACAAGAAGCCAAAATTAACATTTATTGTATCTGAATATGATTCTCATGTGCATAAAGAGCTCTATACTACTTCTTCAATGTCTCTAAATAATGTGATGTAGCTGAGTTTTATTTTCAGGTACCTATAATAAATGAGTACTGTGGGTTACTAAAGGAACTAGTTCAAAGAAGCCTATCAGATCTTTAGCAGCATAATCATTCACTCACAAGCTTGGCCTTTTGCATATAAGTAAAGTAAAAACAGTGTTTCAGAGTTTACACAGATTAAATCTCAGGCTAGAAAATCAGCATCAAAAGCAATACTCCATTTCATACGTGAGTAGACTTTCTAAGAGACCAGAGAACGAAGATCCTGCTTTAAAAGATACTTATTTTTAGTTCAAATGAGTCCTGCATCCAGACAGCTCCAGTCATATTTGAAAGAGAAAAGCAATGGGAACAAGGATCTCTGAAGCACCTTGGTAAAACTCCAAGGTCTATTTCCGTCCCAAGGGCCAAAAATGTCAGTGCTTATTGAGGAAGAATTCCCACATATTTCAAGTGGATTTTCCTTTGCCGCATAGGATTTCACTTGCTCAGTGAAAATAGCTGTATTTCTTCAGAAAGTATTATGTTCTAATATTACAAATGTAAAATTAAGTGAAGAAAACTGAAAACAGAAGCCCAAATGCAAAGAAGATCCTTACCATAAGCCTATGTTTCAGCAGTGGTGGATTGGCAGGAATTGGAGAGATGCTCAATGCTTTTTCAGACCAAAGACTTACTGATTGCAGTTTCTGGGTACATAACAGCCTGGTGATCTCTTCTGCAATATGGGTATTACCAGTCCAAAGTACATTTCAGTTCTGGGGTCAAGAGGTGTGACATGGCCACATGCCAACATCACATGGGGCTGAGACAGGGATTATATAGTAGTTTGCATAGAAAGGCAATTCAGGCACACAGGTCAGATTCCAACATGCTCTTGCAGGACTCGAAGCATAAAACTTTATCTGTATGGTGTCTTTCAACCCTACGCTTCTGTGGTGAGCTCAGCACTGTTGATAGTGCTTGTCTCAGGAGGCAAACAATCTATAGCATTTTTAACCTCTGGGTTCAAACACAATTCTCCCCAACTTTGGTGATAAATTAACATTTTCATCTCCTTGTCCCCATCTATATTCTTCTTCAATGATCAATGCCTCTCATGTCCTTGTCCTTCTTCCCCCTCCTTTGATGCTCCTTGAAAATAAGGCGGGGAGCAAGACAGAAAACACAGGAATTAAATTTCCCCCTAACATTGAAACTAGGCAATTCACTATGAGAAAGCATGTGAGGCAGTTTCAACACTCCCTCTTCTCCCCAGTCTCCTCTTGTTTTCCTGCAAGGGGCAGCCAGCCAAGCTTATGGTGTTTATACACTGATGAAGAAACCCTGTGAGTTGCATATTCTACCTTTTGAGTAAGGTAATACTGCAGAGTAGGTCTTAGTAGATACAGGAGGTTGAACCTGGTATAACTGTGTCTGCAGCACCAACATGTACAGTAAAATGAGTGCTGCTGCTGAGGAAAGGAGTGGAGATGGGCTTCTCTTCTAATCCCTTGCACCTGAGACAAGGGACTTTGGAGCTGTGGCTGATGCTTTTTCTTCTCAAGCTAAATAAGGTCTGATTTTCACACAGACACCCCTCGGGAGTGCCCTCGTTTTCAAATTGAAACCTCTCCAGACAACAGTATTAGTAAAGCAGCTGTATAAAATGTTGGGTGTGGAAAGCTGCATATTGATGCTAATTATCCAAGCCTTCAACTTTTCAATTATGTCATGATGACCTGTTAAAAATCATTTATTGGCTGGAAAAAATATGGAGAGTTGGTTGAACCCGATTTCACCAAGGTGCCACTGCAGTGCTAATAACCAAACCATACTCTGTATTCAAGGAATAAGCTGTTTAAATAGGAAAGTAATTATGACATTAAAATACCAAAGAAGAAAAAAAGTCATAAATTGAATTTGTCACTGTGTAGGATAACCCAAGGATAGAGTGAGTTTCTGGCATGATACAAGTTTCTCTCGGAAATACAGAGTGCTTCATCTCAAAAGCAATATTACAAACATTACAACTGGGCACTGTGCTGTCCCTTTTTTAGAAAAACGTGCTGTGTTTGCACTGGCATTGCTTATCAGATTTTTTTTTTTTTTTTTTTGGCTGTGGCAGGTTGATAAATGCAGATGCCTGCACCCTTCCAAGCATTATTAAGCATGTCACACTAATTGCACAAAGCCATTTTGCTCTGCTCAGCAAGTCAGACTTCTATATATATCTAGGAAAAATAACGTAGGCATGTGGTCAGAAAAACAGCTGTCAGTCAGGCTCCTCTTCTACAACCAAAACAACAGCTATCCCAAACCTGCATACATTACATAGCTATGTAATGTAAGGCAGTTTCAGGAGTGCTGCATGCTGCAGAATATACCAAGATGTCCCCACGAAATCTCTGAGTAGACAAAAGCATCACTCCTAAATATCTCTCACATATATAGGAACTGCTTGAGATTTCTTTCTGAAACTAGACATGTCAGGAACCAGGGCCAGGTTGTGAATGTAGAAAAGTGCATTGATACAGGACAGCACAGAGCAGGAAGGTGGAAAAAAAATGGATTGAAAACCCCTGCAGAGCTGGCAACCTCAAGGCACAGAATTGGAAAGAATGCACAATGGCCAAAAAAAGGAGAGCATTCCCAGTTTATCTGCGCAGGTGAGCAAAGGAAATATCATGAAGACCTGTAGCAAACCACAAACTCCCCAACCCACAGGAAAGAACAAAAATATCTATATTCTGCCCCTTCAACAAGGTAAGTGCAACGCTAGCAGGAAGATGGTACATGAGACTTGAAGACGAAGGGGTGCATGTGAGCTGCTTCTCTTTTCACCCTGTTTCCTTCCAGGGGCCACTGGGCTGGGCAAAGCACTCAGGGAAATAAGACTATCCGACAATCTCTTTCAGCAAAATACATCGTGAAATCTCCTTCAGCTTGCAGGGAAGAACTGAAACAACCTCACTCAATTAAGTCTGCAGGCCAGAAATGGGAGCCACTTCAAGAGAACATGAACTTCCACACACAGCTTAACCAAGAGACCAATTCCTCTCTTTATCTGGAGAAAGGAAGAACAAATATGCTTCTCAGGACTCAGAAGCACAGCCCTTCAGAAATGTCCACAGAAAAGAAACTACTTTATGCTGTAGTTGACAAAACAAAGCTCTAACTCACAACTTTAGTATTTCATTCTATTGCTGATGATCTTTTTGCCTCCCTTATCTTATTATCTGCAAAAGGATGCATAAAGGCTTCAGCTACCAGCAAGTTGAAGCATTTGGCTTGGCTCAAAAAGGCTCAGAACACTGCAGTGTACCTTTATCATCTAAGGGGTTACACTTACAGAGCTTCACTATGTAACTTTCACTCACATAATTATTTAAAATCAACATCAAAAAAGAGTAGTATTATCAGGTCATTTGTATTGGGGTTTTCGAATTAAATGAGAACAGGACACACACAGTGCTTTGTATGTGTTTACAAAGACTTCTCCAGAGGAAATTATTTGCTACAAAGCTCTGAAGTGAAACATCAACATCCAGCGAAATTAATATGCAGCAGACTTGGTTAACAATGGCATTTCTCCAGCATCACAAGCAAGGGGTGAATGAGGTTGGGATTCTATTTTTAATGTCCTTTTCCTCCTGCTGAAAAACACTGACTGTTCCATACAACTTTTGTATTGGGAAGTTGCATTTGTTACCTTCAGCAGTTAAAAAAACCCCTGCTTGTTTCCAAATGTTAAAATGCTGAGACTAGATTTTCTGCCGGATTTCTACTTAGTGACCACATTATTAGCTCTAATTATTGATTTTTACTTTTTTAACAATTGTTGCTTCAGTCATGTAATTGGAGCATCTCACCACAGTCTGTTCTGTTGAGGGGATCACTGCAAATTACAGTCAAACAGTTTGTTCTCCTCAGCTGCAGTCCATACTCAGGCCCTGGATCTGCAGGGATTAGCAAGGAAGTAGGGAGGGAGTGGTGACTTTTCCATTGGGAATTCCAATCAGATTTTTCCAAATTCAGAGCATCCTCTGCTGGACAGATCCGTTTGCTTTCCAGCAGCTGACTATACTAGTGTAAAGTAGGTGAAAGCACTCATGGCAGCAAAAGCATTTCTGTACCCTAATATCTAAGTATTTCAGAATATGCAGCATATTTAAATGAGGCATGAAAGTACAATTATCCCCATAGTAAGAGAAGCAACTTGGGCCCATCAATGGCCACAGTTAAGCTGTGGCTAGTCAAGCTATCTTAAAGTCAAATAAAGTAGCAAGCACATGCTATAGGACCTAAAAGTGATTTAGTATTTCCCCCCAAAATAGGAATTTATCCCTAGCAGAATCAAAGTGAAATCCATCATGCAGTTTGGTAGTCCGTAAAACACTGCTGTGTTGCAATTTGTTCTGGCTATATTCCTTAATGGGAATATTGCATGTACCCTGACAATGTCATTTGTCTCACAGATTCTTAAAACAGAAAAAAGGCTGAGCCTTTTCATACCTGTGTCCCATTCAGAGAAGTTTCCTTCCCATACCACTGCATCCAGCCAGTGCATTAAAGAAACCCCAGCATACACATCACCTTAATCCATCCTGCATATCTTCTCCATCTGCTGTCACCTGCCTCTTCCTCACAATTGCATAGTTTTGTTCAGAGGAAAACCTGTGACATGTCTAAACAATATCACCTCTGCACAGTGACGGGTCACGAACTGTTCATTACTAAGCAGGGACAAGATCTCAGGATTGCAATCCATGAAAAGAAATGCACTTGATGTTCTGTAAGGGCCAAAAAACCCAAGTCCAGTCAAGTGTCAGCTACTATTTGGAAAGAAAGAGGTAAAAAAGACTATCATCACATAAATCCATGGTGTCCCTACCCTGCATAGGATTTTGAGCATTCCTTGTTCTTTCTGCTATAAGGAAACAAGAAGATGATTAAATGTCTTGATAAAAGTTATGGAGACAGCTTCCAGCAACGACTGACTGGGATATATTCCAGGAGGTGCTTTAGGAGCACCATCTGAGCATGCAGGGATAAGACTGTGAAGGCTAGAGCTAGACCAGAGTTAAAACAGCTGAGGGATGGGAAGGACAATGAGAGGATCTGTAGGTACATCAGAAGAAAAAGGAGGACTAAGGAAATTGTGGCATTGCTGCTAAATGAGGCACAGCACTAGCGGCACAGGACACAGAAAAGAATATGGCAGTGCCATCCCTACTGGCATGGTGTGGTCTTGGGGCTCCCAGATTCCTATGGGTAGTAAAGCTTGAGGGAGAAAGATGCTGTTCTCAGAAGAGGAGGAAGCTATGGATACTTGGACAAACTGCACATATGTAAGCTCATGGGATGAGATGGAAAGCAACAAAACACACTGAGAGCTGGCCAATGTCATTGTGAGACCACCTTCTGCCATCTCTGAATGATCCTGGTGTTTGTGAGAGATCCCCAAGGGACAGAGGCCCCTAGGGTATGGAGATCATGGAGGGTATGATTGAGCAGCTTCACCTGAAACTCTGGAAGGTTATTTGCAGACTTAGTAAGAGCAAGAAGGTGGCTGGAAACAGCCAGCATGGATATACCAAAAGCAAATAATGCCTGACCAGCGATGAAAAGACTGGCTACGTAGGTAAAAGGAGACCAAATGATGTTGTTTACTTGGACTTAGACTGTGACATGCTTCCCCATAGCATCCACATAGTCAAGCAGGAGATGAGGACTGGATATGTGGGATCTACAACAGAGAAAGGGAAAAGTAGCAAGACAGTGCATCTTCCAGATACAGTTTTCTCAATATTACTATTTCTGAGGTAACATGAAAGCTCATGGCACAATAAACTGTGGCCTGAATCTGAAATTTTAATATATGAAAGTTGGCAGCTTTTGCTACTGTGTGGGAGAGAGCCTCCAGATGCAGAAAGGCTGTGCCCATTCCAGTGATTATTTTTAGATGATTACCAATGTCCATCTGAGCACAACAAAGTAGCCTGCTTTCAGATTACACTGAAGTACAAGAATACTTTGTTCAGTCCTAATATTTCATTTATACATCTGTCCACCATGCTCCCTCTGAGTATTATAGGACTCTGCACTGATGTGTAATGATGTTGTTTAAGTCCACTGGTCTTACCAGCTATTACCCTGCAACATACATATTAGGACTTCCATAACTGTGCTAAAAACTAATACATCCATGTCTTCTTAAACTTGCTTCCTGGCCCAGACCTTGGCTTCAGTATCATGTTATTGAGAATTTATGTTTATGGTTTTCACAGCTTATTCTAACATTTGAAAACTTCTCATATTTCTAGTTTACACTTTTAAAAACAAAACAAAACCATACTTTCTGCCACAAAAAACCCACCTCTGTTTAATTCCCCTTATTAGGGGATAATGTAAAAAACATTCAGATCAGTTTTCCTTTTTTTCTTTCTTCTTACTCCTTCTCCCCTTCTATGCTTGCAGATCCACATATTTAAAGCTCAAAAATTCAACATCCCCAAAAAGTCATATTTTGCATGTGTTGGCCAATTTTGAAATTATTTGATCAACCTGCTTTCAGCATTGACCTGCCAAAATGCAACTTTTACTTGTGTTTTTAAAATCCCACAAAAATACTTGCAACACATAGGCCTAGTTGTAGGTAGGGAAGGGAAAACAATTAGCCAGGAGGCAATGGAAAAACTATTCATAGGAGCAGAGAAGCAGGCCAGGCCTCAGGCAGGGCTGATCGGAGGATCAGAGGGTTTCTTGCCCAGCCTTCAGGCTGCATCCCTGAGCCTCACTCCCAACCCTTCCCAGCCCTAGTCAGCTCTGCCCTTTGTAGCCCCCAGGGTGTTGGGTTTGAATATCACCATGCTTGGTGACCTAA
The DNA here is from genome assembly GCA_038380795.1 of Pyrocephalus nanus. NCBI lineage: Eukaryota > Metazoa > Chordata > Aves > Passeriformes > Tyrannidae > Pyrocephalus > Pyrocephalus nanus. Next base: position 86,049,851 of record CM076259.1, read on the forward strand.
ATTACACCATGGTGGCCCTCTGCCCACCACTGCAGGCTAGGACAGCAAGGCTGTTCCCACATTAAGGAAACTTCCCAGCTCTTGGTCTCCCCATCCTCTCCTCGCTTGCCTGCCAAGGGGCTGGACAGGGAGGATTGGCCACGCCTGGCACTGCCTGTCCTCTCATGCTTAGGTCGGCATATGGCTCCGGCGTGGGCTCCCCTCCAGAGGTCACTGGCTGTTCCCCTTCCAGCATTCCCTTCTGAGGGCTGGCCCTGGCTGCCTGCCCAGATTAAACCCGATAAACCCTGGGCGGGCTGCCATGGGGCCCGCCAGTCAGGCCGGAATCTGTGGCAGGGCTCAGTGGGGACCTGCCGAGGGCACAGAGTTGGTGGCGGCCGCTCTCCTTGTACACAGCAGTGACGGCCCCTTGCTGTGCTGGTGATCCCTGGGTTGTGCTCTGGCCTCTGTGGCTGCAAGCACAGCTGGGCACGCACTTATGTATGCGTGTCTCTGTGTGTATGTGTGTGTATCTGTGCATGCAAAGGTCTGTACGTCTGTGTGTGCATCCATGTGCACCCACGTGCCTGTCGTGTATCAGCATGCATGCACATATATGTGCATGGGTGTGACACGTGCACGTGCATTCACACATGCAAGAGCACCTGTGTGTGCCCGTGGGCATGTGCAACCCTGCACACGTCTCCTACGTGTGTCTTTATGTGTACCTCCCAGGGTACGTGTGTGCCTGCATGTGGGTACGTATGCACGAATGTGCACCTGTCAATCTGCATACATGTGTATAATGCATGTCTCTGTGTATGTGTCTGTATATGTATGTGCGTAAATATGTGTGTATGTATGACTGTGTGCAGGCAGGGATGTGTATATTTGTGTGTATATGGGTGTGTATGTATATGTGTGTATATGTGCGTATGCATAATACGTGTATGCCTGTATATGTATATTTGTGTATGTTTCTACGTGAGTGCGTGTATATGCCTGTGTATGCGTATGCATACGTGTGTGTGTGTACATACGTGTCTGCATACATGTGTCTGTAGCCGTGTACGTGTCCGCGATGTACGCGGGTCTGTGCGCGCTCCCGCCCAGCCGCGCGCCCCCGCCGCCCCCGCCCCCTCCCGCGGGCCGCCCCCCGGGTGCCGCGAGAGCGCACGCGCGGTCCCGCGCGCCGGGCCGACCGCCGCTCCCCGGCCCCCACCCCACGGCCTCCCAGTTGCCCTCTTCCAACATGGCGGCCTCCGCCTCTAGAGCGCGGGTGCGCAGGCGTCGCCCCGCCTCGCCCTCTCCGCCGGGCGCACAGGGCTGGAAGGCGCCGGCCCGGCCGCTCTCTATGGTTCCCCGCGGTGGATAGCGCGCCGCGGCCTCGCCTTCCCCCCGCCCGCGCTGCACGCCGGGACACGGCCCGTCCGCCCGCCCTCCCTCCCGCCCCCCCGCGCGCCCCGAGCCTGCGCCGCGCCGACATCCGCGTTGTCCCAAGATGGAGGCGCGGGGCTCGCGCTGAGCGCGGCCCGGCCCGGCACAGCAGCGGGAGCAGCAGCGGCGGGAGCAGCGGGAGGAGGAGCAGGAGGAGACGCGTCTGCCCGGCCCGGCCGCCTCTCCCTCCCCGCCCCGCCAGGCCGCGGCCCCGGCGGCACCGGCAGCAGCAGCGGCGGCGCCTCCTCGCCCGCGGCCCGGCCCCGAGCGCGGCGCGGCCCCCGCATGAGCCCGGGCGGCGGCGGCGGCGGGAGCGCCCCGGAGCAGCGGCTGCGGCGCTCAGGTCCGTGTGGGCACCGCGCAGGGCGGGAGCGGGGATGGCGCCTGGCTCACGCCGATCCTGGAGGGGAGGGAGTCGGGGGAGAGGCGGCCCTGCCCGCTCCTCGCCGCCGGGGTGGGGAGGGCGGGTGGGAGGCGGCGGCTCCGGGGTCCTCTCCCGCTCCTCGGGAAGCTCATGGTGCGTGGTCGGCCCGGCGCTCCCCGGGTGGGGGAAGGCTGGCCGGGTGGGTGGCTCCGAGCTCCCCCCGCCCCTCAGGGAGACCACATTCGCTGGGCGACCTTGGGTGAACCCGCCTGCCCTGCCTCAGCTGCCCGGCCGGGGGCTGCTCCGCGGGGCTGCCCTGGACATGGTCCGGCTCGTTGCCGTCGGCGCGGCCGCTGCGGCAACGGGGAGTGCTGTGAGGGTCTCTGACCACTGTGCAGGGCCTGCTTCTTAAAGTGGCTCCGTTAACTCGCTCATGTTACCTCCTGCGCAGCCTGAGGAGTTGGGTCTGCTCACCTGTGCGCGGGCAGCCTTGACGATGCATGTGATCGGTCGCTCCTGATTGCGGCTCTTTCTGGGTTTCAGTTTTTAAGCACTATTTCTTTTAAAGGATGTTATGGTTCACTGTTGGTCTGTAAATCAGGTGTCTAAGACGATGTGTTGTGGTCCTTCAGAAGTTACTACTGCTTAGGAAACAAAACATGTTCCACAACTCTCCTTTAAGTGGCAGGAACCTGTAATCTGTGGACTTGAAGTTATTCCTTTTTTGTTTTCCCTCCAGTTAATGGAAATACTTGTTTATGTTTCCTTCTGTATAATGTGTCTGATGTTCTAACCGTGAGACAAAGCATGTGTCTCACACATCACTTCAGGGATGCTCCCTCTGTCTGTGTGGAAACTTACCTGCCTCAGTAGGAGTCTGCAAACCTGAGGCCCTGTGAGAACTTGGCTTCTCAGATTGGTTTTGTTGTGCCTCTTGCATGTCTAGCAAAAAGTTGCTCAGTGGAAAATTGTACCAAATTTTCGCTTTGATTTCCTAACGAAGTAAGACCTACGTGGTTCTATTGTCAGTTTATCTTTTTTTTTTTTTTTTTTTTTTTTTCTGACTGGCTGACTGGTTTGAAAGGGAGAGGTCTAAGAGATAAGATTAAGTTCCTAATTCATGCAAATAGCATCCACTTAGAGAGATTCCCTGCTAAGGGAGAAGCTACACTCTTAGAGGTTGTACTGTGTTGTTAAACATCTATGACTGGTGGGGGAGAATAATGCAGGTGGTGAGAGGTACCTCTTGATAAGAATGAAAATTGCTGGAAAATGGGCTTTACAGTTTTTGCAAACTGCTTGGTTTGGATGGTGACACTGAATACTCTGTGCCCTTTTGTCATGGAAACAGTTTTAGGTACTTTTGAGAAATTGGAAAACATGGTAAAACTCAGCTTAATGAGTGTGTTGAATTGAAAGTATGAAATGTGCATTGCTAAACTGTTATGGATATGTGAGGAAAACTATCACTTATGTTTGTCTTTTAAAACAGGTGCAGTTTGCAGTGCTTGTGGCTTGTCTTCCCAGTAGTAATATTCTGTCAACTCAATACAGAAAAACATTCAAAGAAGACGTAGTGCACTGCTTAGGTTTACAAAGCTGAAAAATCTTTAATTGAAATTATTTCCTGTGCAATACTACAGATGCTTCATCTCTTTTATAAATACCTTCCATTCTGTTGTAAGTGTTTGCTGTTTAATGTAGCACCTTTCCTACTGGAATTAACAAGTTAATTTTGTTTATCAGAGTTGTTTGCTATTTCTCTTAACTGGAGTGTCCTGAGTATATCCCGGGAATTTAGAAATAAAAACACCAAGCTAGGTGGCAATATCAATGGTTGATTTGTTTGGTTTCATTTTGGGGTATGGTTCTGTGACTATGTAGAAAAAGTCAGGCTTGAAAAAACAAACTTTTTCACAGCAGTGTGCTTCAAAGCCTGGATTTCTCAGCCTAGGTCCTCTTCAGAACTCTAAAGTTGTGTGGGTTTGATCCTTTTTTTTCAATACCAAACAAAACTTTTAGTCTTTTTTTTTTTTTTTTTTTTTTTAATTGCTGCTGTTACTTACAAGCATGCAAACAATGATTCTTTTGTGAATGGACTTTGAAATTGGGTGTATATGTTAAATACATATAGGGATGTTCTCAGCTTTTGAGAGCACCTTGAGAGCACCTGTTCTAATTGACTTGAGAAAATAAAACAGCTTCTTTATGATGGAATTAATTTAGTGATTACAGTTTGTAAATATGCATCATGGTAATTTTTGCTGTGCAGGAAAAAATTTTCTTCCCCCCTCTGCTGCTTTTAGTTTCAGTTTACTTAGTGATTGTCCAGAGAGAATTCATCTTTTTTAAGCACGGGAAATGTCTTTCTCCCTCCCCACACCAGTGTATTCGTACACCTGAAGATAAAAGCCACTAATTCTTAAAAACAGAACATGCAATTGAGGGGAAAGGGGACAGAATTCATGAAATATGTGGGCATATATCTGATTTCCAGCATCAGTCTTCATTTCTGGTACTGTGGGCCAGGTCTTCACTCTAATTAATGAATTGATATTGATTTTTAAACAAAGGAGACATGTTTTACAATTTTTCTGAATTACCCTGTATATTTAAGGTAGTTTTATAGTTCCATAGAGGAGCAGCATTGAAAAGTTTCCTGTCATTAATCAAATTCTAATTTGTACGTGAAAGGAGAGGGTTAATACATTTGCTACCAGGGACTGTAATGAAAAAATCTAGAGTATGTTGTTTACTTTAAAAAAAAAAATTACTCCTTCCCCCCTCCCAGAAATGTGCTGTAAGCATTGCTAAATAGTTGGTTCCCGGAGACAACAGCAATGAGCAAAGCTCTTGTTTGAAGTTAATTTTGTCACCTTAAATACTTTGACCTCAACTTTACTGCATTAACTTCTGGTATTTGCAGGCAGTGCCTGACAGCCTCATAAGGTTGTGTTGCCCATGAAAAAAGTTTGGAAAAAAGCTGGTTTGTATGAATAGTAATGTGTGTAACATATTTGGTTGGTTAGCAGAAAGACAGCAAATTCAATTTAGAGGTAACATTTTGTAAGGAAGCCACACTTCAGTAGCTGCACCAGCTGGTGACACATTTCTTAGAAAATAACCTCATAGGAGAAACATGAAAAAGAAAATGAAACAATGTTGAGATCCAGGTTTGGCAATGTAACGTGACTAAATGGCACTTTAAATTGCTATTTGTGAATAGTTCCACCTTGCTGTGGCTAGGAGTGACAAAACTTACGGACAAAATAACTTACTGGGTGCAAAATTACATTATAAATTAATTACCATGATGTTCTGTCTCAGAAAATACTCTTATGAATGAATCTCTTAAAGGAAGCATTAACTACTTCTTACTTACTTTAATAGGTTGAGCCTGCTTCCCTGTATTATGCAAACTGATGAATGGAGGAAGGGGGTAGAAGTCAGTCTTTACCGATATTCTCTCCATGACCATCCTGCATGGCTCTTTACCCATGTTTTACAGAGTGGTAAAGAATTAGGAGAAGCTGCAGTTGTTCAGCTGAATGGAGCTAAATGGGTGGCTTCCCTCTGGACCCTCACTTCACTGTCTTAAGTAAGAGGGGTGGTCTGCTTCTTTTGAAACAACTTGCATTTCCTTAGAGCAGAAGTATATGTGTTTTAACAGAAACTTCTGGTCAGCAAAGCAGAGGTTTGAATGCTTTTTTTTTTCAATCTGGTGGCTTGAAAAGGGTATTCACAGTATGTAGCTGTCCCAGTACTTTTCATTGAAAAGTGTTGCTGTTTACAACTGTTCAAATAACTTTAAAAACATTCTTCAAATACTAACATTTCTTTTTGAAATTCATTCTTATTTTATAGTATGCCAAAAGTGGGACTGTCACCAGAGGTGTATCACAGCAGTGATGATTTACGACAAACTTGAGCTGATGTACCAGTTGACTGCTTAATATGGAGTGGACTACTTTTTTTTTCCATAGACTTGGAATAGTTTGGGTTGGAAGGGACCTTTAAATGTCTTCTAGTTCAATTTCCCTGCAATAAGCAGGAACATTTTCAACTAGGTCAGGTTGCTCAGAGCCCCGTCTAGCTTGACCTTGAATGTTTCCAGGGATGGGACATCTCCCACCTCTCTGGGCAACCTGTTCCAGTGTTTTACCACCCTCATTGTAAACATTTCCTTTCTTATATCTAGTCTTCATCTACCATCTTGTAGTTAAAAATCATTACCTCTTGTCCTGTCATATCAGTCCCTTGTAAAATGTTTGTCCTCATCTTTCATATAAACTTCCTGTAAATACTGAATGGCTGCAGTCAGGTCTCTCCAGATCCTTCTCTTCAGGATGAAAACTCCAGCTGTCTCAGCCTTTCCTCATAGGAGAGGTACTCCAGTCCTGTGATCATTTATGTGGCCCTGCTCTGGACTTGCTCCAACAGATCCATGTCTTTCCTGTGCTGAGCACTCCAGAACTGGGTGCAATACTCAAGGTGGGGTCTCAGAAGAGTGGAGTAGAGGGGCAGACTTGCCTCTTTCAACCTACTGGTCCTGCTGCTTTTGATGCAACACAGGATACATTCTGGTCTGCAAGCCACCAGTATCTCCAAGTCCTTCTCTGCACAGTTGTCAATTCCCTCATCCCTCAGCCTGTTGTCAGGGGTTGTCCTGACCCAGGTTCAGGACCTTGCACTTGGACTTGTTGAATGAGGTTTCCATGGGTCCACTTTTCAAGCTTGTCCGGGTTCCTCTGGGTGGCATTCTGTTCCTCAGGCATGTCAGCCACACCACACAGCTTGGTGTCATCTGCAGGTTTGGTGAGGGTGCACCAAAATCCCCCTGTCTGTCAGTGAAGATACTAAACAGGTGCTGGTCCCAGTACTGGATACCAACTGCCATTGACATCCATCTGAAGATTGAGCCATTGACCTTCTGCATGCAACCATCCAATCAATTCCTCATCTGCCGAAGAGTCCAACCATTAAATCCACATCTCTCCAATTTAGGGTGAAGGGTGTTGTGGGGGACCATGTCAAAGGTCTTACACAAGTCCAGCAGACAACATCAGTAGCCCTTCCCTTGTCCACTAATGCAGTCACTCTGTCATAGAACTGCACTAGGCTGGTCAGGCAAGACTTGCCCTGGGTGAAGCTGTGCTGGCTGCCTCAAATCTCTTCCCTATCTTCCATATGCCTTCATGTCCAATGCTTTTGTGGCATAATGTCAAAGCTGTGACCTAAATAATTAAAGACAAAATTTATGTGTATCAAAAACTATAGCATAGTTTGAAACCCAAAGGAAATGTGATCTTGGTGGGTTGTGCATCATCCAGTAGGATCACAAGCAGATAATCATGCAACCTGTATTTGAGGTTTGTAGTTGCTGCATAACCATCTGGCAACAATTAGTCCGTATAGTTTGCTTTTCATTCCCGTGCCGTGTGAGGACTGTGACAGAACTTCTGCCTTAACTGAGATAGAGTTCTAGGGGTGAAGCTAGTCCATCTCTCCCTCTCGGAGAGGACCACCGTCTTTGCTTCCTTTGGCAAACCCCTTTTGGGACTTGTTACTACCTTCTTGTTAATCATTACACCAAAGAAGTTGATGAAATGAGGAGATTAGGATGACAAACACTCTTCTCCCTTACCTTTAAAAGCTGCGCGCAGAGGAGGCACAAGAGCGATCAATATTGTGTTGCCAAGCTTGCACAGTGCCCAGAGATGCCAGGCTTGTCCAGGCAGCCAGGCTCTGGCACTACTTGTGTGCTCCTGCTCTGGTATGCTCTGTGGAACCCAGGTTGGAGCAGGTGCAGTTCGGCAGGCTTGGGGTGTTAGAGGATGGTGGAGTGGCTCTTAAAGGATCTGAACTTCTAAAGTGGGACATATGTCAAAATACTTCAAGAAAGGCTATCGTAGTTGGTAGATGAATTTTTCATTTGCATTATGGTTAGTCGTGTATTTGAGCTGACTACTGTCATGCTTAAAATATTTTTATTTTACAGTGTGGTGTTTTTCATTTTCTCAAAAGGAATCAAGAACTTTTGAAAAGCTAGATAATACTGAAGAAGTTTACCACTACCGTAGAATTTCTGTTTCTAGTACAATGTTTCATCTTTCTTATTTGTATAGCCATATTCAGGTAACGATTGGGGGTTTTTTCATAGTGAGATCTCATGTCCAAAGTCTTGGTGATGAATATTATGGTTTATTATGTGTATACACCCTACTTTATTTTTAGAAAGTCCAAGATATAATAGTGTACACTGGCTGAGTAGCAACATCTAGGTGTGTTTCAGCTGTTGTAGGAAAACTTGCTTGTTGTAGACAATAGAAATACATACTTAGGAGTCCACACAACCTGCAAATCCCATCAGAATTCTAGGACAAGGGAATTCCTGCGCGAGTGTATCACTTCTGTGAAACACTAGTATTTCTTGGTTGTGAAGATTGAGCCCTCTACCATAGTAAGGTTGTGATAAATATTCCATTTGCAAGATTCCTATAACCTGAATATCTTATCAAAAGAAGGATCTTTGTGAATACTTTTATTTGACTGATGTGATTTTGGTTAAATTTTCTTTTGATTAACATTAAGAATGTCAGCTGTGGAAGAAAATTATTTTTAATTGAACTTCAATGTTTGAAATTGTGTTAGAAAATCAAAATAAAAATAATACTAAGTAAAATACCTACCATTTTCTTTAGGGTAGTGCTCTCAGAATTTTTTTTTCTGTTCCTGTTGTATGACAGTTATTGAAAAAAAACCAGGCAAACACAACAACCCAAATACCCAAGTGGAAAATATAATTTAAGCACTGGTAGAGGTGATTTATGATCTTTTATCAATCCAGATATGAGAACTGCTAAGCATTTTTTGTAATTTATAATTTATTTCTTAAATATCTTGCAATTCTGTATAGTACTGTGTGGTTAATTCAGTAGGTTACAAGTCTATGTTATTATAATCCAGTGTGCCTTGAAGTTTCTTTTTCTTGTTGAAAATATATGACATAGTTGTAAACAAGCAGTTCCTTTGGCTCTGGTCATGTGACAGATCAAGATTTTTTTTAAATGTTGAGTGGAAGTAATAGGGTTGGCCAAGATTTTAGTCACACTGGCCATTTACATATTTTTAGGCAGATGTGGCTTAGTGCTAATTAAGAAGTATTCTAAAGGTGAATGTGAAAGCATGTCTGACTTCATGAAATCATTTTCATTCCTTTTAGACAAGCATTACAGATCTTTATTTCATTTTGTTGTTGGCCATGTAATCTTTGAGCAAATGTTTTTAGTAGACTGCTGTCTCTGTTTTGCCTTAGTCGTGGCTGGTGGGGACAGATTGAAGAAGGAGAAGTGGAAGTCCAGGAATTTCAGTTTTGTGTCGCTGGAATTATTTGCTCTACTGCTAACTGCATGTTATTATGCAAATCTGCTGTCTACACCTCCTCCTTTGTGGTCTTGTTTGCTCTATCAATTGTACTGTCCTACACTACTCCATAACTTCAGTTATGTTCAGAAAAGTCATGTTCTTTTTTTCTATTGCTGGGCAATATTCATAACATCCCTTGTAAATGTATTTGTGATACTTTTCCATGCTGCACCTGGTGCTCTCCTCCTACTTTGTGCACACTGAAAATCGGTGGTTTTGTACGTTAGAGGAGAACGAGAGAATTTTGTATGGATGACGTTGCTCTGTGTATGTACAGGAACAAATACGTACATTGAAGTTTAAGATGGAAGTCCTGCTATGCAAGGTGTGAAAATATTGGTCACATTTGTTAGAATACTTTTAACTGAATGTCTAATGGAGTTACTGTAAATGAAGAATTATTCTTCAGTAGAATATAAGGGATTCTGGATTTCTGCTGTTGATATGGAATGGAAGTTTCCAAACAGGAAAATCATCAGTTACTGTTTCATATTGTTCAGATAAATTTTTCATTTTTTTCTTCTGACTGGCAGTAAAGTTTTATTGATACAGTTGTGTATCATTGATCCTAACTCTACAGAAAGCTACGTAATTGTTAGAATTTTTTGTCAAAGTAGTAGTCTTATTTCATGAAACAGAGAGGGTGCCTTATATAACTTTTTTTAAAACAATAAATTGTTTAAACTGTTAGTGCCTAGAGTTTTACTGGCAAGACTCTGTTGGTCCAGGGTACTCCATTTAGCCTTCCTGATAAAGAAATGGGCCCTTGGCACTAAATGAGGTTTGACATATTTTAAGATATACCTGAATCTACTCTTAAAGTAACCAGATCAGGATTTCCTTCATGAGAACTCTGATCTATATTGGAGATCAGCTTAAATCAGCTGTGTTGGATTTTTTTGTTCTTATTAGAGTTTTTAAACCAAGAAATTATGTATCAAATCTTCATGATACTGAAAGCACGATACTCTGTGCCAAATGACTAACTTTTAGGAAAGTAATTGCTGCATTTCATAGAATCAGGGAGTGATTTGGGTTGGAAGGTACATTAAAGATCATCTGGTTCCAATCCCCCTGCCATGGACAGGAGCACCTTCCACTAGACCAGGTTACTGAGAGCCCCATTCAGCCTGGTCTTATTGACCTCCAGGGATGGGAAGTCCTGTAGTATCACTACAGGGGAAAGAATAGGGAACACTCTGTGTGTGAAATTTCTGCTTTTATAGCTTCCCTAACATAATAAGTATTTTCTGGTGTGTTTTTTTATAGGAAATATGATTTAGTTGGGAAGTTATATTGGTTTAGTTTTAGTTAGTCTTGTGAGGAGGATGGAGTTGGGTGCAATGATCCTTGTTAGGTCCCTTCCAAGTTGACATATTCTATGATTCTGTGTTTCTTTATTTGCGGACTTGTGACTAATTGAATAGCCATTCTTGAATGTAGTGTCTTGAAGTTGTATTGAGCTTCAGGTCGATATGGAGCATGGTGCAAAAACTGAACTGTAATGTTTTGCATTATAGGTACAAGAACTGTAGAAGTCCATTTTGGAATTTGAAAGAGCAAGATTGTGCAGATCTTGAAAGATATGGTATGTTTATGTTTTCACTTACTTTTTTTGTATTCTAGTAATTATAAAAGCAAATAGTTACACTTTTGTTTCCTGATTAAAAACAAACCAAAAAAACAAACCAACAAATAACACCCCCCCCAAAGTTGAAAATAAATTCAGGAAGAAATACACATTCATTTTCCCCTTATTCCTTGGTGATGTTAACTATTACTTAGTCATAATTCTCTAGAAAACTCAGTTATTTGATTTTTCTCGGAGAAAATAAATACTGGTGATGTAACATTGATGAATTCCCTTTTGATTTAAAACAAAGTCAGCATCATGCTGCTAACGTTCATTTATTTCTCCATGGATTAGATAAGAATTAGTGTATTTCTGAAAGCTGTGTGGGTTGGTTTTATTTGCTGCTGAGCATATTTATAGTGAGGTATGACTTGAAAAGTAAGTTCAGAACTACTAGAAAACTTACACAATCATCAGTGTAAGTCAAGTTTACAGATAGGAATGCTGTGAATTACAGAAATATAATCTTTTCTAGCAGTGTTAACATAAACCCATGGCACATATATCTCTTTTTGTCTAGGCTCTTAAGTGTCCAACCAGTTTAAAAACATATGTGTATTGCAGCAAGGTTGGAACTTGAACTTGTAGTTATTTTAATTTCCATTTCCTATATTCTGCTGTAGTTCTGTGGAAATACCTGGTATTCCTGTGTACCTGGAGATGTACCACTTTGTAGTGCCTTTAAAGTCCTGTAGTTCTGCAACTTGGTACATAAAGAATTTTGAAACTTTTTGCATCACTGCATTCAGAAAACCAATTATTAAGCCTGTTTTTCTACCATTCTAAATAGGTCTCTTAATGCATATATAAGATTGATTGTAGTTACTTCAACAGCAGCTTCTAAGCTATGTGTGTACTTCTTCTTTTAACCCCTTAAAATGTGGTGAAGAGGTCAGTAACTGCTGATAGGAGTTTTTTGTGCCATGGGTTTATGTCTGGATTTTTCTTTTGAAGGTAATTAACGTAGGAATGTACTTAAAGTTTTGAAATCTCAAGTTGGCAGAAAAGTTGTTGGATGTCTTTTTAAGTTCTGTTTTGTAGAAAGCTATAGATAGGTGCTAGTAATAAGATTAATTCTAAGCTGAAACTTTAGCTGTAGTGTGTACTAATTAAAAACTGTAAATCTCTCAAAAAGCTACAATGTTACATTATCACAATCCAGATGTTCCTGCGAGAATTTTGTAGATTGGTCCTTTACTCTAGCAGGCATCTGGCAGGTAGTGTATATTCATTTTTGCACCCACAGCACCACTGGGACCACCCACCTGCTTCTTGCTCTCCAGTTCAATCTCAGTTGTGTGTATGATGGCTCTTCTTCAAACCTAAGCCGTTGTTTATTTATTGCCATTATTCCTGCTGGCTGCTTTTTTTCTGGATGTTTAACTGCTTGCCACTGTATGTGTGCGTAGAGTCTTTGTAATGATATGTGCTTCATAAATTCATGAAGAATTCCCCTCTAATCTCCCACAAATGGTGAGTAGTTAATACTACTGGAATATCAGAAAAGCTGAATGTCATGCTATAAAATTGCATGGTTGCTTGATCTTAATATAAACTGTATTTAAACAAACACGCTGGTGACACCGGAGACCTGGTGAACAGAAGGGTGCTTTACATGGAAGGCAGCATGAAAAGTCAAAAAGAAATCAAAATAACAGAGCATAAATAAATGGACAGGCAGAATGAAACTTTAAATGTTAAAGCTGAAGCAAAGCTGTAAAACTTACCTGAAAGTAATTGAACTTGATATCTTGCCAGTAAAAGGAGAGGTAATAAAAGAAATTTAAATAGATGATTGGATTTCACCTATTGATGTAGGAGGGGCTTTCTATTCATAACCGTTTATCATTTTGGAGGGAGCCTGGACTAACTGGTATAACTGAAATAGAAACAAATGTTCTGCTGCAAAAAAATTAGGAGTGTGTTTAGTGGAAGAAAAATCAGTTGTGGTCTAAGTGAAAAATGCAGAAACTAAAGATAATTTTGGATGTCTCCTCCTTTTACAAAGGTGAATAAAATACATCTATGATCTTACTGAAATAGCAAGCCAAAACCAAATGTTGAAGGCAAAGTCTAGGGTCCAGAGTTGCAGGGGCAGTTGTAGAAAATGGAAATAACACACAGGCCTTTAACTTTGCCTTGAGGGGAGGGAAGGAGAGCAAACGTTAGATACTCTTCTGTTACTCTGTGGATATCATGGTTTAACCCCAGCTGGCAACTTACCACCACACAGCTACTCTCTTACTCCTCCCAGCAGTGGAAGGTGGAAGAGAATGGGAAGAGTAAAAGTGAGAAAACTCATGGGTTGAGGTAAAGACAGTCTATTAGGTAAAGCAAAAGCTACACAAGCAAAACAAAGCAAGGAGATTGTTCACCACTTCCCATGTTCAGGCAGGTGTTCTGCCATCTCCAGGAAAGCAGGGAACATGTTACAGTTGATGTGACTGTTCTGTCACATGAAACAGTGGCTTGGGAAGACAAATGCTATGACTTCAAATATTATCCCCGTTCCTCCTTTTTCCCTCAGCTTTATATGCTGAACTTGACACGATATGATAGGGAAATGTCTCTTTGATCAGTTAGGGTCAGCTGTCCTGGCTGTGTCCCCTTCCAGCTCCTTGTGCCTGCTCGTGGGTGGGGTGAAGAGCAGAAAAGGCCTTGACTCCGTGCAAGCGTTGCTCAACAGTAACAAAAACATCCCTGTGTTACCTATACTGTTCTCAAAACACAGCTGCACACTAGCTACACTAAAGAAAATGAACTCTATCCCAGCCCAAACCAGCACAGTAGAGTATTGACATCAAGGCAAAGTATAGAGATATTATAGGATGGAGATTTATATAAATCAATGCTTGATCTCTTTGTATTGAGATGCACAGAATTCTACCTTTATTAAACTCATAACTTGTATTTTTACTGAAGTGTAAATTCAAAAATGTCACCAACTTTAGTTTGAAGATAGTAGCAAATTCAGATCCCTACCCCAAATAATTTCAAGTGTTACTTGTCCTCATTATCCTACATGCTTGTGTTCTTACTCTAATTTGAATTTGTCAACCTTCGTTTCTAGTCATGGGGTGTTTATGTGCTTTATTTTAGTTAGAAGATCTTTGTGTTCTTTCTGTGCTATGAGAAGACTTAGTTTCTTCCAGTGTCCATAATGATTAAGTTGATTAACTTTGAACTCTTTTCATTGTCAAATCACAAGGCATTTTCTTCTATCTTCATGTTGCCTTTGTAGCTCTTTTCTACTACTTCTGGAACACTTTTGAAGAATAATGAATGACTGGAGAACTGGGTTTAAGTTTTGAAGGTGTCTGAAGTACTTTGTGCAGATGAACAGACACTTTTCCATGAATCCTTTATGAGTCATATCTGTCATTCTTCTTGTGATACTGGGAGCATGTGTATGTTGCTCATTGGCTGTGACTGCGTTAGTCACTTGAGATTGGCATTTTCTAGGATAGAACCCAGTTCTTTTGGTCTCCTAATCAATGTGATTTCACATTTGTTGTTATTAGTTGAATTGTTTCATTTACCAGGCAGTGGGAAAAAAAACATATAGATGCCTTATTACTGTTTGGTAGGGGTTTTTTGTGGCTCCATTAGGATTTATGTGATCAGGTTGTATTAGTGCTGGTTTATTTTACTGTAGGATCTTTAATAATTTGACCCTCTAATTGGATGCATGAAGAAAACTTATGGAATCTTATGGTTTTTTTATGTTTTGTGTGTTGGAAGCAGCATGCAGGCAGCAAAAGTAAATGATATTTCCAACCTTATCAAGAAATTAAGGCTTAAACGTGCCTATTGCATTATTTATTTGTTTTTTCTCTGCAGATGACAATTAGGATTGAACGTAGGAATTTGATAAATATTCTTCAAGACACTTGAATTAATCTCAAGTTACAAAAGGCCAACTTTCGTATTAGTTGTCAGTTCCTTACTGTATAGATGGTGAATGTTTCATTGTGGTATTCAAAGTCATTCTGGGAAGGTATAAAATTCATTCTTAGGGGATTAGAGGGATTCTTCAGAAAACATACAAAAGCTATCTTTGGTGGTATCTTCTTGAGAGATATGATTATTTAATTAAGCAACTCAAATTCTGGTGCTGGAAGGTAAGATAGATCATGACACTTCTTTGTACAGATGTGAATCACCCCCATATTCAACATAGATCAAAAAGAGAATAATAAAAAAAATTTGAATCAGAGATTACTTGCATAGCTACTTCCCTAAAGAAAACCTAAATTCTTACAAGTGCCGCCTCCCAAGGCACCCATCTTTTAATAAGGTCAGTAAGAAGTTAGAGTATACGAAAGTGTTCCTTCTCTAAGGGATCTTCCTAGACCTCAGATACTGTGTGTCAGCTGCCAGATTGCTGTGCTCTCACAGAAAATGAACATCAAATAACCCAGGGAAAGTAGTAGGTTTAGGAAATCCATGTAAGTAACAACTTTCAATTTGGTGATTTGTACCTGGAAGTGATTTGTCTTAATTTTTCATTGCTGACAAATAAGGATTTAAATTCTCCATGCTGTGGCTTTAGGTTCTGTGTGTTGCAGCTGGGGACCTCTTCTTGGCTCTTGTTTGTGATGGCAGGATTTCAACATTAAATGAAACATGCAAAGAGAAGATCTCATCAAGCTATGCAACAAAGTTGCTTTTAGCCCCTTTTGATGCATCTTGCTTTCTGACATCTTGTTCTTTCACTTGTTTATTGTTTATTTCCTCCCTTTTCTTGAGCTGATACATTCTTTTCCGAAAATATTCACCTATGCTACCATGGAGAAATAGGTGGTGTTCTAAATCACTGTATAAACACTATTTATCCTCTTCCCTCTTGATGAGGGCTAGCCCAAGACACACAGGGTCATTCAGGTATGTGGTTTGAAGATCTTGTGTATTGTCTTCCTAATTGCAGTAGGGGTTGTTGCAGTCCTAGTTGACTGTACCCCTCGTAACTATTCACTAGGCAGATGTAGCCTGCCCAGTCCCAAAGAGCCTACTGGCTGTCTTGGGCTTCTTGGACATACTCCACAGGCACAGACTTCCTTTGATACCTTCAGCTGCTCTGTGTGTCTGTGAAAGCCTAAACCATAAGCCATGCTGATCCTAACAGCAAAGACCACTGAAATTCATTGGAGTAAATAGAATAAATATCTGCTCTGGGGCTGCTGTTCCTACCTTCTAAAAGGTAAGTTAGAAACAGGGTTTTTTTGTAAGGGAATTCCTGTGACAAAAAAAGTAGTTGGTTTAGGTCAGTTTCCTATTCATAATACCCTTATCCAAGATGTTAGTGTATTCATCGGTGTGGTTTCCCTTTCCTGATCAAGTAATGTCCTTTGACTCTCTTACCTTTTTTTTTTTTTTTTTCTGCTTTGTTCGTGTCAGGCAGTCAAAATGTCCTTTGTTCAAACTAGATTCAAAATAGGGGATCTCTGATGGTAGTCTCCTTCATCACTCACTCCATGTTTCAACCAGCTGGTCTCTTTGCCAGCACACACTACTCTGCTGATGCATGAATGAGGAAGGTTTTAGAAAAATTAGTTCTTTTGTCTCTTTTAGGGAATCCTTGCCAATCATATTCTGTCCCACGGGAGTGGCGGCAAGGATAGGTAGGGAAGGTAGGATGAAGAGAAGATATACAGGAAAAATTATAAGTTTAGATTTTTTGCATCTAGATTGTTAAAAAGTAAGTAGCATGAGATTTTTAGATCCCAGTACACTAAGTCTAGTTTTAAGGTATCATGCAACAAATCAGAATTGATGAAACCACCTTATTCAAAGCTCTGACCCATGATAAATTCAATTTGTAGATACAAATTTCTCAACAAAACTTAGGTGAGTTAACTTCAGCTCAGTGAGATTTGTGACAGTTCAGGTACTGCCTCTCTTCACGGAACTGCTGTAGATACTATGCTCGATGGTGTGGTAAATCTGACTAACAGTTGGATCTGTGTCAGGCCTTGGCACAAATTTGTCTTGGCTATGCTCGTGGAGCTGCCACCTTAATGTATGTTTTTAACATTCCAAAATCTGGTGGCATTTGGATCCAGCACCAGCACTTCATTTGCTCCTTCACTGTTGTCATTCATGTTCATGACTTCTCCCGTATCAAACAGCCTCAGGGAGACCTTGTATTACTAAGGTTGCTGTCAGCCTGCTGTTCTAACATGCTTCCATTTGAATGGAAGACCGCTGTAAGGAACCTTTGCCCATAGTCTGGGTGATATAGGACTAAGTTTAGGTAGGGAGCAATTGATCACACCCTCTCCAGAAAGGAGCTGATACTTCCAGCAGTCAGACAGAGTGCAAGTTTTCCAACCAACAAGGCTTTAGAGATTATACGGCTGTCCTCTGACCAGCATACTGAAAGTTACTTGGGCAAAGTGCTAGAATCAGTGTTAGGAAAGGCATCTGCTTCTTTAAAGCTAAGGCTTGCCTGAAAGTGTACACTTTCAGGTCTTAAACAATCAGAATGCCTAAGCAGCGTTTTACAGCTTCTGAGTTTTGCATCACCATCTTAATTTTTGCTTTTCTGAACAGCTGATGGCCAGCAAACATTAATTTGAAAATCTTTACTGTGTTTGTCCTTTAATGTTGATACATGAGGAACCTTTTCAACTGACTTTTGTTCTTTATACTGCCTTCCTGCCATTGACTCAGTTAAACTTTGATAATTTACACCTGTAAAACGTAGGTACTAGAGAACCTCTGTTTTGTATTGGAGATTTTTGCTAGCCAGCTTCTTTTTCACCTTCCTTATGTCAACTGCACTTGTGTAAAGGTGACAACACTGAAATATTACTGATGTTAAAATCATTAAATGGCACTTTTTCTATCTCAAGGAGTGTTCATGATAAAACTAATAAGCATCATTCTGAAACCAATACAAATTTCATTCTGTGCAGAGTTTGTACCAGAATAGCAAATTGTAGAATGACAAAACTTGGCAGCTTTTCTGACAAACTTTAGAAAATCATGACTCTTGTTTACTGGTTGGTGATTTCATATTTCTGACAAGTCGACAGATACCAAGTAGCATTGAGAATGCTTGATTGTTCATCAAATCTAAGATCTTGCTGAAAGACTTGTAATAGGTAGGACTGAAGCACAAAAGAAGGTGCAGTAAAGAAACAAATGTTTTTTACTGAGACATTTAAAACTGCCTGATGTGCTCTCTTAGTATTTGCACCAGATTGCTTTGACTGCGGGTGTTGCAAAAAGCTGCGGGTATGCCCTCAATAGCTTTGTGCACCTTGGTGTTCTGTATGAGGCTTTTGCTGCATGGCAACTGGCAAATGTGGGGCTTCATCTGGGTTACCACAGGAATGAACTCAGGATACTGTACAGAGGTCTGTCTTCATAGCTACTGCTGTTTAGAGAAAGTAAGATAACTTTTTATTTACTAAATACACTAATAACTGCAATTTTTATCAAAACTTTATATTAGCAGAAGGTGAATCTGACTCTCCATCAGAGGCCTTTTTTTCTTTCCAGGCTTTGTCCAGTGCACTTAGGAGCTTGGGTGGGAGAGAGAATGGGATGAATTGAGTGTTGAGAATTATGTTTGGAAATATTTTATCAGTTAACTTTAGTTTAGAGTAGATAGTAGCAATAGGTAAGAGACTAACTGGTTCCTTTTCAGCCATGGAAGTAATCAGCTGGGGTGGTCCCAGGGCGCTCTGGGCACGAGTATTGCTGAGTGATCATTGGCTGCCACCTGCGTGACAAAGTAAAGGACCAACCCTTCAATTTATACCAGTGGAGCCAGATCACGGGAAACAATTGACAGGTAAAATACATTTTTGAAAATTTAAGGGAGAGGAGAGAGGACACGTGATATAAATGGAGCAAAGAATCTAAAGATTGGTCACAGATAGCAAAGGTTGCTTGTCTGAAACTTTTACATAGCTGTAGCTTACTTCATTTTGGGGAGAGGCACACAACAAAGTGCAGGTTACTTATTGCTCCCTTGGGAGCAGAGCCTTGCTAAGAAACAATGTTAATTGAGTTGTATCAGGCAAACACATAATGAAATTTTATTGTAGTCACAAATTATGGTTCATAGTTACACACATGCTTCCAGGTCTTTGAATGCTTGTTGTATTAATGTTTGGTGCTTTCCACTGGTCCCAGTGGAATTTGGTTTTTTAGAAAGACTAAAAGTAAGTTACTGAATTTTCAAGTTTACCAGTTGATAGTACTGTACTGAGTTACTCTATAAATCTTAGAATGCCTTGCAAAAAAATGATTGTAAGTAGGTCTTAATCTTGCTGATAAAACAATGCTTAGTATCAATACTTTTCTTCTGTTCTATGTTGTTTTGTTTTTTTTTTTATTTAGGGGACTGGCTGAAAATAATTTTTAAGGACTTTTTAACTACATTATTTTTACTTATTTAGAGTTGTTAAGCATATGCTTAGCCCAGCGTGATACAGGAGTGGTGTGACAACTCGATTTTGATCAGTGACTCAAAATTGTGATCACCCTGATGTCACCGAATGGCCACAGCTTGTAAAAGGTAAGTATAAAGCATAGCAGGTTGTTTCTCAGGAATTTCTTACTATCATGTTTATTTTAAACTATTTTATTTGTATGGCTTGAAGTTAATTTTATAAATAGTAGTAAGTTACATTGTTTGCTTAAGATAAGTTAGCTGGCAAAGTTGACTTATGCTCTTGCTAACAGTGATTTCAAAGCTCATGTCAATTGTCCTTGCCTGCTTTTTAAAATGTGAGCACTGTGGTGCTCCATGAAATCCCTCTTAAGAGCAATACTATCACTTAAAACTCTCTGGTAGTTTTTACTGTCATACTGAATTTCTGTATAAATTGTTTAGCATACTTATCTAAGAATTTTTTCATTTTTCTATTTTTTAAAGTATTTGTCCGGGAGGCTTGATGATGTTAAAAATGTGTAAGCATGCATACCATTACTTTCCTCTCCTAAAGAGGTACATTGAAGGTAAAAGGATTGGCTTGCAGAATGGGGAAGTTGCTCCCTGTGTTATTGGAAATGAGCCACCCTTTGAATTTGCTAGCTCATACTGCAGTATTCAGATTACTTGATGTCTTGTGATCAGTATCTACAATCTAATTCAAAGCTGAAATTTTTAAGAGCATTTGCTCTGAGATTTTCTCTGAACAGAACTCTTGTTTCAGATTTTAAACATGATGAAAGGACATCTTGCTGTACTATATAGTTGTTTTTCAGTACTGTTGCCTGCTCAGAGGAAATAACAAGGTATCTTGTTTGTAAACAATTGAGTATTGCAGAATAAATAGCTTCTTAGCAAACAAGTACAACTTCTGTAATTAGATTGATCTTCCACTTCATTTAATGAGTACTGAAAGCTCATTTTATTTGGTGCTTACATTGTCATTTGAAACCTTTTAAAATCGAGGTAATATATACATTAATAGTTCTGCACATCATAATTATGGTAGGTCTGCTCATGTTTTAAAAAACAATAAGCTGAAGGAATTTGATCCCTGTTTTCTGTAGAACCGTTTATTTTAGAGGACCAAACCTTTTTTGACTCAGCTACATTGAAGTTTTTCTGAACTTTGATGAAATGTTTTGATGTGTTGGGTTTTTTTTTTTGGGGGGGGGGGGAGGCAGGGGTAGTTTGTTGGGGTTTTTAATTGTTTCTTTTATAGAATAAACTTTTATTTTTGCACAGGAACATGTACTGAACTGTACTCTCTTTACAGCCTAAATAAAATTCTCAAAAATTATGAGGATAGGAAAAGATTTTAGATACACTGAGAGCTGTGTCTACAATGTATGTACTGCATATCACCAGGCTGCCTTTTTTACCTTCAAAGTTTAGATAGCAAACTGCTCTTTTTCTCTAATTCTTCATACTGCTGTTTATTTTAAAGGCTCAAAGTGATTAGTACTCTTGGTGTTTTTCTTTTAATGCCACTATTTCATTCATATTTTCATAGCAGCTGGAAGCACTACTCTTTCCCAAAGCTTCAATGTGTTTGTATTTCCCAATACTGAAAGACAGCAATACCTCAAACATCCAGACTTTTTGCTATCATTTTCTGAAGTCTTGGAAGTAAATAGGAGCTAGACAGCATGGATATAAACATGCTTCTCAGATTGTATGGCTTCTAACACTTACATGCTTAAGAGAATAATTGGAAAAAAAAAAAAAAGAGATTGTTTTTGTTAAGTATTTAGTGGCTTGTTTTGGTCACTGGAGTTGAAGGGAAATTAATTTTTTATTTGTTTTGCTGCTGAGCATTATTTTTGTCAGCAACTATCTTGTCAGTCTTGAACTTGATGAGTAAGGGAAACATAATTTAAAGGGAATAAATAGAGGCCAAATTTTGAGATTGGGTGGTTTGTATGTTATTTTCCAGTTACAGAACATTTACATTTTAAGCATGAGTATAAAGATAGCTGAATAGGAAGTTCAAAATTCTGTCCTTATGTCATTTAAATTTTAAAACTTAATGAAACAGAAACAAATAATTTACTGTGTTCTGCATCATCTGTCACCGCATAGTATCCCATTAGCCTAGGAATTATAAGTTGTCTGCCAGAAATGCTTTCTAGGCCCTGGGTCTGTGTGGTAAAATCCGGAAAGTTGTTAACATATGGCATTTTAATAAAGGAACTAAAATTTTAGTAGAGAATTCAGAGAACAGTCCAAGCTTTAATAGGAAAGACCATCCAGTAAGATAGCACAGTTAAACACAGGAAAAAAGGAATGTGTCAGGCTACAGATGGAGATTTCCAATACCATGTAGAGTAGTATAGATAGTCATATAGTAAATATTAGAAATTCCATTCCTATAAACAAAGTTGTTTTCCTGGAAAAGCTATGGGAAAGCCTGCTTAGCTGTCCTGACTCAAGTCCCCCAGCAGACTCTGGTGAAACCTACAAAGTGAGTTCTATTTGCAGATTTTAGCTCACTTCTGTTTTGAGAGCTGTCATGAAAGGCACTTTTGTTCATGTAAGCTGCAGAGTTTTACTGTAGTGGTTGTTTCCACTCCTCACAGACTATTTCCAGCGTGGCAGTTCTGGTCAACTGTACTAAAATCCATATCCAAGTGAAGGTTTGATAAGGTCCTTTAGGGTATGATTTCAAGGTATTGTAAGGCAATGAAAATCAAAACTGCTGCATTTATACTGCCTTTGTCTTCTGGCTTGTCTGGTTACAAGCTCACTGGCTAGGGGCAAGTCCCAAAGGGAAGAAAAAAATATTGCCTAAAAAAAGTTAACTTTTGGAATCAGTGCTTCATTAAGGAAAAAGGTGTGAGTAAGGAGGAGCTAAATAGCTATAATGTAGCCTACTTAAGTTAGTATGAAGCTATACCCCTTAAATTATTCTCTAAATTAAGTCAAAGGGGTTCCCAAGCTAAACGCAGGTGCTGCTTGTGTATTCAAAAATGCCAGACAATAACACCTAATTCTAAATATTACTGGCTGATCTCTTGGCTGGAATGAAGAAACAGAAAGCTGTCTGAGATTACGTCTGCAAATTCAGGTGGAGAGAGATGTGAAATTTATTTTGAGATTCTGCTTCTGAGCTCTTACTTTTTAGAGTCCAGCTGTGTAGAGAATCTGATTGTTGCAGTTGATCACTGATAAACTTTGAGTACATTTTGGTTACGGAAGTGATTATGAAGAACTAGCCCAGAACTGGTGTCCTATGCAGCCTGAATATGGAAGTACTGCCAGCAGATCTCTAATGGCTGCAGTTGCATAAGCAGTGGGGAAAAAGTGCTGTCCTCCTTAGAGAAATTTGGCTTAATTATACTGTCGGTTTTTATGTTATAAACTGTATTCTAGAGTTTGGTAAAGCAAGTGTTAAAAAGTTGATGTTCTTAGTGGCAATAGTACGCTATCATCACTTTCCACCTTTCATAACTTTTCATATTGTAATGACTTTAAAGAACAAAAGGTTAAGGTTTTCTATCTGGTTTTGCAGATCACCAGGAGAACCTCACTCTGAGAACATTGAAACTAGCCGAATGTAAGTAAATGAGTGGATGAGTTTGGTGTATCTTGTTTAAAAATCTTTTGAACTTACGTAACAGCTACTCTTGCATCTGCTTAATAAAAAGAAGACAAAAGCTGAGTAGAACTATGGAATTACCTTAGAAAGCTTTGAGTTGATATTTTGCTGTGGAAAAATAATTTCAAGCCTCTATAGAAACTGTGATGATTTTTTTGGGGTTTTTTTGAGGGTGAATGAGTTGAAGGGAAAGTTTAGAGGTTTAACTTAACGTGAACCAGTAGATGGTAGCATAATACAGTGTCAGAAATCTGAAGGCCTATATTCAGACTTGATAGTAAGGGTGTAATTTCTACCTGCTGTTCACTAACATCTTGCATGGGTTTGAAGACACTTCAATACTAAGGCAGAATATCTGCTGATACCTGTTGTGGCATGGATTGTTGAACTAAATTAAAAAAAAGTCTAACTTAAGTTGATGAATTTGTATACTAGTTAATTCTAGAAACAACAAATTGGCTCTCTTTGACTAAACAGTAAATCTTGTGTAGCATCTTGCTAATAGTTCTGAGTCTTGTTTTTCTCTGCCTTCAGCCTAGAAGCAAAGATCAGCTAGAAGCAAGATTGCGATGGGCTGAAATGTTCAATTTAAAATTCAAAAGGGTTGTGCAGGAATGAGAGGACCATAAAAAAAAAAAAAGTTATTTGACACTTTATTCTTCTGTGAGTTAGCAAACAAAGATTCTTTTCTAGCTCTTCAAACAGTCCTGTCATAGAACTCAAATAGGGAAACCACAAACTCTGCTTTTCTGGCTTACAGCACAAGTTTCAAAATAATAGAGGGAGTGTAGTGCAACGATTAGCGTACGGTCTAATGCTTCAAAGGATCTTGGTTCGTTTCTCTTCTGCCACAAACTTCTTCTCTGATCTTAAATTGTCTCCTCCACGCCTTCCCCCCAAGTGATCTAGTATTTTATGCACCGTGGGCTGGGTGCCAGTTTCTGGATGTTTTGTAGGCTAGGGACATAGTGTGAATTGCTCAAGGACTTCTCTGCTGTAGCTGTCCAACTTGGGGAGAAGCAAAACTGAGGTTGAGCCTCCACACACACTGGACTGCACACCTAACTTTAAGAGTGATGAGAAGGAAGCAAGAATGCTTTTCTGATGTGTTTTTAGCAATTTACTGCAGTGTCGCCTTTTCTTGCACTAGGAGTAGCATTTCTCCTGGGATGACAAATTTCTTTTCCCTCTCTCATGCCATCTGTTACAGAAGTGCTGTCTGGCTGCTTCCTTAGGAGTGTAGGTTACAGGGATCCAGAGCTGAGAGATGACTGGCTGTCACTACATGGACATGAGTTAGAGGTTGCAGGGCTAAAGCCCTGCCATAGTCTCTTATTTCTGCTGCAGTAGTGGCCTGTGCTGCATTGTGTTTTATTGTTCCTGCAGCAAGTTAAGTTGTGTTCTTTTGTTTCCCTGGTCTAGCCAAAGGGGGGAAATCAGGCTGCAGACTGACTGTTGTCCACTCTGGATATTGTCTGTTGGACTACTGTTTTTTACACTTTGTAAGGAAAGATGTCTCGGGAACGGTCATCTAGAGTGGTATGAAACAAAGACCTATAAGGACTTATGATAAATCAGAAGGAAAAGGCAGTAAAACTCTGTCCTTCTAGAAGTTTGACAATTCTTTTGTGTGTGTCATTTATCCTCCTTAAAACTGAACCTGAAAAAATAATCTACAGTAGTAATCTTTTCTGTGTGATAGCTGAGTACTTTTTTTTTTTTTTTTTTAATGCAGAACAATAATCAGAGTTGTTCTGACTTAATAGATTTCAGGTACCTGTCTATAATAGATGCAAGCCAGTCAAGCTGTAGGAATTCATATATTTGAGTAGTAGCTATACAGTATACTTGCGAAACTAAAATGTTTCAAATTGTAGCACAATTTTTTGTGTACAGCACCTATTACAGAATGTTTGCAATCCTGCTACAAAGTTGCTCTTGCTACATAAGGCAGAATGGCAGGCTGGGTGTGTAGCTAAAATAGTTACTATATTATTTACATGCCTAAGTCATTAGCAAAATGGAGGGACTCAGGCAAGTGTATTGTTATTTGCACAATGAATGGTTAAATTGTTTTTGTTCTGGTTGGCTGAGATAATTGCATTATTTATTTCTGTGGTCTGTATTGCAAAGCTTTATAGCAAGAGTGTAGTCACATATGTTTCACATGTGTGAATGAAAATAAATTAAAAAGTAAATACTCTTGGATTCTTACACAGCAAAATCTTCCATGGGTAAGTCTTGCTTAGCCCAAGCTTTTCAAATTCTACTTGTGGTGAACATTGGGGTGCTAGCTCAGAGTTAGGAGTCTTTTTACCTTAGCATTCATTCAAGTCCTTGAATTTTTAAGGTCAGTATCTTCTATCTGCTCCTGTCAAACTTCTCCATTGATTTTCAGATTTGATTAGTATAATTTTCTTAAAACTGCTTTAACCTTAAATTACGTCATTTAATTGTTTACCAGTAGCTTCTTATAGTTCATGTGTTTTCACTCTCCATTGTATGGAGTCATATATCAAGACAAAGTTTTGGATGTGTTGATATGGCTTTCTGTGCATTCATCTTTCCTCTCTCTGCTTTTTAGGATGGGATGCTTTGCAATTTTGAAACTTCTCTCTGCTTTTTTAATAGGGCTGTAGCAAGATAATTTTTCTGAGAAACAAGTTTATGAGATAGATGCTGACTGTTTTCTTCATTCCCTCTCTCTAGCAGTCTTGCTGCATTGCTCCATATAGCCAGGACAGATCTGTTTTCAGGTTCACTCTTCCTGAGGAAGTGCCATGCCTGACTTTGTCATCACATGATGTGTTCCTGGAGGCACAGAGGATCTAGGATACATGGTAGGGAGGGAGGTCCCTTGGGTGAAGCCAGTATGGTTCAAGAGGGTTCACAATCTGCACCCCAGCTATCGGGGTCCACCACAGTGGAAAGCATGAGGTTTGGAATATGAGTTCCATGAACGTGCACATTTGCATTTAGTACACATTTGCTGTGGTGTGAGTGGCTGAGGTGAGAAAAAGGTGTTACAAAACTGCTGGAACAGCAGGCTTGGCTCCAGCGCCAGGTGGAGTGTTTGGCAGTTTGGTGTACAGGGCACTTCAAAAGGGTCCCTGTGGGCAGTGCTATTACTGGAAGCTTGTCTTCTCTAACACTGCTGCTCTTACTCTAACTAAGCAGAAGCAGGAAACCAACATGCAAGGTTTGAAACTGAAACTCTCACAAAACAGTATTTAACTTCAGAAAGATGTCTATCCAAAATCCACACTTTTTAAAACAGTTTTTGTTCTGCTAGTCATCTGGTTTCCGAAGTGTAGTATAACTGTTGCAGATGCACAAGTCTATTTATGCCTTGATCTGTTAACACATATACTGAAAGTTGTTTTGCTATAAGTACTAAAAAAAAAAGTTTCCTGTTTAATTTTTCCTATCCAAAAGGCAAACATAAATTTTTTTTCTAGTTTCCATGGATATTAATAGTTTTGCTGGTTTGTTGGTTTTTGGTTGTTTGGTGGTTTTTTGTTTTGTTTTTTTGAGTTAAAAAATAGTTTATGAACATTTTTGCACTTCCAAATTCCTAATAGCCATTGTAAAACAGGCCGTTCTAAATTTCCATTTACTAAAATTAGCTATTTTGAAGCAATCATAGAATCATCAAGGCTCAGAAAGACTACAAGATCACCAAGTCCAACCCTTGACCAATCACCACCTTATCAACTAGACCACAGCAGCAAGTGCCATGTCCAGGCATTTCTTGAACACTTCCGGGGAGGGATGGTGACTCCACCACCTCTGTGAGCAGCCTGTTCCAAAGCTTGACAGCTCTCAGCAAAGAAATTTTTCCTTTTGTCCAATCTGAACCTCTCCTGGTGCAGCTTGTCCTCTTCTGTCCCTGATTGCCTGGGAGAAGAGGCCAACCTCCACCTGGCTACAGCTTGCTTTCAGGTGGTTGTAGAGAGTGATACGGTCACCCCTGAGCCTCCTTTTCAGAGCTCCTCTGGGCTAAACAACCCCAGATCCCTCAGCCACTTCTCGTATGACTTGCTCTCTAGACCCTTTACCAGTTCTGTTGCCCTTCTCTGGACGCACTCCAGCACCTCAATGTCTTTCTTGTACTGAGGGGCCCAGACCTGGATACAGCACTTGAGAGGCGGCCTCACCAGTGTTGAGTACGGGGGGTGATCACTACCTGGTCCTGCTGGCCACACTACTGATGCATACTGTGCTACAGGCCAGGATGCCACCTGGGCACACTGCTCCTTCGTGTTCAGCTGCTGTTGACCAGCACCCCCGAGTTCCTTTTCTGCTGGGCCACTTTCCAGCCACCCTGCCCCCAGCCTGTAGTGCTGTGTGAGGTCATTGTGACTGAAGTGCAGGACACTTCACCTGATTGAACCTCATACCATTGGCTGTAGCCTTGGCCTAGTTAATCCAGCTTGTCCAGATCTCTCCACAGAGCCTTCCTGCCCTCCAGTACATCAATACTCCCATCCAATATGAGATTTCTGTGTAAAACTAATATAAAAGCTGTTGTGTCCCAAGTAGAAACCATTCAGGAGTATGTAATTTCGTGCTGGTATTTGCAGACAAGTATGAAACATTCATGTGTATTTCTGAAATTTAAGTAAACTTAAAAGCAAAATGTGATACATTTATGCAGATATTTTAAACTTCCTTTACATAGTATTGCTCTGTATATCTAGTTTAAAATATTTGATAAATGCAAATTAGATCCTGTTTCATAGGAACTTTTGAACAAGTACAGTCAATCTCTTATTTCCTATAGATTTTAAACATTCAAAAGTTCTACCCGATAGGAAGCCCGGTTCATCTTTGCCAAAGAATCTACACACACAGAGGATCAGTGGTGTATGTTTCTAGTGATACTCCACAGTTTTGGCAGCATTTTAATTACAAATGCAAAGTACTTATTATCTGGCTTTTTACTAGTTAAAAAAAAAACCAAAAGCCTAAAGGCATTCTTTTTTTTCTTTAAGTACTACAAAAGTAAGTCAGCGAATACTAATTTCATTCTAAATGGAATAATGTGCTTATGAAATTATTGGACACTGGGGAAGGAAGTTGATGTCTATTTTAGGTGCCTCTCCTCACTGAAGCAGTATTGCTTGAGGAGGTTATACCCTGGCCCACTGTGTGGGAAGTTACCCTTAAGGCATAAGGAGATGCCTGTGATACGTCTGTGAAACGTTCGCAAGTGCAGCTGCACCAGTGCGGTTTCATACTTGGGTGTGCAGGAACAATATGAGTATTCGAAAACGTATATGCAAGCCAGTCACTGCAGCTTTAGCTACAATAGTAACTGTGTGCTAATGTACAGTGAACTAGTCCTTGAGTTTATAAAGGAAGAGTTAGATCCCTTTATAGCAACTTAAAGGGAGCTGTGGTCTTTATGGGTGTAAGCATGAGCTAAGAATAGAGAGTGGTTTAATGTTACCTCACTTGATCAACCAGTTTTAATCCCTCAGGTCAAGAATTTAAGTTTTCTACATGCTAAATGAGCAAGGGAATCTAGCAAGTGATCGGGTTTTCACTTCTGGAGAACGCAGAAGGTATGATGTGGGATTTTTTGCTGAATAATGTGGAAATAGGAAATGTGGGCTGTTGGCAATGAAAAGTGATAATAATTCCTGAAGTACCCCAGTGGAAATGTAGTGTGGAATATCTTAATGTTCTGTAAAATCACACATTGACTTATTGGAACTGCATTTTCTGTGTAAGTACTTTCAACAATGGACCTCAGTAAGGGTAGCTCTTACAGAAAGCTCGGTAAATTCCATTTCACCTTCTTAGGTTTGTATCTTCTCTTTGTCTCCACCATTTCTTATGTTCTTAAATAATTTGTCTGAGCTCATGTCCAAAGTGTGTGGGATAGCTGCCAGGGGAGAGGTAGGGGGTCCAGCTGGATCACTATAAGTTTATAGGGCTTATGGGACTCATCTGGGAACACTTGAAAAGGTGGCTGATGTCATCACAAGGCCTTTCTCAATGATTTTTGAATCATCTTTGGAATTTGGAGAGGTCCCAGTAAATTGGAAGCTGGCAAACATTGGCCTAATACTCAAGAAGGGCAGGACAGATGACCCTGGAAACCATAGGCTTGTCAGTCTCACTTCTGTGCCTCATAAAATTATTGAGAAGATTTTTCAGGGAGTTACTGAAAAACACCTGAAAGACAAAGCAGTCATCAGTCATGGCCAGCATAGCTTCATGAGGGGGAGGTCATACTCGTCAGACTTAGTTTTCTTTTTTTAATGACAAGGCAACCCACCTAGCTGATCAAGGGAAGCCAGCTGATGTAATCTTTTGGATTTCAGTAAAGCTTTCAATACTGTTTCTCACAGGATCCTTCTGGACAAACTGTCTAGCCCACAGCGGAATAAACACATCATGTTGTAGCTGAGCAGTTGGCTCATGGGTTGAGCATGGAGGGTAATAGTGAATGGGGTGACATCAGACTGGTGACCTGTCAGTAGTGGGGTTCCACAGGGCTCCATCTTGGACCCTGTGCTCTTGAGCATCTTCATAAATAACTTGGACACAGGACTCAAAGGGATACTCAGTAAGTTTAGCAGTGATACTAAACTGGGAGGAGCTGTGGGTTCCCTCAAGGGCAGAGAGGCCCTGCAGAGAGACCTCGACAAATTAGAGGACTAGGCAATCACCAACCATATGGAGTTTAACAAGGGGAAGTGTCAGATTATGCATCTGGGATGGGGCAACCCTGGATGTCTGTACAGACTGGGGAATGAGATGCTGGAAAGCAGTGCCATGGAAAGGGACCTGGGGGTCCTGGTCACTGGCAAGTTGAATCTGAGTCAGCAGTGCCCTGGCAGCCAGGAGGGCCAACCTTGTCCTGGGGTGCCTCAGGCAAAGCATCACCAGCCAGTCGAGGGAGGGGATTGTCCCGCTCTGCTCTCCATTCATGCAGTCTCACCTTGAATATTGAGTGAAGTTTTGGGCACCACAGTATAAGAAAGGTACAAAGCTATTAGAGAGCATCCAAAGGAGGACTATGAAGATGGTGAAGGGCCTTGAGGGGAAGCTGTATGAGGAGTGGCTGAGGTCACTTGGTCTGTGCAGCCTGGAGAAGAGGAGACTGAGGGGAGACCTCATTGCAGTCTGCAACTTCCTCGTGAGGGGAAGCAGAAGGGCAGACACTGATCTCTTCTCTGTGGGGGTCAGTGACAGAAGTCGAGGGAACAGAATGAAGCCATGTCAGGGGATGTTTAGGTTGCATATTAGGAAAAGGCTGTTTACCAAGAGGGTGGTTGGGCACTGGAGAAAGCTCCAGGGAAGCCTTCCCTGGAACTACCAGGGAAGTGGTCACAGCACCAAGAAGCATTTGGACAACACTCTCAGGCACATGATGTCATTCTTGTGGTTGTCCTGTGCAATGCTAGGAGTTGGACTTTGATAATTCCTGTGAGTCCCTTCCAACTTTAGATATTCTATGAAATTCTAATACTGCTGTATTCTAGTACTGTTGTACACCATACTGTTTGCTTCCGTACTTGATTTTAAAAATTAATAAATAAGAAATCTAACCTTCATTCAGAGCTTCTGTCTCTAATGGAGTTTCACAGAACTTGAGCCAGTGAGTCTGCAGCCACAAGTCAAAATGAAAGTGTTTGTACAAGCAGTATTATTGTAGGCATGGCAAAGTTTAAGAAGTAATTGGTAGCTAAATGCTAGAAACGAAAAAATATTTACTCCCTCAGAAGTTAACTGTTAAAGAAAATTTAAGCTTATCATTATCTCTTGGCATCTCAGATATGACCTAATTAAAGTGGAGCGTTGTTTAAAATGTTAAAATGTGGTGTTAATATATCAGTGTTTATACATTTAGACAACTTTATTCAAACTAGATATGTGAGCTAAAAAGTATGCATGTTAGTAAGTTGTGCCCATAGCTCAGGTGTAAAAATTCAGCTTTTTCATGTGATAGAATTACCTGCTTACAAACAGCAATATTTCATACTCTAAGTCTAAAGGTCTGGAATGATCGAAAGGCAGGAATGATCAAAGCATGAAATCTTGATATTCACAAACAGATGTCTGTGAAATTATGTACTGGTCTAAATTGTATTAAAACACTGTTGTTTTTAAGCCTCTATGCTAATGGCTGAAGTATGAAAGACAAGATTAAAAACCACTTACTTTTAGAGGTACATGGAGAAAGGCAGGTTTTCCTAAGTATACATATAGAAATTTGAGAGACGAGAACTCATTCATTGGATTAGAATATAGCTATTCCCTGTTCATACAGTAGTGGCTCTGATGGTATTGTTCATGCTGCTTACTTTTTTTTATGGTCCTTTACCTCCATCTCAAGGTGCTAGGGAAACATTTCTCCTCTTTTTTTTTTTTTTGTCTTGGAATGCAGTGGAGCATTTAGAAGGTCAGGTATACATCGAGGTCATGGTTTTCTTTCTATGACATATTTTCTATTCTAGGATAATGAGATCTTGAAGGGTGAACAGAAAGGAGCAAAGGTGTTATTACTGAGTAATACACACTTCAGTAGTCATATTCAGAGCATCTTCCCTTCTAAAGCAGCTGTATTGAAACTAATACTTAGCCAGCCAGTATTAACAACTAGGTGCAGCAAGTGCTGAGTAGTACCAGTGGGTCTGGCACTTCAGTTCTGAAGTACTTGTTCTACGTAGAATCTGTGCATGCATCAACATCAGGAAAGGCAACTTTAAGTTAATATCACAATTTCTGATGAAAATCTTGCTTCCTATGTTCTAATCTTTATAGTACTGTATCACCAGTGTTACATAAAAGGCCTGCATGTTACACTTATTCAATATGTTTGAATTGTTTCATACTTGATAGTTTTTATTAATAACGTGTTTTCTTAAATGAAGTCAAGGTTTGGGGGTTTCTTTCCAAAATGTGGTCAATTATGGTGCTCTTGTTACTGCATGCAGCTGCTTCTGTCCTGATTACCTGCACTTTTCCACTGATTTCTTTACTGTTTGCAAATTTCTCTGTGTGTATATATGGTACTGAGCACATAGACTTGTATAGCAATACAGCTGTGATTTTTCAGAATGCTTACTTGCCACCTATAATGACAGAAAAAAGGGAAGGATTTAGCAAATAGTTTTTTTTTTTTTTTTAGAGAATTTATTTGAGCTGAGGAGAAATATATTTAGCCTTTAGTTCATCTGTAATTGTGGTTTTACCATCAGTTTAATTAATCAAGGAATATTTTTCATATGGATTTAAATAGACTAAATATATGATAATCATCTAGAATCTTGTTAAAATGGTTTAGATTTTTAAAGGCTTTATATCTTATTAGTGTACTGTTGATAGTATTGCTAAATGTGTGAATTGTTTGTATTTCATGCCTCTTCCCTCTGTCAGTGGCAACCATGCCTCAGTACTATATATTAGATTCAAGAACTGTATAAGATCCAGTTCTGTTTCACTTGCAGCTGTATTTTGCATCCAAATTTTTCAGTGACAGTTGAGATTGTTCAGAACTGTACAAGATTGTCTTCACTGTTGCACTACAGTGTAAAGCTGAAAACTGCATAAATAGGATTTATCTTGCTCTTACAGAGAACCCATAAATTAAATCATGTGTTAAACATATTTGCATTTGTCAAGATGAGAATCCTGCATTTAAAAAAAATCTCCTGATGTGTCCTCTCTGACAGAAATCTTGTGTTTCAGTGCCTGACTAATCTCTGCCTTGCTGATGCTATTGAATGAGCTTTGTATGTGAAAGCTCTACTAATCCTTGTACTTACTGTTTGACTGTTTGCTACAGGAAGCGAGCAGCTGCAAAGCATCTAATAGAGCGCTACTACCACCAGTTAACCGAGGGCTGTGGAAATGAAGCCTGCACGAATGAATTTTGTGCTTCCTGTCCAACTTTTCTCCGTATGGATAACAATGCAGCAGCCATTAAGGCCCTCGAGCTTTATAAGATTAATGCAAAACTCTGTGATCCTCATCCCTCCAAGAAAGGAACGAGCTCAGCTTACCTAGAAAACAATTCCAAAGGTGCCCATAACAATTCCTGCACTGACAGAAAAATGAACAAGAGGGAAATGCAAGGCCCAAGAGATGACTTTAAAGGTAAGATGTTTAGAATTTTCCTAAAATAAAACACATTTCATATGCAAGAGTACCAGCCAACAGAATTCACTGTGGTGGGGTTCTGCTGACTTTTTAAGTAAAACACAATATTAGGCGATCAAGTATTTTACTATGGATTCTGAAAAATGGCTGGATTAATGCTGAATACTGATTCTGAATGTGGATCTTTACCACCTGCCTGTTAAAATCAACATTCATTTGTTGTCTTGTGACAATAGTGATTTTGCAAATACAAAAAGGCTTTTTCTAGGTGCTGTTGTCTGACTGTTTTAGTTTCACTAGTTTCATAATTCTTCTGCAGTTAATGGGTTATAAAAGTTATGCTTTAACTAATTCCAGATTCTTTGTTAAGAAACTTAACAGATGAAAAAAATGATACAGTGGATGATAGGCAATACATTTACTAAGCTAAAAAATGTTTAAGCAAAGCTATTTCTAAGCCAGTGTACAAAAATGAAATAATGCTCTGTAGACTTTTTCTAACTTTTATGTAGCTTTTCAAAATCTCAAATAGTAAGTACATACTCACAGAAGAATAATGCTAGTTGTTGCCAAACTTTTGATGCAAACAGAAATCAGGCCAAATGTAATTAAAGCCATTAACCTTTGAGCAGATCTTTTTAAGGATTGTGACAATAAGTGGTATAAACACAGAAGTTCAGATTCATTCATTTTAGGTAAAGAGGGTGAAATTGTTTACAGCAAAGAATTAAAGAGGCATATAGAGTCAGCAATAAAGCACAGTACTGTGTTATAGTGGACCTAAGATGTTCTAGTCAATAGCTGCATCAGTTTGTTCTTTATCTGATTCAAAGATAAAATTGTCCACAAATTATTTATGATCCAAATAAGCAGAGAGGCAAACAGTAGAGAGGGGAAAGGGGCAGCAGTTAAGTGTAGTGTTTGGTGGGCAAGAGGCACATTAGGTCTGTTTTGTGATTCATCTCTTGATTGTGCGTATTTTTAATGGAGCTGTACATATACAGAATTTTCCTCATTCTCTCTAACCATTCCCTCTCCCAAGGGTAGATGCCTAAGAGTTTTCTCAGCCTACCTCCAGAGACAGTCTGTTGGCTACAGCAATGACTCAGACTTCCTCTATTGCAACATCATAAGTACTGACCTCTCTTTGTAGCTGTGTAGACAGAATAGTAATGCTCTCTGAGACCTAGTTACTTTTGGAATTGGATGATGTCTAAGGAATCTAGTGCTCTGAAATTTTTTAAGGTCCTTCTGCTGCAACATTTACTGGGAAAACTGTAGTTATGTTTAAGAAAGCCAAGGAAAAGGATGTGTAGCTTGCTTTTATGCTTGGCATAGGATTTAAAGTTCTAAATAAATTGAAAGAAATACCCTTCAGAAGTAATTATTTTCATTACTCTTCTGGAATGCTCATCCCTATAACTTTTACCTTTGGGGAGGAAGCTATGTGGAGGCTATTGTCAGCATCTCAGTAATATCTTAGATGGCAGTCTGAAAAGAAGAGAATAGAGAAATCAAAAACATATAAAAAGCATAGATTACAATACAATAGGTAATCAGAGAGGAGACACCATTTAAAGATCTCTGCAATTACCTGGGAAACTATTTTCAATTTTGATCACCAGAATCTTATATTGGAAACTGAGAAGGTTAGGCAGCAAGCACACAATTGTAACAAATCTTCCATAAGAGATAAAACATAATTAATAAATTTGCTAATTAGGGAGTATGTTGTTGGCAATATTTAGATCACAGGCAGACTTTTTCACATCAAGGATCACTGCTAAAGTTTGACTTCATGTACAGATTTGTCATAGAGTGTTACTGAGAACAAGGTCTGGGAGGAGTTGCATTTACTTCATTGGATTACTTAATTGAAATAGAAGAGGTGAGAGGAGAAGGCATGTAAAAGCTCACAGATTCAGACACAAGTCAGCTAAAATTGTCTTGTGTTAGAAGGAAGCTTCACTTACATTTGTTTTCCCCCAGCTGTTCTCACTGCTGTAAAGTAAAAATGAGGCAGACCCTTATGGCAGCTTCTTTACATACTAGTCACAGGATATGACTTATAAAGCTGCTATGAAACTTAGGATGGTAATATTAAATATTTTAACTGGAACTTGCACACAGTTAGTTCCTGAAATACTAAAACCTTTAGAAGAGTGACTGAGGATCGTTGTCGTAAGTATGAAAATCTGAAATGTGTTATATTGTTAAATTACCAACTTGTGGTGATAACTTTTATGCTATGAATTACCTCGGTGGTCCAGAGTCAGTGAATTTGAGACTGTGGTTCTCGTTTTGAGGAGCCATTTCATGGAACAACATCTGTATCAGCAGTTAAATTTCTTTTAGATGGGTTTTGCTTCCTGAGCACGCACTGCAGCAGATAAAAATAGGAGATATTGCACTAGGCTTGAATCTTTTCATAATGTTGTTAGTACTGCTGTTTTTTTAACAGGACAGATTTTAGTTTTGAGCTTTTTTGCTGTCTTCAGATTGGTTGGAAATCAATCTAGGAAGCGTGACATAAGCTTAACCTTTCCTGTGTTATATGTGCTTTAAGAGTGGCGTGGGGCTCTGTGGAAGTCAATAGGTTGTCTGTCTTTGCATCATCTAGTTTGAATTATTAATTTAATGACTGCTTGGAATGAATATTAGTGTAGATAATCACATTTCAGAATACTTCAACATATAGCATCTTTATTTAAAAAGTCTATTAAAATTATACACTTCCTTCTTTCTGCAGAAGAAGTTGGTTGTTTTAGCATGGTTGGTGAATACAATTCTGAGATGTGTGTTTTCTAGATCTCCAGAGATACTATTAAATAGATTCAGTTTTAGGTCTAGAATCTGCTTAAACTAGAATATCTTTTCAAGGTCTGATTGTGTGGTAATCCTACTCTAAAGCATCACCTGATGTGAAAGCATCTGTGGGTTCTGTTTTGAGAAGCAACATAGAAAGCTAGAAATAATGTTTTCTCTCTTTCTTTTTTAAGAGAAAGAGATTTTAAATAACAATGGACATCTCAAATGACTTACTTTGTATCAGTTTGGGGAGAGGCAGAACAGACAGGTATTTGGAAAAGATGATGTTTGTAAACCAGCTTGTTCATCTGAATAGCATGTTGATGAGTATAACCAAGTTGTTTATCTCAATGAGGTCTAATGTACAAAGAAATAACCCACATGCCTCGCTGTGTGTGTAATTTAGAAGGCAGCATAAATTGCTGAGCATATATTGTGGGTTTGGGGAGGATTTTCAGGCATCAGTTTAGTATAAAAACAGTTGCAGAATGCACTAAAAATAGAAATAAGAAATCTTGTGTTCCCATTAACATACAGCAAAACTAAGTATTGAATCTTTTCTTCAAGATCTGGTTTTAAGGGAGAAAGAATGTGTGAAGTCC
Source organism: Pyrocephalus nanus (assembly GCA_038380795.1). Taxonomy (NCBI): domain Eukaryota; kingdom Metazoa; phylum Chordata; class Aves; order Passeriformes; family Tyrannidae; genus Pyrocephalus; species Pyrocephalus nanus. The sequence goes on from CM076259.1 coordinate 86,086,259, forward strand.
ATAAACATGTGCTGCATTTGAAAAAAAGAGGTTGATACAGTCTAGTTTGTTGAGTTGAATGATCAATAGATTACCTTTGCAGATTTACCAGGAGACTGTATTGTTGCAGTTTAAACCTCTTACTGATTGCTCTGGTTTAGACTATACAATACTGTTAACTACCAAATGCAGTTAATTGGCTGAAAAACAGTCTCACCAGTGTGCGATTCTGATTGACATCCATGGATAAAATATTTTACAAAATCAGTGAATGAAATTATGATTCTTCATGCTAATGAAATTACTAAGTATCTGTTTTGAATCTATCCAGCACTGACACTGTTTTTCCAGTGCTAGTGATGATGCGACACGCAGATGTCTTGAGAAGAGCAAATAAGAAATGTTGTATCTTTTTAATTTTCATCTTAATTAAATTAATTACTTTATCTTTTTATAGATGTGACTTTTCTAACAGAAGACAAGATATATGAAATTCTTGAACTATGTCGAGAAAAAGAGGATTATTCCCCTTTAATCCGGGTGATTGGGAGAGTGTTTTCTAGTGCTGAAGCGCTGGTACAGAGTTTCCGAAAAGCCAAGCAGCACACCAAGGAGGAGCTCAAGTCCCTTCAAGGAAAGGATGAAGACAAAGATGAAGATGAAAAGGAAAAAGCTGCCTGTTCGGCTGCTGCTATGGAAGAAGATTCTGGCGCATCGTCATCTTCATCATCAAGAATAGGTGATAACACACAGGGAGATAATAACCTCCAAAAACTAGGCCCGGATGAAGTGTCTGTAGATATTGAAGCAGTCAGACGGGTCTATGATAGGTTACTTTCTAATGAAAAAATAGAAACTGCCTTTTTAAATGCACTTGTGTACTTGTCACCTAATGTGGAATGTGACTTGACTTACCATAATGTGTACTCTCGGGATCCTAACTATCTGAATTTGTTTATTATCGTTATGGAGAATGGCAATCTTCATAGCCCAGAATATCTGGAAATGGCTCTACCGTTGTTTTGCAAAGCAATGAGCAAACTACCCCTTGCAGCTCAAGCAAAACTGGTCAGATTGTGGTCTAAGTACAGAGCAGACCAAATTCGGAGAATGATGGAAACATTTCAGCAGCTTATTACCTACAAAGTCATAAGCAACGAGTTCAATAGTCGTAACCTAGTGAATGATGACGATGCTGTTGTTGCTGCTTCAAAGTGCTTGAAAATGGTTTACTATGCAAATGTAGTAGGAGGGGATGTGGATACAGATCATAACGAAGAGGAAGATGAAGAACCCATCCCAGAATCAAGTGAACTAACTCTTCAAGAGCTATTGGGTGAGGAAAGAAGAAATAAAAAAGGTCCTCGAGTGGACCCACTGGAAACTGAACTTGGTGTTAAAACTATAGATTGCAGAAAACCACTTATCCCTTTTGAAGAATTTATTAATGAACCACTGAATGATGTTCTAGAAATGGACAAAGACTACACTTTCTTCAAAGTAGAAACAGAAAATAAATTCTCATTTATGACCTGTCCCTTCATATTGAATGCTGTTACCAAGAACCTGGGATTGTATTATGACAATAGGATCCGGATGTACAGTGAAAGACGCATAACTGTGCTCTACAGCTTAGTTCAAGGACAGCAGCTCAACCCATATTTGCGACTTAAAGTGAGACGTGATCACATCATAGATGATGCGCTTGTCCGGGTAAGTCATACAGCAACATGGAACTTAGGTTTGTTGGTTCTGACTAGTGCAACCTACATGGGCTTTGACTAACTGAAAAGGACTTGGTGTGAGCAGATATATACTGATTTCCTCTAGGAGAATCCCACATGCCCTTACCAGATTGTTTGAATTCTAAGTGTGATGCTGAAGATTTGTATGTTCAGCAGAACTACCACTCAGAGTGGTTGCAGACTTAGATATTTTAAAGTGTGAAATAGTTCTTATTCTCCGTTGTCAGATTCTGCACTGTTACAGCTCTTAACGGTGAGAGTGACCAGCTTCTGTTTTAATACTTCTTCTTTGTCCTCTGGACCGTCCTGGACCATCATTTGACAGTAGAGTTTTCCAAATGGAAATTGGAATTAAAACCTCTCAGTTATGTACTTTTCTTGTGGACTTCTGAACTTCTAGAAATAAAGCCTTGTTGCAATTTGCTGCAAATACTGATATGACTGAGAAAGGAGAAGACAGACAATTGAGAAATACACTGTTTAGGATTAAAGCCTACTGTCTACCAGGTTTTTAATTTAAGAATATTCCTTGTAATTTCACTACCTATTAGACTTACAATTGTATCCAGTTACATTTTGTCCATTGATGTAATGGGAGTTTTTCCTTTACTGTTCAGCTGAGGGATATGTAAATACTGGAAAAAAGGGAGGGACTGTACTACCTCTTAAGGAGAGGATGGGCTAGAAGAGCTAGTTTTAGGGAGATGTTCTTTTTAGTGTCAATTACAGCAGACAGAAAGCAGACCTTCCTCCTCATGTGAGGAAGGTAAATCCATAGATATCAGAAAAGGCATTCTTCCATATACAGCTTGCTGGGAAAGAAGTTGAAATCTTTGAGGACAAAAAACAATGTTTAATGTTGCTTAGAAAGCTTGTGGGCAACATCAAGTTGCTGCAGCAACTATATTGCAATCAGGCTGCAGCAGTCACTGCTCTGCACACTCTTGGTCTTTGGGAAATTTAGGAAATTTAAATCAGATTCAGCTCAGGCATACTGATTTAAATTGTGATGCACTTGCAGCAGCCCTTGCACAGCCTAGCAGTTATGCCCATGCCTGGGCAGTTGCCATGGCTCCTTGTATGACTGTTAATTTAAGCTGTCAGAACATGGTAAATTATGGTGACCTGACTTTCAAAGCCCTGAGGAGAGTAAGAATTTTAAACTGTTTATTTTGAGACAGAAAATAAAGGGAAAACATAAAATTTTTCTAAATTCAAGAAATCTGAACTGTAGTGGTAATCATCAAGACCAAGCACAACCCAGGCAATTCTCAGAAGTGGAAAATAGATTATATTCAGTAAAATAGAGATGAATGCAGACTCACCATCCTGACTCGAGGAAGGGACTGTGTCGTTTCTAACAGATGCTACAAGGCAGCTGTTGTGGGATGTTGTGGACTTGGGGAAAATTGTATGCATAAATATATGTAGTGGGTACAGAATCCACCTTTTAACTATTGAGCACAAATCCTATGAGGAGAGGCTGAGGGAGCTGGGGTTGTTTAGTCTGGAGAAGAGGAGGCTCAGGGGAGACCTCATCCATCTCTACAACTACCCGAGGAGGATGTTGTAGCCGGGTGGGGTCGGTCTCTTCTCCCAGGCGTTCAGCAGCAGGACAAGAGGGCACAGGCTTAAGCTCTGCCAAGGGAGGTTTAGGTTGGATATTAGAAAGAAGTTCTTTACAGAGAGAGTGATCAGACACTGGAATGGCCTGCCCAGAGAGGTGGTGGATTCACTGTCCCTGGAGGTTTTTAAGATGAGGCTGAATGTGGCCCTGAGTGACATGCTCTAGTAATCACAGTGGGGTTGGATCAAGGGGTTGGACTTGATGATCTCGGAGGTCTCTTCCAACCCAGTTAATTCTATGCTTGTATGATACCTCTTAACGGATGATATGGAGTATCAGTGCTCAATAGACTTTAAATATTCCTCAGGAAGTATTAAGAGCTAAAAAAGAAGTGAATGGAACAATACAATGTCTCTTTTGACCATAGTGTGCCTATGCCTCTTTTATTTGTTTCTTCTCATTTTAATATCAAAATACATTTCAAGAGCCCAGAGTCTCTTCAGAGAAATTGTGAAGTCCTCTTAAGGGTAAAAAAGATGATGGTGAGGACCTAAAAGATGGAATGGAGAAGTTGAATGGGAAATCTGATTTTCACAACTTGGTAGCACCTAGCCTTATTATCAGGAAGCAGGCTTACCATAAGCAAAGTGACATATTTTTTTCCACAGTGTGCCTTAAAATGGTGGATGTCTTTGCGCAGAACTTTTACTGTTCATGAAAGAAAGATCCATCAAAAGCTTATGGACATTAAAGACATTTTGATGTGACCCACACACAAACCTCGGGGAATCCCTAAGTTGCAAGTGTGTTGGTGGCTGAAAAAGTATTGCAGGGAAAGTACTGTTCCACACTGTCCTGCAGTTCCTTCAGCGAGTGCCTAATCTGTTCAAGAATTGCGTGCTGTTTTTACAGGCACTTTCTGCAACTGTTTGAGAAGTGATTTTAGTAATTTTCACAATTTGTTTCCACTTCCGGATTGGTATGAAATAGGTCTGGAGGAAACTCTTACGTCCTAAGCTTTAAAGCAGCTGGCTCTATTTCTGATGATAGTCAAAGATGGGCACTGAAGTGCACTGGAGCTGTGTCTTTACAGAACAGTCAGTGCAGACGTTTTTGAGATATATTCAACTCAGTTATATCAAATAACTGATAACTTCCTGATAAAAGCATGTTCAGGAATATTGACTAAGATGAGGTTGAGATGGTGTTGTTCATATTTTCCTTATTGATGCTGGATATTTTTCAAACAAATATAACTATCAGCCTTCATAATTTCCTGCAAATGGACTTAGCACTGACTTTTTCATGCTAATTAGTTGAGCTAATTAAGTTATTTCCAAGCTGCTTTTCTCCTATTGATAGTTAATATTTAAGCTTTTATAATTCAGTATTTTTATCTTCTCACTTTTTGGACTTCATTAAAGCAAATGCGAGTACTGGTTGTTGTTACTATTATTACTGTTGTAATTCTTTCTTTTAATAAGTATTTGAAGCAATACCTTTTAAGTACTTTTGAAACAATAACTTGTTTCAAGTTGCTTATTAAGAGAATCTTAGTTTACCCTGAAACACATACATCTAAGGAAAAAATTTCTTTACAGATTCATTGTTCAATTGCTTTGCATGTATGAAACTTGCCTCAGAAACTTATTTTTCCTTTTTTTTTTATTGGAAATTATTTAATGAAACAACATGCTTTCTTTGTATTATATACTTACTGTCTACTTACTTGTATGTATGTTAGTCTGAAAAGTCACCTGGGGACAGGGGCGGAACGTTGGAATTTGTAACATCCTAGTCCCCACTTTTTTAAGGAAGCCTTACATTTGGGAGTTGGTAGCTCAGTTTGCAGTTCTTGAAAGCAGTTAACATGCTTTTTTCTGTCTAACAGGTTTAGTAGGTTAGCTGTACTCCTGCTGAGTCACAGTACATGCACATGGTAGTAATGAAAGGAAATACATCCTTAAATCCCTTCTTCTTGCCTTTTCATCCCCCAGCAGCTATTTCTTTCATCCCCTTCTTCTGAATTTATTCTTTCCCCACCCCCATGGCCCACATTATATGTGGCTTTATTCTCAGGCAGCAGTAATTTAAAGGGTGTGAGTTATAACACACAAGTTCTGCAAGTGAAAATGTGGTGGATTCCTTTAACAGAGTCTGGCTTGTACTTGCTTGAAAATTAGAGACTCACTTTGGCAAATTTCACGGAATGTAGACAGCTAGCAGGCAGCAAGCCTCTCCTGCCTGTAAATGACTCTGCTACATGTGTCGATGAGCAAAAACTCTCATGTGACAGCTGAAACCAGTAGACAGATTCTCTCGTATATTAGCAACAAAGTACTTCAGGAGCTTTGATGTTCTTTTAGACTGTCAGTGTTTCTGTGTCCAGATGAAAATGTCAGCATTAGTCTGCCTTGGATGCAAAGTGTGTGTGACTGCTGATGTGTGCAAGCTCTGATGTACAGCTGGAGAGGATACTACTTTGTCACTGTAACTATTGCTTCACATGCCATTTTTTAGAAAAATGTATTGACTGACTTATGCCATGATGTGTCACTGCTACTTTAAAACTTTAATACGCTCTGTTCCTGTCATTTTTGCCATCTAGCATGGAAAGTATTCCTGCCACTGCCTTAAAGGTAACTCTTATGCTACGTGGCTGGAACTTGAGGTGGTTTGTGATCATTTTTAACCATTTTTAATTGAATAGAAATTAGTTTAGCTACTCTCAGTTTCAAGCATGTACCAAATTCTGGTGTTACATTAAGTTTTAAATGTTGTCATATTTCTGCCATTCAGTGAAAATTCCTGTAGTTAGGAAAGCACAGTGTTATTCTGTAGCAAAGTAGAATCACTCCATCTCTTTAAATTGTGTATCATGTTTCAGCAAAAAAAATACAGATGTTCTTTATGACATGGTCTCTCAGCTTTCAGCTTTTCAATTCACAGATACTCAATTTTTGATGCTACTGCTTTAGACCTGCTACACATATGCTTTTTAGGAAGTCCCTGCAAAATGTAATGATGATTTCAATGACTTGGCTAGTCAAACCATCATGATAGAAAACATAACTTCTGAAACTTGGTAACTCACACATATAGATTATGTTTATCCAACAGCATCTGTGTTGACAAGATAGAGGTAGTTCTGATTATTATAAATAACAGCAAAACAAAACCCCCCAAAACAAAAAAACAAACAAAAAAACCAACCAAACAAAAAACCAAGAACTAAATAATTATAAACTGAAGGTCATACTTCCTTGCTATAGAAACACTGCTGCAGTTCTGCTAAAATCCAGTGCTGTTCTATCGTGCCTAATTGCTGAATTCAGTTTTTCTTGTGAAGTGTCAGTGTTGACACAGATGTTCGAAGGAGCAGCTAAACCTACAACTATCAGTTGAGCAGCTTACCAACTTTGTCCTGCTTACAGAATCTACTTCAGGGAGCATCAGGCTTTGCTCAAAATACTGGCTTTTGGGTAATCCTTTATCTGACTTCCCTGCACACAAGCAGCATGCTGTTCCAATCTGCCTAGCCAACGTTGCTCAACTAAGAGTGTTTCCTTCTCTTTTTTTTTAATGCTGTTTTTCTCAGTAAAAAAAGAAACATTGACACTTCTTTAATTGCTCTATATGTATTAATATGAACCCTTTCCTTAGGATAAGTGCATTTTCATGGCACAAGAGTCTTCACACTATGACAGAGGGTTGCTGTCCCAAAAGAAATGCAGAGGCAACACTTCTTTCTCAGAACCCATCCAAATTCATAAAACTTGCAGTATTCTAAATTACTGGTGGTAAAGACTACAAAACCAACAGGGGAGAAAAAACCCAAAGCTTTATTAATGCTGGTTTTAAGTGGAAGGAATCCAGACAGGAGAACTTCTGTCTGTCCAGCTAGATCATATAACTGTATTTACGGTTTTAAAATAAATGCTAGTTCTCTGTTTTTAAAAAGTCACAGTTGTACTTGGAACATGACTTAAGCTCCATTGTTATCATAGTCATGAAAATAAATTTTTTACACGTATCTAAGATGCATGATTTTAACATTTACGTAAAAGGCAAGGTGCTAAACTGCACTGTTACGGAAAGCATGGGATGAGAATACCGGTGACGGGGGGAATTGCAACGTGCTTTTGCTGCAGAAGAATTGTTGATAAAATACAGTGAATTTCAAAGAATAAATGTTACTTAGTCTCCTTAGGGACAAAAATAATTTATTGCAAATGATATACAATAGAATACCAAATGTGTTAGGTAGTACATAACTAAGTTTTTCAGAAAACCTTGTAGTTTACCTAATTGAGATGTAGACTGATCTCATTTGCTCTCATTATTGGGGTCTTTATGGCTTGCCTTTGTGGTTTTTTTTAATTGAGTTGTATATGCTATGAAGTTACACTCCATCTCTGAGTCTAGTTTTCAGTACCAGATAGTGCAGTTTTTTTCTCCACATGCTCCTTTTGCACGAGGTGCTGCAAAGCCTTCAAACCCCTTATGATAACCACCCTGGTTCTGTCACCCATCCAGCCCTGCTGTGATACTTGGAACATGGATGGCTGACTTGGCAGTTAGTAGGAGAAAATGTGTCTTGCTGGTGGTGTAATTTTACGACTTGATGGTGTCATTATTGCTGCCTTTACCTTCTCTGTTCTGTTGTTGTTTTACTTTACACTTCTGTAATAAAATTCTGGGTTGTAAAGAGTGTGTTGGCATGTGTGTGTGCAGAAGGTAGTGAAATAAAAAGAAATGGTTCAGTGTGTTGAGGACACTTGGTAAGTACAATTTGCACTGGCCCAAATGAGAGACAAATCTCACCAGTAATATGGTCTTGGTAGAGGATTGTGCAAGTCCATCTGTGTCTCAATTTACTGCTCTTGAGGTTTTTTTGCCACAGAGGTATGTTTAGTGTAATCGTGCCGCATAATTTAAACCACTTGTTTATGCTTTTAACCAGCATACTTATCAGCTGCAAAATATTCTTGCTTAACTTTTGATTTACTGAAAGGATACATTTTTGTTGTAAGAAAGTGAAAGACCTGGCAATGTGCACTCACAGCCCGGAAAGCCAGCTGTACCCTGGGCTGCATCAAAAGCACTGTGGACCAGCAGGTCGAGGGAGGTGACTGTCCCCTTCTACCCTGCTCTGGTGAGATCCCATCTGGAATGCTGCTTCCAGCTCTGGACCCCCAGCGTAAGAATGACATGGGCCTGTTGGAGTGAGTCCAGAGGAGGGGCACAAAAATTATCAGAGTGCTGGAGCACCTCACTTTACGGGCTGAGAGAGTTGTGTTTGTTCAGCCTGGAGAAGAGAAGGCTCCAAGGGAGACTTCATAGCACCTTCCAGTACCTAATGGGGGCTGATGAGCTGGAGAGGAATTTTTTACGAGGGCAGGTAGTGACAGGATAAGAGGAAATGGCTTCAAATGACAGGAGGATAGGTTTAGATTAGAAGTTCAGAAGAAATTCTTTACTCTGAGAGTAGTGAGGCACTGGAATAGGTTGCCCAGAGAAGTTGTGGATGCCCCTTCCCTGGAACTGTTCAAGGCCATTCTAGATGGAGCTTTGAGGAAACTGGTCTTCTGGAAAGTGTCCCCACCCATGGCAAGGGAGTTGGAACTAGATGATCTTTCAGGTCCCTTCCAACCTAAATCATTTTGTGATTCTGTGACCTCTAATGGCCATTATATAGACTTGAAACCCTTTATTATGAAATGTCTTCTACTTGGTCTTAGCTGAACTTCCATTTTCATAGAAGCAATGCAGTAGATCTATTTAAAGGCACTGAAGAAATAAGACTAAAAGATTTTTGAGACTTCCTCATTAGGGTTGAGGAGAGAGGATTGCTTTGACTGTAATATTAGTGTCTTTTTTTATTTCTGGTGGGTTTTTTCCCCAGCTCTTTGTTTGAGAGATGCAACTACTCATCAAAGGCTTGTTTTCTGTTTCCCACTCTGAAAACATATTTGTATAATCCCTTCAGAAAACCATTTACTGTTATACATGTAGATCAGATTGTAGATTCTTTTTGTTGTCAGATGAATTTAATTATCTCAGTAATATATCTTGTTTTGTTCCTGTTTTCTCTGAATTGTGTGCAACTTGATAACTTATTTAAAATAAGTGCTTAGAACTATTGGTTTCTGTGTTGTTTTACTGTTGTGATTTATGCTTGCTTTCTTCTTAAGTTTGGAGGCTAATTTTGACTAAATTATTCTATTAAACAGGTTTACTAATGAAATATTTCTGTCTGTTCACTCAATAGCTAGAGATGATTGCCATGGAAAATCCTGCAGACTTGAAGAAGCAATTGTATGTGGAATTTGAAGGAGAGCAAGGGGTAGATGAAGGAGGTGTTTCCAAAGAATTTTTTCAACTGGTTGTGGAAGAAATCTTCAATCCAGATATTGGTATGTGTTCTAATAATTTACTAATTGAACGGATTGTTCTCACAAAAGGTTGGCCTGAATGATCTTTGAAGGTCTCTTCCAATCTGGATTGTTCTGTGTTTATGCGTTGCCTTTCTATATCCACTACTGCTTCTCTCTGAAGCTCTCCAGATTCTCTGGTGATCATGAGAGTATTTGACACACACTGAGGCTCACTGTCATCATCAGTCATCCTCCTAAAAAGCAGTGATGAAAGGACTAACTGTGTGTAGTTAGTGAGAGCTGTCATTGCTTGTTTAGATACAAGTCAGTAGCACAGGGTTTCTTTGCAGGGTTCCTTTGTTGTTCTCTCACCTTTCTCCTCACTTTGCTTTGTGATTAGCTTCTAGAATTAGTAATCTAACCAAAGAGGAAGAGCTTCTGCAATAAAGAAAGAGTAGGACTATGGTGAGTTTTTGAGTTATTTCCTCCCCTTCCTCCAGGTTAATAAATCTCGTAGTCTCAGTTCTGCAGATCCAAAGTGTGGCAGTCTTTTATGCTTCTGTCTTTATACATGCAAGGACATGCTGCTTTTGGTATGCAGCTTGTCTCCTACTCTGAAAAGATTAAACTCTTATAAAGTTATATGAATACTTTGTGTTAGAATAAAATAAGACCTTCCAGGTTCCTATATTAATTTCATATATTCTATGTGAAATATGATTGTACTTCCTGTAATGGCTTCCATTAAAGAAGCTCAACAACCATTAGTTGATTTGGTTTCATTGGACAGTTTTAAAAAGAAAGCTTGGTTTTGTAGCTTAGAAAATTGATAAAAATACATGGAAATACATTTTGACCGGGTTAAAGAGGATGTCCCCAGAGTCAGTAACAGAACATGAACCTTGGCACTTGCCCTTCACCATATGCAAGACAGTTCTTATAACAAGTGGTACAGAGCCTTAATCACTCTGAAAACTGCTATTAACTCAAAGATTTGGAATCTGAGATAGCAAGCCTGCTTGAAATAAATTAAACTATGGCAAAATAAGGAAGTCTTAGTACTTTGACTGATGAAGTTATATTTCCAATGCGAAATAAATATCTTAACCAAGGTTGTGTGGATGCCTATATTGAAATACTCTTTTTTTGATAATGCTAAAGTCTGCTTCAGCTAAGATCCAGCCAGTGTATATATACTTTGTGTTTATAGATTAGATGTGCATGCACATTTTAAATTTTACTTCCGTATTCAAAATGCAAAAAAGTATGTACACTTTTTGTATTCATAGTAACTCGGGAGGGGGGGAAGGATATTTATTGGCTTTTGGCGTAAATATGTAAAAGCAGAAAATGTAGCTTGCATTCACAATCGTCTTTTCTTTGGCACCTATTAATATGCATTGCACCATAACAGTTTATGTATGTACCATATGTACCAAGTGTGACTTTTGTTGATTTTTAAATACTTATTTACCTGAGAAAACAAAGGAGTTCCTTTAAATGGAATTTAAAATTTCTGTCCTCTAATAGGTAGGTATGGAGTGATGTATATTGTTGTAATAATTTTTTCAAGTGTTTCCATGTTAGACTACCTCAAAGTTTTACTCAGAGGAGGCAGTAACTCAGAAAAAATATGGGATTTATAAGCAACAGTCACCATGGAAAAAGGGAAGAAGTGATAACTTCATATAATATCCCTAGCAACACTATACAGTTGTTTTCCCCTTACTGAAGATTCGAGTTTCTTCTGGTGTTTCATTATTATTTTAATGTACTGTAGTATTAATTTTGGTCAGGGAATAAAATATTTTATTTCACATTAAAGTGTTTCCAAACGTGGATCTGAGTAAACTGTTAATCCTTCATGATTAGACATTTGGTGGATTGGTGTGTTTTGACAGCTTAACTCTTCTGTCATCTTCCACAAAGTACAAGTCATATTGCTTTTATGTGCCAGGAATGCAGAAGTTACTTCAATCCATTCAGAAAACGGAATACAGGATTCTATATAATTCTACATAATGTTTCTCGTATGAGAAACATAGCCTGAATGCTCATCTGTTTCTGATTGCCTTATCTGATGTGTCAGCCTGTTATTTGTGTGCTCCCTGAATAGCTGACCCTGTCCTAGTACCTTACTGAGATAAATAATCAATTTTGGGGAAAAGCCAGAGTCTCTGAATGAGCTTGCAGTTCGTATCCTTACACTGAATGAGAAATCAGTCTTTATCTCTTGGCTGAAGAAGGCATTTTCAATCTTTAAGAGTAATTTTGTGGCTCTGTTCATATGGCTTAGTAATCCATTTATACATCTGCATAGCTTGTAAATAAGCACATCTTTTACGAGCTGCAAGATAAATCCCTGTGGCAAATGTAGTTGATATTCTTGACCTCACGGATCTGACTTCTACTGTGTTGGGAATAAGGAGCCTGGGGAACTTTTTCTTAGGTTGCACCTTGAATCATGAGACTTAGCCGTACAAGCAACAGGTCACTGAGACTATGCTTGTCCGGAGTGGTCTCTCTCTCCCCATAAGTCTATGGGGTTTGCATTTATCTCGTTTTAGTATCCAGTCAGGTAAGCAATGGATTTTACTGTAGGATTCATTTAAATAACTTATAGCCTGTGCACAAAGTCTGGTTTCATAAAGAGCTATTTTGTGTCTTGATACAACCAAAAGGATAAGCTACTCTTTGCCTGTCTCTTGTCTGCACAGTCACATCCTTTCCCTGCAATTTCTGCCATGTGCCAGTTCAGGTGTTTGTTGCAGTTTTCAGCACTCAGCTTGCAAATTGGGCAGGAATTGGTCACCTGAAATAGTGAGCTGAACAAAGAGAGGGAGTCAAAGCAAAATTACTCCCTTTGAACAGTGACAGGCTGTAAATTTGCAACTCCTCCTGTGGCTCCATGGTCTGTTTTCCCCTCAAGTTCAGATATATGTAATAGCTACAGAAACAATGGTCCTTGAAACAAGCAAACAAATCTGTTGGGCATCTAACTTTAAAATCATATGTGATGGTCAATCTCTGCTCCGTCTTCATAGTTTCTAATTCGGTCACAGGGCTCCATCTACTCCTGTTCCTTTGCTGGAACTGGCCTGAAAAAGCCTTTGAGGAAAGGCTGTCGCTTCTTAGTAATTGGAATCCTTCAGGATTATTTCATCCACATGGTTTTTGATGGTGTTCTTTTCTTGCCCTGTTGTATTTGTCAAAGTTACAATCGATGTTCACAGTGTGCTGCTGGTTCCTCAGAAATGGCAGGGGATGAAAGCTTGTGTAGGTGCAGCCTCGTGGGTGTTGCAGATGTTATATCTCAGGTCTCTTGCATATTTTTAGTGGTGATGTGAGTAACAGTGTTTTGAGCAGCTCCAGTTACCCTAAGGTAAGTAGTTTCTCTTTGCCATTAAATTCAGTATAATGTTAAGTTGAACGTGTTTTCAAGGCTAATGCAAATGGATTTATAATGGTAAGTGCCATTTTTATTTAATTGTAACCAGTATTGTTCAACTTTTTTTTTTTAACAGGGATGTTCACATACGATGAATCTACAAAACTGTTCTGGTTTAATCCGTCCTCTTTCGAAACTGAGGGTCAGTTTACCCTGATTGGCATAGTACTGGGCCTGGCTATTTACAACAACTGTATACTGGATGTACATTTTCCCATGGTTGTCTACAGGAAGCTAATGGGCAAAAAAGGAACTTTCCGTGATCTGGCGGACTCTCATCCTGTAAGTTCCTTATGTTCTTTGAGTTTATTAATGTATTTTCCATGCAATAACTTAATCTAGATTTAAAGTAAACACAAAATCACTGTCAGAAGTGGAAGTGAAATGACGAGTTACTCATGAGAAGAGTCTGTATTTGTTAAAATAAATTCATAAGCAATAGTAAAGCCTCTTGTTTGGGGAGGCAGAATTGTCAACAGTAGGGCTAGGTATCAGTAAAGCTTTGGTTTATTTTTTTACTGCATGAATTGCTAAATATCACTAAGCACTATTAAGCATAAACAATATTTAATGGTATCTTCCCAAAGAGACTTCTAAAATTAAACTCCTTGTAGCTATTTGTAGAAGTAGATTTCTACAAAAAAAAAGTCCAAGTAATACTAGACATACAAAGGTGTGATGCTCTTTCTGTTTTTTGTCTAAAGCAAAAGATAGATGAGGCAGTTAATGAATATCCCTACAGTTTGGGAGCAGTGATCAGTGTCCATCTTCCCAGCCAGCAGCTGTACAAAAGCACTGAGCTGAACATGAGCTTTAGTAGGTAGAGCATACAAGTGTGTGTGCGTGCAGGATGTCTTGGCCGTGCTCCACCTGTAATCAGAGATCACCAGTAGCTTCCCATCACGTTGGCTGGTGTGGGTTGTTAGTAAAGTTCATTTAATTTCAAACAGTGGGGCATTCCCCTTTTATAAGCAGTTGTGCAAAATCTTCGACTATTCAAAGAAGATGAGGAAGATGGTACTGTTTAAAAAGAACTAACCTTTCATTTTTGAAAATGAGGCATGTGTGATCAGCAAATACGTTATCAGGTCTGCTTTGGATGGCTACATTAAACAGTGTGCCAGATCCGACCAGTTTTTCTGTATAATACTGAGAAATAGACAGTGCCCTGAGTTTCCATTGATTTTTATTATATACTCAAAAGCTTTTGTGACAGAAAAAGTGGATTTATTTCTATGGAACAAGGCAGTCAGGGCATTTTCTAATCTTTCTCCTCTGCTCTTATGTTTCTCCTCTGACACCTTCACTGACTTTTAAAATAATCCTTTTTTAACTCTTTGTATTCTAATATGACTTAAACACTTCAGAGCTTTTCAAACCAAAATGAAATTCTCAGTAGTCAAGCCTCACAATGTTTTTTCTAATGCTGTAGAGCGTGGATAATAGGGTTTTTACCAGCAGTTCCAAGTCCAGTCATTTTCAATGCAAGGTATTTTTAAAGGTCCTGTGAAAGAATCAAAAAGACACAGACAGTGAGAGGTTGAGGCTTACTTTCAACAATTAAACCATTAAGGGGAAATTTATTGCTTCTTGCACACAGGTGTTGCTTTTACCTTCCCTTTGCATTCTTTAGCTCTGTACCTCTGTCTCAGCCGAATAATTGTTCTTTTCTGCATAGCCTTTGGTTTCCAAGAGAGTCTTGGGCTTTTCCTAAGGCATAGCAGGGAGGAAAGCTGGTTGCTCCTTTGAATAGAGCAAACTCTTACAGGTAATTTCAGATTCCACTTGGTAAATTCTGACCTAACTTGTGATTTATTTTTTGTTGTTCGTAAATGTCTTCTTATGTTAAAGACTGCCCCATCTGTGTTGCTTCAGGATTATTTCCTAGTTTGGGTTTTAAATCAAGATGTAGGAGATAAAAGTCTGCTGCCTGAACTTTATCTGATATAAAATACAGCATTTTCTTTGATTTTAACACATAAATGTTCCACTTACTAGTGTAACGTGTTCTGGATGCCAAAAGCAAATACCATTTCAAAAGAGTTAAGAAGAGGCAATTAATGGCCTTTAAGCTGCAGGTCTGACCATTGCATTTAGGAAGATTGCTGGGTGCTGATAGGTTCTTTTAAGGGAGTTATATTCATTGCCATGTTTCTTTTTTATCTTATTATCTGATGTTCATTTTTACAAATGCTGAGCTTAATGAACTATTGTTTGGACTGCCATGGGAGATTTTAGGTGACTTGTGTCATAGAATATAAGAACCCTTTTTTGAGGCAGGTGATTTCATGTCCTCTGGTATTACTTGGTGAAATCTCTTGAAGCTTATTTTTGACAGAGGTGTATTTCTTAATCTCTTAGGTTCTTTACCAGAGTTTGAGAGACTTGCTAGAATATGAAGGAAGTGTGGAAGATGATATGATGATAACGTTTCAAATATCTCACACGGATCTCTTTGGCAATCCGATGATGCATGATTTAAAGGAAAACGGTGATAAAATTCCTATTACAAATGAAAACAGAAAGGTATGCTCAACTTTTTAAACAGAATCTGTAGTCCTTAGATATACTTACTATATGTAGAATTATGTAGTACCCTATAAAGGTTTGGTCTCACTTATAATGTCAATTTAAAAGCCTTTTAAAATTGGCATACCACAGGATAATTGTGAACGGAAAAGGCTTCTCATAAAGAAAGCATTGATGCATGCATGTGTAGCTTCTGGGTGTGGTGTTTGGCCTGTTTGAGCAATATTGAGACTTGTTCTTTATTGTTGCTGAATAAAAGCTGAGCCCAGATAATCTGTGTAGAATTATAGAGTTACACGTATTTTGGGGTCTTGTATTTTTGGGAGGTACTTCATGTGTCATGTGTTGAAGCACTAAGGGATTTATTTCCTTGCAGGAATTTGTCAATCTGTATGCTGACTATATACTCAATAAGTCGGTAGAAAAGCAGTTCAAGGCCTTTCGGAGAGGATTCCACATGGTGACCAATGAATCTCCTTTGAAATATTTATTTAGACCAGAGGAAATTGAATTACTTATTTGTGGAAGTAGGGTAAGAATTCTGAATGTACACCACAGAGTGGAGCTTTTTTTGATCCTAAGTATATAATTAGTGGTCATCTTTAAAAATATCATCTTCTTACAGAATTTAGATTTTCAAGCACTAGAAGAAACTACAGAATATGATGGTGGCTATACAAGAGACTCTCTTATTATTAGGTAAATTTTTTTTCTAATTTTTAAAGATAAAAAGCACTTTATCTGCCCGTTTCTCCATAATGAATTTAATATTGTAACATTTGGTATTTTTCTAATTCTGGAGATACAAATGTCTTATGTATAATTTCACTTTACTCAAGTATTGTAATTAGAGAAGAGGAGATGGTATAAGCATTTTTGAATCAGTATTTCCTTAGGAAATAGGAATAATAAAATAAAAGAAGAAACTTTGCAGAACATTTAGTAGCCAAATTAATGTTTAAAGACAGTTAAACTGCAGTGTTTGGGTAATATTTCTGATTTCTACTTCTGAATCTCATTGATTGGTAAAAACACTCAGTTCTGGTTTATGAATACGACTTCTAAACTTGATGTTAAGACTGATTAGAATTACTACACCTTCAAAGCTCAATTACTTTTGAAAGTCTCATTTATACCAAAGAAAATTTACAGTTTACTTACTTTTTGATTTCTTCCTTGATAGGGAATTCTGGGAAATAGTCCATTCATTTACAGATGAACAGAAAAGACTGTTCTTACAGTTTACAACAGGCACAGACAGAGCCCCTGTGGGAGGACTTGGAAAGTTAAAGATGATCATAGCCAAAAATGGCCCAGATACAGAGAGGTAAATAAAAAGAAAAAAAAAATCTACATTTTTTGTGTTTGTTCATAAATAGAAGGGAATTCTGAGCTTTTAAGTTATTAACCTAGTTAAATCTGAAAGTTGAATCTATAAGAAAAGTAAATTTTCTTTAAATGTATTATTTTGGACTTGTGAAATAGCAATGTAGTTCTTTTGCATGTACTGCATGTTCCCAGATCTGAATTCTTATCTTTTTTGTTTGTTTTTGTTTCCTCCACAGGTTACCTACATCTCACACATGCTTTAATGTACTTTTGCTTCCGGAGTACTCAAGCAAAGAAAAGCTTAAAGAAAGATTATTGAAGGCCATCACATATGCCAAAGGATTTGGCATGCTGTAATAAATATAACAAAAGGGATTAAAAAATGATGGTGATGATGTCCCTGTCCAAAAAGGCCATAAGATAGTGAGCTACAGTAGTCACCTGTGTTTGTGCCTCCCTTCTTTACTGGGGACATTGGGCTGGAACAGCAGATTTCAGCTGCTTATATGAACAAAATCTTTATTTTTTCTTTTAGCGTGAAAGTGTTACATATTCTTTCACTTGTATGTACAGAGAGGTTTTCCTGAATATTTATTTTAAGGGTTAAATCACTTTTGCTTGTGTTTATTACTGCTTGAAGTTGAGCCTTTTTGAGTATTTACAAGAAAACAAACTGTACTCTCCCAAGGAAAATATTGCCATCATTTGTAGACCATGTAACCTTCAAGTATGTGCTATATTTTTGTCCCTGTATCTAATCAAATCAAGAACTGTACTTTTTGAGGAGTTTGCTTTTGAAACTTGAAGTCTTGGAAAAACAGTGTGATGCAATTACTGCTGTTCTAGCCCCCAAAGAGTTTCTGTGCAAAATCTTAAGAATCAATAAAGATGGAAGGGAGAACTTGGAATGTTAAATTGCAGCCTTGAGAACTTTACTTTAGTCACAGCACAACAATTAAAATTCATTTCACTATATGTTGTCTTCACATGTCTTGTAATAAACTGTGTTTTTAATTAGGAAACATTTCTTAGCATATGAAAGGATAGAAATTTTAGTTACTTTTTTAAAAAAAGAAGTTTACTGGGGAAAGTGCATTTTCAACTGAACAGCTTTAGAGTAGGGAGTAAAGTGTCTGGAAAAAAGATAGGAAGTTTTTGCTATATTATAAAAAAAGCATGTGGAAGTGCACTTAAAATGAAGTTTTATTCTTAATTGCCTATTATGTTGACATTTTAAATAGACAATCCAAAGTCTTCCCTACATGTTATGTCATCATCATTTATTTAATGAATCATTTTTCCAACCTATCAAGGCACATGATCAGTGTTGCACCATAATCTAAAGGGATGGCTACTGTATTTTAATCTCATCTAACAATAAGCAAAATTGAACAATATTAAACATGAGGCCTACTTCATATTGTACACTTCCAACCATTAAACTGTTAGAAAAGTAAGTACTAAGGTTATGTTCATCTACTACATAAAGTATTCAGTAGGTTTTTAATTTAACTCTACAAATCATATCAGAAATAAATCCTTTACCTTTCGTAGTCTGTGTTTAATGTTAATTTCTCCTGTTGCAATATCGATGAAGGGATTATGCATTTTTAAGTGACGACATAACTGGCATATCTCTTTTGCAATACAAGCTGCAGCGGGTGTGCAGAGCTGAGCTTGTGCCTTGACAATTGCTATTACTGGCTACTACCGATCAAACCCGTGACTGTGTGGAATTGGCATTAAAAGGCATAGTTTTGAAATCATTGGAGAAAGAAAAGATGTCTTTCAGGACTATTTTAATAAATTCTTTCTAGTAATAGAAACAGACAACTGTTATGTAACTATGATGCTGAATAAAACAATGACCTTTTTTCACCATGGTTCAGTGAAAAAGAAAACAAGTGAATTCCTTACTTTGATAAATTGGATATTAAATTATTTGGTTAGAAAAATGTTCTAGTACGGCATCATTTGAGGGTTGCAGGTACAGAAACTCTCCAAAAGTGAACTGTAGTGATGTGGGGTCCAGGCATGTTCCCCTGTCAAATCCAAGCTAATGCCAGACGGCCTGGACACAGGGACTGAAGCTTGGTGGGGAGGGAGAGGTGCTGTCTGTGTTCTGGCCTTTGATCTCAAGGTGGTGGACTTAAGGACATGCCTTCTTGAATGTCCACCTTGTTGCATGTCCCTGAAGAGGAAAACACAACACATCTGACCTCTCAGTAGTGTGGCTGACAACAGTGCTTCTGAGCCCTTCAGCTTTGGAGCATCTTTTGCTGTAGGTGGTGAGAACAAGAGTTGGTGAGTGCCTTGAGGTGCTTCATTACAAGTATGAGCACATCCTGATACTGCTGTGTGGTATGTACTGCATCAACAGTCCAGTACTGTAAGCTGTATCCCTGTAACTTGTTTTATTCTGATGTGGGTATGCCCAGCTGGCAGGTGTACGTGATTCATGTTGGGGTTTTTTATGGAGGTCTGAAAGCTATGCAGACAGCGTAACTGGATAGCAACACCAAGTCCTCTAACTGAAGCGTTGACTTTATAAATACACTTTTTCTGTTTTCCTTTAGTATTAAGATTAAAATAGCACATAACTGTATTGGCCTTTAAAAGCGTAAGCTGTTTGTCAAGGAATCATTTTCAGGTAAGATATAAGTACTTCATATTTGACTGATTTCTCATTTAAATATATACTGCCTCCCCCAAAATACCGCTGTATTGAAACTTTATCTCCTTAATGGTGTTATAAATGTCCAGCAGCAACAGTTGATAAAGTTTAAAATAAATGAATCTTGAAGTCTCGTAGCTGCAGGCTGCATTCCTGCCCTGCAGAAGTACCAGTCAAAGGGAACATGCCATTTTAAGTTTTTTGGAGTTGGTGTGTTTTGGTGGTTTTTTTTTTTTTTTTTGGGGGGGGAGAGGGCAGCTCTAGGCACACCCAAAATGTCTTGCACCCTCACTTAGTCTTTCAACAGCATTTAGCATATTTTAGGTCTACAAAGCTTACCTTGGAAACTTAAGTATACCTGTGTGTCACTGAAATAACTCTTGTGAGTGAGACAGAAGATTCCTCTTCCAAGGTAAGAGGTCTGATGCCAATGTGCTGGTGCTCTCTCCACAGGCTGTCCTTAATACGGTAACAAAAAAAACATGTTGGATGTCTCAGCATTGCTTCATCTGACATGTGAAATGCCTCTTCAAGTTTCTGCTTCTGCACCCTAATAGAAAGCTTTTGCTTCTTGAGAAAAAGATTTCAGGAATGGCCGTCGGGAGTGAGCACAGTTCAGTTAACTAAGGAATGGTGTTTTGTGAATCTGACTTCGCTTGTCTTCCATTTGGCAGGCAGCAGCCTGAGACGGGACTGTGGCAGCCAAGGGGACCCCTCCAACCCCGCAACTTGAGGAAAGCTGCTGCTGGAACAGGCTGGCAATAGGCCTGATGCTCCAAGCAACTCTGTGTTTCAGCAGTCAGTCTGTGCCTCTCACCCAACAGTGGGTTTCGCTGCTGAAGCAGGACCTTCTTACCGCACACAATACCACACCGGTGTGATGGACCTGGGGGGCTGAGCCTCCAGGTAGCCTGCAGTGTGGGCTACCCAGATGCTTGCCTGGGTTTCTGCTCTGTGGAGCATGGAGTTAGACACAGGTTTCCACACTGCTGATGTTCTGGAAGAGGACAACCCCCACATCATCAGCTTTAAGGTGTTTCCCTGGCACTGTTGTAGCCAGTTATCTGCAGGTAAATTTTTAATCTCACTAGAGGATTAAAAGTTTCCTGGTCATCTCAAGAATTTTCGGGATAAAGATTTTTCAATTGAATGGAATGTTTGAGTTGTGCCTTATTTATTCTGCAGAAAAACTCGAGTATTTCAGCATGCAAGATGGAGCAGGAATTTCTTCCAAGTTTAGCTATGCAAAATCAAGCCTTTCCTGACAAGAAAGAGTCAAGTTTATTATGTTCGGTCTGAGTCACAAGGGTTTGTGATGTTACCTACAGTTCTTTTTTATACTCAAAAGTTTAATTCAAGTTGTCACCAAATTTGTAAGAGCATCAGGGACTTAATTTTATTTTAAAATTTAATTTTATAGCATATCATGGAAGGGACACTGCTTTGGAAATAAGAGTTAATACTGGCATTTGTCTTTAGACAGGTCATAATATGACCCATGAAATAATGTCATTGTGTTTTTCTCTAGTTCTGCATCTAACAGTATCTTCAGCTGTTGATTTGTGTTATTTTTCATTAACAAAATTAAAATGTGTGTGTGAAAGTGGTTTTAATTGCAGATGCACAGCTTTCCAATGTGCAAGTTTTTTTCTGCAGTAGGATACATCAAGAAAGCGATCCTGATAAATAATTGAAGTTTGCCTACTGTGTTTTTGGATGTCTTGCTCAGTATATATCCTACTTTGGAATTTCTGTGTGGGGAAATGTCTAAAAGACAAGGACGTTGGAGGTGCAAGTAGAGGGTGCAAATCATCATTCTATTTTAGGACAATAAAATAGCATTAGGAACTGCTTATGTTATCTTGCTGCATAGGTTTGTGCAGAGTTTTGAGGTTAAAGAGTGAGAGCAGAGCTGACTCTGAAAGTCAGACAGTGATTGCTGGAGTTAGGCTTCTGCCTTTGGAAGGACATGCAGCACAGCTGAGCTATAAACAACTGTGTGTGCAGGGATGCTGCTGCTCCTATGGCCTTGGCTCCCAGCTGGTACTGAGCAATGTCAGGTGAAGGTAAAAACTGCAGCAGCCTGAAGATTTGTGACTGAACTATTGTCGTGTGCAAAGCTGACATGAAGCCTTTCTTCCTAATGTCACCAAAAGCTCTGGTGTAGCTGCTGTGCCAGTGGGTTTATGTACAGAGAAGATCCCTCAAATCTACCTTCCCACTGCATTCTTCTGCTTCCAGACCTGTATAGTACAGCAGTGCGAGCAACGATGCTCAAGAAATTGTTTATAATATGGCGACTAGTTGAACTTTTCCAAGTTTTGAGCTGCTGTACATTGTGTGCTGGTACATTTAATGGAATTATTTCTGCTTGCAAGCACTCAGTGTTTGAGTAGCAAGGGATAAAGATCAGGTGAGCTAATGTTACAAGTAAAGGGCATTTATTTCCTAATGCAATTGGTTTTTACCAAAAAATGGGAAACTCAGCACAAGAATGTTTCCTAAATGAAAAGGTGTTTTCAAAAGAACAATCTCCCTTGTGCCATGCACGCTGATTTTTAATTTTCTTTAACTGCCCTCTATGCATGAAGAATGCTGTGAATTTTGTGGCAAGTCACCTGAATCAAAGCAGGTGACATTCTGGCCTCACCAATACCAGTACATTCTTTTCGAAGCACAACACAGATTTACTTCCTTAAGAGCATCTGATAAGGGTTGCTCTTGTGCTAGTTCTTTACACCTGGAATCTCTCTGTGGAGGGTCTCCTATTCCCAAACTAAAATCCACAGGAAGATATCCTTTCTAACAAAATTGTTAGAAAACTGCTTTGGGGCTGCAGCCACTAGGCTCTGCTTCCTGCCCCAGTTGGAACAGCCAGCAAACAGCCCGGGTGAGAGCATTGCTTCTGCACCAGAGTTGTGCCAGACAGCATCCTTGGGCCTTTGAGGCAATCCTGCTCCAGACCTGCAACTTTTTGGACAAGCAGTTTTATCATCCAAGCCAGTTTCCTTGCTGGCTTTGACTTTGGAGAAGAGAGGCCTTCTCAGTGTCTCAGCCCTGGGAAAGGTTTCCTGGATTTGGGATTCTGTTTCTGGGACCACCCACTGCAGCTGTTACCACCTTAAGAAGATGTACTTAGTCCCTTCTTTCTCCTTTGTGTTCTTGGCTTCTGCAGGACAGGGGGTGGCCAGGAGCCAGCACTCTTGGCTGCCACATCCTGCTGCAGTGGCAATGGGGGCAGATGGAGGTGCTGAAATGGCCCCAGTCGTTTGCCTGCTGCCTCCAAGCGTTGCTGCTGCAGAGCTGTAAGTGGTAAAACAGAACTCTTTCAGCAGTTTCTTCATAGAACCTGTGAGAGCCTCCAGTAGCCATACTCTGCTGTTTTTCACCTTTCCTTTGGGAATCTCCCATCCCAAAGATGGTTGTGGCCTCTGGAGTTATCTGGGGGCTGATGGCAATGTCAGTTGATCTCATCATCTCCTGAGTTTGCTCTGCAATGTTCCTTTCCCCCTGTCGAGGTGAGAGTGAAGCTGTGTAGGACTGAAACCTGTATGGAGTAGGTAGCCCTGCTGTGCTGCGCGTCCGTCCTTGGCTTGGCGGTATGGGGAGGGGGAGCCTGCTCCAGGGGAATCGTCCCTGTCACTCATCAATCTGGCTTGGACCCCTTCTGGCCACCAAACTTCAAGAGTAAATCAGAAAACTGGTCGATAAGAAGGGGCTTCCCTGTCTGCTTTCTTGGGCTGCAGATTACAGCATCTCTTCTGTAACAGCCTTCCTTCCCCGGTGGCAGTAAGCTGAGCTGCTTAGTGTTTCTCCATTGCCCAGCACGTCTGTCACCCCTGCTCTTTGGTTCGGTTCTGAACTAACACAGCTGCCCCGAGGTGCTGCGTGACTCTTTTACTCCTCCCTCATCCCACCCCTCCTCCTTTGGCTGCCGCTGCTCACGGCAGTTGGGTTATGGCAGGTGAAACAGCCTTGAAACGCTGAACTGAAACTGTTCTGGTAGGGGCAGCTCCTCTGTCAATCTGCCTGGTAGCTGTGAGCCTCATCTGCACTGTCAGCACTTGGGTCTGAACCAGTCATGGAGGAGCCTGGCTGCGGCTGACAGGATAAATCAGCTGTGGTGGCAACTGACGTGTTTGGAAGGGTGATTTCCTAGAAAAGCTCTGCAGCTTTGTGTTGCTAGACGTAAGCTTTCTTCCTAGCCTTCGTGCAAGTGTGGTCAGAGGCAGCTGTGCTATTGCAAGGAGATGGGGTGATGGCTTTTCAGTAGCCAGAACTGTTACAAATCCCACCTCTGGATCATTTCCTTCACCAAGAGTGCCCAAAGTTGCTGCTGTAAGGGAGGCTTCCCTGTACCACACACTGGACTAGTATCTGTGAACAAGCAGCCCTGAGGACTTGCTAAACAGCCTAAATCTGCAAGTAATTTGAAAATAGTGGGAATCCCACTGAAGCAAGTTGGGTGAATTATCTACACTATTCTGCAAGTAAAATACTTCAGTGAGGAACTGCCAGTCTGTTCTC
Organism: Pyrocephalus nanus; assembly: GCA_038380795.1. NCBI lineage: Eukaryota > Metazoa > Chordata > Aves > Passeriformes > Tyrannidae > Pyrocephalus > Pyrocephalus nanus. The sequence continues at coordinate 86,110,434 of CM076259.1, forward strand.
CTAAAAAGAGTAGATCTTTACAGCACAGTTGGTTTGATTCATCATCCTTGGAGACAGGCTCTGCCAAAATAAAGTCCTTTTGTGCTTCTCTATCTCCTCTGGACAGGCAGATAGTGCCCACAGGTTCTTGCCATGCTGTACCCCTGGATGAGCTGCTCAGGTATTGTGACTGCTGTGGGGTGGCTCCCCTTCCAGAGGAATGGGGGGAATAACTGTCGGCAATAAGAATGGAATGGTTTGGGGGTTTTTTTGTCTTGTCAGGAAAATTAAGAAATTTCATAGTAAAATAGACAAAAAGGTGAGAAATTAATAGCTATTCATCAAGCTGCCCATAAACTGTGCTTTCTGATTTTCCATGTTCTTCAGTTGCCTATTACAGAAAGGTTGGTACCAGCCACCTCAAATTCTAAGGAAAGAAAAATGGAATAGCAGCCGTTAATAATTCCTTTCACGTGTCTGCATTTCTGGTGTCAGTAACCTACCCCTGATTTACCTGTATTAATAAGACAGGTCTCTGTTAGAGCTGGACAGTGTCCTCCTCAGCCTCTTGGGAAGACAGCCCGTGGAAGTTGAGCCATTGGCACCACCACCTGTGCTCTCCCTGCAGGAGCCCAGCAGAATTGGTAGAGCTGATGAAGGAAATTGCTGTGTGAGAATTGCTGGTGTGTCTGCAGTAAAGCTGATGTTTGTGTTCATCCTTAAATAATTGCTTAAATAATGCAAGTCTTTCCTCCTCACTCCATTCCTAGGGTATGGAAGGGCAAGGATTGCAAATACAGAACAGCGGAACTGTATTTCCACAGTGAACCTGCAAGGGCAGTTGGCAGCAGCAGGCCTCAAACATTGATCTGGGGGCTGGAAATGGTTGCAAAATCTGAATTTCAGAAACAAAAGGCCTGACCATTTTTAGCCCCAAAGCTTGTTCCTCAGGGCTTGTGTGTGCTTTCCTCCCCATCCACCCAAGGCAGAGTGTTAAAGAGCAAGGCTTCCCCATCATCCTTGTAAGGACTTCCCAGGTACCATTCTCTACCTGCTCTGGACTGTGAATGGGGCTGAGGGTGAGGAAAAGTCCAGGATTGATGGCTTCTCTCAGGAAAGCTGCCACAGCTGAAATCCTGTGCTTTAACTGCCTGTACGGTGTCCAGATCCATTTAGTGCATAATCATTTTGCTCTCGGGGATACACACAGAGTTTTTACAAATGCTGAATTACATAAGCAAGGGTTTGAGTCCTTCTGTTTGTTCCAGGTTGGAAACATTAATAGAAGAGCTGGGGACCTTTGAAGCCAAGAGCAAATGCTGTCATCTTGCAAATCTTTAGGGTGAAGAGCAGCTCTCCCTTAGTCCGCCTGACGGTGTTATATCACTGAACAACCTGGACTAGTTTGGCCTGTGAACCTCTGCCTTGTCCTTGGTCTCAGCAGTGATACAGACAGGAATGTGTTTTCCAAGCCAGCAACACACAAACCAGCTCAGAGCAAGCACTGACGCTTTCGTGGGGGAAAGGAAAATGAGCAGTTTATTTCTTAATGTAAAGCAGAGCCCTCTTGTAGATTAATAAATACTTGGCAGGAATAAAAGTGTAAAGCAGATGCCTAAGAGAAAATAATTAAAAGCAGGGTAGTACTTTCCCTGGGCTGTTCCTGAAGACAGAGCTGCACAGTCAAGCTAACCTCAGCCCTCAGCTGTACAAATACAGGAGCTGTTTTGCTGTCACTGCCCCTTCTGTTGTCCAGTTCATCAAATTTTCCAGAGTAGTTCTCTACTGTAAAAACTGTAAAGTAAATAATAGTAGCAGATGAGGGTAAAAGGATTTGAGAGCATTTCCAAGAGCAGCAAGGCTTGAATTGTTTGCTGTCAGGGCACAGGGTCCATGACTGGAGGTCTTTTCCCTGGAAAAATTAGCTCTGAGGAGCAATTGGAGCATGGTGTGCCACTCCCCCACCTTTACTCTCCTTTTGCACATGGACCAGAAGTTTAAACATCTCCTTTGCCCTTTGGTGTTTTGCTCAGCACAGGCAATTTGGAGCAGCAATACACCCCAATTGCCCCATGTACAATGCTGTGGCCGTTAACCCCACTTGTAGTTTCGGGGCCTATATTCAAGCTCTCTGTAAGCGCTGTCCCGTTCCTTGCTTTCTCTTGTGGTGGGGTTGAAGGCCCAGCCCAGGCCCGCCAGGTGATTTTTGGAAGGTGATGTGTTTGCAAGGAGCAGAAAGCTGCAAACGCTTATTTCTGCTAGACAAAGCACTGTCCCTGCTGTGCCACCCTGCACAGAGCTGGGGAAGGGGAGGACAGGAGACAGGTGGCAGCGGCACGAAGAGCCTGTCGTACCTCACGGATCCGGCAGCCCTCGGGCAGTGGGGTAGTGTTCAGGTGTGAGTGCCTGAGTGGTATCTGCAAACACAGTGATGGTGTCAAAACTGGGCACCAGACCAAAGCTGTGTGCCAGCTGCCCTGCAGTGAGGGGAGAACACCATTCCCACTTGGCTTTCTGTCACTTCAGATCTCTGTTCCAGCTAATGATTTTCCAAGCTGTGTAATGCTGAAATGATCAAAGTCTGTCATGAAATACTAAAATCTGGAGCGATATAGGTAAGAGAAAACACAGAGTTGCTTGAACATTACTCAAAATATTTTAATGTACATGCTGTAGCCACATTAAAGAAGGGGAAAAAACATCTTACAGAGATGAAAGATGTCAAAGGATGTGATGTTGTCATGCCAGAAGCTCTATGTTTCAAAGTGACTGAAACCAGTAGCATCAAAATGTTCTTTTTCTGGCATGTAAAAAGCAAAGCAAGAGGCATGGAAATGGAATAGCAAACATGTATTTAACTGGTAGATTAGGCTCTTCTGATCCATCGGGTAAAGAAGCAGTCTTGTGTTTGTAAGGTTTTTAAACAGGTATAAATAGTACTTTAAACAGTTTTACTTGTATATACCTATTGGGCTGGAACAGCTGTACTATGTTGGGTAGATAGTTAAGATATTTACAGAGGATTATGACTGATGTAGAATATGTCAATAAGTACAAAATGCCTACCAGAGGTGGTGTAGGAATAACACAGCAGTGAACATCAGCCACGGGTGAGTGCAGTACCTGCCTCTCTTAGGAGGTGAAGGCTGCAGGTGCAGCATCCTGTGACTGCCCCATTTGTGCTTGCAGTGGTCCACTGCCACCAGCCCACACCCAGCTCCACCTCAGCCCTGCTTTCCTTATGGGCAGCAAGGGCACCAGACCCTGCCAAAAGCAGCCTCTCTGAACTCCCCGTTGGTCTCAAACCCTTAAAGAAAGTAAGGACAAGATTCAGGTGACACACCAATATTCCCCATTGCTGCTGATCACATACAGGTCTCAGCTACTTTCCAAACCACTTGTTGCAGTCATGGAAATTTTTATCATAGAGGTTAAGACCAGTCTAAAGTAGATACCTAAGTGTATTCCAGGCAAATGATAACAGGAGTTTAGACATGGGCCACATGTGGACATCTACTGCCTTTGCCAGTGTTGCTGGCAAAGCCCTGTTCCTTAGTCACTGACAGATTTGGCTCAAAAGTGTCAACAGAAGGGGGACAGCTGCTTGCCCAGAGACGAGTGCTTACTCTGAGCAGTTGTATTCAGTTTAGCAAAACCACATCTTTTTATTCCACTACTATGCAGTTAAACCACCCTCAGGGATTTCTCACCAATTTTCCCACAGGCCATCAATCCCCCATGCTTTTAGGGCTCCTCAGTCAGGACTGAGGACAACTGAAAAGTCAGAGGTATTACCCATGGTAATCCCCACTGGAGAATCCAGCTCCTCTGCCGTGGGTGCTGTGCTACTCCATACTTTTCAAAAACCAGTGAGATAAGGGAGGATAAAAGTAATATAGTGAAAGTAACATGATAGAAAAATATTGTGGAACAAAAATTGAAAGCTAGTATCTTCTCAGCAGGAGAATACTAAAAAAATCCCCTCAATGGGAGGGAGAGAGGCCTGGAAAGGAACTGGGAGCAGCAGGGTGGAGAAAGCTAAGAGGGGTGTGCAATATGTAAATCCTAAGGTTGCAATGTGACAGAGCAAGAAACTTCAGTGCAGATGTGAATATCACAACAGGCTGAGTGGACCAGACGTGTATTCAACTCAGGGCCAGACAAGCACTCTGCAGCAAGCAGAAAATCAACCAGCACAACCTCAGCAAATTGTGGCCTGCATTCTCCCTAACTAACAGAAACATAGTAGTGTGACAACTACTTTGGAGAAAGGATGGCAGTAAATAGGAAAGAGAGGTGGAGTAGGCACCCATTCTTAGAAGAAAGAAAAAGGAAGAAGACATAAGCCTAGTGACTGGAATGACTTTGCAACATGGGGCTTATTCCCTGCCTCCCAGAAACCCTGTTGTGGGAGAAAACTGGCTGGCAGGCCAGGACAGCCTACCCTGCCAGCCCACACAGTTTCTCTGTAGCCTCCCCCTAGGACTGCCCACTTGCTGACAGGGAATTCACTCAACATCCCCCATACAGTAACTGCATACACCAAGGCCCTCTTTTCCCAGGTTTGGTGAAGCCATACTGCCCCAGCTGCCTTCCCAGTGAGCTTTGGGGGACTCACTTCCAAGTGTGGGTTTTACCAGTGGGGATGGGACTGTGCTAAGAAAAACAAAAGGGGAGAGCTCACGCTCTGTCCCCTAGTGAGGCCCTTGCAGAGCAGCAAAGGCTGTCACAGACCATGCCAGAAAGCACATGAATAAGCACTGCTACTCTCAGCATGGTCCTTTGTGCTGAGCCCAGCTCATTAGAAAGAATGCGACTAACGCATCCAGATCCGTGGCTATTTCACACACGTGCAGGGCTGCACTGCAGTGCCCAGGTAAGTGATGCTGCTTTGCTGTCGTACAACTGTTTGTGCAGTCTCTACACTGTGAAAGAACAAAGATTCTGAGAAACCCGGATTCTGTCCATGCGTTTAATCAGCTGCTAAGGTAGCAAAGTACAGCAGGTACCCTACAAATATTTTTAAGCCCTTAAAAAATAAAAACCCCAGTCCCCTTGTACTTCAAGTGCAATGCCTTCTTAACGCACAAAGCATGGGAAGAGACAGTGTGTCAAGACCTACAGGTACCAAACTAAAGAGACATTCTGAGCGTGACTTGTAAGAAACCCACTCCCAGTACAAAAAAGTACCCAAATGCCAGTCCAAATCTCCCCCTAAGAAGACAGTGACAATGTTCTATTTACAAGGAAATACTGCTTCAGTTAAAAGTGCTAAAAACCATTCTCAAGTTCATATAAAAATAATCATGTCTATGTATGCACACACATATTTACAAACATTTATGGCTTTCAGTGCCTCAACTTTCTCCAGTAAATGAGGAAATATAAATGCTTCATTACTGCTTTTTCTCCTCCGCAGGTTTTTCATCCTCTGCTTCTGCGATTGATAAGGTGCCACTACCATATTTTTTCACTCGGGTTTCTACTCTGGCAAGTCTCTGTTTCACCTTTTGTTGAGATGAAGTGTATTCTGCCATAAGCCTCGCAAACCTATTCTGCAGTGTATCCAGAGCTGTTTCGAGTCTTTCTATTTTTTCTTCCAAGTCTTTTGGGTCAGCTCCTGCTTTTGCTGCCTCCTCATCTATTAAATTGTCTTTCATCAGAATTTGACGCCCTTTCTCTTCCAGAGCCTTTTTGGCTTCTGGATACTCTGTGAGGGCTTCCATTAAATCATCTTTAGACAAGCAGAACAAATCAGAATAACCAATACTCCTAATGTTGGCTGTCCTCCTATTGCCTGATTTGCTACCTTTGATGTTTAGGATGCTGATTTCACCAAAGTAGCTGCCATCGCTTAGGACTACAAATTGGGTTATGCCATCATCTGCTACCACAGCCAATTTTCCCTCTTTAATAATGTACATTTCTCTTCCAATATCTCCCTTTTTACAAATGTAGTCCCCAGGACTGAAGACCGTGGGTTTCAGTTTCAGTACCAGCTCAATGAGAAGTCCAGCTTCACAATCCTGGAATATACGCACTTTCTTCAGCGTGTCCAAATGGACATTGATGGCAATTTCGGCCTTCAACTTGTCAGGCAGATTTTTGAGAACTTCCTTCTCATCCACTGTTTTCTTGTTGGTCCAGAGGTAATCAAACCACTTAATAACCCTGGCCTCCAAATCCTTTGTCACTTTTCGGAATTGCATGTACTGTTTAATGGAATCCACTTTGGCCTGGAACTCAGCCCTGCTAGCGTTCATGTTAGAAATCATGGAGCCGACATTACCCACAATGGTAGCAAAGATCAGCACACCCACCAGGAAGTCAATGACCACAAAGAGATACTCCTCATCTTTCACCGGGGGAGGTGTTTCTCCGATGGTGGTCAGCGTGAGCGTCGACCAGTACAGGCTGTAAATGTACTTCCTAGAGAGACGCCCGTACTCTGGGACAGACACGTTGGGATAGACCCACGTGTCGGTTCCAAAGCCGATGACCTTCGAAATTGCAAAGTATATACACGCGTTCCAGTGGATGATGATAAGGATGTATAACACAAGATTTCCAATACGAAACATGTTTGGATAATTTGTCCTGGTCTCAGTACGGTCAAAAAACTCAAACAGCCGAGCGATCCGCAGCAAGCGGTTAAATCGCAGTTCAGGGTAGTTCAAACCAAGCTTCAAATAAGCCAGGTCTGTTGGCAGAAGAGACATAATGTCCAGTTTGAACTGCAACGTTTTGGTATAATGTTCTCGTAGTTTCTTTTCATCCTTAACTAGCAAGCCTTGTTCAAGAAAACCTTTGGAGAACAAAAATACAGATTTTACATGTTAGAATAAAAATACCATCAACAGTACTGAGTGACTTACGTTTCAGATAGCTGAGAACATTAAAATTTTTACTGTTATGTATACATTCATATATTATGTCATTTAATTGAAAATTTAAATATTTCAGTCAAGTTTCAAAGCTGATATATAATGATTAAGTACAATGAGTCTATTATTACCACAGTGCTCCCTGAAGTTTTCCACTCTATTCTGGGACAGCTGTATATTTTCCCTCTAAGTATCTTTGCAAAAGGAGAGGGGAGATTCATATGTCTTATTTTTTATGATTCATTGGCATGAGCCAAAAGTAAAGTTAAGCAAGTGTTAAGCAATTGTGTGTAAAATCAGAGAGAAATATTTTTAAATAAATACTAAGTAGATATAACAGATTGTTGGAAACTTTTTTCCAGACAGTATAGATATCCAGTTACCCACCCCCTGAGCCATGCTTTTCCTCTGGCGTCCAGTGCAAAATTGACAGGACTTTCCTTGGTTTGCACTTTTTTGTGTTTCTGGTGAGAGAGCTAGAATTTTGCCCATCGATATTCATTCAAATGACTTTGAAAATACTAGACTTAAAAAGATTACAAGGAGATATAAACTTAGCTAGAGACCTTTATTGCAGACAGTACAGCCACAGTGCTCTCTGGTACCTCTGTAAACTCAAGGCATTGAAAATGTTCGGCAAGGAACAGCCTATGCACTGCAAAATACTTGCTGCAATTGCAAGTGGAGATATCCAACTATCTGCCCACTGGGCCACTCAGGGGGAAAGGTCCACTGAGAAAGAAACAAAACATTCCCTGTATGTGAGGGATTATCACATTTTACTAATCCCTTAGCAATCTACAAGCAATCTACAGCTTTTTCAGAGAAGTATCTGCTGAGGAAGACCAAGCTTCATTTCTTCATGCCCTACACAGCACAGTTATTTTTCTGGAATGTGTGGTGTATCTGTAAAGACGCCTCATGTGTGTATCTGGCTTTGGATATCTGCAAACTGATGGCGCCTACAAATGGAAGTATTTCCTGTGCCATGAATGTGTTACATCCTACAAAACTGCTGAAAAAGCTGGTCAAATATGCCCTTATTAACAGTTACACAACTAAACAGAAAAGCTGGCCAGGCAGATGAATTTCTGACTCAAAATTATGAAAAATAACTTTGAAAACACCTTCCTCCTGAAGGGAGATAAATCCTCTCAGCTCTTTTTGTCCCCTAACGGAACTGAAGTCTTACAGTAAAACCTTTTGAAAACATCAAAACATAGGGTGTGCTAAACACAATCGGCTGCTGAGACATGAATCTTTTCTGTTGCACAGTGCACAGTCACCAAACAGGTGAAATACAGTGAAACTGGCCCTGCAGCTAGACAGAAATGCCCCACAGGGAAGCTGATCAGAGCAGTCATGGGGCTACCTAGACCACAGTTCAAAGCCAGGCCCTGCCCTCGGGTAGCAGGAAGTCAGACTCTTCCCCAAAGGCTTCCAGAACCTCTGTCCCCAGGGCTGATGGACCTTGCAGACTTACAGGAAAAGGCAGCAGGCAAAGGCAGAGCCAGAAGGGGTTGTTATGAGAAAGATTTTGGCACCTAAAAGAAGTGAATTATTTATTGGAGCGCATGAAGCTGCAGCAGACACCTGCACTGAAGTGTTCAGGAGATCACTGCTGCAATTGTGCAGTTCCAATCCAGGCCTGCAAATTCAACCTAACCACGCTTTGTCACATAATTATCAGGGCAGCCCATGGAAATTTATGACTTTTATTGCCTGGACATGCCCAATTTCTGCTCAATTCTTTCCTGTTACAATAACAGATATAACTGCAGAAGGTAAATATAGTTGGCACAGTTGGCATTCTAACCACTCAAAGAAGATGAAGCCCCCCTCCCCCTGCCCCACATACAGCAGCCTTGTGATTTAGTCTGGTATCTGAAATTTACTTTCCTTTTGAACAAGGTACTTGCTAAGTTTAAGAATTTGGCTTGCCATGAATTGTGTGTTTCCCATATGACAGCATTTTTAGCCCCTGTCTTATAATTATGTTTATAACTTGTCACAAGCCATAATTAATGTCAAGTTGTCAGCATGGTTTTAAATAAACAAATAAAAATAGATAAATAGATAAGATGTTAAAATGAAAGATTTAAAAGGACTCTTGTTTTAATAATCAGTGTGGTTTTGGACCCTCTCAAGGCATTTTGAGGCTTTGTCTGTACCAGTCAATAGAACAAGGCAGGAAAAGTTTTCTGGCCCTGAGACCAGCTACCATGACAGCTTGCATTCACGTGTAAGTTCTTTCAGGCAGCTCCAACAACAATACCATGAACAACACCCACCCCCTGCTGCCCTCCTAGTATGCCCAGGCAATGCCTGAGTGGAAGCATCACGGTGTATCAAGGAATACTGCAGCAATTTAATGTTATGGATTACTGTATGTCCTTGCTTAGGCCTATATTATGACCTCATTTAGCTAAAAACAGATATCCCCATAAGGCTAGAATCTGTATCAGCTGGGTATGCTCAAATATGAAATCTTCTCAGCCTGCTAGGATTACAGAACCAGGGATGGGAAGGTGAAGAGAGCCACTTAGCATGACATGACACAGAAAAGTGAAGAGCAAGTATTGGAATGTTCAGCCTTAAAAAAAAATCCAAACTGATCAGACACTTCATCTTCTCAAAGCCTCCACTGCTGGGGTCTGCCAGAGATAGGACATTACACTGGTCAGACCTCACAGGGAAATTTCTGTTTCCAGACTTTATATACATAGAGTATTTGAAAACACCTAAAATCCCAGAAAGACTCACCTGTTCTGAATCTGACGAACATGTCAAAAAAATAGATGATATCAGAGCAATAATCCAAGAACAGCCACATTTTAATATGGTCCATTTGTAGCTCATCAAAGCAGGCTCTAAAGAAACAAAGATTTAAAAAAAAAAGAAAAAAAAAATTACAGCAACTGCATAGAGTATTTGCAGTATGTGTCTTAGCAGCACATTAGTGCACATTGTTGGAACTGAAAAATTACGGACACCGTATCTCCATGCCTAGAGTCATGTCTGAACAGGCACTACGATCTTTCAGAATTCAAAGGTGTTCAGGCCAGGAATGAAACTAAAACATGTACATGCCACACAAGTGCACTTATGGAGGATTAAACATACGCCTACAATTAAAAATGCATCAAGTTTCCTTGGCCGCACATCTCCATTAAGACAATTCCCAAATACAAGATTCATTTCTGAGTTGCAAGCTGTTCTCATCTCTCGAGATGCATCATATCAAGACCCCCCACCCCTCCCTTCTGTTCTCTCCTGTGAGATGAGAAGCCCTCATCCCTGGCAGTGGCCAGGACATGCCTCAGCCGCCAGCCAGCAGGTGGCACACAAAGGCCACACCAGTGCTCATGAGGACGCTCACTGCAAAGTTACAACCACCTGCTTATAGACAAAAAGATAAAAAAAAAGAAACACTGGCCATCTATTCCCAGTGATAGGCATATCGTATATCCCTAAGGGTAAATCTTCTAGGTAAACCACCCAAAAGATACTGCAGGGAGATAAGGGGGTGATTTACATGATTTACATGAAAGGTGGAATTATTATTAATTGAAATCCGTACCTGCACACCAGCATACACCAGTTATAGAACACAGGCGCAGCAATTATGGTCAGCCAGTTGTAGTACAAATTGCTTGAAGGATCTATCACAAAGACCTCTTTTTTTGGCCTGGAAAGGAAAACATGCAGGTTTACACTAGAAATGTAAACGAGCAACCTGCTGGATTTCCCTCTTCTGGAGGCTGCTCATTTCATGAGGAACTCACAGCTCCTGAGAAGAGAATGTATCCATGCAGGCAGCCCAGATCAGATACCAAGCATTAGCTTCACCCATCTGACAAGCTCTATTTCTTTGTTTGACCTGACTTTGGAAAAACTAATAAGAGTGGGAAGAAAAACCCCGACATTCACATCACCCAGGCTGTAACCCACAGCCTTTATGTATAAGCCCCCTACTGAAAAAAAGTTAATTGTTGAATGTTTCTTACTATCATTCCAGTTAGAAGGTTATGTTCCACTGCTAGGGAAAGAGCCTTCCTTTGCAGATCATTTTTTTTATTTTTGGCAAATTCTATTATGGAAATAACCATATGAGCACACATTTCAACAAGTATATATCCAAATACATGTTTATATGAGTCAGAATCTCTATGTGCATATGAACACAGTGTGTGTGACTAGGGCTGAAACGTCTCAGTATGTTATGGCAAATTTCACACATTCCCAGTCCTGGCTCCCTAGGCCTCACAACAAGAAGTGATGCTAAAGGAAGCATACAGGTCTGGAATTTAAAGATTTAAAGAATAGCATGGCTAATGACACATACAGAGTATGCTCAAAAGTGCCCTTCCCTGGCACGAGAAAGGTTGATATGGAATAGACAGCAATTAGGCACGTAATCAGAGGAAATACATATTAGTGGATTGGGAGGTCCACAGCTGTAAAAGTTATTCCAACAGTAACAACTGTGATCTGTGAATGTATAATAGTGTTTGGAATATGTGACCAGGCAATGCACTAATATGTATTTGTGTGACTTTTCCTCATCTCCAAGAATGTAAATCTATTAAAAAAGCAATTAATATCTATTTCATATTTGTGTGTATTTCTGATATTATCATTGCTGTCAGCTGAATGTCCAATGTTAGTAAAGGAAACAGCTTCAAAAAAAAGTATTTACTGTCTTCAAGTTTTAAACCATTTCTTCTAAAAAAATGATTACCACCCCAAAACTAATGACCATGAAATACGGTGTTTATACGATGGAGTACACTATCTTCTAGCGTACATTAATTTTCTCTGCCAAAATGTTTTTAAATGCTTTTGGCTACTTCAAAGCTCAGGCTTTCACTACATAGTAATCGAAGCCAAAAGAGAATTCTTAGAACAAAGGCTTTCTAATCAAACAAAGCATTAACTGAGAAAGTAAAGATCTTGAGATCAAGCAGATTCCTTTTGGAAATGATTCCTAACTACATGTTCCCATGACTATATAGCATATGCCACCATATACATACATACATATAAATTTACAGTACATTACTGTAACATTCTCCTTAACTGTGAAGTCCACCCAAGTGCATTCTCTTTCCATCTGCTGCCATTGTTGCTTTTAATAACTGGTAATACTAAATTGTACTATGTTGGTGTCAGCTTAGGGCGACAAAGCAAGAACAGGATCTATTTCTTTCAAAAGCATTCAAATGATCTCATTTTGCTGCAGAAATACATCATCCCCTAACAAACAGAAGCAAACTTCAGTGATCACTAGCCATCAACTGTACTATATTGAGTAATTAAATATACTAGTCAGTGAAATAACTAAACTTACTAGCAAACCTTTAATTTTTTTACATGTAAGACTGCTGATAAGATGAACCAGGTTCATCTGCTCTGAGTTGTTACGGACATTCTGGAACAATGAGAAGCCTGTGCAGTTCTGCAAAGCAGGCTGCTGTCCTAAAATGTCCTTATAGAAAAAAGGGATCTTGAAATCAAAGTGACCAAAGGTAGCTCAATTCCCTTTTACTGACAGAGGAAGCTGAAAGTGACACAGGTCTAAACACAGGTCTTCAAGATGTAACAACTTTGCCAAGCAGTTGAAATCTTTCCAAAGCTGAAAATGTATTAAAGAGTTGACAGACTAAGGTTCTGCAGTCCATAGAACAATAGTGCAAGTGTTATGATGAAATGCCATACCATGTTTCATAGTGCAGGGAGGTGTGTTACAAGCACATATTCATTGTTTATACTTACTCTTCCTTTTTTTTATCATCTTTTTTGTCATCTTTTTTGTCATCTTTCTTTTCCTCTTTCTTTTCCTCTTTCTTTTCCTCTTTTTTTTCCTCTTTCTTTTCCTCTTTTTTCTCCTCTTTAACCTCTTTCTTTTCTTCCTTTTTGCTGTACAACATAATGCAAGGCTTAGCAATATTACCAATACTGAAGCAGTGAAGGGAGAGGGTGGATGTTGAGGTAGAGGAAACTAAACTAGGCTTCAGACAGAGGAGGACAGGGATCCAGCTGAGACTTCTCACCCTGGCAGCACCACATTCTCACATCAGGTAACCAGCTGGCTGATTCTCTGCATTAGTAACCTACACTTCCTTACCTTTTCAGACATCAGTGTACCAGGATGATTTTAAGTAAATGCTCTCAATTTGTTTCATTCTTTAGAACCCAGGCATTTAAAAAGAAATCTATCAAATGATAACAAAATTTAAAACGGCTTAACAAACTGTCAACATTCTTTGCATAGCCAAAACCTCACTGTGACTGTCTGAAGCTTTAATGGTAATTAAACAAAATGATGCTGAATTTCCTCTCACGGTTTTTAAAAATCAGCAAAGCTATAATTAATTAATTAATTACCTCGGGCTTTAACAATTGCCTTGAAGAAGAATTCCGGACAATATCTGAACAAAATCAGCAAATGTAGAGAAAAGAAGTGTATCTCACTTAACTATGTAGTGGTCATCTTATAAATGCTTTATAGTCAACAGGATTAAGCCAACCTATTTTAGTTGCATGTGAAAGAGATCTACTATATCTGTGAGATACTCCATGTCTCACATATATCTGCTCATACTGCTCAGACCAGAAGGGTCTAGGCTGTGAATGGCAGTCATGTCTAGGAATGTGCTTGTTACAGGGAGAAAGAAGCACTCCAAAGGAGAAGACAACAGTCACTAATTTTAAGATAGTAGCAGCTTTCACCTATTAGCAACGAGTATCTGTTCTAATTCTTACCCTTAGACATTTCCACAGTGATGGAGCAACATGGTGTAATTTGGAAAGCCCAGACTCATTTGGTAAAAAATGCTGAGATCCTACACTTCGCCACATCCAGGGAAATATCTACCAAGCTGACCAACACCACTGAAACTTTCAAAATTACACACTGCAAGGGGAATTATACACGACTGGGGGAAAAAAAGAACATTTGGCTTGACTGATCTTCTATTTATACACGTATTTCAAATCAAAGAAACAGCTTTTCATTTACCAAGGCTGATTCCTGCACAGCTGTGGGAACTGCTGCTCCAGTATCTATTTCTCTGCTTACTGACTGCCCTGGACTTTAAGGCTTCATTTTCAAACCTGACCCCAAAACTCCTTCCTGTTTAAAAAACATGTCAGGATTTAACTGCAGATTACTATAAATGGTGTCTGATCTTAAAGGCAATTCACAGTTGCTGTTATCAGCATTAATGTAACTCCTTAAGACTTCAAATATTTGTCATTCTTACTGAAAGTTACAAGTAAACAGAATTTTCAAAGGGTAGGGCTATACATTTGTGGATCTTGTTATGCAAGGAAAAGTAGGTTGAGATGGAGAATCAATTGAAAAGTCTTGGTGGTGGTGAACTTTGGAGGGAATATTTTGACCATTCCAGCTCTCTCCTATATTTATGTTTTATTTTTAAAAAGTGAAAAAAAAACCATTATTTTACACAGCATCTCATGCCAGTAATTATTTTTCTCTGGCCTGAGATCTTCTACAAACTCATCTGTCAACTACAGGTATCTTTCATAAGTGAGCTTATTCCATTTATGTGGCCTCTGTGCATCTTCCTATTGTGGTAACTCCCACCTTACCGCACTCCCACCTATTTGCAGTCTGCCCATGGAAGTCACTCAGAGGAAAAGATTGGCCATAATCAAAGACTTGAAAGCATCCCCAACATTTCTCCAAGACCTGGCACACTTGGGTCTTTAACATAATAAAAAATCTAAAGCTTAAAAAATACATTAATTTGTTTTTCTTTATCAGTGCCACTAAGGAAACTGGAATGCAGTAACTGATAAAACAATTTTGTCTGCCATTTTTGACCCCAACAGAGCAGCATCCATTCTATGTTTCTGTAGTTTTAGACTTGGAAAACATCTTCATCAGCCCCACAAAAACACTGTCATAGTCTTTGAATGAGTCAGATATTTGCATTTCTCACCTGTCAAGTACTTTGAAAATCAAGTATGTTTCAGACCATTGGGCAGGTAGACAGATAGGTGTTGCATCCATTTAAAAATGATGAAAAATTGGAAGGATGAAAGTTCTGCCCAAGGTACATGAGTCATTGTCAGAAACAGAGAAAGACAGAAGTATTTCCATTCTAATCAGTCCTTTGGGCCCCATCTCGCAGGCTAAGCTGCAGGCTTATAGCACTTCTTTTATACCAGTCTAAATAAAAAGGTCCACATTTCTGTCACTGTTCACTGCACACAGATGTTCCTTTTTAACAAAAGTTATGCAAACAAAACCAAAAAGTTGCTTTAGGAGCAGGAAGATCTCTTGTTCAAGTATGCGCACAAACACAAGCAAAAAACATTGGTGTTGGGTGATTTTAAATTACAGGAGCTCTTCACATTGTTCAATAAATTTCTCTTTAGTGTAACACTGTGAAATAGCTTGTCAATGATATAAAACATACTCAAAAGGACAGCTTCTGTCAGAGCTTCTGTTGCAATACCAGCCTTAATATGGTGCCTGTCACTCTCTCTAAAATAACAATATCTGCCTAACTGAAACACACACTTTAAAAGGATGAACACGTTTTCTTGGTATCCTGACCAGTATCTACTTCTCATTTGACATTATGAAATTTTTGGGGCACCTGATTTGCAAAAAGGGACCAGTATGTTAGAAGAGGAAAATCACTATTAGAAAATTAATACATGAATCTCGTTTAAAAACTGAAGAATTAATAAATCAATTGGTGATGCAGTAAAATCAGCCAGCTGAACTACAGGAGGTAGGGACTAAATTCTTGATCAAATTCAGTCCTTGAGAGGAAGTGGTAACTTCAGATGAAAAGAAGTTCACAGGGAACACAAAGAATGTTTTTCATACTAAGAAAACTAGGCTTTTCTCTATAATAAACTATATTCCTAGGAAAGGCTTAGGGAGAGCTAAGGAGTAACTACAGTAACTACAAATGTTACTAGGCTGGAAAGGGAAAAAGAGAAGGTGCTAGTAGTATAGAAAGATGTTTGGAAGTTATCAGTACTTACTCTTCATTGGTGTTGTTGCTATAGTTGACATTAAACCTGGCCAAAGGCCAGTGACTGAAAGCAAGTCAAATAAAACACGTTAAAGAGTGTAAAGACTGCTGGTATTTCATGCACGTGTTTACAGACATGACAGGCTAACTTGCTAACTCCTCACATTTGCACTGATAAGATTAGGCAGGTCAACTTTGACTGCTGTGATAAGCCTCTTTGCATAACTGCTTCCAGGCACCAGTTTCTTTTTACCATGTGCTTCACATACCCATTTGTGACCACATCTGATGCCTGAAGCTTGTTCTTAGGTGTATTAGTGCATGGAAATATGCACCTCATTATTTTTAGCCCTTTACTCATGGGGCTGCTATTTTAAGCTTTCTTCAATCCTTTCAACTCTTCTTCACAGATGCATTGTCAAGGCTTGTGGATAAGTAATGAGCATACCTACCACTGCTGCAGAATTAAGCCTTCAGGATGTAACAACTGGAAGTTGTTGTATCAGTTGTTATATCAGTGTAAAACTGAGAAGGCAAGGATGGATACTCTCAAATTCATTTTGAATAACCTTATGTAGAGGTCTGTTGGCCCAGGATCAATGCTGTCTTCCCTAATTACTTCAAATCTGCAGTTGCTACTGATCATTTGCTACTGATTCGGGCATCTGAGAAATCAGACAACAGTCTGGCTAATTCAATATGTGCTTTTGAGCTGAATTTCCAAGGAGTAGATCAAGTGAAGATAATAAGGCTGTACTGGACCACAACAATCAAGGTGACCTGTACCATGCACAGCCCTTCAAAGATCTTTGCTTTAATCTGAATGACTAGCTGAGATTTTGAAACAAATTTTCATTTACTTGCTTACCCAACAATTTTTATTACTTGCTTACCTAACAATCTTTAACTATGCAGAGAAAAAAAGAAAATTAAAAATGAGAGTCTCTGCTTCAAAGCATAATGCCAAATGGAAAGTCAGCTTTTGTTTTAGGACTTCATTTTTGCCTCTTCTAGCTGGAGTTAAACTTAAAATACTGTATAATAGGTCTAGAAAGCAATAATAATCCAGCAAGTAAAAAACAAAGTTTTCTTTTGCAAGCCTCTGTTGCTTTATTGGAAAAAAAAATAAGGTAAGACTGAACCTGTCTTCAATACCAAAGACTGAGTATGTAGTAATAAGTGAAGTCAGCAGCCAAAAGATTTTGTCATTTCTGCATCAGAAGCCTTCTGTAATGTTAGCAGATGAACTCCTGAGTAGGTATAACAAAGCAATGACATGTTTGCACAACTGCTTGTTTGAAGTTTCCTAATACTTGCAGATAATATGTATTAATATTAATGTCCTGAAAAGCCATAGATAGCAACATTCTGGATTCTTGAAATAGAAATCACATTCATCCTCAATAGAGATGAGTTTAGCAACATCAAGTTGCACAGCTTGCCTATGATAAAATTCCAGTTCTGAGAAATCATTCTGCCTGAAGCAGAATGATCAAAATCCTGTACTTCAAGATCTTTGCCACAGTGCATTTGAGGGGGAAAGAGGAAGTGTGCTGAAAGCTGTAATACTTCAGTTATATGAAGATTCCCAGGCAGCATTTCCCATGCTAAGCTCCTTACCCTCTTCTTAAAATAAAACTTAGATCCTAATTACCAAGAAAATACCATAACCTCAGTCATCTTCATTTAAAGTATAACCACATCTTACCTGTTTACTGCCCCAGGCCGCTCATGGATACCCAGAAAGGAGCGGATGTTACTTTGCCTACTGGACACCTCTACGAGCTCGGGCCCTCTGATACGCTCCAGGAAAGAATCAGGCCTTTGGTCTTCACGATGCAAATGTCTTGCGGCCCATGACCTTGCAGATAAGACAAATTGTGACAGCCTGCATGGAACAGACACACAGAACTGACTGAACCAGACAAAAACGTAAGATGCCTTAAAATATCCTCAGCAGCCCAGGAGGATTTTTCTCCACTTCTCCACCTGCCATCAAATTAAACTTGATGGACTAACGGTGTAGACCCGGTCACTTCCCACAATTTCATAGATCACCTTTTGCAGTGGATCAGGAAAATATCTCACACATTAGTTCCTAGACCACTGTATCAGCATCGCAGGAGCAACAGAATATTCTTGTCAATGAGGGCCTTTCCATCTCCAAGGGAGATACTCAGTGAAGTCCATCAGATGCGCTTGTTTTAGGTCCTTGAGAATTTGCATTTAAGAGTCATGTTATGTTACCATAATATTTAAATTGTTAAGAGTTTATGCTTTCATCAGAAACTTCCTTGTATATTCAGAGCATACCTAACTGTAGCTAGACACACATGTAATTCAAACTATTCTGAGAAACGGTAAAGAACAATATAAATAAAGATTAAAAAGGAAGTTCTCAGTATGACTTTAAATATTCATGTGCTTTATGTTTACACAAAACACACACATATAAACATTTTTCATCTGAACTCAACTTCTTGCACACTTTGTAATCTACACATGGTGGTGTCGCCATCTGACAGCCAGAGAAATACAAGTTTATTTTCCACCATACAAAAGGCTTAAGTGTAAACAACACTGTTTAAATTATCCTAGTTTTATAAATTTTTTTTTCTTTGCTCTTTGGAATACACTATGCTTAAACCAAGTATGGTTTATATTTAACAAATTTGTGTGGGCTTATTCAGCATCTCTCAGATTCTAAGATTTTTACTAGCAATAGGCAAGTGATGAGTTCAGAATCAAGGTCAAAGGCAGCTCTGTTACTTCTTTTAGACTTTCTTCAGCTGGACTTCATCCATTTTCTTTGGAAAGTGATGGCTCTTCTTCCTTTGCCTCCAAATTGTGAGTGATCTCTTTTAACAAATCAAATTTAATGTTGGAAGTTTTACTAGTCAGAGTGTTACCTCGCCATTGCTCCCCTGCCTGTGAATGAGCTCGTCTGGGATTCAGATACATGTCTTCCCTCCACAGAAATGACTCCCTGCAGTTCTGAAGACGCATCCTCACACAGTGAATGGGTTCTGCAAAAGCAATTTTGTTTTTTAAGAATTCCATACAGCCTTCACCAGACTTACCCCAAACAGTTCTTTCCACCTACTACATCATAGAACAGGGCAGCAAATTGTCTTCTTCGAAGTAAAACAGCATATGTTTGATAACCCCATGTTCCTACTTTTCTGGAGCCATCCAATGTGAATTAAAGTCGGTGGAGGCTCTGCCACACGTTCCAGCAAGCTCAGAAGCAAGAGACTATCTATAAGCACTTAAAAAATTAGCATTTGAGAAAAACAAGTTTTGAAATATACTTCACTGGAACCTGGACTTTATGAGGGTTCATTCTGAATTTTTTTTTTACAGTACTCCTAGGATTTTCTCTGTGTTTTTTGGAATTTAGTATTTACTTTTACAAGACTTTATCATGACCTCAAAGGATCACTTTTTCCCCCTTTGTAATGCATATGTGAACTCTTGCATGAGTTTGTTCATCTGTATTGCCAGGAAAATACTGACTGCAATGATAGTTTGCAGTATCTTTGTAAGAACTGGCAACAGCACTTTCAATGCCCACAAAAAGATAATGAGCAGCTCAGTTTTGGGGGGTGCATTCACAGCTGAGAAACTGACAAACACAGAATTAAAATTTTATTATTTCTACACAAAGAACAATGCTAAAAATAGATCCTGACAGTCCCAGGATTCTCAACTTGTTAACTGTTTTCTACTTCTCTTCTAATTACAAAACACCAGTAGACACTGCTTAGTATTGAAAAACTTTCATAACCTAGTCTATGTTGTCAGTGCTGAGAATACTGTGGCTGCCAAAGTTAACATGGCTTCTGGAGAGCAATTAATGAACTCATGGAATAGAAATTCTTTATGGACTGCCAGATACACAGAGCCTGCATTCGTCTCAAGAAGACTCCTGAGCTGGATGTAGTAGAGTTTGCCCATCTTTTTTACTGTTTCCTAGAGCAGTTGCCTACAGACCTGCTGGGGAAAGGATGCTGAATTGGTTAGTCTTTTAGACTGCACTACCATGGCTATTTTTAAGTACTTCCGTTCCTGTTTACAGACAAACACACGTTCTGTGTGATCTTAGCAATAAATTCTAATATTGCTACTGGGCAGTGCCTAGTAAGTATCTAAGTTCTCATTATAGTCAGTGATTATCTTGGGGCTTGATTCAGCTGCCTCAATATAGGAGTCTAGTACCATTTGCAATACTTCAAAATACTTTATCAGACCTCTCCCGAGCACACAGATCTCTCCTCACATCCACGAGCACCATCTAAATGCTTCAAATACCCTATGGTATCTCAAATAGCATTAGGTGCCTATTTTAGTCAACTTAATACCTCTCTTATAATCAACAGAGCCAAATGAGCCTGAAGAATTATTCAGCTCCAGGGTAAGCTCAACAGTTTCCCAGGTGCTGCTCACTAGGAGTACTGACTACATCTCCACTCATGACAGTAGGAACCTTCTCTCACAAAGGCACCAAAATCCAGATGTCTTCAGGGCACAGCTGAATCCCAACTTTTAGACAGGCAACCTGCGTCTATAGGCTAATGTGTTGCCTCTCCTATATGAGCTGTTCCTCTGCAGAGGCTGGATTTTTTAAATGGAGGTTCATTCGTTACTTTTTGTTTTGTTGATTTTTTGTTTTAACAAAATGAACCAACTTCATAACATGCTACAGAGTAAAAATATGGGCACAAGAATCACTTACTCCAGCATATGGAGAACGACAGCTTAAAGATTAGGAGCATCTTTCTGTTAACTATTGCAGTGAATTCTTTTTCTTGATAATGCCTCGTTTCATAGCAGAAAAGCACTTAAGCACATCTTTAGCATTAAGCATAAATTTAACACCCACCAACTTTAGTGAGAACTAAGAGTGTGTTTAATTGCTTTGTTGAACTATAGGCAACAGGAGCTGAAAGAAGACAATGGCAAAGAAGAAACACTTGCTACTCTACAAAACCTGGTGTTTTTTTCCCTATGTCTGTAGTTGTATATTTTGCTACAAAAAGAAAAGGGCTAAAATTCTGGATGGAACCTATCTTTTGGTACAGACATATTCTAAACCAAACCTGAACTTAAAATACCTGTACCAAAATTCTTTGAGTGGTATTACAAAGCTATTGTATATACTTACAAGCATTCAGTTGGGCAATCCAAAGCCCCTAAATATCAGATCTTTTTTCAAGAGTAATATTGTATCTTTTTATCTCTTAGATTTTTATCTTTTTGTGGTTTATCTTTTTATATCTTTATCTGTTTTATATCTTCATATTTTTCAAATCTTTTTATCTTTGAAGAACTCCTGTAACTAATGCTGATAGCAGCAAATTTCTTTTAAATAAATGCTTCTTTACGACCATCATCATGAAGATATAAGTGCAGTTCATATTTCAGTCCCTGTATCTGTCAAAAGCAAGACATTGCCTCTGAAATTGCAGGTGACCAAAGAGATTCGATCCTACAGTTAAAGGTTTATAACCCCACTCTCACATCCCCACCAGTAATTCCATTCTGTGAGCTGCCAATCACCGATACCCTCTGCAAATAAGACATTAAAAAAAGGAAAGGAAGATGCTTCTTTCTGTGTTTTCCCTGTCTCTGAGATATCACCGTAAACAGAGACAAAGGGACACAGCTCTTCCAAATCTAAATAAGTCAAGCAAGACATACTGTGCAGAATAGAAGCAGCTCCATTTCCACTAGTGCAGGTACACCCACATGACAGAAGGTATCATGTAAGCAAAGCAAAAAGAAAAAAAAGGACCAATTCAAACAGGGCAGGAATCACATCCATACTAGACACTAGGGGCATGCAATTCAAAAATCCTCATAAAGCAGGCAGTCCTATCGGCCCAGCAGGAGTTTGAGAGTTCCAGTCTGGGTACAGATTTGAACAGCAAGAAACAGTCTGACAAGGTCCACACAGATGAGGTGGTTGACTGTAACAAGAAAAAAGCAGAACATTTTTTCCAACCTGATGCTGTGGATTACCAAACACCTTCTTGCAGGCCCAGTAGGGTTTGCCCAGTTTAGAGAAATGACTGGTGCAAACTCACTGGCACATTTTAAACAGCCACTTTAAAACTATCAAAACAAGAAGGCAAATGTAAAGGAACTATTACATTTCCTCTGTACAGTGATGGACTCTGAAAATCCAGTACAAAAATTTGATATTCTTTATACACTACAAATGTTCCCTATCACAGGAACTAAGCAATTTGCAGAGGCTGCTTTTAAAAAAACTTCCCAAGGCTTTTCACTGGTGCTGAAAGGATCTTTTTTTTCACCAAATCCCACATACTCTGTCAGGAGCACAGGCCCTGCTATCTGTGTGGTGACTTCAGAACAAAGTTCCTCCTTAACGAGTTAGTATAATTCCCACTGATGTGAAAATGGGCTTTATTCCTGAGGTAGTGCAGCTTCTGATTCCAAACCTGCAAGCCATGACAACCTCCCTGTGTCTGTCTCTTCAGTACTTGGATACAGGTTGTTAAGTCAGTTAAGTGCACAGGGTCAACGAGATGACACAACATTCCCATAGCTCTAGCTCCTACTCCTGGTGCTAGAGGATTTCCACAATCATGCAGCAATCTGTCCTCTTGACTCTGCTGAAAGGAATGTATTACCTGATATAGCCATTTTCAATCCTTTCAATATCTTCGTCAGTAGTTCTGACAGACAGTCTGTGCATACCAGGGTAGGAGTGCTGGGTGTTGATTTTTGCCATTTTGCTTTACATATCAACATCTAAATGACAGCTGAAATGGGAAAAAAAAAGTGAAGACTGTAAAAGGAATGTGCTCAGTGCTAAATAGAGTGCTTTATTAAAAGAGTAGAACAGCAAAAAGTAATTTCAACCATTTGAATAATACTGATATTTACACACACATATGACATGTTGCTTGATTTACTTGCAGTAGACAGAAAAAAAAAGGGCTAGTAAAAGTGTAACAAAGAAGACTCATTATGACCTGAAAAGAGGGTTACAAAACATGTTATTCTTTTTAGTTTCTGGGCTTTATGGATACCTACACTGTCATACTTACTGTCCACTTAAATTGCATAGAAAATCTCATTAGAAAAAGGTTACAGCTAGAAAGTCAACCAAAAATAGCCAGATAATACATGTAATAGGACACCCATTCCACTTTACATTGATTCCCTTGCGCTAATTTTATCTATTTTGTGACTAAACTGTTTATTCCAAAAATACGTATTAACCAAGCAGATAATTAATGAAATTTACCCCTCAGCTTAATAAACACCACGAAATAATTCTATATCATTAAAACTCTGCACTAAACACATACGTTTTTTATTATACTGCTTCAAGATAATCTCTGTTAAGATATTTAGCAGCTCACCTCCTACAAGTTTTAGGACATTGATCTGAATTCCTTTCCAGATTTGACCTTCAATGCTTTTCCAAATTCAGATCACATCTATCACAAGTTTTAAGGCTCAAGGCAAGGGTCTTCCAAATAAGGGAGTGAAAGCTTTGAATTTTTAAAAAAGAAAAATTTAAGTTTTGAAACTCCCTTCAGGAAACTTTTTTGTTTGAGATATGACTAGAATGAAATTCTCTCGAGATCAGTCAAGTCCCTCCCACCTACTCTCTCTTTTTCACCTGAAATCCTCTGTCTCACTGACTACACAATATTCACCTTTAAGAGGAAATGAAACACAGATCTTTCAGAAACTAACTTTCTGTCCTGAATTATTCCTGAATCAAGGCTCATAATCCATGACTAGAACTATGTTATGTATCCACTTTCTTAAAAAACAGATACCCAACTTACCCTCCACTCAACTTCCAGACAACTAAAGGAAATCATACATAACTTTAAAAATCATTTCATATATTTCAAAATATAAAATAGGGTGGTTTTTTTCATCCAGAAATAATAAAATTAGTCTAGAAATAGCACTTGGGTATCATTTAACACCTGAAATTTTGATTAGTATTTCCCATTACTAATTTTGCCTCAGTGTAAGTCATTTAACGTCTAACTGTGTCTCGCCTTAAACTGAGCCCTGTCCATGCTGGTTAACTGAAGTTTTACTGGGGAAAAATGTGCAATTTTTTTACACATTGATATAAAAAATTGAGTTCTTTCAACCCAGTGTAAGATTGGAATGTTCACTCAGAAGAATTAATTTCTAAAGTGCAGATAATTTATGCTAAAATCGTAACTCGAGGTTTTAAAAGCTTGGTGGCAGGAAAAGAAGAATGATTCATAAGATAAGTAACGAAGCATTAACCTTTATTCTAAAGATGTATTTTCAGCCCAAAGTTAGTACTGAGTTGAGATCTTGACAACCTACCACAACAGTAACACTCATCAGTTCTGGTGATGCACAGTCAGATTGGTCTACCTCTGGCAGTTCTTAAACAAGGGTCATCTGGTTTATAATATCCAACAAAATAAATAACTCTGCTAAAACAATAAAACTGTTCAAACAATAAAATCAGGAGCTAATAAAACCCTTCTGAAGTCTTAGGATGATGTAGATAATTTGTTACCAACAACATGTATTCTCTCACTGAGAAGACACATTGCTCCTGAATCTGGAGACTAGTGAACAATGTCTCTCTGTATTTCAAATGCCATAGGTGTGACATATGGATTTCTAGACATTTGTGCATCAGCTCCCAAAAGTGTGGTTAAAAAACCATAAAGTATAATATTTCTTTGAACTTAAAACTGAAAAGGCTTCTCGAGATGTTACTAATCTCCTGAAATTAGATATTACTAGTCTGGACTTAAACCCTATTAATAGATACTGGAATTAGATATTCCAAATCTCCTCAAAAGGCTTGAGTATGCCAGTGGAAGCACTGAATACAGCAAACGCTCACAAAGCTTATTTAGACTTCCAAAAGCTATGCCACTAAAGAAACAAAACAAGTCATAGGATATGAAGCCAAATACTATTTTGGATTTAAAACGAGAAGACAGAAAGCAAGAACAGGATTAAACAGCCCCCTTCACCGCTGGAGAAGTTTAAGAACAGTATTCCTCAGGGCCCCATAGGAAAATCTGTCATTAATGATGCTGACAACAAGAAGGAGTGGTGATACAAGAAGATCTCAGTATGGAAAAAAATACTATAGGCAGGAGTAACAAAAGGAGTGCAAGGAACTTCAGGGTGACCCCCAACAACTACATCAGTTTCTCAATTTAATGACAAGTGATGTGTAACACAGGCAAAGGGAAATCAATGAATGCAGATGACAAGCGTGTAAACTACAGCCTTACATGCATGCTTCCAAATGGGCCATATGCTCTCAGAAAGGGAACCTGAAGGGAGAGTAGTTTTAGATTAAATATTAAAAAGAAATTCTTCACTATGATGATGATGAAACATTGGAATGGGTTGTCCAGAGCAGCAGTGGATGCCACATCCCTGGAAGTGTTCAAGGCCAGGTTAGATGGGACTTGGATCAACCTGGTCTAGTGGAAGGTGTTCCTGACCATGGCAGAGGGGTTGGAACTACATGGTCCTTAAGGTCCCTTTCAACTCAAACCATCCTATGAACTTACCATACATGTACAGCTCAGTGACACCCTGCTCACTGCTGGACAGGCTTGCTGACACAATAACTGACAACATATACATGGAAAATGTTAATGACACAAAGTACACTAAAACTGTTCCATAAAACAACAGTGCAGACTTATCTAGAACACCATTAGTCCTTCTCTTGAGCAGAAAGATAAAGCAGAATAAAAGCATGGCAAGAATGATTAAGGACATAGAGAAGGGAGAGAAAGAAAAATGGTCTTGCTAATCCCTAGAAAGACGAAGAATAAAATAAAAATATATAGGTAAAATTGGAGCTCATTTCAGATCTGTTATAATAATTTCAGCTGTAAAGTTCACACTCAACATACAGTGTGTTCTGAACTCTTATTCTACACTATACTCAAGGAAAGGAGGGGGAGAACACTTCATGGAAACGCAACTCTACTATTAAGCAATAAAATACAATCATGCATTTTTGGAAGGGGGTAGGGACAGTGGATGAAGGTGTTATGTGTGCCCAACGGTAGTGGAGGGAGACTGAACACAGGACTGATAGAAATAAAAAATGAAGCAATTGGGTACAGAGCAGCTGGTGAGACATCCTGAAGTAACACAGTTTGGCACTGCATAAAGCCCATAAAATTCTGACAAATGACTGGCTATCTGATAAAGGAGAAATATTTTTCCTTCTAGGCCTCCAAAAATCCTAATGATACATGTGTTCAGTGGTCTAGAGAGATCAGCATTTCAACATTGGATCCAAAATGTGGCAAGTGACTGACTAGGGAGCAGCTGATCATGAGCTATCAGGAGGAACCAGCAGGAAACTCCTGAAGAGCTGTGAGGCTCTGTAAACACCTTCTGCATGGCCACAGAGAGACAACTTCAACTGTCTGGGACCTGCAATCCCAAAACTGCCACTAAACACTGGTTCTTATCGGGGAGTTCTAAGAAGTGACTGGAGCTCAGCTTTGTTTTTAAAAATATAGTTGTTACAGTAGTGTGGTGGGTTGGCCTTGGCTGGCTGCCGGACACCCACCCAGCTGCTCTCTCACTGCCCCTCCTCAGCAGTCCAGCAGGAAAAAGTAAGATGAGAAAGCTCATGGGTCGAGGAAAAGGGCAGGAATATTACTTATCAATTATCATCACAGGCAAAACAAGCTCAAATTGGGGAAAATTCAACTGATTTATTGCAAATTAAAATAGAGTTAGATGGTGAGAAACAAAAACAACTCTACCCTTCATTTTTTTCCCCAAATTCAACTTCACCCCTACATTCCCAACTCCTCCGCCTCATCCACTCTACCCAGCAGCACAGTGGGTGGGGAATGGGGCATTGCAGTAAGTCCATAATGCTTCCTCACTGCCGCTTCTCCCTCCTCACACTGCCCCTGCCCCAGTGTGGGTCCCTGCTGCAGGCTGCAGTCCTTCACAAACACCCCCAGTGTGGGTCCTCCATGGGCCACAGTTCCTGGCAGGAGACCCTGCTCATGCATGGGCTCCTCTTCCCTGGCTGCAGTTTTCTTCAGTAAATAGCTACTGGCTCCACTGTAGGGTACTCCACAGTGGATGTCAGCTCCAATATGGTCCCCTCCGTGGGCTGCAGGTGAATCTCTGCCTCAGTGCCTAGAACAACACCTCTGCTCCTTCTTCTCTGACCTTGGTGTCTGCAGAACTGTTTTTCACCTTCCCCCTCCCCCCCCGCCCCTCATTCCCAACACACTGATTTCATGGCATTATACTCATTCTTAAGTGCTTTTCCCCCAAACTGCCACCATCTTGGCTGCAGGAGATCAGTTGGAGACATCTGTGTCCAGCATAGGCAGCCCTGGCTGCTGCTTACAGAGGGCCCCTCAGCACCCTGCCACCCCCTGGGGGCCTGCACCCACCACACATTGGTATCTGCCGTCTATTAAATCTCTGTTATCTGGGAACTACACTCTCTACTCTGAATATCTAAAACTAGTAATTACACTGAGAGTAAAACTTGATTACCTAAAGGCTGGCAAATCTGATAAATCCATGTTAGGTCTTTAGAACAGGTCTTTAGTCCACAAGCGACTGAACAAGAGAAACAGATGGACAGACGGACGGATAGTTCTCTGAGCCTCAATCTAGTCACCTAGCAAAATAAAACTTACCTGAAACCCTCCTAGCTCTTGAAAGATTGGCATCTTTACCAATGCCTTAAGCAGAATTTTTACATGCTTTCCCACTTAGTCTTTCTGTCCTTGCTACCAATTGTACTAACCTGAAAGAGATGAATAATAAATAATTCCACACTCAAGGATATTGCTTTTCAGTGCTTAAATCACTGAGACTGAAACTAGAGCTAAATGATAAAGACATATTATCCTACTAAAAATGTAACAAATTATACATCAATGATAGCGTTGCCTAGTTCAAATGCAAATAGTTCACGTACTCTTTTATCCTCTTCCTTTTGAATTCAATAGAAACTGATGTTTTGTGCCAAATTATTTAATATGCACTGCCTGGTATAAAAGACTTGTTTAATCAAGACAGTTTGACAACAAATATGAGTTCAAGTAACATATGAAAACTTCAGATTCACGTAAGTCTTTACTAATTTTGAAAGTCATGTTCTACTTATCTCTTTAGAATCACATCTTTTAAGACTTAGAACAAGAGGTATGAAGGCTGCAGTATCTAACTTTAAGGAGCTGTGCCATCCAGTGGGTATCCTAAAGCAGGCATACAGAAATTCAGGTACCCAGGAATAAGGCTCTAAGAGGGGAGCTACATATGCCAGCCAATATGAAAAGACTGAAGCTAAAATGGGAGACCAGAAATAACTGGGCATTTAACTCCAGGTCAAAAAGAGGTGGCACCCAACTGATAGACATAACTCCCCTCTTTCTCAAGTCTGTTCACTCACGTGCAGCAAATTGCATTGTGATGAGCAGTTGCACCTCATAAATGAGAAGCTTTTTGAGTCTGCTTCAAGTTAAGCAAGCCAAAACAGTTTTACTCCTTTCTCCAGAGCCTGCTAGCAATAGATTATGGGACATATTCACACATAACTTTCTCATGGGTTTTCAATGCAATGAGGACATATACTGGAGCAGCAGCAGGAACGTCTGTTTTCAGCATCCATGGCTATTTGGACACTGCCAAGGCCTCTGAGCAGCTTTTTGTCCTATGATTCAGACAGTTTTGCACATACTCAGTAGGATAAAAACCCAGGCACACACTTTAATATTATAAAATATATATAATTTAGGAAGTTAATGGACATCAGCTAAGCCACCAAAATGAATTGTGCAGCTTGTCAAACATCTGTGAAAGAACTCTGAATTACTATAGTGTCCTTCTCAAGAGCATTGAGAGTTCACATTTGGGCTACTCTAGTAGTTCCCTTTGGGGCAGAATATGTTAACTCACCCTAACTTAAATCAAAATCATTAACCAACTAAGAATTAATACGCCTGATAGAAAAGAAATGTAGTCGTTTATCAAGCAGTGATGGCAGATCAAGCTATTTATACCACCACTTAATATTCTCAAAGCTTATTTATTTAGACTAAAAGGACTACTGAGGGAAAATATGACAGAATTCATAACCAGATTTTCAAGGGGGAATATGTTTCACCAGCACAAAGTAAAAGATGACCTTACACACAATTTTATAATGGATCTTATGTGTTTGTGTAGTTGGAAAATTCTGTAGTTCTTGAGGCTTTCAACATTTCATTTATTGCTATGGAAGCAGTCATAAGCTGCATAGGATCACTTACATCATTTCAGTTAAGACACGTTCTAAATCCTCACACAGCAGCTCAGGTTCAACCCTGCTAAGACTCTGGGATTTATTTTGGGATTTAACCTCCACCTACATGATCCTTGTTATATCACTTGGTAATAGTTGTAGCTCAGCTGTACATTCTGTATCTTGTGTACGTTACGTGTGACAGCCTGCAGCTCCAACGATATGACCAGAACAGGCAACAAATGGACATCAAAGACTGGATCTTTAAGTAACTATGTGATGTGAAGACAAGGCCCAACTTTTTCCCTCAACCACTTGGAGGTTTGTAAATTAACCTGCAGATTGGACTCTGGCACACTGTTATGGAAATCAACTTCATATATAAAGGCTACTAGATCAAACTCAAGGGGTTGAAAAAATAATCAGCAAGCTGCACCACCTCATGAATCATTATGCATAACAGTTTGAATGAACAATTCTTAAAAATCCTAGGACCTCCTTTAAAAACACACTTTTCAAATTTTATTACTCTCTGCTACAACATATTGCATTTTCCACAGTCTATGGGCACTGACATCTCTTGAAAATGAACATAATTTACATGCATAGCCCAGTAGCCTCAGTACCAAAGATCTGTCAAACACCTTTTTTACAGGTACTCTAGGATGTACATATACTCCACACAGCACTGCATATGCCTGTATGAATAATTTATAGTTTTAGAATGAAATGCACAAGATTAGCCTTGATCTATTTGATGGCTGAGTCCCTGGCACCTTGAAGTACCAAAATAACCTTTAGAATAAATGGTTATTTGAATTTAGTTTCCCTTCCATATCTATGAATTATTAGTAATGCAGTTTAATTTTCTAAGATTTGCTGAACTTTTCTGCAGACCATTTTCTATGAATTTATTCTTTTTTAGACTGGAACCCATTTAGGAGAAACTAGCCATGAATATTGAATGTAATGTTGTAAACTGAAACGCAGTAAATTACAAGTTACAACTGACTAGACAATCAAGTTACATCGTATTGTTTCTGTTGCTGGTATGGGCTAACATGATGCAGGTACCCAGTACCCATGTCTCTATACAGCAAATAAGCTCTGTGCAAGGCTTCTGTAGCCTCTGTCTGAAATTCAGCAGTTCTGCCAACATCTCTGTCAGTGCACTCATTTACCAAGATAAGTCTTAAAAGGGAACATAACAGGGGCATGAATATAGCTAAAACACAGCAGGTTTACACTTCTGAATGCGTGTCTATAAAATGTGTATGTAAGTTTCCATGTGCGCACGTGTGTACACGTGCATGTGAATGTTACCCCTTCAAACTCACTCCCTGCCCACATTACGTAAACCATTGGAGCTATTCCACTTGGCTAGGGAAGGCAAGCTTGAGAGGTAAAGTCTGTCACGTTTCACAAGCAGTAACAAGACATTCGACAGAAGAGGATTTAAGAGATGCTAATGAAAAGAGATGGCAGCATCGGAGAAGGCTGCAGGACAACACGCTGAACAGAAACGACTGAGCTTGGGTGCAAATTAGATGACAATGCCTGGGATACACAGAAGGCAAAGCTGAGAGATGCTGATATGGATGGGCACTGTATACTTTTTTAACGCTGATGTTCACTGCATGTTTACTGTGACTACCCTTGCTAATTAGACATCCTGACAGTCCCATTATCACCTGCACCTGTATTTTCCTAATCAGATTGGTTTTAGCATGCATACTCAAAGAAAATTACATAAACAATACCAGAGAAAAAAAAATTCTGCTGACTGAAGGCAAAGTTATGCTACTTCAAAACCTGTAACATCTGAAACTACACTTTATTTAGTTGTAACAATTAAAATTACAGATTTTAAATACAACGTTCCTCTCACTACTTGCTTTGAATGCAACAGCTATAAATCTGGAAAACAAAATATAGTTAAAAGTGTCCACACTCAACAGGTACCAACATTTACATTTAACATCATTTCTTCAGAGAACTGTAACGTTCAGGTCATTTTTTCCTGTCTTCTTTTGACTTCTTCCTCTCAGCAAGTGAGCGGACCTTCCATTAGAGAAAGACTCTGATTATAGTTATTATTGTATCTTGCATATTCTCAGGCACACTACGGCCTGGATTACACTACAGAAGTTTTGCTAAAGATGTCACATTGCTAAAACCAAGGTCCATTTATTGGGAACACCGGGAAGCACTGGAAAATTCTTTCCTTTCACTACTTGCATTATTTGCTAGCATTTCGTTTATTTAGGAAACAACCTATACAACCAACCTCCTGCTTACACCACAGCCACCAGACAGCAGAGATGTTAAGAGACACATCGATCAATCTGGTAAAATTAAGCATTAGTCAAGAGGAATGGTGTAAGTGCCCCTCGGCTTCACTTCTGTATGGATTCGTGTCCTGAATACAATTTGATTGTGAGTATGCAGAACTCTGTTTCAATTAACCAAATGAACACTTTCGTTTAAAACTAACTAACTAACTAACTAACTAACTAACTAACTAACTAACTAACTAACTAACTAACTAACTAACTATTTTAAGTTACGTTTCCATTTCAATCTTCTCAGTTAAGGTTTGGAATTGAAGTCCGATGCAGGACATGATCCCGCTCTCCCGGGTATGACAGAAAGGGACGCTTATTGCCTGCTCTTCCATACTCACCTGCCCACGCTTTCCTCCGCAGCACCCGAACTCTGGAGCTCCGTCCGTCCGTCCGTCCGTCCGTCCGTCCGTCCGTTCGCCTGTCTGTGGGATGCGGATGCCCCAGGGCCGTGATCCTCGAGCGACGCCGGCGGTCAGCGCTGCCCTTCCCGCCGCGGTTCCAGCGCGGACCCTTTCCCGGCCGCGGAGCCGGGCAGCCCCGGCAGCCCCGGCAGCCCCGGCAGCGCAGCCCGGCCCGGCGCGGCCCGGCGGGGGCAGCGGGGCAGGGCAGGGCCCGCCGGGCCGCCCTTCCGCGCTGCGCGGGCGGATTACGGCCGGAGCCCCAGCGCCTAAACCCGGCTCACCGGGAAAAGCCGCTCGAAGGGCTTTGCGATCCTGTTAAGTTCTCGGAGAGGATCAAGACGTCAAAGCGGCTCGGCGGCGCCCCGGCACATTTTGTGCCACGCCGAGGAAAGTTGGGAGCCCGGCGCGGGCAGGGCAGGGCCGGCCCGGGGCCGCTGGCGGAGCGAGGACCCGCAGCCCCGGGCGGCGACACGAGAAGGGGGACGGGACCGGGCGCGGTGGCTCCCGGCAGCGACACACGCTCCGGTGCCCGCGGCACTCGCTCGCTGCGGGGCGGAGCTCATCCCGCCTCAGCGGGGCGGGGGCCGGAGCATCGGAGCCTGTGGGCCGGGCAGGGTCCCCCCGCCGCCCCCGGCCGCGCTCACCGAGCCCGCCGCTGCCTCAGCCGCCGCCCCGCGGGCCCTGCCGAGGGGAGAGCCCGGGAAAAGCGGGGATGCTCGGCGGCATCCCCAGAGGGGCCGGCGGCGCTCGGGAGGAGATCTCCGGGCCGTCTCCTCGCCACCCTCCCCTCGCACACGCCGCCCCCTGCGCCTTCATCTCGGCGGCGGCGGGCGCGGAGGGGCCGGAGAGGGGCGGCGGCGGGGCCGGCGGGAGCGGGGATCGGCAGGAACGGGCTGGAAGCGCGTCCCCCTCGGCAGCCGGCGCGGCGCGGATTGCCCGCGGCTCTGCCCCACCGTCCCTGCCTGGGGCGGACCTAAGGGGATGGTACCCCACAGCCCGTCTCACTGCTGGGGCCGACACCCTCTCCCTCATGAGACGCGTTTCTCCTCGGTGTACCGCTGAACAGGTTTCTTCTTCAGTGCTCTGACCCTCACTCCCTGACCTCCTGGAGGGAGCTGACCCTCATCTTCATGTGCTGAGGCTCTCTCAAGGCTTTTGCACTCCCTCGAACTTCACTCTGATTCTGCTTTTCACAGGGTTCAGAAAAGCTGAAAGCAATGAATGTGTATTCTATATGAAGTGTTTCTTTAGCTGGAAAATATCAGCAGAAGCCATGTCATTTCTAAAGGAAAGGCTCCTGCATTTTGCTGCATGTCATTGAATGCAATTTCCAAATGGTTCCAGATCTGGACAGTAAGGGGTTTAGGCTGAATCAACAAAAATGAATGCCCACATCCAAATGCATCACTTTCCAAAGTCTGTCATAGTATTTAGTGGTACTGGTGTAAGAAATTTTGGAGAAAATACTGTGTTAAAGTTGCTATACATTTTCACAGTACCTCTATAGCAGTTGCCTGGGAATTGAAGACAACAAGGAAAAAATAAATATCTTTTTCCTTTTCAAATTTCTGAATCGCTAGGTATAATTTAAAACATGCTTATTAGGGAACAAGTGTTGTTTCTTTCCAACATTTTCCTAATTTCTATGAAATTTTCTTTGCAAGTCTAGTTCTTGCTTCACTTTTACAATCCTTAAACCAGTCCCAAGAGCCATCAAGTAGGTTCAACCTGCTGAGAGCTTCAAGATATCATCTGTCAAAATAGTCATGTTCAGAAAGGCACTACTGAGGATTTGTCTCAGCGACCTAAAATTATTGGTCTCAGATGGACACCTCTTGAAAACACAACCATGAATCATGTCTAATTTCAACAAAATATTTTGTAGTTTTATATTCAAATTAGATATCAGTTCTGTTCCACTCTGTCTACAGTTAAGCAAAAAATCCATTATAGTTTTCATCTGAAAATTACGATTAATAAGAAAAGGGAAATCCAGAGTTCCAGCACCTCAAATTAGAAAAGGGAGGAGGAAAAAGAAAGAAAAAGCAACTCCTGTCTTTCACACATTGGTCCTCATCTATCTAGTTATTAAAGTCTTCTGTGTCATAGCTTGCTTTCTAAGTTTATTCTTTTCCAGCTTATTTACAGTTTGTAAGTGAAACTCCTGAGCTGTCAGACCACTCTACATGTTCTTCCTCTTCTCTTTCATCTTTCATGTCATGAACTTCTAATACTTAGTCTCAAGGCCCTGTTCAGCTCTGCCCATCTACTTCTGTCTCATGTTTTCTTGTTTTGTTTTTGTCTCAAGAACTCTATTTTCTAGATTTTTGTCTGAATTCACTGTATATCTAGTTTATCATCACTTCAATAAAATTGGAACATAGCTGCCAATACCCACTTTTAGACTTTTGTACTTTATTTTGAAGTCCAGGAAAATACTAAAATCTAAGTAATGTATAATCAATGCCTTCCTGTCTAGAAACTAATTTGGTTAGACACTAGGCCTCTGCAGCTGTGTGGGTTGATCGGGGCAGGACATCAGGTACCCACCTGAGTGGCACAGGGGCACAGACTGGGGGGAGTTATGGTCAGTTTATCACACGATGTCTCTTCCACTCCTTCTTCCTTGCTGTCCACCCCTGCTTCAGCCTGGGGTCCCTCCCACAGGAGACAGTCCTCCCTAAACTTCTCCAACACGAGTCTTTCCCAGGGGCTGCAGTTGTTCATGAACTGCTCCACCGTAGGTCCCTTTCACATGGTGCAGTTCTTCAGGAACAGGCTGCTCCAGCATGAGTCTCCCATGAGGTTATAAGTCCTGCCAGCAAGCCTGCTCCAGCACAGAGTCCTCTCTCCACGGGGCCACAGGTCCTGCCAGGATCCTGCTCCAGGGTGGGCTTCCCAAGGGGCCACAGCCTCCTTCAGGCATCCACCTGCTCCAGTGTGGGGCCCTCCACAAGCTGCAGGTGGATGTCTGTTCCACCATGGACTTCCATGGGTTGCAGGGGGACAGCTGCCTCACCATGGTCTATACCACAGGCTGCAGGGAAAATTAACTCCATTTCAGCCAGACCCAATACACGACCTCTGGTCAAAAGACCCTGCCAAGATGAAATGTTTTTATCCCCTTATTGGTCAACAAAAAAGGTACTACAGGAGCACTCTGCAACATCTTGAGGGATACGAAGGGTCTACATTCCTTTGTCCTCCCCTGGAAAGTTTTGCTTCTTTGTGCTTTGTGTGTTATGCTCTGGAGGAAGAAAGTGATACTGCAAAAATAGAATGAGAGAGTTCCATCTCTGCTCTATCTATCTAGCACCAATTCAGAGTGAATATCTGTGTTTTCGAAATCTTACAGCTACTGGAAAATTACTTGTGAGCTGGTATGCCTTAAAATACCTTCTATCAATCTTTTTTCAAACAGTACACTTAGGAAACCTTTGTCTTCAGTAAGTTAGTTGTAATGCATGGTTTAAACTATTTTCAGGAGACAAAATGGCCTTCCCTTTCTCCTTTTTCTGTTTTGTGGCACTGCCTGTCTTGTTATTTGTCTTTACTTGCATATAATGAAATAGCCTCTCATATCATGCTGGGGTCTTTAAATTGGTCCATTTTATTGTGTTCATTAGATTCTTGTGAGTTGGAGAAATACTGACAATAATACAACGATAAATGACCATAAAATTTATACACAGTCTTGAGTTATATTCTTTAAAATTGAAAAAGGACACAAAACTGGAAAAAAATCACAATCATTGAGTCCATTATTTTGTACTTTTTTTAATATGTACTTTGACAGTCTTCTGACAAAGAAATAATTTTGCATAGTTATCTTTCTCCAACTGCTTTCTCTTTCACCAGAGTTTGTCTCTCAAGCTGAGCCTCCCTTTAACTCCAGAACCAGCTGGCTTGTGAGTTTCCAGTAGCCTCTGAGAAACAAAGAGGAAAAAAAAGGGATAGATGACACATCAGTAACTTCTCCAAAATGCACTGGAAAAACAGAAGTCAATTGCAATAAGAGTTTTCAGAGCCTTGACTTAGTCCATCATAGAATGAAATCCTCAGCCTGTAATAGATCAGAAACATTCAAACTCACTGCTTGCTGGAAGATACACTGCAGTGTCCTCCTGCATCCAGCAGCAGGACAGCATTTTGAAGAATGTCTAATCTGTGAGGGAAAAAGTAGATCTGAAAGAGGATAAAGCCAGCTAGACTGTGACCTGTGTTCTGCAAACCCTCCCTGCTCTCTGCTGGTTTGGGCTCAGAGCACTAATGTTCAGTTTCTCTGACTTCACTGAGCTGCGCCGGGCCCTGAGCTGGAAGCAGGCATTGTGTCGGAGCTGTCCTTCCACACCTTGAGGCCAATTCCTGTCATTAGTCATCTAAGCATAAACCCCAGTAGTTCAGTCAGTACACAGGCAGTACACCTCACAGACCAAAATACAGAGTCAGGCCCTGTGGGAAAGATGGTCAATAGCCAAAGTACAAGTTCTGTACATAATCAACCTTTATTGTCAAAAAGGAGTAAGTGTTTAGTGTCATTGCTAGAAGTCTCCTTATGAATCTTTTAGGTGATTGATGATAACATATGCTATCATTAATCATATATGTCATCCTGGAGAAGAGAAAATGGAGGGGAGATCATAGCAGTCTACAACTTCCTCATGAGGGGAAGAGGAGGGGCAGGCATCGATCTCTTCCCTCTGCTGACCAGTGACAGGACCCGAGGGAATGACCTGAAGCTGTGTAAGGGGACATTCAGATTAGATATTGGGAAAAGGTTCTACATCCAGGGGGTGGTTGGGCACTGAAATAGGCTCCCCAGGGAAGTGGTCACAGCACCAGAGTTCAAGAAGCATTTGGACAATGCTCTCAGGCACATGGTGTGATTCTTGCATCGTCCTGTGCCTGGGCAGGAGTTGGACTTTAGTGATCCACACTGGTTCCTTCCAGCTCAGGATATTCTCTACTTCTATGTAATTATGTTGTCGAAGGATGAAACCTCATCCTGTCTCTCCAGTGAACAGCAAATTCTTAGTTACTCTAAACTGGTCCCATGCGAACAATAGAGTTGATCTTATTTACGGTACTTGTGGCTTTAGGTGCACAGTTCTGTTGTGATGGGCATTGGTGTTATTCTAATGGTTCTCTCAAGTCTGCTTTATTGCTCTGCAATAAAGCACTACCAGGATGCATAACAAAAGAACAAGGCTTCAGAAATAAATAAATAAATAAATAAATCTCATTTTCCTCAGATTGAGAAATAGTAATTTCCTGTTTGCATTATAGCTCTGACCTGTTTCTTCTGATTGTTCCACTTCAAATGAATTAAATGAATCAAATGAACAAAAGATCAGTGAAACAATTGGACTGAACTGCCAACCTAAGAAAAGCTCATTTGGTTTCCTTCCCAAGAGAAACACTGATTTGTTATGCCTTAAAAAGCCATTCTCATATGAACAGCCTGAGTTGTGATTTGGAGAGGATCTGTGGAACGAGAGGTTCGCTGAACAAAAGCGTGCAAATACAAGACAAAAGCATCCAAAAGACAGAATAAATAAAAACAAGGAATAGAAATGTCCAAATGGGTCATGTGAAATCCACATCACAGGTATTTTCACAGTTCTGAGCCAGCCTGATCCTGCAAGGAACTGACTACTGTAGAAAACAGAACCTAGCCAAGCCATTTTCATAAACTAGCCCCATTAGAGCCAGAGATGTCCTGACAAATAAAAGCAAAAGAGCATACATACCTGTTTAGTGTTCTACCCCGTAATCTTCACATTGTCCTAATTATAAGTGAGTGAGCTCTATTTCTTTTACCTTAATCTGCACCATTGCAGGGGAGGTATAGTAATGGGAAAGGATAGGACTCTGCAATTCTTTTTTTAACCAAAATTGAGCTTTTCCCTGGCCTTAAATAAAAATAAATGCTGAATGCACAGCAGCTGCTGCATCCCTTTGAAATCAGTAAAAAGCATCCCACACATTTTGGTGTAACAGTATTGGATCCTTGATATATATGCAAGAGCCTCAGCATTCTCCAAAACCAGTTGTTTTTCCAAATGAAATCACAGCACAAGCCATTACAGGCTAAACTTTCCAAAGAATGAACTGAAAGCCTCTAATGCTGTTTGGTGTTCCTGACATGGCAAATAGAGGCATTTGCATAGGAGCAGACCAAGGCATAGATTGATAAGGAACCTTCTTGCCTGCTGCCCCGGGGAGCACAAAGCTCTGTGAGTTATGTCCCACCGCAGCTCACAGACAGAGCCTCTCTCGGAAAGGCCGGTTTGTGCCCCTGCCCCGTTCTCTGTCAGAAGAGAGCCCCAAGAGATGGGGAGCACATGGTCACCCATCAGCAGGTACACTGGCTCCTGGCCTAGGAGAGGTGTGGAAATTCCTGCTGGCTGCAAGCCTACCTTTGAGTTCACTCACCATCTTGTGTGAGTCAGACTGCCTGAAGACACAGGCTCATTGAGCCGTGCAAAAGCACTACAGATGCTCAGGGAGCCGTGGAGATTTTCCTCTGAATTTTCATGCTGCTTTATTTAAACAAACACAATCGCAAAGGCAGCCTTGTTAATATTTCCCAGGGGACTAGCTTGGGATAATAAGTATACACAAGAGCACTTATTTTTTTTATGTTGGTTCTCAGGACAATCCTATCTCTTAGTGAAAATAAAACTATCCTGCTGTCTCTAGGGGAATTTTAGCAAATGCTAGTCAGGCCTGAGGCACTGATAGGGATACAGTCCAGCTACTCCAAACAGAATAAATTGACATTTCCAGCTACATAATGATGGTGCATTAGCAGCAGGCACAGGAAAGAGAGACACTTACGTGAAATATAAATTGGGGTTTAAAAGCCTTTCTCGTTGTGCTTTATGATGGCAGTTGCTGCCATGGCTGGGCCTCACTAATGAGTCTGAGGAAACCTGGCTGACAGGCTGCAGCCAAATGTTGGTAAACACAGATTAAAAATGTCTCTTTCATGAACTCGGAAATATTTTTACTTGGATCTGACAAAAACTTGCTCAGACTCTGGGACTTCTGAGGTACAGGAGACAAATGATGAATGGTAGGTCTCTAACTGCTGTCTGTAAGCACTGTCTCAAGTTGTAGACTTAGAACTAAAGAAATTAAAGAACTAAAGAAAGTGTATAGGAGGGCTACTGGAAGCTAGCAGCTCCAAGTGCCCCTGTTCTGACCCTCAGTTCAACAGCACTTTGAGGAGAAAGCAGTGACTTACCTCAACCACTGGGTAAAGAGAGGAGAAAAAAATCCTATCCTCTTCATTTTGGAACTAGATGATCTGCAAGGTCCCTTCTAATCCAAACCATTCTATGGTTTTGGCTTGGAATTATTTTAGCCAACACGATTTATTTCCGTTTACTTTATGCAAGGCTCAAGGTGTAAAATATTAATCACTATTAATAGTGTTAGAATAGTCATAAAAAGCATCTGAAAATGTGACAGAAAGCTCAATATTTCAGTAGAGCACTGTGTCCTGGTGAGTCTTCATTTATCTGGCACTGTTCAATGTCTTTATTTTTTCACACAGTTTAGATAAGGCAATGGTGAAGGGCTGGAATGAGAAATGCTTTTAAAAAACAAATATCACTTGGCTAAGGACAGGTGGGAACTGTTGTCTTATGATATCAAGATGATCACAGACAGCAAAGGCAAAGACACTGGAAATCTTTGCCAATGAGTACATTCTGTACACAAGCTTTGCTTGAACAAACAAGCTGTCTGAGAGGTGAGGTCAGTGACCAATGCACTCCCTCGCTGATGTACCTGAACTAAGCACATTACTGGCTCTCACTGCACTCTTGGTGTGAGAGACAGGTTCTTGTCTCTCTTTGGGGAAGATACCTTCTTCTGTAGTGTGAGCACTAGGCTACCTATGCCCTAACTCCTTTTAACTTACACACACACACACGGTTAAGGCATGATAACTTACCATGGGCTGGTATAGCCCATCATAACTAACCAGAACGCATATATTCCTCAAGACGGTGAAATCATCCTGGTTTCAGGCCAGCTTGTCCTAATTCCATACCAATGGGAGTTTTAGTTATCAAACTAACACCATACTTAAAAGTCTAATACAATGGTCAAAGACCCTCCAGAGCAGTAACTATCAGCAAAATCTAAACTTCAAAGTTGATGCTGCCAGTGCATGAGG
Organism: Pyrocephalus nanus; assembly: GCA_038380795.1. Classification (NCBI taxonomy): domain Eukaryota; kingdom Metazoa; phylum Chordata; class Aves; order Passeriformes; family Tyrannidae; genus Pyrocephalus; species Pyrocephalus nanus. Next base: position 86,150,536 of record CM076259.1, read on the forward strand.
AATGAGGAGGACTTAAGAGGAGCAGCTGAGGAAGTTGGAGTTGTTAAGTCTGGAGAAGAGGAGGCTCAGGGGAGACCTTATCTCTCTCTACAACTACCTGAAAGGAGGTAGTAGCCAGGTGGGAGGTCAGCCTCTTCTCCCAGTTAACAAGTGATAGGACAAGAGGAAGCAGCTTGAAGCTGTGCCTCTTGCTCTGAGTAAGTCTGTGGAATTGCCTTGGGGGTGTTACAGCTATTTCAGTGGGGCTCAAGGCAATGGTATCAATATGTTTCTGTTAATGTCCTCGTAGCACCTATGAACACTATTCTTTTTGACAGCTTAATGTCATATTCAGGAGGACAGCAAGGCACTGTAATACAGCACTCTGGATTAGCAGCCTGCAAAGAGATTGCAAATAACCTTCTGATGCCACTTGGAAGGTCAAATGAGAAATGGCAGAACAGCTGCCATTGGGAAAGGGATTTCCCCAGAATGGTGCCTCTTCTTTTCAGCACAGAGGAAGCTCAGGGAAAACTCTGAGTGGTTTTCCTGAGGACTAGAGACAGATCCAGAGAGTTTTTGGAAGAAGTTTCAGAGGTTGTCAGTAATGCAGAAGAATGCATGAGATTACCTTGCTAAATCCTGAGTGGCTGATAAGAATTAATGCTTGCACCTGCCTATGCACTGAACAAAACATACTGGCTGATTTGATGCTGGCAGTGGTTAGAGGGGAAGGAATGTTTTGGCAGAGTATATTCACTAAGATAAGCTCCTCATTTATTATCTTACATATGAAGAATAGCCCTGAAGGACAAGTTTCATGACTCTAGAAAGCAGCATTCCTAAAGTTAGGTTATCCTTAAATCCTTTTCTTGCCATGGGAGGTGGGGATTGCTGGAAAGCATGATGTGCTAGGTGTTTTTATGCAGAAATAGGGAGACTAAAACTGAGCCCCAGACACTTGTGAGATGCTACCGAGAAACTGGGAAGGAGAGCTCAGCAGTTTCTTCTGCCTTTTACATTGCCATGTATCTGTCTTTTCTAGAGAAGAAGTAAGAGTCCTTTTGGCTTTAGCACCCTTCTTCCAGTGGCAAATAATATTTCATTCTAGGGCTATTTCATTTGCCTTGTCCTTATACTCAAAGCATGGATTGATCACTACATAAACAGCCGGTGAATGGCACAGTACATGCCATGTAATGCCTCTGTAATTTAGAGGTAGGCAAGCCAGATGTCTGGTTTGCATAGCAAGTCTGAGTCTGATAATTCATTCATGTGGGCCCTTAAAACACAGAAAAGAGGAATGTCTTCTCTAAAATCCAAAATTTGAAATATGAGCAATCACCATTCACAAGGAAACTCCATTCAACATTCATAACTATGTCAAATAAAACTACACCATAAAAAAAAAAATCAGCTTCACAAACTTCTGATTGCTAAAGTAAAGCCCCAATATTCAACAACATCACAGTGTGATCAGGCCATTCTTGGCACTGCAGGAATTACAGATATTTTCAAAAATAAATCCCAAAGATCTATACTATATCAAAACTATTGGAAAGTGACACTGCTGAATGTTGCTTTTTCTGAAAGATGTACAGAGAAGGTCAGATAACTGAATTACTGCTATACACATTTCAAAGAATAACAAAACTAAAATTAGGACAATAGAAATCTCTGTACCACACAGAAGTCAGTCAGCAGTCACTTTAATCGTGGCTACATTTTGTTTATGCATAATATGCAGGAATGAACAGTAGAGGGTGTTAGTTTAAAGGAAAATTTGAGTTCACAATATGGAACAAGTCCTGTTTACTACAGTTCACAACAAAAAAGTCAGGTGCTGGTAAGTACAGCTGTGTCTCAGTGTAAATGGCACTGAGGAACCTGCCCATCGCCTCACCTTCAAAAGCAGAGTAAAGGAAAAAAAAAGAATTGCAAATAACCCCCTCTTAGAATCATAGAAGCTTAGAATAGTTTATGTTGGAAAAGATCTTCAAGATCATCAAGTCCAGCCATTAACCTAACACTTCCAAGTTCACCACTAAACCATGTCCTCAAATGCCACATCTACACATCTTTTAAATACCTCCAGGGATGGTGACTCCACTGCTTTCCAGAGCAGCCTGTTTCTGTGCTTGACAACTCTTTCAGTGAAGGAATTTTTCATAATTTCTAATCTGAACCTTTCCTGGCACAACTTGAGGCCATTTGCTCTCATCCTGTCCTTTGTTATCTGAGAGGCTGACCCCCTTATTTTTATGTCATTTATGAATAATTTGTAGAGTTGAATGATTTTTAATGTACCTTGCAGATTGGATAATTGTTGTTTTGATCACTTTCTGGGTAGAAGCTCAGAAAATATTTTTAATTAGAGGTTTGGGGAGTTTTTATAGCATGCCTTGGTATCAGTAGATTTGCCTTTTCTGCAGTTTTCTAATGGCAGAATGATTTCTTCCTCTCTTCCCATAATTAAGCAGATATAAATGGTAATGGATATAAATGGACAAACCTAAGCCTCTCCTGCAATACTCACCTGGGGAATGACTTAACTGATAAGACTCAGTGCTATTTTAGGTGCAGTGGATTATCTCACCCAGCATCCAGCAGCCAGACCAAATGAGTCCTTCATAAGTCTTCTGTCATATATGACACCCTGAATCAGATATCTTGGAGATCCTTGGGTATCTCAGATAGCCTTGGACTGGTGTGTTTGGTCAGCTGCTTTTCATCCTGTTTGTTTAGATTCAGTGAGTATGAAGAGAAAGCAAAAGAAAGAGAGATTATTTAAAGTTCCTTAATTCATTTAGGCTTGCTCAGGAAACATATCTGAGGCTACAGTATTCATGAATATCAAATCCACATCCTGAATCATAGGATTTCGCTCCCTCTCCATTCAATTTGATGTTGAATCTGTATCCTGGACATACCCATACTCCTCAGCAAGTGCTCGCATTTAGATTACAACTCTCAGATGAAAATTGCCAAGCATGGACCTTACCACAGGCTTGGCTATCTTTCTTTGTACATTTTAGTTCATAAAACCCCATGAAGGTCACAAATAAGACACATTTTTAAAGTATTCTATAGCTGTAAGTACCAGGTGAATATTACAGGATTGAACTGAAGTCATGTACATTGGTGTCTGGAGTGAATGTAACAACACCCCCCCACCACCCCAGGGCCACTGCTGGAAAGAGCAAAACAGCAGTGCCAGATCAAAACAGTAAGCATTACACAGCTCATAAGAAGACCCGGGCCCTTGTAGAAGTGCTTGTAGTCTAATTCAAGGGAAAAAAAAATTCAAACCAGCAACAGGTGTGCATGTAGGTACAGTGTATACTAAAACTTTCTTTACTATTACCTACTTCACAGGAGCCAATGCATTCTGAGATCTCTCTTCGCCAGTTTCTGTGTGGGAGTGGACTTGACCTCTCAGCTTCTCCCTGACTTCTCTGAAGTTAAAAAGTGCTTGCTGAAGCACCTATAAACCACATACACACAAGGTCATGTAAATACAGGAACAAAAGTTTCAGTGGGAGACACTGTTGCTGGTGGGAGGAGAGGAATACTGTGTTCAGTTTGGCATGCTTGAACTTCAAGGCTGTTGCAGCCAGATTTTACAGGTAATGGTCAGACTGGTCAGACTGGTCATTTGAATACATTGATCTATTTTTAAGCAATACAAGGCGGGTAGGCTTAGAAAAGGGAGAGAAAAGGATCACAAGTTACTAGTCAGCCATCAGTTTGTCACTAGGAAATTTCCTCTTGGAGGACTCTGCACGAAATGTCCGCATATTTATGGGAGAAAGGATTCCCAAAATTCCCACCAACTATGAAAAATGATGGGGCTTTGCTCTGTGCCACTGAAAAAGCACATCCTCTTAAGCTTTTCAGTGTAACCCATTTCTCTGTGGAGTTAAAATCTGCAATCTCCTGCTGCTCTTACAGCCACAATTAAACTAAAGATTCCACGGTAAGAAAATGAGAAAGAAGAGGCAAAGAAAATTAATTTTTGTCCTGGAAGACACAAAGGAAGTCTGTGTAGCTTTTGTGCTCAGGATGACAACACAGACTGACAGCATGTAGCTGCTCTCTGACCATGAGGGCTGGCAGAGCTGAAAGAACCAGCAAGCACAGCATCACTCGTCCCAGCCAACACTAATGTGGCTGAAAGCATTTAGCTATATATTTAATTAAGGGAACAAACAGGCCAACATTCAGCTGCCAGCCGGCAGGCGTACTCACAGCGTAATTGTCTGGAAACATATTTTTAAATTCATGTGCAAAAAATATTTAAGCACTCAATGCCAAGCTGTTGGGCTGAAGTGCTGCCTCTTGTTTGCCAAGGAAAGGTCTGAGTTTCCTTCATCTTTGTAAAGCACCTGCATAAAAGAAAGGTTGATGGTAAACCTTTGCAGGAATCTTCTTGTAGAAGATTTTTTCTCCTCTGCTTTCCGTACCTCTTATAATTTATCCACAGACAAATGACATACTGACCCCTGTCATTTCTTATGATGTAAATAAAAAATGGTCAGTAAGTCCCAAAATATGCTTCTGTTCTGGAAGAAATGGACCAAGATAAATACTGAAAAGTATAACACACCCTGCCTTGATGTCTAGTCTGCCACCATTCTGTGAGTTATCTATTAATAGATAACTAGTCACCTCGCCTTTTTATGGACAACTCAGATTCTGTATCCATGACTTCCTTAAACAGCCATCCCTACAAAAACTTGCCCAAGTCCCTGTATTTTGTATGCTTACATTTATATTTTTAATACTTTTCATGCCTAGCAAGGGCAAAGCTCTTTTAGTTCAAGGTGACTTTCATGTTAGATCAATGAAAACAACAGAAAAGAATAAACAAGCAGCATCTGTGGGTGGTAAATGACTGCAGTATGTGTGAAAAGACTTTCAGAACAAAGCCAGGCTCTGCAGACAGGCAGACAAGGTGAAAAATGTGAAGTATAGTAGAAAGAAAACAAAAAACTTTCCACTATGTTTCTCATCTATATTCACTACATAGCCTGAATTTGCTCCCCATGCACATTTCTTGGTATCTTGGGTTTCCATTTCAGCCATGAGAAGTGAGTAGATTCACAGTACCTTGTATCAGAAAGAGCATGGGGAGATGGTAATTCTATGAACTGCTGGCACAAAAGGAGGCTGTCTTCCCCCAGAAATCCCTCTTCATGCTCCTGGCAAACACAGTCCCACTACATCTCAGCAAGCAGGGAGACCAACGTTCCGAGGCCTGAAGGGCCAGACCCTGCACCAGCTCCAGCAGTGCAGGATCTGGAGTGCAGGACAGGCACTGGCTGTGGCTTCGAGGAGGTGCTAACAGGGCAATCCAAGGAGGATGTAATGTTAGTGACTTAATTTGAGGAGAATGCTGAATTAGAAAAGTCATCATCCTCAAATCTTTATTACTTACTGCTGTCCCAGATTTTGTTTTCAAGCACTAGCACCCAAGCTCTGCTTTAACTCTGAGCCTACTAGCAGCTGTGTAGCTCTAGCAGTGCAAGGTGGATTTTAAACCAGTGCAGGCTGCTTCTCAAGAGGGCTGATTAATGCGGGATCAGTGCTGAAATAGCCACCATCATGTGGCTTCTGGTTGACTAAGGGGACTGACAAAGCTGTTTGCAGGAAAAAAAATCTGCCTGGAAAAGTTTAAAAGGAGAGGCAAAAATATGGTAAGCTATATGTGAACTCAGATGTGCCATCCTGTGGATTCAAGATACATTCCAGGACTAGGGAGAGCTTGGCTGGAGCTTGTGAGCTCCTGGGAACAAACCTTGCTGCAGGTTTGAATGTCTGTTCTGTATCTTTACAGCGAAACTAGGGAAGATCTGCCAGACTGTTTAGATTAGCCCTGAGTTTTTTTTGCTCAGCTGAGCCTGGAACTCACAAGTTATCTCAGGGGAATTAATTAGCCACAGCCCTAAAATCAAAAGCCTTCCATCTAATCCTGCCTTGACCACTCCTGTAAAATTCAATTACACTAATTATTTTTTTTTAAACTACTGAAAATGAGAACAATAGCCCAAATACAATGTCACAGACAAACCACTCAGGAGCTGCAGAATAAATGCATCAGTGAGATCAAAAGCAAGCTCTAAGAATTAAAAAAAAGGAGCACCTTGGCAAATGAGGGCCTGTAGTACATCACCATCCCTCTTTTTATGCTGAATCATACAACGGTTGCCTGAAAAATCTCATATACCTGTCCATAACCATGTCTCTCCAGATGAAAGGCTATTTCCAGAGGAAAAATATATGATCAATCTGAGAAAAAGTTCTAAGATGTTCCTCTCATCAGCTTCCCTGAAAACTATGGCATTTCCTGTACTAAATCTCCATCCCACTTTGAACTTTCCTCTCTGCTGTAGATAAACAACATAAAACAATGATGAGGTGTGAAGGGATCTCCAGTCACTGGCTGACATAGCAAAAACTCAGCTTACAGTCACAAATCTGAGCTCAAGATCAGTGCATGCAGGTAGCTGTGACTACATGTGGAAGCCAGTGTCCCGAATTTCCTAACATCCTTTCCCCAACAGCCTCAGGCAGCTGAAGATCATGTGGAAAAGAGGGAGGTAGAGAGGCAGCTACACAGACGCCACAATGCTCAGCTCTGCATTATCTATGGGGGAAACTGTCTGGAGCAGGGAATGCCATTGGAGATGGACAATTACCTCTTCTAAAGACGCCAAGGACTGGGACATGGGGCAACTTTCAGAAGAAAGGGTGACACTGCCAGTGCTGAGGCCCCAACCTTAAGGGCTGGTTAGAGTAGAATAACTGGGCAAAAAGAACTGCTGTTCAGCTTAGGCCACAGATGTGTTTGTATTTGCTTCTGATCTTTTATTACAGCCCTGTAATTAGAAGACTGAGCTTAGAATATATTGAAATCATCCCTCACACAGATTTGCCTTCCAGCATGTTTTCATTAAATTGGAACCTGGGCACTACTTAGCCGGGTTGAGGTGTGTCTTTGCAGAAGCAGCAAGGCTTCATCAGCAAATTTCATTTTGTAACTTGGGTAGGGACAGCATTTGCTCCAGGGCCAGTGTGGGGAGGACTGGCATCGCTAACTGCTTGGTTTTCAGGAGCACTCAACATAAGCCAGCACACTTTTCTGCTGAGCACACCCTCCTCCCAGGAGGAGCACCTCACAGCCAGGGGGAAAACCTCTGCTTTGATGCCAACACCCTCATTTTATCAATGGCAGAGGGTTACAGTTGGCCCCAGATCCATTCACAGCTATGTGGATGTGTGATTAAGAAGAGTTACTGGATCTCTCCCAGTATTGTTTATCAAAGGACTGAGCCTTGGGAGCTCAGCTGTATTTATGCAGCAGCCAAGGGAAGCAGTGTTCTCACTTGCCTAGGCAAGCAAGGAAACAGATATGGAGGAAAGGTCCTTCGCACAGATTGAGTCAAAGTTTCCTATACAAACTTCCATGAAGCTGCCCTTGTTCTTGGAAGATAGGACATTGCTCTGATTTCGTGGTTTCACAACTGAGTAGGAGGTTACTGATGACTTTCTAAAGGAATTAATTCTCAAACACTTTTCCACTTCCTGCAGTTCTAACAGCTTGTCTCATAAAAGCCTTGACTCTCATTTCCCCTTTCATCCTTACTTCCCTTGGACCTTGACAGTTTCATGACCACACTACCAATAGGACATTGAACAGGTGTTCTCTCCCTATGCCTTTCATGCAATGCTGAATACAAGGGGTGAGTCCCAACCCCTGGATCCAGAGTTTAACCCAGAATGGCAAATATAGGTGGGGGTGAATATTCTTTTCTGTTCCTTTGTTTGGAGGAGGGGTGTGGGGTGTGGTGTTTGTTTGTTGTTGCTGTGTAGGCTATTTTTCTTTATCAAATAGGAGAAACAAGCATATGAAAATATAACCTCCTGTACATCTGCACCAGGGTGTGGAACTTGGGACAGAGCCCGCTTTGTGCAAATGGACCAACAGGAATGTTTGAATGAAAAGAATAAACCATACTGACAATTTCCAGGCTTAATACAAAGCAATGCAACAAAACATTTAACCAAACTCAGGCAGGAAAAAGGTCCTATGGTCCACAGTTGGGAAAATTACTTTGTTACCCCATGACAGGTGCTTTTTGAGGTCAGACAGCACACCCAGAAAGGAACAGTGAAATTCTTAATAATGATTCTTAATAACAAGTGAAAAGGCAACTCATCCATCAACATCCATATTTCTATAATAAATCAGTTTTTAAATGTAACTTGTCTAAATAACCAACAGTGATTGATGACCACACTTTATGCAGAAGAATTAACCATTCAGACTACCTGTGCTGCCAGTTTTAATCCTGCTCTTCGTTATCATTTCTCTTCGTATTTCTCCCAAATTTGTATTGCTTTTAGTGGAATACTAAGTTTCTTGAGCCATTTTTTTCAAGGGGATCCCAGTCTTTGTCACTGTGGGGTGGCACACAATCCATCTGCACTGAACAGTATGTACATACAAAATTGGCCCACACTCCATTTTGTTTGTGTACTTGGAATTGCACACGTTCAGCCTCAAATACACAGTAATCACAGATGACATAGATGAGATGATCATGTCTATGCTGAATTAAGCCTGCTTGAGACACATCTTCTGCAAAAAATGTGAGCAGGTAAATTCTAAAATCTGTGTGATTGAAAGTCATTCTTGGGAATAAAACAGATATCTAAACTTTTCATTTAGATAATTTTTCTACAGCCATGCACAGGGTTTTTCCATCTATTGGTAGTGCCATTTCCTTCAGAAAACAAAAATATTCTTATCTACAGTAGAAATATTTCTTTCTAGATGTCCTGTCCTAGGTATAGTTATATTATTGATAACACTTCCAATCTTTCTATTGTGTAAAAAAATCCTCAGTGACTCCCTAAAACCAAGGACTCCATGTGTGTGTCAGCTCTATTCTCCAAGAGAAAACTCCAAGACATGATGGACTAAGGAGCCCGACCTGCAGAACAGAAGGTAACATGAAGTATGCAAACTGGAACTTCAGGATAGACCACTTCAGAATGACAGTTTTTCCCAGGTTTGAGTCTTCCCTGAGTCAGGCCAGGCAAAAATTTCAACACTCTCATATCTCCACTGAAGTATCTTGGCTTCAAGGTCATTTTGGCTACACGAGCTGTAATTCTCCTTTACTAAACAAAAAACTCTGGGGTTTGGGGTTTTATTTTGTTGGGGGTTTTTTGTGTGTATGTGTGCTCCAAACTGCAACAGAAACAGGTCTCAAAACTTCAGAATTTCCCCAAAACTGGTAGGTCAAAGTTCTTCTGAGAAATATCTTCACAGAGAGTGTACAGGATTTTCCTGGCCAACTGTACACCTGAACTAGCTACCTAAAGTAGCCAGCTGAAATATGCCTGAAGGAAGAGAGAGAAGCGTTATCTTCAAAGAGTCTGTTTGCTTCCACTGACCACAAAAATACATTTTTTTTTATACTCTCTCCCAAATGATTGTGCCAGGCTATTCTCATTTTGTATTAATCGCTGTTAAAAACATGAAGCAAAGAGTGGGGTTTGAGATTTTCAGTGTGTTTGTGTATAGAAGCACAGCCAAAAAATCAACAGAAGCAGGGTATTTAGTATGGTACTTTTAGTTCTCCTACAGCAGGAGACACACATTAATCTGAAAATAACATGACACCTCCTTCTCTGAGTGGATCCTTGAGATTTGGTAATAAGCACCACAAGCAGCTCCAGGTGCTGTCTCCACACTGGCCCCGAGCAAGCTACCAGCTTTGCCATAAATCAGATGTGACCTTCCTACATCTGTAAAATCAAATCAGAATATCACATTACATTTGCTGGATAGAGAAAATTAATCTTTACTTGGTTTTTGGAGTTTTTTAACTGGGTTCAGTCATCTATCAATTATTTGGGATCTAGGAGCAGAGACGCTCCTAAATGTGTCTAGGTGCAATTCCTGCTTTCATGTATAATGCTGTAATACTGAAGCAATTCCTTTGCCTTCAGAGTAGCACTCACTTTATAGCAAACAACACTGAGAAGAATTCAGCCCTTGGTCTATGTCTGTGTTACTGAGATGTTAGTTTTCAAGGGAAAAGCACCCCAATTGTGTTCTCACAGGACAGTCCCCAACAGTGGAAAAGCTTTAGGACAGATACATGTAAAAGTCAGCAACAGTGGACAACTGGGTAAGCAGCACAGCTGAACCTCTGATGCCGTTTCTCTTTCATGTATCCAAAGTAAGTCTGAAAAATCATAATTTATTATTAATTAATAAGTTTATTTTTGATTCAAAGAATAGAATTTCACAGTTACAGCTGCTAAAAATCTTTCATATCTGCATCTTCCTTCATTCCTCCCAAGCTCCTTCATCGCACACCCTTAACGTGGCTTCCTGTGCTCTGTGCAGTGGTGCTGAGGCTGGCTTGTCAATCCTCACTGCTCCGTGTTGACTCTAATATTCCTGGAGATGTTGCTTTTACAAGGCTCTGGAGAATTTTCTGCAGATGGGCTGTGCAAGCAACAGCGAGACTTCAGTGAGCTGGGAGTTGAAGCTCTTGGCGACTGCAGAGTTTGACACCTCAGTGAACGCCAGGGTGATGAAATGGAGAACGAAGATGCTAGGAGAGAACAAGTACTCTTTAGTGAGAGAACACACTGACCCACCATGAGCTTGGATATTACAGTTCGAACACCCCCTGAAATTTATCATGCAACAAATAACTCCACAACTACATTAACAGAATAGCAGTTCTGTAAAGGTGCTCTTCACTACTTTCCATTCTGCCTTCATTCCCATGAATTCAAACCAGTCTCCTTTTCAGGTATTTTTATGTATTCTCATTTTCTAATCTTGTAGATGTTGTTATTCACAGGCCAGCCTTTGTTCTTACTCTTCCTCTTCTGGCAACAGGGCCAGGCTACGTGGACCTTTGTCTGTCCAGTACAACCATGCTTATCTTCTCTGATTTTCATTTGTGTCACTGAAAAGTCACTTTTTATAGTCATATTAAATGACTAAAAATGACACCAACTACCAGGCACTCTCCTGGCACAGAACAATAACAATCATAACCAGACGCTGGATGAAAAATGAAAGAGAATAAAATAGGAAGAAAACAAAGTAAAACAAAAGTGTTTACTCTCTTCTGCTTCATGTATTTCTTTAGGGTTTTTTTTTTTTGTTTTCAATGATTGTATAAGAAACACTTGTGCAGTAGAAAACAAAATGGTGGGAGGCATCTGAAGAATAAAGATACATGGTGAGGAAGCAACAGCACAGACTGAGTACATAAAGAGTACAAGATCTGAGAGTGACAGTCATCCATAGCTACCACTGAAACTCTGAAGCTGTGGGTTAGAAATCAAAAGTGTGCCTTTGAAAATTGTCTTATACATGCACCTTGTCAGCACTCAGACACACAAAAGGAGCATTCTGACTCTTCTTCAGCACCCTAAGAGACAGGAATTTGGAGTTCACCTGTGTGAGGGTCAGGAAATTTCTTGACTGTATCCTGTCTGTCTGCAGTACAAAAACATTGCCAGACTGATACACTGGAAGGTACCATGGCTATACTGTGTCCCTGAGTAAAATGAAAGATGCACTGTTAAATGACTGTTTCCCACCACATATGATGCACAAACTGTTTATTTTCTTTAGCTGGTGCACATGCTCTCTGTGTATCTTCACAAGATGTTGAAATAACCCATTCTGGTCTTGCTCACAGGATCTCGACTGAACTGCCCTTCCTCTCTGCCTTCAGATACCCCAACATATGCCTTCTACACCAATGACACTTTCTTTCCTTGCTTGTCTCCATGTCTCATTCTTTACAGGGAAAGAAACAGAAAGTTTAGCAACCCTTCCTCTTTCCATTAGCTGACAATGCTGAGAGGAGAGAGTGGTTCCATCCAAGCTGTACCAAACAAAAGAGACAAGCAAAAGCTAAATCTGGAAGCTGTTGGGGAGCCCTTAACCACACATGGCTGCAGTAGGGAGCAGATGCAAGCATAGATGAATTGACATCAACTGCTTATTAAACAAGTCACGGCCAACAGATGGGAACACTGCTTTATTATGATAGCCTTCTCCAAATGCTGAATGCACTAGCTTGGAAAATGAGACTGGAAAATGAGTGGGTGCTAAAAATGTGAAATCCTACTGTGGGAAATCCAGCCAATCCACTAGACTGCCAGATGCCACAGCTGTTACACTCTTGAACCCAATTCACAGGAACTACATTTGCCACATAAAAGGATAAAAAATGTGCATTTTCAGAGGTCTCCCAACTACTCCATATTGCCAGTTATAGTAATTATCAGCAAAATTGCTTCAAGCCACATCTCATTATAAATGAAAAAGGAGATTTTGTCTCTGTTAGCTATTATTTGCTAATGCATCAGGCAATGCAGTCTATTATAAGTATCATACCTGTCCATCACTCCAAATTTTTTTCTGATTTATTTATTTTTTTTACTAGATACAGATTTAGAAAATTGACAGGGAAATCACATGTAACGAACATTGATTTTAGAGGTCATGTTCATTACAGAACAGAGAAAAGACTACAAAGATGGAAAAGAATTTGTCTACAGAAAGAGATACATTATTTTTAAAGTATCTATACAAACAATTATTGCAATAACCAAGGACAGAGTTAAGTATCAATGACCTTGCTCCACCAAACAGTATTACTTGAGCTACCTAGACAAAGAATCATTAGCCCACTAACAGTCAGCAGAAATTCGCCAGGCCTTCATTCACTTCCTTATAAACTTACAGAGCTAACTAATACAGTAAGAGAGGCAAGCATACACATCAAAATAATAAAGTTTCAAATACAATAGTTCTGGGAGAAATAAGACAAAATTACACTTGAAGACAATAATGACGCTAATATACACTAAATAACTAACAAAATTCCTTAATCTTTATTCACTTCCATTACTGTTGTTCACCTCAGTGGGAACAATAGAAATGGGTTTTGTTGATTCCTCTTAACTATCAGAAATACTTTAACTGAGCACAAATCAAAACACAAACATTCCAAAATTCTCCCTGAATTCATACAGGTCAGCTATGTGTGGAAATACAAGGGTTTATGGAAATAAATGGCTTCATCAACCACCTATATAAGAGCTATGTAGCTGAATCCACATTATCTTGGAGAGCACAAAAATTAACCTCCATATCTGGCAACACTCCTTCAAGTTCAGGGGAACTTACTTCCTGATATAACAAATGAAGGTACACATGAAGTCATCAGAACTGTAGGAAGAAGTGTTGATTAACACACTGAGTAGTTACAAAATATAGCTCAATAAGACTATTAAATATATATATATATGGATCTGGACATAAGGAGTGACAAGACAAACTTTTGGAAAGAAAATGCAAGAAATACTGATGGCATTGAAGGCTTTTAATGCATTACACACATACACACATAGCGAAAACTTGTGTATAAATATGAAGAAAATGCCTTTACTTCAGGCAAACAGGTCAAGACTATTGATCTATTTCAAAAGTTAAAAGATATCCAAATTATTTGGGTAGTTAAGAGGAAAAGAACATGTGGAAGGATTAGACAGCTTTCAGATATACCAGTTCCCAGTTTAACAGACTGTCTTAGAAATCTCAAAAAGTCCAAGTATAACCTAGTTACCATACAACATATTTAGCTACTAAATTTATTACTGCAGATATTAGAGATGTTTCTTTGAGATGCTGACTCTATTTTTTAAAAATCTGCCTTTGTTATAAACAATCCAGAAATAATGAAGTATTGCAAGCAACTAGCAGGAAAACCTGGAAAGGGATCACTCTGATGAACATTGGTGTGTCAGGCATACAAAGGGCAACTACTTTTGCTATTTAGGCTCCTGATGTGAATATCCTGCCTTATTTCAACATAATGAAAACTCCATGAAGGGAAAGTCCCATGCTAGATGCCTGATATTTTTAATAACTGGTCCATAGAGACTAACTGAATAATTCATTAGACCAGCACAGCTTTCCAGCTCCTCAGCCATGTTATTTAACACTTACATCATTTTAATTAAATATGACTTCTACTATGAAAAGTGTCAACCTGTATAGGTGAATCTCACAGATCTGGTGATCAACATATATTGAACTGCCAAGCAGTAAACGTAAGCTAATAGTTCATACTAGACTGAACCTTGGGAAGAAGGAAAAAACAGTGCCAGGCAAATTTGTTTTCTTTATTCTCTTCACTCTTTAAAATGAAATCCAGTATTAACACAGTTAAACAAGATGTGTATGTCAGAAGTCAAGTAACCCATTTGATATAATTTACAAAATTATATACACAAAATTCTGTGAAACATTAACATGGTACAAAAATGGGTAAATATCTACACCTGAAGAGAATAAATATAGTCATGTACAGAGATTGGATATCAAGGTATCACCCTGTGAAAATGACCATATAGTGTTACTTAACATCTTCATCAACTCACTGACTTTTCCCCTTCTGACAAAATCCAGAAGTATATGTAAATTAAAATATATCTAAATTTAAAAAAAGCCATATTCAATATTCATAGAGTCATAGGAAGAAGACAGGGTGCCCTATCTAGCATGTTCAACTTGCATAGCACCTTGAAGTCTTGTTAGAGTACTATGAGATTATTTGCTAAATCTAGGCAGGATTAAAATGCACAGATAACCACTGCTCTTGTTTAATCTTTCCTTCAAGCTTCATGGAATCAGTTACAAGACTTGCTGATCACATTAGCATTATTTCACATTTACTCAGTAAATGTGCATCTCAAGATGTCCAAGAGGAAGGCCTCTGGGATAACTGAGCATTTCCAGTGAAGCAGCCCTGCTTGTGGAGCCGTGGTCTCTCGCACAGATACTGGACAGGCCAGCACCCCTGTTCCAACCAGGCCACTCCTAAAATGCCCATTATATAATGGGCACCATTGTACTCATTATAAGCAATGTAAATGGAATTTGCAGAGTCTTTAAAATATGAGTGAGGGCATAGAAGGAAAATTCAGAGGAGCCAAATCAAGTTGACTGACAATATTTTGATTGAGTGAATGTAATAATACTTCTGGAGGTAAATAAATAATGAGGATGTTGAGAACATGTTTAAAATGGTACAAGGAGACACACCAAACTAGTATGGATAAAAGTCCTCTTATCTTTCCACTGACAGTGGGATCTTTAAAATGAAGAGCTGACTGGCATGTAAATGGCAGACCTACACGAGTCCAGGGCTCCGCTGCAGAGTGACAGGGAGTACAGATACCAATATCAGCTTTAACTGAGCTAGCTTATACACTAAAATCAATTTACCCTCTGAAGCACTGAGCTACAGATGCAATAATTTAATATCTGCAATACAGATATTAACACATAACACAAGTAACAAACAGTAGAGGGACTGGAATACATACTCAGCTTATAAGCAGGTACTAAGGTTGGTGTTATTGCATCTTCACTGCTACTACAACTGTTAGCGAAATTATGGTAGCATATGCTGGAACGTGCTTAATTCATTTATTGTGTTTGCTGTGAAAATACATGCTGAGAAAGCGTCAAGAGCGGTTTCCAAAGGAGATGAAAGAATTTCATCACACAGGACATGGGAAAGCAAACTGGGATAACACCTAGAAATGCAGAAAACTAGTTCCTTGTGTGGGGAATAACTAATCAGAACTTTTTAATTCCTAACATTTATAATTTTCCAGAACTACTTCTTTACCTCCAAATTCTTCTTTATTGCTAGACTGTGAATTTCTTCCTCTCTGTTTTACTTCACTTCTGGAGACAAACATAAGATCGTCAAAGCCTGACATCTTCTCGCTGGGATGTCTTTTGTCTACTGCTCTCCTCTTCTTTTTCTTTTCCCCCCTCTTTTCTTCCATAGTACTTTTCTTTGCTTCTTCTCCTCTTACATCTTCCAGAGGTGAACAAGGATAGGGCTTTGTGGTCTCGCTGTCCAGGCTAGAAAACCACACAAGGAAGTTTGCAAAGCTAAAAGCACACATATTGTAATATCTTAAATCCTTTTTACAAGACATAGATTTCGCCTTTTTCCACATCTCACAGTACTAACAAGAGAATGACTTACCACACTCTTGACCATTTCATAGGGCTGTAAATGTCTTACAATTCAGTTTCTCTTTTACTGATAAAATACGTAAACAATAGCCTAAAACAGGGCTCTGGGCTCTAATTCTACCTACCTCTGATGACTCCAGAAAGGATTCGGGCAATAATGCTCTTTTATGGTGTCAGTCCAGATCACACAGTGTTTTACTTTGCATGTGGAACTTGTTAGCTACATTTGCAGAGTGCTTGCTCTGCCACAATTATTTCTTTCTACTGTGATGGCAGGAACACCCCAAACAGACAGTAGTGTCCAATACTAAAATGCTGAGAGCTATATTGGTGTCTCTAAAGATTCATGAATTAAGCATGACACCTAGTACACACCACAGGAACATCAAAAGACAATCCCAAAGAACTCAGAGCTGGAATTAGACAAGCTATTTTAATATGTCTGTCTGCACTGGGAGCCTGGGCTATGCATTTTAATTTTTTTTCCCCTTAGGACTACAGGACTTAGCACAAAAAGATTTTCTCTTTTTGAGCTTCTAATATCATACTGCATTCAAACTTTTTGACTCCTTTCCAATTAAATTATGCTTCCTCTTTTTTTCTATCAACAATGTCAGCATGTTCTCATTAGATTTGTGCACACCCATGAGCAATATGCTGCACTGTTCCCCTCTAAGTATGACATAGGAGGTAGGGATATATTTTAGAATATAGTAAGTACCAAGTTTCATTAGAAAGCACACTTCGCCACCCTCTTCAAAGGTAGGTGCTTTAATGGAAACTCCATTTAGTGCATTCATTTCAGTCAATTTTCCAAAGAATTCCTCTGTTTGCCAGTGAATAACTCAATGTTCTCATCATTTGTACATAACAATGGGAAGTCAGCTTGCTAATAAATTCTGTTTGGAGAGTGAATATTGAATTTTATATTAAAGCACTCAGTCATGAAACAAAGAATGTAGAATGGAAGCTATTCTTATTGCTTATGTGCTTAGTCACATCTTTTCTTAATATGGTACCTCATTTAGAATATAATCCAGCTGAGTAGAAGGGAAAGACTTCTACTCATTTTGCTGGAACTCAGATCAGTTATTTACCTGCCTCTTGTCAGCTGGTTGTATGCATTAAGTAGGGAACCATGTTCTTCAGGTTTGCTTTTTAGTGAAAAGAGGCTACCACCATGTCAGTGATCTGGCCTAGAAAAAAGCACTGAAGTATTTCCAGACTTGGAATTCTGCTCAGTATTGGGGGGACATTCATTTGTTTGTGTGCTGTGGATCCAAGCTGGTGGAAGTTTCAAATTGTACTGGAACCACTACTATAAAATATGTGGGAAACAGGACTTGAAACTTAGTTGCTTTTTGTTCCATCATTCTCAGGGAATTCATAGATCAGCCCACAACTGGTACCCTCGCCCATAATTTTTAGATGTAATCTTTAATAATGATAATCGTATTAGAACAATGAAAATAAAGAACATCTGCAGGTGACTGAGCACTGGAACAGGTTGCCCAGAGAGGTTGCGGAGTCTCCCTCAATGAAGATATTCAAGAAGCACCTCGATGCAATTCTGTGCCACGTGCTCTAGGACAACCCTGCTTCAGCACGGAGGTTGGACCAGATGAAGCTCTGTGGTCCTTTCCAACCTTACCCATTCTGTGATTCAGTGATCTAAAATCGCCTTTAATGGTGTAATTTGTCCTGTTCATGCCTCCTCTTGGGAATAAACCTCCCATAATGGAGATTATACAATTCTTTGGCAGCAGTGCTCATACTACACTGACATACATGGAAGAGGAAATCTGTCATCCTGTGGGATGTCAAGGCAGGTGGAAGATTCAAAACAAAACTATGTCTTCTCACACAAAATGTGAAACTGTGCAGCTTAGAAACAACTTGCAATTTAATGTGCAGCTTTATATCACAATAATTATCTTAAAAGGAAAATAAAGCCTACAACAAACAGAATCTTCATCTCACCTTCCAGCAATGCTCTTAACAACTTCCTGAGACTTAGCTTCAAACCATCCTATCCCACCAATGTTTTCAGAATGAAAACTGGGCAATAACCTGTCAGATAAACTTAGTTGCATGTGTGGAGTAAGACAGATCAGAACAACTGTAGTTAGAGTACTACATACAGAAATCTGACAGCATAGCTGAACTCAAAGTGCCACATTTAGGATTCATGTAAAAAACTTTTATATTTCTAGGTTCAAACATACTCACATCTCATAACCCACCATCTGCACCGTTCTTATGTACTGACAGGAATAGGCATACTTTGTTTGGCTGATTTTAATAAGCTCACTTCTTACACAGTGTTCCTGTAATAACACAATCAACATGCATCTAATTTAAATCTGAATCTCAAAAACAATGAAGATTCATATGTATAAAAAGTCAACTGTTTTAATATAACTGTAATCAGCCTTTAATAAAGATAATTAAAAGTTTCAAGTACAAAATACATTTTCTTAATACGCACTATGAAAAATGCAGTAAAATTATCATAATGGCTTACAAACAAAAAACCAAACCAACAAGCATAATTAAATTAATTTCAGACTATACCGACTGTGATAAAATTCCCCGTGTTTCCCATTTTATCAGCATGGAACTTATGAAAGCCATCAAACAGATTACAGAAGAAAGAACAGAGTATGTTTTAAGAATAAATTATCCTCCAGAGTTTCTTGATTCAGGTCTATTACATGAGCTCTTCACTGAGCTCTGGAATTTGCTTTACTTTGGTTAGCTGGAGACAGGGAATGAGACAGTGAGCTGATTAGCATGGAAAATTCTAGACGCCTCTTCTAAAACAGAATAATGGTAAAATTATTGCCAGACAGGTATAGGTTTACTCATCCTCTAGGTTTACTTACCTCCCTGTTGTTGAACATCAGCACTGTGTAGAGTTTGTTACCTGTTTCTGCCCTCTCTGGTGTTGCAATGACAATGGCAGGTACGTAACATTCATTTCCTGCCTGTGTCCCAGTTCTGGCTAACACGTAGTCTCCAACCTGCACATCAGCAAAGCACCAATGCAAGAACCACATAACTTGTAAGTTATACAAGACATAAAAGGTAAATACAAAGATATTTTTACATAAATCACCATTCTATCATGTTTCCATGCTTTAATATGGATCTTCGAAAGAAAAGGACTTGGTCCTTGCATGTACTGATCACACAACTGCCACTGAATCAAGGAGAGAGCACAAAACAAAAATAAAGGAGAGAGTCCCAATAAAGGTACCTGGCCTCAGCTAGTAAGTTGAACTGAATGAGGAAACTCTTGCAACTGTGCATTCCCTTGGACTTTATGCAAATTTTTATGTTTTCAAAGAGCTTTTAAACAAACCTTGGGAATTTCAGGTAATTCCATACGTAACAGACTTATCCAAAATTGTTTTAAAACTTAAAACACAAGTCACAATTTTCCATCAAAATCTGCAGATGTCTAGAGTTGGAACTTCCCCTTACAGAATACCAGAACCAGTATCAGAATTTATCTTCATTTCAAACAGGAAAGAAACCTCCAAAGTTATGAATCTAGTTTTAAGTATAACAAAGCAATTATAAAAACGTTTCTTGCATTCAAAATAGCCATATCCATTCTGTTATCTTTTCTGTATCTATTCTCTCTCTTGGACATAAAATAAGAATCACCTGAAAAAGCAATTGTGATTACAGATAGTCAGCTGATAAATTTTAAATAAAACCAGAAATGGAATATGAAAATTTTTTTATTATTTATTTGCTTTAGTATATAGTTATTTGAGAGATTTTAAGACATGTTCTGAAAAACAAATGGTTAAAACTTGCTGCACATCGCACTATCTATAAAAGGCTCTCTCTGATTTATAATCTATGTGCTAGGAAACAATAATTCTGCTAATAAATAGCTCACCTTTCTTCTATAGCGGGGGAAATATTCATGTTTTATAAAGAAAATAATATAAAATAATTTAGAATGAAGAATTTTAATAAAAAAATAAATAGGATTACAACAAAAACAAGCTTCAAATGAAAAACAACATGTTGAAAGCAGCTATTTGAAAGATTAAAAAAATCTATCCTTTACTTTAGGCCTGGCCAAATAAACAAAATTAAAAATGCCTATTTGTTGTAATTAAAAACCCCCAATTTTTCACCTGCAGATGTGGGCATGGCATAGCACCTCCCACAGGTATAGTGAACTTCACAGGTACATCCCAGCTCTCCCCATTGCTGAAGTCAACAAGTGCACAGGTAGAACTGACATTCTTTATCACAGTTCCTAAAAAATAGCATAACAAAATATTCAAATTATTTTTCTTTCATCCCTTGTGGAGATTTTTTTTAAATCCTAAAGGCTGTCACATATCACTGAGGTCAAACGTCTATAGTATACATTCTTCGCTCTCATTTAGCAAGGGTAAGCTGTGCCAGGGCACTGGAGAAATTTGTACCTAAAAAAAACTCCCATCTTACTAGCTATTATTAATAAATGCTATAAAAATAAAATTAAAAGTATTTTTCAAGCATGGGTCTGAATTTTGTAAGATGATCAGGTGGATGATAGTTGGCATAATGAAACTATTACCACAGTTAAAAATATCTGATTAAAAAAACCCACAAAATAAGTACAGGTAACACAAAAAAAAAAAACAAAAACAAATGATTTTTCTTAAGAAATAACAGAATTCAATTTTACTTACTAATTCTTGCTTAAAATTCAACAAAAGGTCAGCAGCTTTTAGTGAATTTTTTGAACACATGCCAAAGCTTGGCTTTTCCAAATGATCAACAGAAATATTCAAGAGAGACAGCAAATAGGGGTAGTTGATACTCTTAGGTAGTCAGTTACTCAAAAGGATTTCCCTACATACTCTTCATATACAATTCTATCATTGCTTTCTAACTTTACAAAATGTGTGTCCTCTTAGAAATGTATATATGTGCTCATACAACATATATATTCATTTTGCATGAATATGCACATGCAATATGAAATATCAATAAGAAAGAAGCAGCTAATTATGACCAAAAATTATGTTTTATCAGCATTAAGAAGCACTAAATAATACTGAAAATGTGAACAAAAATATATACCTGGATAATAAAATCCTGTGACGTCTGATCTTGCAATTACCTTTTGGCTTTTGTGAGTCACAAATACTTGCCATTTTTGTCCCGTCTTAGACTTTGACTTCACAGTTGCTTCTTCATGTCTCTGTAATTTGATACAATTATTTTGGCCACAACAGTTAATCCAGTCAGCCCTAATCTATTCTTTGAAATTAATTAAAAATTTAGGCAATGTAATGCTATAACTTCCAGAGAAAATACAAAGTAAACTACAGTTATTTCAAACTTTCAGAATAATTATAAGTACAGTAAATACTCATGGATAAGTTCATCTAAGACTTTTCACTATAAAATCCTGTTCTCTATGGTCATAACAATACCTATATTTTCATGTGTTCAGGAAGAAATTTACCTTAATGAATTATAGTTCTGGCTACCATTTTCCTAAAAAAATTTTACAAAGTTGCATAATTCATACTCAAGGATGAGGTAAGCAAAAATCAGCTTTATTCAGAATAGAGAATTTGCTCTATAGATTCATTTTGTTCAGATAGGAGAGTCTTCACAAAAGTATGATTTTCATTAAAACTACCTCACTGTATGGGACAACTCGTTAAAATCCAAAATTAAAATGTTCAGCAATTTTAAAACATTCCATTTTAGCAAAATATTACACTACATTTTCCAGAGCTGCCACTGTCCAACATTCTGTCCCACATCATACACTAATTCTCCTCTTTGGGAGGGCAGATCATTTGACTACAGCTCCTGTAACACATATCAGAGCCTCACAGAACACCGGAGTTTATTGCTGAATTGCTCCTGAGTTTAGGGTTCCATATAAACTGGATAGTGAGAATAAAAATGCCAATGGGGCTGGCTTGCTGTGGACTGACTCAGCTCCTAATTGAAGTCAGTGACTGCCATATGAATGAAGAATGGATCTCACACAACAACTGAGGCAGAGGGCTGTGGGAAATGTAGAATGTCAAAAATAGTCAGACACTCACAAGTGGTTCCATGTGAAAATACACTGTCAGGCTTTCTGAGCTTCTGTGTTTAGGACTTTACAGTCGCCATAGTCTTTTACCTTAAAGCCTTTTACATCCCACATTAATATTTTACACAGTGTCAGTGTTGTTTGTCCTAATGTAAATCATGTTCCTCAATCTCCTTTTTTCTAGAAGAAAGAATATCTTCCCATTCAGGAATACTGCTTATAATAAATCAGTTTCACCATTAAATGAAAATGGTGAAACTGATTTTCACCATTAAAAAATCAGTTTCACCACTAATTTTAAAAATATTTACTAGCCTACCTCATGAACAATTTGCAAGCATCCATCTCTTACACAGTTCTTCTGAATCATAAAAATACATAATTTGAAATCTCAAAATTTTCCACATATCTATGCACTGCTCTGAGAAACTATTGTAACTCAGACTCTGTAAAACTCCTGCTTGCTAGGGTATGTATGACCTGTTTCCTTGCCTGGTGACATTTTTCTTCCTAAAAAGATGTATTTGATTTGATACTTGATTTTCCCTAAAAGTCAATAATGATGGAAAAGATATGAATAAATTTGACTAAATAGTTTGTTCTCAGTTTCACTTTAATTATCAGTCTCTTTTTTCCAAAATTCCCCATAAAAATTGCAACTATCCCTAAAAAAAAAGACCTAAAAAACACACACACACACACACGAAGGCAACGAGATATTTTAAATGAGAGATATATGGGATTTTTCTAGCTTATTTTTTACCCTATATAATATTAATTATATCAACAACTCCTGTTTTTCAAACTCAGTCTAAACCAGAGGCTCTTCACAGCACTTAACTGACTGCTTGAAGTACAACCCAACAAAGGCTGATTTGATCGCAGACTTACAGTTCCACAGACACAAAAAGGTATTTGGGTAAGCCATTTACTTAATTCCTAAGGCTCCAAAGGGACAGCTGCTGCTGAATATTTATTATCAACTAATTTGTTATGCTTGACTAATAATTTGGGCAACTTTCCAGCACTCCGCATTAATCCAAATCCTAAAGACAACACAAGCATCCACAATGAGGATTCCGAGTCCCACAGAATTCAGGTGGCTCAGAAACACCGTCTAAATTCAAATCCATCCCTCCTTCCTCTTGCACAGCTTTTAGGTGTTCAGCACAATTGACTCAGACACTGTCAGAGTGCCCATTTCTGGCATTATTACAGAAGAGCCTCATCTGATTCTTGAGGATTTTCAGCCTGTTTAGCTCTGCTACTGATGAAGGCAATGCAAAAAAACCACATCAGGTGAAGGACACTTTGTTTACCTTCCAGTAGCTGCTAAATTCTTTAATTCCCTTTCAAAAAATTAGGTTTTGCCCTTTCCTGCTATAAGTAAGAATGGATAGGAAAACTATCCACAGATGTCCATGTATCTTGGCTTGAACTTTGGCTTTTCATAATCCTGCCACCTCAGAGCCAAGCAACCACTGCCTTTCCCAAGCTGTCAGTGACACCAAACCCATTCTGCACAGACCACAGTCCATTTTTATGACAGAGCCTATCTTCTTGTACCCACATGCTGTCTGTTCAGCAGGTACTTCACTGATAACAATGGAAAATTTCACCCAATATTTCTTTGTAGTTATTACTTTTTAGTTGTTGTGCTATTTGGGATGCTTGTTTTTACTTTGTCTCCCTAAAAGAGACAAAAGAACAGGGAGATGCCAAGTTGTTTGGGAAGCATATGAATGCAAAAAAGGTATCAACAGAGAGAGACTGGTGATCCTTAAATAGCGAGGAAGAATGAGGAGCATAAGAAATAGGATACCAGGATATAAATGGGAGATCCAGAATTTCCATTCTTACAAAGAATCGAGTCTTGGCTATAAATATTGCATTAGGAATAATTAAATCAACTGTATATGAAATACATTTTTCAGAAAGAAGAGACTCAATGAGCCACTAGAGGTCCCTTTCCACCCAAATAAACATGCTTTACAAAACACATCATGCTTTTTAACTATTTTAAGTTATTTTTTAATCATATGGTGACTATTCAGCAGGATCACAAGTGTGAGCCTTACACATTCAAGGTGATCCTAAGGAAAACACAGTACTTTTAAAAGTGTATTCTTAATTAAAATCAAGCAATGAATGCAGATTTTTTTCCCTGCAAAATCTGAAATCCACTCCTATGCAGAAACACAAATATTAAGTATGAGAAAGAATGTTCTCCATCATTCTCAAAGGCCAGATTACAACACTGGAGAAAGGAACACTTTACATCAAATTGTTAACCCATTAACAGAAAGCACCAAACTATCCTGGAATCTACCACACTTGGACAATAGTAACGCCATGACTAGTAGATCTGAAATTGTCTAATGAGAGGTGGGTAGGGGACCCTGAACAATTTTTTTTATTTTTAATGTCACATAATGTTGTAAACAGTTTTATAATTCAGTGAGAAAAAAACCCAAACATTAAAAAATTGGTGAATAGCTGTTAGGCCTGACAAGATCAAAACAGAAAACAAAATATTTTAAGTCAAAGCAGTTACTTATTAGAAAAAAAAGGAATCAAACCAAATTAAATGATATATTTCTCATTTTCAGTATCTTAGATAAAAGCTGAATGCCAGCCCGAAGAGGGAGACTTGTGTCAACTTGTGCTTTAATCAGTACAGCAAAAAGAACTGAGTAAACTAAGCACAACACAGTCTACAATTAGCCCTCCAACTAGGTAATCATCAATGTTCACTGTTCTATTTTTGCCTGATAATAACTAAATGTGTTTGCTCATTTCCTAACACATTTACTTCTTGCATCACAAGAGGTCTTTGGTCATCTCATGGCCTCGTGCAGGTGCATGTCTGCTTCATTTTCCTCCAGTAAGGCACTGGCATAGCCTACCTTTCACAGATGTGTCCAAACAAAGCAGCCTGAACACAGCTCCCAGAGAAGGTCAGAGCACAGAGGGAGGATAACAGGACCAGTAATTCAGTTGTAGGCTTAAACAGAAAGCTCTCATAGCAAGGACATCCAGAAAGGATTACTAATTCTTTTCAGAAGTTGTGTAGGTAATTCAGAACCCATAAAAGCTAAAAACTAGGGAGGTTTATTCTAAATTCAGTGAAAAAAATCAGCAAAAAATTCAGAGGTCTGTCTTGCTGAGTAGGGCTCCAGGAAAATTGTGATTTTTTTACCCCATCTCACAATGACAATTTTCATTCAGTGCCATACCAGCTCTTTCCTTGCTGTAATGTATTTCAGCTGGATGTTTATTTCTTTATACTCATTTTGTAGACAGACATCACAGCTGGTAAAATCTCCAACAGCATTTTTAAAAGGCTCCCCATTTTTTTTTAATTTTTTTTTTTCCACTGTTTTTTTACCACATAAACAGAATTCTAATTACATCTGCATTTCTGCCTCTCACTCTTAAAGCCTTTCAGTTGTAGATTAGCAATTACTGAAGATGCTACTCTGATTAGACTCCTAAAGCGGGTTGACTCAGGATAAGTGATTGCACAGTGTTAATCACATCATGTCTGAGAGCACACATTGGTTGTTCCATGGCAACAGTAAAATTACAGTCAACAAATGAAACATGAACATGTTTCTGCTGCTCTTGTATTGAACATTATATGACAGAGGAAAACCAATAATCAAAATAGCTTTATTAGCAATATAGTATTTTCAGACTAATGTAAAATGATTCATCTGTTTTTCTGAAGATATTAAAATGTTTTCAGATATAATCACTTATTTTCATACATGGCCTGAGCTATCACAGTATATTTTATATAATTTAACGAAATTTATTTTTTATGACTTATGTCATTGTATGTAAAAGGCCACAACTTATTGTGAAAACTATGGTTGCTCTTTGTAAAAAAAAAAAAAAAGTTACATCTCAGTCAACGAATGTCAAATAAAACAAAATACTTTTGCTATATTCTGGTACACAGTGAATAGGGATACTTGACATAATTTACAGTTGCAAATTCCAAAAGTACATTCTCATTCATTGCTGAGCATTCACAGCATAGGTTTGGTTTGGACCATGACCATTTGAGTTTCACTTACATTAAACTGAGAGATGTATGTCTGTATATGGATTTGAATATGTTTACATGCATACATAAAATAACTATGATGAATATTTGATTACGCTTCTTACATAATACAAAGCATAGGACTTCCCTCAGTATTCACTGCTACTGGGCCAACCACATGGTGGCTTCCCTCACTCAATTATATAAAATAACGAACAAGAAAATGAATATATTAATATATGGGCTTTATAATTAATTCTCTATTTGTTTTTCCTTATCCCCTATTAGAACTTAGAAGTCTGAGGAAAGATTTTCTTTCTTGTTCATTTCCTAGAGAGCTGACTTTATTATTATCATAATATTACTCCACCTAGACAGCAGTTCTACAGAGGCAGCAGGACTCCCAGGGAAGCACTGTTTGATGAAGCTCTGAGATGAAAAAACTTGAAACTGAGTAAGAGAAATGTTTTGTGTTTTTTTCAGAGCTAAGTATTGTGAATTTCAAAGCATCAATAGTGTATTCAGAAATCTTTCCACTGGGGAAGATTAGTTCACTTTTTAAAACTCTAAAATGAAAAAGTATATTCTCTCTTCCACTAGGGCAGCCTGACTAACCTTATTTTTATACTTCTTGCTTCATGTATTCCCATACTTGTTCCATTACACCCCTCAATAGCATTCTAAGTAAAATCAGATGTTCATCTGGGACATACACACACATATATACATATACATACATATATATATAGTCATAAACTTCAATAACAGTTTCAGACTAGACTACTGTATTAATGCTAGACTAATGTATGAATGAAATGGAGAGAGCACTCTGCCTTGCCATAAGTGGGTGTCTGCTTCAGTGTGAGCTCCAGATGCCACTGACTCAGTTCACAAGGCTGTGATATTGGCCACCAGTTCATGTATATCCACATTTTATGGACAGTTAAATTTTAGTGTATGAATATGAAGCTAACTCCCACCTCTTCTCTCAATCTTTTGTTTTACAAGGATACCACAGGAAATTACAGTGCATTACTCCAACATAACAAGATCTTTTAGTCCTATTTATCAGATATTAACCCAACCAAATATTATAATTGCCTTTAATGTATCTGTTCCTTCTCTGCTGTTGTTGCAGAGGATGCTTTGCTCCAATTAATTTCTAAGAGGCTTGATTTCTGTGGTTCTCTCAACTTCAGAACCTCTGTTTCCCCAGTGCTTCAAAAAAGTTATTGAAAGCTTGCTCTCTTTTTAACTACCTTCTTTCCTCTATCCATTTTATTTAGCATCATGCTAAATGTCCAGTTTATCAGCTATAACAATGGAAAAAATTATTCCAGAAGGACATACTGAAGAGGAATATCTAATGAGAAAAAAATCCCTTCCAACATATTACCTTTTTATTGTTGCTTATGTGTGATTCTGAGCTTTTCTCAGTTTCCTTTTTTACAGCTTCCTGAAGATCAGAGGCTTGTTGCATATATGTTAATGCTGCCAGTATCTCATCTTCTAGCAATTTTACATCTTCATAGGGAATTGGCCATCCCAAATTCTCTAAAGCCTCCAGCAAAGCTTCTTTATGCTGCATATATTGGACTGGCCCATCCTCTTTAAATCTTAAAAAAAATTATTTAAAAATAATTAATAATCACAAGTAGGAAAGTTTTAATTATGTCAGTACTTTACAGATAGAACCACAAAGCATAAAGGCAAAATAAAGCATAAGATTCATCCAATATATCTTTTGTTATTCACAAGTTCTTGCGTTTCATCCAGATACTGTTGTGTCTGGTCAGACAATCATCTGGCTTAACCACATCTCATACAAAGACATCTATAGAGCAGTTCAAGTGTCTGAGCATAGATGCCTAGTGTCATTTTAGATATCCTAGAATATGTGAGGCATCAACAAAGAACTTGTAGACCTAACTGAGAAATCATTAAAACCCCCAGACTTCTGGAGAAGCAGGTAAAATGAAGTGGCAAGTTATCTAAACAACCTAAAATGGCACCTGACAGCTATTAAGTCCTGATGACTTAATATGAGTCTGGACTGATCACATAAAAAGAGACAATCCCCTACTTTTTATTCCTCTGCCAGTCCTGCACTGCTCAAACCAGGAGTTTGCTTCCATCCATGGTTCAGATTATGCCAATGTTCACGGGACTAAACAGCCAGTTTGAAGCCACACACTGAAGGCACTTACAAACCAAAAGGTGAAATAGATACAGTTATCTTGTTGACTAAAAAACCCAAAGAAGCTGAACCTTCGAAAATCCAGAACGGGTAGAACTCTTTACATCTTCAGTTGAAAGTAACATAATTCTTTTTAGTCCTTTTAGCTTTTTTCTGGCTCTTCTCTTCGGCTTTGCCAACATGTAAAAACAAAATGTGAAGCCCAGAACTAGGGAGAGTATTGAAGTGTCTGCCTTACCAACTCATGGAACCACAGTGATGCCTACCAGGTTGCAACAGTCTTTGTCACTGCTTCTCTCTCTACTTCTCTAGGAACTGTTTTGTATTGAAATTAACCTGACCAGCCTTTCAGAGGTACGTTAGAAAACCAAAAATGATAGCTTACTTGTCTCTTTCCTCCTGAGATAGTGCTCTCCAAACAACTAGGTTCAGGCGCCTATTAAAGAAAGCAAAGCAGTTTTTGAGGGAATGCAGTTCCTTGTGCAGCTGATCATCTCAAAACTAACAAACACAGTTTCTTGAGGTATCTGCACTGATTTGTATTCCAACGGCAGCGCATCATCAAATTGTATCTTTATCATTCAGCTATGAAATTATCAACTGCAAAAGAAGATGGGAAAACAGCATCTTCCATCAAGTAGCAGCATGACTGTTTCAGGGTCATAGAGGGTTTAATGGCAATCACTGCTGCTTCCTGACAGGATTTTCTATGGATAGTTCTCTTCAGCATCAGCAAGCTAAATCAAATAACAAAACTGATTAAATGCCAGTTAAGCTGCACAGTTTTTCCAATTAAACAGTTTCAGAAAACATAGCCCGAATGTAGTTATGCTAATTTTTTTTTTTTTCTGCTAAGATTACCCCTCTGTTGTGCTACTCAGGTTTCTAATTCATTAAACTCTGGCTATGAAGAAAAGCTACTAACAGGAAAACAGAAGTGATTATCCCAAAGCAATGCAGTTCTGATATCTTTTAAAAGCACCACTAAACTTTCTGCTTTTGCTTTCCAGACATAAATTACAAATTCTTATTAGATCACCAAGCTTATGACTTTCTCCACAAACATCTCAAACAAATAAGCCATCATTCAATTACTTCATTTCATACTACAGAAATAAACCTCTACAGTGATGCTAATTGCTATAATAATAAACATTTTCAAAATTTCCTTTGGAAATACAAGAACAAATTCATTGCTAGGAAAAATTCAGATTGTAGCCACTAGAATATTAGCAGTCTTGCGAGATTTACTAGTGAATGTATGAAAAAAAGCACATTAACAACAGATTTTGAACATTAATTTCTTGATAGTTCTTTTTATCTACTAGAAACCAAATCCCAGCATTTTCAGAATGTAAATTACTTAGTTTGTTCACAATGTGCAGTCCCAGAATGCTCCACTGACTATTTCATCCTTTCAAATGTGCATACTCGTAACTAACTCATTTGTAAAAGCTTCTGGCTCTACAAGACCATACACATTATGAAGCTTCCAGTGTTTTGCTCCTTCAATACTGTATATTCTCTTTGTCAGAGCACAAAAATTCTGCTCTCACCACTTTTCTCCCTTTAAACCTGATGCTAAGGTTGATCTACACATGGGGAAGATATTGTTACGCTTGCTTCTGTCCTTGAAACCTGCATACCCCGATGTATTTTTCATCTATACATGTCAGAATAAATTTGTGACCAACAACTATTCACAAAGCTGAACTGCAGCTTTTGCAACTTCAATTGCTAGAAAAGTACTATGGCATTTAGATCAAAATAATTTTGACTGGGTTGCTGTTTTACATGTGGAAATAAACCAAAGAGATCTCTTTTTTATATTGTCAATTATGAGGATCTTCAGACAGATCTTTCTTCTACGCATCTTTTTCAAAGTAGGAACTCAGTCTTATTATTGTAAAGACACTGACTCATTAACCTCTGTGGGTAAACATAAGTAAACAGCACTCCTAATCATCAAAACTTTAGGAAGACTGTGAAAATGCTATCAGTAGAAGATCACCAGAATTCAATCAGAAATCAAAGTCAATAAATGCAAAATATTCAATGGTATGGCACAGCAATGAAAAACTTGATTTACAAATACACCAATTGAACCTTCTATCAAAATGAGTAGCAAATCAATTTCTATCAATTCTTCATCACCCTGAAAATAACAGTATTGTCTCAGTGACAGAATACACAAAAGCAATAGATTTTTACTCCCTGAACTCCATTAATATTAGATATATCAAGCAGCATTTGCAAATCATGTTTCTTCATTTTTATCACAAAAGATATATGTAGGACAACAGGGATTAAAAACTGAGCTATTACATGCTTGAAAAAGAACCAGTATGATCATAGAGCTACAGAGGAAAAAAATCCCCAAGCCTTAAAGTGGAATTAATCAAAAAACGAAGAGTAAGCCCTTGTCATCAAGAGGGTTTTGGTCATATAAAATGATTACATCTGTAAATGTTACAGAATACAGCCTAAAAAAGTATTTATTAAAATAATTCTAGTCAAAGCTCTCATATGATTACTGAATTACTCTAAAGTCAAATAATTGCATTGTTTAAAAAAAAATGCATAAAGTTGGATCATGGAAGGAAATAGCTTAGAGATCCTATGTCCTTGTTCTGTTTACTTCTGTTGTGCTTTTCCCAGCATTGAATTAATAAGCACAACACATATGTCCCTCAAAAAAATCCCAACCATATTTAAATTTCAGTATCTTATTGGTGCCTCAGTTATATTCTTGCATCCATAGTTACATGATATATTTGGCAGCAAAAAGCAGGTCCCTAATTTAAATACCAGTCTATGGATTTAGGAACTTAATTTTAAGTTAAAAAGTCTGCCTAACACTGTATGAGAGATTTCTCCACAGGGATGATTGCTTTCAGGTTTATTCTCGGCAAGTAAAGGAATTTTGCTTTTGTTACTGAAAAAACATGACCTGGGCAACATGTTCAACGTGTTATTTACTATCTCCTTGCCTATCATCTGCTGGTTTTTCATTCTGCTTTTTACTGCAAACATGATAAATTTCTGGTGAGTAGACTTGCCTTTTGTAGGATTTAATTGCTTGTTCCAGCTTCTCTTTATAGGCAACAAGATTCACTGCCTGAGGATTAATTAGTGCGATCCCCTTCTTGTCATTGCTAACAAGGGCCAATGGTAATATCTATTATACAATAAAAGAAAAACATTTTATTTATCATAAAAATTTTCATCCACCAGATTGACTGAATGCTGAAGGTCAAAATAGCCAGAAGGAACACTGGAATGCTGCAGAAAGAAAAATTTGAGCACATCAAGCAAATGTCAGTATTAAGATGCAGTTTCCAGACAGTTCTTCTGAAATGTCTAAGCTACAAACTAAGATTCCTAACTATTAGCTATTTCTAACTAAATCAGTACTGTCAAACAACTCACTCTAATAATGGAAGGCTAGGTCAGAAGGAAACAAACATGCCTAGAGCAATTCCATATTGTATTGCCTTAAAACAACACTCTCTTATACCTATTAGCATTTCTAGCATACAGGTGTGAGAGTACATATTTCAGTGTATTTTATGTTCTTATTCTGGAGCACCTTATTTTATAAGGAATTAGTGTATTATAGCTACAGAGAGACATTTTTCTCCATCACACTGATCACCAAAGAGAGAACAAGGTAGATATTGCTCACCAAAACTAGTCTTAATTAACCACAATAATGCTTAGGAACCTAATCAGATTGATCAGAATCAGGAACTTCAATACTTTTCAAATCTCACAATATAGCACTTACATAAGTCAACTTCACTATAAAATAGGAAGCTATGCATTTGCAAGTAGATCTTCAAAAGCCAAAGTAAATGGTAGAATAGAATGACAGAGAGAAGGAAAGATGCTTTCCAAACTGTCAGTCCAAAATCCCCCCACCTTTCAGCCTCTTAAATTACTCAGCAGTTTGTGTAAGAAAAGCTATTTTATATATCAATGTCCTGGTGTTGAATATAAACAGAGAAAAATCCAAGGAAGAATTGGAGAAGATGAAGAATGATACTCTTCCTCTTCACTGCATATGGCTGAATGGGAATCTTCCCCAAGTGCCTGTCTGAAATCAGGATATAGATGAGAAAAATATTTATGAGGTTCAATTTAAGTTAAGTTAAACTAAGTTTAACTTAATTAATTTAAGTTAATTTAATTTAAACTAAGACCTCTCTCGGGGGAATAAGACAAATAATCAGCAACTAGAGCAATAAAAAGACTTAATTGAGAACATTTTTCAGTGATGTTTTATTTGTGTTTGAATCATCCCAGCCTAGGTGGATTCCAAATTACTGCAATATAAATTATTTTTCCAGGAGCAGTGGTGTGACTTTATATCCCCCTCTCTTTCTGAGGACATATTCTTTCTGATTAATAAATCGGTGTCAAATCAGTGCCAGACCACATAAAGGCTTCTAATATTAATCTTAAGATCTAAGATCTCTTAAAAATGAAAGATAATGGGAATAT
This sequence comes from Pyrocephalus nanus, assembly GCA_038380795.1. Taxonomy (NCBI): domain Eukaryota; kingdom Metazoa; phylum Chordata; class Aves; order Passeriformes; family Tyrannidae; genus Pyrocephalus; species Pyrocephalus nanus. Next base: position 86,183,450 of record CM076259.1, read on the forward strand.
GTCAGTGAAGTATCTTGCCAGAGACAGATGGGGTCAATCTCTGCCCAGAATTCTGAGCAGTGAAACCTGGCTACTTGTAATTTCCAGATGAAGTCTGAAAGCTGAAAGGCGAGGAACTGATTACCCCTCTTCAAGTTCCCTACTGCCATGATTATTGTCTAAAATGTTACTCAAACCAAGTGAGAAGTTCAGCAGGGCTTCACCATGCAGGAGCTCACTTCCACATTGCCTTGCATACTCTCAGAGTAACTCCAAGTGCAAACAGCACAATTTACAATGTGAATATTTAGTACAGTTTATAAAACACTTTGATTAAAATGTGAGGGGCAGACAAGCATAAATACATTATTATACTATTGAAGACTAAAACCAGAACAGAATGTGTTCTTAGCAAATAGTAAACTTGAAATATTATGCACACTTTGAGAACAATGAAAACTGCTCACAAAGTCATGGTAAATTTGACAGATTCAACTGAAAAAAATCATAGGGAAACTTTTTTAGTGACAAAATGTTTCATCAATTTCTAAATACTTTAACTTTCATACCAGAAGAATTCACTTGTTTCAAAATGGCTTTTACTTCAAATTCAAAATTTTGACATTTTAGAGACAAAACCAAAGCACAACAACTCTATAAAATCTTTCTTATTTTGGACAAAAGAAACATGTTTTTGTTGGTTGAATCCGAACTGGATTCTTTTGAGCAAAACACTGAGTCAAAACTCCAAAGCCGTACATAAGATGCCACAACCTGCAATATATACTCACATGATTCTATACACATGGTTTCTTCCAGAATTACCATACCATAATTTAGAGAAGCTCCCAAGCCATTATTTTTTCTCTGAATAGGACTCTGGATAGGTAGCTTAATAAATTAAACTCTTTGAAATAAGTCAGATGAAACTGACAGGTCGCACAGGACTGAAAACAACAGGTCAGCCTCTTGTTAATGAATAGTTGTCATGGAAACTTTTTGCTTGCTGCATCTCCAAGGTGAGAAAACTGTTCTTAGTTACTCCATCATAACTGCTAGCAAAGGCTGAAAATAAAAATTATACTATGCCCTGAAAAGCAAACAAAGATGTCTGCATTCCACACCAAGAAAACTAACATCTTAGACGGAAGAATGCAGAAATATCTGTATATTTATTATCTTCAATTAAATCTTCTGAAGTACTGGAATGATAAAGATCCTTAAAGTCTCTTAGTCAAGCTCTATATCTAGTCTCAGAACCTATTTTCTGTTTCCCTCAATTTGCTGGCATGAAGCTTTGCCCGACAAACTGTGTCTGAATACAACTAATGGGGATTAGCATGTATGAAAAAATTACAAAAATTATTATTTTTTCTTTACACATAAAGAAAGCCCCAGAATTACTTTTTGGACTCTGTACAGTACCAGTTCATTCTAATGCTGATCTTAAACTCAGTCCTGAAGTAGACTACCAGAAGCTTTTATGACTTGCCATTAAAAATGGCTTGTACACACCACTCGCTGAATCATAGTTTTGATTATTTTCAAAGACCACTGTTTTACAGACTGGGATGTTTTTGCTAGTAGCAATTCACATGCAGCTCAGGGTCGCCTGTAAAGGATTCAAAGGACTCTTCATTGAGAAACATGGAAGAAAGAACTCCTCTTGGTATATTTAGAAGAAGATGAGAAAATAAATGACTGTTTAGAAATTATAGGAGTTATGTGAAATTCACACTGTCTTTGTCTAATGTCATTTATAGTAGATTGTTTTGTACAGTTTTTTAATCACTGGATGTTTGAATTATTTTTTAAAAATAGCTTTTACATCTGAAATGTTAAAACATATATTTTAAAATGTTTTCATATAAAAAGATCTTTTAGTTACATAAAAAAAAATTCACATTTCAAAAAAAATCCTTATAGATCTTGGTTTTGACTTGGCTTTACTAAAACAGAGGAACTGGTTTTTATTCCACAGTCTGCATGCTATAGCAAAAATTCCAGTTCCTATATTTAAAAAACAAGCATGAAAACTTTAAAATGTACAATTGTGTACATTTGTTATAAATCTTTTCCTTAGTTCTATACCCCATTCTATTACAAATCCCTTGTTCATTCCTTATTATTTAAAAATATGTTCAGCTTTTTCTTTGATTATTGTTTAAAGAAAAAGTTTTTATCAATTAAAATGAGCTGCAGCATATTCATAGCACTTCCATAGGATGCATCATACAAGAAGAATTAGAGCAACTTGCCACAAAATGGATTTCCTTTAAGTGGAATGGCAATTAGAGCTTTATGATATACTATTCACCATAAATGATATAAGCTTTATGATATACAATTCACAGCCTCACAACTGTCTACACCTGTGAGAACTAAATTTTAATTACTGAATTCCAATACTTTTCAAAAGGTCTTAGTGGTCACAGGTAAACCTTGAGAATCCAGAAGCCCACCAACTGTGCACCTGCACCATTTACCAAATGACTTTATGAACTTAAAACATATACTCTGGTAAATTAATACATATTAGGAGAGGCTGTGGTGCTCAAGAAATGGCCAAACACCTGATGGCTGCACACTGCCATCAACTGGTAACTGTGAAAGAGCTTAAGGGTAAAGCATGCAAGAAGTACTGCCCTTAACTATAAGTTTTATCTTCTTACTGATGCATGAATGAAAGTACAGATATGCATTATACATTTAGTGCACATGAACTATCTACAATGAACATCAGAGAAGGCTATTACGACATTTATAGAAATTAATTTTAGAAATCCTTTTGAAAATGCTACAAAGTTTTACTTTTGCTTTGAAACAGTGTTAAGAGTTTTACCTCATCAAATACTTTAGAAACTACATGCTTGTCCAGAACTGGGATGTATTTGGTACCATGAGGGACAGCTGTAGGAGCTAAGGCATCCATGATGGTGAGTCGCCTAGCAACCAAGCCATGGGTCTTTAACCAAAGAGCTGAAGAGATATCTAGAGAGCTAGAAAAGAGAGATTGCAAGATGTAGTACAAAGTAGAAATACATTTGAAAGGTCTGAAATTACTGAAGAAAAATAGAAAATATAATTTTTGTGCTGTATTTATATATGCACACACATACCTTTTAGATGCCTTTTTCACATTCTGCATTTTCAGATCTAAGAGAAAACAATTCCATTTCATTATCTTAGAGGTTTTGTGCACACTAAAGTATACATAAATAAGCTGACATATAATAGCGCCATTTTTTTATTTGAGCCTACCAGTAGCATCACAAAGACTACACAATAATGGCTCTTTCAGCTGCTAAATTAATCAATGAGAATTAGGTTTCCTTTGTTTCTTGGTGCTTGATCAATAGTAACGGTGTTACAATATACCTCATGAGCCCTAATTAATCAATGAGGAAATTTATAAAATAGGTGGAATTTTTTTTTTTAAACATAAGTTAGTTAGTTTGTTTGGTTTTGACCCAAAACCAAAAATTAACCAGCTTATTTCCCAAGTTAAGATGTGATACCAAGTACTACCACTAATAAGATGGCCAGGAATGGCTAATTTAAGGTATATCACTATGAAAATCTGTATAAAAGATATATACAAAACTAAACATAACATGATGAAATGTAAAAAAGTCAAACATCTTTAAGTGTCATTATGTGAGGTTTTAGAATGACTTAGTGAACCTATCATAAAGTTCAGAGTTGCATGAAAAATTGAAAGAAATTAAAACTGTATGTATATGTAAGCCTCCTTGAAAGCACTATTGTCTCTACATACGTGTCTATCCCAGAGAATGGGTTTTGCAAGTCTAAGCACATTAATGAGGGCAACCTCTTCTTACATTGGTACCACAGAATTAGAATCACCACTCTCATCTTTTAACCTCAATATTGATCATAACCACAAACCACTGTTCCACAAGAATAGTGTATTACTGTACCACAGGTACAACAAGATTGTCAAGATCTATTTCTTATGTTGATAAGAAGCAACTGTGATGTTCTTTCATATAAGGCACAGCTGTATCACAACTGCTGCATACTGTGAACACAACTAAGCTGTTGTGAACTGCATAGTTTGGGCACTGGCAGGAATCTGAGAACACTGTTACAATACCATTCTGCACATCCAACTCTGCATCTCTGTTGAGTTTCAGTCCTTTGTGCTGCAGATCTGCACAGTTTTGCCTCAAATGAAGTGCCACTACTTACAGCATGAGAAATGTTATCCTCTGCCCCACTCAGAGCTTCCTATTCTGCCAACTTGCCTTTCAAAGTAGTTGTACATTTCACACTCTTCCTGACAGAAAAACTCTTTTCCTCTGGAGATGTTCTCTCCTCTGGGCTTTCTTCCCTAGATTTCACACCATGGCTCAGGATTCGCAGCAGGCTGCTCTTTGTTTGCTCTGCAGGTATTGAAAGGGAAAGAAAGAAAGGAAGAGCTAAAGGAGCTAAGTTACTGCTCAAATACATGCCTGGGATTTTAGAGTTCCTCCTTGGTATTCCATCCCAATTTTAAAGGGACTGCCTACACAAGACCTCAAACACAAAATCGTTTGTACTTTGTACTTTCCTCGAGGATGAAGGTTTCTTTTACTTCAGATGGGTAAATTTGGTTTCAGACTGCAAGGATACAGAGAAATACAGTGTTATGGGTGTAGTAAGGGGAAATATGAGTGTAAGTAATGCTGTAACTAGTGAAACATAGATCAGCTCTTCATTCTTGCCAGATATGTACTTACTTAGAATAAAAAGAGATAAGGTTTTAATATCTACTGTTAAAAAAACATTTACAGAGCTTTCAAAACATTCTGTTAAAGTGGTTATTTTTTTTATTGCAGGGCCTGTGATGAAGGACAAATGAGCAGACGTTTGTTTGTTTGTTTTGGCCAGATGAATAAGATGGCTGAAAAGTAAAAATGAAGATAAGTTAATTAGATTTTCAAAAGGATGATTATTTATATCATCAAATACTTCATTTGTTCTTACAAAAGGGATGCTTTTTGCTATTTGCAACAGGATTTTTTCAAGTTAGTGAATAAATTCTATTGACAACCACAGTTCATTTGAGTCTTACCTGCATATAACGATTTCTTTCTTCGGGCTGGACTGTCAGCAGTCGTTTGCCAGGTTTGCTGGTGTGGTGTCAGTGCTGCCTCTTCTGAAGCACAGAACAGCCTACTGCTAAGAGAAGTATTCAGCTCTTCAGCATGTCTGGATACAGTATGTGTTTGCTTGGGGTTAGTGCTTGTAAGTCTCAAAAAGAAATTACTTCAAGGATATAACAATGGTATAAGAAATGCTAAGCTGAAGTTTTCTGGTAGTTTAAATACTGTTTTCAGATGCTTCGAACAGTGCAAAATATTTACTCTGTTATACTAATCTGTGTTTCAAAGGAGACTTCAAAGGAGGTTAAAATATTCTTAGTTTTAAAAATTATTTAAAAGTCCTTTCTTAGTTTATTTAAAACATGTTCATCACTTTTAAGGTAACATCCTCATATCCTTTTAACAAGGACAGAATGTTCTGTAATAGCTACTTTGAATCCCAGGGGTAAAAGTGAATCTACCATCAGCGATGAAAATATCTGACACACACATATATATGCATATATATATAAAAGTGCCAGCATTAATAAAAAATAAAAATATGAAATTTCTGAAATAAACACTTAAAAATATTTTTGTGCTGGACATCCTACCTGCCCTTCCACAGCACTCTCTACTTTTAATTTATTTTACTTTATTTTTTATACCTTTACTTTAACTTAATGTTTTTAATATATTTCTGTCTTTAAAATTTGCTTTCTTTTAATTTTAATTTTTTACTTTTTTACAATTACTTCACAGATAAATACACAAATATTTCTGTACATAATTTATGATTCAATCAGCATATCTCAATGAGTGGCAATTAAGTCATGAAGTCCAAGACAGCTCTACCTATATGACAGTAATTTTTCATTAATTCTCTAGATCAGAGGGAGCAACTCTACCATATGTTGGAGATAGAAAAATAATTTCCCCTCTATGCTTTAATTATTCCTAATATCTTGAGACTAATGATATATTTGATATAATTTTGTTTCAGGCATCATGGTATTGGTGCATTTGTCCAGATTTTTCTTTTCCATTACCTTAGCTGTTAAAAAAAAGAACCTCAAAACAACAAAGCAACAACCTTTTTTAAAAAGAGAATGTCAGAGGCTAAAAATGCAAGACAACAAAAACAAGACATGCAACAGATAGCTCTTACGTCTTACTAACAAAATAACAGTATGAGGACATACTTATTCTCCAGGTAATTTTTTTCATTAAAAGAATCCATCATCAGACTTTTGACATGAAAGGTCTTTACTTTCTCTAGGTCTTTTTCTCCTTGATCAATTTCTCGTTTCAAAAGATGTATGTCTTTGTTCTAACAAAAAGAAAATCAAATATTTTAGTGCAACTACACCTAAACAAGTTTCATTTCTGAACTGAAACTATGCAATTATATATGACAGTAATTTTGAATAATGGCTTAGGACAGCTTCCAAATTTTGTATACTCTTTCAAGTAGACTCTTGTGCTTGGCATTACAGCCTTTCAAATTATTCTTCCTTTCTAGGAAAAAGACAAGCATTCCCTAACTAGCTAGTCATCCCTTGAGCTATGAACAGCCATATTTCTGAATAGTGTACTGAGGTTAGTAGCTCCAATCACTTCCAGCAAGCAAGAAAATAAATAAGCAAATAAATTAAATACAGTGCAAGTTATGTGCATTACAACTGGTGGCCTGTCATTCTACAGATCACAGCTTATCACATTCTGTCCCTGGGAATGACAAAACATATTCTTCAAGGGAACACTGGAACTGACTAAGAATCATTTGGACTAAAGGAGGAGGAAACAGGAAGGAAATTCCAGTGATGATCCCCTTAAAACTCCCAGAGGGCCAGAAGTGTGGAGATGTACAATACAGACTCTGATGCTCATCTTTCCAACATGAGCAGTGTCACATAGTCCACATCAGCAGAATCACTCAAATTGGCCAGTACACTCTCTGATATTTTTCAAGAGCTGGATTATTTTCACATCTTCCTTCTAATTGTGTTCGCAAAGCTTCAATTTCCTGCTACTGTCTTGTTCCTGGTTGTTCTCATTGTTCCACTACAACCATTTCTAAAATTTGTGGAATCAATTAAGTGTTAACTTTAATTAAAAATATGTTTCAAATGGATGATTCTGTTAGTCTATTCAGAAATTTTCTACTGGGGATTGTTAGACTGAGCTGCTTAGTCACACTTGATAGATGACTGCTATTCTAGTCTTTTTACTCATTATGGATCTCACCCCAGTGGCTACTGTAGAGCAAACTTTCAACAAAATTCATAGAATCATTCATCATCATTCAAATTCAGCTCTGCATTCTCTCATTTATTAACAGGATGCAAATCATAGTTTCACTTTAAACAGAAACTTATTTCTGAGACATCAGAGATCACATGTGTTTCTTCCAGAGCTGAATTTGGTCTGCATATATTTTTAGGTTTTGGGTTTCAGGTGGGGGGCTAGGGGAGGGGGAATGTGCTTCCAACAGTAACATTACAACTGTACTTTACATGACATTTGGGCTTTTTTGTTGCAGTCTAATAAAATTTAACAAGCAAAAAATGTCATACTTATTGCTTTCACATCACTTTGAAGCTGATAGTGATTAAACCTCTTTTTTGTTAATAATCTATTGTAATATGAAATCACAATAATGCAAGTCGTGGTTTCTTCAACAGCATGAAGAAGCAAATGTATTTGTTTTCAGATACTCACAAGAATAAACTCTGAAGTATTGGGATCAGTCAAATAAATGTTGTAATAATGAAACCGTCCCTCTGTTTTAGTAGATAGTTCATACAAAAATTTATTAGCTTCTATATCATCACAGTTGAATGATACAGTATGGATGGGAATTTTACAACGAAGATGGACTTCAGCAAAAATTATTTGGGAGGGCTGAAAATTGGAAAAAAGGCATATCAAAAATGTGGCTTCTAGAAACATGTTTATCAAAACATGGCCAGTTTGTAAGAATTTAATCAGTCATACTGTTGCTTAGAGACAGATATAGATCAGTTAAAAGTATCCACCTTATATGGATAGCCATTTGATAATTACATAAAATGAGCTAATTTAAAAAGATTTTGAAACACTGATAATGCATTAAGGTACAGGATGTAAATTGTAATATAATCAGTACTCTTTGTTTCTGAAGTCTTAAAAGAAATTAATAAAGTATAGGAAATTAAACTACTACTTTGGTGTTTATTATCCCTGGATGTATATAAAAATATTTTTGGAAGTATATGAGTGTAGATATTTTTAATAAACAAAATTAGTTCACAGAAAAGTTGATTCAATACCAGGAAACAAAACAGAGGCTGAAAAAATAGGAAAGCTAGTTTCTGCCTCATGTAAAGAAATAAAAATGAGGTGAAAAAGTAGATCTACCATATCTGAAAACGCTGAAGGATCTGGTAGAAAAAAATTATTCACTCAGTTCTGTAAATTCTGATAACCCTTCAGTTGTTCAAAATATTCAAAAACCCTAACAAATGAAGCAATATTTGCAGTATAATTGTTTGTTGCACTTTAACAGTTAAAAGCAATCTTGCCATTTACCTTTTTTAATCTAAAAAAAGTAAAACATAAATCATAAAAGGCATTAGTAACCAGGTAAAAAGAAATTAGGTATTCATTTATTTTGAACTTAATAAAAATATTAAAAATAAGAATATGAATAAGTGTATATTAAGCCAAATTATTTTTTGGTAAAACATAAATATATGCTTCTAGATAGAAAAACTGAAATAATGTAAATAAACATCCAAGAGACTGCACAAGACTCAGCACTGCAGTTATGATATTCATCTCCTATTTCTGACTTCTGACACCACTTTTCTGCATTTTCTGTTTTCTCGTTTTAGAAATACCTGGTCAGGTCTCCCATCAGTCAGGAGATAAATAGCCTGAGTGTCAGTATCAGCCAGAGCAATCTGGAGAGCTTTGAGTGTATTTGTGGAACTTCCAACCTAGGAAACCAAGACGAAAAAGACAAAGAAACAGCTATGAATACTAAGAGTTCTTTGCCTCTGTTCTTAAATTCATCATGACAGTGTAGTGATTCACGGGATAATACAGAACCAAAATGACTAATAAAATGGTGAAAACATTTCTGTCATGTAGCTAGGAAAATCAAAGCAAGTGTCAAAGTAGCATAAATTGGTACCAGATTGGTATTCAGTGCTTATGCAAACACACATAAGCAAAATGCTGGCAGCAGAAATCTGAGCTGTACAATCAAAAGCAATCACTAAAAGACTATAAACAGATAGAAAGAGGTAAAATAGAAGATACTTGTCTTATTTTTTCCCACTGCTGCTCCTGCATGCCAACTCATCACTCTCCCCTGAAACATATATTTTACTTCACCAAATAGTTCAAAAGCTCCACAAAGGAGTTGCATAACCTTATTTCTCAAAAACTGGTAAAGGACTTCCTGGCTTTCCTAATATTTTTTCCAGACTCTCTCCCATCTACTCCTTGGCAAATCAATGCAAACGTAATTTATATTTTAGCACAAAAGTTATCTATAGCAACAAAACATGCCCAGTAACGTAATACTGTGCCCACTAAAATTAATTTTTGGAGTAATACTAGCATTTTTCCTATGTATGTCATTCACAAACTTTGTGATCGTGATTTTTTTTTTCTTTTTAGACTAAATGCAACTTTAAACTCACTGAAATGTGTTTTATGGCCTATAGGAACCTAAAACGTACAGTTTACATCTTCAAATGTCCACCTTTCAAATACTCAGTGTACCAAACCTTTCAAATTAAAGGTACATGTGAAGTTTTACCAGTATGGAAAAGTGTTTCATCAAGTCTTAGTCTTTTAACGGGGCCAAAGCGAAATCCCTGAAAACATTTGGACCTGTTTTATGGTTGTATAACACCTGAATACTCCTCTGGAGGGCAATGAGGATTGTAGTAGTACAAGAAGAAACTTGGGATCCACATATATAATGCAAAAATCTCTAACATTGACCCACACATACAAAAATGTTAAGAGATAGCACTATCTTTTCAGTCCTAAAATCGTGCTAGGACTTCTTCCAGTCCTTCCCACCATCAACCAGTTCTACTAGAAAGGACAAAGTAAGTAAATCAGGTGAAATGAAACAGGAGGTACATTCTGACAGTGATTCTGTATGGCTGCATAAAACTGAGTGGGGAACAGGCAGCAAGAGAGCTCATATACTTTATAATCCTATCTTCTAATTCACAAGCAATCCTTATCAGTACCTACTCATAAGAAATAACTAGTCTGAGACATTTTCCTTGAGTTTAATTCATCTAATATCACTAATGTTTTACTAAGCATTATAAAGTTTTAGACACATCACTCATTATTATGTGTAAATTGGCCATCCTAGCTCTTTTGATAATGGTACCTGGTTTTGAGCTAATTTGAAACAAAACAACTTCTTTCACTTCTTTTCACATCATGGCAACATAGGGTGGATGCTGATGATGTGGGGGAAATAATTATGTACCTTATGGTGAAAGCTGTTCATTTTAGGTTTCTCAATTGCTGCTATTACAAATGAACACTGTTTTTATCAGTGTTTAAACAACATTTACATAGTTCAACTATGTGACATTACCATCCCTAAAATTTTCAATGTTATCACATCTGAAGGATTTTTAAGGAACAGTTAGTAACTGTTTATAGCTCAGCTTCCTTCTTCATAATCCTGGGACCAAAGTGTACAAAATGAGATCAAAGGAGCTACTCTGATTAATATTCCAGACCAATCCTCTGTTCAGCTTTCTGATCTCAGACTTACGCCTGCACTGCTGAAAAGAGGTTAAAAGGTCAGCAGCAGATGTCAGCCTTGAAAAAAGTAGATTGCTCTTGTACCATTTCCTGTACCACTTCAGATATCTAGACCTGAATTTCGAATTAAATTTGTAATAAACAATTAACAATTTTATGAACAAGGATGAACAAGGCTATTCCCAAATGCATATATAAGATGGTATCAAATTATGATAGCTCAAAGTATTATTGAACTTGCATGAAGCTGTACAACACACATGATTTAATTTTCAAGTCTCAAGGAAGGCAGTTTTAAGTATTTGCCAACTACTCAGTGAGGCCACACTAAAACTTTCTTTACTCTATGTGTTGGTCTGTTAGTATTTTATGAGAATACTGTTATTTATCTTACTTTATAGTCTCAGAGGTATTATGTAGCTTCCCCAGTTCCCTCATCCCCAGGAATTTTGTATTAAGTCTGAGGAAGAGCTGTCATAATGCTGAGGAGTTCTATTATAAAAACATGAGGGTTTTGTGTCAGAAGATGTAATGGGATACATCTGTAGCATTGGGCGACTGATTCTCAGTCCTATGCTCATAAAATTGTTGTCCCCATTTGACACATTAAGTGGTCCTAAAGCTGATGACAGTTACAATCTGTGGGATGACTGTGACTGACTACAAGCATTTCTACTCTGTTTCAGGGAAAAGTGCTCAGATTTTGGCCGCTGTCAGAGAAAGAATATTGGGTAGAATATTGGTCTGAGTATGGTTGCTCTCATGTTTCCATCATAGCTAAAGTCAGCTGTCTATCTATTCATCAACAGGGGCTAGAAATGCTTCTCCAGGTTGCTGGCATGTTTCCTGTACCACCTCTGAGCTGTATGTCTGCCAGGACAGCTCTCATAACCATGCAGCAGCCCTATAGCAAGAATGACAAATTCAGATACGAGATCTGAGCAGTGACATGCTTCCTGCAGAAATCAAATGGGCCAATGTCTACATTGTGGCTGCTAAACATAGAAGGCTGCACACTGAATTATTAATATGATCTTATAAACAGGTCCACTGTTAAAGGGTTATTACACCTGACAGATTATATGTTGGACTCAGATCCACTAAAGTCTATACATCATACATATTTTCAGTCAGTCCAAAATCACCCCAGCCGTACAGAAAATGAGGAAACAAATACAACTTTGTATCACTTTGTGATAATTAGTTGCCATATTACCTCAAGCTGTTTTATCCAAAGCCAAGCATCTTGCAAATTTTCCTCATTAACTTCAGCAAGTTTCTCTTGCCATGCCACTGCTTGGGCACTAAATTTCACAAAGTTAAATCTCTTCTTGTGTCTCAACTGTTCCTGCAAGAGATAGCATCTGAATTTTACATACTGTTAAAAGAAAGAATACTTGGATCCTGAAATACTGAGTATTAGCAGTTGTTTTAATTATTATATAGTTGATTATATGGTTACAATAATATTCAGTTATAGTGTACAGAGAGATATATGAAGACAGAGACAATTATTGCTTATGGCTATTAAGGTTATTTGAACTTCCCAAAGTCTCCATATACTCATTTCTCAAACTACTCAAACAGCAAATGTCTAGGAAGGCATGAAATACAGAGATGAAACTGGGTAGGATCAGTGGTGTAAGAAAGAGATTATCACTGCTTACCAAAGAAAATTGAAATCAGAAAGAAAGGCATCATTTAGAGAAAGAGAACAAGAGTCAAATAAAGAGCACTGGCAAGGGGAAAGCAGGAAAAAAATAAGAATTTGCTGACATTGTTTTTGGAGAAAAGTTGTAAGTCAGGGAATATTTGTGCAAGCTAAGTACAAACTTTCAGACCCTGGAACCTTTGCCTCTCTTTCATCACCATTTTTGTGCAGCTCCCTCTGAAACCTTCTGGCACAGTATCTAATAAATTTCTAGAGCTGATCTGCCTAGAGGACCAAAAGATACTATGTGCTATGACTGCCCCTAGCTCAAAAACCTCTCTGTTATAGTTTTAATATTTTTAGTCTTACTAATGATTTTATCAATGCCAGACTGATTGAATTTTTATTTGTCAGTTACTTCTCTTAGTACTAAAGAAAGTTAAGATTAATCACGTTTTAAGAGTACCCATTTCAAATTTTAATGTACACAAAGTTGACATCATTGTAGACTTCTAAAACTATGTTAGACAAATCCTGCCTTAGGTGTGTCTCCCAGTACTCACAGCTTTTGAGGTGCTTCTGCACTTTGCAAGTCCCATTGCAAAGTTCTGAGTCACTGCAAGATTCAATCAAGCTCAAAACATTCTACACCCTCTATTGTAAAAGTATGAAAGTGAATTTAAAACACACATTACAAATCACAACATGCCAGCGGAAGTGGATGATAAATGAAAATGCCAAAAGGTATTTAATTGTAGTTTTTTCTCTGTGTGTTTTTTTCGTGTTTTGGTTGGGCTTTTTTTTTTTGGAGGAAGTTGGCTTGTGAGAAAGAACAACGTAAGACTTTTTATTTTTAACATTTTCTCTAGCTTTTTTCAAATATTTGTATAAATGAGGTAAAAATACAAATTTTTTAACTGAAAAATGAGCACATGAAGAAGAATATAAATACTTTTATAAGCTGCTATTTAAAAAAAAATAAAAATAAATAAAAAGTGAAATAATAGCCATCCAGAAGAGATGAGCCTACTCTAAAATGCTGCTCAGCCTTCAGAATCATCACTTTGTCCTACCTGTATGAGCTGAAATATTTTTTCCTTCACCAGTGGCAGCTTGTTGTTCATAGACTGGGATGTATCAATGAGAATATAGACATTATCTTCAAACACATTCCCAAAGAGCCCTCTGCTTCCTTGCTGAAGCCACTTAATCCTGGAGGAGGAACAAAAGTATCAAAACCTGTTCCATAAGATCTTTGGAGCTCTGTGTATCAGAATCTAATAGGCAGGATCTTTTTACCACTGCTATTCTCTTTCCCTGAGCACCTGTTAGAAGTCACTGTGAGAAGTGGTATTTTGCCCTTCATGAACCCATCCTATGTTGTTACATAATAACACAAGATATTTTTATTTCATAATTTCAGTAGAAATCTGGAGACAAACAAAAAAAGACAAAACAATACAGCACCTCTAAAAGTCAATTATCAGGTAGTTTGAGCTGGGAAATCCCATGTGGAAGCAACTATAACTATTGTCACTGTAACTGTCCTCCAGTCTGAACTCAGTAACTCATTTAATCATACGCTGCTACGCCTCCCTTTTCAGGAAACAACTTGAGAACCTATTCTGCAAGGAACTTAAGCACTTTGAAGAGCCTTAATATAAAGCAGATGCTTCAATGGTTTGCTGACCTTGAGCCTTAAATACAGATTAAGTTTTACATTTTAAAGAGGATTGGAGTGTGCCTGCCAGTTAAATATGTGCATACATACTGCTGTGCACAAGAACCCTTCCTCAGTAATGGCTGCAGCAAGTGCAAATCTAAATTCCCTTGAGAGTCATAAAATACCCATCTACTCTGAAACAGAGACATTTAACAGATGGAATATAATGGTCCTGGGAAAAATATTACTCATCTCCACAGAGGTTTAAAAAAAATGATATCATGGAAACTTAAGGATCCTGTTACATTTGCTACTGATAGCTATTTTGTCATTAATTTTTCCCCAAAAGTGTTTGATGAGGTCTACCAGGACTTTTTAACATTGAGATGAGCCATTCAAAACAGCAAACCCATAATCTCAACTTGGATTTCAAAAACATAAACTCACCAAAACCACTTACCTCAAATTTTCCTTTGACACTACATAAATGTTATCCTACATACAGTAAGATGAAAACAAACTAAAAGGAATAACAAAATTTTGTTTGACTATGCTGAATGAAGTCAGGCTGCTATACGTGTGGTAGAGAAGTAGCAATAAAATGAAAAATTCATCAACAAAATGGAAGTTCACATGCTCTTTTCAGTGAGAGATCTCACTGCCTAATATACAAAACAGAGGGCAACATTTAGTCTTTCTCTCAGTTCTACAATAGGTTAACTTTGTCTCCTAGTGTAGCTTTAAAAGCCAATTTACTCTAGGGCACCTTTAGGACAGATTAATCAGGCCCTCAGACTGCCTATTTTTTTGTAGATGTCCTACAAAATCTAAGAGTGTCGATATGGCTATAGAAATGTAAACGAGGCAGTAGTTTGAGCACTGAACTTCTGATCATGTGCATTACTTAATAGCTCATGTCCTGACTCTGATCTAGACTGTTCAAACTTGTCTTCAACAAAAAATTGCAAAAGATAACCATTATCAGTATGATGTACTGTAGCTGTGCTACGGTGTCAAGGGTATCTCAAGGGATACTAGATACACAGGATGAATATTTATTAAGTGTTATTGATGGTTCCTTAACTTCTCTGCCCCCCTATAGTCCCAACACTTTTTGACACTTTCAGCAGTAATTCAAAAATGTGCAGACTGACTTTCACATTTGTGTTTCAGAAGGAGAACAAAAGATAAAACTGTTCATCAATCTTCTTATATGGCTACTAAGAAATCCTACATATAAGATTCTGATCTAAAATAGATTTCTGGGTCAGTACCACTACTGTCAGTTTACCAACCACTTCAGCTTATTATGACAGTAAATGTCAAACATTTCAACACCCATGTAAAATAATACAAACTGATTTTATGTAACAGAACACTAACCTTCCTTCCACTTGTCTGAGAGCTGTCCTCATTTTCTCTTCGTACTGCTTATACTTTTCTGTACTAACATATATGTGAACTACAGATCCATCTTTCCAGAGGGTATGTACAAATCTGTCACAGTACCTTGCATGAATTACCTTCCTCTTTGTCTCCTACAACCAAGAGAAATCCGTTTCATGTTCCAAAACACATTATTTTGCAGTGCCTTTAATATTTGGTGAACAAACTGCAAATGTACATGCTTTTTGCACATGAACAGGTACAGAAATAAACATGAGACAGGATGGTCACAGAATTTGCTCCTAGTAAGAGTCAATAGAAACTGGTTTTATTCTTGTAGCTAGCAAAAACAGAAGCTTTACCATTACATCAAACAGTGTAATGGTAAAGCTTGAGAAAAACAAATAGAAGACAAATTAATCCAAATTTGTTTAAGTACCTGCAAACACTGCAGCAGGTGAGACTAACACATATTCTGAAGACAAGCAATCTTTGCCCCACCACACAGAAATACATAGAAAATGATGGCATTGCTTAAGCCAGTCCTGATCTTTCCTCTTAGATTACATGGGAACCAGCAAGGAGTCCTTAAAACAGTCATTCTCAAATAGCCCTTTGAAACATTCTTTTCTTTACATTCTTTGTCACAATAATAAGCTGATTTTAACAAAAACTACAAATCAACAAGGTCATATACTATATCATAAATTCCCCTACCAGCCAAGTTTTCAAGCTTTAAAAGAAAAAACACACAACTCACAGGATGTGAGGGAAAATTAACAATACTCACAGCATCAGTTTGTGAAGATTCATCCTCTGGTTTAGTTTTTATGTCAACAATCCCATCTACGTGGCGGAAAATACAATCAGCAAGTGCATCGTACAGTGTGAGCTTCTGAGCTTTCAAGCCATACTTCTCCAACCACTTCTCAGAAGTCAAATATTTGTCATATATATGACTTTGTAATGGATGATCAGCTTTAGCTGCTAATAAAGAAAACACAACAAACAAAATCTCCTGTATAACATGGTTCAGTGTGGTTATGCTATTTTCAAAAGCAGACTATAATACTAGAGCGAAAATTTTCAAACTTGTTCTGCTTGCTCTGACAGCATTGGAGTGAGCAGATATTTCTGAGTGATTTTTAACAGTCACTACTCTGGTTTTGTTGCGTTTTTGTTTTTTTTTTTTCCCTATCAGACAACTCATTGCAACAAATTCCTTTGAAACTGGAAAAAAAAACCCCAACATCAGAAGACATTAAATAATGACAACATCAACATATAAAAGGAATATACTTAGTAGTTTAATTACAAAACGCCAGAAAGTACTCCTGTATAAGATGTCTAACTTCAAGAAGAATCATTTGAGAAAATGAAAAGAAGATATAACTGAAAATACAGTTGAGACCATTAGCTAACATTATGTAGTGGGTTTCTGTGGCTGAGTTTTGGCAGCAGGGGAGGCTACAGGGGTGGCTTCTGTTAGAAGCTGCTAGAAGCATCCCCTGTCTGATGGAGCCAATGCCAGCCAGCTCCAGGACAGACTTCCTGCTGCTGGCCAAGGCCAAGAGAATCAAGAGTGACAGTAACATCTCTGTGAAAACATATTTAGGAACAGAAAGCCATTGGGCAGAAAGAATTCCAGCCAGGGAAGAGCGGAATGAGAACATGGGAACAACAATGTAGACACCAAGGTCAGTGCAGAAGGAGGGGCAGGAGGTGCTCCAGGCACCAGAGCTGAGGCCCTGCATGGTGCAGACCATGGTGGAGCAGCTGTGCCCCTGCAGACCATGGAGGACCATCTCTAGTTCTACACCCTCCTTCAAGCCTTTTCTACTGATACTGAAGAAAACTGACCTTTTTTTTTTGTCTGATCTGGTATAACTGTTCTTATGTTTACCCTTCACATCATACTGTCTTATAAATTTTCCAAGGGCCATCTTAAGGTAGGGCACTGCACATCTCCGGATACTGGTAACAAGATACAGGGCTCTACACTCACTCATCACTTTCTCAATAAAACACAACTAAAACAAATGACCTGGCAGTGGGTCTCATAGCAGGGTGAATTTCTTTTGTCACACTTTAATTTTGATGGACCTGGGTGGTATAAATGTCTATTCCTTTCATATCCAGCTACAGTGACAACAGTATTGAGATCCTGAGCCTGTAAATAAACCTACGGAAGCATCTACTGCCCTTACACACACACAGATCAGCCAACATCAAGGTACGTGCATAGTTGCAGCCTGTTCATGTGAAAATACTTGCTTTATGACTGCCCGTGGTTCTAAGAACAAGTGTCACAAATGCACTCCACATGCTTTATGTAAGAAGTCCTGTCTCAGTTCAGGTAACTAGTGCATTATCTGGAATGCCAGCAGAAAAGCTGACTCTCTGTTTCTTCTCCTGCAGAACATCACAGTGTTCAGAACAAACTACATTTTGCAGGGAAGTGCTTTAAAAAGATCAGGAAGGCAAAATGTGGAAGAAATGCAGGCAAACTGTAAGGCTGCAGTTATTTGGATGAATGGACAATAGTCAAATAATGCTGAAGAACAGACCAAATAAATCATGCTGTTAATTTAATTTCTTTTAAATTATTTATGAAGTGATTATATACATGAAGGCAAACACAAAAAGAACATTAAAGCTGCACAGTCAGGAACACATAAATAAACACTGAAATTATGGCTGCCCTTGCAGCTTTATTGTGGTCTCTTTGTTCATATGTATTACAGAAGAGCTGTTTAACTTCATACGGGAAGACTTAATTCAGAAGATGCTATTATCAGTATAAAGAACTGGTTTATGCCTTCACAGAAGAAAAAACTCCAGTTTTAATCATGCAGAGCTATCTTACGGACAGAAATTCAAACTCAAAGCACCAGAAAAAAGTTTCCAGCTTCAAATCATCATCACCATCCCGGTCACGTATCTCAACACAGTTCAAGTTCCTGACCAACTGACAGTACAAAACATCCCTCAGCAGGTGATCCTGAAAGGGGCACCTGGCCCCAGCCTCCATCTAGCCAAAGTAAAAGCAATTGCACTGCAAAAACAATACTGTAGCTACACAAAATCACCCATGACTTATCCTAATTCAACCTGAATCTTGTATCAACTTACACAAAAAGTATCAGTAGACACTTGATTGTAGTCCAATGCTGAAGCTGCCTAGACTCTACAGATTCCTAGGTTTTCAGTATTTAAGTCTTGTCAGTGTGATCATTCTGCTCCAGAGCATGCTCAGAGCATCTCCATCTTAGAAGGGCTGAGTAGCATCTCATCATCCCCTATTAAAGTCTTTCAGAACTTCAGAAACCAGCCATGCTTCTGTCTCCAACAGGTTTCAATCCACAACCAATATGCACAGAACAACAAATGGATCAAGTACTAGGCTAAACATAGTGGTGGGAACTATTAGTTTAATGAAAAAATTAGGTATTCCTCCAAGTTTCTTAAGATAAGATTCGTCAGAGTGCTCGTCCAGAATTGTTTTCAGTCTTCTGCCTTTGATTACAATTCAAACCCACACTTTTTCCCTTTTAGGGGAATGAACTAGGCCATCCCAAGACGACCATGATGGGAGAGGGACGAGGTAATTCCCCAGCACTGTGTGGAATAAAACTAAAGATTTACTGGCCCAGGCAGAAAACTTGTAAACCTAGTCACTGGTGAACTAAAAATGGTGTGTTTCAGCTCAAGCTGTAAAGTTCAGCAAGTTTAAGCCATGATAAACAGAAATATGTATTGGAAAGTTTTAAACAATCCTAAATTTAGATAACAAGCATAGGTGTTATCTGTATATAGACATTTCTGAGAAAACCATCCCCAAATTGACGAGTAATGAAAATTGTTCACAAAAAAAATATCGATCATGAATACAATGGTAAGTCTCTGAAGGAAACATAAATTATACCATCGTGAGAAGCAGGCAGGTCAGATTCTGATAAAATTTTCTGAACTTGTCTCACTGTATTCCTGGCTTCCTCCAGCTCCCTCCAGATCAAAAAGACATCTTCACGGACACCAGCTACTGCAAAAGAAATCATAAACAGAACTTGACATTTTGATAAAATTTCTGCAGTTTATAACTCCACAATTATCACAAAGTCATTGGTATATCCAGATGTTGCCATATAACTTTGTTTTCTTGAGGTCCCATTGCAGTGACAAGTGCTGTTTTCTGATAGACTTCAAAACCTCAATTTTGAAGGTTTAAAGAGAAGACATTTTCAACTCTTATAGTTTCCTAAAGTATGTTAACAATTTTATTTAAAATTAAATCTTTTTTTCCTGAAGACTATGTGACAAAATTTTGCTAAATACAAGTTTATTTTCATCCCAACAATTCTCAACAAATTCTCTGCTAAAAGAAAAAAACTGCTTTACTATCAGGTTATATTGCCAAAAGAAAAAAAAAAAGGAAAGATGTAAAGTTACAGCTGAGACAAGGTTTTCTTAATTTCAACAGACATGTTTTTATTAAAATAATTAAAACATGTATTTATTCCACAGAGTACAATTACTAAAAGTGAGACATGTTTTATATATATATATATAAGCAGAATGTTCACTACCAAAAGTGTGTTAAATTAAGTTAGTCTCAGAGATTAAATTGCAATAGAACAATGCAGAGAAACTGTGTGTACTGTGACAGCAAAAATATGAAAGAAACTGAATCATCAGCCATCCTAACCACAAACGCAGGCTACAATCTGCTGGAGATCACAACGTATTAATGAACTGTACATAAAGATGCTGAACAAGGCAAACTGTCTTATCATCTAGTGGTTCAGTGAATATACAGTGGTGGTTCACTGTATGAAAGATAAGACATGCAAACTTGCCTACTAAAGTAGGTTATCAGTAAACAAACAAACCTGATCATTTTGTTCTTTGATAAACTTCCCTGAAATAATACTAATACGAAAGTTATACAAAATAAGAACTCAATTTTAATTGTGAAATGCTCTCAGTTTCCAAGAAATATTTTGAAATGTGTTATTGTACACTGCCACCTCCTGGGACCTTGCTGCATTTCAAAAACATCTGTCGCAGCCATTAGGACAAAGATCAACATTTCTCAAATCACAAAAAGCTTTAGTAAGGCAGATTATTCCACAACATAAAACACAAAAGTGAGAAAAAAACTGTAATCATTCCCTTTTAAGCTTAAGAAAAGCATTCTTTTCAAATACTTTAGAAAGAAGTCAAGTTTTAGAAACAGTCTCTCACCAGAAATACAAAATCTGAGCATCAGCAAAATTCAAGGACGAACAGATCTAGAGATTTTCTGATGAGTACTCAGCCACTGAATGTGTAAACATACACCTTTGTCACAGTTAAAACCACAAAACACATGCATTCAAACCACACATGCACATATTTCCAAGTTTAAAGCTGTTAAAAAGGCGATTCCAGTGGCACTGTCTCCAAGTAAATCTGCATATCCTCCATAAGCTGTCAATTAATGTGATCAAGATTCAATTTTATTAACATTTTTAATGTTACATTTGCAAATACTGAAAGAAGTATGCATATTTCAACTACGACTAAAACAATGCCGATTGTTTTGCTCTGTTTCCTATTAAACTGATGCTATAGACTCATCAGTTTTACAGGATTATTGTTACTGTCCCCTTTAAGGCATACGTATTGAATTGCTATTACACAAGAAGGTATTTTTTCCTTATTTATGCTGCAGCACAGTTAAGTAAAACTGCATGCACTTTCAAAGTAAGTATGTTTAATGACAGTATACGGGACAAATGCAGGCACCAACAACTGCCCATTATGAAGTTCCAGTTGCTTAGAAAACCTTTTATCTGGGAACATTTTTTCCTGAATTCAACTGGGAGAGAAGGCTGCAAGCAGTGATATCCACAGCAACTTTCCCTCTCTACACGGGAAGCTCTCCTCTCCCTCTGCCTTGCCCTCTTTTCGTCTACAGCTAAGGAGCAGTGGAAGAAAAAAGCTGTGTCTTTCGAAACTGAGCCCCTCAAATCAAAACATACATACACATGCAAATGCATAGTATCTTCCAGGTGTGGCTCTCAACCTGTGGCCCGTCCCTCAGTGCACATCACTGGTAAATGACTAAGAAAGCACAAACCTCACTTTGGTTTCAATTCCCTGCGCTCACACCTCCTATGTGCCACTTTTCGGGAACCACCAACCAAAGAAAGTCACTCCCCTAAACAGTGCATTTTCCAACCACTCCAGGCCCATGATCTCTTGCACACCTTCAGGCATTCATGTCCCAGGAAAGACCCTGTCTTTAAAAGAGCTCTTTTTCCAGAGATAGAAAGGGCCCTCCTGGTTCCCCCTGCCAAGAAGCACTACCCAGCCACCCTGGCTGGTGGTGTAACAGCTGCACCCTTGGGGAGCCACACCCCCTGGTACTGATTCAAAAACCACCACGCTGCAATGGCAGGAGGGTGGCCACCACTGGCCTATGAAGAAGCCAGCCGGCATGCCCTGCAGCCTGTCCCTGCCCAAGCACAGCAGAGCACCCCACACTGGGTAATGTTCCAGGACAAGGAAAGCCCTGAAAAAAAGGAAGAGGATGAGGAAAGATGTGAGGAGAGCGTGTGGCAAGGGGCAGAAGCATTCTGCTGACACCAGTGAATTGAGAAGCAAGATGGCAGATCTAAGCAGAAACACAAAACACTTGCACAGGTACACGGAAACTCATAACCACCCTCATTTCCATTCCCCAGTTATTTAACAGTCAGGCAATCTTAAAAGAAATAGCTTCTCCACACCTGCAAACAAACTCATCCAGTTTAACAACTCACTGTTACATATTTGATTTTCATGTTGCTCAGAAAAAAAAAGCTCATAGTTCAAAAAGAAAAAAAAAAAGCCTACAAAACCTACAGTATCTTTGAAACATGTGGCAAATACCAATACAAAAGCAACTTAGGGAAAACAGAAGCATTTCTTACTATTCTGATTATATGAAAAAGACGTGGAAACAAGAAAATCCAAATACAATGGAATAAAATCTATTTCAAAATTAATTTGCTGGCAAGGTGAGAAAACTGAGGTTTTTCACTGCCAATCCCTTCCTCAGCCTCTACGTGGCAGCAGAACATAGCAATATTCCTTCAAGCACTGATTTTCAAAATCTCCACTTAAAGGGGTATGAATGAAGGCACAAAAGAGCACATATTTTATCTGTGCACTTGCCAAGTCAAGCAGTACCGAGTCCCATCCTGCCCCTTTCCCACTGGACGAATGCACAAAGCAAATGAACTTTGAATCCCATGTGGCATCACAGAGCATCTATCTGCATCACTCTCTACACATTAGCAAAGAGATTTGCCAGGCCAAGGCTGCTGAGACTAGACAAAGCACATGCAAGGAAAAAGCAGAGCCGATGATCTTTGCTACAGCTTCTATGCAAAGTAGCTACTTCTCAGTCATTACTCTGGCATTGTAAATGGAGGCTTCAATCTTCCCCATGTCGGCATACATAAACAGTGCAGACTTCGCTGACTTCAGTGCCATACAGCGGGATGACACTCTTACGCTTCCGATTTTTACACACTACAATCTGAAATGTTCCCTGTGACTATCAGGTAAATAGTAAAAAAATCAAGTACATCTAAGAATACAGCCTTACACGGTTCACAAGGAGAGCAGACATTGAGTACCCTCTATTCATTTCAGAATCTACTTCAAAACACCACTGCTTTTCAAGATTTGTGTAGCACTTATATCCCTGTTACTCCATGCAGATGACACAAATGTCCCTCTGTTCAGAAAGAACCTTTTTCTCCACAGCTTTCACTATTTCTTGCCCTCTGTGTCAAGTTCCAACTTAAATGTCACCTCCTTTCCCCTTACATTTTAACTACATAACAAAATTGCTTAATTCTGCAGCTTTTTGCAGATGAATAAAGTGCACAAAGCATGTAGGCAGAAGTGATAACAGGAAAATCAATGCTGAATGAGGAGATATCATCACACTGGTGAAATTAGGCTTTATGTAAAAGCATTTCTCTGCCTTAAGTAAATCTGAGGCTGCCAGCATAAAGACCTCAATTCTTTACTGGCTTACACCTGTTTTGATCTCAAGCAACCACTCAAAATGAGTGTAAAAAAAATTCAAATCTGGCAGTTTCTCACGCTTGCTTTCTAAATGACTGCTCAAGATGCAAAACAGGGAAGAAGAGAGCTCTTATCTAAAGTTTTAAATAGTTCACTTCTGACATGTTTTGGCTAGGCAAATGAAAAAGAGTGAACATGAAGATATCGTGTATTTGCAACATGCTGATATGCAGTGAATACCCAGAAAACCATCCGATTCCTTAAAGCAGCTTTTCCAGTCCATAAAACATGGTGATGAGTTTCACTTTCCAGCTGTTGCATTTGTGGTGCAAAAATGAACATAATCAAAATATTCCTGTGCCTCTCCTTATTTTTCAGAAACACCACATTCGGATGATTAAATCTCTGGTTGATTCTCTATTTATTTCCTTGTATAGTTTATGCCACACATCCAAGAACCAGTTTCAGAGCCCATTACTGAGTAATCGACACTTTTATTTTTATTGCCTTATTACTACAACCTTGAAGGAGTTTCTGAAACAAGAGACATCAGACACAGACCAGAATAATGTCTTCAATGTGTTTTCTTTTCTGAAAGGACTTTAGATTCTGCATACGGCTGAAACGCTGATTGGCTGCCAGTGATGTCACGACTGCGCTTGTAATACCCAGTAAATGCAGAAAGCTAATTGTGTTCCTTTTTAATGTGTAAATTCTACTCCATAATAGCAATAAGACACAACGGACAATGCACTTCAAGGGGATTACTGCCCCTTTGAGCGATTAAAGCTATTCAGCTTTCAGCTTTAGAAACAGTGGTGAGGAAGTAATTTCAGTCATACAGGAGCTCTAGGCCCATCTATTGAAACGGGCTGACTGCCCTGGGGCAGAGGGAGCCAGCTCCCCCCATGCACACCCCCAAATGTGGTCCAGCAAGACCACAGCAGACTGAAGGCAATCATTATACTGCTCTGAATTAGTATGAGACAAGAGATCATGTTTTGAAGCAGACTCTGCTCTTGATTTCCAAACTCTGCAAGGGTGAGGCTTGACTGTCCCTTCACAAAGCAAAAAATCAGGTGAACCTCACTCTCTTATTTCTGGCCCCCCACTATGGTTCTTTCTCTTGTATTGTTAAAATCGTAGTCCTAGGGAAGGATAACTTAGTACACAAGGAATTGGACTACAAAGCAAAAATGGGCCACTTAGTCCAAGACTGGCAAACAACCTTACATGTGCCACAAAATCCACCTTAAGCCACATTTTTCCAAGTAGTGAGAAGAGGATAACATTTGTATCTTTGGGGCAACATCAATGACACCAGCATAATGGGGATATGACCTATTAGAATAAAGAGGTCTGATGACTCCTGATATCTCAAGAAATATTTTTTTTACCTTCCTGCTGAGAAGGACATCGGGATTTGACACACAAAGCCTCACTTCACACCACAAACCAGTCTCCTCATGACCAGTCCAGTCCACTGAACAATTACCCAGAGGAAGTAGCACTGTAACAAGTAAGAAACTCACTGAGAGCTTTCTGCCCAGCTCCACCCTGCAGTGAAACTGTTTATTTTGGTTTTTTCCTACCGGGGTTTTTTTTCTTCTATCTTCCCACAGCCACCACCATTTTACACTGCCTTCTACATGGTCACTTTACTGTGCTTTTAGCTTTTCTTTATGACAAATTCTTGAGAGGAGCAAGTTAACCTCATGTTGCTTTGATCCCCTTATACTATGTACAAACTTGGTTTATATTGATGCAGCTGTCGTATCATATGGTTTTCCACACTACTTCTTTTGCTTTCTGCCATTTCTCTATACATTTCCACAAGGTCATTGGCATAAGCTCACCAGTACTATTCTTCATCTTCCTAAACAAATGTTCTTCTCCCTTTTTTCACTTCCCTCTTATTCTCACACGCACATCCTCTACTCTCTTCACTTCTCTCTTTTCTTTGCCCTCTCCTTGCCACTCACAGAATTTCCATTTGACCAGTCCTGCCCTCACCCCACCCACGTCTACAGAGGGGTTTTTTTATTTTATACTCAGCAAGTGTCCTATATTACATTTCTATTCTGAAATCTCACTGAAAATACCAGCATAATCTTATGTTTTATACTGTCTACCTAGTGGCATTCGCCCTTTCACTTTTCCGGAGTTCAGGGCAATTAGACCTTTTCCATCCTCTTCATATTTTAGTGCAGCTCCAGTAGCATGCCTGTAGTCATTCTTCTCAGCAAAAGCATGGAATCTGTAATACAAAATGAGTTTCCACCAGTACACAAACTACATAAACACTTTCCTAATTTTTAAGAGATTTATGTCACACATGCAAGAGCATAGTGGTGTGTGTACAACTTCAGTATTATTTGCTAATCTATTAAAAATATCTAAACCTTCAACTACAATGAGGTAATGAATATTATCAAACTTCTTATATAGATTTCTGTACCTTCTGAAGTCTTCTCATGTAAAACATTCTTTCATGTGGATATTACTTGCTCCAAGGCACCTTACTTTTCAATTTCCTGGAAATCTATTTTTAATTAATGCTTTTAACATGCTGAGCAGGCATGTAATTTGAGATGTCTGAGATGACACTAACACCTTTTTATCAGATTATCCTCCCAGTTGAAAGCCTAACAGGAACATTTATTTCATTATCGACATACAAATCAGGATGACAAGCAGACTTCATTTACCCTCACTGTCAAAAGACAGAAGCTCTCAGAGCAGGAAAAAGATGCATTTCTAAAGCAGAACTACACAAGAAAAAGGCTCAAGCCATGAAAAGCCCATGAACTGCACTGCTCCTATGGGAAAGCTGACTTGTAGACAGTTATTGGGCAAATATCTGCCAGCAAGATATTAATTGGCCCAGTAAGTCTCTGCAGCAAAGCTAGACTCATGCAAAAAGAAGACAGTAAGAATCATATCAATGGAACAATTCTCTCAGCTCCCTGCCACAACACTTTTTGCCTCTTTTTACCATACAAGAAACATTCACTTTCCTTTAATAAAGGAGGTAAAAATTCTGCCAAAAGAAAAAGAAGGATAGTGGCTGGCAATGTACCTGGTACCATAGAGGTACCACAGTTCTAAATGACCGCAGTCATTTTAAACGCACATCAGACTAGAGCAAACATAACACTTTCCCACAGTCTTGTTTCTGGCAGGCAGTCCATCTCTTAAAAGCTACTTCTAAACACAGATGGCTATGAAAGAGCTAAGCAGCTGCCATCTTACCAATTCTCTGCTGTCATTTTGGAGATTTCTACTGTTGGAGGTCTTCCCACTTCTGCACAAGCAACAGTAAAACAGAAAGAGCTACCAGCCATTTCACAACTCTGTAACTTTTTGGTGACTTCTGTTAAGCAGACAAACACCTACTGACTCCTACTGCTCTCCTGCTGTTCAGCATGAGTTTGGTATTGTGGGGTATTGTATTTGTTCATTTCTTTTCCTTATTTTGATACCAGAATCAAGATTTAAGTCATCTTATCCCTTTCTGCTGAATGCTGATTTTCACCACATGGCTGACTCCCAGAATAAAGTAACCAACAAGCCATGTGGAATATATCAGTTTCCACTAATCATACCAAAGGGATGCTAGAGAGCATGGTACAGAACTGCTTTTCCACACAACCAGGCCAGATGAAGAACACCTCATCAATTTTCTGTTACTCCATGAACCACCCATTTAGGACAGGCATTTCCTTTTCAGTAAATGTCTGTACAGCACTTGAGCCATGAAAACTAGATCCTTTTCTGGTGCCTGTGGATACTACCAATGTACAAATAAATACAATAAAAACTTGTTTTAGTTTACGTTATGAATCTTTCCCCTGAACAATTTGTCGGACTTCAAAAGAGAGGCAGATGACAGACAATTTAGGATATAAAGAGGGAATGGCCTTTCTACAAGCCAGTGAGCAAATATATGGAAAAAAGATGGTATGTTTAAGTAGGGCCTGCATTCTAGTCATGCCACTAAGACTATTTCCCCAGTTTCCCCCAATCCAATCACTCACTGAACTGCTTTGTCTTATTTTCCTCATGGATTATATTCAGAAATGTTCTGATGCCTTTCCTATCAGCAAAGCACTTTCTGAGTACTGAAATTGTTACTGCCCTTCTCTGTCATACCTGCCAGAGGCCAAGCGGCTCAGTTCCTTCAGGAAAATAATAGTTTCATCTTCCCTAGCATTGAAAGACACAATGTTGATTGGACAGGGGCCATCAGAAACCTTCTCAAGGAGTAGCTGTTTTGTGTCCACTGGAACATCACCCACAGCAAAGTAATAAACAGCTTCAACCTGTCATTAAACAGAAAGAAAATTGGTAACTGGAAGACATTGTTTTACATAAATGTCTGGCATTTGTTCAAGCACTGTCCTGTGCCACATATTGGTAGGAAAAATTGGTAGAACTGATGCATTACTTGAGCGATGAGATTTTTAGATCTTTGGTTCTTCCTCTCATTTATGCTAATAATTCCAGTGAATTCCATACAAAATTTCCTGAAGTGAGAAGAGAACCTGACCCACAGCCCTCAGGTCTGATTCTGCCCAACACAACCCTCTTTCCACAGAAGTTAACTGAAACCAAAAAGGATAAGGCTCTGTGCCACGTTACACTTTTATGAAGAAACACGCTATGCTGGTGCCTTGCCAGGGATGAAAATCTGTAGGAATTTTTATACCAGACATAGTTTTACTGCCAGCATGTATTTTGAGGCTAGGAAAGATGCATTATTATTTGAATGCTACTGCTAGTATTTACAGATATTTTGTATTTTTTAAACTTCCCAAGCAGAGGGAGCTTGGCAGGTTTATATGTCCAAATACACTTATATTCTGAAAATGTTATTCCAAGAAGAGAGAGAAGCTGAAAAAACACCCTTTAGTTATTGATTATTACATAATAAGGGATTTTATGTTACCTGCACTTACCCATGCTAACAATCCTCATGGTATGTTTCTTGAATTCTCACCATCATTAAAACCAAATTAAACAAACAGCTAACCCACAGTGGCTTTCAAGACAATACATAGAGCATATCAGTCCTATGTAATGATGCATACCTAATTATCTAATAAATAGTTGCTTAACTGAAAAAATACACTTGAATACTTTCATGATGCAGATCATCCTAAAACTAAGCCAAGGCACATGAAAAATAAGGAGCTGACTGGTGACAGTGAATATGAGTTCACTGAGGGCAAATCATGACTGACAAATCTGGTGACCTACAATGGGATTACTGACCTCATCTACCTGGATTTATGCTAAGCATTTGACACTGTTCTGCAAGACATCTTTGATTCTAATCTGGAGAGACAGGGATTTGATGGATGGACCACTCGGTGGATAAGGAATTGACTAGATGTTGCACTCAAAGATTTATGGTCAACAGCTCAATGTCCAAGTGGACATCAGCAGTAAATGGTGTTCCTCAGGGGTCGGTACTAGGACCATAAGTTTATGAATACAAACTGACATGGACTCCTGGATTTCAGGCTTCCTCCCTCATCTACCTTTTGGCACAACTACTTAGGCTGTTCCTCAGCACTAGAAGACATCTCTTCCAAGCAGCAATCCAATCTTGGGCTAGAATAGGTAAATTAGCACCTTGCCACCTTGAATTTCTCTTGGATTTTGTAGAGGGGTGAGACACTCCATGGGAGGCAGGGCCCATAGTTACAGGCTCCATTTGCTTGGGAGCAAGAAGGTCTGTGGTCAACCAGGTGTCCTGGGATCACTGATAATTCTAGACAAATACTAATGGTAAAGAGAAAAATAGCTGTGCTTCATTAAAATTCAAGATTAACAAAATACTTGTTAACTTTAGACAAAGGTACACAGAAACAAAAAGAAAGAACTGCAACTCTTGCACCTATCTGTGTTTTAGTTCAGTTTTACGAAGTTCTCTCTCTGCCTTCTGCAGCTAAAAGCTATCTGAGCACTCACACAGATCTCCCAGATGAGACTCAGTTCTTGGACAATACCACATTTCTATCACTTTTGCTGAAGAGGCTCCTGGCCCGGAGGAGTGCGTGCATACTGCACAACCACTTTTTCCTGTGTTCCTTCAGATTCACATCTTTTCCACCTCTCTCCTAAGACTGCCAATAATTCATAAAGTTGATGTTCAATAAGAATAGAAATTTTCACGCTTTCTCACACTGCCTGCCTCTGCAACTTTTCAAAATGCTGACATTTGTCGTGCATAGCTGATACAGAACCTCATAAGAAAATTTTAAAAAATTGCTAACCACAGATAATTAACTCAACTTCAAACCCAGCAATGAAATACCACAAAGGAAATGTTCCTATACATTAGTAGGGAAAGGTTAAAACCTTTCAATTTAGTCTTTCATATTTTGAAAATTGTAATTCATACATTTAAACAAGCAAACAAACTTCAAGAACAGGATGGAGGACAACATGAACAGTTCCTCAGTTTTGATCTTGGTGGGGAGGCATGTTTTGGATGGGTGATCTACACTTGGCAGAGTGGCACCTGTACAGAACCACAAAATTGACACTGGGGATGCATCTGTGGCATGTAGAGCTCAAAGGAGTGCAACCTTACAGAAGACAGCTCATGAGGAAAGGAAATCTAAGGAGTCACCACACACGGGAAGAAAAGGCCAGCTAAAGGAATGACAGGAAGAGCCAGGTATAGGGGGAAAATAAGAGATATTCTTTTGGAGCAACTTCTTTTGCTGAAGCCATTTCTGAGGAATGAGTCATTCATGACAGTTCAGTAAGTAGACAGCTTTTGCCTAGGACTGAATGGGGTCTCCACCAGCTGCAGTACAGTGACATTTGCACTCAAGTGAACTGCTAGTTAAGAATGATAATGACTCTATTTAGGAGTAATTGAAGGGGTTTTTTATGTTGAGCACCTGCCACAGTTGACTCCCCCAGATTGCCCCTTAGCTCACCAATATCCAGACAAAAATAAGAGATGTCATATTATTGGACAGATTTTAATTTCTGTTTATTCAAACAGAGAGCCACCAGGTCCAGCAAGACTTTTTTTCATCCAAACAATACTGAAATCTAAATATGGTCCTTTTAGTTACCCATCAGGAAATCAGTACTATCCCGCATATTGAAAATGTTAATAAAATTTATGTAGGAGGCATTTTAAAAAGCAGTCATAAAAAATCTGACTGGTGCACAATTTGTTCCTCACACAATTCCTTTTTTAATATCAGTTTCTAGACATCAAGGTTCATCTGGATAAGAATCCAGAAGCATAGAGAACCAGAAGTAACTCAAGCTAAATTTACCTTCTCCTTCAAACTACATCCCAGAAAGAAATATACAAAGGAGGTAGGACTGGATCTGTGCACAGGGATGGATGTTAGTGGTAGTTAAAACCAATGATCCTACTCTATACACAGTAGGCACAATTTTCGATTAAGTTCAGGTATTAGGGAACTGAAAGAATGCACCTTGTAAGCAAATGTCATAAAATATCTTTTTAACAATTGAAGTGTTAAGTGACCAGCCCAAATTATGGTATATATGTTTCATGTCTTTTGACTCTGCTATAACGAATAAAGTGATATGCTACTTTTAGAAATTAAATGCATTTAACTGCAGGAATAACTCTGCATGGCTTTGTCTCTGTCATGGAAGAAACTCTAGGTATAACCTGCCTGGTAAAAAAGGATTTGTGTATCCCTACCATGAGTTAATGCTTACACAAATCTCTCTATTACTATTTTGGATTTTAAATATAATTTTTCATTAGCACGTTGGACACATAACAAAATAAAAATGGTTTCTCTGTCTTCAATAATGTTGATACTAACAATTTTCTCACAAGCTTGAAGCCCTGAAAAATATATATAGCAAAGAAAGTGGAAGGGAAGATACTTTCTCTTTCCCTTAATGATTGAATACGTTATTTATTCTGAGTACTCAAGAAAAGAAAATAAACAAGTTTCTGCATTCAAAATACAGTACATTTACATAAACAGGCCATCAGTAAGCATAGTATGCAGCTACACTTGTGGGGAAAAAAACCCCTTTCCAAATGCTGTCATTAATATTTATCTTTGCAACATTCATCAGGGCAAATCACAGCAGCCAGTCTGGCATTGTATATTCTTGGATTTACTTGAGGCTTCTGAAAAGATGTATGAGCTTACCGCCTCATCACCCATGGCTTCCAGCAGGGCTTCAGCAGAGTTGGTATGGCTGACAGCTGTCATATGGTCCAGCTTCCAGAGCCACATAACAGCAGCCTTTACAGTATGCTCAGACACAGGAGTAGGTTTCTGTTGCCACTTCATAAGATCCTGTGCAGCCCTGAAAATGAGATTAACTATAAATCAGAAATAGTGAGAATAGTGCTGGCAGAACAAGAGAGCAGAGCTCTGCTATTATAACGATTCTTTTATATTCTTAAGTAATAATTACACTATTCCACAGATACTAAATCTAGACTTGAAATAAAAGAAGCAGAAGGAAAATAACATAATTAGAAAAATACTGTAGTTATATATGATTTTTTTGAGACAACTGTTTCCAAAGTAGGGTCAGAAGACCTAAAGTATGTCAAAAAGAGTTCCTGATTTGTATCTCCCTTTAACATAGAAACTCAATCAGGTTTTTAAAATATGTGCATGAAAAAAAAAGAAGTGTCTTCTACAGGTCTTGTTCCACAACTTGCTGCAAAAACTTTGTGTCAGACCAGTTTAACTGACACTTTTTTTCCCTAGTAAGGCTGATCTTTAGCTACCTATCAAAAATTAAATGTGTGATGCTAAGCTTTTTGATATTTTAGTTGTTAAAGGGTTTAGTCTTAATGGAAGAAGTACAAAGCAAATGAGCATGTTTCCCTGTGCACTTATACATAAAAAGACTTAAAGGAACTAAAAAGCCAACTGATTCCAGTATCTGTGACATTCCATTATGCACTATTTTGAAGAGTTTCCTGCAAATCTAAAAGACAAATATGTATCCTGAGATTCTTTTAAAGTAATAATTTATATGCTGCATTGTCTTTTATCTCTCTCCCACAAAACCAAATGAATTGATGAACTTAATTATTACGTCTCAATTTTGAATTGGCTTTGCAGTTCATTTTTAAAGAAATAGTTATCTGTTGTTCTCAAAAGCTATGGAAGTAATTCGCTTTGGAAGTTATCTACTTTGGAAAATAACTACTTTTGCAACAGGTGGCCCAAAGAAACTGTGGATGCCCCAATGCTGGAAGTGTTCAAGGTCGGGTTGGATGGAGGCTTTAAGCAACCTGGTCTGGTTGGTGTCCCTACCCATGGCAGGGGCGTTGGAGCTAGATGGTCTTTAATGTCCCTTCCAACCCAAACCATTCCATGATTCTATTATTCTTTTTTTCAAGTCTCAGTTGTATCACAATCTAGAGAATTAAGATAGAGCAGTGGAGCAGTAAAAATCTCTTAGACAATGCTTGTGTAAAATAACATTAAGAATCACAGTGCAGCTGCAAGTTAGCATTGGGGAACCAATTTTAACTATTATATGAACTAATTTGTGCATATGTTTTTCCACTAATCTATCCAAACCCAATCTTACAAGTTCAAACTTTTATGCATATGAGAATTTTTGCAGAGATAGCCAAAATTTGAATATCTGCTTCTATTCTTCTATTTGTAACTAAACGCTAATTCATTCACTCCTTTTAGGGAACAAGCGCTTGCCTTTTGTTATGGAAATCTGCTATTGTTTCCTAGTTCTGCTACTGATTTCTGTGACCATGGAAAGCTATAGAAATACAAAAGGCTATGCCTATGGCACTTGGTGGAGTGTTAATTTAGGTGTAAGGCAGAAACCCCTAATGCCTAAAGATACAAGAATGCCTAGGCGGTCAGATAGGACCTCACTTTTTCACTCTCGAATACTTCAATGCCTGAAGGGCGCTACTACTGTTGTAAAGTCCACCTATCTTTCTGGGTTTCTGTGCATATATCAGTATTTGGGTTCTGTTCCTCTTTATCTGTTCTTCATGGTAACAGTGGTCTTATTTTAAATGGAAGTAGCAAATTCAAGTGACTAGGGGTGGATCTTGCTGGAAAATCTATAGATATGAGCATGACATGAATCATGACAATTTACAGTCCAGGAAGCATCTTATACAAGTACATGTCTATATAATATGCAACTCCTTTCTATTCTCCAGCAATGGGCCAACATGGACTTCTTCATTCAGCCTGGAGAAGGCTCTGGGCAGATCTGATTGTGGCCTTTCAGCACTTAAAGGGACTTATAAGAAAAATTGGAAGAGATTTTTTAGTAGGACCTGTAGCAATAGGAGAAGGGGTGATGGTTTTAAACTAAAAGAAAGTAGATTCAGACTAGATATAGGGAAGAACTTTTTTACAGTGAGGGTACTGAAACACAGGAACAGGTTCCCCAAAGAGGTGGGAGATGCCTCATCCCTGGAAAACATTCAAGGTCAGGCTGGATGGGGCTTTGAGCAACATGATCCAGTGGAATATGTTCCTGCTCATTGCAGGGGTGTTGGACCAAATGACCTTCAAAGGTGTCTTCCAACCCAAACCATTCTATGATTCTATGATTCTTTCTGCTTACCGAATGAGGTTGAATCTGGCAATTTGGATCACCTGTTCCGCAAGTACCATAGAAAGTGCATCCCGACACAGATCAAATTCAGTTGGAGCTGCAGTGCCAAAATCCAAAACAATGACAATGCACCGTTCTTGAATCACTCCAAATATCTGCCGGCTCTCACTGGTTAACCATTCCATTCGCTGCTTATACAGCTCAATAGCTCCCATTAGACAATCCACAAAATGAAGAATCAGTTCTTTTTTGGCTGTCAGCTTTATTTAAATAAGGGAGAGAAGGAAATTGAACATCAAAACAAATAATACAAATGCAGCCCCAAGCTTAGCACAGCTGCAATAGCTGGTTTGCAAGTGTCAGATATGCCAACCAAGTAACAACCCATTTTCCTTCCACTATTTCAAGAGCAAATACTTGACAAATGCATCTAAGCTATAAAGAAAAGGCACTGCATTTTGTTCCTAATTGCTTTTCATAATCTTTTTATATGAGCATGGGACAGTGCCAGTGGGTTGTCTGACTTGTCTGTCTCAAAACTGGAGCAATTAGAATGAGCTGAACACAGTCTAGGATGTAGAAAGGGCTGCAGAGCAGATGGGTGAACAAACAAGACAGAGAAACTTTGTACCTTCTCAGACTAGAATTTTGATTGGCCCTTAAAATTTTTTTACAGCAATACAAGGGAGCATACGGTTTGGTTTTGGGGCACTTCAATCTCCACCTTGTCTTTAGCATTTGAAAGGAAAATGCAAAATGTTTCTTGTTTGTACTATTATCTCACAAAAAATAGCCAGCATTACAGATTAACTATTTGCAGGTAGGTGCTTAGACAAATTTAGTTCAGATAACTGCAATCAACAACTAAACTTCCCATGCTATTTCAGAAATGTAAGAAAAATCTAGATTCAGTATTAAAATTAAAACCAGCAGATCCTCCCTATGAATACATGTATATACATTCACCATGACCTGTGGGTTTTAAAATGCACCACAGACTCCAGTAAAGATATTCCCCAAAAATCTCTGACCCATGTGAGCCGACTTACTGATTGCCTTCTATCTCTAACTGCCTTTCTGGGATAAAGTACAAAACCTTGGAGATACAAATGTTTTTAAACAAGAACATTTCTCAGGGAGAAGTAATTTTCTGTGTCACTCTGCACACTTCTCCCTCTCATTTGTATTTTTCTGTGTTCTTTAATATCAGCTAGTGCCCTGTAATGTGCCTCCCAGATACAGAGTCTCAGGCAGTCTGCCAAAGGAATGTAGGCCTGGGAAGGAGCATTTAGAAATCCAGTTTCCTCCTATGACAGTCAGACTCATACAAAGAAGCTTATTGCACTACACTAACCAAACTCCATCTTAAAATAAAGAAGTTTTCTTGCAATACCCTCTTACTTGTATTTAGCCAGTCCAGATTTCCATTTCTCTGAGGGCTGGAAAACTTCTGACTGTCCAGCTGAATTTTATTCATGGCAATTCATACCCGTTTATTTTTGGACTAGCATGCCTTTTAGCATAGAAAACCATAGCTTTTCTCTATCCCTGTCATTTGCCTTTCTGTAGCATTCAAGGGTAATAACACTGCCCTTCATCAGTCTTCATCAGACTTACATTTCAGCATCAACCAAGCCCTCTAATAAGATCAGCCCCCCATTGCAGTTCATCCTACTAGCTCTTCCCAGTACCAGCTCCAGTTTGAATTGTTTCATCTCAGCCTGTGGTAATTGTACACAGTATTGTACACAATATCCTAAATGAGATCTGACCAGATCTTGTATAGTGGCAAAAATGTTTTCGCTGCTGCTCAAAACATGTCTTAAAATTAAAAGACATTGTGTAGATATTTCATATGGGGAAAAAAAAGGAGGGAAAAAGGCTCCCTGAAATGGTTCTTTACCCTTGTGCCTCAGAAGTTACTCTAGTCATCAGAAAAAATGACATTCTTTTGTAAAATCCTTTATAAATTAACTCTCTCCCTTCCCAGCTCACAGGCACATCTCTTCAATCAGAATCTGTCCTCTTAACAATGGGGCCGCCAGCAGCTGTTGCTAAGACATTCCGTAGAACATAAGCCTGGGCAGAGATCCAGCTAGCTGTCTCTATAGAATAGGCTGAGCCTTTTGTGACCTGCTGGCACTAAGCAAAGCAGTGCTTTGCATTGGCAATGACAGCGCATTTTGTCTTCTTATTTCAGCATCCTGATTTGTTTTATTGATTATTATTTTATTTTTTTTAACTCATTCTGAGCATCTACTTTTTAAGGGTTCCCTCTTTCAAGACAGGGTAAATGTTGCTTAGAAACTGCATCTTGTCTGGAAAAGATTTACTGCAATGCTGCAGCAAGGCAAGAGCATAAGACTTTGAAACAAAAAAAGATAGCTAGCTTTTCTACCACTGATGGTTATCACTAACAGTTTGACACAAAAGAAGAAAATATTATCAAAAGATAAAGTCCTCACAAAGAATTAAAGTACTTTATGACACAGGGAGGCAGTTTAGTCATATTATTCTGCCACAGCGATAATAACTTCTAAGTGCACAGGGACGTTACCACAAGTCAGCCACACTTACATTATACACGCTGCCATCTTGTGCTCTCTTGTACTGAGGAAACAGACCATCTGCGTACCGAGAAGCCACAGGTTTCCCCAAGGTGGTCACATAATCTACGGTAAAATTTACAAGAGATCAAGCTGCTAATCTTTAGGACTACTTCAAACAGATATTTTTCAGGCTGATGTGTATATCATCTGTATGAGGCACACGCATCAGTATTGAGCCCTTGACATTAAGAAACTTGAGAGAAATTCTGTTTTTGTTTTACAAAAAGTTATTTTCTTTCTATATCTATGATGGGGCCCTGAGGCCCCTAACAGGCCCTCACTGCCCTCATCAGCCTCAGCTGGGGTTTCTAGGTGCATTACAGAGAGTTTCATAGCATACCTCAGGCCTGGGCACAGAGTCTTTGCTCTAGCCATGTCGTAGGTGTACCTGTCTAAAGTTCTGCTAGTGGACCTCTCTCCTGGGTAGATCTCTCAGCCCTGTATTACAGCCTTGTCTGCAGTTCTGTTTAATGGATACTCTAAGACCTGTGTGATGGCCTTGACTCTTCTTACCTCTTGCTCTATCTCCTGTTGCTCCTGGCTGCACTCCCTGGCTGGGCCCTAGACACGGTTAATCAGCTGACCCTGCTGCAGGACTGCATTCTGTTCAGTGAGGGCACTGCCTGGGCTGCAGTCCCTTTTTGGTTCCTGGCTCCCTCTGTCCCCACAGATCTGCCCTGCTTTTTCTGCTCCCTGATAGTTTAGTCAGAAGTGGGGAAAACCCCCACATCTAATTATTTATAGGCCAAAAAGCTACATGGGACTTTAATAAATGAGAGGTTTAGGCAACTTCACAACAGGACTTGCAAATATTTGTCTGTCAAACAAAATACAAAATCTGGTACAGATAATGCTGTTCTCTTACACAACTAAATGGGTGCAGAATTGAGTGCATCTAAGGAAAAGGTTGCATTCTGCTCTTTCAGTAGCTAGAAATCTTCTACAGGATCACCACCGATAGGAAAACATTAGGGGTGGGAACATTTAACGTCATAAAGCAGCTATCTGTACAGCATGCTGCCTTGCCTAGCCAGTACGTTCTGCTCCTAACACTGTGACAACTTTCATCCTGCTTAACAGCTTCTTCTTCATCTGCAGTATACAGGATTTCAGGAACTGCACTGGTGATCTCTGAATGCCCCATGTACACAGGCCAGCCAAAATCTTGAATTATGCAACCTAGAACAATTGCAATACATTACAATTTCTACTTCTCAGGCAGCAAGCTGTTCAAAGAAAGGAATATCTTACCATGCGCTGCAAAGCACCATTATGGCAGTGGTTAATAATTATTAACAAACTCTTCCCCTCCAGCTGTCAGATAACTGCAAAGGAACATTTTTCTATAGCCTGACTTCGCACAAAAAGCAGACTGAATTTTAATTAAATTTAACTGTTTCCTTAAAGCTGAATACCTGGAAATACTATACTATTCCAAAGCAGGTTAGCTAACCCTGATGATCAATAGCAGATTGCAGATTATGGCATGACATACATTATATTTGCAATGTCAAAATAGATAGAGAACTTATCACATGCTATTTGCAGGAAAAATACTAGCAGCCTCAGCAGCCTGAGCTACTGCCCACTATAGCTAAATTTAACAGGATGTGAACGGGAGCTCAGGTAAAGCAACACTACAGTTGAGTAAGGAAAGCCCTTCTCAGATCTAAGGCAGATGGAGTGTCTCAGTCCTCTGAACTGACAATGCCAGCAACTACGGATACAGCTTCCCTTTCTGCCATTATCATAAGAGACAACGCAAAAATCTGCAATGTATACACTGGGGTGCAAAATTACTGTGACCCTACAGACTACTCAAAGTTAGGGAGTTTATTGTCCTGTTATTGATTTGTCTTATACCTTTCCTGTGCTGGAATCCAATCTGTGACAAAATCTGGGAGAGGGATAATTTGTTTCTTTTGAGACCATAACGTTGAAGCCATTCAGAAGATGAAACGAGGGATTGTACGTCTGTGCTCCACTGACTGACTGTCAGTCTCCTTTCCTTCTCATTTGATTCCTTCTTGTGGGCCTCATGGGAATCTTCAAGATCTTGTCTGTGCTTGGAATCAAAGGCATCTACTGTAAAGATAAATGAGGGAAACACAACATTTATACTTTAACCAAACAATTCCAAAACCAAATGAAACTAATTATCTCCTTTCTTCACCTATATTCCATGGTCCTCTGCACATATATGGCTCACCTCTTGTTTTCTTTTTTTATAATAAACAATGTTCTTAGTCTAGAAAGCTGCTCTCAGTTCAACATATCTACTTGCTGTTATATCTTTTTATTAATTCATATACATTTATCTTCAATTTATTAAAGTAAATGTCTCTTGTATGCTGAAATTCAAGCTCTGAAATCTAAGTCTGGTTTGCCAAATGGAATTTCTTCCAGCTCCTAAGACATCTCTCCTAAGTCTTGGGAATCAGAACTCATAATAGGCGTTGGAAGATTGTCATGCACATTTGGAAGATAACTACATGCACATTTAGTAGCATTATGCAATAAACACGGATTTCCTAGCAAATATACATTGAAGTCCTACCATAAGCAATAGCAATGCCTGCAGCAGATCCTGACTTTATTGCAAGGCTGGTGAAACTCCCTCTCCTCACACAATTTTCCTCAAGTGTAAATGATGGTTCTGGCAATATCTGCTCTGGGCTGTGACATATCATGTGCACAGGAAATCATGAAAATGAAGGTCCATTTTAATTTTAAGTTCTACAGGCCATGGAATACATCTCAGCACCGATGTATAGTTGGCTGGACCAGCTCTGCTTGCATCTGGCAGCAGAGCCAGCCCAGAGCATAGAGTGGCTGAGGCAGAAATGGAAGCAATGACAGCAGTAATGCCTCTGTTCCTCAGCACAGAGGTTCTAGGAGGACCTTGGTATTTCCTGTTCATTCCCAATATCCTCTGCACGAGTTAAACTGGCTCTAGTTGATTAAATACCCTCGTATCTAAGTGTACTTTCTGCAGACTTTGAAATTTTCCCCAGCATTATCTGGTATATCCTAGTTCTCTGTTACCCATATACTGTAAGTTGCCTGTAAATGTACTGCATGCATCAAACTGGTCCAAAATACAAATGGTACTTTAATCTTTAATGACTACAAAATAACCTTCAGTCTAGTACAGAATATGATCAGAACTCTCTGCTAAGATCAAATATTATAAAAACTGACCTGGTTACAAAGGTTCATTAGACAGTTCCTCAGTTAACACTACATACAGGAAATGAGACTTTATCGTCAGAAATCATCTTTCAGTGACAGAGGGCTTCTACAGTGTAGACTGGCACCAGCTCTTTCACAGTCATCAGTCCTACAAGCAGGGTGCTGGGCTAGCATGCCTGTAGACATTGGCATTTTACCAGCTTTTCTCCTTTGCACCACACAGAAGCAATAGCAGCAACAGATGTTAACTCTAGAGAGAGGCAGGTGAAAGTTTGCAGCTCCTCGAGCTCTGTATACACTCAGGCATTGTTTGTAGTCACTTGAAGAATCATTCCCAGTTTCCTTCTTCTAAAACAAATGAAGGCAAGCACAGCACCCCAAACACAGCCCAGGGAAGAGTGGCACAGCTTCAGAATGGCTTGTACACAGCTAGCAGCATGCACACCACAAGGTTTCAAAGGAAACTGGAAATCATCTGGGAAAACATGGAATATACTCAAAAATAATGCTGAAATACTCACAGTCACTCCAGGCAATTCTCTTAGATGTACTGGCAGTCATGACAGATCTCTTGATTGGCAGCTCCTCTTTGCTTTCTTCTTAAACCCTGAGGAATTATTATGTTTTAAGAAATTTAAAATGTTGCCATGCACAGGTCAATATGAACTGGAGATGAGCTCCGCAGGTCCAGCCAATAATAAACTGCAGAAGGATGAAACCAAGATTTTCCTTATGAGATCAAGATTTTTCTCAAGAAAAATAATAGTATAAAGTAAAAAGAATAGCTACTCTCCATGTCAAGAAAGGCTGAAGTCAAATTTGACCGTGAGACCCATATTCAAAAAAGAGAAAGTAGGATATTGGTAATATTATTTCCCTTCCTTCACTCTAAATTATCATAAAAAAAAGAGAGACAATATACTAGAAAAATTAGTGTGGTGTTTTGGCCTGCTGTCAGCTGGTTGTATTATATTTTATTATTGCTTTGCAGTATACCTTACCTTTGCTAGAATCCAATTTATGACTAAACCTGGGAGTATCTGAGACATAATTTTGTGAAGAGATTCATAACTTTGCCTATAAGACTACAAGATGATTCACAAAGAAAAAGAATTATATGTGTATACATGTTTCATGAAGTGGTATAAGGGCCAACTGTGAATAAGACACAGCACATGAACAGAAAACAAAACACCAGACAAAGCAAAGTAGCATATATTGGCTGAGTGTACTGCTTTGAGACATCATGCTTTGCCATTTATTTGGTTCTTCTTTTAATAAATAAAAGGAATGAATGAGGGATATTTATGAATCACTAGCAGGCACAGATGTTAGCTATTGTCGTCAAGCAGTTTTTCCCATAGGAAAAGGAAAAATGGGATAAAATATTAACCCAAGGACTTAGTCTCCTCCCTCTTTCTTTATTACAGAATGGAACATGCTATTTATTCCGCTCATATGGGTTTAAATACCCATAGGGAAACATATAAACCATTCCACTTTTTGTCCTGTTCATGCAGAGAGACATGAAGAGTGTAAAAGGCAGGAAGGACTTTAAAAAAACAGGACTGTTCTGCACCCTAACTTCCCAGGTGTTGTACAGAAGATGCTCCCCAGCAGCACAGCCCCTGATGAGCCTAGACTTGGAATCAGCATAATAAAAGGGAGCCCTTGCCACAGGGGAGCCATGGCAGAAAACAGCCTTAGTGAATGGGCATAGCAAGCCACCAAGCTTGTGCCCCTTCTCTCTCAGAATGCAGAAATAGTGCCACAACACCCTCACAGTAGTAGCACATATTTCAGGCAGCAGCCTGCATCAGAGAGCGAATCCCAGGTGCCATCACATTTTCCAGATGCCCAGGGCTGTAACCTCCAGCACCACTCTCAGCTGCTTGAACAGCATCTGGATGGGAAACTGCCTCTGTATGAAAAGGAGCATTTGAAAGGAGACAAAGCAACTTTAACTTGGAAACAGCAAGTTCAAAACCAGTGACAGCTGGGATAACCTTCAGCCCAAGATCTGAATCCAAACAGATTATTTTCAAATAAGTTCATCTGGGCACCTCTATGCTTTCCGCTTTGGCCAGTGCAAACAAACCACAAAAATCTTCAGCCAGCACCTGCTCAGATTTTGTAACACACGTGTGGATGGCAGCGTTTGCTGGAGGCCGTTCCACTTGGCTGCCCCTCACAGGTGGGAATGCCTCAGGAAAGCACACGCCCTACAGCCCAAGAAGCCACCACACACCATTGGAAATGCTGAACTCCCTGTGAAAGGAGTGTGGGGAGCTGGGGTGGGTGGCTGCCCACTGCAGAAACTGAATCACAGAATCACAGAATGGGAAAGGTTGGAGGGGACCACAGCGGATCATCTGGTCCAACCTCCCTGCTCAAGAAGGGTTGTCCTAGAGCACATGGCACAGGATTGCATCCAGACAATTCTGGAATATCTCCAGAAGGGAGACTCCACAATCCCTCTGGACAATCTGTTTCTGTGCATCAGTTTCTGCCTGTTGCCTCGTGTCGTAGTGGTTGGCAGCACCGAGAAGAGCCTGGCTGCATCCTCTTGGCACCCCCCTTTAGATATTCATACACATTGATGAGGTTCCCTCTCAAACGGGTCAGAGGGGTCAAAACCCCAGCAGGGCCTGAGGAAGCCGGGGGTGCGGAGCAAGGGCCAGGGTGAGGCACGGCCATGCCACTCACCGGCGCTGCGCCCTCGCAGCGGCCACCTGAGGTAACCGGCCGCGTCCCCGGATACGCCGCATGGAAACGGGCGGGGAAGGGAAGCCGGGGCCTCTGGGGTGAAGGACCGCGGCTCGGCGGCACACTCCCCGCCAGCACCGAGCCCGCGCTGCCGCTGCCCTGCGGGCGGACCTGGGGCCGCCGCTTCTCCTCCCCCATCCCAGCGGCCCTCACCTGCCTCCGGCCGCGCCTCCCGCCCGCCCTCAGTGCGGCTGTGAGCCCGGAGACCGCCCGGTTGCTACGGCACGGGCTCGCCCCAGCCCCGCGCCCCAACCTCCGGCGGGGAGGAGGCAAAGCGCGAGGGCAGAGCGGCCCGAGGGCGGCCCGCGGGGCGCGGGCACGGGAGGCTCCGGGGCCGCCGCCGCCGGCCCGGCCACTGCCGCTGTCCCCCCTGCCCCTGCCCTTGCCACCGCCCCTGCCGCTGCCCCTGC
Organism: Pyrocephalus nanus; assembly: GCA_038380795.1. Taxonomy (NCBI): domain Eukaryota; kingdom Metazoa; phylum Chordata; class Aves; order Passeriformes; family Tyrannidae; genus Pyrocephalus; species Pyrocephalus nanus. The sequence continues at coordinate 86,226,637 of CM076259.1, forward strand.
CACTGCTGCTGCTGCCGCGGGGGAGTTCTGTGCCGTGTAAACTCATTGTCAACAGGCGCCGGGACAACGCTGTGCATTCATTCATTCATTTGGGAGCCAGAAATACACGGGCCCGCTCAGTCACAGAAATCTATATATAGCAGATTCAAGCTTTCTGTTCTCGTTAATTCTTAATTTAGGCTAAGCCGTTGACAATATTTATACCAAGAGCAGCCACGCTTGTCCTTTATTTAAGTCAGAGGAACAATACACCCTGGTCGGGGAGCTGCTGTGCTCCCAGAATCACACAGAACCACAGAATGGGTCAGGTTGGAAGGGACCACAGAGGATCATCTGGTCCAACCTCCCGGTTCAGGCAGGAGCAAATGGTCCTAGAGCAAATGGTACAGGACTGTGTCCAGATGGTTCTTGAATATCTCCAGTGAGGAAAACTCCACAACCTCTGTGGGCAACAGTTCCATTGCATGATCACCCACACAGTAAAGAAGTTCTTTCCTATGTTCAGGTGGAACTTCCTGTGCATCAGTTTCTGCTCGTTGCTTCATGTCCTAGTGGTTGACAGCACTGAGAAGAGCTTGGCTGCATCCTCTTGACATCCCCCCCCTTTAGATATTTATACACAATAATGAGGTCCCTTCTCAGTCATCTCTTCTTGAGGCTGAACAGACCCAATTCCTTCACTCTTCTCCCAGAGAAGCTGAACTAAAAATTATTCTAGTGTAGTAAAATACACAAAAAGATGTGCACCATAAACCTGAACATAGTATTAAAAAGCTCCCACTGATAGAACAGCCAGAACCCCAGGTCTGTATTTGCAGTATTTGGTCTGTAGTTTGTGAGTGTAGTTTCCAGCTGAGAGATAGTGCTGAGCTCTGCACTTTCCCTGTTTTGCTCTGGTTTACTATGCAATCACAGAGTAATAAAAGATTGGTCACTTTATAGGATCAACAGATCAGCCTTATCTACATATTAATGTCCGGATGGAAAGACACACCCACAGGCCATTTTGCAGCACACCAAAGCATTGGCTTCAGCTCTCCAGGATTGCTAAACAGTGATAGGCCAGAAAAGTTCCTTACAAGGCATGCAATTGGGATGGGAACATGAGTTCCTGGAGCTCCAGTTTCTCACACAATTGGAACCAAGGGTTTAAAGACTAGCCTAGGCATGGCAAGTCATTCGGGATTGCACAACTTTTGCCCTGAGGTATAGAAAAGGCATTTATTTCTCAGACATGAAACATTTTCCCATTATATCATTAAAAATAGTAGGTACTAAGTGTTCTCAGGATCCTTTCAGGCACCAGGACTGCCATAGCAAAAACTTCTGTAGAGACTCACATTTTTTGGTGAGTGGCTTAAAAAATTTCTCAAGAAAGTGTAAGGGCAATGGATTTATAAGTAGATGCCCAAAAATAAGATTGGTCCACCTCTTGATTTGTTATGCTGCTTCCAGCAACAGAAACTTTTTTATCCAACACCTAAAATCCCTCACTCAGGTAATTTTTTCTGCACTGTACAGAAAAACTACATCCACTGTCATGCCTAAATGTCTGTAAATGTAGTCATTAGAAGTTTAAAAAAAAAGAAAAAAGCGATATGTGCTGAAACTTTCTATGCATAGGGTGTGCCAGAAGCCTTCATTCAAGGCTTGACTATGCTAAACAAAATGTGTTGCAAGAAAACATTCTTCACAATGCTTTGAACTGCAGGGTTTATAGAACCGCCTGACAAGCCCAGGGGCAAAGGCTGACAGGCTTCATGATCAACTGGCTGTTGTCTCTTAGGTAAAGTTCTTGGGAAAATAAAATGCTCCTTGCACATCACATAAACACATGTTGTTCCTTGAACAAGTCAAAGCCCTGCCTTGGCCATTGTCCGCTCTGCAACTTGTGTGGAAAATGAGGAATGTATTCTCCAGATGCTGCCTACTGAATGGGGCAGGGCTGACTAATAAAGGAGGCAGAGATCCTAGTAATTTGGAAGTGGAAATTCACTCCTTGTACAGGGATAATAAAATTAAATCTGGAGCCATTCTGTCATCTGACCTTTAGGCTGAATGACAAAGTAATATTGATGGGTGGAAAGCATGTTATTACATCATTCATTGGAGAATGCATTGCAACATGGGGCTGAGACTGCATTAGCAAGCATGACTTTGTCCTGACTCCAGTATTTCACCTATCTATAGATATATTCGATCACTTTTTCTTATGGCTAAAAATCAGCATTGTCAGTATTTTCTCTATGCATTTCTCTGTATTTTTCCATAGAGTGCTTAGAACATGAAATTCTTGGCTTGTGTTTTTTGATTATTCCTTTTCAACAATAATAAATACATAATCCACTCTTTTTCTGTCTTCCATTTAAGAAAAAAAAACCCTCTTTAGCAAAATCTCTTTTTTCTTTTAGATAATTAAAACCACATTTAACATAAATTTGCAAAAATGTCTTTATTCATGCAAAGCATTGTACATGGTACATCTAATCTAACTGCTAATGTAAAGAAAGAGACAGTCTCTTATAGTGATACACAGGATCAGTAGGTAAGGATACTTATGGCATTGATGCTTATGGCTATGATAGTACAAAGAATGAAGCTTCACCAGGAAGTTTAATGCTGTCACACATCCTTCCCCTGAGTGTCATGCTTCCTGTTGACTCCCTTTCAAATAGAGACAGGAATCTGTTGCAAGGGGTAAGGAAAAGAACAAAAGCAAGCTGGACTGAACCTGTGTTAATGCTGCCCTTAGGCACATCATTTACAGTGATTGTCTAAAAAAAACCCAAAAGACCACATATACTTAAAACCAGTTAATCAGCACAGAATTTATAAAGCCTAAAAAAGAGTCAAAGAAGTAAAATATTTTAAATACTGTTTTCAGGTGTATGTTGTTCTCACCCTTCAAGGACCTCCAAAAAATTCCAAAAAAAATCTTGATAGTATGTCTGCAAAAACCAGAGGTAAATCAGTTAGGCATAGAAGAGTTGTCTCTGATATCAGCAGCAGTGAGCGTGGGATTTCACCTGTTCCTGCCTAGAAGTCAGACAATCAAGGCAGGACAAAGCATTGGCAGAAGAGCTCAGCTTAGAGCAGGCTCAATCACATCTATACAGCATTGCATTGTACATTTACCCAAAGAGAAGTATTTTAAGTTTCTGGACACCCTTTAAATTGCTCCTTCAGTTTTTAAGGTAAGTCCTTAAGTTCTGCCTGTCAGAACTGTGCAGCCTACAGCTTGGGACTGACTTATAGCCCATGGGCCCCTTAGTCTATTTGTTGGGAACTTAGAAAGAAGTAATCACACTTTTGGGTGAGGACATTGCAGTGAGGTGGCCTGAAATGAAAAAAAACAAACAGGCAGTGTGTAGTGGGTATGAAGGGAGGCATGGCAAAGGGCCAATGGGGATAAACTAAAACTTTAGGGGTAAAAGCAAGAGACAGGAGGGGAGCTAAGAAGAATGTGATTGATGTGTGATGGCAGGGAGAAGAAAGAATTCAAGCTGTAGAAGCGGGATTCATATTAAAGATGTGGATACACTTAATAGGAAAATGGGAAAGGGCTGAACTGGCATGGTGGAAGTGATGTGTATAAAGGCTTTTTACCCCTTGCCCCACAATCTCTATAACAAATAGGATGCACTGGATAAACTTCAAGTTCCATACTGTAGGAGCACTGAACTGGAGGGGTAAGGCATGGGAACAGGGTAGGCTACTGTCACTGCATAGATCTAACCAAACTGTAATATCTGTAGGACTAAAATACTAGCCATAGAGTGATAATGAAAAAGCCGGTCATCTCCTCTGGATATGTAGTGCCCATGTTTAAAAATCTAGTTTCAGGCCTTAAAGAAAGAAGAGATGTGTTTCCAGAAGAAGCCAGCAACTGGTTGTCTTTAACAGCGCACCTGTGTTTTTGAGTTGTACGTGTTTTCTCTACTTAGTCATCCACTGCTGCTTCCCGAATCTGCCATGTGCAGTCTTGCAAGAAGGGTAGTTGCTGAATATGCACATACCATTCTGCAGCTTTTAATTTTATTTCTTCCTCTTAGTTTTCTTTGGATCTATACTCAACTAGAAGTGTTTCCAAACTGACCGAAGCAAACAGAAACTTCTCCATCCCTGCAAATTTCTGCCTTCCAGTCATCACATGTAGCATGATCGAGCATTAATGGAGGTGAGCTTGTCACTGAAGAAGCAATGCTACTTGGAATAGTGCATAACAGGTCAATTAGAATTTAAAATAAAAAATACTAATAAAAAGAAACGATAGCAGGTCTCCATGACCTTTGTTTTTAAGATAGGCGCAGCACATCAAGTTTTGCCACTCCCTGGTACCCACACGGTGTTTGTGTCTTCTAGAATGGAGGATAAGAGATACAAACATTGCTGATTCTTCACTGCCACGGGGTAATATTGCCTTACCTAGATCACATGAATTTCTTTCCAGGTAGCCTGCTTGCACAAGCACAAAAGCATGTTAGCGGGCACCATGCCCATACTGGAGAGACTATACTGAAAGGAGGAGTATGAGGCATGAGATGCACGGAAGTGCTTCCTGTCTTCCTCAGCAAATAAAGAAGAGGGTCTCACAGCTCCTGTTCCTTCCCAAGTTCATTGTCAGTGACTTTGGAATTCTCTTGTTTACAGCTTGCCCTTAAACTGAGGGGTTCTTTTTTTAGGTAGGTGGAAAGAAGAGAACTGGTTTCTTATTCCAATGAGGAATCATCTCATTATTTGCCATGATATTTTCCTATCTCTGTGTTCCCATCACAGGATGATTCTAGTTAAAATGTGTAGAAAGTCCCCTCTGCTCCCACTTACATCTGCCTGCTAATATCCTTTGGTCTGTGAACCCCCAGGACAGGGTATTGAAGAAATCTAGTAGTTTATCAAGAAATAAGGAATAGTAGTAGAGGTAAAGAGTCTGGGAAGCACAGGGAAGCAAACAGAGAAGAAGTGAGGAAGTAAGGTGGTTGTTTTTTTCCTCTAGTACAAGAGGCAAATGAAGGAGACTAAGCTCGCCATTCATAATTCTAGTTTAGAAAAGGGAACAAAGTTCTTAAATGTGAGAACAGTGAGAACCTGGAACAGATTTAAAGTTAGAGTATTGGTGGGACACCAAGCAGCTTAAAAGATAGATGTTGATATACCAGGGACCAAAGTGACCAAGATGGTCCTACCCATTCATCTGTTCTTAGGAGTAGGGATGCTAAGTGCAAGGTAGAAAATGAAAGAGGATTATGAGGCATAAATGGTGAGACAGGAGGAGTGAGAGAGTGAAAGAAAGAATGAATGAGTAGATTGATGTGCACTGGAGGGGAAATTTCCAATGGAGTATTTGAAAGAAGAGCATGTAAACCCCTAACTAAAACGTGCTTTGGGTTCAGACATTCATTTTGCACCATCATAAAAACACTGAATGTGGAGAGACATTTGGGGCACAGCTGATACACACATAGTGACAGAAGTTTACAGTGAAGATGCTTCAATCATTTATGTACCAGAAGAGTTCAAAAATCTAACAAATATTTTGCCAGCACTTTTAAAAGCCAGTAAATAGCTTAGCAAGATGAATACACTAGGATAAGCCAAAGCTAAAAATGTATTCTTTCAAGGTAGAACAGAGAATGAACAATTTCCTCCAGCAAGGGATGGTTTTGCTTATCATAAGTACTAGGGAGCAACAGTGATAAAGTTGTGCAGTGGTTTGTGCAAACCAGAAGATTGAAGTTTGGTAATAAACTATTATAGTGCAAATGAAGTGCCTGCCTTCAAAAACACTGAAATCTTTCTGGCAGCATCAGGTGTGAAAGGGTAGAGAGAGGTCACGTGTGGCAAAGGTAGCAGATACCTCAGAGTCCCTGGGATTCCAGTCAGTTTGGAGGCAATGTTTTGATAGTATCTAAAGGCTGAATCAACTCAAAGGACATTGTTTTATAATAATACAGCCTTTATGAAAGTCAGGTTGCTTTATTTATAAACATCTAGAGCCACACTGCACCCACAGATTTCCAGCTGTACTGTGACCCTACTCTTCGTACTCAAATCAAATCATCAATGCACGCACAAGGAATTCTGCCATTCTGTTTGATTTTCTTCAGCATGTGCCATGCTGCTACATACATTTCTATCATGTTTTCTGCCTTCTATAGAGAAACATGTGTTCACTAGAAATCCTTGTTACAGTGATTAAGCCTGTGAGATCAGGGAATGTTGAAAATGCCAGAAAAAAAGATCAGTAAATATTTAAAACAATTTTTTTTATTAGAAGTTGCCCATATTGTATAGCAGAAAACAGAGGATCTTCACTGTAACAGCAAATCAAAGTGGGTATGTTAAGATTTCTAATCAAGTCTAGACAAGAAATACTGTAATATTGTTGTATTACGGCCAAAGCTATAAATAGCAAGGGTGGGGTAAGAGAGGCACCAACTGAGGAAAATAATAGCAAGTCCCTGAAGCAATGGCTGCTCCAGGTGGAGGCAGTGTGAGGGTGAGCAGCAGGCAGCTACAGATGAAAGCAAGCACAGCAGGAGATAGGGGAGAGGAATCCAGAGGAAAGGGTTTCCCAAAAATATTCCACTACCATTCTACAAAGTATATAGTATGTAACAATAAATTCCACATTTTAATGTACAAATGAAAACTTACATCAGTAAACTGCTCCAGTATAGACCAGGCTGGATATTTTACTGTGGACAACTGTGAAACCAGCTTTTTCCATTTTAGGTAAAGTTGATCTGGACTCATCTGTTCTTCAGCCATTAGATATACAGCAAAGGACAGTGTATCGGCTTGAAAAATAATTTAAGCGAATGAGTAATAATTTCTTTCATGCAGAGGGTAGTGTCACGGTGTTATCAAGTGAGATAACTGGTGGCAAGTATTGCAGGTGGCATGCTGCTGGTCACTTAGGCCCACAGAAAAGGATTTGCCTCATGTGACTTCAGACATCTATGAAATAGGTGATTCATCAGAGCTAGTCACCTGCCCTCCTTGCCAAGTCAGTGGAGAGCAGCCATCTCCCCACACCCACGTTTGCCCTTCCTGCCCAGGCTGAGCGTGCCAGCTTGCACCTCTGTGAAGTAGGAAATGTTTGCAGGCTCTCCAACGTTAGAAGTTCTGTGAATGATGGGCAGGTGTGGTCCTGCCAGTGGGCTCTGACCGGTGCAAGGGGCCAAGAGAGACACACCTCATGTGTCTCAGTGAGAGAGGAGGACACTAACAAATGCAGCGATCTGTGCCCCAGCAGCAGAGAGCTCACTGTTCTCTGTGCTTTCACCATCTACATCTGCACCATCCCTCCATAAAGCAGCAGGGAAGACAGAACCCAGAATGTAGGTGAAGGCCTCACAGCTCTGCTGAACCCAAGCTGCTGAGGGCTATGTGCCAAAAGGAAAGGTCTCAAAGTTGCCTCCTAAACCTTAAACTGAGATTGCAAGGCTTGCCATTAAAAAAGGTTAAAAATATTTGTCTCCATTTCATAAATGCAGCATCAGCCCAACAACAATCACTGAGAGATTTATAAATATCGATCCTGAAAGCAACATTTATACCCAGTCACTGTGTTTATACCGAGACCCGTGTTTTGAACAATAAGCAATTACTACCTTCATTCATGCTAAGGGTTATTTGGCCAAAAGAAATAGATGACAGTTCTTTACCCAGCAGGATGTACACCAGACAGTTATTTCATTTAAAAAAAAATACTATGTAATTTTCAAAATGTAGAACATTTAAGGCTTGTCTTTGTCTTAGTTGGCAGATAAACAGTCTTTTCACATTGTATGAGTGACATTAGATTCAACAGGAGACATTAAACCTATAATGCTATATTTTAAAACATTTTATTGTATTCTAACAATATAAAATAGATTTGATGTTGATAAAATCCGGCACAACATTTTGATAAAACAGGAAAAGAAATACATTAAACAATTAAAACCTGGCTTTCACCTTTTAGTTTTCATATATTTCCTTACTACATTTGTGATGGACATGTTGCTTAGAGGCAGCAACTTTTAGGCAGGACTTGTGTTTAAATAACTTCATCTCTCTCCTCACTTTAAAGGATTTTAAAATATTTTACTACCACTGAGCTCATTCAGAAGAGATTAGTAGCCTCAGTGCATTGTAATTCCAGTCAAAGCACAATTAAGATAATAATTCTCAAGTCTGGATAACTCTTTACAGCATAGTTTCATAAATATTCTACAGAGTTACGAAATAATTAATAGATAACAATTTTCATGAAGTACTTGCTGACATTTTAATCCCCAGCTGTCATGGGGCAGGACATGCCTCACAGAGATAGCACAACTGAGACACTGCTCAGGTGATTTATAACTTGGCCCTGGTTCCTCCTGCTGCATTGTCATAGGATGTCCATGAAGAGGACAGTAACATGCATCATTCTGTAGTAGCCATCAAAGAAGCTGTATTTAGTGACATCTGCACCTATGGTCCTGCGGAGTGCACATGGGTTTAGAATGAGGAAGGAGCCAGAGAACTGATCTTGGAGGAAATGTTTTATTATTATCAGGGATGTGCATTTTGCAAAGGCTTTGAGAGGCAATTAATAGCGTTAACACAAAAAAAAAAAAAAAAAAAAGACTTTTTATGTCATGATTGAAGAACCTGCAGACTAGGCTTTTTGTTTTAATCAGTGCCTTTTGTTTCTTTCAGCCCTGGCTGCCAGTTTCATCCCGCAGAGCAGGACCTGGGATGTCTGTTCACAGCTGTCTCATTGCATGGCTGGCAGGAGGTGCTGACACTGAGCTGAAACCAATTCGCAACCTGCTTTTGGGAAGCAGATGCATGGATGCAATTATGCTAATCAGTGGACTTTTGCCCCTCCCACTTTTCCCAGCACTTCCAGATGCAGTACTTTTATTGTAATTGAAATAGTAATATGTCACATTCATTTTAATTTTCTGTGATACCCCCCACAGTTGGTGTGTGTCTTCGTAACTCAGGGCCCATTTTACAGATGACTCACGTAGTAGTCGAAGTTAGTAATTTGTTACAAGACTGCCTGCAATCCAAGATTTTACAGCGTTCCTACATTGCTCACAGACTTAAAATCTGGAGTCACTCATGTTGCTTATTAGTTGAGCAAAATAATTAGAAGTGTTAGTGTAACTATTGTTATTTAGGGCCCCGGGCCATGGCATTGCATTCTGGAAATTCAGTGGAGCCTCTTTTCCCATCTGGCTGGCTCAGAGCTTCCAAGCCAGCCTTCGTCTGGGCCAGGAAGTACCTTTCTTCATGAGCAGTCCCACAGGCTGCGATGGAGCGACTCAGAGGTACACCCCCATGCCACATGAGTCAGGACACCAGAACGTGCCCCTTAGGTGCTAATTAAAGTCCACTTCACACACAGGAATATACTTCCAATTAACGTAGTAGCTCTGGAACGCACTGTGGGATGTGGAGAAGAGCAGGAGCTATTGCAGAAAAAAAGTAATTGGCGCGTTTAAATAACAAGGCCCTTGTGATTAGTCTGTGTGGTTGTATGAATTATCCCACAGTAACCCAGCTCCAGGTTCCAAAACAGATGGTCACGTGAAGGTTTTTCCAGGACTTCCCAGAGCTGGGCTTCTCAACAGTCCAAAAATCTGAGGAAATGATGCTTTTTCAGTTTCCTTCTCTTAAGCTTCCCACGTCACTGCATGGTAAAGAGCCAAAATCACTGTCTTTTCAAAAAACTTGAGGAAAACTTTATAGAGGACAAAGAAATATATCATTCAGAATGTTGTACTGGGAAAAAAAAAAATCCAAAAATCTCCTTTAATGGTTAACCTCAAAGTTTACTTTTTTGTTTTGAAATGACTTCTTATTTTGGAATTTCACTTGGAATAGAGATTCAAAGAGTCTGCCAATTCAACTCTCAGTTGTGATTCAGCTGTTACTCATCCATAAAATGAATAACTTTATGTCCTGTTTCTTAATTCTTAGAAGTTTATTATGAATTTATCATTATCTTCTTCATCCTTTCTCAAATACTACCCAAAGCACTATTCAGTAGGGAAATAAGGAGACAGTCTATCTGAAAGGATCTGCTGAAGCCCAGAATGTTTATTTTTCTACAGAGAGCTACTGTATTTTGCTTTTTATTTTACTTTGCTTAAGAAAATACTTTAGCAAGCCTTTCCACCATTTTGCACCTAAAAGCTGTGAATCCTGTACCAAAGATCCACTTCAATAAAAAAATCTCTGCCATCAAGTGATCCCCAGTGTGCCCATGACATTTGCAAGCAATAATCACATCAGACTCCATTTTCTGAAGCTACCTCCATTGCTTTCAGATGCACTTAAATTCTGCTATCTTCAAGTGGTCTTGCAACAAATATTTATATAAAGCTGTGATTTCGATTGTGTCCACACTTTGTGGTCTGTGCCAGAAAAATAAAGGGTCTCAATGCCAAAGGTTTTGAGTTTAGCCATAAAGCGAGCACAAATACACTCCAGGATGTAGGTAACTAGCAAAAGGGTGCTGGCCCTTACAGTTCATATGCTTTTTGTGAAATCACTTATTTTGACAAGTACTTACACAAGCACATGATGACAGGTACACAACAACTATTGAGTACCTTTGTCTCTCAAGTATTGTCACTGTGTCACTATGGTAAGCATAGAAAATGCTGTTGCCTCCAACAGCAAACAAGGAGCTTTTTAGTGAACTGCTACAGAACGCCCTGCTCTCCCTCGTTTGATTTCTTGGTGAAGAGTCCTCTCAGGGACTCCATTAGTCTTCCCCTTTCAGATCTTCCCAGAGCAGTCTCAAAGAAACAGAACAGATCTCACTGCTGTAAAACCTTTGGACACAAACTATAAACAAGCAGCAAAAAAAAACATGCCCAAAAGTATCTGGTTTTGAAAAATGTTATCAGCATCCTGGAAACCAGAAGCCAGAATGAGCCAGAGTTTAGCCTTGGTTAAATACCTTGAATGGAGGGAACTGATGGGCTGAATGAGAACACGTTATGAGCCCACAGCAAGACAGAAACATGTTTCACCCCCTCTGCAGAGGACATATTTGGATGGATCTGCACATGTAGCAAGAAAAATAGAATTATTTTGCAGTGCTCCAACAGAGTCTTCTCTTTCAATTATTTTCTTTACTTTGCCCTGTGATTTCTGTCACTCTGCAGAAATTCATACTTGGAACACTCAACTACATAATCAGGATTTTTGGGGAAGAGATTGATAAAATTAATAACAGATATAAGAAAGCTTGAGGAGATGTTCACATCTGAGAATGAAGAATCCAACTATTACAAAATCACAGTGTATATCACCTATTCCTGAAAATCTGCCCAGTTGATCACTATGCTGAAAAATATGTGAAAAGGTAAGCATGAGTGACTGTCAGCATCCCTGTGACAGAGAATAAACGATGTATGTATGCTTTGAGGCAAGGCATTGTGTTTGGAAGATGATTCCTAGTTTAATTTTGAGAGGGGAAGCCAAGCCTACAGCCCATTTCATTTTATTGTACTGAGTAGCTGTACCTTTTTTATTCTTTACAGGGTCCTCTACTACACCAGTTTCATGAATGGAAGGCTGCAGGAACTGCATTCATTTTTGAGACTGGCTGCTGAGGGACAGTGATAATGAGGGCTGATAGGAACAGGTGGAGAAAATGGCCAGGATGTATCAATTTAATAGATGTTTATATAAAAATATAGCATGATAGAAGAGCTTAAGGGCTCCAGCTCTCAGCAATTAGTGAAAGTACAAGTTGATTACAGCCCTGTTACAGCAGAGGTCTTCCTCTCTCAGTAGTCCCAGTGCCTGCCCATACCTGCAGTACTGCACCAATTACCACCCTTTGATAGGAAATCCCTTTCATTTGCATTGAATTAGGTCATTGCCCAGTTGCTTTTCCCACAAGCACAGGAAAATGCATAGATGCTTAGAAAAAGAGAGGAAGGACACTTCCCATTTCCCAAAGAAGCAGAGGCGGGCAAGGAAAACATCTAAGTGACACTAAGTATAAAACAATCCTGCCCTTCTACTTCTGTTTTCTTATTCCCACTGGTCTGCACTGCTTCTCAAAACAAACCTGCTCAAAATAAGCATAACCACAGAATCGAGGACAGCAAAATATTAACAGATGCACATTAACAATGACAGGCTAAGCCAATGAAGCTGTAATTAAAATACTGCAAAGCCTGACAAAGGTGGCTTCATCAGAAGAATGACTGTGATGGAGGCTGTTTGCATACTCTGCCATCGGCTTGCAGGAGGAATGTCCGCCTTCTGTTAAGTCCCGGGTATTGGAGTGGTGTCACAAACAGGAGCATAGGGCTCCCAAGTAACACTTAATCTTGCCAAAGTGCTTTACAAATATGAGGCTAATCTCATGGCAGCATGAGGAGGTAGGTGTTATCTCCTTCTGCCCAAACTCAAATGACTTGTGTAGTTGCACACATGGAGTCTCCAGGGAAGGACCAGAAAGAGAATACAGAATGTTGATGGGGTTTTTTTCTGTCTTATCCTAATTGCTCCCTATTGAAACCATCCCTAACTGAAGAACTCGTTTTCTTTCCTCAAAAACCGAATGGTAAAATTTGCCCTGAATGCCATGAATGCCAGATAGTGCCTTAAATGCAGCTGCTTCAATCCAGCACTGGGGGACATCTAGCATTTAAGGATTATTTTATTGCTTGTTGTCTACTATGGCTTCAACTAGGCTTTCCATCTCAGATTGTAAAACTGGATTCATGTTACTATCTGCAACTGGCAGTGGCACAAGCTAGTTTTACAAATAAAAAAAAAAAACTATTTTCCAGCTATTCCAGCTATTTTTGCCAAGCAGTGAAGAAAGTCCACCAGCAGCAAAATGTCTGCTTATGTAATCAGCCTCAGTTAACTGGGGCTGGGTGTACATATGATTAGTTTAAAATATTTAATTAATGTTTAGAAGAACCTCCCACAGGTTCTTAGTGCTCTGTGTTGCATTTGAGTTGTTTTTCGTGGATGAGACTCTAAGAGAACGGCCCCATAATCATTCTGGAGAGGGGGAGACTGACAGATGTAAAAAACCCCCTGTATCGCAGTTTCTTATACTTTTATTGTACCTCCTGTTTTACGAGTGCCTCCCTCTAACTGTTAAACAGCAGCTGTTTTCTTACAGGCACCACAGCAGAAAAGAGACTTGAAAACACATTACAAGTAGATGAGATGACCTCAGGGGCTTCTTTCATGCAGAAGAGGATGCCAAAGAGAAGGTGTTATGAAGGGAGACAATAAAGTATCATCACAGATATCACATTTAAAAGGCCAGCAAGAAATGTAACCTACTGATATCAAATCTTAATCTTCCTGACAGGTGTTCACTTAATAAGACACAAGGAGTTGTGGATTTTCAGGTCGGTTAAGAGTTGGTGAGGTCTTCACCAGGGTTGTGGGTTTGATCCCTGTATGGACCACTCACTTAAGAGTTGGACTCAATGATCCTTGTGGGTCCCTTCCAACTCAGAATATTCTGTGATCTGCAATTTTAACACAAGCTGTAGTGCTTGCTTGAATTAATGCATTTCCCAGCCCAGTAGCAGTAGCTGAAGCAGAAAAATCTCTTGGAAAAGTCTTTCCTTTGGATTTTGAAGTTACTTGTGAAGGAGAAACAATCTTCCCAGCTCAAAAGATTTACCAGGACAACACTGGGAAGCTTGTGTTGTCCTTAAAACTTGTTTTTCATGCTGCATTCTCCTTCTTGCTTGTTACTCCAGTGGCACTTGCATAAACATTGCATTTCCTTCTGTGTATTCTCAGCCTGTGAAGACCTGTGTGAACTACACAACTGTCAGAAATGATAGGAGTGCAGCTGAAGGCAGCAGTGGTAACATCAGCCCCTTCATACAGAGTCCTATTTTTAAATTTCTTTTTGTTGAGAAGGGAGGGGGTTTCCTGTGAGTATAATGAAGTGGTGGTTGGCTGCATGCTACAAATAATTTCTCATGCAAATTTTACCCAAGTCTGTGCTTATGGTTCTCTTATAGCCTTGAATGGGGAAAATAAATTCAGCCATACGGACATATGAAAATAATATACAACTGCAACACAGCTCTAACCCATCTAAGCCAGAATCTGTTGGAATCTAAAAGAACCTCCCCACAGCCATCGGTGTGCAGTGGGCCAGGCTCAGGATTTTCTGAGCATCAGCTACCAAGAACCTCAAGTGTCTGCTCCCCAAACACAGTTTTTGTAGTTTACTATAGCACATCAGTGAGATGCTCATCCCAAGACCTTATTATGTGACTCAAGAAACCATGGGAAACAATACTCTAAAATAATGTTTAATTTCATGATTGAATCTTTCCAATAAATGCACTGAGATTCAGTCATTCATTATCTACCCCAAAAGTGCATTAAAATGTGCCCACCACTGAAATAAAAACAAATCTTTTAAGCTAATCTCAGTAATAAGCCATCCAGTCATCTCTTTCAGGTCTGAAAATATATGTGCTGCAGTGAAAAAAAATTATTATAATTGTTAAGTAGCTCAGTAGAGTTAATTGACGTGTTCTGCAGCATCCTTAGAATTTAAATTCTGCAATTGAAAGTCATAAATTAAATAAAATTAAGAAACATACTTTAATTCTTAATCCCATTATACCTGCATTGTATTTTAAGCATTAGGGAGCCTGAAATTCACAGTAGACTTTTAATGAATAATCAGATCTGGAGATATAATTTGTCATAGCCACAGAAAGGGCTTGGTAAAAAGCAAGCCTGACAAGTTAATTAAATAAGTCTCGATATATTGGATAGTACGAATATTTGCTGGCATTTATATATTGGTTTTTTGTTTAAATTTTTGTTTGACACGTAGAAAAAATAAGAAACAGCTAAGAAAGTCTACGGCATATAGAATTACAGATCTTGGAAAAATATTTAAATATTTAATAGGTACTGGATGCATTTTTCATGCTTTTCATACAAAATTTCCTTCTCAGAAAACTCAGACAATATTTAAAAGAGTATTTTCATAAATGGCTTGGCCTTACAACCCTTTAACCTGATGAGTCATTCCAGATCATGCTAAAGCTTACTCATGAGGAGGAATGTAATTTTTGAGCCCTTAGTATCTGACCTCACAATGTATGATGCAAACTTCACCAACACGAGTGAGAAAACTAAGTGCAGTGGCAGGGTGCTGGAATCTCTTGCTGGAAGAGATGAAGCTTGTGTACTCCTTCATGGGTAGCTCCTTCTGTCTAATGACTATCACCTCTATCCATGAGCAAAGAAGCTCAAGTGAATCAAATGCTTGCAAGATCCAGCCATAAGTGTTCTGACTCCTCAAGAGCCTAGACTGGCAACACGCTGAGTCTTCTCCAAACTGGCTGAGTACCTCCAAACTTTCATTAATGTTTTTTTAAGAGGGTTGGCATTGCCAGGAACTGCCTTACAAAACCTGAAATCCTTGCCTTCACACAGATCATGAAATGTTTATCTCTCTCTCTCCCGCCCTCCCTCCACACAGACAGACACTCATACACAGTCTATACATGCACCCATGGGTGTAAGGGCGTATGCCTGTGTGTGTATATACACATTAAAGGTGGGTTTGTTTGCTTTCTCTTTTTTAGGCTTCAGGAAGCCTACAGTCTCAAATTCTTTCACAGTGGCTGCCAACATCATTCTTTGAAAGGAGGGGAAGGATAAGAGGGAACAATCTCATATAATCCCATGACTCAGCTGGGATTCAAGATAAAACCTTGCTACTCATAAAGAGCATGTGAACTCTGACAGAGACTGAACAGTGTCCACAGCACAAGTTAGCAATGCTTACATGGTTTCCCACTTTAGACTTTTGTATGTTGAGGTGTATTTTTGCTGCTATAAAAGAACAAGTAATAAGAAACCTGGTATTTCTGTGACATTAAGAAACTATTATCCTTTGAGTATTATCAATCTTTCTGAAGAGTTAAAGGTTTTACCCTTGGCTGGTGGTTTGTTGAAATACAGCAAAAGATATACTTCGTAGAAATTGTCCCAAATCAATCTCCTCATACCAAACAGCCACATCTAGTAAAACCATGTGGTCATAAAACCTCCCTGCAGCTGTTGCCTTTGCAGTGGACCCTGTCCAGATCCTCCCTCACAGCACAGAGAACATAACAGAAGATATATTGCAGCCTGGGATGCTCTATTCTATAGGTAATTTTTCTTCTGGTATCAAAGCTGAGAGAGAACTTCTATTTTTTTTCATGCTCTCTCCTTGTAATAGCTCTCTGACTGCAAATGATGGATCTTCCCACTGTTTCGTAGGAGAGACTACTGTGACAACCCAAATCACAATCCACTCTGTGACTTCAGTCAAGTTCTTTGGGCCTTTACAACTACAGTGCTGCGAAGATGAGTGGTACTTTCTCCGCTCACACATATGCTCCCAAGGCATATGCCCATTCTTCCTCCACGTAACAGCTACAAGCTGGATTAGTAAATAAAGCAAGCGTGGAGCCTGGAATGGGAGGTTAAACATAGTGCTGGAAAGTCAGCAGTTTTAGTCATCGGGTAA
The DNA here is from genome assembly GCA_038380795.1 of Pyrocephalus nanus. Taxonomy (NCBI): domain Eukaryota; kingdom Metazoa; phylum Chordata; class Aves; order Passeriformes; family Tyrannidae; genus Pyrocephalus; species Pyrocephalus nanus. Next base: position 86,243,171 of record CM076259.1, read on the forward strand.
AATCTCCCGTGACGGCATTCCTTTCTGAAACCGGATCCCGGAGAGAACAGCTTACGGAGCTGAAGGGATGCCAGGCAATGATCTACAGCCCTGGCCTTCCTGAAATGTATTCCTCCCCAGCATCTGTAAGCTGTCAAGTCATCCGTGTAGTCCTCACGTATGTGTAATACATCCTTGAGCCATGACTTTTCTCCTGTGGTTCAAAGCTGTGTTTTCATGTGGCTCTGGGTGCTTTAACTATGTGCAATGTTGGGATACAGGTCCAAACAAAATAATTTTATACTGGCTTCCCTATTTTTAGGTGACAGCTTATGTCCTGCTTGGATGAGTGAACAGAAATGTTTGGGAATAGCCCCCAACAAACTTCTTGTAAGCAGAAAGTCTGAAAGCTACACCTAAATCCAGGCACTCACATGATTATGAGTGTAATGAGGACCATACATCTGAAGGATGTCTTCAGACTTTTCCGGAAAGTTGGGATCTGTCACAAGAATTGCAAAGTATTTAAAAACTGAGTATTCTTTCTGTTCAGACCTGTTATTACACACAGTAATACTGCTGCTAGCTAAATATGATTGGACTTGATGATCTTAGAAGTCTTTCCCAACCTTAATAATTCCATGATTCTACAAACCTTTAATGATTTGGGGGCTTTTTTTCTAGATTTTGGAACTAGGGGTGGGGACTAGTTTCTCCTCAGAAACTTGATTTTTATCAGCATTAATCTGATTCCTGAAGACATTTTACACTAAATCATAAATCAACTAAATGAAATGAAGTAATTTTCATAACAGAATCCATTGCTGAAATATCCAGTCTGCACAGAGTTTGGGATGAATGTATCATGTTTAAGACTTTCAGCCAGCCTCTGGAATTCATGTGCACTTTTTCCACTTGAGCTGTTGCAGCACAAATTCAATCTCACTGTTGCAATCACAAGCTGCCCAGAGAGCAAAGCAGTGCTCAGAAACAGAAGACAGCTCTTCTGCATGGGATCTGGCTGCCTGCATATAGAAAAGTCATGACTGTCTCCAGGTGCCTATTTCCTGAATAAGGTTGGACAAAAATGTAGTTATTTTGTGACTTTATAAAATGTTTCAGAAGGATCTCTAGGGGTAGTACTGCTTATAACAACATCCTGAAATGCCATCGGAAGGCATTGCTGCTAACAAGGAGTATCTGCAGCTCAGGGTTCCTTCACAGTTGTTGATCCTAGGATCTATATGTAAGGTATACCTTTAATTACTAATATAATTATTTTCACCAATGTATGGGCTATGTTGTAGAAACCCATAAATTACATTTTTGCCTACAGGTAGCATTCATGTCATTATCCATGTAACATAGGCACAAAAACACATGCTTTTTATTAAAGAAGTCTTTACTGTCATTCTATACACTTCTCTCCAAAAATTGTCCTGTAAATACCCTTCAAGATTTAAAGAGGTACAGCTTTTATTTGCTGGCTTTTTCTTGACTTCACATGGAACCGCCGACTGTCTTGTCTGAGAACAAGCCCAGCCCTTATAACCAGCATACTTCCTACTCCACATTAATTCTAACTCCATCAGGCATTAGGGATGGCTTGTCAGAAGTAGGTCTGTTGTGTGTTGCAATGATAATTAAGGGAATTTTCAGCACACAATGATATTTCATTTTCTTTCCTGCTAAAACAGACAGTGAGAGGTCACCTTACACTCAAGGTTGCCCTGGACCTTGGTAAATATGTTACTCTGAAAAAAAATCAGCTAAAGCTGATTAAAGTTGCAAGCAGTTTTCTAATTAAGAGAATATTTTCAGTTAGATTGGCATGTTGGCCTCCCAGGACAGACAACATATACTACTTGGTATTTACTTTAGGATATTCCCTCTCTCCTTCTGAGATTACTGAAAACTTGACTTGTCTACAACATTCTCCGTAGTCTTTGAAAATTACTTACAGATGACAGGAAGGGATCTGGTGGCCTCTCATATTTGTCTTGAGTCTTTTCCAATTAAAGAATTCAGGCAGCATGAAAACTTCAGCTGTGTCTGCTTAGTCAAAAGAAGTCCATGACCAAAAGCTGTTCAGCAGTAAAAGCACACAAAGTGATGGGACCATGAAGATATGGAAAATCAACAAAGTAAGATGAGCAGAAAGCACAACTTTGTGAACACCCAGAAAAGTCAATTTCCTGTTGTAGCTGGCATCCTTTGTTCCACTTCCAATAGCTGTATTTAAGCAATTTCTTTTAGCATTTTTAAAATATAGGTGGTTTTGCTCTTCGTGCCTGGATTAATAGGAATGGAACACACTGCAGAACTGAAACAGGCATATATCAATTCTTCAGCAACATACAGCATTTAGCTGTTTACTGGTTTTATACAGTATTTGCAGAAGTGTCTAGTAGCTGGAAGAAAGAGTAAGAGGAACAGTCCATGACTGATCTCTTTACTGATAATAAAAATTTACAGTTCTCTAGGTAAGTTGAAGGCAGTCAGATTACCAGGTGTGATGGGACCAGAGGCTGTCAAAGGTCCATCTCCCTCCTCTGCAAAAGGAAAGCACTGGAGGCATACCACAGGGATGGGAGGTGGAGTATCACAGTCTTAGGGGTATAGCAGATGGCTGGACAGATCTTGGATATCTTTGGCAACAGGGGATCAATAATGCTCACACTCAGAATGATGGAAAAACATTAAGAAAACTGGCCTTTTTTCAGCAAGAAGGAGACAGGCACAGAGACAGAAGTCTTGGACATGGAGCCAGTATTTCTGTTTATGAGCCCAGAAGGCTCTGCTTACTAAGCAATTTCCCCATCAAGAAAAGAAAAAAAGCAGAGCTTTCTGCATGGGGTCTTTTGGACCACACTGACTGTTCAGAGCCATCTGATACACTGGGAGAAGGAGAAAGAATTCAAATATCTGAAACCACCAGAGTGAGGACTGTAAAAAATAACAACTAAGTTATCAGGTGATGGTATGTGCTATAATTGCTAGATCATATGGAAATAAAGTTCAGCAGCTGTTATTTTACCAGCATTACTAACTCTAGTTCTCCCATAGACAAAAAGGAATAAAAAAGCTGTCTGCTGCCTACAAATCTGAGGTCACAAACCATGGGTTTCAGACAAGACTTTGGCCCCAAACATCTACATTTTATAATGAAGATAGATATACACCATAAATTAAATGAACTAAAATATAATTTGCTTGGTAACTAAAATAAATGTTCTACCTATCATTATGCTTCACAAAGTATGAATAAATGTGGACTGATGTCAAGTGAGTCACAGAAAAAATAAAATAATGCTGTTTATCTTTACACGTCAGCTTTTGTGTTATATGAAAGTCATTCTACATTAAAGAGCTTATAAAGTTAAGTGAGATTTTACTGCCACAGTAAGAAATTATTCTAGGCTTTTCTTTTCTGCAAAGAAGCAAAAGAGAACAAAAAACCCACATTAAGTACAATTCTAATGTTAATCTTCATAAGAACATCTATTTTACTTGAGACAAAAACTTAAATGTTTTATTGCAAAGGTATTGGTTACCCACCTGGATCAGTGCCTTCAATCACCCTACAAATCTTTGACCACACAGTACACAAACTGTCAGAGGAACGAGTGATTCTTTCACTCTAAGAGGACAAGACAGTTTGGCAAATTGCCTTGGTTGCTGTTCATTTACCAAGAAAAATATATTAGCAGCAAGTCTGATCACCTAAAAGTAGGACTCTGCGGGGATAGCTCCCAGTTCAAGGGCCAGATTCAGGTTCAGAAGAGTCTTTTGAGTATCCCATCATTGCCTTGACTTGACTTGGGCCTTCCTCCGCAAAAAGCTGAGCAGGTCTTTAACTCAACCATTAACTTTCTAGCAACTCAGTTGCCTCTAGGTTGCAACACCCAGTGCCTAGACAGGTGAGGGAATAAGTAGTTTGAACTTACTAGGACAGACAGCACTTCCTCCAAATGATGGTGCTGTATTTTATTAATAACACCCTATCCAGCTTTATACCCTAATTGCTGCCTCTGAGCAAAAGCAGTAAAGGAGGGCAATGCTGCTCTCCATGCTGGGGCTTTCCCTGGTAGCCATTGTGTACTTTGCACTTAAGGCGGTGGGCACAAAACAGAAAAAGCACTTCTAAAAAGAAATTTGTTGGCCTTGAGCAGGAGGGCTTTCCAGTCACTAAGCTGATACTCTCTGAAGGGAAAAGTAAAGCATGGCAGCCTCTTGACAGTGCTTTTGGATGCCAAGGCCAAAATCTTTTGACACAATTTTTAATATGTAGGCCATGCATCTTGCAAAGCAGAGCCTTATAAATCTCTTCTGTTTTTTGCAGGAAGGAAAAAAGCAGAAATTTGGCTCCATGGAAATGCCAACTAAACAGCAAACCAAAAAGCAGCAAAAGGGCAACCTTTACAGGAGTGGTTATTTGCATTGAGGAAGCTTTTGCTGGGGGTTTCCCTTTGCTTCTGGTCAGAAGACAGTTTTAATGAGGCTGAACTTTGTGTATTAAATTTGGAATGAGTAATACAGGCAGACTGTGTGCCCAGTGGGAGACTATTAGAAACTTTTGTATTAACACTTGCTTTGAAAAGACTTTGCACAAAGGTAACTCATAGTTTGTCAGCTGCGGAAAATAACATAACTGATAATGCCATGAACAGGTTTCTGACAAAGCTGTAAACACTGAGACAGAAATTTAGGGTTTTTTTTAAAGGTATCAGCTGTGAATTCCCAGCCTCAGGGTGAGTCACTTAGACCAGATGCAACATTTCAAGGAAACATTTCTAGTGAAGTGACTAAAATAGTTGGAAAAGGCCCAATACAACACATTCATAGGCATCCCATGGGTCAGGTGAAAGAAGCTGTTTCTTAGGGACACCTGGGCCAGGTGGTATTCTCAGATGTTGTAGAGACAAAGGCCAAAGGAGATGGAGTTGCCCAAATAGAGGGAAGCTTCATCCAGAAAAGCAGGAGATACAGAGATGTCGGCACCCAGCAACTAGAGCAACATGTGTGAAGGGCTGTCCAGGCTCTCTGCAGAAATTAACAGCTGAAGAGTTGTGATTTGGTGAAAATATGATCCATGGAAAATACTTCAGAGGCTGAAGGGGAAGGAAATGTACTGCCTGAATAACACTAGGAGCTACTAATGACCGGCTAATGCAAAGGCCAAAAGAAATTCATCATCCATCAGCTTCAAGGCGTGTGAAAACTCAGTGGATTATGTTGTGTGATCAGTATTTCTATTGCTATTGTACTGGGAGTTGCCTTCAGGCAGGGACTGTGGAGGGGTTCTGGGCTACTGAAGCAAGTAAGTGTGCTCTGGAGCAGAACTGAGCCCCTCCACAGAGAGCTGGCAGGAAGAAGTGTGGCTCCAGGGAGTTCTTTGGGCTTCAGGTGCTTCTAGAATGAGTATGGAGTGACAAAGATTAATTGCTCCCTGTGACTGCTCTAAACTAGGTCACTGTGCAATAGTTTGCCTTCATGAGCCTGTTGGAGTATTTGAAACTATAGCTGTGCCATCAGGTTTTCTCTTTGTCAGGATGCTGCCTCATGTGGCATCAGCAGTTGAGCTCTAAATAAGAACAAAAAATGCGATTGACATTACCAGACTCTAAGGACAACAGCCAAACGTTTCTCAGCCTGTCATGGCAAAGAAGTGTGAAACATCCCACTTTGTCCAGGTATTAGGGAAATATTCACAGAAGACAAAGAATAGAAGCTATTGCTCTAGTTCAACCCATTTACCTCGAATTTGCAAGGATTTGAGCAATGAAACTGGGTGTAGTATCAGGTGATATACCACAGTGTGCCTTTGCTTTTTTTTTCTTTACATGTCACAGCAGATAACTGTGAGGTATTACACTGGGTGGTGGAAAATGGCCTGACCACAGCTACATCATCTTGAACTTCCCATACTGGAACTATTAAAATAATCCTACTCAGCGGCTTCCCGAACAACTGAGCCAAAGCTTTGCAATAACTGTAAGAAATGTAATTCCAAATAGCAGCAAACTTTCCTGCAGTCAAGAGCTGAATGTGTTATTGGTTTTGACCGGGAGTCTGCATCATCCAGTTACACTGACACTGACAGATTAAGACAGAGCACAAAACACCCCAAGGTCTGCAGAGTACCTTTCATATTCATGCATACAGCAGAGATATTTCAGAGGATGAGAAATTATCTAATTTAAGAGACAAAAACTGAAGATACAAAAAAAAACCCATAGGAGGAAGATCCATCTTAGGCCAGAAGGTCTCTGAAGCTTTTTTAGAAGATTAGCTAAGAACGTTTAACTCTCTGTTGATGTCACTGGCTTCTGCACAGAAACTTTAAAGACAAATTGCACACAATGGATAGACCTGGATGGCAGAACAAACATTTCTGTCTCACTGATAATCTAGAATGAAGAATGCGGGAGTATCTCCCAGACTTGAGAAGGCAGACTCATGCTGAAGCCTGTGAGGTCTAGTGGGCTTCCTGCAACCATGGAAATTACAACAGGGATCAAACTGCTAATGCTTTCAAATTCTAGCTGAACAAAATAGGGAAAAGTTTCAGAGAGCACTGGCAGTGATGCTGTATGGTTCTCTGTGTGGCAAATTGCTGTGTTTGTATTATATTACCCTTTTTTGTGTTTGACGGGTGAGGAGAGGCAAAATGAAGTTGGGCCAGAGCTCTTACTCAAAGTGCTCCTCTAAGTTTTAGACTTCTCTGTGTGAATGAAAAAATAACCTGGTAGAAGAAAGCTTTACATACATAAAACTATGTCTGTAATAAATTCTTCATCCTAAGATATTTACTTTATTGCACATCTGATCCCAGCTGAGTGAAAAGAGCAACAACAGGAATTTCACAGTACCCCACCCCAGACTTTCTTCAAGACCAGTTCTATAACTGGTCTATATATATAGGATCTGTGTGTGCAGGGATTATACTTTTTGATCATATAACTGCACGAATTGAAAAGAAAAAAAAATAAGTTCAGACTAAAAATTCGCATTGCTGTATAAACGAAAACCAGCCACCACTTGTTCAGTGGGACAGGAGCACATCTGGTCTCCAATCCTGTAGCTGCTTGGCTGAACAGGGCTTGGGAGCACTGAGGAGCTACCGCTGCCTAAGAGGAAGGGAGTGCCCAGTATTAGTCACCAGAAACCAGGTCTGAATCATTTCATGGAGTTCCTGATTCAGCAAGTTAAACATTGGTGAGAAACAGGAGATGAGTCCTCAGCATTCTGCACTGAAGCAGACAACTGCTGGGAAACCCAGGAGGAGAGTAGTGACATGACTCCAGAGATCCAGCAGAACCAGGGACTGAGATGGGCCACCCATCTCTTCATGGGCTTGAACCCAGGCACGAGACACTGATGTGCTGGGGGGAGGATATCCTGTCTCTGGGGAGGGCAGTGATGACAAGAGGTGCATGAGGTGGCCCTAGCATGTTCAGAGTTTGCTTTTCCCCATCTAGTTTTGCTCACCCCGAGCAGACAATATGAAGGCCCATACTTAGGCCTCCTGTGCCCAAGAACGACTGCCCACAATTACGCAAAGCAAATGTGCCTTTGGAGAATGCCACATCAGCAGTCCTCCTAGGGCGTGCGGAGGATTAGTGCCAGCCTCGTATGATGTTTACATAAGAGGATTTGATCTACGCTTCCTAGTGTGATTCACAGGGCTCTGCCTTGCTGGAGTAGCTAAAAGTTAATTCCTCTTGCCTCTGTACTTGGCCCTGGTACTCTGCTTTCTACAGCAACTGCACTGGTAACAGTAACATTGCAGCAGGTGTTACTGTTCAATTTTAACACAGATATTTTTGATTGGCATTTTTGTTTCTTCCCGTATTTTTTCCAACTGTACTTTTTGAGCCTACAAACTTATTTTTCAACTGCAAATCCTGCTTTCTTTATTTAGATGAAAACCAGAACACTAACATTTAGAAATACAAGGTTGCCAGCACTGTTTAAACACCCTTCTTTAAATACATAGGTTTGGAAAAACGAAACTGGTGCCTCTGTACTTTGACGAGCTAAAAATGACACTGGTTTCAAAGATATGGAGCATAAAAAGAAATTAAATGTTAAACTAGAAATAACTCAGTTTCCACTTGGGCTCCAGAAACTTGCACAGCTTTCTATACAGGTAGTCACTATGGCACCAACTTATTTATCAATTGCAAAATGTAGTAAAAAGTTTGAGAACTTCACAGAATGTCACTGTAGCACTACGTTTTTTGTTTGTTTATTAGGGATAATAGTTTCAAAAATATGCTTTCTCATGTATTTTCTTATAGATTTATAAGTTTTCTATTCAAAGCCTTGGTATTCCCTCTTCCTGCTGTTTGATCAGTATACCCAGTGTTTTCTGCCTTTAACTAGTTCACAAGATTCTAAGAAAGCTTCACTTACCAAAATTTTTAAGTAATTTGATTTCCCCATACTTTAGGAGCGGTGTGCAGGTAAAGCAGAAGGCATAGTAAATAACCATGTTTTGAGCAGGATCAAGAGTTTAATTCTTGAAAGTTCTGGACATGACCAGGCCTCCTTTGGCTGAGACTCAATTATGATACTGATTCATCTCTATCTGGCATGACTGCTGCTACGTAACATTTTCATGAAGCTTTTATGTTAAAATGCAGGTTTTCACAGCTATCTTATCTTGGGCTGTTCTTCTTCCTTTTGCAGATTGTTTTTTGTTTTGTTTAATTTTTAAGTGTAGTGTGGCTTTCTGGATACTTCCAACACCAGCAGATGTTGCTTAAGGAAGAAGCTGAACTCCCCAGATCCATCTGCTGTCGTTTGCCCACATGGTTCCCTGAGGATGTTTCTCTTACTAGTGTTTCCATGAAAGCAGGCTGATGGCTGGCTACACAATCCCCAGCCAGGAAGTCCCATTGGCTGCTTTTCCTCTAGTCCCTTTGTTCTGACACATCCAGCTTTGGTGGGCTACAAGAAGTCAGGCCTCCTCCTGGAAGAGCTATTGAGACTACTTGAGACACTCATGCAATCATGCTGTGTGTGTCAAAGTACAATGAGAAGCAAAGGAACGCTAGCAAGAGAAAATCCTTTATAAGCTATGATTAAGACATTAACAGAATCATTATTTATTACTCAATTTTCTATCACAGCAACCAAGATCAAAGGTTTTGCCTTTTAGTCCCCTATGAAAACCTTATCTGGATCAAGTTGAGTCATAGTATTCAGTTTTTCTGTGGAACTCTCTCCTACACGGGTTTTTCAGGAACTTTCAAATGTACTTTCTTCAGCTCAGCCCTCCATGACCATCTCCTTCCCATTCACCACTTAAGTCATTTATGCACATATAAGTCTGTATTTCATTGCTTACTGTTTGTTTTGGAGCCACAAGAAACCCATTTGTCTTTGAAAAGCTTAATTTCATTTCAAAGTAATTTTAAGTATGTCGGTTTAGAGCTGCTCTGGTTTTAATTTTTTTCTTCATTTGGTTTCAATATATTGTCATTTTTACATTTTACTTGAAGAATCTAAAGGGATTATAAACCCACTACAGTATGAAACATGAAATTATATGTTAAGAGTGTTGTTGTCACAGGAGCAGTTTGCTTCCACCGTACAGTGACTAGCAACTCACTGTATCTGTGTACAACTGCTGCAGTAGCTGTGTGGGAGCTGACTACTGCAACTAACCAAAAGGGCCCGTGCAGGGTGGTGCATGCAGCTGCTTACAGTCTGAGCCAGATGGATGTTATCCAGACTGGTCTGGGTATCGGGTAGCTGCACTAACCAAAAGCTCAGAGCCGTGTTGATAAGTCCTGCAGAGAGAACAGTTATGGTAAATACAAGCACAGTGTCACAATGCTGTGGTTTCAGTTTTCATATCAGAGCTGGCCTGCAGCCTGGTAGCTCTAAGTATAAGAGCAGGCAAGCAACTCTCCACACTCATCCATATAGACATAACCGCTGAGGTATGTATAAGGTCTTTTAATATTCCAGAGAGGGCATCAGTTCCCAAATGCTCTGTCTTCTCTGGGTTCTTAGCTCTCTTTCCACCTCCACCCTGATGTGTGCCCAGATGTCTATACCTCAGTTTGGACAGGCAACACTGACAGCTCTTGTGTTGCTGATGGGAAAGCAGCACCTGCAAAGAGAGCGGCAGCTTCTTATTAAAAACAAATTTCTTCAAGAAAATCAACTAGTTACTCAGGAGCCTCAACTCAGGCTTCCTTGGCCCTTCAACCTACCACAGCTCCTCATCCAAGGCAGTACTTCATCTTTTGAATCTTTTGTACTCTGGTATATAACAAAAGATTGGGATATCGCATACTCAGCCATATTTCAGCTTACGCAGACTTGGATTTGATACAATTTTACAGGACAGTACAACATGCTAGCCCAGTTGGAATGAGCTGGCACTGAGAACTGCAGCAAATTCCTAAAGTACTGGCTATATCCCATTTGCAGAATTGCTCAGCCCCATGCTGTTACTTAAGCATCTGGCAGGAGCTGTGTTACTCCTGTCCGGCTTAGCTGGTGCAAATTCTCTTTTTTTTCTGCCCTGACAGATCTGGTATCTCCTCTGAAGAGTGAAACAGAGGAGACAACATTCATGAGCTCTGTACCTCATCTCCTCATACCTCACTGCTTCCCCCAGAGCCTTATAGCACAAAAAAGTACTGCAGAGCACATTTTAAAAGAAAATAAATCATTCACGAATGAACATGGAAGCCGAGGGAATAGAGCCTTGAATGATCATACCAGTACAGCCTATACTGGGGCTAACCCACACCAATAAATATCTCTGTAGTGCTTCTTGGGAGCCTTTATTTCCCAGTGTGAGAGATGAGATAATAAGCACTTGGAGACGTGTTAAAGAGATGTCAATCAGTCCACAGCAATAAAATATGAGGGAAGATCTTTCTAAACCTACCAAGCTGCACCATAAGAGCCTTTGGTCTCATCTTTTTTTTTTTTTTTCTATTTTACATGCAGAACTGAAAGAGATGCTTACCCACAGCAGCAAAGGGGAAGTTCCAACAGTGAAGAGCCATCATTTATACAATCCAATCCAGAAACAGAAATGAAAGAGAAAACCAAAGAGCAAAAGAGAAGTGCATATCTGAGAGACTGTACACAGAATGACAGTACTAATGTTAACACAGGCTACCTGAAAGGACAGGAAAATCCAGACATCCCCTTACTCATACTTTATATCATAGAGCATATAACTGAGTTAAGATGGAGAAAATATCTGGAGCTGTCTGAAGGGCAATGACAGAAAGCTAATCATCAAACTCCTCAAGCTCTTCCAGAAGAGAGATTTTAAAAAGACAGAGAAGACACACCACATGCACAGAAAGCAGGAAGAAACAGATGGAACTGTTTTCAAATCGTAAGGCACTTAATCAAATTCTACCACCAGAATTTCATCCTGCCTCATCCTGCAAGTTGATCTCCATATGCAGATGTCTCTGACATTGGTCTCCTTCTTTGAGGATCAGGGGCCCAGGCATGAACCAGAATCCACAGCGGCTGATGTGTGCCCCCTTTGCATGCTTCCTCTATTGTTCTGTTCAGCTTGTGCATTGCAATCAACAGCACCTCATCAAAAATGCCTCCTTATGACACAGGTTCCACATGCATTGGCAGGTAATCAGGGACTGAATAAACTCTGGCCAAGAATTTCAGATGGAGGCGTCTGTGGCTGAGCTTCTGAATCTGCATGGAGACAACTGGACAAATGATCAAGTGTGCTGATGATTTTAAAATTGTAATGAAAATCAGTTGCACCTCACCAGTCTGAGTATTAATTACCATCTTTTCACTCAGTCATAGAAAGACTTTGGCACTGGCACATCATTGCAATGCAGTTGGATGTGCTCATCAGAAAAGATGAGCTTATCACCATTTTTGGTAGAATCCCATTTAACTGAAAGAACAGGTTTTCAAAGAAGTTTCAACACTAAGAAAACCTTTAGGAACGTAAGGATGCAGTCCTGTGTATCTTTGGGCAGAACAAGGTATTGGTTCATCTATTCTCTGTTCAGGCCCATTCCTTTTCTATTTCTTCCTCCTTTCTCTGTCTTTCTAATTAATCAGTGCATTCATTCTGCAGTCATGGATGTTTCAGCATGAGATGCCTCCTCTTACAGCAGAAAATTCAACACGTGGGATTTACCACAAAATGAGCAGATACACAGATACCCAGCATGATTCTGTGGGTATACCATACCACACTATACCATGTCAGCAGTCTTGGATTTCTACCAGACTGTGATTGAGAGAAGTGCCGTGTTAGGAAGTTCCAGCTTTGCTGAATCAATGTGGAGTATGGGTGGAATAAATATCACACACCTTGCTGTCACACCAAAATATCTATCCACTACACCAGAAACTGCCAGGTTGCCAAACACTGGAGGAGGCAGTAATACTGTGCTGACAGCAAAATAGGGCTGAATTGCTGCACCCTTGGGGAATGAATCTGGAAAGTCTGGAGCATACAAGCAAGGAATTTAAACAACATATGGGCAAACAGGAGTAGTTCCCTTCACTGACAGTACTCTTATGCACAAAGCTAACCTGGTGGTTGTGGTGGGATTGAGCCCTTTGTGTTCTGTCTCCCAAGTTCTCTATGACCCAGTGCGCAGCACTGCACAGGACAGGGCATGAGCACACTGCACAAATGCATTAGGTCAAGTAACGCTGGTCTGTCATTCCCCTCATACTACAGACACACAACACCCATTTCTAGCCAGCTTCCTCCAAGGTTTCACCTTTTATATATCAAACCTGTATGCCAATCACAACTTATTAGGTCACCCAATTTCAGACCAGCCCACTCTTCCTGGTGCCAGGATCACAGTAGGCAAGAGGGACAGTTATATGGCAAATGCATGACACTGATGTAACAGTAGGGAAATCTGAAGTGGTGGTCAAATAAATGAGGCCAGTGTTTATTTCATGCATCTTTCCAGGTATGTATCCACAGCAACAGTTCACACTGCAGCTCACAGTAGCGATACTACACATAGCACTATTGCCAGCAAAATATTGCATCCTTGCTTTACTTAGAGGGAACTGGTAAACCAAAATCACAGAGACTGCCACGATTTTTATCATGGTAAAGCTGACAGCAGGCTCTCACTGGGCTAGTGTGTATCCTAAATTACGAGCTCAATCAAAATGTCATCATCCCTTCCTCTGACAAAATAACTTGGATTGTTACATTTAATTCCTAAAATGTAAAATTCTTAAAGAAATTGAGGATATTTTTTTCCCACTGGGTTAACAAAAATCATATGATGATGAGGGGTTAAGCAAATAGAAAATCAAAGTAAAACAAATAATACCCCCCCCCAAATTTATCAGTTTATCTTGAAAATATCCATTGAGTAAAAAGTAACAAGGGTGTGTTGAAAATAAATTTTGTAGACAATCCTGAATATTAAAATCCCAGTATATCATATCTCCTCTGTTTTCTTCATGCACAAGTTTTGCAATGCTACAAATGTTGGAAATAAAGCCCTCCAATGACTTGAAGCTTGGTTTATGCATGGGAAGTGAAGCAGCAGGAGAGTCCTGAGCCACTAGTGCTCATTGCAGGCATGCCTTCAGCACACAGGTCCAGTACAGGCAAGTAAAAGACACACCACAGATCCACCAGGTAGTAAACCCTGGTTTAGGGTGCTCAGAAATGCAGCCAATTGATGCAGAGCACTGATGTGATGCAAAGTCATTTTGGCAGCTCAAGCTTATTGAAACTTTTCCAAAAGGACAACTTTTCCCTAGCAGACTCAGTGCTGGTATGTGTATCGCTTCTGTGTCATCCATCGTAACATTGAGGCAAATGACGCAATTTAATGAGCAGCAGAAAGAATTATCTGGAAGAGTGGTGTTATAGAGAAGGGTTAAAAGAGCTTAATATACCCAGTTTTGTTAAAGCAGAGGTACATGGAGAAATGTCTCCAGCCAGCAAATGCTTAAGTAATGCAAACCTTAAGGATGGAGAGGAAATACTTGGGCTTCTACATATGGGAACAAGTAGGAGTAAATGAAAAGAGGGTGGGGAAAGACCGAATGTCAGAAAATCTTGTTGGCAGTGAAGAGCAGAGTTTGTGCAAATTTTTCAGAGGAATTCTTTTAGTTATTTAAAAAATAATTTGAAAAATAATAATAAACAAGCTAAGTAAGTCTGTGCTAGCAGGAAAGTTGATTGGATTACCTAACTGTCTTATCTCTCCCCATTTCTTTCTTTGCTTTGTTTATTTTCTACCAATTAATCATGTACAACATTTGGTAAAAGCAAAGAGAAAGTAACCTGAGGTGCATTCATGACCTGAAATCTCAGTGTTGATTTAAGAGACTCTATTTCCCACTGTGAGTTCATGTCCTCCCAGCAGAACAGGAGAAATGGACCTCACAAAAATTTCTCATTTATTCAAGTGCAACATCACTTGGATTTGATCCATGTCCCACAGAACGAGGTAACTCCCTGCAGGAGAGAGACAAGGTGGTTCAAACAATGGATTATTGCTTTTGGAGTCAGTCAGGCAGATCACCTCTTACTGAGTACCCACAGTTGAAGAGGTTACAAGTCCTAACTAACCAGACTGACACTCTCCCAGGAATTTCTGCCTCCATATCAAAGGTGGCAGAAACCACACATCTGTATTTTAGTTGTTCTGGTTCCTTGCCCAGGAAAAAAAAAAAAAAAAGGAGTATAAACTATCAACAAAGGTAACTTTCATGATAATTGAGTACTGGCGCTTTGGTGTGCTTAGGAGGGATATTTTAAACTACCACACCTCAGTAAATGTAGCAGTCTTTAGGTGCACACCTTTACACTGAAGGTAGGCAAGGCTGAAGGTGAACTGACCATAGCTCTTCTGGTGTTAAATTTACTCTGCTCTAGCAGTCATGCTGACAAAGCTGACCATGATTGCAGGAATCAGAGTACAGTTCCCCATTTGAAAGTCTTTCCGATGTGTTCTCCAGTAGAACAGGGCATTTCTTCATCTAACGAGTTGGCTGTTGAACTTTAGTGTCTCAGTATTTATGCAATTTCTCTTTATCAACACAACTAGATTTCTATAAGGACTATATTCTACCCCTTGTCATAGTTTATTGTAAGAAGCTTTTTTTTTCAGAACAGAAATCATATTTTAAAAATTGTTCAATAAGCTCAAGCAATACTGCAATATCCAAATGTTAATATTTATATGCGCTGCGTGCATAAACCAAGCAACTTGAGGAGTCTCAAACATGTATGAAATAATATAACCCAGACTAAATCAGAAATAAATTAATGGAATGCTTTTTGCTTTATCACTTACAGACATTGGACCATATTGCACTGGCTTTTCTTGCACAGAAAACAGTGGGAGTTCTGGACAAAGATGAAAGGGAGAATACGTACTGTGAGCTGTTTGTTTTCTACGCATCTTATATATTTTTCAAAAGATGTTCTGTGTTTCGAACAAATAAAAACTTCCCATATTTTAATGCTGTAAGGTTTAAGATTCATAGATACCAAAAAGGTAGGACTCAGGGTTCTTCTCTCATGTATAATATGGCCTTTTTTCCTTTAATAGCATAGTTGGCATTTCCATTTTCACTCTAAGGCAGATGTTGCCATCCTTACATCTTAGTTTCATTAGAGTTCCCATTCATTTCAGTGGCTAGGATGCTCTACAGCATGAATTACATGAATTACTGGATGCTCGGTTGTGCAACACTGGATTTGAAACATGAGAAATAGGAAAGAGCTGACTTCTTTTTCCAGAAGAGTAATGCAGAAACTTAGTTCGGATATAAAATCAAGGTCATACAAGGTCCACTGTAATAAAGATGTAGCATTAATTGCTGTTTGTCTTTCTGAGTTCTTAGGTTTGATCATGCTCTTTGATGTACATACCTATCCCCCACAGAAGTCAACATGTGGGCTTCTGCTCACAGCAGTGATGTGGCTTTATATTTACTGTGGTTTGGGTGGTTCTGATAACTGTGGACGGAGACTCATGCTCATAAGTCACTGATTTGTGTGCACCCATTTTCCATGCAGTAGTCAAAAGATTATGTAACTTTGAAAGATTAGTAATTACAAAGAAGCACTTAACTTGATTCCTCCTCCCATGTCTTCAGGAATTAACCACTGTTCTTTCGACCCAGTGTTTCCAACTTTCCATTTCACTCTTAAAAATAAACCTTTTTGCTGCTGTGGCCATAGTTCAACAAAACAGCTGTATCCAGACTTTCAAGGTGTCTTTGGGGAGTTCTAAGAAACAAGAACAGTGTGTGTTAAGTTTGTGCGAAAGCCGTAAAAATACTATTTTAGTTAGGTTGTTAGTCAGGCCCTTAGAGACTGGGTTTATTACACTACCCAAGTCTTTTATTCTATTGTGAAAGCTGAAACTCAATGACATGTTCAACCACTTCAAAACCAAATGTGACATGCTGATCAGGTAGGGAAATGAGCTAAGGAATAGCACATGGGCGCATACAGGTTTTTATTCTAAAAATCTAAGGTTTTTCTTCACTAAAGAGAGACTATTTGTGCTACAGACTTTTCCTTCTGACACTTTATCCAAAATGCCTTTGGCACTGTAAGTCCTGATCTTGGACAGGCAATACCCAATTCGTATCCCTCTCTGGGAGCCATGGCACACCTGGTATCACAGCTCCTGTCAGTACTGGTTCCATGGACGCATCTCACAGTGCAACGTCCTCTTGACACCAACCTCACGTGCTTAACAACTTGCCTTCTCCCCCATCACAAACTGGCTACATGCATTCACAAAGGCCTTCTGGCCACTCGTATCTCTCAAAGGCATAGTGGGTACATGTCTTCCCTCTGTAGCGGCAGACGCTCGGTATCACGCCCTGGCTCCAGCACAGGCCTCACACCGCGCCTCAGGCGGGCAACACCCCCCTCCCCTCCCGTTCTATTGTTGGCGAAGGTGCTGCGCCGACAGGCCCGGCCCAGCAGCGGGGGAGGGGAACGGATTTCACCACGGGGAGGGCTGCCGACACCTCTGCTCCACAACACCCCAGGCCCTCCAGCAAGGAAGATAGCACACTGGAAATGGGCAGAAACACCGGGGAGAAACGCTCCCGCCACCCCCAGCGAGGCCGTCGCGCACAGGCACAACGCCCCGGCTCCGGCCCGCCACCATCTTGGACACGGGCAAGAGAAACCCCCACGTCCTCCGCAGGGAAACAACAGCGTCACCACAGCCCTCGCGGCGACGGGGAGAAGAGAGCGCTAAGGGGGTGGGCTGACTCCACCACGAGCAGCCGGCACTTACAAAAGACATAATGTCGCGTTAAAGAAATAAATAAAACTTTTAAAAAAAAAAATTAAACCAAAACGACACAGCCGCCAGCCCTCTGCCCAGACCATGGGGGAAGTGAGGGCGCCTTGCCCACACTTAAAATGGCACCTGCTCTGCGCCCTCTCCCGGGGGGCGGGGCTTGCCCGGGGGCGGGGCGGCTCCACCTCCATCCCCCGCCCGGGACACGCGCGTCAGGAGCCGCAGCGCGCGCGCTCGCGGGGGTGCCTGCTCGGCCCCGCCCCCGGCCGGCCCCGCCCCGCCCCTCCCCGAGCTCCTCCGCGCGCGCGCCGCGGCCCGGCCGGAGCAGTCGCGCACAGGGACACCCGGCGCTCCCGCAGCGCCGGCGGCAGCGCGATGACGGCGGCGCCCGCCTGCCCCCGCTGCTCCCCGCGCTGCCCCCGCTGCTCCCCGCGCTGCCCCCGCTGCTCCCCCGGCGGCTGCCCCTTCCCCCGCGCCGGCGGCTGGGCGGCCGCCTGGCGGGGTGCGGCGCTGCGCTTCGCGCTGGCGCTGCTGCTCCACACGGCGCGGGCCGAGAAGGAAGGTGAGACCCAGATTTCCCTTCCCTTTCTTGTCCCCCTTCCCCCCGCTCCTCCTCCCCTCCCTCCGGTGGCGGCGGGGCCGTTGGCGGCCGTGGCCCGCGCCCGCTCCCGGGCGACGGCGGCGGGGTGGGGGTAGGCGGCCGGGAAGGCGCCCTGGGGTCTCCGCCCCTTGTCCCGCATCCCGCCGGCTCCCGCATCCCGCCGGCTCCCGCATCCCGCCGGCTCCCGTTGCCCTGGGTGTGCGGACAGTCGCGCCGCTGCGTCCCCCGCCCGGCTGCCGGCGTGCGGGTGTGTGTGTGTCTGTGTGTCCGTCCGTATGTGTGTCGCTGACGTTTGGCGGGGGTTTCTCCTCCCCTGACAGCGGCGAGGATGCTGGAGCTGCCCTTTAAACAAGGGAAAGGGGAAAGAAAGAAATTAAAAAAAAAAAAAAGAGAATTTCTCGCGCTGAGCTGGTTTCCCTGCGGCAGGCTTCCAGCGGGAGACCGAGCCAAGCCAAACAGACGGGCGAAGCTGCATGAGAAAGGGCAGAAATGCGCGCTTTTGCATGGGTTGGATTTTGATCCCTCACCAAATGAGAGCGGGACCCCCCTTCACCTCCTCGAATTTTTGACAGGTGTCCGGCGCCTTCGCGGGGTCTGTGGCGTTTTCTCCAAACTTTATAAAGTCCCCGTCTGACTTTCCCTAACTCGCAGTGTCTGTGATTTTGGCACGCCGTCTTTTCATTGTGGTTTAGCAAGGAAAAAAAGCCCCGAGCGAAACACCTAAGCATATTCTGTAGCATTGCTGAGAACGGCTTTCAAGCATTTCCAAGGTGCAGACTCGTGGTCTACTTAAAAGCGTTGCTGTTTGGTAGCATTAAAATGCAGCAGGTAAATATAATGTAATGCAGAAGTAGGTGAAACTTTGGCTGGACAGGAGAATTTGCTTTTCAGGCAAGTTGCTGTACTGGAGGAAGGAGGAGTTTGAGGACTGAGAGGAAGAAACAGAATAAAAGCAATAAGAAGGGTATGGAATTGGAGTTTAGTGAGGAGACTAGTTATGTGTCTAGACCAGACTTAAGGGAAGAAATGCATCCTCAATTGTGCATGTATAAGAATAAATGTAGATATACATTTCTAGTGAAGGACTCAATTACAGCAATTTCCTAGTAGCTTGATTTTACAGATACACTGATGTTGCTCATAAAGTGATTAACCCCCCCCCCCCCCCAATTTTGGTTGTTGCAAAGCCACTCTTGTTCACTTGACTTTGTCTTCAGAGAATTTAACTTTTAGATAAAGCATGACTATGATACTATATCTTTAGAGTGATGAGAACGTGTGAGTTTGTTAGTGTGGCCTGTGGTGTCTTGATGCTTGGTTCAAATGCTGGAGGAATTCCTATTTTTAACTCTGTTTGTGATTTCATTCCTTCACAGGTAATAGGTTACATGAGTTGATAAGATTTGTCAGTGATGTCATATACTGGTATGACAGAATTAATTCATGCCCTAAAAGTTGTAATGGCTGGGGCTGTGGTCTAGTTTGGTTCATTTGTGAAGAAGATACAGGGGTTTTTCCTCTATGGACTTCTTTGGCATTCCTAGATAAACAAAGGAAGTTTTAGATTTCCAGAGTTTGAACAGATGTGATTGAAGCCCTTCAAAAGAAGTGAATAGTTTGTACTGATACCATTTCCTTTTGTTGATACAGTCTATTACGTAAAACTTATCCCAGCAATGTTTCTGTCATTTTCAAAAAGTGAATTTGTTTCTCAAATGGAACAGAGTTTTCTTTTAATCTTTTCAGATTTCTGACACTCATTTTTCTTCCCATCTGTTCAGCTGCATTTAGGGTCAGTAGTAAGTCTTGCTTTGGTGTTTTGGGGTTTTATGTTTTCTTTCATTTTTTTTTTCTTTTAAATTTATATTTTATTGATTTCTTAGAGTTCATTGGCAAGCTGTATTTGTGGATGGCATGTTGTAAAGTGTTGTCTTGCAGTCTTCTTTTTGCTGAGTGCAATGCCTGTTTAAACCCTTGATTAAAAAAAACCCAAACAAAACCAAAAAAAACCCAAACAACAGTTTTAAAGCAAGACGAAGATGAAAGGTACTTGAGATCCAGTCCCCCTGGTCTTAAGCTACAATCTAAGTGCCAGTCTGCAAGAGACAGTAACTGAGCACACGAAAGGAAGGATCAGCTTGGACAGTGGGCCTTTAGACCAAGACAGCAGAGAAAAAAGGAGGGAAGGGTGTTTCAGGCTCTGTCCTTCAGTGCCTTAGCTTTTACCAGTTTGTGTCAAGTTAAATGTAGTAAGACAGAGTTTAAAAATAATAATCAGGAAGCAGGGAAGTAGCTAGGAGTATCCTTTCCATCTCCCAGATGTGGGCATACACGTTTCACTCCAGCTGCAGGAAGGAAGCTGTGGAGAGGTATCAGAGCTGAGTGCTCCTGAGCACTGCCGAGCTGAAGGTGGCTGTAGTAAGACAGTGCAGTATATATTCCAGAGGATTTGCTACAGAAAAAATCCTGGTAAGAAGCAGGTATCAGATGAAGGACAATTGTGTGAGAAGAACAGATCAGCATATGACAAAGTAAAGAGAAAAATGAAGGTGGAGGACACTGTTTTCCTCTTTCCTTGCATGTATATAAGGGGAACTGGGGGAAGGACAGAGTTGATGCACTGAAGAATATGCTGGCTTTGTGCTTCTATGGAGAAGGAGCAGCAAGCAGTTTTTCACGGAGCTGTCATGAGTAGAAAGAAGATTGATGCTGGAGCATTCCAGATAGACATGACTGCTTTTGTACCCAGTCTTAGTTAAGAACTTTGAAGGGGAAAATGTAACATAAACAGCTTTGCCTAACAGCAAAAAGCAAAACTGAAGTCCTTTGAGTGTTCAAGCTGTAAATCAAAGTCTTGAGGAACAGTGACATTGCTGTACACTCTCTGTGCTATAGAAATAGAACTTGTGTGAACTGTCTGGTATCTGAATAGATATGAGAGCAGAGAAAACTGCATATGGACCAGCCAGAAAAACTTAAACATCAATTTCAGACTAAACACTGATGTGTGACTTTTCTTTTTTGTGTCTAGGTGGGTCCTCAGTGCCCATGTATTGCTGAGGAATGAGTAAGACTGAGAAAGTTGTAAAATTTTTTTGTTTGTTTTTGGGTTTGATTTTTTTTTTTTTTTTCACTTAGAAAATCTGTGAACCATAGCAAAAGAATGACATAGCAGGGAAAAATTCCTGCATTCAGTCTCAAAGAGAGTCTTACTATTTAGGAGGAGCAAAGATAACTTAGTAGTTTCTTTGGCAAATATGTATGATTTTCAGACTTTTCATAGGCTTATCCTTTCGCAGTGTAATTATCACATTCTGTATTGACTCATGGATTGAGGACAGCTTTCAGTTTATGTTTGAACATGTGTGATTTTTTTTTGGGGGTTTTGTTTGTTAGGTTTGTGTTGATTTGGGGGGGGGGGGAACAGGACACAACATACACACAACAGCCTTCTGGGTTTTAGGTTGAAGGAAGGCATAGTAATGCCATAACACCATAACCCTGTGGTCAGTAAAATGTTTTGAAGACAAATGTCTAACATGAAGATGCTTTTTTTACAACCATTTTTTTAAAAAATTCCTTTTTATTTGGCCAGCTGACTGAAAGCCTGTTGAGACTATTTTGATAGCTCTCTTACCTACCCATCTGCTCACAAGATATGTGCAAATAGAGTAAGGTTAATATTTAGGCTACGTTCAATCCCTGGCTGTAATTTTTGAAGTTATGTCTTAGTGCTGGATCTGGCAAAAATTTCTATTTAAACATCAAAGTTATAATACCAGATAGGTCAGTGAAAATAGGATTTTTTTTTTCCTCTAAAGCTTGATGTTTGCTAG
The DNA here is from genome assembly GCA_038380795.1 of Pyrocephalus nanus. NCBI lineage: Eukaryota > Metazoa > Chordata > Aves > Passeriformes > Tyrannidae > Pyrocephalus > Pyrocephalus nanus. Next base: position 86,264,881 of record CM076259.1, read on the forward strand.
CATCTTAGAAACTAAGGTAGTTAGTTGGAGTATAGGTGATGGGTAAAATAATCACAGAGTTGAAGGCACATGTCATTAGAACAGTGCACTGGGATGCTGGAGTGCTCATTCCATTTTTGTCATTCTTTCTGATTTCAGTCAAGTAATTTTCTTTTTGCTTTTTACTAATATCTAAAATAGCAATCCAGGATACTTCACATGAGTACGAAAAGCAGACTAATGCTGGAAGGTGATGCGGGAGAAAGCTTACAAGTTTAAAATAACATTATAAAGAATATCTTCACATATACTGTTTGTTTGTCGTATCCTGCTGTCAGAACTGATCTATAGCATGCCTCCATTTACTTTAATGCCTTTAATGCTGTTTTTTTGACCCTGACTTAAATCAGAATGTGATCCAGAAAGAATTACCTCAGTCAAACTGAAAACACTCTAGTAGCTGAAGTAGAACATGAAAATCATGTGTGAGGAAAACACAGTGAATAAAAATTGACCATGCTATCTCACTGGGGTTTTGAAACTTAAATGTGGGAAGGTTGATTAGGTCTGCACTGTGACTTTGCTCTTGTGAATGAAAAATATTAACCATGTGCTCAGATTGAACAATCTGATACTTGCTTGCAAAATCTTTGGACTAAATTAAAGGAAAAATTGTCATGCAATGGACAGGAAGTTGAGACATGTTCTCCATGACCTTCAGTGTAATCTCAGAGTGAGTGTTATTCCCTCCTCTGCACCTCTCTCTCCCCCACCAGTGTCCAGTTATACTTCACGTGTGAAGCAGACTGGGGTACCCTCACCTGGAGAGGTCAATTTAAGGATAGTGTGCTCAGTTCAGGGCCTTGGAGCGTCATCTCTTGAAGGGACTTGCTGTGTATTTGTGTAGTGCTGAATACGATGAAGCCCATCTGGGCTTTGCAGAGGGTCTATAAGCTTTGCATTCTTTAAAGCTTTCAGTTGTGATTTTTGTGAACAATTACCAGTATTGCAATATGGATTGCTCTGAGTTATTTAGACACATTTGTGCATGTTAAAAATTCACCTTTTTGCAGTACAGTTTGGACACTTGCTGTGTGTCGCTTTATTTCAAAACCTACCCAGTTTTGCTCTTCTTCACTTGATACATGGTGTGATTTACTAAGCTTGTGAGTTCAAAGTGTCTTTTCAAACAGTAAACTTTGTAAATGACCTGGGAGTCTGACAGTGAATGGTGGATGTTGTGGTTCATGCATAACTAGCAGTAAAAGTTGTGGGACTGAAGCACAGGGTAGAACCAGTTTGGTTTGTTCCTGTGTTTGTGGGTTCAGCAAGAATAGAAGTCTATAATAATCTATTTTATTTCTCTTGCTAGTACCTTCTGTCCAGGGTAGCACCTCTGACTTTGTCAATCTACAGCATGAAGATTGAGTATAACTACATATACATATATACATATAACTACACCTGACTATAACAAGAGCTCAAGAAAATAGCTTTTTTTTTTTTTTTCCTCTAAAAGCCAGCATTTGAATTAAATTTGAACTCTTCCTGGTGATACATGGGGGTACTCAGAACTCGAGTGGGTAATACCTTGAGCATCCTGCTCTAACTGGACACTCTCTGACCAGGGGACTGGGCTGGAGCCTCTGGGGTCACTTCCAGCCTGCATTATCCTGTAGTTCTAAAAGTTGAATGCAGCGGGTCCTCACAATGGAAGCAACTGATTTGATCCATTGTCCCTGTGAGAAACACCAAATTTGAGTTGAAACTACAGTTATTTAAAAATAATTTCTGTTTTTTGAAAGAATTGTGTTAGTATTTCAACATTTTTAATTATTTTTTAATTATTAATACCAAGAATTTCTTCTTACATAGGGAGAAACCAAAGGAACTGGTGACCATTAAAATTAAACAGAAGGTATTTTTCTTTCTAGTCATAAATACAGGCAAAGAATAATCCTGTGTCAGATAGAGTTTGTTAGAGGTAGCTGGTAAAATTTTAATGTGATGCAGGACTGTTGTGTATTTCTGTTTTCTCATCTGTCTACATGGAATAACTACTGATTTACTAACTGCAACAAGGATGTGATGCAGCATTTGCATTTCACATTTTTAAAATATGGTTTCAACATTTTCTGATAAGCAGCCTTGATAACTTTTGCTCTGGAATATTAAATATAAAATGGAATATAAAAGTGTATGCTCTCTCTTAACTCTTTTTTAAAATCTTGGATATAATGGGGGAATAGCAAAGAGCTGAAGGATTGCAATGTAATTCCAATCTCTGAAAAGGAAAAAAAAAAAAAAAAAGAGGAGTTTTACACTAATTTGAGATTTTCCTGCTACACTTACCAGAGTTATCTTCTCACTAAGACTGTCACAGATACATTTTTAATACCTCTCCTACTACCTGGCATGCAGAGCAACAGAGAACAATCTGAGAACAGGAGTTTTGTTGTCCTTATTGAACTGGTTTTAGAGATACCTGAGTGAAATTTAGTGGAAGGAGGTGTACAGGAAATGAAACTATATACATAACAGCTCCTTCTGTTTGTGTACTGTATGAAGTTACAAAATGTTATCTAATAGAACTGTTCAGCTGACTCTAATGCAACATGCTTATTTTTTTTTAAATTTAGTTGATCAGTGGATCCATTAACTATTCTTCATAAAGCTGTTTGTCTTAGCAATATCTTAAGGAGTATCAGGGTTTTTTCAGTTGAATACCTAGATATATATTGGACTGTACAGATTTGGTGTAATATGATGTGCACTTTTTAAACATTTTAGAGTTACTTCAACTTAAAAAAATCCCATATCCCAAACCACCCTTGGTTATAGGGTTGGGGGTTTTTAAGGTTGTTTAAATGAGGAAGCACAGCTAGTGGTGATATTTAACACATTACATCACTATTTGAAGGAGTGAGGATAGGAGACAAAATTGTAAACAAGCATGGTGCAGATTTAAATAATTTTAAACATTTATTTCCACTAAACCTCTTACATACCTGTTGTTCGTCAACTTGATAGAATGGGGTTCTTACAGAGGAGTGTGGTAGTGAAGAAAGAATGGCTGAGAAATTCTCAGAAAGAAGGTTTTTAAAGAGATAATTCTAACTTTTGAAAACGGAAAGCTTTCTTATTTCCTTACAGGCATATTTTGTTGGGAATATGTCAAGGTAGTTTCCTGAGTGTGAAATAGAATGGCTTCAGCATAGTTTGATGTGACTAGCTTATGAAATTTCTTTATTTTTGTAATAGATAAGCTGTAGACTGAAAATGTCTGGCTCAGGTTGGAGATGATACAAGATAATGATAATGAGATAGAGTAAAAAAATCAGCTGTTTTTTATGACATCTGCTTCCACGAGGGAATTTTTGGGTCCCCTGTTTGAAATGGTATGTTAAATGAATGTTATGAATGTTAAATGAACTTAAAAAAATGGTTATCTGAAGCTTCTAAATTAATATAAACTAATCTAGAAATATAGGAGAAGTCTTAAAGGATCGGTGATTTATACCACAACACTGTACAAATATTTACAGGTGGAATTCATAGATAATGATAAAAACTATCCAGGCAATTAGATAAACTGCAGGGTGTTTGGTTTTGGTTTGTTCCCAGCAGTGGTTTGTGCTCTGCCTCAGGAGCTGGTTACGAGGAGCTCCTTCAGGCTCTATTCTGGGACCTGTCCTGCTTTGTATCTTTGTCACCGATCTGGAGTTGGAATGTACTAATACTCAAGGGCTGGTCTGCATTTCAGAGAGATCCAAGCAGAACAATGAGCTGACAGGACCTTCATGAAATCCAAAAAGGACAAATGGAAAGCCCTTCCTATGGGACAGAATAACCACCTGTGAGGGATACAACCTGGAAATGAGTCAGCAGTGTACCTGACAACATACAGGAGTGTAGCCACTGGCCTGAACGAAGTGATTATTCCTGTTTACTCAGCACTTAATAGACCACACCTAAACCACTGTGTCCAGTTTTGCTCTCTGCCATCCCACTGGAAGGACACAAAGATGATCAGTGGGTGCATGACCTATGAATGGAGGCTGAGGGATCCATGGAAATGAGGCTTTGGAGGATCTTGTGGCAGCCTGCCAATATTGAACTAGTTTATAGAGAAAATGGAGCCAACTCCTCACAGAGATGCAGGTCAGGAGCCTGAGAGACAGTGGCCATAAAGAGAAACAGGGAAAGTTTGTTTTGTGCCAGCAGATGCTGCTCTGTGATGATCCAAGAAAGGCACTCAGGAACTGTAAAATAGCATTGAAAATGCTTTTTATTAGAACTAGTGCTGTAAAGAGAGAATAGCATGGATAATAGATCTCTTTTGATGCTGAGTTGTGCAGCATCAAACAGCCTATCAGTTCATATGCAACATACTGTGCAGACCCTGCCGTAGAAAGGGTTACCCCATGTTGGTCCGTAGAGCCATTGCTGGATTTCCTTGCAAGAAAACAACTCTATTTGTAATTTTGCTGTCAAGCAGAAAGGATATTCACGTGGGAATTTCCATCTGTACTTTAAGGCAAGGCCACCCAGGTGGCATTGCCAGGATGAAGTGGGAGCTGCCTGCAGGCTCCTCTGTTCCAGAGAGCTGTCTGAGCTCGCCCTGCAGCCAGGGGCTATGTGCAGCACAGGCCTGGCAGCCAGCCTGGACATGCAGCACAGCACAGGCGTGGGTCTGCTCGGGTCGGCTCTTGCGTGGATCACTGACTCCTCCATCTGTTTTGGTCTTCTGGTCAGGATCACTGTGATGTTCCGGCTTGACATGAGACTGCATTTCACCATGAGGACGGTCAGGCATTGAAGCAGGTTCTCTGGAGAGGTGGTGGAATATCTGACCTTGGAGGTTTTCAGGGCCAAGCTAAATGACAGCCTAAGCAACATTGTTCAAATTCAGCATTCACTGTACTTCAGCAGAAGATTGAGCTGGGTGACAACTTAAGGTTCATTCCACCCTCAATTGCTCTGTCTCTGTATTTTTTGTTTCCCTTGGGATCTTAAAACGTGGTTGGAGGTTGCAATGACTTAGTCGCAACTGATGGGAATAACTGTAAGACAGGGGAATTCTGAGGCTCTGTATAACTCCATGGTGAAGTCAGTGCTATGGTAATAGTAATTTAGATATAGTTTAGGTAGGAGCAGAGTTGTAATTGGATCCAAACAGCTTCATGGGTTGTTGCATCAGTAAAAAAATGTGATCAAAGAATAAAAACAAGACCCTGTCAACCATTCCTTATTTTTATGGTTGTGGATCACATAGGCTTTATTTGTTCCCTAATTTTTATTCTTTCTCTTGAAAAATTTGTTTCAACAGGATTACTTATATCTGATCTTTCATGCAAAAGGTAATACAGCTATTAGTTTCCATCTTTGATATCTGCTGGTAACATGATAATAAATTGAATTATGGTTGACATGTTGATATTCAAGATGTACTAAAGTAACACTTAACAATCTATGCATCTCGTGTCGGAGGAAATACTGAGAGATATGGATATTAAATGTTGCAAAATTTGGCCATTCTTTTCTTGTAGCAGGTGACATGGAGTACTTGGTCCTTACTGGAAACCATTTCCTTTTTTTGTGTGTTTGCTTTGCTGTTCTGGACTTGTGTGTAACTTCAGTCTGTGGAGCTGGCAATGGGCAGTCTAGGGGTACCAGAAATTGTCATTATCAACTGTGTAATAGAAAGCACTGAAACTGCTCTTGCCCTCTTAAGTTGTCTTTCTGAAGTATGAAAAGATAAGGAAGGTGTGTATGTGTGGAACTTTTATATTATGATACAACTGCTTTTATGTTATCATATACCTTGTCAGTTGCCTTTCATGTAGCTTAACTAGGTCATGATGTGCCCAGATAGCTTTCACTGAACAGTATCTTCAAAAATAAAAAGATTAATAAATTCCTTGTTTTTGGGGAAACCTGATTATATCTGATGCTGAGAGAGATCATTGCCATTGACAGACTGAATCTTCACATGTGAAGTCACTCTGCCCATCAGTACTACTGAACATCGTTATCTGATGGATAAAAGACTGAAATGAACTTCATCAGGGAAAATTTGATCAGAGTTTCAGTACTTGATGAGTCCAATGAATTCTTCCTTTGATTAAATTTAATTTCTCTAGGGAAAAAGATATCAGAAGAAGGAACTTGGAGATTGAATGTACCAGATATTTATTTAGCATTATTTAATTAACTGTGCTCTAAAAATACCTATATTGTGAGAAAAATTCTGATGCTGAAGGGCCTTTTAATCTAGCAAAGCTGTGCCTATTTAAGTTGAGACTTGGTACTAGGCATGTCAAAGTAGAAGTGAGAGGTATTTTTGAGTGAAGGTAAAAGACTGTTGTCTTAGTTAGGGGGCATCTTAGTGATGTAGGATGATTGAAATCTTCAAAGTAGAATGAGGTGTCTTTCTAAAACATATTCTGTAATTGTGCCCAAGGATTTGGAATTATTGGGTGAAATCATGATCTCTGTTGTACAGGGTGTTAAGCTAGATCATCACAGCTGTTTGTAAAAGAGTCTGACCAGAAGAGACTCTATATTTACTTGAGAGGTAACTGCTTCCAAGGTATTGTAGGTGGCTAAATTGAATTTCTGCAAGCATTTAATTTCCCTATCCCTACTTGCACCTTTAATTTCTTTTTAATGTTTTAGGAGTTTCCCCCTAAATTGGAATTCCCCTGTTTTGTTTCATTTTTCTTGCTCTATATTTTATCTTCTTTCAAAACTTTCTGCAATTGTTCTTCTCCACCCATTTCTCCTCTGGCTTTATCAGACATTGCAGCCAGCTTTTTCCTGCTGATCTGTGTTCCTACATGGCAAGTCAACAGACTGCTTTGCTAAGCAATCAATAAGTAGCGTTATTGCCACATCATTAACACCAGGGCTTTAACATCAGGCTTCTTTTATCTTTTCTAGGCCTTCGATTGTTGTATTTATAGACTTCATATGGTAGCTGAATAAGCATTATCTTGCCACTCTTTTTACTTGTCCTCCAGGCTTAATAGCTGTTTCCAGTGGACACTTTACTGTTGCCACGTGAGCATAGTGAGGGTGGAGATACTGCGCTCCTCCCTCTCAATGATTCTTCTCTCCAATAATTTAGTATTAATTTAGTTGCAAGTGTTATGCAACAAAATCTAAATTAATGTGTTGTCCAAGTACCCTTGTTGTTCTATAAATTCCTGCAGTTCCACCTTGGTGAGTGACCAAAGAAAAAAGGGGAGAGAAGCAAAATCAGGGCAGAGAGGAGACCAGAACTGTGTCACTTAGTAGTTCACAGTTTCTATGCCATGAGTGGTACAAAGCATCCTCTGTAGTGGGTAGCAAGGTAGGAGTAAGGATTGAAAACTGAGGAGTGTCCACAGAGCATAAGCTGTAGCTCTTACCTGTTTGCACTCACATTGCCAGCAAGACATTTAGGTGTTAAGAGGTATCTGCCTGGCTCTGTTGTCTTCCTGTTCTGTAGGTTTTTTCTGGAACTCTGAAAATCCCATCTTCCTTCCTCTTTTCTACAGTGTGGAGAACAATGCTTGCTCTCAGTATACATTTATTAAGGTCATTAATCATCTTGGATGTACCTTTTAGTAGGTCTTTTCATTGTGCTGGCACAGGCTATTTTTTTGAGTAACTGGGGGTCTGTTCAGTGCTTCATCTTATAAGAGTGTAAGTTTGGAAGGCTGACATTAATGGTAGTAGTTAAAATTATTGTCATTTAATGCATTGTTTTCCTGAGGCTGCAGAAGCTACGAACTGACTTCCATTTCTTGCAAGCTACGTATTCAGTGTTTCTAAATGCCAAAAGGGTTAGAATTCCAGTAAGTCCATGTTATTTTTGCACCTGTCAGTTTGCAGGGCTTTATGAGTGGCAAAACTTATTGCCACAATGAAAAGTTTCTGATGTAAAATTTGAATCTTTAAGAGTAGTTTAAAGTGGCTGCTGTTTTCCTCTTCTCATTGCAGGATAGGGTGCCTTCTTTTTGAGGATAGTTCCAATTAATTTTATGCCTGTACCAGCTCAATAACAATTAATTTATAGGAGTATAACTTAACATATTGAAATTTTAAAATATTAACAACTGCCATCATTAGAAAGAATAAAAAGCTATACTTTGTATGACCCAAAGCCAGAAAAAAGGATGCTATTTGCAGACATTTGTTTTCTCTTTAACTTCCGTTTAAATTTTTCGCTCTATTTAAATGATTTATGAGAAGTTTCCATGAGTGTCAGAAGTATTGTTCTCTTTGGCTTAAAAATAGAATGCACTGAAGTTTTTCTCCAGATGAATTATTTCTCTCTTCCAATTTAATTATTTTTTTAAATTTATTTTAAAATAAGTTTTCTCATTCATACCCCCGTGAATGGAATCGAATATTATTTCCTGAGAAGCATTTTGGAGCCTGCGAATAATGTCTTTGGAAGAACAAATGAAATTATTGAAATGTTTAAAAGTAAAGCACCAACTTAAAGCAAATTTTTTTTTGCATAGGTATTTTAAAGCATCTGGCAACTTTAAAAGTAGTATTTTGGTTTATTTTCAAGTGAAGTTTTGTGATCTTTATTGCTGCCATCTGAAATAGACCATTTTGGTCAGTGGCAGATAATTTTTTAAACTCTCATTACAAAAAAAACAGATGAAAAGTCATTTTAGCTAAAAAAGTGGATGAAAATGCAGATTCTGTAGGGTGGAAATACAAGCTGAGATACAGAATAAGCGTCTGAGAATAAAGGTACTTGAATAATATGTGATTTTTTGTGTGTCTGTGTCAGTCTAAAATCACTTAATGTAATTTTGTTAGGAAAATAACGAAGTAAAAGCAGATTGGTAGTACATGTTACTCACAGTGAGTTTTTCTGCTTTTACATATGTTTGTAAAATTTTATTGCAAGGATATATCTCTCACTGGACACATCCAATCAGTGCTAACTCTGTGAAAGAAACCTTCAAGCGGTTGCACTGTCTTCTGAAGTGTGAAAGGATTGCTGTGAGCCAGATGTGGGAGCAGTGGCTTCAGGATGGAGACCCGCTTTCTTCCTTTCTCACACTAAGCGATGGCTTCATTGTCTGTCTGGGGCCTGCGTTCTGAATCAGAATCGTGCTGTCACTTTCTGTTTCATAGCTGGCTTTAAAAACTGAATTGGTGACTGAATTCCTAAAAATGTGGCAGCTCTTCTTACTAGGGAAGGCCCTTGTTGTGTAAAGAAGCTTGTCTTTTTTCTGAGGTTAGAAATGACACACAAGTTAGCAAAATATTATATGCAGACTTAGTTGGCTATCAGTTAATACACTCAGTTTGTGCTATTGTGTGCAGTAAAAACAAATTATTTTGCTTTTTTTTATTACCCTCACATTCATCATTATATCATTTAAGAAATGTTTTCAGAGACCAGGTGACAGTGCCAGGTGAAGTCAGAGGCACTGCAAAGCTTGGCCTCACTGTGAAATAGTGCACTCAGGTATTGCAGTGCAAGTGATCTACTGTATCTGTTGAGCTTCTGTTAACTTGGGCCTAGGTTGGTGCATATGAACTTACTTGAGTATGTGTTAAGTCTTTTTTTTTTTTTTTTTTTTTTTTAAATCAGTAGTACAGAGGAGGGTTTTGATGAAAATTTTGCCTTTTTGCCTTTTAGCTTAATGTATTGCTTTTTCTTTTCATGTGATGATTAAAGTGCATTATCTAGAATGGTTCTATTTCAAATCTCTAATATGTAAACAGAACATAAAAATTTGGGCAGTTGGCTTTTGAGGGGTGGTCATTAGAGTTTTTGATAAAGAATAAAGAATATGTTTCTATGTAAAAACACTTCAACGTGAGGGATTTTTGCATGTGATTTTTACTACTTTGTGTATATTTTCTGTCTTTGTTGTGATGGCTCTTTGTGAAGTCTTTTGGGAAAATTATTAATTTCCCTTTGTTATGGAGTATTGGAAAATAAATAAGCGAATAGTCTATGCGAGTGCAAGAGGATTTAGCTGGAAACCAGGCCTGCTGGCTGATGATTCTCTATTGCCTGACATTCACTGGCTCCTAAGGGAATGACCTTTTACATTTCCAGTGAACCTGTTGGGATGTAGGCAGAAATTCAGGCTGGTAGCTACACTGACTTCCATCTTGTAGAGCAGGCCTTTCTTTAAACAAATTTATTGTGTTGAACAGTGAACTGGGATACGTTTCTTGAGGCTGACCAGGCTTCTGTATTCCTGAGGCTGATTAAAGTGGTTGCTTGCATTACAGTGTAATTCTATTTTTCTTAATCTGTGGACTATTTTGGTTTTTTACAATGTAATTTTCCATTCCATAATAATGTTATTTTATCATTCTGTATCCACCTGCTTGTATTTCATATGCTGCTCAGTTTTCCACTGTTCAGGATGATTGAAATTGTGTGATTGTGTATAAGCAGTTAATTCATAGCCAAAGCTTTAAAAATAACTCCTCCAGGTTCAGGTGTAGTGTTTGACCAGTAGTGATACAAAGGCAGTAATTACAATTACATGGACAGAAGCGAGTGGCATTTAGCACATTGTAATTGGCTCATGTGGTTATAGTTACCTTGAAGTGAGCTTAGTCACTAAGACAAAGGGTTAGAAACTGGACTTTAAAAAGAACCCTTAGTGTAAATTAGGAATTATTTAAATAATGGATTGGCCCCATTTTAGTAAGCTTGGATACTATGTTCAGAATTTGGAGAAAATTCATAGACTGGATGGTACTGGTTTTTTATAAATACTGCTTACAAGAAAGTTAGAAAACTGGTTTAGACAAGAGTTAGAGAAGAAAAGAGTTCTTACAAGCATGTAAGAGAATACATGATGATTAACATAAAAATAAATGAATGCACTGCTATTGAGTAGCTGTTCCAGAGCTAAGTTGTATTTCAGGGTAGTGTTTTTATAAGCATATACGCCAGAATATACATGCCTATTAAAGTGAAGGAATGGACAGTGGCTAAATGAACGAAAAGTTTACAAAGTCACCTTAAAAATCTGATCTCAGTCAGAGACAGCCTCATAACCTGTGAGCCAGGGAGAATTTCTTTTTATCCTTGCACACCGGGAGTTCTGTTCACACTGGTCTTGCATTAATGCAAATATATTCTGTGTGATTCAGTCACATCTAAAGACTGGTATTGGCTAAAGGGGTTTTGGTACTAAGTTCCCATTTACTTTGGATATGTGTAGGTTTTTAAAACTTTCTTCTTGTTACTTGATGGTTTATAGGCCTGTGCTTTTTCTACCTCAAATGTGAAAGGTTTGGACAATCGAATTAGGGATGTGCTTGGGCAAAATTTGTCTACTAGCTGTGTAAACTTGTGAGAGATGCTGCTTAAGCCTTGAGAAATTTAAGTGAATTCAGTTTCTCTTTGGGCCACTGCTGGTTTACTTTTTGTTATGTTAGGTATTTGCCATCAAGCACTGTGATGATGTTGGAAAGGGCAGGGGAAAGCATTCAGGAATCTACTGGTAATAATGACTAGATAGTGCTTTTACTATTCCAGAAAGCTGTGGTTTGGGGACTAGGGGCCATGGCTGTGGTGATGTGTTTTGTTTTGCCAAGCCTGGAAAGTGCTCTCAGCAGAACAAGGTGTTCTGGAGCAAGTGGAAAGACCTACATTCATGGTCTTTTTCTGATATCTTTTATGGGCTTTTCATAGTAAAGCTGACTTAGTCAAAGAAGTTGCATTTTAAAGGCTGTGAACTGAAAACAAATAGAAAATGAAACAGTATTTTTAGCACTTGTTTATCTGTCTTCTGTTAATAGTGACCTACTGTCTGAAAAGAGGAAGCCAGGAATACGCAAGCTAGAAGCTGGAGAAATTTAACCCTGAAATAATTTACTACCCTAGTAGTGAGAATTACTGAAATTCTTACAGATTTTCATGAATCTATTCCATTTGCTTCTTGTGGGAGCTTGAAAGGATAGAGGTTTTCTGCTGAAGGGGATTTGTGTGTTTACCTCTTAGAAGACAGTATTCTGTTCAGCATAGGTGAGGAGGAAAGGAGACTATGATTCTTCTGGTCTTGAAATCTGCGGATATAAATACTTATCCTTTTCCTTCTTTGGTCCATGAACATGCTAGTAACATCTAAAGTTTGACTAACAGCTATTGTAATCAGCCTTCAGGGCTTCAGCTGCCTGTAGGGTCAGGAAGAAATTATTTTCCTAATGTGTAATTTGGCTTCTTGGCTGCTGATTTGTGCAGTGGCAGATGATACTATGACAGCTGAAATGCTTCCTACCCCAAATGTTGTGTTGTGCCCCTCTTGTACCAGTTGCCAGTCATGTGGCAGGGCTGACTCCAATGGTTCTTAATTTACTGCAGTTTACTCTTCCAGAGTATCAAAGTATTGGCTACAGTATTAGTCTGGTAATGGACCATGATGGTATCAGCTCAAGCTTTGGCAAGAAGTTTTTCCAGGAGAAATGTTTTGGGGCTTAGCAGAAAACAGTCATCTTCCTCTGTAGCATGAGGAATGGTTCACCTAATAAAGCATGCCCGAGTGACCTCATACTTAATTGCTTGCAGAGTCTTTGGGCATTGTTAATAACTTGTTCTCTATTGGTGACATATATATTTTGTGTAGAACGACAGAAAAGACTATTTTTGGACTTGCACTGCAGAAGTTTGTGAACTTGCTTAGGTCAGGTAGAACAAGTGCAAAAGGTGAGCAACTGCTGCTAATTTTGGAATGGGCAAATAAATACCCAGAAGGGACCATCAGCATTTCACTTTGAAGAAGACTTTGTCCTCTCTGTGGTCCATATTAGACAGTCTGAGAGCTGCTCTTACGGGGATTTGGGTGATTCTTTATGACTCCTCGGTGGAGCTTTTTAAAATGTAATTGTCTCATTTGAATGAGGTGACTCATTGCTTCATCCTGAGAGTCTAAGAAGCCAGTTGCAAAAAAAAGCTCATCTCAGGAAGGTGTAAGTATTTACTTACCATTTCCTTGCTTTAATGAAATAACCAATAAAGTAGAAACATAGGCTTGAAAGTTAGTCTACACCAAAATAAAAGGTATAACCACAGCAACTTCATCAGCATCTGAGTTGAGATGGAACTGCCATGAAATGGCCAGCAGCCAAGCTTTGCAGCCAAGCTTTGCAGTGCCACTGACTTCACCTTCACTGTCACCTGCTCCCTGCAAACATTTCTTAAATGATGTAATGATGAATGGCACTTCTGTTTAACAGTGTCATCCACTCAAAGTGTTCTGTAACATGTGTTGCTTTGTTCATAAGTTGTCACAAAGATGAAATAACTAAAGAGTGGCTGAGAAAGTGTTTGGGGTTTACTGAAGGGCTACCTGAATTCAAGCTGCTTGGGTAGAAGGCTTGGGTTGATTTCTGTGAGCTTGTGTATATGTTATCCTTGTGGAAGAATTGTTGCTAATTTCTGTTCTTTGTACCAAAAGTGTATCATATTTAAAACAGAGAAAAAAGCCTCCGAAAAAAAATATTAAGAATTTGTGATTAGATAAAATACCCTGCTGGTTTTTAATAGATCATTAATACAAAAAGCTGTTTTCTGTTAATTTTTTGCTTGTGCCTGATGCCACTGTCAAGTGCTCTGTGTTCTTTGTTTCCAAAGCAGAGATCTAGAAAACAAGAGAATGACAGAAAGCCCAGCCTCAGAAGTGCAATTAGTTTTGTCTCTTAGGAAGGTGTACTTGTATTGAGAAAGTTTTTTTTCTTTTTTTTTTTTTTTTTAATTTTGATTGTAGACTTGCAATAAATCAAATACATGAGAAAACATAATTTCATTCTGTATTTCTCCTCAAGTTAAAAACTGAGAATTTTCCCTCTATATCAGCTAATCTTTAATTTGGTTTTTTGCACAGAGGATAAGCATGACATATCTCTGATATTGTGATTAATTATCATATTCTGTGTTTTAACCTAATGTGTCAAAGCTTCATTTTCTTAAGGCTTGCACTGCAGTTCACTTATAGATTTTTTGAGTGGTTTTTAAACCAAAATTAAACATTGATTTGAATGTCTCACATCAAATGTATTGCCAGTTAAATTGAGAAGAATTCACTTGTTCTTTGTTTCTAGCATTAAACTTTAAACTGGAAGACCTACTCCAGTAATTCAAGTTTTAAAAGGCCAAATTTTCATGAACTGTAGGACTTGATTTTCTAACAGCTGTTAAAATGTTTTGATTTGTTTGGGTATTGTATTTTTTTTTAATCTCTTGGCCTATATTCTGTATAGTTCTTCAATATAAATGATTGACCGAACTCCCAATTCTTGCATCAAAGATGTTTTTTCTTTGTTTTGGAAAACATTAAGGAAATAACAATACATACACAAAAAACCCTCTACGTTATTGCTGACATGACTGACTAGGACTGCTCATGCCACTGTTAATATTGCAGGACATGCATATTGTTTATGATCTGAATAACCCCTTTCCCCTCTGTGGTGATTTTCACACTCCATCTGAGCTGGGCTGCTTTTGAAGGTTTAAAGCTCCTTTTTCAGGCTGGGATTCAAAATCCATCTTCTTGAAGTGCACACTGTGCTTCTGTGTGCTGGGAAATGAAACTTTTTCCTGTTGAAATTGTTCCTCTTTGCGGAAAGAGGAGCATATTACCACTCACTCAGCTTCATCTAGCTGAATGGTAAAGACAGTCATGGAAAAAGCATGTAGGATAGAGAAGGAGTTATTTATAGGGTTTGTGGTTTGTTTTGTTTTGTTTTTTTTTAATACAGTTTTCTGGTCTGAGGTTGTTCCTGTATTTTATTCTAAAGACCTGTTTTTTTGTGTGTCTCAGTAGACTTTTGAGGAGTAAGATGTAGAACAATATGAACTTTTCTTTCCTCTTCAAGTAATATTCATTCTTGTACACATTATTATGTTTTATGGGAAGGCATTGCCCTTATTTCTTTGTCTTTAAAAGAAAGCAGCATTCCCTGCATTTTGAGAGGAATTGAAAAAAATTTGCCTGTCCAAACATTTAGAGGAAATAAGTGAAGGATTTGAGGATCCTATATGTGACTGAGGCTTGATTTTTCATAGAATTTGGTTTTATGGTGAAAATAGTTCTGAACTTTTTCAGATTTAATATGTTACTGTCAAGATGGAGAGAGTTGTTGCCATGCCAAGGATTGGGGAACAATGTGAACAAGGCTTTCCAGATGTACTGTTAAGATTTTTGGTGTATAAATGAAATAGAAATTCTGTTTGTAAGTGTCTGAACTCTTTGTGGGCTTAGATGTATTAAATTCAGTTGTTTTATTGTATTTATTTATATGGAGTAAGCTTGGTGCCACCAATCTTTTTTGGGACCCTAGAAGTTATTGTCCCCTGTAGAGTTAAACATTTTTATGTCAAAAGGCTGATTTGCCAAGTGTGGTACTTCTCCAAGGAAAATTACTGTCACAGATTTTTGTTTAGTGTTTGTTAGACTCTGCATTGTTATTTTGGTTTGTCATAGGTCTGTGTACAGAACGAGGTACAGCAGATTTTGGATGTTTTAAGTGGCTTTTTTATTTAATAATTAAATTGCTTTTTGCTAAATTACTGTTTTGTTTTTCTTTGCAGCTTTCATCCAGTCGGATGGCATAATAGAAATGCTACGTTTTGATGAAGGAGACCTATTGCAGGTATGTAGTCTGAGTAAACCATCTCATCTAGCAGTGTTTCATCTTCTTTGTGATAGCTGCTTTTTGAAACTCCTGGTTCAGTGGGTGTTTGAAAATAAACAAGCATCAAACTTAACTCCGTAAAAACTTTGGACCTTCTAGAGTTATTTTCAGTGTTATTTTCAGGTATTCTTTGGTGTGCCCTGAGGTTCTGGTTCCCTGATTATTTTGTGTTGGGAAACTGGTGAAGTTTCCCAGCTACAGGTTCTCTCTGGCCAGTTTGTCCGGTTCTTTTTTTTCTCAGAAAAACAGAAGGATTCTTTGTGTTTAAGACTTATATTGATGTAGAGTTGGGATGCAGTTGGATAACTCATTTGGAGGAACTGCAAGTGTTGCAAGATTCCCAAACCTAAAGGCAGTACTTGGGATCCAACTTGATCAAATTGGATTTAGACAAATTCTAATTACTGCAGTGAAGTAATTGCATATATGTATTTTTCAGGTATTATGTTGCCATTTCTGTCAGTTTTCTTTTGATGTGAGTCAAAAATGGGCGAAAAGTTAACTTTAAAGATTACGAGCTGATATGGAGAGGGTGGTAGCAGTTGGGATGAAATACATAGCAATGTGGCTACATAATTTTGAAGTTCTGTTGACTAGAGTTTCAATGTATGCATTTTGTAGATTGTATTTACGTTGAGAGTACCTTTTGTTAAAATTCCTTAACAGTGTTAGTCCTAGTAGTTGAAAGGGAGGAAAGGAGAAAGAAGAAATCAATTAACTTTTTAAATGATTAGGAACACATGGCGTGACGGTGTTTCCAGAAGAATCAACATACATCAAAGCTGTGTAATTTTGGGCTTGTGATAATATTTTTTGTTTCATAATGCTGAAGGTGGGGTTTTTTTCCCCCCACCTACTTAAGTTGTTTGGGTTTTTTCTTCAGTTGTTTAGGGTTGTTTTTCCTTCTTCCCTTCTTGATCCTTAATGTAGATTAAAAATTTCCTACTATAGGTATTAAGATTATAATTTAGAAGAATTAAGATCCTTCAAAGTGGTGTAACAGTTTACAGTGACAGAAAAGCAATTAAAAGCCAAAAAACCAGCTCCCCACCCCCTGCAAAAAAAAACCCCAAACCAAAAAAAACCCTCTACCAAACAAGCAAACAAAAAAGCCCTGGGTTCCTCATTAACCAGTTGTTTAGCTGTCATATTCTCATAGCAGATATCTAGTGTAGGTTTTTAGGTTTTTGTGTGAACATGTAGAGTGGTGAAATTTTCCATTTACTGGTTACACTCTCATTTATTGAAGCTTTTGACTCTTTGAATATTTCTTTAACTTGTGTGGAGATACCACATATCACAGTAAATACAAACAAAGAAACTAAACAAGGCTTAATTTCTTTTCTTTTATGTGCTCTATTAGAATATATTTTGTTCAACACAAGTGGTTTAATAAAAATTATGAACACATCGTTAGCCCAGTGTTTTAAGATAAAGACGGTGTAGTCAAATTCACTTACCTATATTGTAACTGATTCAAATGAATCTTACAAATCTGTAATTATATTGCTTATTTTAGCACTCTATTAACCACTGTAGTTCTTAAACTTGACAGTAATGGTACTGCTGTGAGCCACTCAGTAAGTCATATAAAGATGGGAAAGTAAAATGGATTGTTAATCACTCAACTTTTTTGCAAGATGCAGCAAAGACAAGAGAATTAGTTCAAATATGGTGGGACAAAGTCAAGCAGCTTTGCATGTTGCACTGTAAAATTTCAAGTGCTTTGGATTGCATTTGGCTACCACTTACCTTCATACGTTGATGAAACAAAACGAGAGAGACAAAATTTTTGGTAAGTGGTTTGTATGGTTTACAGTATGGTTGTGGCTCTTAAGCCAAACCCTGTTCCTTTGTGTAAGCAAAACCATGTTCCTTTTAATCAGAATGATAAATACTGTTTTCTCCAGCTTACAGATAATTTGTTTCTTTTTCACAGAGATTTTAATATGGTGACCTCTTGTGACTACTTACTGCAATTAAAAAAAAAAATCAAAGCAAATTCACTGTTGTAAAAACAGACTTATGTGTTGTGAACAGCAGTTACTTGGGCTTTCTGTAAATTTTCACAAATGTTTGTTGATTGTAGATCATCCATTATTACAGCACAAATACCATGATGCAGGAGTAAATCAGTATTGTCTAATGCTTAGTCACGTTCAAGTCTATTTTTTTTAAAATATCAAAAATAACCAGTTCAGTTCAAAAAGTGACTAATAATCATTGAAGTGTCAAAGCCCTCTCCTGCTTTGGTTTATCCCCACTCTCCCTGAGAATTTGATATTTTTACAGTGGAAGCAAGCTTTTTTCTTGTTCGAAAGAATTGTTTTCCAAGTAAGACAAATCAAATACCAAGCCTTGAGTAATTTTATTGTTAGAGATTCTTGCCACCTCCTTTCAGATGGTGTCATCCCTCTTGATACTGTTTTTTTTTGTACTTACTTGGAGCATATACTGTTGGTGAAATACTCCTTATGTTTTTCAATCATTTTTTAAGATTTTTGTTGTAAAAAGATCAATGAAATGTGTTGAAACATTGGGTTTTACCAGACTCAGAACAATTATTTATGAAAGAGCAGAAATCTTTAAATAGTGGAGTAGAAAAGCATCACATTTGGCAAAAATAAATTGATGTGGAAATTTGATTAGTTCATGTCAGCGGTTAACAGTAGCAAGGTAGAGACAGTACTTTTGGGTGTGGACTTACAGTTTGTGGTTTAGAAAGTGCTATACCATGTAGTTTTACCTTCCATCTTGCCAGAGCAGAAGTGAAAATTCTGTTCTTTAGCATACGTGTTCAGATTAAAGGTTTATATCTAAATAAATTTGCTCTACTTCTGTCCATGGGTTAAATTACTGTAATGTTAAATTTTCTTATTTTTTCTATTCTTCACATGAATGAAACCCTTTAAGGATAAGGACTCAACAAACTTTTGAAATCTTCAGATAACTTATTTAGATCCTGAACATAGAGTAAAAATAGTATAACGTAAATGCAGTGTGGGGCTTGGTTTTTCTCTTCAATAGCAGGTAGTTTACATGTGTCTGTATAATTTCTATTTTGGATTTTTATTTGTCTGTATGCTATTTAAAGTGTTGCATTTAATTGGGACATTAGTGCTCTGAGAGAGGACAGAGTGGTTCCTTCCCTGTGTAGTAACACTTGTTTTAGTAATTCCAAAATGAGTTGTAAGGTTTTGACAGCATTTTATGTGCTTGTATAGTTTGTATTTCACTGTGCTCTCCAGACACATTGTTTTCTTTAGTGTGCTACCAGTTAGTCACTTATTCCGTTTCCAGTTTTAGATCTGAGCTCTCCTTCAGCTTAACTTCTCTTTGTCAGTGTCCGGCCTCCATGTCCTGATTATTTGAACTCTTGTCCAAACCTGACAGATGCTTCAAGCTCCTGATGATGATGTCATCTGCAAATATTAGGAGGGCTGAAGTAAAGTACAACTGTTGCTTTTAATAATTTATCCTTTTATGTTAAGCCAACATACTGTCTCATTTTTTGCAGACTTTGTTTTTAAAAGTGAACAGTAAAGGAAAACTTATTTTTCTCAGAGCAAAATTTTCATTTGTCTTTAGCTCACAAAGTGCAGTTTCTCATGTCATTCCGTTTGCTTTTAGAGCTTTTACCTTGGGTATCTAATGTTCTTCTGCATAATGTAGTTGGGGCCACTATTTTCTAGAGTGAGCAGTTTTTTATTCAGACTTCTGCGTATGTAATAGTATTTTTAAATTCCTAAAGTGAGAAAGTGGTAAGACTTTTAGTCAAATTCTTCTAACATGAATCTGCTGCAGTAATCTTAAGTGCATGAAATGATTTTTTTACCAATAAACTCCTAGAAAATGTTTTACTGATGCTAACTGCTTTGCAGAATAACTGAAATAGGGGAAAAAAGAAAACCTGCATGATTATATATACTTAATATGTGTTTGTCATTGTTCATAAACTGCTGTTCACTGCTAGCCACAAAAACTGGTAATGAGAATTAAAATGGTCCTAAGTGTCAAATGAACGGGACCTTAATATGACTTCCAGTGGCTTTGTAACACAGAAGCTGTGGAACAGAGTTACATGTGTGGGAATTGGCAATGTTGATTGGATGAATTTTAGTATTTTCAGCGTGGCTTATATTTCATTCTCTGTGGCACAGTAAAGAAGTATCTTAATGTAAGTGACAACCATTCAGGTCTGGTGTATCAACAACAATGTTTTCAGGGAGTAAAGTCCAAGTGTAATTTTTAATGGACTCGAATTTTTATATTGTATATTGACTTTTTAAAGGATTTGTGATATGATCTCCATTGATATCTGTATAGCCAAACTGCTGAGGTACAGACTGTGTAAGTGGGAATAACGTGGCTGGGCCATTGACCTCCATGGGTGTGTTGTACAGTACAAAGTTCAGCTGGCAGTCGGTTACCCGTGATGGAGCTGAACCAAGGACAGTACTGTCTGATGTCTTCAGCAGCAGCATGGATGATGGAGAGTATTCTCAGTGAGTTTGGAGATGGTAACAAATTGGGCAAAGTGGTTGTTGCACTGGAAGGCAAGGCTGCTATTCAGAGGGACTTTGGGAGGCTGACGAGAACCTCATGACATTCAGCTAAGGCAAGTGCAAGGCCTGCACCTGGGAGAGAACAACCCTGTGTGACAGCACAGGCTGGGCAGCAGCACCATAGGAAAGACATGGTAGATAACAGTTTGAACATGTCCATGTACTGTTGTAGCAAAGACGACTGCCCACTTACTGAACTGTATGAACAAATATGGAGCCAGAAGATAAGGGGAGTGATTCCCCACCCCCCCACCCCCACACCTGTGGGGCTGAGCTGAAGTACTGTGGCCAGTCTGGGCTACCCAGTACAAGGCAGGCACAGACATTCTAGAGCAGGCACAGCAGAGGGATACCAGAATGATCAGGAGGCTGAAGGGCTTCTCATGTTAGGATGTATTTCTTCAGCCTTTAGAAGAGAAGACCAGAAGGAAAACTGATTGTTGTGGGCAATGTAGAATTGACTGAAGCCAGGTTTTTCATTGTGCTCAGTGGAAAGATGAGAAACTTTGGACACAGATTTCAGCATAATACACTCCAAAGCCATGTAAGAAAAAGCCTTTTAAGCTTGAGGTGATCAAACACTGGACCAGGTTATTCAAAGAAGTTGTAGAATTTGTGTCTTTTGAGATACCCAAAACATGATGGCCCAAAGCTGTGAGCGACCTGCAGTAGACCTCCCCTAAGCAAGGGTTGACTCAATGGCCTCTGGAGCTTTCTTTCCCCTGTGTATGATTTTATAAAAGAATAAAAGCCATCTTAGTTCATTTTCATTGCTTGTGAGCAGCTGAAATCTTCAGAGGAATTGCCATCCCCAGGCTTTAGTTTAAAAATAATTAACTGGTGCCCAAGACTGACTGTTACAAAGCCGATGTCAGTAGCGTGTGTTGCATCAGCTGAAGTCAAGTGATGTTTTTGTTTCCTTGTGTGAGTTTGGGTCATGAAAGAGAATGGCAAGAGTGACTCAGTTCAGTCCACTTTCAGCTACCTTTCAGATTACAGCATTAATTTTTTTCATTACCTTAAGCAAGATATTAATCATTAATTATGTTTCTTTTAATTATACTACTTATTAGCATAGAGCTCATGAGTGCAGCAATGAAGATTTAAGCTGCCATCTACATACTGGCTTTGTAGCTGTCTCTCAACATTTAGTTGCAAGCAGCACATAGCTTTTCTATAAGAAGGAAGCAGCCTTACTATAAAATAGCAAGATGTAGAATGTTCTGCATGAGTCTTTCAGACTGTAACAGTCTTTTAAATTAGTGTGGATACTCTTGTATAGAAATACAGAAAGCTTTGGTTATTGAGAATTTTGTTAACATTAAAGAGAAATATTTGGTGCTCAGAAACCCCAGGTCTTGATTAAGAAAGCCTCCCTGCTTTGCCCCCATGGTCCTTGTATAAGACTTTTGAGCTCTAATTTAGTTGTCTAAACTTAAATAACCAGTGCTATTTGAGATGTCCTGGGCTGTCCTAGAGATTTATGTGGACCTGGCAGATATGGCACAGGGCGTAGGAGAAACTGTCCTGAACGTCAGTCTGAAATCAGGCAAGTTGCCCTAGGACATTTATCTAAAGTGGCAGGGGATGCCTATGTTTAGATAACCGAATGTAGTGACAGGTAATATGACCTCTTACCAATAAGTGAAGAATAGCTATTATAAAAAAATTGTGAGATGTTAAAACTGACTTGTTGGTTGTGATTGGTTTTTTGGTGGTATTTTTTGGTTTTTATGTTCTGGCTAAAGCTAACAACTTTTTTAGAGACAATTTCGGGCTAAAAGGTGTGTTTTGAGTCTCCACGTGTGCAAGATATCTGGTGTCTTCCACCACTATACTGTGTCTGTAAAGTGTGCATTGAGGTACAGATTCTCTGTGAAATCTTTCTTGAGGATACGAGGCTCTGGAAAGAAAGTATTCCAAGTCTTGAAACCGGTGCTATCTGACTGCCTTCAGATTTTCTAACTTATTGTACAAGTTTTCTCAAGATCTTTATTCTGAAATCCCTTTGATTTATAGTTTAATCTTTCTAGAGTTATATAAGAGATAAACTAAAGTATGAAACTGTTAGTAGCAACAGCCTAAATGCTATATGCTATCTTTAAATTTAAAAAAAAAAAATCATCTGTCTTCAAGATTTGAACACATCTTTTTGGGTGGAAGGATTAGGCTGGATATTAGGAAGAAATTCTTTACAGAGAGAGTAATCAGTAATCATTGGAATGGGCTGCCCAAGGAGGTGGTGGATTCACCGTCCCTGGAGGTTTTTAAGATAAGACGGGATGTGGCACTTAGTGCCATGGTCTAGTAACCACGGCAATGTTGGATCAAGGGTTGGACTTGGAGGTCTTTTCCAACCTGGTTGATTCTATGATTCTATGATTATAAATGCCCAGTGCTGTTAAGAGGTACTGGTAATTTTTCCCTCTCCTGCTTATTTTTCCCACTCAGTTGTATATTTGTACTGTTTCTTTTGTGCTGACCTTAGTTTTTGTTGTTAGGCATTTGGATTGGGATATTAATCCACTTGAAGGTTTTTCCCCTGTAACTTGGTTTATTATGTATCTTGAAACATTAATAGTGTGCATATGTGGCCTGTGTCTTGATCTGTACATTGCAATATTTTATTTGCAATGTTCCTCCAGTACAGATAAGATATAATAAATGTTTCATATAAATTGTATTTTACCAGTGCTGGTTTTTTATAATGTGTCCTTTGCAGACAAAAAGACTAAGTTGTATTAATTACAGAGCATAATGTTATTTGTCTTTTCCTGATAAACAGGCAATACTAAACAAAACCTACACTTTAAACAGTGGATTGATCAGACACATGGTTTTACTTCCTGGCATTTATGTTTCACAGTTTTGTGCAGTCATACAGGAAAAATAGCATGTCAGGCTGTAGTACAATAGGTCCACAATTATACTTGAAGATCAAATTTTTAAAAAAAGTATTTGAGACTTGTAACTGAACACAGTTGTATGTTTTTGTTTACTGCACAACTCAAAAGATTGACGTGTAATAAAAATGAGTGATAATTATAGAAACTGCCACATGAGATTTATTTTTGGTTCAGTTCCATGATGCTATGGCTGCTGAAGTTGGTATGCTATTTCTTTGCTCTTGGTTGACCCCGATCCAAAGTCCAAACAAACTTAAAAAACCCCAACAAATTCCACACAACAAATTACCCACCAAGAACATCAAACAAACCAGAAAGCAAACAGCTTCTGCTCAAAATACAGAAAGTGTCATTAAAATTAATTAGTAATTTTTCTTGTTTAATAGACGTCTGAAAGCAAAACCCAGGCATTTCCTTGTAAGTGAATCTTTGATAGATTTTTGCTCTTAAATATATTTGAGGTTTATGAGTCTTAACAGAGTGATTTGTCATTTTAAACTTGATTTACAAATATTAGACTTAATATTTTCATAGCAAATTTGTAATCTCAGAACTAGAGGGGAAAACCTTGAGTGTTCAGTCAGATAATTTAACTCCCAACAGTTAATGACATGATTATTTAGTAGTTGCTCTTTTGTCCATTATTTGTATTTCCATTTGTTTCTGTATTTATCTGGAGTTTAATGTGATCCTCACTGCCCTCTGTCTAAAAGTTGGCCTGGGTGGAGTCTTAGACTGAGACTAAAATTAGGAGTATTGACTTTAAATTATGATTCTTGAAAGCATAGACGATGAACAACTTTCTGTATGAAATAATTTAAAACAGACTAGAAAATGCTGTCTTGTTAGTGCCAAAACTAATTGTCAAGGATGGGGCAGTGTTGGTAACGGCTATTTTAGTTGCCCTGTCTTAGGATCTGAACCTGTTAGCTCCATCATCTGACTGTCAGGTAATTGCTGGTAATTTACTTATGTGCTTTGGTTATGTTTTCAAACAGAAAAAAAAATACTGAAAGGAAGATTTTATTTAATTGTAGTGAATAATGCACTTTCAAGGGCATTGGTAAAGATTACAGAGTGTTTTATGTATCTGTTAACTTCACAGAGTAAGTGTGGCTGTTGTGGTCTAACCCCAGCCAGCAGCTAAGCCCCACACAGTTGCTCGCTCACTTTCCCCAGTGCAATGGGAGAGAGAATCTGAAGAGTAAATAAAAGTGAGAAAACTCTTGCATTGAGATAAAGACAGTTTAATAGGTAAAGGAAAATAAAGAATTCACAAAAACATTTTTCTTCTTTCTTCGTTTTAGTTGAATTTCTCTTACAACCTGTTATAAACTGTTTCAGAATAGTAAGTATTTACTTATATCTTACTGGAGGTAGAAAATGAAGTGTGACATCAAAAATTAAGAAGCTAAGCTAAAAGCTTATCAGTATGTGAGGAGTATACCTTAGCTACGAAAACATGGAAACTTTTGCAAGCCAGTGTATTTTTAATGAAGAATAAGGAATGGCCTGTTTTCTTGATTACAGTACAAATGCAATAGGTAAGTTTAAGTGAAAGCTTGCTGACTTTTAAATTACAATAAAAATGACAGTAGAAAACAACTTACCTTGTCTCTCAGTGTTCTATTCAGGGAGGAAAAACTGCACTGTACTTCAAAGCATAATTTCATGTGAATGCCTTCCTGCAATATCCCTTCAGCAAGGCAGTCTGACTCTCTATTTCAGAGGTTTTAAACCAAAAAAAATCTAATTCATGCTCTGCCTAGACTTTCAGAATTGCAAATAAATCCTCACGTTACAAACAGATTAGCTTTATTTTACAATGGTAAATAATACACTTCCATCTTTCTTCAGTTTGATGCAAATTGGAGGGTGAATAAAGCAACTAATTTAATTCTCAATCTGAAACTACTTAGATTTACAGTCTAGAATTGATCCTTGACATGAATCAAACACTAATGTTTGTAGACTGTGATTTAATAGTAGTAATAACATTGCCAAAAAGTGTCTTCAAAAAGCAAAATAAAAATTCCTCCAATAAAATGTATTTTAAATAAAGATAATTAAAAACCCATCTATTTAAAAATACTTTTATCTTAGGAAAAACAAAAAAAAAGAAATTATAATTTATAGGAGCAGTAGAAATCAGTGAAGTGTCCAGCCATGGGACTTGACTTTTAGTTCTGAAATGAGATGTGACCAATTTGCATTCCCCTTGCAAACAAGCAACATCTTTATACTAGAGGTGAACTTGGAAGAGTCAAGGTGCACCACAGACTTTATCAGACCTGTAAGCTTTCTTCCCACTGTCAGGAGATAAATACTCAGCTTGGCCATGAAACCTGTAAGAGGACTAAAATCCTCAATTTAATCTCCAAATCCTCTGGGAAGACAAAAGTTTTCAAAGGCAGGTGTGTTTAAACGTTAGCTGTATCAGGAGGACATTCCATATGCAGCCTTCTAAGCCAGTTGGTATTTCTTATACAAGGGTGAACTAATTGGAAATCCTTGGACAACCTAACCTCCTTGTTTTCAGGTAATTAACCGTAATGTCCAGCAGAGTGGAAGGAAAGGTATGAATAATAGAGGCTAGGAGATCATTAGGAGAGGAGATGAAGTTTCCTAGTCAAATGGAGATTATAGTCTTCTTTGTTTTCGAGGTGTTAAATTACATCAGTGAGGTAATTGCTTAACTGTTACTTGGTTTATATGCTTTTCTTTTTCATTTGTTTCTTATATCTGTGTTAGATTTTTCTTTTGTTTTATACGGTGTTATGATTTCCTGGACTTTTTTACCTCTCTGGATTTTTAGGTTAAGTTGCTGGTTGTTTTACAGTTTGTAGGAATTCTTACCACTGGAAGTGACCGCAGTTCTTGTCATGGGCCAAACAGTCTTTCAGTGGAGGCTTGATTTCTTTTGTTGGAAAAAGCCAATTTGCATTTTCTGCTCCAGATCCGAACTTCTTTTGTCTTTCAGGGTCTGATCTACTAAATTGTGGCAGTTGGGCAGTTATACAGGAAGTATAGTGGTGTCAATGTCTTAAAAGTTTGTTTTTTTTTTTTCTTTTACAGACTGAGACAACTTTAGGCCTCAGTTCATATCAACAGAAAAGGTAAGCATATTTCTAGAAGTCTATATAGACTTTAATTGCAAGATTTGTGGTACTTTTCAAAGAAAATAAAGTTTTAGTGTAAAGAAGATCAAATACAAATTGTGTGCTTTTTTTTTTAAATTATTTTTCTCATGTGAAGGAAATGAAACTAAAATGTAAACCGGTTTTCAATATTGAGCAGCTAAATCATAAAATGGCAGAACAGTTTGGGTTGGAAGGGACCTTAAAGATCATTTAGTTCCAGACCCCCTGCCCTGGGCAGGGATACCTTCTACTATACCGGGTGTCTCAAAGCCCCATCCAGCCTGGCCTTGAACATTTTCAGGGATGGGGCATCCACAGCTTCTCTGGGTAACCTGTTCCAGTGTCCCACCACCCTCACAGTAAAGAATTTCTTCCTAATATTTTATCTAAACCTTCCCTCTTTCAGTTTAAGGTCATTCCCCCTTGTCCTGTCACTATATGCACTTGTGAAAAGTCCCTCCCCAGCTGAACAACCCATGGCCCTGTTCCATCCTCTTCCATCCCAAAGACATAATCTATTATCAAAGAACTTGGCATGTATAATATCTGAGAAGGAAAATAAGTGGCCCTTTTTTCCCCTGTTCCCTAATTTTTCTTTAGAGAATCATCAGATATTGTTTATTAATGAGTACATTGAACAGTAATAATGAAGCTTGTTTCTTGTACAATAGCATTAAACAAATTGTCATGGTGTACTTTCAGTAAATACAGCTAGGTTTTTTCCACAAGGCTGTTTCCTGTTACTTCTCAGAAAATCTAGTAAAAGAACTATTCTTTTTTTTTTTTTTTTTCATTTTGGATTAATTCTTATATTGCTATGTGTATGGTTGCTTAAATGTGGGCTTAAATTCCTTCTTTTTGCAAGTTTTGAAAAATCTCTGAAATCTCTAGCTGTGGACAGGAACATAAACAACTGTAGCTATGTGCTGCAGTATGTCAGTCAGATTGCAGATATGAGAACATGAATTTATAGGAACGGCAATTGAACTTAACTGTGATTAGTGTATTTTGCCTTGGATAGAGCCATACTTTATGTAGATACTTTAAAACTGGAATAGTGTCTTGTTTAAATCATCAAGTCTCAATGGCAGAAAGTGCAAATATTGGCATCTAGTGCAATATGTGCAATATTTTTGTCTCCCAGAAAACAACTGAATTTGGTGGTTCTTGAGTTTGAGGCCATGGATTAGATTTGCCTCCAGGATTTTTTATTCTAATTTCTCAACGAAGAAGATTGCTTTCTGTGTTGGAAATTTCAGTGTTCTAGAATGTGTTCTATTAAAGCACTAGTTTAGATACTTGAAAAATCTCCAGGTCTGCCAGGAAAGTAGTCCATTCCACTTCAGAGTACTGGTCTATTTGGGGTTCAGTCACAATGTGATAAATGATCTGTATTGCAGACTCTTCTGTGCCATGTTACATAGTAAATACCCAATTTGCTGCCTGTCTGTTAGTGGTTTTGCATGAACCTTTCCTTTATGCATTTTTTTTTTTAGGTGACTTTTTTCAATGTCATTGCTAAAACCAGTACTTCTCTAGATGATTTCTCTCTCTTTGTCCTTAATAGAAATTATAATATCTTTTTATTGGTGTAGCTTGCAGATGTTTCTTTCCTATTTAGACAGTTTATTCAGTTCTTTGATCTACTTTGTTAGCACTAATTGGAAGGAGGGAAATGAACTAGCAGTTTAATTTTTGTTCTTGCCCATAGTCAGGTTACAGTGTATCTATTCAAGCTTCTCCCTTCTCTTTCCCCACCCTTTCCTCAGACAGCCCACCCCCCAGCTAAGAATTGTTAGCTTTGAAGTTTAATGCCTGATATCATGAGTATGTTTTCCTGATACAGAATTAATGTTGGCATAACTGAGCCAATCACTGTCTGGGTAGTTATGGAAAAAAAATTGTTGCTAGTCTTAATTTGTGTGCATTTGTAGCAGTGGCTGCTGTCAGATAGTGAAGTGGTCAATTGTTTTGTGGGAGTCCAGTGTCTCACTGAGGCAGTAATTATTACTCATATTTCTAAAATAATTTTAACTATAAAATTCAAAACACATTTTCTGATATATGCAGCTCAGCCTTATTTTTAAATATTAACGAGTTGTGGTTGCATTCAGGTTACTTACAGAACATTTTTAGCTAAAAGAGTCCTTGCGGTGGCTCTTTCTAAGATATTCTGGCACAAAAAGCACCCACTGTGAGGCATTTTTCATTTTAAAAGGTCAAATTGTTATTTTTAGAAACACTTTTATTTGATTTCATGGTAATAGAAATAAAGTATCAGCTTTTTAAGAGGTTGTGTTGCTAAATAAAAACATAAGATCTCTTTCTGTTCTATGGTTTGATGCTGTTGTCTATATTCCTTCACAATTTATGGCACAGGAGAGGAAATAAAACCCTTTAAACAACTGGTAATGTGGGAAAAATATATGTAGAGTATGCTGAGATTTGAATTTTCTGCAGTAGCAGTTAAAGATGTTGCAGAAAAGATTCCACTGAGCACAGACCTCCTCCAGAAATCCCAGAACAGCTAGAAAGGTAATGTGAGGATACAGAGCAACAGTTGCTGCCCAAGTTTGCAGAAATCTTTAAATACTGTATTTGACAGCATTTTCTTGGTCTCCAAATGCAAAGATGTGCGTGGATTATCTAAAATTATCAGTGCCTAGTAGTCTGTGATAAACAGCAAAATGTTACAGAAGTGCTGCACAGTGTCCTTAAGATGGATGGATATTGTGGCTCAGCAGAGATGGACATCCATGTCACCCACAGTCTTTTCAGGCATTAATTTTTACCATTTTATAACTGCATCTGTGACTCACCTTATTGAGACATGAAGCTGCACTTCAGTGAATTGCATCTGATAGTAGATTGCTTCTGGGTAGTAGCAATACAGTAGTTGGTAGTTCATGTAAATGCCCACTCACTTGGATGACAGTGTGGATGGAACAGTGAGGATAATGATCACGTTGGGGACTGCGTGTAGTTCACTCTTAAGTCTCATTCTTAAAATCAAACTTGTTGCAGAAGGATAAAGGTTTTTAGGCCATTTAAATTCTAGGTTTAGATGACTGCAGCTTGCTGGAAGGTATCAGTAGTCCTCTCTTCTGCATGAATCTTTTCCTTTTCATGTTTTTATCCTTGACTTTAAAAGTTAAAGGACTTCCAGGGGTAGGGAAGGAAAAATGTTTAAATTGTGATATAAGACCAGGAGCCATAGTTCTACATGCACACAATAATAATTAACTGAATGTCATTATACTGTAAAGTTGCCCTACCCATGGGTGTATCCAGCCTTCGGTGAGCAAGTGCCTAGCAGAGCAGACATTATCATCATTTTCTAGTCTGCTACAAGTTGACTCATGTTGGGCCTTTCAGTATGCAAAGTTTGGGAATTCCAATATTGCTTGTTCCCATTTGAATCTTATTACAGTTGTTGCTTCTATTACAATAGTTGGCATTCATGATGATGTTGCTGCCTTAACCAAATTTTAACCATTTTAACATCCTATGCTGTCTGACTGGCTCTCCAGGATAGTATAGCTCTGTGGTCTGAGAAAATACTGCCTAAGCTTTTCATATATGTGGAGAATTGTATATGTTCTGATTGGTCAGGTTACTCTTGACAGTATTTTCAATGCATTTGAAATAAAGATATTAATTGTTGCTTTTGTAAATATTGTAAATTTTTCTAATAACTTGTCCATAAGGAGTTTGTCTTTTTACCAATAACAACCAATAAAAAAAGAGGTGCTGTCTGACAATTCAGAGTTTTTCAATTTGGAAGAAATTGACAGAATTATTTTTAAAATCACTATCGAAGAGTGATCATTGTTTAGTGTTATCTTGACAGTGAAAGTTCATGAGGATTTTTTTTTGTCCATTTTCATTTAGAACCGCACTCTAAATGGTTTTCAAAATCGGGCCATAAACTTTGAAGTCATACTATCCCCTTGTTTTGCTCTTTCAAAATATCACTGACTGTATAATTTTCCAATTGTATTCGTTTATGTCCAGTGTCTTTGTCAACTCCATTTTGTTGAGTGTTTGTTCTGTGAGGTTAGATTTTAGCCCGAGAAGGCTAAACTGTATTGCTTGGCAACTGTAATGAGTCATAGCAGCACTCAATAGTAGCAAGAATTGTAATTTTTTTGTAGATCTGAACAGATGTTCCTATTTATGTCTTAAACCTTTACTTCTGTCATGTTGTGATCTGCATACACGTGGCATCTGTGTGCACACACACATAGGGAACTGTATACTAAAGCTGACTGACTATGCCTGTTCTTGCCCTGAGAGTGTTTTATTTCTTTTGTGTGGATAAAGCTATTTTTAATGACTAATCTCTAAGTAGGATTAAAGATGCTTCGACATGCAAATTTACAGACTTGTAAATTGATCAGCATGCATAGGTTCAGTTGTGGAGTTTGGGTGTATCATTGAGACATTATATTTTTATTTAAAAAGCTTCTGACTTGTTACACTGTTTTTGTTGCCCAGATCTGCCCTGTGAGAGGATACAGTTGTCATGCGCTGTTCTTAAATTTTTACTCCTATAAATAGCTTTTGTCTTGAATTGTTTCTGCAGTATGGAAAGACGTGAATTTGGTCAATGATTAGTTTTCCTGGAATTCCGCTGAATGGAATTGGATTGATTGAGCTCAAGGCCTCAGCTTTCCTAAGGCGAGCTGCATGTGCCTGCCCTTTCCATTTCCTGGCTGCTACCTCTGTTGAGACAGATCTAGGTGGTTCTGCTGCCCTGAGTGGGTTTGTGGAGTATCTTTGCTTACCCAGGACAAGTGGCTGCAGCTCGATCTTTGGGCATATGGGATTGATTCAAAGTCAAGGATCTAAAACAAGAATGCTATTTCAATATCAGTAACACATGCATCTGAAGAAAAAAAGAAAGCTCTTGGTCTTGAGCCGTTCAGGGGCCATTGATTTTGAGCTGTTCTTTAGCCTTTCCTGTTTGGTTTTGTGTTTTGGGTGTTTTTTTGTGGTTTTTTTTGGTGTGGTTTTTTTTTTTTTCTTTTTTTTTTTTTTCTTTTTCTTTTTTTACGTTATTGTCTCCCCATTTTGTTGTATTATAGGAATACAATTTTTACTCAGCCCAAAATAAAGTGTTACAGAATTACAGAGATACTCGAGTGTGGTCACAGTCACATCATTTTGAATAAAAAAAAAAAAATGTTTCAGTCAATGAAACTGCTTTGTATTTTTTTTCTTACAATTTCTGTTATGGGTTATTGATTGATTGTGCTTTGTATAACTGTACTGGTAAAATAAATGGTAGGAGTTGCTTCCAGGTACTTTGTTTTCTTCCCTGCTGGATTGTTTGAGTGCTACTTAAGTTTTAGTCTTCATCTACTAGAAGTCTCCTGAAGAGTTCCGAGTGGGAGGGTAGTATAGGTAAATCTAAAGAATGTTTCCAGAGCGGAGTCATCATCCTCAGGATATTGCGAATTTTGAACAGTATATATATGGGCTGTTTTCTCCTGTATGGCCTCAGTACCATCAAACAGGCCTGAGATTGTTTACGTAGTAATATAGATGTAGCTAGACAAACTCATGTGTACATAAATTACTGTTAGACATTGGACAATATCCAAAACATCTTTCACAGCAATGTTTGAACATTTCTGTGAAAGGTGATGTAAACCTATTTAGCATACTGTTTTACTTAGCCATCCTTTTATAGAGGAAAAGTGTACACTTCAATTAGGCCGATTTTAAAGATATGTACTCACATAATTTTTGGAGACACCACATAATCATGTAAGTGCCTGGTAAAATTACGGTATTCTGACTGGATGGGTTTGGTTTGTTTGTTTCTTCTTTTCAATTAGTTGCCCTATTAGTATTAATGAATGTTTTGCTAAGGAATGGCTAGTTGAAATGTGAAGGGAGCAAAAATGTATCAGTAGTATCTTTTACAGCATTTCATTTTTTCTTGCAGTGTATCCCTGTATCGGGGAAATTGCCGACCCCTCCGGTTTGAGCCACCAATGCTGGATTTCCATGAACAGTAAGTTGAAAAGGTCTTCTGATCTGTTTAGTTAGACAATAAAAAAACAAAGAAACAAACCAAAAAACCAACAAAAAACAAACAAAACCCAACCACACCCAAAAATCAAACCAAACCCAACTGGGGTGAGTGGATGGGACCTCTAAACAAACAAAAACCGAAAAATCCCCAAACAAGCAACAAGAGCATTTAAAGTGGATGGAGCTGGTGGAGAAGGTTGTATACTTAATTTGCATTAATAGATTTTAAGTATAATTGACCTACATGTTCTAGAAAGCTGGTGTACTCAGTTTTAAACATTATATAGTGATTTGTCAGCTGCCATGGTTTTTGTTGGTGTAGGTACTTGTATTTACTTTTTAGGTACTTGTACAGCTGCACTGTGGAGCTGACAGTTTTAAGTCTAGAACTTATCATACTGAGGTGCAATTACCTTTCTGTTTGTACATAACCCACATCAGGGACTATCTACTCTAGCACGTCCATTTCACTATTGCTTTGGTGGCAGAAAGCCTGGCAGTGGATCTGCACTTGTTAGAACAGTAATGTCAAGTTGTGAAAATACAGCCTCAAGGAGAACAAACAGCCTCCAAGAACCTAGCTCCATGCTCTCTACCTTGCAGCTTGTTGCTGTTTTGGTTCTGACTTCTCTAAAACATAAATGAAAGGGAGGAGGAAGAAAATTTGACAGCTTCATCAATGTACCTGTTTGTAATCAGTTCATCTGGGAAGTATTTCAGACTTAACTTTTCCTACCAATAATTGGTTACTGTGTATAGGTAGCTACAGTCCCTCTTCTTAGCAGTCACAATTGGTTCTGGAGTTGGTGTTCATGGATGCAGCCTCTGTGCATGATTGATACTTTGATCAATGTAAACTGCAGTTAGAGCATTTCAAGTATTTTGTTAACAGTTCAACCTGGTAGAATGAAAACAGCCCAGGTATGCATTGCTTCCCCCATCTTCAACCAGTGCAGCTGCTGGATGAAAGGCTGCTTTATTTACAGATAAGCCACATATTATTGATAAAAATATAGTACCCCTTTTCTGTTGGAAAAACTGTTGTACCGTGTGACTACAGAGATGTGCAGGGAAGCTCTTGTGTATTGATGTGGTGTAAAATCCTGTCTTTCTGAAAGAAAAGAAGCTGTAACTTTGTTTGCACAGAGTAGTTTTTCAGAAATAACCTCTATTAAAAAAAAAAAAAAAACAACAATATAATATCACTAAATAACAAAGCTAAATGAAAATGCCTCATTTTGCAGGATTTATCTGTGCTCAGTCTAACAAAATTGCTACCTTACTTCAGATTAAAGACAGAATAAGTCACTCTGTCCCTTCATCCTTTTTCCTTCAGAATTTCTTCTAGCTTTTGATGTTGTGTATTTTTGTTGTTTTTTTCTAATGTCAATAACTGGTCCTAGGTAAGAGCATAATGATTTTCTAAACTGAATAGCAAATTGCCTTGTGATAAGCCCTGCTCTACTGCATTTCTGCTATAACAAAATGAGGTTGTAGTTAACAAATCATACTGGTGACTGCAGTACAAATGGAAACTTGTAGAGAAGTGTGCTTTTTGTTACTGTAAACTTACCTATTGATTTGGTTTTAAATTATTTTCTCTTCAGAATGTTAGAACTTCCTATTTCATAGTAAATCCAGAATTTGACATTTGAAATCTATTTTATGCACATTTTTCTACTATGAATAAAGTGTGATGTGCTCTGAAATATTTTGCTTTTAAAGGTTATCTAGAGTTTGCGTGCTTATCTGAAGAAAGCTACATGTGCTTCTTTGCCTTGTGGATTTCTAAAGACAATTTTCCCCCCCCCCTTGCTAAAAGTAGATCCAAGACAGTATCATAAATACTTTAAGTTGTTCTTCATTGTATTTTGGCTTTTTATGTAAGGTGTTTGTGTCAGAGCTAAAAGCACTGAACAAATAGTGTCGATCTAGTACAGTGTTAAAGTAGCAACAAATCTCTTACTTGGGAATGGCTCTGTACAATAAATGCAGAACTGCACTGGGGGATTGCTGCCTTCTGTCAATTAAAATAGGAAACCTCTATGTTAGATCTTGATTCATTGTGTGTTCCATTTTTTTTAATGGTATATGATAATTAATGTATTGTCATTTAGGTCACAGTCTCAGGCCGAATCCTCTTCTGATTTATTAAAACTTCACTAAGATGTCAAAAGCAGTTTTAGAAAAGGTTTAGATATGGAGCCCCAAAGTTCAGTTTAAAATCTGTGAGCTAGCTTGAAGAAATCCTGAGTAACTCAGCCTTATGGTGAGAACAAGCTGCAGGTGCCAAGCACCTTGGAAGTCAACTAATGCATATTTAAACTTGTGAGATTTTTTGCCTTTTAAAACAGACAGGGTTTTCACATTCAAATTCTGGCTTATCAGTCTTTGTTATTCATGGGTTTTAGGAAAGACATAAAATGCATATTTAGTTTTTGAATGAGTACTATACCTAGAGAGTGTTTTGTTAGTAGGTAGCACTTAATGGAGCAAACTTGTTCAAAGTTTGTGTTTGTGTTGAGCTATCAAGACGTTTCATGCCTAAGCTAAAGAAAGTTTTAATATTTAATTTCAGTTGGAAGCTAAGTCATTCTTCTTGTGACATTTTTGGCCTGCTAAGAGTGTGTGGGTTTAATCAGATGTTTCAAAAACATGCCAATTTGAGCAGAAATAATATTTAATAAAAGTTACACTGCCTAGAGATCTCAGAAAATCAAAATCTGTATTAAGTTGATAAATAGATGTTGTAGACACACTTTGTGTTCCACCTGGAGATGAGATTACAATGGCCTTTTACTTCTGGTTTATAACAGTTGGAGTTTTTTAATACTGTTTTAATATGAAACAAACACTGCCATATTCTTCTACTTTGAAGGCAGTCCAGGTAATCTCACATTTATCAAGGGAAATGTATGCTGAATGTTAGGATATGCAAATCTTTAGCTCACTTGAAGAAATCCCAAATGTTCTCTGTATATAATAAGCCTCTGGGAATGGGATAGAACTGTGGCAGGTTATCCTGTATCACTGTGCCAGGGAACTGCTTGGACTAAGTGTGGAATACTCATTTGGTTATTTAATGTGTAAACCTATTGCTTGTGTTTCTGAAGCAAGACCAGTCTTTTTCTGGAACAAATTCTGCAACATCTTGGATATTGGAGATTCAATGCTTTAAAGAAAACAAGCAAAAAACCCTCCACCTAAAACCAGCTCCACAACTAGTTGACTTCATTCTTGTTCCTTGTATTTTCCCTTTTAAAATGTTACTCTCCTCTGTTGTTAAATGGAAATGGAGTAATCGAGGTGTTCCATGCTTACTGGTACAAACAGTAACCATAATTTCATCTTCCATAGCTTTGGGACTTGGTTGCTCAGAGGCTATTTTGGAAGAACAGTCATTACCTAAATAGCTTTCTATGTTTAGGATAGGTCTTCATATTAGAGGTCCTGCAGGTGGCCCATGTGAGTGAAGGCTGTTGCAGAGCAGTATATATTCAGTTCTTGCACCTGCTTTGTAGATGAATGTGGATCTTCACAGATCTTGATACATTGCCTTCATCTTTATTAATTCAACTCTGTATCAAAAGTAAAGTTTAAGTTCTTCACAATTAAGTTTTTTGGTAGAAGTAGCTTTTGATAATGGAGCAGTTAGGTACTTTGGGTACTTTTAGAACACTGACACAATATAAGCAAGAATTGCTTACCATCAAAATTTTAAAATATGGAATTATTTTAAAGATGAAGTTGACATCTTACCCCTATTTCATAGAAATTATTGCTAATGTATGAAACGATACTTTTGGCAACAGTAATATTTTAATAGTTGATCAGTGTATGCTTCTGTGGTGAATGGGGGTTCTTGCTTCACTCAGTTTGAGCAAGGTCACATTCTCAGAATTTTCTCATTGGTAGGACAGTATTCTGAAGTTCTGTTGATTACCAATCTCATTGCATTTCCTTTGAAGTGTTTTTGTTAGGGGATTTTTGTAATGGTTTTGTGTTTCTTGTTTGTGAGCTGTAGTATTTAGCAGGATATTCTATGAAAGATTTTGCTGGCCTTGAAAGCAATTGCTTGGCAATGTTCAGATATTTGAGAGCTTCTTGCAGGTCTGGAGACCATATGTTACTTTGGATAACATAAGAGACATCTTTTATTCTTGTAGCTTTAAGGATAGGATAGTGTCAGAATGGGTAAAGATCTGGAGAATACAGCTGTGCTGAATCTGTCTTAAAATGCCTCCCTTTGAATCTAGACTGCACTGCTTTCAGTTATGCTTCTAACTGCATCAACCAAGAACAAGAAAACCAAGGCAAAGAGGCATTTAAAAAGTAAAGGCATATAATGAATATGTTATATTGCAGTGAAAACTAGGTTCCATCCTTGTAAGGCTTTCCTGCTGTAAAAACATATGGGAGGAGTAGCATGGGAAAAGAATGATATTGTTAACAGTTTAACTATTTGAAATTTTCCTGAACTATAGAAGAAATGTTTGTATATACTAGGTATGGTAGATATAAATGTCCTTAAAACCATGGGAGTTACTTCAAGTAACATAAGGTTAGTACGAGTTTAGCAAATTGGTCTGTTTTCTTTGAGAACTCTAATCTCTTAGCAGTAAATAGTGGATACTTTTAGCAGCTAGAGAGTTTATTCAAATCACTGGTTTTCTTACAGTTTAAACAAGTATATTTACAACTGATGAAAGGACCTATAAGTTGTGTATAATGTAGCGCCAAATGTTTACACAGTACATTTGATATGCTTGTAATGTGTGAGAGTTTGAGATTGTTGGAATTTTAAAGAAGTGTTGCAAAATGAAACTTTCATTTCCTTTGAATTTTTTTAAATGTGAGAAAGTGTTGACAGTGTATTGACATTTTGTCCAGATCTACTGCAGGTTTTGGTCACATATCATGCTAGAGTGCAGAATGCAGCCAAAATGAGTAAGAGTTAGATTACACCTAGATTACACCTTTAGGTTAATTCTGACCACACTTGGTGACATGGTTGGATAAAATACTGGCGTTTTATGTATGGGGGTTTGCTAACTGTTTTAAAAAAGGTATGATTTAGTTGTATGGAATCTAAGATTCCTATCATAAAATAGGGC
Organism: Pyrocephalus nanus; assembly: GCA_038380795.1. Classification (NCBI taxonomy): domain Eukaryota; kingdom Metazoa; phylum Chordata; class Aves; order Passeriformes; family Tyrannidae; genus Pyrocephalus; species Pyrocephalus nanus. The sequence goes on from CM076259.1 coordinate 86,302,308, forward strand.
ATTTGCTCCACTTGGTATGTTACATGGACACAAACTTTTTGTCAAGTATAATACAAAAGAGCTTTCTCTCCTTGTTAAAAGGCAATAAAGTTGGGGAGCTAAGAAACAAGTAGGCTGGTACATATGCAAACCCAAAGCCCTTCTGTTTTCTTTGCTTTTCAGAGTTGGAGATGCATTTGCATACTCCAGCATATGTGCTCCAGTTACTCTGACTTCAGTTAAAGAAGCCACTTGCCTGTGTCACTCAACCAGCGATGAAATAGGAAGAATGCTCTAGTTACGAATTCTCTGCTTTTGTACATCATGCAGGCTTCCTTTAAGGAACCACCATTTTCTTCAAAATGAGCACAAAAGGCATTCCCTTTCAGTCTCTACATGTAACCTTGCATAACCAGTTCATTTTGTTTCTTTTAATTAAAAGTAGGTGGATACATTACAAGTCAGCACCCAAGTTCTTACTGTTGCAGCTTGCTCACTCTGATCTTCTGACTGGAGAACTGTCTTCAGTGGATCAGGGAGTTCCCAAGCTGCGTATTTAGAGGCTAGGAGAGTGTTCTGGGCACCTGACTTTGTATGATTTTCACATTACTCTTTTGCCTTCTAGGCATCTATGCTATTCACCTGTGTCTGATAGGACATTGTATGACAGGATACTGATTTAACCCATAATTTAACCCACTTCTGATATGTTGGGTGACGACTAGTCTTATATATGTTTCCACAATGGCCAGAGATGCTAAATGAAAAAAATTCTTGGGGAAAAAAAATATGAAAAACTCTCAAATTCATTAGGAATTTACCAGGATTGAATCTTGAGTATAGTTATGTATATTCCCAGCATTTCGAAATATAACTGTGAAGCTTTTGATTGACCTCAGTCCTCTCTCCAGTCTCATTGCAAAGAATAGGAGATGAAACAGGAAGAATGCATTTGCTGAATTTATATCCTTTTGCTCTTCAGTAATAGATTTGTATCATAAATCAAGTGAGCATTTTACAGAGGTATTTAAACCATGTACAGTAAGGAAAAATTAATTGCTCTTTTAAAAGGGCATTTTTTCAATCCATATTTGCTTCACAGTGAGTAGCTAGATATTTTTGCAAGTCAGGTTTGAGCCAATAACTCAAGGATTCATCTCCCCAAAATTTGCAAGAGCTAATTTCCGTTGTTAAAAGAATCTACCTCTTGATCCCTGGAGTAGCAGTTAATTCCATTACAAGGACACGCTTACTATAACTGCAGATTCCAACTCAGACTTTGGAAGGAGTTGAGTTGCAGAAGTAAAGAACCAGAACACAGGCATCTACCCATTTGAACAGGCACCTCCCCCTTTTTAATTACCGTCATCTCATCTTGGTTGTGATATCAGGTTTTTTATCAGTGTAGGTGGACCTAGCATTATGCAGGGACAAAGGATCAGGAGCAAAATCTTACATGCTTTGACAGTTCATATTTGCCTGAAGGTGAGTGTCTGTACCAGCTTCTCACAGTGAAAAGTACTAGCTGTGACCGCTCCAGGAAATTCTGCTGTAAAATTTGGCATCAGGTAACGCTGTACTTGTGCAGATCATTGTGGTCTGATAATCTACAGCTTGGAGAGCATCCCTTATGAGACTACTGCTTTGAATGTATTTTAATTAAGGGTGTCTGGTGCCTGCTGCTCTATTTGGATTTTACCATGTCTGGTAGCAGAAAAACAGGTGAGGTTTATGAAGTCTTATTTCTGTAGATTTGGCTGACATCAAACTTAAAGAATATAAGCTGTATCTCAGCCAAACGTAGTACTAGACTCATTGTTTCAAAATAAGCAAAATGATCAGCAAAATAGTAAAATAAAACACAGTCCTAACAACAGAATTCCTTTTAAGTGCCTTCTGCCTTTATCACTTATAATAATACTGTGGTACTTTAGTCTAGAATTTGAAGTTAGTGAGCTGTGGTGTCAGTCATGGTTGTTTGTTTTCATAAATTTATCCTCTCAAATAGACTGTCTAATAGTCCCTTCTTTTCAGAACTAGAAAAGCATAAAGGCCTTAAAAGATTGTTAATATTTGGAATATTTCCTAGATAATGAGTTTTACTTCCTTTCGGACAGGAACAGACTGGTGTTTCAGTATTGCCAGTTCATTCAGCATAGTTTTCTTGGCTTTGTGGTGTTTCACACATGACGCATCATAAAAAGTGTCACTAAAGTCAACCCTGATTTTAGGTTTTCAGTACATAGCTGGGTCTCTGTAGAGACCACAGGTGATATAGTGTCATTTGCTCACAGTGCTTAAAATCTACCTCATCTCTCACTTACTACTGTTGTGGCTGTAAGGAACTGTTCTGCTTGATTCTTGTTTTCAGCTCTTAACTCCTCTTATGAAGCTTGGAGTGTTTTGTAATAGAGGAGAAGGATGATTTCCCCTTCTTGGGGAGCTGCTGAACATACTGTGAGAAAGAGAAGTATCCAGAAGCTGCACTGTGGCAAGCAGAAGAGTTGCACCAAGATGTTGGGAGCACATCTTCCACTAAGGAGAATGAGAAATTGCAATGAGAGCTAGGGAACGGACAGTTGATCCTCAGGAGAGACTCAAAGAGCTTTCTTCAGTGTTAGGAGAGGTTGACTGGTTTATTTCTTCTCCTTTTTTTTTATTTATTTTGATGTTGGTAAAATCAGAGAGTACTTTAAGGCTTGACCACTTTGTTTAAACAAGGAATTTGCTGCAAATGTGCTGTTACACAAGCTTGCTTATGTCTTTCATAGTTACCAAGCAGATAAAATCCTCAAGGCCATCAGTACTGATGTCAGTGAAGGAGTGTTTGAAGCAGTGGGTTCAGAATTCTGGGTGTGCTGGGTAACTCCCTATCATAAGATAGTTTTTTTCTGGTGTGGTTTTGCATGTGTTTGGTGTTGTAGTGGTGAGTAGCAAAGAGACTACAGTAGTAGAGTGCAGATATATTTTTCTGTTAGTGAGGATGCTGTTTATTGATGGTTAGTAATTGTGTCTTTGAATTAATGGCATGGTCTTTAGCATCTGTCTCTTTAGCCCATGTTTCATAAGTAGGAGGTTCTGTCATCGCAATCACTTTGTAAATTGTAGTGTAGTTTGATTATTGATACTAAATTCTCCATTCAATGGAGCCTTTAATTTACAGCAAACTTAAATTCCTTCTTGTGTTGGGAACACCCTCCTCCAAGTTGAAAAACCACTTATTAATTTGTTAAAGTTAACTGAGGAGGGTAGAACAGCTGCCTGTTGCTGGTCATCATCACTTCAGGTTTTATAGGTAGTAATTCTTATGGATAGTTGTGCTGTTCCTTGCAATGTTTGGAGCAAGTGGCATGGGAGAGAGTTGAGTTAACTATTTTAAATTCCAGAATTCAAAATTGAGCCATTTATAATCTACATGCTTTATTAGTGCTTTGTACTGATGCTTAACATGTATGTGTTAAAAGGCATGAAAAAAAATTCTAAAAAATAGTTGGTGAAACTGGAGCATCTATTGTCACCTCAGCTGTTGTAAGCAAAAACAAGCCTTAATCTTGTGTTGAATGAATTGTTAGCATGTTTTGTTAGTGAAATTGTGCTGTTGTTTAACTATGTGACTACCATATTTTATAGTTCTTAAATTCCAGAATTTTTTTCAAGCATTTATTTTCTTCCTTTAGGTGTGAGTTCAACAATATACATATAAAAAAGTTGTTGCTGCACATGTCTGCCTACTTAATTCTGTAGAGCATGTTATAAAATATGATGCCACAGAAATTCTGAGTTCTGAGTAAAACTGCTTAAAACCTATCATGGAAAAAATTGGTGTTTCAAATTTTGTCTAGGGAGTGTTCTGTTTATTTTAAGTTGCTGTGTACACCCTGTCTTAAGATAATTATTTAGAGGTTCCAGCATAGGAATAGAAAACTTGGCCTGTTGTGATTCTGAAGTAAAAACGTGACAAAAGAATTTCATAAGGATGATTCAACATTAAGTAAGCCTTCAGGAAAAGTAAGCAATAAAATAATAGAAAAGATGTTAACTAAGTAATTCCTCTAAGTACAATGTATGCATTACTTGAAAAAAAGCATTAACTGTAAAGTTCTATTGTCTGTATGCATCACTTTTATGCTCCTGTCTGGTTTAATGGGAAAAAGCCCAGTGCTCTATTGTCTAGATTTCTGACGCTTTGAAAATATTTTCTGTATTTTGACAGGCCAGTTGGAATGCCAAAAATGGAAAAAGTTTACCTACATAACCCTAGCTCAGAAGAAACAATTACATTAGTATCAATATCTGCTACAACATCACATTTTCATGCATCGTTTTTCCAAAATAGGGTAAGTTATTTTGCTTTCTCAAAATGAACTTTTCTTCCCCCTCTCCAGGCTGAATGAGAGCTTCTTTAAAGAGCAACTTGCTGCAGTAATGACATACCTAAAAGTATTAAGGTACTGCAGTTCTTGATCTCATATCAGAGTAAATTTGAACTGAACACAGAAACACTAGGACTTCTATGTTGGAAATGTGTATTGAAGGTTTAACAGCAGATCTCTTTGCTGCTGATGTGACTGCATTGCCTTAGAGCACTTACAGGAACAAACTGTTGCTATAATTTTTCTGAAAATTCTAAGTCAGGTGAGGTAGTGTTATTGTGAAGTAGTCACTCCAATGCACTAACAGCTGTAAGTGATCACGTTACAGGAACTTGCATGATCAAAAGTGTGGTGTCACCAGGGTTAACTCTTAACCACATTGTTTTCAGATATAGTCCTCTAGTTTCAGTTTTGTCTGCAGGGCCTGTGGCTTAGCAAGGGCCATATAAACATTAAAAACTTCAGAAAACCTGTCTATAAACAGCTTTTCTCATTTATGGAAGTCTTGAAGTAATTGTTTTTCTACAGTGATCTGTGAACTGTCAGACTGAAATATTTCTGTGATAAGCTGAACTCAGAATTTAACATAAAAATTCAATTAAATATGATCCTGCACTAGATAATAGTTGTAAAATATTGGTATTTTTATTATTTTTTACACATTTTATTTGTCTGAAACTTCTACTCCTTTTTTTCCAAATCTGCAGTAGACTTTCTAACTTCAGTATTTCTATAAAGAACATAAGAGATCTGCTGTAGCACAAAGCTCATTGTTCATCTGCATAGTGTAATGTCTTCAGTAAACAGTTTTGCTTATCGCTCTGCTTGCTTCCTTTATTTTTTCCAGAAAATTCTTCCAGGAGGGAATACATCCTTCGATGTAGTTTTCCTCGCAAGAGTAGTGGGAAATGTAGAGAACACTTTATTTATTAACACTTCTAATCATGGGGTATTTACTTATCAGGTAAGAGAATTACACTGTTTCAGAAAAAGTTGTGTGAATCAAAGCAGTATCTATTATGGGACACTTAACCATCCAAGGATTTTGCACAATAATCCTGGATTGTTCATTTGGGGTTTTTTTTCCCATCAACCCAGTTGAAGAAATTTCCATCCCTGCTGCTTGTTGTAACAGAAAAATACACCATTGTAAATATCTGTAGGGCAGTACTGTAAGCCAGATCGATGAAATTATGTAGGATTTAAACCCAACACCTTTTTTTGTGCATTATTTTTGTGGCTTATTCTGTAGCTCTGTTTTCATCTGATCCTGTGACAAGACACTGATGTTCATTAGGCTGGCAAAAAGTCACTCGTGTGACTCACTTGAGATTCAAAAAGATAAACCAGACAGATGAGAGAGAATGAAAAGTGGAAAAAAAAAAGATAAATATTCTTGTTGAAAGATTATGACTATGACAATGTTCTGCAAACAGCAACAGAAACGCTTCCCATATGGATAGTTTCATAACGATATGATTAAAGGAACACTTCACATCTCTTTAACCTATAGCTGGTATTTAGTGTTTAAGAATGTCAGAAAAAAGGTGGTATTTTTGACTTCCTTTTTTTTTTTAAAATGTCAGTGTAAGTAAGTAGTAGTTGTAAGAAACAGCCTTGTGCTGCAAGTGATACTGGTTTAAAATGTTTGGTCAGAGATATACTATAAAATTAATCAAAAGAGTACATGGTGGATTACTAAAACTAGTGAGCATATTTTAGGCCCTGCAGCAATTGCATACAGCTACTTAAGCTTCTGTTTCTTTTTCTGAACCAGGTGTTTGGCATTGGAGTTCCGAACCCCTATCGATTGCGCCCGTTTATTGGGGCACGAGTTCCTGTAAATAGCAGTTTTTCTCCTATAATAAATATCCATAACCCCCACAGTGAACCTTTGCAGGTGAGCCTAAGAGGAAAATTATTAAATGCTCATTTATGATATTAAACTGAAATTTTTATTTTGATATTTCTTAAAATTCCGTTTGAATTTTAAAGCTGTTTGAGGTCAAGTCTTTCATATTGTGTAAATTTTTTTGTGTTCAAATGCAAGTCAGTTCTAGAAATTGTAGATAATAATCACAGATCTCCTAATTTGCTAAATTGAGGGTTTACAGTAAAATTTCAGGTTTTAACATGGTTATAGTAACTGTAAAATAAAGATTTAAACTTCACTGGTAATTAAGAAGAGTATTGAAACTTCACTGGTAATTAAGAAGAGTATTGAAACTTCACTGGTAATTAGGAAGAATACTGAAGCAAACAATGTTAAATAAATCTTGTGCTTTTTGATTCAGTGATGCCTCTTAGCTTCCTTCTGCGCGTTTTGCGCAGCATAAGGTGTTTTTAAGGTGTAGCCTAGTATGTAATGCTGGCAAGCATTCTTATGTTAAACCAAATTCTGACTCTGTTAAGTGGTCCACAAACTATGAAATGCTATAGAAGGACATAAAGGGTAGCACTAGCAAATGGCTATATCGTTACTAAAGTGAATTTATAAGATACTCCAGTAATCAAATAGTCACTAAGCTATGCTATTGCATGTGATAATATCTGATAACTAGAATAGGATCCCTTTAAAGCTGAGTGCTAATGATTTCCTGTTATCCACCTCAGGTGGTAGAAATGTATTCCAGTGGAGGTGATCTCCATTTAGAGCTTCCAACAGGTCAGCAGGGAGGTACGAGGAAGCTATGGGTGAGTAGTCATGTCTTGCAGCACTCACTGTGTTTTGATGAGTTCAGGCTTTGGGGGTTTTTTACTAACTTCATTTCTTGTTGTGTGATCATTTAAATACCCTGTAAAAATGGAAATAATAACAGGGTCTGTTACTGTAGTGGGAGTAGGAACCAAATGAAAGGATTAATTAAAGTAAGCCATATGTATTGAGCTGTGCTTTTTTGAACTGCAAAGAACAAAATGATTGCCAGTAGAATAAAGTACACCTACCTGAGCTTTCAGGACAATGTAGTCCTGAGGGCCTGTGAGCTGGATCTAACCCACAGAAAAAAAAAACACGTGGTTTTTTTGGGGGGGTTTTGTGTTGGGGTTTTTTTTGTTAGTGGTGTTTTTTAACTCGAAGTCCTTCTTGCAAATTACTGTGAATGCACAGATAGGTTGAAAATGCAGCTGAACAAAATTAGGGAAGAAAGTCCTATTAAGCACTACTAAATAAAAAAGCAGTTTGTGTAGCTGCAGTAAATCCCTAGATCATGAGCTGAGAGTGGCTGGAAACTGTTCTGGAAAATATTCTTACATGCATGCCCTACAGTTACTCTTTACTCTCTGATGCTAGAGACAGGGTGGTGGGTTGAATGGACTCATGATCTGGCTTGTTAAATCTGTTTTATTGTGTTCTTCACTTAATTCAGTTTTGATAGTAACATATAGTATAGTTATATACTATATATATATACTATATATAGTGTGTGTATATATATAGTAAATATAGTAACACCTAATTATATCTTTAAGTAAATAAAATCTTGAAGTAAATAAGCATCCTGAAGGTAAAGTTTTGGCTTTATGCTGTATGTCATGCTATTGGTAATGTCCAGCTGTCACGTGACAGTTTGGTTTAAGATTAAAGCCAGGATATTGCCAAGTGAGCTATGAAGGACAGATACAATACTTAATTCTTGTCTTCTCTGGAGAAAGTCCATTGAAATGGCAGTGTTTTAGTGTTAGATACAAAAATTGCAAGTAAGTATTAACACAGATCACAAGCATTTTAAAAAATGCAGTGGAAAGACTTAACAGATGCTCAGGGTTAGATGTAAACATGAAAATGGATTTTAAAAGATGAAGTTCCTGATGTTTTGACACTGTTTTAGTCAAATTGCATTGCTTCTAAAGATAGACACTTAATTCTTGTCAAAAGAACTCAAGAGGAATGTTTTTCAGAGCATGTAGCTTTTCAGCTTCTCTGGGCCAGGTTGCTAGTTAAAGCACTGGTGACTTGCATGTGAAAGCTTCCAGTGTCTTGCACAGGCTAATCCCCTTGTTTCTCATATCAGCCATTGGTATTTCCAAACAATAAGGCAAATAGAAGAAGTCAAACCGGTAGAAGGAAACACCCAGATACATCATTGTGTTGGCTGTGTCTAGCTTCGCTGCAGTTAGAAAAAGCTGCAAAGTAGAAGAAATTATTTGAAATACGGTGACAGTACTTTTGACATATGGATTGACATAATTGTTTAAAATTATTCTGATGCCAAATGTTTGAATGATTGGATGAAACAGTCTGCATATGCAGGAGTATTTTTGTAATCACTCTTCAAAGTTACTTTAGGGATCCAACCAACTTTGAATCTCTGGTTACACATATGGAAGAGTCAGATCATATCCTTTGAAACATTAATGAATGGCTGCATTATGTTGGATTTGTGAATGAGTGTGAAAACAGAACTTGAAAGCTTCTTGGTTTGATATTTAGCAGTTTTCAATGAATGCATCTGCAGACCTTGTGCCATAGGAAAGATGGCTTGACCTCTAGAATGCATTGATGTGAGTTTCAACTACAGAGAGCACAGCAGAGGTGTATAAAACAATGGGTTACATCCTGTCCAGTTTCCTACATCAAAAACACAAAATAAGCAGCCAACTGAAACAATATCAATCATTGCAAGGACTACTCATCCAAAATTCCTACTTTCTGTTCTATCTGTTTGCACTTAAAGTATAGGAAGTTCCAAATTTCAAATCAAGGGTTTCATCTTCTATTTAAAAAAAAGAAAAATCCGATCCTCAGATCTTCTGTAAAGTGATTGGGAAGGCTGTCCGATGTTGGTATTTCAGTTACAGAGCTGAAGTTAGTCTTGTGCTGCAGCTGTGTCCACCAAATACAGAAAGGCTTGTCTTTCAAATCCTAAATGCAATTTGGAACTGATGGGATAGGCATGGTATAGAAACTAAAATGCATTTTGACTTCTTGCTGTAAGTTTACATGATGACTCCACAAGCTTCTGGCTACTTGGAGTTCTGCACTATTTCAGTTTGTGTTTAGGACTGAAACTGTATGGCTTGTGTCTGCTTTGCAGAAAAAACAATTAGGATATGCAAACCCAATATTTGATGTTACGGTACTCAACAACATTTTTATGAACAACTTTTGTTTTTTGGTAGAATGCTGGTTATTTAGTCTACTGTCTTTTACCACAATTAATAAGTAAAACTTAGAATTGGGACATGGAAGTTCTCTTGCATATACCCATTTTTAATCAGTGTCATATTACATGTTTGCAACTATATTAGTTTAATTTATAAATTAAAGGGTAATTTTAATAATATGGAGTCTACTTCCTTCTGCTTTGGCAAGTTTTTTTCTTAATACAGTTATACTCAATGCTTCTATTGTAATTATTTGGTACGACAGCTTTTTTTGTAATTACTGGACTCTCACAAGTGTGCTTTGATTATTTATCAGGAAATACCTCCCTATGAAACAAAAGGAGTGATGAGAGCCAGCTTTTCTTCAAGAGAAGCAGATAATCATACAGCCTTCATTAGAATAAAAACAAATGCCTCAGACAACACAGAATTTATCATTCTCCCTGTTGAAGTAGAAGTTACAACAGGTTTGTAGAAGAGTGGTTGTTTTTGTTGATTTTGTTTTGTTTTGTGGTTTTGGTTGATTTTTTTTTTTCAGTTATACAAATTAATTAACCCTTAGTATAATAAAAAATAGTAACTTTTTTTTTTCCCCTTGAAGCACCAGGAATCTATTCATCAACAGAAATGCTAGATTTTGGTACACTACGAACACAAGGTAAAGTATTCTTCAGGTCTCAAAGTATTTATAAGGAGTAGGGTGGGGAAGGGAAAGCCCAGTTGTCTTTGTATTGTTCACTTTTTAAAAGACTGATAACAGCGTGTTACAACAGTGCACAGATATATTCACCTGCAAGTATACTTGAGATGTGTACAAGCAAAGAGTAGTTAGCACACCTGGTTCTAGGTCTAGTAATAACATCAGTCTCACACAGTTGTACATGACTTAGTCTGAAAACCATTACAGTTTACTTAGTTTGTGAACTTGTTTTGAAATACTGCCTTACATCTGCATAAGTTTTAATGTTTCCAGACACAAGGAATAGTGAAGGTGTGCAGACTTAATCAAATATGTTATTTATAAGAAGATTTTTTTCACATTTGTTCTTAGCATTAATTACATTAATATTGCTTGGTGAAATAAAATACACACATTGGAAAGCTGTAAAACTGAAGGTATCTTTTGAAACTGTAAAAGGGATTTGTTACTGAAGAAAAACAGGATCATACCTTTTTTCAGCTAAGAGTTTCTGAAGTGCTTTTCCTTGCAACTTCCTTAACGTACAAAGATTTTACATGGAAGATTAGTTTCTGCTGGTGCATCTTACAAAATCATTCATTGTAGTATTTTTAGCTTGTTTGTTTCTTAGTGTGCTACAAATGAGAGTAGTTAGCTGAAGCATGTAATACCTACTAATACACAAAAATGCAGTTTTTAAGTGTGTCAGTTTCTTAGGACTAACTATTTAGACTGGCTGTTCTGTCATGTTAGTCTTAACTTTTTAACATTGAAGAGTGGATTTATTTGAGGAACCAGCAAGTGCAGATGACTTTGTATATGTTTCTTATATTAAAATAGCCTAATAGCCAGATGTGTTTTTTGTTCTTTAACAGATCTGCCAAAAATTTTAAATCTGCATTTATTAAATTCAGGAACAAAAGATGTGCCAATTACAGTAAGTTTTATTTCCTTTCAATTTGAAACTTTCTGTTTGGATTTAGTTTCATAAAAATTGATCATTCACAGGTTCGCCACACAGTGTTCAGAATTAGAAGCCAAGTGATGTGTGACTGAAAATGTAACTTAAGAGCAAGGCAAATAATTTTTGTGCATGGTAAAATTAATTTGCTTCGTAGCCTTCTTTTGAACGCTTGGATGCTTTGAACAGTGTTTATAGGCTGTGCTGGCAATATCTGAACTTTTGAAAGATTTTATACTTGAAAGCAGTAACTCATGTTCATTGAATGAGATTAATGCAGAGTCTGTGAGGTTCTTTGTCCTCATCACACACAGATCACATTTACACATCAGTATAAAAAGTGTTTGCCCAACATAATCTTCTAAGATAAGCTTTCAGGAGCTGACTGTAAAATGACCCTTGTTTTCTTGAGCTTATCTGCTTTGTACCTTGAAATAAGAAAAAAGCCTAAACACTCTAGAGCCCTTTCCTTTCTCCATCCTAAGATCTCTGATGCTGGATATGAACTGCAGCCAGCTTCAGAATTCTAGTTTGGATTTTCTGTTTTCTGGTTTTATTACAGAATTTTGGCTCTAGTCTGGTAGTCCGCCCTTGTTCATTCATACCTTTTTCCTGTGTGATTTTTCTCATTGCCCACTATTTTCTCACTTCTTCCTTCTCCCCTTCCTGTCTTCCTTGTTTTCCAGATTTAGTTGTGTAGCTAGCTTAGCTATACCTTGTCCCAGTGCACTTCAGAAAGTGTTGAAGTGTTGAAAAGAAACCAGAGAAGCCAGAAGAATGACTGAAGGATTGGCAGAGGTTTCTTACTGAGCCCTTGGAGACAATTTGCGTGTTTTTAAAGCTTTTAGTTGTAACTATAAGAAACTGTTTTCATAGTACAGATCTAGCAAAACCTGGAAACTGAGGCTTAATGAATTTAAAGTAGAAACAGGACATATTTTTAGTAATGAAGGTAACTTTTCACTGTGACAGTAGTCCATTGCAGTGCTTGCTAAGTTGTTATTCACTAATAATTTCAAGTCAACAGAAACTTACAGTATAGTGCAAACAGAATTTAATTCACTGACTTCCTAATGCTTTATTGCATTTATGAGATCAGATGATCCTATAAAGTCTCTCCTGGCTTTGTAAGCTATGACCTAGCTTCCATTGAGGTTTCTTTTTTAAAAAAAATTGTATATGATTTTTACAATCAGAAGGTTGGTAAATTTATTATTTTTCCAGCTAGATCTGCATGCCTATTTTCTTAAATTTGACAGGATTTTGGCATAGGGACGGTTTCTCGTGGTTGGAGGCTTTTTTTTAAGTATGTAATATACTTCCTGAGTACAATGCAAGTAACCATGTATTCACACCATCAGTATCACTTCTAATATCTGATAGGATAGTGCCTAATTCATATTCCACTATTTTTTAAAAAAACAAGCCTATCCAATTTTTTTGAATCTGTGGTCTTTACACCATGGGCTATAAACCATAGATGTCGGTCTAATGGAAGGCTATCATTTGATAACCACTAGACATATCATGACAAAACCTTTTCAGATAAATTATTCTTTTACAGTATATCAAAGTAGTAAATTGGGTATTCTTAAAGCCTTTGGGACTCAATTTTGCAATGAAAAAGTTACCACATCAGTCCAGATGTGTGCCATTGTGTCACATATGGCATATCAAATCAATTGTTCTTCTCATTAAGGCACAGCTTTGTTGGGAATTTGTAACCTTTCTACCTTTTTAAGGACTGTATGAATTTCTGTTCCTGTGCCAGTTAGAGGTTTTCAAACTGGTAAACAAGCATAAAGAATCTTTGGAAGTAACCTGGAGAATAGGTTACTTCTAGGAAAGCTTGAGAAATGGACTTCTGACCCTTTAGAGCTAGAGTTTAAAAGCAGTGAGATAGAGCCGTGTGACAAATTTCATCTTAATGTCAAAAGAAAAGGCCAAGGCTATATTTAGCATATGTTTAAGCTGGGTGTTGGAGGAACTAAATATCTTCAGGTCATCAGTGTGTGAGACTGCTAATACTGTTACCAGAGTTGTAGTTGTTCTGCCTTCAAGTACTTAGTCATGCTGTGGTCCAGAAAATTGATTGAGGAAAATAAGAGCAAGTCACTTGACTTTGTTTTTTAAGTTTTAAAACTCCTTATAAAATCTTCCTCATGTTGTAGGATTTGCTCCATTATGGGGAGTATAATGTTTATTTCATGACTGGATGAACTATTGCATTGCTGCAACTATGAAGCCATGCTGTCAAAAACCTAGTAAATGTATATTGAAACCTTCCTTTTATCCCTTCTCTAGAATGAAAATTTTGTTTCCTTAAGGCAGTTCAAACCCATTTGATTAATAAAAGTAAAGACACACTTTAGAACTTGAGCTTCTCATCATGTTTGATGCATAAAGAACCAGGAACTTCAGGATAACCATAGTTGAAGCTGAGTTCTGTCAGTTTGAAAACAAATGTGTTTGTATCAGCAAGTATTTAGTTCTGTCCCAACTCATATATTTCAGGGGTTAATTTCTCTTATCAACCTGCAAGAAATAGTTTGCTTCTGCGTTATGTTTTCAGTCTGCACATTTGAGTGCATACATCTCCAAGTTGTTTATTCAACGACTGTTCTGAATGGTGCTTATGGAGATAGTGAACTTCAGTTAGTTAGCTGTTTCCCTGTTTTAACAGAAGGCCGAGTAATTACTGACAACTGTGTCTATAAAAGTGAATAAAACAGCAGAGAGGTGTTTCTGCACTAATGGAAGCAGCCTTCATCTGCTGCCTGTAGCCACAGAGCTTTTCCATCTTGGAGCAGGGTAGCTGTGTCTTTACTATCGGTAAGCAAAAGTCTACAGCCTGCTCAGTCTTTAGATCAATATACTAGATGTGTGGACAAGATATAACTGAGTTCTAGAGCTTCTGACAGGTAAACAGCATGCAAGAACACGTGCCAGTCTTTTAATCTATACACTTCACTTTATTGAAATATATGTGGTCTGAGATTACATCAGAAGTCTTAAGAACTGCTCAACAGCACAGTTTTCAGTCCCCTCTGTGTCCTTTAGAAATTTAAGGTCTTAATTTTCTGGTCTTATGCTAAATACTGAATGTGTCCTCATAGAAGCAGGATCAGGAATCTTGAATGGGGCATTCAGTGGGAGAGCCATGTGTTATTGAAGCATATCTGTTTAAAATTGTTCTTTCCCACAGAAGTTGTTGTTAGGAAATCTTAAGAGAAAATTGGTGGTATTAGATTCTTGATGGAACTTGGTTTGCATGTGTTTTCATGTCCCTGTTTGATGAATTTTAATTCAGGACAAGTTTTCTTGAGCTTTAATTGAAATAGGTTGAAATTTGAGGAAAGCGGAGTTGAAAGGATTCCTAAGGATGTTTGTTTTTTCTTTAGTTGTCTTAATTCTATATTTCCCTTTATAGCATGTAATCAAGCAACAAATGAGAAATGCATTATGTAGTTCAGAAATTTTCAACAGAACAGTGGAAATTACTTCTTTTACTAAATTAATCAGCTGTAGACATTTTGAGTAAATACATATAGATTTGTTACAGTCATGGTTTAAGAGATGCTGTTTTTCTGGCAACAGACTGTCCTTTTGAATATTTCCAATTTGATTTACTAAATGAAATTAACATTATTTCAAGCTAGTAATTAAGAAAGCATTTTGCATGAAACTAGCTTCTAGAAATGGTTAACCTTTCTGTCATGCAAAAGTTGTGAACTTAATCACTTCTTTGGTTTCACCTGCTTTTTAAGAGGGTTCTTTTTTTTAAAGACACATCAAGATTTCAGTTTTTTTAGTGTGGATTTCGTTAGAAGAAAGTTGAGATAATTATTAATTGATTCATGAGGAGAAATAGCAAATATCTGCACCATGTGTATTCAGGTGGTGGACAAAGGTCAGTACTATAAATCCAAAATACAAAACTTCTGGTTGAATTAGCAGAGATTATTTATTAGCTGCTAGAGTAGTGCTGCTTTTTTCCTCTAAGGATCCTGTGGTCTGCAGAGCTTAGTTATATATGCACAATTTTATGACTTTAATTTACAATCAAGAATAGCTTAGCTTGGAAGAACTGTAATTGGTTTGTACCACTAGCTGTGTGCCTTGCTCCTCTCTGGCCAAGAAAGGCTCAGCTGCTTGTGAAGCAGGTGCTAAACCGCTGCAGCCCAGCATAAGGTAAACCAGCACTCATTTCAGTTTCCTTAATACAGCATCCTGTAATCTGCTGTGGCTTAACAGCTGCTATCTGAGCAGCTGAGCTGTTCTTAAAGCAGAAGACAGCTGGGGAGGAAGAATCATGGCAGCTATCCTAATTTTAAGCAAAACAAGAATAAGAGCATTTAAATGCTCCATGCCCAGTTTCTCTCTATGGAATCTAGAATAGAGAGTTTGCTAGAAACCTTTATAAAGTCTTCAGATGATGACGTGGAATTCCTAATCCTGCTGCGTAGAAAGAGTACCTCTACAAATCAGCTCTGACTAATAATTGACACAACAGTTGTTCCAGTAATGCCCAATTTACCTTTTCTGTTTAGTTTAAACCATTAATCCTTAGATGTAAAAGGTAACCTTGTAAAATGTTAGTGTAGAACAAGTGTCATCTCAGATTTGCAAAACTGTTCTCGATATAGTTAGCTATTTTTTTTTTCTGTGGCAGCTCTGCAGACTTAGATGGGATCAGAGACAAGGTAGATGTCTGTATCATCGCTGGTAGTTGCACAAGTCAGTCGATAGCTTTCTTAGTGAGTGCCCCAGAAACAAATAGTCTAGCTACTGTAACCCTGCAGCATTAAGAGTAAAAAAATAAATCTTAATTTAAATAAAACTTGTTTTCTATTCTATGAACATGTTTCTGGCCATACTGTCACTTAATTTAACATCCCCAAGGAGCATTCTCTGTTGCCCACTTTCCTGAATACTGACTGAGTAATTTACAGTCCCTGAAAAAAATTCTAAACCAGCTTCATAAGATGCTTTGCTATAGGGAAGACAGACCTGCAAAAATTTGGACAGAACTAGTTGCACTTGTGTCATTGTGAAAGATATGTGAAAGCTGCACTGCATGTTAGCAATGATAAATTACAGGTGCTTCATGTTTTGATTGTTTGCAGAGTGTTAGACCTACACCACAGAATGAAGCTATAACAGTACATTTCAAGCCAGTTACGTTAAAAGCCTCTGAAAGTAAATATACCAAAGTTGCAAGTATTAGCTTTGATGGTAAGTAGTACTCCTCTCTTCTTAGAACTTTTCAAGTGCTTCTGAAAATGTACTGAATCTTCATTAATTATTTTCACTCTTTTAACAAAATGCTCTTTGTAATTTCGAGAAGGAAATGGAATTTTCCTATCTGGAAAAGGCCTATGGTTCTTTTAAACTTCAATTATTTCTGAAACTATTGTCTCTGTTCATGATTGGCAAGTAACTTAGACTGATGAGAAGGTATTCTTAATTTTTCTAATAAACATAACAGTATTCTTATGTTAAGACACTGATTATTTAAATGTATATGTAGTCTAAAAAGGCATTTGTTTTTGAGAAATCCTAATAAACCATGTAACGGGTACAAGTTACTCCTGGAGAGATTCCAGTTAGGCAGAAGAGAAAAAAATTTCCCAGTAAAAACAATCAGCCATTGAAATAATCTCCCTAGGAAGGGGTGGATTTCCCACTATTGGACACTTAAGATCCATCTGGCCAGAGTGCTCAGCCATCTTCTTTAGACTGTGCTTCTGCCAGGAAAGGATGGACCAGATGATCCTTGGGGCCCCCTCCAACCTGGTATTCCACAGTATGACTGCAAATACTATACTGACATTTTGTAGAAAGGCACCTCCATTTTTATAGAGATTTTAATCAACTGTCAGAATGGTGGTAACTACTCATATGTTACTGGTTTAAAACGCTAATTGGTGCTGTCTTTCTTCCTGGATTGTTTAAAAATGGAACCTTACAGATGCAATACTTGTGACAGACATAATTTTAGAAGTTATATGGAAAAAGAGGAGAGGATTGATTTTTATTATCATTTAGTGTTTTAGTACTTTAGATATTTAATAGCTTACACTTTGTAAGATGAGTGAAGTATGTTTTAGCCTATAAATAAATCCAGAAATAGCCAAACTCTGTCAGCCTGAGGTCATAATATGTTCAGGTTTTGAAACTGGTAGGATTTGTTATATGAGGACCTCCTGGCTAACATATGGTGCGTCTTGGAAGGAATGGTAGTTCCTGGAAAAAATACCTAGTCAAGCTGCTTAATGTGTTTAAGGAATTGACTTGGTGAATTCTTATCAGTGAAGCAGCCAGCCCTATTTGCAATTTCAGCTGTCCAAATACATGCAGAGAGGCTTCAGGGGCTTGGTGGTTTCTCTTAACTAGTATTTGAATCCCTTGACTTTTCTGGCACTGTTGCTATCGGGCTGACATTACTTGACCTGTGATCTTAGAGCAGACCTGTGAGCATCATTCTTGGTGCTTGTGTGGTTTGGGTTCTTACATGATTCTGCTTCTATTTCTGTAAAGTTTAGCTTGTCTTTTATTTCTTTGTTACTAAAATGTTGTTGTGTGTCTGGCCCAAAGCTCCTCTCAACTGGTAGCTCTAAATGGGTAGCCCAACAATCTGAAGCTTCTGTTAGTGGAGAGTTAGATGTATTCCATATTCCTAGTGGGGAGTTCAGATCATCAGGGATCCAAATTATCCTCGGGAAATGTTCAAGTTAGCTATATGACAGGAACAGCTAGGCTTCCCTATCGCAGATAAGCTTACTAAATAAGGCAGGTAATCTAACTGGTCTTGAATGGGAAAAATACAGAAATCAGATGCCTTGCTTCATAGGCTTTACACCATGCCAGTTGCTTATTGAAATTTCCTTAAGATCTGGTTTTTTTCCTTCCATGATATTACATTTCTGAGCTAGCTCTGTGCTTTTATTCTCCCACTCATTCTAGTCTAACCTACTAGATCATTTTTTTGTCTGCTTTATCAAACTTCTTACATTCTTGTGTGTACAGCATCAAAAGCAAAAAAAGCATCACAGTCTTCTGGGAAAATAACTGTTAAAGCGAAAGAGAAGAGCTACTCCAAACTTGAAATACCGTATCAAGCAGAAGTGTTGGATGGGTAAGCTTACAGTAACTGAACATAGTTCAAAAACTAAATGCTGTAAATTATCAGGGAATTTAGGCTTTTTTGAGGGGGAGTGGGATATAAAGAGGTGATACCCAAACTTTCCGAATCTAGAGCTCATTTAGAACTACAATTACTTGTCTGAATTTTTCTGTTTTTAAATAAGTAGATGAGGTAGTTTTAGCAACTATTTTCAAAGCTTGAGTTCGAATTGTTCAAAGGGAGTTGTTTTTCAAAGCAGCTGAAGGCTGCAGATGAGACATTTTAAAAATGCAGTATTGGAAATTTTTCTGGTTTTGCATTTGCTGTTCTCTTGCTACATAAGTAAGGGTAGAGAAAATATTTTTGGTTTTAAGCAAAATTTTGAAAGAATTGTCAGTGTTTCCTTGGTTTTTGTTATTTGTCGACTTTAAAAATATTTTTGAAATTAGATGCTACTTTATCAACAAAACTGAGAGAGTATTTTAAAGGCAAACAAGGTAAACCTTACCTATCAAAACTCTTGTGCTACAGATACTTGATTTTGTTAATAAGAAATATGCATGACTTGCAAACTATCTTAATACTTCAGCACTTCTTTTAGTCCTCCTATTATGCTGATTTACGTGTTTTCTTATCTCATTTGAATTACTTAATTATCAAAGTCCCTGTAGTGCTAATAACGTAGCTTCAACATTCATTGAGCTGTGTACCATTTTTGCTGTTTGAATTGATGAATTCTTGTCTTTGTGTAAAGAAAACACTTTATGTGGGAGGAAAATCTTTATTTCCTTACACTGTTTTCTTCTAATAGATACTTAGGATTTGATCATACTGCCACACTCTTTCACATCCGTGACAGTGCTGCTGATTCTGTGGAAAGACTGATCTATCTAACAAACACGTTCAGTTTTGCAGTCCTTATACATGATGTTGTCTTACCAGAAGAAGCAAAACCAATGTTTAAAGTAAGTCTCATTTCAGTGACTATTTTATGAAATAGTAAATGCTTAAAATGTGATGCACTTAGTTTCAATTATAACATTGATCTTCATTGTTCATTGATCTAGGTCCAGAACTTCAGTAAACCAGTCTTAATTCCACCTAATGAATCCAGATATATTTTTACACTTCATTTTATGCCTTCCACATCATCTGTTCACATAGATAACAATATCCTACTTATCACCAATGCTTCTAAATTTCACCTACCTGTCCGAGCATACACAGGATTTCTAGATGTAAGTATTTTGCTTTTTTCTAGCTACTTCAGTCTAATTGGAGGCAGCCTTCTAGGACTCTTTTTGATTCTTTTTTTCTATTTCAGTTAATGGTGAAAAATTCTTTTTTGTTCCCTTCAGTTTTGCATAGAAAATGTGTAGAATTTTGAGCTTGTCGCGGTGCACTTGTATTAGACTTAATGCATTGTTTAATGAGCTTAGAGTTTGAGCACACTTTATGTTTAACTCATCCTAAAATACTTTTATCAATCTTTCTAGTACTTTGTACTGTCTCCAAAAACTGAGGAACGATTTATAGATTTTGGCATATTGAGTGCAACAGAAGCTACCAGCATTTTATTTGCAGTCATCAACAGCAATCCAATAGAGGTAAGGGTGGATTTATTTTTATTTTATCTTTTAAAAAGTTTACATCAGTGTTGTTACTGAAAAGAGTACCTTTTGTTCTTTTTAAGCTGGCTATAAAAAGCTGGCATATTATAGGGGATGGTTTGGCCGTAGAACTTCTAACAACCGAAAAGGGAAACAGAACAACGATAATTGCAAACCACCATGAACTACAAAATGCTACTGCATCTGATCAGTCCTCAGTAAGTAATCCTTGGAATCCATTGCTTAAAGCTAGATTTAAGTTGGGAGAAAAAAGAGAACCTCTGCTACTTCTTGCAGTTTCACTTTAGGCAGGGCAGAGGTAAAAATTCTTAATTTTTTCCTGAATGTGAATATGAAAAAGCATGTAGATTTTCTAAATTTATTTTAGGAAGCAATATTGTATTCGAATTGGCTAAATTTTGAAAGGGTAAACTTCAGAAACAGCAGTTTCCATGCCCTCAGATAATGCTCATCATTCGTCAGAGTGGAAATTTATCACCAAAAGGAATAGATAATCTTTGTGTCAGTCACTTATGTGTGTGAATTTTTTGAGTACCAGTGACAGTGCTTTTAAATGGATTTTGAGTCAGTTTAAAGGAATCAGAGGATGTTGGGTATGTTTTTTAGTGAAATTTCTTTCCATTTGAAGGAAGACAATGGATGACCCTTTTCCTACCATTTACAGGTGATCCTAGCATCGGGCTATTATGCAGTGTTCAGAGTAAATCTAATAGCAAAAGAACTTGAAGGAATTCATGATGGAGCTGTACAAATCACAACAGATTACGAGGTATATTTATTGTATGTTCATGAGTGTTGCCCAAAAGATATGCTTAGTCTTTAAGTGTGAAGTTTTAGTAGTTGAATGAGTGGACAGGTTATACAGTCTGGGAGAAGCTGAGGTTGGAAGGGAACTCTGGAGGTCAGGTTATCTTTGCAAGTTAACCCTGCATCATACAACAGTATCCTTTCATTATGATTTTCGTCTGGCTTTCAGAAATAACCATTTAAATCTGACTTACTGCTTTGCAGTCTGGGTTTTTCAATAACATGACATCCTCAAAGCATCGATGCATGGATCTTTGGGCATAACGCGTTCTGACAATGTTCTTTTCAGTACATTATCAGTTACTGAAATTGAGCAATAACTTTAGACTTTTTTTGGTCAAAACCCAATATGAAATTTGTTTTGGAGAACCATAGAATCGTCAAGGTTGGAAAAGACCTCCAAGATGATCAAGTCTGTCCTTTGACCAAATACCACCATGCCCACTAAACCATATTGCAGTTTCCTGGCAGTTGATGAAACAGTTCTTATGCCAGGATTGGTACCCAGTTAGTTGTCAACTTCAAATGCCTTATTTTTGTAGGAGAGAGATTCTACTAGATAATGAAATGTGAATTTAATATCTTTTTGTGATATATGTAGGAAAAAACCCAAATGTGACACTGTGCTTATGAAGTCAGGAAATTGTATCACTTATTGTGTGGTTCTGAGGATGCTACAGAACAAGGGAAATCCCTAATTTCTACCACTTATCTGAGGTTTTAAGCTTTTTTTAATGTGTCTATATGTATATATATGACCCTTCAGTTATAGAGTCTGAAGCATTTAATTTTCTTGCTTGTTCTTAGAAGTTATTCTACTTGTATTGGTACTTAAATAATAAGCAGAAAGAATCTCATTGCCATTCTTTCCACACTATTTTTTCTGTGTGTGTCAAGGTCTTACCATGACTTCTTAATATTTTTGAGAAGTTGGGTGTGTATCCTCTTTCCTCTTACTCATGTACTTTAAAGATGTTACCCTCCTGTTTTCCAGCAGTGAGACCTACATAATGCTCTACTAGAGAGCTTATATGTTAACTATGCTTTGTGTTCCATGTAGAATGGTGCTAAGGGTGGATGGGTGACAGTATGGAGTGACTGTTTGGAATGTAATGATGTGTTGAAATCCCAACTCACATCTCCAGTCTGGGATGTAATTATTCATTTCTACACTTTTCATGTTCCTTTTTTTTTTTTTTTGTCCAGATTTTAACTATACCAGTGAAGGCAGTGATTGCTGTAGGCTCATTGACCTGCTCCCCAAAACATATTTTTCTTCCACCTTCTTTTCCGGTAAGAGAGCTGGATCATATCATTAAATGTTTTCTTGCTGTGTTATTAATTTATCTGTCCTTTCAAAGGGAGACCATTGTCCTGAGTTGTTGTATGTCAAATTGCTGGAGAGATTGTGCTATTGAACTGTAAGGTTTTAGTTTGTCATTATTTTGGGGATTGGTTTTGTGTTTTTTTTTAATTTTCTTACCTCTTCTTCTGATAGCTCCTTAGTATCTCCTGCTTATCTTGCAATTTGTATACTCTTACATAGTAATTTTTCACTGGCAGTTTATCAAATGTTTTACTGCATGTCAAATAAATGATACCTTTTTTGAAAAGTAATGGAATAGGTCTCATCAGAGGAAGATAAGGCAGACAGCAGGACTTCAGTGAATGTTTGCTACATTTGCGTCATTATTCATTCCATTTCCCTTCTGATCTCCTATGTCACAAATTGTTCTGAAGTCTTTTGCTACTCTTGAGATGAAGCATTCATGCCTACAGTTGCAAAAATCACTAGTTATTTTTTATCTTTAGGATGCATATTTTCTATTTGACTATATGGCCTCACCATTATATGGGTATTTTTACTCTGAGTGCCATATTTTTAACTTCATCTATGAACTGCCGCAAAAGCTTTTTATAAACTGAATTAACTTAAAATAACTTCCATTTCCCCTTCACCACAGATAAGGCAATTTTTATATTCTGTATCCTAATTTATTAGGATTGTTAGGAATTATTATAATGATTATTCCTGTCAAGTTCATTGTCCCTCTTGAGTGCCACATTAAAGTATTTTGTTCCATTTTGGGCCATAGAGAGGTCTTGGTCAGCTTGATTTTTTTTCCTTGTTAATTTGCTTTTGCTTTGTTTTGTTTTGGCAGGTGCTACTTCTTATAGTACCTGTGTATCTCAGCCTCTAAGGCATAGCTTCCTTGCTGTCATAATTTTTTTCTCTTCCCTAGGTTGCTGTGATTTTTATTGTCTTCATGCTTTTTCACATGATAATTCATTCAGGTGGCATTTGGCCTCCTGCATTTTGTTTGGAAGTATAGATTCAGACATAATAACCTTTGACAAGATTCTAGACTGTTTCCTGTGTTCAAGCCCCAAGCTTTTCAGAGTAGTCAGCTTCGCTTACTGCTTCCATTAGTTGATGACTTAGCTCTTTTGATATTTGACAACATTGACACCAGGCTTACTTGTATTTTTTCTTGGATTGATTTCAAACTAAACTTCTGCTCACTGAATTCATGATGCATGTAGTTATTCTGTAATCCTCCATTACTTATGAAAATAAGCCTAAAATAGCATCAGTTCTTCTTGTTTCAGTGTTTGGTAGAGAAATTTGACATCTACACCATCCAGGAATAACTTGGTGCTACTATTTTAGTAGCACTTGCTTTTCAGTTCATACCTAGGATGTAATTCTCCTGCAGCTGTCTGGTTGCCAGTACTGTCTGTCTCTGTTTATAATTTTACTGTATTTGCACCTAAGTCTGATTCTGGTGGTCTGTTGAAGTTTGTCAACAATACACAGTGTGTACAGGCCTTGTAAAGATGTGACTTTTGATTTAAATGAATCTTACCTGCCTTGACTGCTGCTTCATAGTCTCATCTTCAGTTCACAGTGCCACCTCTCAGCTCTTCCCTGATCAAAGCTCATCTTTGAGGGCCTGTATGCTAAAAGACCTTGTTCTGTTTTTCTTACAGCTGATGGGTAAAGCTGTCTTTCCTTATCTGTTGTTTCATGTCTAAATGCTACGTAAGGGTCTCAGTAAAATGTTGTTTATTTGTTCTACAGAGTTTAACAAACCTGTATCTTGCCCAGTTGATGGCAGTTTGTTACTCATAGGATTCCACAGATGAAGATGTACCTCCTATTCAGTTCAACGGGACTGTATCGTTTAGGGATTTGTAGTTTCTTTCCCTCCGCAGTTGTTACTATTGCAAGTGTTACAGTATATGAGTATTTCCTATTCCTGTTGAGCCTGCAAAAGTTCCATCTCTCTCATGTTTCCATCTCAGTCCTTACTATAGAGAAATTTTTTAAAAGCTGAAAGTGTTGGTTTAAGGGGAATATTAAAACATTTAGTCATGTTCATTAGAAGATAGCCTTGTGTAGTTATATTTACTGGTATTATTATTTTATATAAATCTGAAGTCTCACCACCAGTCCTGAGTTGCACATTTCTTCTGTTTGTTTTGGTTTTTATTAGTTGTTTAGTCTGTACTTGTCAGGTTGGGTTGTTTGAAGTAAAGTGTAAAATGTGACCACAGAACAGTTGGTTTACAATTGAGGGCAGGGGGAGAGCTTGACCATTGCCATGATTCTGATCATGACAAGCGACTGAACTGCATTTTCTGTGCTTAAAAGGTAAAATAACATTTGGCTCAGTAAAGGAGGCAGGGTGTAAAGGTGTGGAGAAAAAAACTTGCACTGTTTTCTTCTTAAATGTTGTAATTTTGGTATCTGGTATCTTAATCACATTGGGAGCAGGAAGAAGGGTTGTATCTTTGTTTAAATGCCCTCTGTCACCTGTAGTGTTTGTAATCCACAGCTTCCCTTTAATATTCCTTTCAGGTTATTTCTAATTACCAGCAAGTTTTCTCTTGCCTTTCTTTTTCTGGTACTTTTTAAAATGATGTGATTAAGGAGGACTGTTTTCCTAGCTCCTCAAGATTCTTAAGGTACTCTTAATTTTCAGGAAGGGATGAACTGTGTTTGGAAGCAGATGGAGGAAAGAATACAATTTCACAGAAATTTAATACCTTGAAATGTTGCAAGTGGCATTTTTTAAGATAGCATAGTTAAAAATCTCGATTTAACATTTCAGCACTGCTGTGGTCTTTGCCAGCCTGCATAAATAAATACATATGCTAGGGAAAATGCATATACTGCACACTTTTTTCCTCTTTTGTTTTCTTTAGGGGAAAGTAGTTCATCAGAGCCTGAACATTATGAACTCCTTCTCTCAGAAAGTGAAAATACAGCACATACGGTCCCTGTCGGAAGACATAAGGTTTTCTTATAAGAGGCTAAGAAGTAATAAAGAAGATTTAGAACCGGGGAAAAAATCAAAGGTTTGTTTATGCCTCATTTCCAAACGTTTTTAAGTTCTCTTTTCTATATAACACATTTAAAATTTTTGTGATCATCAGAAACGTTCTTTCTTTTTTTCTTTTGTCATTCGATTTACTCTGCTGTTTATTGATCTTCTCTTACCTGTTTTGCAGATTGCAAATATTTATTTTGATCCTGGTGCACAATGTGGAGATCGTTGTTATGTAGGATTGCCTTTTCTAACTAAATGTAAGTAGTGTTCAACTTCATAATTAAAATAATTTAAAATAAGTTTTGTCCTTAAGCAATGATGTTACTTGAGGAGCTTAAAAAACACATTATTTCTTACAGCGGAATCTAAAGTTCAGCACAGCATAGCAATGCAGGAAGATGCATGGGATTCTGACTGGGATTTGCATGAGAACTTATTCAAAGAATGGACAGAAATAAAAGAGAACTCAAGCCATAGGTAAGTATTTTATCCCTGTTATTTTCTCTCTGGATAGTTCTGTTATGTGTGCTCTTCTAAAATACAAGGTTTCTTAATACCTTGTATTTTTGAAATACCTTAATACAAGGTTTCTTTTTCTTTCTGCTCTTTGAGAGGGAGCCAAGAAAGGAATTGCTTGGCCTTCTCTGCAGAACTTCCAAAGAGAGCATTTTAAAAGTAAAAAACCAGTAGTAATTTCTTCAAGTCAAACATAAAAAGTAATTTCTTCAAGTCAAACACTGAAAGTTACTATTCACTGGAGTTTGCTGCAATTTTTGAAAAGATGGTAACAACAAAGTGGTCTTCACTCTGCAAAAACTTCCAAAACCAGATTCTGTTGTTTGTGCATTATCCCTGCTTAAGGTTTTTTAAAATTTACCTGTCTGTACTGAGGTTATTGCATTTCAGTCAAGTAGAAAATTGTCTTGTACTTTATCTTGAGATTTGCTGAATGGAAGATGATCAGTGGTTGCTACTTGATATTTAGAAAAAGTCAAACTCCATAGGCTGCTTCATACCTTTTAAACATATGCCTTCTCATACATAAAGTTGATTTAATCTCCAAGAAACACAAGTTAATCTTAACAGCAAGTGCATGTGTCTTTTGTGATGACAGCATCCAGACTGCCATTTCAGAAAAGGTATGTGAAGAAGCAAAATGTCTGTATGCAACAAAAAAGAGCAACAAAAGCATACTTCTTTGTTACATAATGTGGAGAGCTTGTAGGAGAATGGGACCCAAGTCTGTTGTGGAAGGTGGTTAATAGCATTATAACAAATCATATATTAAGATGCATTAATATATCTTAATAGCGAAGAACTTCTTTCAGCAATAGAAATAGTGGCTCTCACAGTGTGACTAGTTCAGGTTTCTTTTAGATTTATTAGGAATATAGGCACAGAGACTGTGTATCCATTGCATCACTCGTGCAAGGAAGAATGCATTTTCTGGATAGTGGATGACTGGATGCTGTATTGGAGTTTTTCCTTTCTATTCTTTATACCTTCATAAATCATCAGATATGTTTTGGGTTATTTTTCCTACTAATCTGAATCTGTTATATTCTCAAAATTTGTTTTTGCAGTAGGTGTAGCTCTTCCTGCTATTCTCAAACTAATATTGTTTTCAGGGTGCTTTTAAGCCCTCTGGTTTTTCCAGGCTTTTCTGTTTTAGTCCTTTAAAGTAAGTTTTACAACTCTTTCTTCAGGCTGAGTGCTGTATTTGAAGTAGACACAGATCTTCAGAAGGATGTCCGGTTGAAAATCACAGCAGAAATGGCCTGGCCTTCCATCCTTATTTCACCACGCCATCTAAACTTTCCTCTCACCAACACAAACAGCTCATCAGTAAGTTATTTTGGTGATAATATCATTTGAATAAGTATTTCTGATTACATGAATTCCAATATAATCTTATTAAAATTGTGTTTCTGAATAGGAAGAAGAAATTTTTCTAGAAAATCCAGCCGATGTTCCTGTGTATGTTCAGTTTCTTCCTGTAGCTCTGTATTCTAACCCATCCAGTTTTGTTGATAAACTGTTAGAACGGTAAGTATTGTTGTGGAGTCCTTGGGGTGCTCTCACTCTGTAGCAAAATGCTTTTTACAAAAAAACGCATGCATGATTTGGCAGTTTTGTTGGTAGTTACAATGTTGGCCACTTCTAGAATTTGAATCATGAGGCCAATTGAGAGCTGAATCTATTACCGTTGACCACACATCTGTATTTTTTGTAGAGCTAAATTGTGTTTACGTTTCTTTCCTTACTTGATGTACAAGGGGAGAAATGGAAAAATAAAACCAAATTATTCTTTCAGCTGCATATTGAATTTTACCATAGATTCTTGATTTGTGCTAAAATCCCTAAGTGCAAGTGTATCATCATCTTCCCTGATCTGGGAGAAAGAAAAAATTACAATTTTTTTTCAGGTTTAATTTGAGTAAACCGGCTAATTTCAATCAGAGGACTCTAGAGTTCCAGGTCTTCAGAAATTGTGTAAGTATTTCAATACATTCTTTATAATTTTAAATTTAGTTATTGCAGTGTTTTCACAAGAGTTCATAAGCCATACATGTCTTCAAGTTTCATTATTACTGTGTAAAATGTGATGCCTCTTTTGGATATTTTCAGGAAATTGGGAAAAGTAATATTTCTTCAAATGTAACAATTAAAGTGTCACTTTTTCTATGTGCTTATGTTATAATACAACTGTAGAAGTTACAGGAAAACTGCTTTTACTTGTTCTCTTACTGACAGAGGATTATTTTCTTAAGTATAGTGGTTACTAGCACTAAAACTAGCAAAATACTGAGTTTTCCATTGGTTTGTTGGTTATTTTAAGTGAGTTTTGTGGATCATCATACACCTTTTCATATAGAGCATGCCAAATCCCAAGCACTTCTTTTGTTCTCTGGCTTTTCCCCTGCATTTTCAGTTTGTTCTGTGTCTAAAGTCAAATGGCAAACTTAGCAAAATACACTTTTTTGGGTAGTTCTATTTTGTTTGCTTTTTCCCCTTAGAACACTTTCAGAATATATAAACAATGGAAAATTTTGAGGAGAGAAAATATTTCATAATGACCTAAAGCTAATTTAGTATTTAAAATATATCTGTAAGAACTTTTGAATGCTTTTTTCTACTAGAACTTTGTGAATCTACATGGATGTAGTTCAGGTCAGTTCTGTTCTGTCATGTTGTTCTACTTCTCCATGAACAGAAACAGTTTACTAATTAGTAGGCAAATTCATGTGCTGTCAGAGCTTCTGGTTAAGAAAACAGTGTCATTGGGTAGTACACTTATTTATGACAAGACCAATTTTTTAGCTTAAATAATACCATTCCTAGCAAATATATGTAAAGTGCTGCTTTGTTTTCTCTACTTTCTTAAGGTCCAACCACTGCAGACCACCCTGGGACTTACAAAGGGAGTGGCTCGTCATTCTGTTTTAAGCCTAATATTAAAACCTGGTGAGAGAAAGTCTGTCAAAGTAAAGTTCACTCCAGTTCTTAATAAAACTGTTTCATCATTGATTGTTATCAGGTAAGAGAGATATTTCCGAAATGAGTATGAGTTTTTCTGATGTTTGTTATTTATATGTAAGATCATACTTATGGTCAGCTGTCAAGAAACTATTGCTTTTACAAGAAAAATTGTAGAATCGTATATATCTGCAGAAAGATTTAATTTAAATGTAATTGTGACGTTATACAGTTGTTAAACTGTGTTCAGTACTTATTCAATAATATAAATGTATGATCCACTGTTATCAGAGAATCTCAAAAGAGTTTGGGCTGGAAGGGACCTTTCAAGGTCATTAATCTAACACCCCTGCAGTGAGCAGGGACATCTTCAGCTTGCTCAAAGCACTGTCAGACCTGAGTCCCCAGGACTCACTCCAGAAGGTTGATATCCTTCCAGTCCTGGCACCCCAGAGCTGGATGCAGTACTCCAGGTTGGGGTCTCACAAGAGCAGAGTAGAGGGGCACAATCATCTCCCTTGACCTGCTGGCTGTTGTGCTTTTGAGGCAGCCCAGGACATGGTTGTATATGCTGTGATTTCTTAGGCCTTTTGTCGTGCAAACACTATGGTTGAAACCCCCAGTA
This sequence comes from Pyrocephalus nanus, assembly GCA_038380795.1. Classification (NCBI taxonomy): domain Eukaryota; kingdom Metazoa; phylum Chordata; class Aves; order Passeriformes; family Tyrannidae; genus Pyrocephalus; species Pyrocephalus nanus. Next base: position 86,331,406 of record CM076259.1, read on the forward strand.
TTTACTTCCATGTTGTGGGGAATTATCTGTGGAACTGGTTTTATGTTTGTTCTCCAGGTCTAGGATATAACTTCATAGTCTCTAGAGAAGGTTTTATGAATGTTTCCCTCTTTTTTTGTTCACAGAAATAATTTGACTGTAATAGATGCCATAATGGTACAAGGGCAAGGAACAACTGAGAGCTTGAAGATTGCAGGCAAACCTCCTGGTCCGGGAAGTTCTTTACGCTTTAAAATCACAGAAGCATTATTAAAAGACTGTTCAGAAAGTGAGTACTTCTTGAGCTACTATGCAGAACATAAAAGAAATTATACTTTACATGTAAAACTTTAAATGTGTGGAAATATTTTCCCCCTGTTCTAGTGCCCCAGAAATTTCTTTCCTTTAAATACGTTGAAATTGCTGATTTATTTAGGCAGAATATTAAATATATCTTTCATTTTAACATGAAAATTAGGAAAGATAAAACAGAAGCCCTTTGTCCGTTAAAATGCAAGACAGAGAAGATGAAGATCCTGATATATTTATTAGTATAATCTCTAATTCTTAAATTTAAGACAAACTGGATCACAGGCACAACTTCTATGTATTTTTTTATTTCTCACACCTTCAGAATCTTTAAGCACATAGCCAACAGGGAAAAAAGTCAGGTATGTTCCTTGATGAAAATTAAATTGCAGCCAGATTCTACTGTAGGATCAGAGGTTTTTCTGCCCTGTAGCCCCAGACTTGTTTCTGAGAGGAAAGCTAGGAGTACCTGTATTAATGGAAGGAACTGGTAGAAGAGGTTTAGTTGTATCTGGTGTTAAAATCTGCTCTGCTACTTTGCAGTTTTTCAGATGTATTTCTAAGGTGCCATGTTAATTATTATCTGAGATTATTCTGCTTCTTTTGATGGAGGAATAAGAAAACTTCAGGTAAAGTTTACTCATTACCTCTTACGTGTTGTGGTTTAGGTATTTTTTTGCTAAGAAGATATGTGTAGCTAGCCATGGATTTTATTTTTCAGACACCAAAAGAAAAAAACCCAACAGATGATTTTTTTGTGAGGCAGCAGTGCTTATCAGAGGTTCAGGATATTTCTTCCCTGATGAGTTAGAGGGCTCTGAAATTGTACAAATGCCTCACCAGATGAGAATCTGGCTGCAGAGATATGTTCCTACGGGTTACTTGAAAGTTTATTTCCATGGGCCTCACTAGTCCCTCTTACGCTATAGTAATGACAGCACTCTATTCTGCTGTAGAATATGAATATAGTGAAGGATGTCTGTTTAGCATAACACTAACCACTTTTGTGCTTTTTTTTCTAGAAATGAAATACAAAGAACCAAATTTCACACTGAGAAGAACATTTAAAGTGGAAAATACAGGACAGCTGCAGATTAATGTGAAAACAATGGAAATCAGTGGCTATACATGTGAAGGATACGGATTTAAAGTAGTTAACTGTCAGGAATTTGCACTAAGTGCCAATGCCTCTAAAGACATTGTGATATTGTAAGTATTTATTCTTACATCTAAATGAAGTCTTACATTTGGATTTTTAATTTTGTTTCAGAGGAAGACTCTCTTGGTTAAATTCTAAGGGCTTTTTACCAAAGTTTTGAGTGTTTGGGGGTTTTATATAACTTTATACAACCATGACATTTTTCCCTCTTCTTGGAAACACTAATTGATTTTTCATTATATTGTGTTTTCGTGATTGGATATAGTATTACTTCCCTTACTATTCAGTAAGTATAACTTACTGAGTCAGAATAATGTTACTGTATGGGATTTTATACATTTCTTTCATTTCAGTTGTGAATGCGCATGGGATCTAGATTTACATATGGTTTTGGTGCATTGCAGTGTGTAGAAAAGAGCCCTAGTCTAAGGACTGTTATTGTAATGCACAGTATTTTAGTCTTGAATATTTTGTCTGTTGCCTTAATGACAGTGATTGTGTAATTCTGTCAGGTTTTATTGTAAAAGATTTCTGCACCAAACACAGATCATTTAACAGTGCTTTGATGTAAAGTTAACTATTCAGAATGTGGTATCTAACAAATTCAGAAGATGCTTCTCTTCTGCAAACGGATGTACAAAATATTGCAGGCAGTGAAACTTCACTAGTATTTCTGCACAATCTTAGTTTGTGATGAGATCATGATGTAGTGGGGATGTTTCTGAAAAGGCACGTTAGTGACTTAAAGGTGAAGTGTTTAAAAACTTTGTAGCTCACATAATAGTTGATTGCATTGCTTACTTAGAGCTGCTGTTAAATTTTTACTGTATTCATAGCTTTCTTTAACAGATTTGGTCAAAATTTATTTTTGGTTATTATAACTTAATATGGTAGCTCAGAGGTAATCTAGTATCAGATGTGTTAAGCATAGGTATTAATGAATTTAGTCAAACACATCTTGAAGTATTTGAAAGATACTCTTAAGTGTTTTTAGACTGTGGTAATTGATGGTGTTGGGTTTTGAGGTTTGAAGTTTTTTTGTTTTCGTGAGGTTTTTTTGTTTGGCTTTTTATATTTTGTTTGGTTTTTGGTGGTTTTTTTTTTTTTTTTTTTTTTTTTTTGTAGTTTATGAGTCATAAAGATTGCCTTAAACTTTCGTGCTATTCACATGAAAAGTTCTAACATGCTTTATTTGTTTTCAGGTTTACACCAGATTTCACTGCTTCCAGAGTCATACGTGAATTAAAATTCATCACTGCGGGAGGCTCTGAATTTGTATTTGTCTTGAATGCATCGCTTCCATATCACATGTTGGCAACATGTGCAGAGGCTCTCCCCAGGCCCAACTGGGAACTGGCACTGTACATAATCATCTCAGGAATAATGAGGTAGTGTGTGTATGTTTGTTCTTACGGGCACAAACTACTGGTGCTTGACTACAGGTTACAGAGAAGCACATAAGTATTCCATACATGCTGTAATTAGTGTACAGTAAAATAGGGTGAGGTCAGAAAGGAGAACAAATTAATAAACACTTCTGTAGATGGGGTCTGAGTAGTTTTTAAGGCTGAAGAGTACTGACTTTCTGCTCAAAGCAAGGACAAAAAAAAAAAAAAACCAACAACTTTTTGCTTGAGCCTGTTTCCTTAAATGAGATACATACTCCTGTTAGCCCTGGTAATGTGTAAGGTTTTTGATAAATAAGCCAAACTTCAATCAGATTAGGTATTAAAGCACTGCTAGCTGTGAATTCCTATAGAAATATAAGCATCCTTCTGGAGTATTGTGCTTCAGAGAGATATGAGGCAGTGACTGTAATGAGCTTAGCAGATGCCTTGGATGAATTTAACTTTGCTGCCACTACTATGTGACAGACAACTGGTGATACTAATAATGGGATTTCTCAGAACCTGAAGGACATTGTTTGCAACACTGCAGACTCACAGGTTACATAGCAGCATATTAAAGCACTTTTTTCCTCAGCAGACAGACATGTTCGTTATGTCTGGTTGAATTATGAGATGAAAATTGCACCATTTCCATAGCCTAACAACTACCTACCTTTATTTATTTGAAATCTGAGTTATAAACCCTGTGTCCCTGCTCACCTCTTGGATGTGAGACACTTTCCCCCCACTGCTTTTGTCCAGAGCAAACCCTAGCATGGAAACTTACCAGTATGAGTTTTGACTTACCAATGCTGTTTTCCTGTTCGTTAGTGTTAAACTTATGTCTAAGTGTGAAAGAGTTGGTGCCTGTTATGAAAATATGGTCTTTCTGTGTGCTGCAAATCCAGAGCATTATCACACACATGTAATATTCCTGTGCCTTTTTTTTTTCTTCAGAGTAAGTTACTGGCTTTTCCATTTTCCTGTACTGTGTTACACAAATGTTCACTTAGTGTGTCTTTCCTTCTAGGGATTGACAAAAGAAATAAGAGGAGATAAAGTTACAGCCCACTTCATTTTCTTTTTTAACTTTTCAGCACTTTCCTAAGTAATGCAGTCACTAACACTGCATTACTTAAAGTGCTGAGTAAGTACTTACATGGTTTTCTTCTGTATATTTGCTAGAAATGTGTAGTCTGAGTTACTTTATCGTTCTTTGACAGCTAATAATGCTTGCCAGCTCATATAAGTGTAGTTTGCATGGATAATTTTGTATGTGCTATACTTGTTAATTAGACTTTACAAAGGAATCGAGAATGCTAATCCCTTACTGTGTCTTTTTCTTGTAAGTACAAACATCCTTCTTAGCAGGAAACTAGGGAAGAGTCCTAACATATTTCATAATATTCCAAGGTTCCTGTGCATAGGCAGCCACTAACATTTAGGATGCCATCATGTATGGGTTTGCTAGTTGCCACTATCTTCCATAGCATTGCAAAACTATCCTTAATTTCTAGGAATGATCACTAGGAATTTGTATAGTTCATGTTTTTTATTTTGATAAGGTTTACTGTAGCCTTCCCTAAATCACTGTTGGTTCAGATTGTTACCATGCCTGTGGCTACAGGTTTTGAAGTCCAACTTTTCTTCTTTTGGATTATTATTCTTGGCAACTGCATGTCAGTCTTGCATCTAGTTTCCATTCTCAGTGCTGGTGATGTGCATATGTCACGCTGTGCTATTGTGTGTTACGTTTCTATCAGACAAAATTGTGGCTGGATGCAATTTTCAGCGTTTTCAGTACAAGGTACAAACTTCTTGTCCTTTGTGATTAAACTCATTAGCCTTAAAATGCTCAAAACTAAGAAATCTTTAGATGACTGCCTCTCTTCTCTGCAGTGTACTCTTTCTCTTGGTAATTGGAACAGCCTATCTAGAAGCTCAAGGAATTTGGGAGCCATTTAGAAGACGCTTGTCCTTTGAGGCCTCAAACCCTCCCTTTGATATGGGAAGGCCACTTGATCTCAGGAGAATAGTTGGAATTTCATCCGATGGAAAGTAAGTAAATGGGGTTCCTGTGGTATTTTTCCCTTTTATTTTCTCTTTAATTATCAAGCCAGTAAAAAATTAATACTGCTTTATAGAACAGGTGAATGAATAAAGATCCTCTCAGTTACTTATAAAAAGATGACTTGGATTAAAAGATGAATTTTGTGATTGTGAGGAATATTGTTCTTTTGAAAAAAAAAGGAAAGAAAAAATCCCACCAAAAACCAAACTGTGCCAAGATTCCTGTTAATGCTCTCAAAAATGAAAGGTATAGACTACATAAAAATTGCAGGCCAGAAGTTCCTACCTTTGTTAAGTGAACTGAAGAACTTCTCCTTTCAGTGTTCCCTCTGACATATATATATTGACTGCCATTTTACTGTAGTTCAGTTCCTATGGAACGAGCAAGTCAACAGGAAATGGGGAAGGCTACTGACTTGTCAGACAAGTTGTAGACATTTTTGCTGGTTATATGCCAACAACAGTGTAGTTCAAGGCTTCTTTTGGACATAGTGCTTCTTTTTTCATGATGAAGAATGGAAATGTTGTAAGTGTGTTTAAACACCTGTTGTTCTTCCAGCTTGAATACGCTTGGATCAGATTCTAATCACAGTTCAACCAGAGGGATCTATGGAGCAGGCAGTTCGTCTTCTCGATCCGGTGCAGGGAATCATAAACAATGCAATGCAACAGCACACCTTCACAGCAATAGAAATGCACCTGATGTTGAAAACATCAAATCCAAAAACAGTTCAAGCATACCTAACAGGACTTCAACACAAGCAGCTTCCATGCAGTCAGTGAACAGAACGGGCTCCTTTACCTTGGATTCGGGTGCCACAGCTCAGACTCATGCCGCGGGCAAAAGAGCCAAGGGGATGAGGCAGAACCAGCAGCCAATGCAGCAGCAGGCACCAGCTTTGGCAGAGCAGCCCCTCCAGCAATCCCCAGCATCTGGGCCCCAGCAGCAAGAGCAACAGACTGAAAGTGCTTTGCCACAGCTCCCGCTTCTCAGCCCACCTCATGGCGAATGTGCCAGCAGTAGAAGGCACAGCTCGGAGGATTCGGATCTCACTGGGCTCATAGAAACTATGGAAAAAGACTTTGACCACCCAGAATCCCCTTCCCCTGATGTGTTTACAGAGCAGCCCCCATCTCCACTAGCAAAAAACAAAGGTAATAATACAATTGTGCTTTAACAGGATGATTCATTGTATAAGGCACAGGACAAGGTTTAATCATCTGTAAAGGTCATGTTTTCGTAGTGTGGAAAGTGATAGCACACTGTGCTGCAGTGTGTGCCTGTGTCTTGAACACTTGTTACTTTCTGGCAGTGAAGTCTGTGCTGTGCTAGCTTGTGATTCTTCCTGCAAAAATGCTGGAGTGTTTTGATGAAATGAAGTGTGAATATTTAAACATCTGATCCCCTGGAGAAGAAAGATGCTTTTGGTTGCTACTCCTTTGCCTTTGGATTAGCAGCTGTGCCTTCCATCTCCATGATTAGTACTTAAGGCTCAGGGTTGAGGAAAGGAAAAGGAAGTTGTCCTAGTATATTGTGAAAAGTAAGGCAGGGAGGAGGGGAAGAGAGAAAGATAGGTAAGCCCCTGTGGTATTGTTTGGGAATGGAATTCTTCATGCCCAGACTTGCTGTTATAAAAAACGCTTGATGTCAGGTGGTCGGCAAATTAACATATGGCAACTGTATCTATACATTACATTCATTTTTGCATGAGGTTAGAGTTGAGTTGAAGCTGTTTATCCACCTTTTCAATTGCCTAGAGTTTAAAATCAATTTTGTACATTGGATATATTTAGAATTCTGAAATATGTCACTTATTTCCTTCTTATGAACACTTCATTAGAGTAAACTTCTAATCGTGATTTTTGTATGAGCAATTTCAGTTGTGTCTGAGAGTTATGTGATTATTTAATCTTAATGTGTTTATTTCTAAACATTTTTTCACTTTTGCTACCAACGCTGTTGTACAGAAATGGTACTGATCTGTCTTGCTTATTAGAGATAAAGTTAAGAAAATGAGTCTAGAAAGGCATATAAACACCTCAGCATCTGTGTGATCATGCACCACCAAAGAGGAAAGCTTCACTCTGTTAAGTGGTAAAGAGCAGAAAGTTCTTAATTAGAGTGGATGTTATGATGCATTTGGACTTTCAGACTGGAGACTCTGAAGTGATGAGAGGCTTTGGGATCCTGCTGAAATACACTACTTACGCTGTTTTGGTTTTGGCAAGGGGATGTGGTTGGGAGAATTCAGAGAATTGCAACCAATTTATCAGGTACTCATTCCATAAAGGCTAACTGGATTTCCAGAAGATGATGTAACTGTAGGTAGTTTTCATGGATAGTGTCTATGTTGGCAAACAGTGCAGTGCAGGAGCTCTGGAAAGCAAAGTGTCTGGCAGTGAGGATGCAGTGTCCTCATGGGGCACGTCTGAGCAGGTGTGCTGGTCCAGTCTGCATACTGAATGCCTTAAAGAGCTAGGAGTGCTTCTGGAGCACATCTTCCATTTCTAGTTCAGCCTAAGAAGGAATCAGCTCTTGCACTCGAGTGTGATTTTGTGATGCAGCTACACACGCTTTGTGGGGACCACTGAGTTTGGTTTCAAAAGCATATTCCCAATCCAGATAATGTAGTGTATCCATTTCCATTTGCCCTCTCTAAAAATGTAAAATCATAGAGGAAGTTCCACTTGGATCTACATACACACACTGATATTTGTCTTTTAATAAGTTGTTAGAACTAGTCACGAACATTTGCAGAAGCAACAGCTTCTGGACTAAACTAACTGTCACAAGATCCTGCACAGGATTCCTGTTTTTATAGTCTTCTTTTTCAGCTTTCTAATACTTGTGTTTTAGCTGACTGCTGCATAGGCTGCATTAGATTTTTGTTAAAAGGCTGCTTTACATTATGTTTTAATGTCATTATAGCACTTTACATAGAGTTTTCTAATGATGAACACTAAACTGTGTAGCAGTCCTGAATTTAGACTGCATTTGAAGCAAATCTTGGAGTGAGGCTGCCTGAGGCACATACAGAATGCCCCCAATACACCAGAAGCAGACCCTTAGAAAATTTCCACAGAAAGATGTGCTTGTGTTTATGCATTTGTTTGCATTCATGCTAAAAAGAATATTTGTAACTCCAATACTTTTGTTGTTCTTGATACAACTATTGGTATTTATGTCTTAAAAAAACAAAGTTTAATGGCCCTGCTTCTTAATATGTATTTGGTTTGGTATTTGCCAAAATACTGTCAAATTTCTGGTTGGGTACAAACTTTACTATTTTGCCAGATGAAATATAACAGCTGTCACGGTGCTTCCAGTCTCAGTTTCAACTGGTGCTGGTACAAACCAAGAGGCTGAATCCAGTTATTCAGCACAGGTTAATTGAGGCTTGAGTGAACTGTAAAGTCTGTTCAGAAGGCTGTATGCAGGCACTGTGTGGCTCATAAATGAGAATGCTTGTTCTGAAGGGCAGTATCTAAGAAAGATCCTATGAGTCAAGGCATATTACGTCTAATAAAAGACATAAGAATGTTGTGAAAGCTTACGAATGGCAACAGGTAATGGTAAGCTGATGAAGACTCCACACACACACGCACAGTTGCTCTGTATTGATGCTTTTTTTTTTGATGACTTTTTATTCCTTGGGAGCCTCATCCTGCCTGTCTTGCAAGCCAGGACCTTTGGCTTGATTTTGAAGGCTCTTAAACCTCTGAATTTTGACCTTCTACTGTGCTACACCTCAGTTTACGTGAAACTGCTGGAAAAGTAAGCGCTGATTATTTGTATGTGTATTGCTTCAAGAAAATTGATCAAAGGTGCCTTGGAGTGCATTGTTTTCCCTGCTTTGAGATATAGTAACATTTGAATGTGTCAAGCCAGGCTTTTTTACAGTCAACTTAGTCACATCTTAGAATAGTCCACTCAGAAAAAATAAACTATGTCAAGAGGAGAAACCGTACTTGGGTGTGAGATTTTGAGGTTTAGGGTGTTTGGTTTTTTTAGCTCTTTGCTAGACAAATACTATTAGTGATTTTTCTCATTCACACTAGTCTTAAGTTATTTTGTGTTTTTTCTAAATGACGAACATGATAATAATATCCATTCTTCATTTGCTTGGATGATAAAGCTTGTGTCAACTTCTGAAGTTCATCTTTAAATATAATCTTACATGGTTAAATTGTCAAAGTGAATTCTATGGTGTTTAAAAGGAGTGCCAGGAACAGAGCAGAGAAGAATTATAGGGAGCCAGGTGCCCACATCCACAGAGGGGCAATGGGGGTACAGCTCAGGAGTATAAATGAGACAGGGGAGATCAGAGTTCTTCAGGTCTGATGCTTTTGCTCACAGTGAAGGGGCATTTAAGTGGCTGGTGTGTCCCAACAGGCAACAAATTTCAGAGACTTAATCACGTGGGTTAGCCTCTGAAACGAAGGGAACTAGCTTGTCTCTGAGTATTGCAGTTGAGAATCTGAAGCATCCTTGTCTTCCTAGGAAAAGGGAAAACAATTCAGCGCAAGACTAAGCCACAGAAGAAGCGGGAAGAAAAGGACAGAAGAGGGAAAGGAAAGCAACAAGAGGATGAGCTGAAGGATTCCTTGGCAGATGATGACAGTTCTTCAACCACAACAGAAACCTCAAACCCAGATACGGAACCACTGCTCAAAGAGGTACAGCACTGCTCAGAAAAGGAGGCCCTTATGTAGGTGGTGTGTCACCTGTTGGAGTAGGAACACAGTCTCTTTCCCCCACACTACTCTCAGCTTTCCTATAATACCCTAACGAAGGAAGAATATTAGTTAAAAAACATCTTTCCTGATCCTTGCTTTCATTTCTCTATCGAATTTGCTTCTGTATGAGTGCAAGCATTCTTGAATCATTTAGTCACAGGACTGAAAATGGCTGGGTGACTGTGGCTTGAATAAGCCACCAGCTGCCAGCAGCATTGTGGGAATTGTTTCTCTGCACCCTCCTGGCCTATTATATTTGCAGAATAAAATACCAAAGTATGGACACTGATTTCACTCCATAACTAAGGTATATGCTAAATCCATGCCTTTTGTCAATTACAGAGGGTCAGATCAATGGTAGTAACTTGTCAGCAAGTAGTTAATTACCTCACACAATACCCCTACCTTTATTTGACTCATTTGGCTCACTTGCTTCTAGGTAATAAACTAAATCCCCAGTCTGTGTAGTGGGACTAAACAGAGCAGAGGTAATTGTGGAGGAAGGAAAACAAAGCCTAAATTCTGACATCTTAAATTTGAACTTTGGAAAAGACAGGGATTATAGCTGGGGGAAGAAAAAAATAGAAATCCATGTGATATATTTTAAAGGTTATGGTTCAGTAAGTTGTCACTTGAAAATCACCATTGATTTTTTTTCAAGATGGCTATTTGAGAGTACACTTGTATTTAGAAAGTCTTAGAAGTGTGGTTAAAGAAAATAATATCTTGAATGGTAAAGTTGCTCATATTCTTTGCTTTGTTGAAGAGTCTGTTTTAGGTGGCCTGGACTGTGTTACAGCAGATGCAGTAAACGTCTCAGTACAGAGCTAGCATGTTATTAAGTAGACTCAGAGGCCGTGGCTGGAGGAGCTGTGTATTTGCAAGCACCAGATCTGCTTGAAGCACATTAATTTGCTATTTCGATTTCTACTTCTCCAAATAGGAAAAAATAGATACCACATTTTATAGGTAAACTCACTAAGTAATAAAAAGAGAACTTCAGTGCTACAAAAATTCTCATATTTTCCAATAGCATTCTTTCCTCAGTTCTGTTTATACTATGTTTGTTGTGATGCAAGAACTACTTTGCTTTTCATTAATATTAATGTGTTATGTCTTTTATAGGAACCTGAAAAACAAAAGGGAAAAGTTATAGCAGAAAAACCTGAAAATGAAATAGTTCCAGTAAAACAGAAAACTAAAAAAGTGCTTACAGGTGTCAAGAAAGAAATCCCTGTAGATGTGAAAACCAGGTAAGCATAATAAAGGCTTTTTTAGTAGGGAAAGTATTGTAGTTGAAGGGAAGGTGTATTAATAAAAATCTCTGTATTTGACTGTTGTGGATGCCAGTTTGGCAAATGCCAACAGCAGGTACCTTTAAGCAGTTGCTTCTTCCGTCCTGATATCAGGGAATATCTGAAGCTTGTAAATAATAAATTACTTAAAGGGGAATGTAGCACGTAAGTGAAAAACACAAAAATCAGACAAAGCGTTAAGATTTTTATATTAGGCATTGCATACACATAGTGGGGTTAATGTTTCTAGTGGCAGCACAGTGGGGCAGTGCCAACGTGAGTGAGTGCCTTTAGTTGCCATTGGTGAAACTGCAGCCATGCAGTTTCCATTTTCGTATCACAGAGTAAGGTCAGAGTCTTGGATATGTTATTAAAGGAGGCTGCTGCTGCTGCCAGCCCCTGTCTCTTAGTGGCAGGTGGTTGATTGCAGAGGATAGAAATGGGGAAAATGAAGATTCTTAGTCTTACTATAGCTAATTCATTCCAAAATAGTATTCTGAAACGAGGTCGGTATCCAAGTGCCACAAAAGTAAACTTTACTGAGCTGAGGTGTAGTATATTGGCTGTGTTTTCCCTGTTGCTGTATTTAATAGTAGACTGAGTTTAGTAGTTAGAAGAAATTAATTTTCTTCAAAGTATTTCTCAAAACCTTGCTTGGCAAAGACTCCTCCAGGTTTGGAATCCTTCTACAAGAAATGGGCAAAATAGTTCCTCCCTAGAAAGTCTGAGAGGCAGAATCTAATACCTAGAGTAAAAGAACACTATACAGCCAGATGAATTTGGTGGTGCATTTGAATAATTTTATATCATTGACTAAAAACCAATCCTGTATATTTAGGGCAATAGCATATTAGGAGCATATGATCTAACAGGGTTGGGGGGGGCACAGTAGAAAAAGGGCAGTTGCCATCTCTTGTTGCCTCTGTATAATCAAACAGGTTTTGTAATCCTGGAGCTCCAGGATGAAAGCTGCTCCTGAAAGGTGAGTGAGCCCTAATACATGTGTGGAGCAGTGTGGGTAGAAAATGAGCCAGGGCTATGAAGGGTGGGGTTGCATATAGGAGGAAAACATAACTCTGCTTATTCATAAGAAAGCCACAATATACCACTGTTTTGTGAGAAAGCATGTATGGCCCATATATATAATGTATATGTATGTATGTGTATGAAGTCCTTTGTAGCTCTTTAAAATAAATGACTTTTTTTTCATTTAGTCCCTTGGAATTGTCTTATACTCCCCCACTGGAAAACAAGCAGCGCAAACCCTTTCCATCCAAGATCTCTACACAGCACCTTTTGACGAGTGGGTCTAAATCAAGAAACCTCCCTAAAACAAGAGGTAGTGTGAGGCTGTTTTTTATAAATACCTCAAGACTTTTATTGGGTTATTTGTAACCCCTCTTGAGTGCTTAATTCTAAGTCTGGTGTGCAAAGAAAGCTGTTCAGTTTATTATCTGCACGCTTCCTTTTCTTCTTTTGTTTCAGTAGGTCCAAGCAGTAAATTAATGGAGAACAGGCCATCAGTATTAGCCAAATTTCTCCCCAGTGGTTCTGGGCCGGAGCTAGGAAACACAAGCAGCTCAGAAGGGGAAAAGGATTCTCCACCGCCTGAGTGGGACTCTGTGCCTCTCCACAAAGCTGGCAGCTGTAAGTAATCACTAGACAATGGCAGAATGAGTCTTCTGCAATTAATATCTGCAGATAGAAACCTACCTCTTTTTCACTGCATAGCTGCGCTGTGTTTTTCTGTTTTTCTGCTGTAGACCCCTTACTGATAGCATCTGATACGATTTGGGAGGTTTGAAAATGGTGTGGGCAGAACATGATGGGCCATTCTACAGTTCTTCAGTGATGAACAGGATTCTGAAGCTGCTGGGGGAATTGAGGAAATGAGAATTATTGCTCAAAAAAAACCCGCATTTTCTACAGTAGATGGGGTTTTGGTTGGTCAAGTCTGCTGCAGCCGAAGTTGAAACTAATTAGATGATTTGTCCTTGAGAGGGAACACTGAGAACACTTTAATGCAGTGGTTAGCAGGGGACACTCTTACAAGCATTTTGGTTGCGTTGTAAATTCCCTTGTGTGGGAACCGAATCATGTTCCTCTTGGTTGCTTGTGAACTTAAATTGTCCCTCTCCACAGCGCTCACTTGGAAAGTTTCCTTCTTCTGTACAGATCTGTTTGTCTTGGCGCTTTTGTTGCAATGCAGTCTCTCTGAAAATAGACATAAACCTGAATAACCAGAGCTGAACACAGAGAAGGAACTGCTGCTTCCATCACTGGGAGCAAACAGCCTTTGTCATAATTCCTCCATTTGAACAGAAAGGACAGCAGAAGTTCGAGGAGCCTTTTTTGTAATATAAATACTTATGAAAGATGTTTTGTGTTTCTCTCTATAGCTACAGACAACCTTTATAAGCTCTCTCTACAAACCCTGAATGCAGATGCTTTCCTGAAACAGCGACAGCCCTCACCGACACCCGCCTCTCCATCTCCTCCTCCCCCCACATCATTTGCTTTTGGGCCACGAGGAGGCACTTACAGCAGCATCGTGAATAGCAGCTGCAGCAAGTGAGTCCAGATCGGTGCCTCCTACTGATTTCACAGACACTGAGCAGTTGTGGAACCCGTGTGTTTCACAGGGTGCATCTTCCTTTTCTCAGACCCATTTCCTCTTCCTATGGAAACTGCTTTCTTGCAGATACACCACTGTGCATATCTTGCCATGCTATTTATATTTTTCTGGCATTTCTTAAGACTTGGTAGATTGGAAAAAAGGTGCAATTACAGGAACTGTTGAGCTGTTGTGAATGTTTTCATGAATGCTAGCTTAAATTGCTGCACTTTTTATCAAACTGCTGAAGTCCAGAACTTTACTCGATTTTTTTTTCTTTTTTTTTTTTTTCTCTCCTTTTAGTGAAACGAAAAGCAAGCAGCCTAATGGTACCAAACATAAGCTGTCAAAGGCAGCTTCTCTTCCAGGCAGGAATGGTAACCCCACTTTTGCTGCTGTAGCTGCAGGTTATGACAAGAGCCCAGGTATAGAACCCCTTTGGAGTTGTAAATATTTCTGAATATTCCCAGAATATTCTGTTGTTTTGCCAGAGTTTATTTTCTCATTTTTTACGTACCTATTCTTGCAGGTGGCAGTGGTTTACCAAAGGCTTCTCCAAGCAAGATGGATGTTTCCAGCAATATCAGCATTTCCCACACGGTTGTTGACAGTGATGGCTCTGACAGGTAATTTTTATATTCTCTAGGCAAATACCTGAGCACCTAGAAAAGAAGATTGTGAGCTCTTAATGGCATTTTGAAGGGAGTGACAGAATTCATTCTGGTTATTTTTTTTAAGCTGTTTTTTAAAGTCTGAGCACAGCATCTCTCACCTTACAGAAAAGTTTAGAAATTGCAGATGACTCAAAACTAGAAAGGATGTTCTGGATGTGATAGGAGCTTCCCCTTACTCATTCCAAGTAACTCAGCACTCTTGTGTTCTCAGGCATTCAAACAATGAGAAATCACATTGGCTCTCTCAGTACTGAGGAGTGTGTACAAAGGTCTCTTGAAACAGTTCACAGGCAGAATATTTTGCTGTATAGCAACACCTTTCACTCCCAATTTTAACACTGAGATCAGAACTATCAGTGGGCTTTGTGTTTTGAGTAGGAGCAGAATACAGCTGCACTCACTCATGTTCCCCAAGGCACGTGTCTTTTCTGGCATATTTTGGCAGTGAATCCTGGTCTCGCTTATAAAAAGCAGTGTCTGGTAACCTTTCTGGAATATGGAAGAGACTTGAATTCAAGCTTCAGTAGGCAAAGGAATTGTTTTTCTGGGTGAAGTTGGGTGGGGAAGAGGGGGTGTTTGTTTTGTGAATGTTTTATCACTGGTTTCTGTTAGTTTCAAGAAGCTTGCCCACAAGCCCCAGAACGTGAGCATTTGTATCCCTTCTGAGTGGCTTTAAATTTTACATGCTGGTCAAAAAAACTGCGCTATGGCTTGGACCTTATGAGTTTGTTGAAAAACTGTTTAAAAGAGCTACTGTCAGGTTTGTGTTTATGCTCAGTCTGCAGATTAAAGAGCAATATTGTCTGTATTACTGTGTTTCTCTGAGGTGAGTGTATACACAGGAAAATGGTATTTCACTGAGATCCCTTGTGAAACAAAAATAAGCTGATTTCCTAACTCTCAGTCACCATTAAATACATATATGGTTAAGTATATACACACATTTGTATATATACGTTTGTACATAGATCAGTAACTTAATGTTGTCATTAGTACCATGTTAATAAGTTGTGTATTGCTTTCCTGTTACTCCATATTATGCAGTTCGGGTTTGTGGAGTCCTATCAGCAATCCCAGCAGTCCCGATTTCACACCTCTCAACTCATTTTCTGCATTTGGACATTCTTTTAACTTAACTGGAGGTGAGTTTTCCTTTTCAGATATTTTTCCATATTCAAATACAGGTGAAGAAATGGCATATCTCCATTGTGCTAGTTTTAAATGCAGACAGCATTCCCGTCCTCACACCTAAAAGGGAAGACTGTGTAGGAAAGTGTGTTAAGAATTTGGTGGTATATTCTTAGTTTTAGTCCAGAGAAAGTGTTAGTGGAAATTCTTAGACTATTTGATGGGCTTGAAATGCTTGGTTTTGGAATTTCTGTTTCAGTAAAATTTCTTGATATTGGGGGTTTTTATTTAGTCTTTTCCCCTCCCTCCACCCCTCCTCCAAAGCTTTACTGTAGGTCCCACAAGAGTGCCAGTAGGCCTGCGGTTTCCTGAGCATAAAGACCTGCATAAAACCATTGCTCCGTAAGTGAAGCAGTGGTTGCAGATGACCTGCTGCTTTCCTCTTGTTTTCCTTCAGTATTTGTGTAGCTGTACCATGAACTAATGCATACTAAACTCAGCAAACAATTCCTGTATTTAAATTTTAGGTAAACCTTTAGGCAATGACATGGAGACGGGCAGGCAGGCTGTATTGCAGGGCATGGATGCTCTGTGTACTTGGGAAGATTTCCATAGTGTATTTTGGGATGTGTGGTGTGTTTTAAGGCAGCTGCTAAAGATGATAAGCAAAGCAAACTTTGGATGTGGCATCTGCAAAATGGATAGTGTGTCGACTGAAAAATGCTATCTACCACAAAAGTTGTATGTCTGCTGAAAAATGCAAACATGGGCAGCTGCTGCTGTGCAGTTCTTTCATCTTCATCAGCAACTCTTGGCACTACTGACTCTGAGGGACACCAGTAAGAGCCTGGGATCAGTTCCATATGCAGGGAAGAGGCGAGCTGGGACTGCTGGTGCTGCCCTCTCCTTCTCAGAGATGGGGGCGGGGCTGGGGCACCGCCAGTGTTGCTTCCTGCCAGGAGTCACCTGGGAAGGGAGTGCTGCCATTACCAGAGGCTCCTTCAGCCCAGTCACCTGCTCCACCTGTAGTTACCTTGTTTCCAGGAATTGCCAGGACTCTCAGTATTGCTGTGCATCCACAATTCCTTAGGCTGGTACTGAATTATATACACAGCAAGTGTTTAACCCTTTCCCCACTATAACCGTGACTAACTTTGTAGCCACTGTCTGATGTCAGCTGCGTGACATGAGATCGGCATTAATGTGTGACCTGTTCTAATCTCATTGCAGCAGGTCCTGCAAGAAAGGTATGCGGAATAACTGTGAAGAGTGTTGTTCTTGGAAAAAGAGAGAGAGTAATGTACTCAAGTTTTATTTCGTTTTATTTTTAGAGGTTTTTAGCAAACTTGGTTTAGCTCGATCTGCTTATGGGCAGGATGTTCAGAGGAATTGGAGTGAATTCAATAATGTTCCATCATCCATCTGGGATCCTTCAGCTACAGATTCTGTACCCTCCTGGCCAACAAGCTCAAGTTCCCCAACTCATACAACTGCAGTAAGTATTCAGTCCAAATACAGTGGTTTATTACTGTTACCACCCTGTTCTGTATCTGCCATCTAATTTAATTCAGAGGATTTGGGGGTGAAAAAAAATAACCGAAGAACAAAGGAAAGGGGAATTTACACATACTCATCTTTGTGTAGTTAAGTTGATATGGCTGTTGGATGAAGTCTGCCTGCTTGCAGATGATGAATACACTGGATATTTATATTCACATAAAAATATTTCTTACAAGAGCATCTTGCAGCAGTAAAAATAGTGTGTTCCATTTCAGGATTGTAGAAAGAGGTGTTCTGCTCCTGTGCCATGGCTGGACACTGCCTCAGTCACTTCTAGTTTGATGGACAGTTGCGAATTAGCCAGTATGATAACTTTCAGACTTTGATTCTGCTTTCTGAATCCAGCATTGCACCTGCTTGTAAATTACAAAAGGTCCCAAAAAAGCTTATCTAAAAGACCTTAAATATATTCTTTTCAGAATATATTTAGTTCTTTTTCTCACTAAAGGACTGAGGATAAAGTGAAGTCTTTAAACTTTAATTTTGATGGAAATCTTGAGTATAGAAAAAGAAGAGAAAACCCCACCTTCTACAGGTTGTAGCACGGCTCTGTCATCCTTGTGCCATCCTTATGTCAGACTAAAACTAAGACTGCAACAGCTGCCTCCACTGCCAGCTGAAATCATTCTTCATGTTGACTTCTAAAAATGTTTTTTTAGTGAGTAAGAGGCAGTGTTTACTTCACCTGGGAGCAGTTCAGATTGAGTGGGGGAAGGTGGGGGGCAGGGGAAGCCGAAGAAGGTCACACAGCTTCTTATAGACACAGCCTCACTGATCCTGCCCTTGTCATGTGGTTACAACTGGAGCTGGAACCTCTCTAGAACTATGTAAGGAGAGCTTTTTGCTTTTTGGTCACATGGAGGGCAGGTTTCATCAGCATTTGGTGGAAGGAGGGCTTGAGGACAACCAGAACAAGCTCTCTAGTTCCCAACTCCTATTTCCTGTCTGCTTCTGAAAAATATTTGGAAATGTGCTTCAGGAAGCATTGAGACAAAAGCCAAGACAAATAGTATAGAAGAATTGTTAGTTATTCCCTTTAAATACTTTGATTTAGGGAGGAGACATCTTAGGAGCTTATTCAAGGAGAAGTTTACTTAGTAAACAAGAAGCAGCAAACTGACTGAAACATTCAAAACCTTTCTGATGACAGTGATTTTTTTCAAATGCTTATGGCAAGACAGAACAGGAAAGCTTGGCTCTTCCTGTTACTGGGTCTTCTTGCTCTAAGTGCTCAATAAGAGAGCAGGTACCTGCCCTGCCCTTTCCTCTCTTCTGGCACAAGAGCCAAAAGCCATTGTTGCAGACAGCACTTAGACAGTGGCTGCTGTGTTACCCTCTTTTCTAGGAAGATTTCAGGAGAGTTTATTTTGATTGTTCTCCTTCCTTATTCTTATCTTGCTTTCCCATTTTATGCACAACTGTGCTTCTGTACTAAATAGCATTTGACTTCTGGGTTCTGTCTCCCCTCAGCTTTGGCTGCATTGTTGGTACTTTTATCCAGGTTTCTTTCTAAGCACATTCCCCTACTCCCCTTTTCTCCATTTCCCCCTGTGTAGTTCTGCCTGCCAGCCACTTTTGTACCTCCCTCTACCAGCCTTCAAAGGGCGTATCAGGCACTCTTCTCTGCTGCTCCTTTCGTGGTTGCTTCTGATTTACAAGAAAGTGCCTTTCTCTCAGGCTCTCCCAAACACTTTTGGGATATGTAGGAATAATTCCTGGCTCTTTCCCGTAGCAGGAAATAGGGTGGGCCTTTAGTGTGTTAGGGTTGGTGCCTGTGCAGCAGAGTGAGTGTTTCCTGCTGTAGGCTTAGTAGCCTAATGCTTGTACAGCTCAAATATAACCATTTACTTGTGTGACAGTAATACAGTGTCACTGTGGTTTGGCTCAGTTTCTCAGTGACATCGAAGAGCCCTAATGACATTGGCTGGCTTAACCTCCAAGTAATGCTCAAAGCTCCTGTCCAGCCCTCGGTAGCAAATTCTGTGAGGACCCTGTGATAATGTGTTAGTGTCTAACCCATGTCAGGTGTGATTAGATTGAGCCTATCTTCTTCATTCCAGGGGAGAGAATAAAAACCTGAAATGAAGAAATTCTCAGAGTCTACCTTGTTTTCTTTCCTGAAGATATTTTTATTTAAATCTCCAGATGCAGAGAACACTGACACTGGTTAACCTTAAATGTGTGTTTTCTGGAAGCGGAGAGCTTGGGAAGGAGTGCCCTGTCTCTCCACCCAGTAAATCCAAACATAAGGATGTTTGTACCTTACAGCAGTTACTCAACAAGTCTGCTGCCTTTGGGATGTATCAAGTTTGCTGTGTGTTTGCAAATTGAATTTACAGCATATGTACATTAAATGTGTTGACACTGAGGTATGTGGTGTGCTAAGCCTACATGTAGCAGGATCTCTGCTAATATTAGCATGAAAGTTATGCCAGCCTTTCCCATCTCCAACTTTGGCTACTTTTGGGTATCACTTTCCCCCACACCACGGGTTAGGTTCCTCTGCTTGTTCCTTGCTACTGTTTGGCCTTTAATAAAGCAGTTGACATAACCTGGGCCTTGTTCTTTCCTACACGTGTTCTCGGCTTGCTGTACCTGTCCTATGCATCCCAAATGCATTTGTGGTGTGATGCAGCACACCTGCATCTGCACCATGACCACATCAGAGACTTCCAAGTGTCTTGAGCCAGGACAAACTTATTGGAACTCAGTGATAAGTGGGCAAATCTCCTATCCCCTTTCCCCTCATCCAGAGAAGTTTTGGATGGGAAGGAAAAGTATATACTGGGAATATGGGTGAGGTACAGTGGGGCTGAATACAGGTTCATCCAAAACAGAAATGTCTGAATACAGGGAGATAGTTTGCAAACAACTGGGAAAAGAATAATCAAAAAAGGACTTCGCTGGACTACCTTGCATTCCAACTTGAATTTTACTGTTTTTTCAAGACTTGGACCACGTTTATCTACCTCATTCTAATTAGATTGTTTACGCTTCAGCGTTCTGGCCCTTGTGGGTGTAAAGCTTGAATACTCGTAGTGCTTAAATTAGCAATGGTATGGGGATGTAAAAGCTCAAATGAGAACAGCCTAAAAGCCCTTAATGTGATTGCAGTCTGCAGGGAAGCTCCCAGATGTGTCCAGTTACATCATAGCCTCATAGTTACATCAGAGCCTCAGTTCCTGAGGTTCTCCTAAAGGGAGTTCAGAACTCCATGTTGGAGGGAAGATGGAAGGGGTTCCAGAGCAGGCTTGCTGCTGCTGCTCAGATACTTTTCTTTCAGGGGGGCTGTAAACAAGGTGAAAATAGAGGTTACCAAACTGCTACTTACCTGGCTCTGTCTTTACTGCAGTCGATCCTTGGCAACCCCAGTGGCCTGTGGTCCACCACTCCGTTCAGCAGTTCCATTTGGTCAAGTAACCTCAACAGTGGCCTTCCTTTCACCACTCCAACAAATGCTTTGTCAGGCATCGATCTCATGGGTAGTGAAAACTCCTCTGCTGCTCCTCCACCACCTGCTGCTGCCGCCGTTGCCAGTCCTGCTGAAGACATGGGACAGACCTACAATCCTTGGAGAATTTGGAGCCCAACGATTGGAAGAAGAAGTTCAGATCCTTGGTCTAATTCACACTATCCACATGAAAACTAAAGTTAAGTAAAAGGAAAGAACTCTTTATCCAGGTCACGATACAATTCTGAATGCAGATTTTTGAAACATCACTTTCAGGCTGGTCGTTACTTCCCCCCTCCCCACTCCCCCTGTCAGTCATGCTTTCATCATTCGCTCCTTTCTAAAGTCTGTCCTGCAATATGGTAGTGTGAGATTGCAGATAAGCTTGAAAAAGTCTGGGTGTGGTCACAAATCCCAACTACAGCTGAAACCTGTAAATATGAACAGTTTCACTGGTTTCATATTTTACCATCTGCCATCTTTATTTAGGAAACAATTTGAACTATAAAATGGTCCTGGCATGCAATACTTTTATGAAAAGTACCGGTTTGGGTTTTTAAATTTTTTCCAGTGTTATCCTCCAAGTTCTAATTTAAAATCAAAAAGCACTTTGTGCTAAAATGCAGAGTATTTTTTTAAAATAAGGCTTTGTTAACACAGGTTGTAAGAATGTAAAAAGGAAAAAAAATCAACAAAAATACCAACAAATCCAACACGAAACCTTAAGAGCAAAGTGGCTGAATGTAAGAGCATTCTGTTGAGACTGTAATACACTTTGTGCTGTTTGTACATTTGTAAACCTGAATGCATTTTTAAGTTGAACTGAAATGCACACAGCCAAGACTTGTGGACGAAACAAGATACCTTGTGCATTTCTTACAGATACAACTTTGGGTTGTACTTTAAAATAAATACTGCTTTTTTCAAGATCTGTCTGCTGTAGCTCTGTTCCCCACGCTCCGTGAACTTGTGTGTGCATGACTCTGCTTGGTGTTGCCTTCAGGCCAAAATCTACTCTGCACAGGGCCCGTGTTTCCAGAAACTTCCCTGCAGATGGGGCCTGGCTTCTCAACAGCGTGGGTTTGTATCACAGCAGAGAATAGAAACTCTTCAGGGTTACACAGTGCCACCCTCCTGAAAATCCACTGGATAGCAAAAACCTGGGAAAATGTCTGCGCTGTTTGAGTTTCCAGTTACAAGGCATAATAACAGCTGCTGCTGTTTGTTACACCCATACCTTTGTAACACTGTTCTTGCACAGAGGTCTGAACAAGAACATTGCTATTCTTAGATATAATTTATCTGTCCCTTTAAGGTGCCTGTCTCCCTTCATTAACAGTAGGGCAAGCCCCAGTGACTGCATATATTCCTCTGAGCTAGAGCCAAGTAAAAATGAACCCTTCCATTACCAGAAAGCATTAAGAGACAAGCAACATGAAATTACTTATGACTCAGTGGCACTGCTTAAAATTTACAGCAGCAGATTTTTATCAGAATCCATCCTTCAAAAGAGTAAGAACAGTATATTTTAATTAATATTGCTTGTAGCATAAAGGTTTTGTATGCAATAAAATGAGTGTCTTATTTATTTAACCAAGTGAGCCCTTTTCCAGTTTGCATTACATAAACAAAATCTCTACAACTGTCAGACTGCTGGCTTCTTGCTGCTGCCAGCAGAAGCTTGAAGATAAAGATCTCTCAAATAAGAACCTCTTGGAACGCCTTTGTTCTTAAAATTTGGGTATTTCTAGAGCCGTGCAAGGTCATGAAATGTTCAACTTGGATTTGTATGCAATTTCCATCTGAGTAAGTGAGCAAACAAGTCTCTTACTGCATGAAAATAAAGAGTAAGTAGTTAGGCTGCTGACATGCCAAGGCCTGCTTCTCTGTAAATGGAACTTGGGAAGATAACTAGCAGTAACTTTAAGGTGAAAGGAGCTGCTTAAGGTCATGTGCCACCTCTTTCCCAGCGTATGTTTGCATTGGAATTGATTCCATGGAGGATAGAAGCAAAAATGGATTCTGAGATGTTAACAGTCTGCAGTAGTTTAATCAAGGAAGACAGGAAACAATAATTCTGGTTTAAAAACATTTCCTTTTGAACAAGACATGGCAAAAGACAAGTGATTTAGACTTCCCCCCCAAAAAAACTTTGAGACGTTCCCTTGTGATATTGCAAGTAACCTCATCCACCATTAGAATATTCTTAGTTCTTGTTTGGGAAGAGCTTCCCCCTTGAGCACCACTGAAATATTAAGTTCCAGGGGTGAAACCACCTGAACTATCAAGATGTTTAACATAGAGTTTTCAGTTTCCTAAGGGGGGAAAAAGCACATCTTTCTCCTAAAGAAAATATCCAGGGCCTAAACATTTCCTGTTTCTGAGTGTCCTATTTTCCTTCTCCAGGGTTATTTTGGAAAGCACCTTCCCTTTTTTTGCCTAGTTACAGAAAGCAAAAGAGCTGCCTCAAAGTCATAATTGTCAGTGGCAGAATGTAGGTGAAATACAATCTGGGAAAAGGTTTGGTATAACTAAAGAAGCCTCTGAGATGGTAAGTACATGTCCCAGATAGCTTTTGCTGCCTTCTCCTGAGGTATGTATGCGCCAGCTTTTATGGTGTAGTCACTCTTTACATGCGTTGAAAAGTCATATTAAGAGAGGGTGAGGTGGTAATGAGACAGACACATCCACAATCAGAATAACAGGACAGAGCTCTTATGATAAAATAAAAGTAACATTGCAGCATCCTGGGAGGACAGCCTGAATACGGGAGATCTGAGGTCAAAAGCTTGAAAGCAAAGGTGACTGTTCTCACAGGTAGTATGAACAAGATTGAAGCTCCAGACACGAGGGAATTTCTGACTGGAGTAAAAAAAACAGAGGAAAAAACATCTCAGAGTGCTCAGTAGACAGACTGTCCTGGAAACCAGGGAACTAACAGCCCTTAGGATAATTTACAGTATTTCTTCAGAGTAGAATCGGGGCCAAACTGCTATGAGTCAGCTCTACTCTTCCAGACCTGGAAGCTACTGAGAGTGCAAAGTTCCCAGCAAGGAAGAGAAGCAATTACTCTTAATTTTGGTAATTATTATGGTGCTCCTAAAGGGCAATTTTATTCTGCTAACATTAAGAAATAGACATTAAAAGCCTGAAAAGTTTCTGGCCTGTTACTAAAATCAGGAAGTCTGAGGTAGGTAAGTATGGCCCTAACATGAAATCAGTTTAATTATCATGAGCTGTGTTTCCAGAAGCTCTTGAAAGGCATTAGAGATTTTGTTAAAGTGTAAGACCATATCAGAACAGGATATAAAATTCCAGTCAAAGGAAGGTTACTGTTTGTTTCACAGATGCAGACACTTGGAATGAAGCAACATACAGGTCCAGCCCTGGCCACAGCTCTGTCAGCAGTGATACACAATGTAGCTTGGCCACTGCTCTGTGAGAGAAACACCAAACTGGGGAAAACTCTAGGAGGATCTAGGATGCAGAATGTGAGTAAATAGCAGATTCTCAGCACTGGAGCATCATGGTGAAATTGTACTGAAGTTGTCCACTGCACTTTAGCTGACAATGAACTGTGCCTGACTAAATCAGAGGTAAAAGTAAGAAGCTCTCTGTCACTGAAACCGTTTCACCCGTAGTGATGTTTTCACACTAAGGACAACTTTGACTGGGCCTTGTCTGTTTCCCCAACCTGTAATTATGAGCAAGTTTTCTGAGCTGCAGTGTTTTGGTCTTGTGAAACAATGACAACTTCAGCTCACAATGAGTCAGTTCATTAAAAGAGAGAGCCACATGGTGGGATTGAAAATAACCCAGCTTCTACTGCATGGTTGGTGCAGCTGGAAGAGTGTCCAGTCACCTCATATTAAACAGGTTCTGCTTCAAAACTGAGTCTTTTGCCCAGTGGTTGTTTTTATCTAAAGCCACTGAAGGATGGACTTCATGTTCAACTGGTGTTTTAGTCACATAAATACTAAAGGAGTCTTCAAGATGACTGGATCAGCACACTCTTCAGCAGCCCTCCAAGCACAGCTGCGAACCATGCTCACTGCTGCTACTGTGCTGCTTCATGCTGTGTTATCTAGCAGCAAGCAGAGCATGAATTTTTTAATGTGTGTATACAAATATATATATAAAAGAAGAAATCAAATATCCAGAAAGCAAAGCCCTAGGCTTTTGCAGGAGCCAGAGAAAATATAATTAAATACTTGCCTAAACTGGAAAACTAAAAATTTGGCATCTTAAGAAGCAATGAAAACCCTAATATCACTATATTTGCTGAAAACAAAAAGACTGTCATAAACAAAACTTTTTTTTAACCAACAAAAGTACAGAAGGCAGAAGTGCCAATAAAGATTTTATGGCCTAAGAAAATGCCCTTGAGGTGTTTCTGTCAAGCTGGAATCTCCAAACAGTAGTCCTTCAGGAAGGACATGTATCTGAGACTGGATTTTGCTCTCTGTGTGCCCATTGTGAAGCAAATGTTTGAGTCAGTGTCATAAACACTGTGGGATCTTCAAGGGTTACACTCACACTCTCCTGAAATTTTACAAGGTAACACTCAAGTTAGTCCTTGAGTGGTAACAGCGAGTGGGATGTTCTAGCACTGCAGTTATGGGATTCAAGTGGGACTCTCTTGCAAGCTGTGAAAAATCACAGTTCAGTTCCTTGCCCTAAACAAGACAGGATCTGGCGCCTGTCATCCTACAAGAGACAAAAGATACTGTGTGGGGAGGGCATGAAAGAGGTGGGATGGGTGGAGAGAATTCTAGAAAAGAGGTACAGGCTGCCCATTTTATAATTCTGAGGCTAATAAAATATTCCCAAGGGGGGAAAACCCAACCCAACCAAACAAGAAAAAACAACCAACCAAACCCACCAAAACCAATTACCTATTATGGAAAGTTTCTTGAGTGTTTTTAGTACAGGCCTATGGCAGGATAAAATCACTTGTTTCAGCTTAGTTCCAAGGAACTTTTTGGAAAACAAGTGCACCAGGAAAGGAGCACCTGGAGCAGCTTCTGCCTCTCCCAGGATCAGTCAGTGGCCCATTCTGGAGTTACTGTCAGGGAAGACAAGACTCCCCAGAGAGAGGACATTAACCTGCTTTACAGCACTCTAGAAGACAACAGAAGCTCGGGAGGACAACTCATTGCCTCTTGAGGGAAATACACAGAAGATGGAATCAGGAGACTATAATGCTTCTTCACTGGCTGTCACTGGCTTTCTGGAAGGGGAAAGGACTGTCATCCCCTTCAGCTTTACATTGCCATCCTCCTGCTATACCCTGTCCTTTATCAGTCACATTAATTACCAGCCAAATCCTGCCAAACTGCAGGAGACTGGCAACGAAGAATGAAGTGGGTCCCTAAAAACTATACAACATTCTTCATTAAAATGGGTGTGACTCAGCTTACAGCTCACAGGGAAATTCCTGTTGTGCCACATAAACTAGAAATCTTTTCAGACAACAGTAATTTTAAGGAATAGTCACTTATGTCTCATCCCAAACCAGAAACACAGAAGCTTACTCCTATGAGCTTCCAATGCAGGTCTAACTGTCAAACTTTGCCCACATTTGCCTGTCAAATTCTTTTCTGTGGCTGAAGATTTGATCTCCAGTTCAAGGGAGAGGTAGGGTGTAAAAATTAAGAGCTTAAGAACACATCAATAATGACTTAATGCTTCAGTTACTCTATTCTGCCATGGCCTTTGCTTAGTTTATCTTAATATTTTGAAATAGGGCAGGAGGAGGAGGGGAGGCACATAAGGAATAAAACAATTTACTTATATTAAGAAAGTTAGTGATAAATTTAGACTTTGTGTACATATGAGGAAGAGAGGGTGGAAAGAAAAGGTTTAGGTTGGCTATTAGAAAATATTCTTCACAAGGGGTGAAGAGTTGTCAAGTATTGGAACAGGATGCTCAGGGAAGTAGTGGTGTCACCATCTCAGGAGAGTTTAAAGAAATGCTCCAAAAGGATAACTCATCCCAGCTGAAATATCCATGCTACAACAATCAGCACAACAGAATATCTAAAGAATATGCAGAGTTTAATTTCAGATGAGCTGGCCACTGGCTGTGAGTTGAACCCATGGTTCAAGGTACATGGAATGAGAATGAGGTGTACTGTGTGCTGACTTAGTGCCCTTACATCCATCAATGATATGCAAAAATCCATAGGGTGCAGTTATTAGAACAATAAAAGCTGCATATTGCTTAAGTCAGCAGGTTCAAACCAGAAAGCATCAGAAAATAGATGGTATTTGTCCTGGCTTTGTAATTCAACGGAGCCTCCTTGTGAAAAGTCACCGATTGGGGAAAAAAGGCTTTCAGGAACTCTGATTAAATCCCCACACTGGAAAACTCAATAAATTTGAGTAATGCCATTTCCTCCCTTTGCAGAGTGACGAGTCTCCTACTGTTTGGATAAACAGCACCCCTCTGTGGTTATGAACAGCATTCCGGCCCTCACAGCAGTGCCCGCTGGCCTTAGGATTTCCTTTATGGCTTTTCCTGACACCTAGAAAACAAATTCTCAGCTATAGGAGTAGCATTTTGCTTTAATAAGTTGTGCTTTGGGAAAATTAACACTCCCCACCTCCAGACTATACAGCTACCATTGCTCAACAGGAATGTGCCAAAAGTCCTAAACCAAGAGGAACTGGAAAGCTCTTGCAGTTCAATAGGGAAAGCCCACAAATCAGGGAACAGTTAGTCATACCAAGCTTTTACTTCTCTTCAAGCATAGTATCACAACATGCTAGACAAGCCTAATGCAGTAAAACTAGGTATTCCTGTATTTATTTTTTCTTTAATTGAACTATCTAAAAGGAACCACTTTTCTTTCTCTCTTCTACGTGCTTTCAGTATCTTTTTCTGTATCTGCTCACTTAAAAAAATTAGTTCTCCAATACTGAATCTCTTTACCTGTGATATCCTGTACATGTTTGAGACACTCAGCTCTTCCAATTCACACAGGACATTTTTACAACTCATTTCTCCACCTGTGCTTGAGGAATTTTATGTGGTTATTTTGTATTTTTGTTCAAATCTCCAAACACACGCATTGGCTCTCCCCTGCTCTCTTTCTATCCACTCCCTTAGAGTATTTCAATTCTTACTGTTTGTGCTGTCCCACTTAACTAGTTTCAATCCCAAAGCCCTGCTGCAGCCCTGCTCTCTTCCAGGTTTCATTGGGAACCTTGTGGAAGGTTCTCTCATAGTTGAGGAGCTGATGACCTCAGGTGGCTCCTGCACACTGACCTCTCACAAGCACTGCAGTGCCCACTGCAGTGCCAGCAGATGAGGAGTATGCCTGCATTCCCTGAATTGCTGCTGCTGAACCTTCTGAGAGGAAACAAGCTGGGACTGAGGAAAGCAAGCCAGATGAATTTTTAGCAGCACTGCCATGTTTCCACTCAATAATTAAGCATTCTACAGGCTGATATTCATTCCTCAGTAAGTTTTATTTTAGCTCCTGCCATCAGCCACGTCTCACAGGTATTACAAAGTTTATCCACTTCCAGAGACTACTCCCACGTAGGTCTCGTAAAGCCTTATTTTTCATAGAGAGATTCACTTTTTTTGAAGAACTAAAAGTTTAATGGAAATACTCTAAATCTGACAAGAAACTGAGAAAAGTCAAAGAAACTCCAGCCATTTGCCTATTGACCTTGAAGTTGTGGATATGGCCACATTTTTAGGAACACACTCACTCATACAACTTGAACTGATTGAAAATGGAAGTTTGTGTGCTTTAACTGGAAATCCTGACAAGCTTGTGGGAAATTTGGTCAAAACACAATGTGCAGAACATGGAATAAAAGTATCATGGTTAGAGGAATAGCACTGAATGAGAAATGTCAGAAAAAAATACAGAAAAACCCGTCAGAAATACTATAGGCTATTGTAGCTAATGAATGCTATTCCAGACCTGATGGATGTCTCTCAAAACACCTAGGCCAGATCACCTCGTGTTTGTTACAAACCTACAGCATGAAGGACATTTCATCAACATTTTCAGAGCATTTCTATAGCAGCACACAATCTCCAAGACTTCAATGTTAGATGCCGGTGCCATCATCTGCCCAATACCAACATTAGTTGGTGAGAATTTAATCAACTAAAAAAAAAGAGCTACTTCAGTCTTGCTCTTCAGAACTTCTCAAACTTGCACTTCCCCAAAGAAAACAGCTGCCACTGCTGCGGGACCGCTCTGGCCAGGCAGGAGGAATGCCCTGGTCTGGCCGGCCAGGCCGGGATGTTGTAGGTGGGAATAAGCACGTGGATGCAGCTGCAAGGGTGTGAGTAGAAGGCCCCTGGCTGGGTTCACTGTGCTCCCAAACCTCCTGCATGTGCCTGCTCACATGTGTGGGCCCCTGGGAGTTTCCTACAATGAACAGTGTTGCAGCCATTCCTAGTGTTGGGAAGGTACGGAATACCTGCCAGGCCTCCTGCCTGCAGGCACGGCCAGGATGTGGCTTGAAAGGTTGATCCAGTCCTGTGTAATCGTGTCCATGTAAATCCCTCTCACTACTTACCCTCATTACTTACACGGATCACTGGTTAATCACGCTGCAAATAAATGGACAAACCGCATCCATCCGGAGTTGCAATGGGGAAAATGTTTCATGAGCTGGGAGCAGAAAGTTTGCCTGACAAAAGTAATGTGAGAAAAAAGAGGTTGCTGCTGAGTTACCCTCTCCCCTTCATAGCCTGAAAGTCATTCATTAGGAAGAACTATTTTAAAAAAACTTGATCCAGTTGGCAACAATACACAGATCCAAAATTTCTGAGGTGGGTCTTAGACATGTTTAGGAATTCATTAAATGAAAAAGGCTTAAAAATCTTAACCTTGGTCACCAAAATTATCTACAGTTTCTTATGACGAGGACTCTTTCTTTGGTTTGCTATTTTTTTGTGGTACCCTTTTTCGGTTTCTATTCTCTCATGCAATTTTTTTGTGTTTCATCTATCAAGATTTCCTCTGTCAGAGTCCATGTTTCAAACTCTAAGACATTTGTGACATCAGGTAAGACTTTCTGAAGCACTGTCATTGTGCCAGCCTGAGGGCTGTCCTACATCAAAAGTCACAGGAAAGAGCTCTGGCTCATTTGCAACCCACGGACATGCACATGCCCTTCATACACCCACAGTCCCACAGGCTCACCTTGGGTTTCGAATGGAGAAATCTTTATGAAGACATGTTCATCAGCTTCAAAGAGAGGACATTTTCTCTAATAGCTCAGAATGCCTTTTAAAGATGTTAAACTTTCAACCATCTTTTAAACACCTCACCTTTTTAAATTAAAAAAGATCACTTGTAGATACTTTTTTTGACACCAATTAAAAAATTCTGAAATGTATATATATATGTGTGTGTGTGTATACACACACACAGACGCCTGCCGATGTATTTTTCATTTGAAATTTAGGAATTCCTGTCAAGCTTCTTCTCTTTCTGCATTCTGAATGAAAGCAGGATGGGTTTTTATCTTTTACTGTTTTCTTTCTGTGTAACTAGAAAAACTAACTCATGGAGCTTCACCTGTGGTCCTCAGTCCTCTTTCATGCAAATAAAATTGTATTTGGCAGTTCTCAAACACCCACTGGCAACAGAATTACATTTTTATGTTCTATTCTTCACATTTTACAGAAATCAGAGTGCTCTGAATTACTGTGTTACACTATTATATAAATTTTACTTAACCTGAAACCAAAATGACAATCAACAATGACAACCTATTCATGCCGAAAAACAGCCCAACTGCTAAAGCTGCTGGAGGGATGAGTTGGCTGAAAGGGAAGCAGCAGCAGAGGAGGAATTCTATTAATGGAAGGAAGACTGAAAAAACAGAGAACAAAGCTCAGGAAGGCCTTACAGAAGACTAATAGAGAAAGTATATAAAATTAAGAAAGAAAAAAATACCTCATATTGCTTTTTTTATTTAGCTGTTGCTGCTGAATGTGTAGCATGTGGGACAAACGGGTGCCTGACTTAACTACAGAGAATTGATAGCAGATGTACTTCAACAGGGTTTGAAGTAACTACTTCCTGACTTGAACATCTGTGCAAAATGTCTCCCCACAACAACTTGGCTCAATATATTCTGCAACAGATAAAAGCGTATCAAGTCAAGGAACCTGAAAATGTTTATTTTCATTTACCACAAACACATTAAAAGTAAGACACCATTTGTTATTCTTGTCAGTTCTTTATTGGTTTTCATCCTAAAGACTAGCACATTTACAGCATACATGGCTTGGATGAACTAGAATATATAAAACAGTAGCTATATGTTTATGATATATTAATACTGCCCAAAACCAAATAAATAAAAATATTTCAATGCACAAAGCTTGGCAAATACAGTTGTGTTGGGACAAAACTGTGTCTTATTATACAATAATTTTACACGTATAAATGAAACAAAAGGCAACTGTGCTGTAGGTACTTTCACAGAACATACACAGAACATACTTGGCAACAGTTTTCTTTTTTTACCTTTGTATGTTTTATAATTTAAAAAATGTACTCAAAAAAAGAATATTAGACAGAATTTCATTTTACAGTAATCCTTAGATTCACCTCTCCTGTGCAACAGAAAAGCTTACTTCACCCTTGTGAAGCGTTCTATGTGGATTTCAAGTTTCACAGTTTTTCTTTTTTTGATGAACTGCTTGAGATCTTGCTGTTTGTGACGCCCTTTAAACGAGCCCGAGGATGTGCATGTGCTGACCATGCCTTGTACAGAACACGTGAGCTGGACAACAGCGTTTTACAGGTAAGCTTACTGAAATCAGAGTATTTTAAACAAAACAACGCAGTACTTGGGACGGCTGTTCCACCACACACATACAAAACTCAGCAACTTTTTCCCATTACATTGGTATACAAAATAAATAAAGGATCACTAAGCTCTAGAGCAGATCTACTGATTGTTGGTCACAGTCTAAGAGAGTGGCGCTGCTAATTGCTACAAGAGACCCCTTGTTTTTTTCTTCTGAAGCTGAACATTGGAAGATTTTTAGTGTAACAATACAGGACTTAAAATTAACCATGCTTAAAATATACAAAATAAAATTATCAACTCATACAAACTAAGGAATATAAAGAGTATAGTTTATACAAAAATAGATGTAACATTTAATAGTGGGCCAGGAGCTGAAAGTTGAGCAGAACTAATGGAGAAAAAATGTCTAAAGAGATCCCATTGAAAAGTTTTTCACCATATATTTGTTTACTTATTAGCAAAAAATAAAACAAAATCAACATTTATTAACTGGTGAACAGGGTTTGTAGCATTTCCAAGGGACTGTTCTACTGCAGATGATTTGTTCAGACCTGGGGTAGGTACTACAATGCATTGCTTTTGCACAGAGTTCCGTGTTTTGTTATCCTAGAGAGTCTGAAATAATGGTAACAGCCTAGTTCAGCAGAACTCTCTGACCTGGGTTTGTGACATGCTGCTCAGTGTTAAACTGCAAAAAGCAAAATGCAAAAACTGCTGGACCTGTAACCCCCAAACCTACATGGGAGCAGAATGAACATGGCTGATTGATAGAGCAGTGACAGCACAGACAAACATCAGTGAGAGGAAGAAAGAAATCAGGAAACAGCCATATACTTACCTGGCTGTTGCTACTCTCACAAAATAAATGGGCAGATTTTTTTCTATTCTAAAATTTAGATCCTTAGAAACCGAGAAGGAAAGGAGAAGGTGTGCTGAAAAAAGCTAGCTAGAAATTATTTGATCCTGTTAAAATTTGGAAAAGAATTTTTAGCTGCTTTTTAAAATGCTACCTTAGCTTTGAAGGCATTCTTTGGGAGATTATTTCTGAGATCTGTTGAACATTTTTTTACCAAATGCTAGTAAACTGATCACCTTTGTCCTAAGCTAGAACCCACTTGCAGTTCTCAGGCACAAGCAGTAGCACATGAGCAGTTCCTTTCTATCAACACAGGGCATCACTGCCTTCCTCAGAAATACCCTGACATCAGTCACGCTTCCCTTGCCAGGATTCTTAACAAGTAAACAGCAGGGGTGAACAGAAACCAGCTTTGGTTATGGAGTAGCAGGGATGCGTTGGGCATTCTGAGCACTCTTTGTGTCGATGCACAAAATTGATATAGAAGAAAAATCAAACACTGATCAAAATAATGTGATGCCCCGAGACACTAATGCTTACAATCCAGAAGTGATATAAAAAGCCATGGGTAAAAATGCGTTTATTAATGTACAACACCATGGAACAGATCAAACATGTCATGTGCAACATGAGCAATGTGCTTGTTGCACTTGCCTTAGAGTGGGGAGGGACGGGGGGAAACTGTTGCTGGCATTAATTGGTTAAGCATCATTATGTTTCTGAAATGTTTTTTAAAATCAGTTGTGTGCCCAAGGGCTTATCTGTTGAAGACAACAGAAATTTGTTATATTTTAACAGAACTATAAGCCAGACTTCATATGTCTGGCCTTTTATATATTGTTAATTTCATAGATGAAGATGGCATCCTATATACAGTAAACCAATTTAGTCTCCTGGCTTTTATTGTGCTGATTTTTTTTTTAAGTTAAACCCCCATTTCTTGATTGTAACAATACATTCGACAGTTACTGGACTGTATAGGATCCAATCCATCTTTATTTACAACTTCTGAGTTCTACTCTCAGTTTTAAAAAGTTTATGAAAAGCTCAGTCTCAAGTCAACTCCGTATAAAAAGACGTTATGTGAAACAGCTGCCTAAATGCCGTTCCTAGAGTCCTTTCCCATCCAGGAGGTACCTAGCTATTTGCATATAGGTAATTATTAAGTATCACAATATCTGCTCATCTTACATACACTGAAGGCTATTTTAAACGGGCAGAGAGTCATCACACTATTCTCAAGCTAAGGTGTCGGAATAATTGTTACTATAGATTCCAATTCTGTAAGTAACATGCTCTGTATAACCTAGCGGAACGTACAAAAAGGTTATTTATCTCTTCTGGATGACAAACTCATGTATTAGTCTAGAGTGTATCCACATGTTTTAATGGAACAGCAATTAAAGGACATGGTATGCTTATGTTTCAACTTTTCCATAAGTTCCTTCTGGAGGCCTGTAATACTTTGGGAAAGCCTTCAGTTGCAGGGAATTAAATGCATACTTGCGACATCCAACATTCTTCATTGT
Source organism: Pyrocephalus nanus (assembly GCA_038380795.1). NCBI lineage: Eukaryota > Metazoa > Chordata > Aves > Passeriformes > Tyrannidae > Pyrocephalus > Pyrocephalus nanus. The sequence goes on from CM076259.1 coordinate 86,364,955, forward strand.
ATTTTCTCGGCGACAACCCTCACTGGGGAAAAAAAACAAGCACAAAAAATGACAGCAGTAAAAAGGGGAAAAAAAAAAAAGACTTAAACTAAGATGAAATGAACTGGTTATCTTATAGCATTAAAAAAAAGTTGGTTATATTTAATGAGCGTTTAATAAATTTGCCACTGCAAATATTAAAAATGATGACTCATCATACAATGCAGGTAAGCAGCACACAGAATGGACACATGCTATGTCTGATTGCTAGTTTTGCATTTCTGGAAAGCAGCAGCACATCTACTGAAAAAGTTCTTTCGCAAAGGTTTCATGTATTTCAGGGTACTCTGCTGTGGAGTTCACATGCTGCTTCATTGCACAAGGGATCCCAAGGGATTGCTCAAAAGCAGTTCTGCTAATTTATTAATACATTAAGCTGAAAAAGAAAAACTGCTGATCTCTCTATAAGACCTTTAAAGTCATTTTATTGTTCCCTGTTGTCAGTATTATCAGTACTTACATAAAAGATTAGAGCTGATAAAAAAATAATGAATTTCCAGTTATCTCTGCATGCATAAATTGACTTGAAAACCAACACAGTCTAAAAAAAGAATCTTAATCATGAAATAGCAGCTTTGCTTAGGTGCAAAAAAAAAACCTGTCTCTGTTGACAGTCATCACCCCAATGAAACAAAGCTGTGCAGAATTTAATTTTCACCCAATGTTTTGGTGCAACTGCCCCCACATTACAAAGAGGTTCTGTGCTACAATAGAAAACTACTCTGGTTATAAGGCTTCTTTACACTTGTAAATCTAATTCAGAGTTCCTTTGATTATATCCAAAAAACAGACATACAAAGAGGAAGCACTATCTTTTAAATATATATTATAAATCAATTTAGGCTTGCAGGAGAATGTCTTTCCCTGATTGAGGACTGAAACCTAAACAATTAATACTAGACCTTCATGGCAAAGTGTACAGTACAGCATCTTATGGTGGAAATGTCACAGTAGTCTTGTCTTGGAGATGGCTGCAGCATCTACCAGGTAAGCTGTGGCCATCTGATTCAAAAGGAGGGTTTGGATTCTGGTTCAGTTTGAAAGCTCTTGTGCTCTCACTGACTTCACTGTTCTTCTAATTTTGGTCAATGAAACTGGCTGTAACTGTGTTCTGTATGTAACATCTACTTTAACTTCATAACATATTTTAGCCTTTTTGCTTTAGGAAACAGTAAGTTTGAAATTTTTTTTCTGGAGCACATTCTGTGCTTCTTGCCTTTTATAGAACAGATATAGAACATGGTAACTGTTTTCCTGGCATTGGTTTTTGTGTTATAGAACTCCCCCAGTGGCTGTTGCAGCCAAGTAGATTCATCAAAAAATTGCACAGATTATACTTCAGAGTACTAATAAAAGCAGTGAGTTTAACTAGCAAATATGGGATGCATTTTAACTCCAAAGGGAATCACTCTGTTCACAATGCATTCCACTGCATCTGGTTGTTGCACATGCCCCTCTATGGCACAGAGATGGTGACAAAAATGTATTTCACACACACCATTTCACGTGCCATGTTTCTTCTGCTGTAAGCAGTAGGCAATACAGCATCTTAAATCTCAATGCCCGAACGAAAGCACAGACCAAGCTCAAAAATGAAAAAACTCCAAAACTTGTCCCCATTAAAGTTTAGGAAAAAAGAAAAAACCTACCTTGTTTTCAAAAAGAATAGATGAATTTAAGTGTGGTGTTACTGCAATCCTAGTGATAGTCATGAGCAGTACCTTCACACTTTAAACAGATTTATAATTTCAGGGAGTTCAGTGGACATGCCTGCCACTCTATTATCAGAGGGGTGCTCGGACACTGGATCAGGCTCCCCAGGGTCATGGCCCCAAGACTGACAGAGCTCAAGCAGCATTTGGACAATGCTCCCAGGCACATGGTGTGACTCTTGGGGATGGTGCTGTGCAGGGCCAGAAGTTGGACTTCACTGACCCTTGTGGGTCCCTCTCAGGATATTCTGTGATTCTACTAAAGTTACTTTCACGTCTTGTTAGGCTGAGCCTAGAACGCTCATCACGTTGCAAGAACAAGGCCACAGTCCAACCTGACAGTTGTTTGCTTTGAAAAAAGGTAGATTGGGGTACCCCATAGCAAATGAACCAGCGTTAATGAGAAAGAAGAGATGATTACTATGGAGACACAATGGTATCAGGTATCAGCAGAGGACATGGATATGTCCAATACCATCATACCATGATTTTAAATCTCATCAGCAGTAAGGATGCACCTAAATTCATAGCAACTAAAAGTAAATAGGATACATGCTTAAATATATATATATATATATAAACCCAGATATGTCTTTCTGGTGTTTTGTTTTTGGTGTTTTGTTTTGTTTTTTTTTCTTTTAAACACAAAATTGGAAGAATAGTGAGTAAAAATATCAGGAGATAGTGTACTGTACAGTCTGATTTCATGAAGACACAAATATAACACACACTTTTTTTTTTTTTTTTTTTTTAGTTAGAATAATTAAATCCAAAGTTAGGATATAATTTTAACTTTTATTCTAACTGCGCTTTTTTTGGTTTTTTTAGCATACCTCTTCCAGCAGCTTTCAAATTCCATTAAAATTAATAATAAAAGCTATAGCTACCTATAGTTTTTGAGCAAGTTAATAATAGTAGAAAATACAAATCACAGTACTGGCTCTCCTCAGAAGCCCAATATCATCTCAGGCACCAAGCGAAGTAAATCCCTTTATGAATTTATCAAACTACATTAAATGAGGTTAGTTTTTTTTAATCAGCTATTGCTATTGACAAGCTCTGCCAGACCATTGAACCAACAAAACCTTTCAGTTTAAACAGGCCTCCCCCAGTTTGATGTAATACATAAATGATGATCAAAATTTATCTGCATCACTAAACTAGGTAAGCCGCTTTAGTTTCACCACCTAAATACATGTTAACTTACCATCATTCGTTTATCACTAAGCCACTACCAGCATCATAATTTATTAAAGCTCTCCAACACTTAAAAATGGAAGTAACAGTAATATTTAATCTAATGTAATTAAAATAAAGCCCAAAGGAAAACCTCAAACCCACTGACTACAGTAGCTAACTGATACCTCCCTCTTCTTGCCTGAAATATTAAAGACCACTATCTTTATCTTCTAGGATGATAAAGACTCTATTTCAGAATAAGTTCTATAACAGAGCACCTGAAACAGATAATGGATCATTAGCAGGCTAATGCCAATTACATCCCCTTCCTAACCACAAGTTATTCTCTTTATGTCTTTAATACATTGCAAAATGCAGATCTACAAATAGAATGAAATAATTCTGCATGCAGCACACTGCAAGTTGGTTTTTGAGTGGGTACACTAGTCTATTAGAATATACTTAACCATGAGAAAGGAACAAGACTATGGTTCTACAAACTGTTCAGTAATTTGGATATTATGCTTTGAAATGAAGGTAGAAATTTGTTTAAATAAATTTCTAACAATTTCTTATAAACCCCACCCGCGTTTTTAGTTTTCTCTTCATACCTTGTAAAAATGAAAGGCAAGATTAGCATACCCCTTAAATATACAAAAAGATACAAATTCTTTTCAGATAGAGTTCCTTTCTCTGGAATACATGAAACAAGTAACATAAAACTATATTTGGTAAGAGATCTTCAGGCCGGCTAAAGTAACGAGGTAACAGGCCAATGTCAGACTATGTTACAAGCACTGAAAGCAGAACAATAATTTAAAGTTTCAATACAATTCTTTTTGATAAAATAATTTGATGTATATTTACAGTTTAGTACAATAGAAACGTAAAATTGTAAGGCATAATAATAATTCTTGGCAGACAATGCTATGAAACATTCCTTTGTCCAGCAGGTACCAAGTGGCAATACACATTCAAGCACTTTTTTTGTTTTTGTTTTTAACTTAATCTTCACTTGCAACGTAATCTGGCCACCAGGTATGCTATGCTCAGAAACAGCCACACAATCAGTAAATTGGGGCTGAGAGCTAGTAAAGGAATAGAGTAGAGGAGGCTGGGATCTAGTCTGAAATCTCGGATGGGCACCAAGCCACTCAAGTTCTTCTGCGTGACTATCTCCCGTGTTCCAATGCTGTGAAAAGGAAGAAGGTTGGGAAGAGGGAAAATAAAACAGAAAGGAAGACGGACATGCAAATGAATGCATAAAAAGAGATGGCAACACAAGGTGGTCAAGAAAATTAAAAAACATGGAAGAACGCACAACAAAACCAGAAGATGGAAGTAAAGAGTGGAAAAAGGTCTCAAAAATATGTATCAGTACAATTGTAGAAATAAGGAGAGGGAAAGAGAATAAAAGAGAAAAATAAGAAAGAAGTACTGTAGTCTAGTGAAAATAAACACATGTAGGTTGAACATAAATGGTTTTCCATGTTCACTCTTTCAGATTACCAAGCAATAATACCCCATGCTGCTCTGCCATGCTTTGGCATGCTGCAAAAAAGTGGAGCTCTGAAAAGCAAGCTGAACATGAATAACCATTGTAGTATTTGACCCTTTCAAACATCTTTCCATGTGGGCGGCAGTGCATTAGTTTATCCTCTAAACTACCTGTTCAACATGTAAACAAAAAAACCCAAATCACCCATTTGTTTTTCTGCTTTGACATGAATTCAAGAGTGTATCAACATGCTTCTCAAAATGCATGTTTCTGAAGTGCCTCAATATATGCACATGAAGGCAAGACACGCTGCAAAGCCCATCTTATTGTGCCCCCACTTCCTACATGGAGCACTGGAGGATACAGTGGCGAACACCTCTTCAGGGAACCTGAGGCTTTGTATTGTGGCCTTTCATTTTGGATCACTCTTATACCCTATGCAGTCCAAATCTATTTTTAGTTTCCAAAGCAATAACTAAGTGCAACCTGTGAGCCTGATCCTGTTAGAACTAGTGTGCTCACTCCATCCATAAAAATCGATCCATAACCTTCCTGGCTGCATAGCAAGGTTAGGTAACCAACGGACAATGTCTTAGAAGGAAAGAGAGACCCTGGAGGTGGTGAAAGACAAAAATAACATTCAGAAGCTGGTGACACTTCAAGTCAAATGCAGGTGGGCAGGGAACTAAACCAACTGTATTTCTGATCTAAATTAACAGATCCAAATCAGTGATCAAAATATGTTTTCCTGGTGCCTACACTGGACAAGGGCAGACTGCATCTGCGATGCCTACAAATCCCAATTACTTTTGTAGTGTTCAGGAGGAGGATGTGTGTGTGTGATCAGAAGAATCAGTCAGTGGAAAGCTAATGTTGACTGAAAAGTGGTGGATAAAGGCTTAGTAAAATAGCCTGGAGGAAGAAGTGTTTTAGAGTATAGATAAAAATTAAAACACTGGGAGAGGGAAAGAAGGAAGGATCAAAATGACAAGATGGCACTATCCAAATCACATGCTACATCTCCACCATTAAAAATTAGTATCAAGCTACTCAATTTTACACAAAGACATATGCACAGACACATATGGTGGAAATGGAGGCAAGAGCTGGAAAGTGCTTTCCTTGTCACTGTTGGCCCATGTAGATGCTTCTACCCGAGGGGTGAACAGTCACCTTTTAGAAATGTCAGATACACCAAATTGTACAGTGTCTTAAATAAAACATTCATCAGCAGACTACCTCTAGGAGAGGGCTAGGGTAAAGAGACAAAGCAAATTCCCTGCTAATTTAGCTAGCATGTGGGAATCCTCCCATGGTTGCCCCATGCTGGACACTGCTGGTTCCATCCAGCTTCAGTGCACCCACTGCAGGCACAGCTGAGCCCCTCAGCCATGCTGGTGCCTCAGGGAAAGCCAGTGGAAGAAAAGGCAAAACACTGCATGGCAGTGAAGGACGATGGGAAAAGATGTGAGAAACATCCTTGTGAGCACTGAACTGAAGCAAAGTTTCCCCTGCAGCCATGGAGATGACCATCCACACTGCAGCCCATGGGAAGGACCCATGCTGGAGTGGAGGAAGAGTGCAAGGAGGAAGGAGCAGCAGAGAAGAGCTGTTATGGACTGACTGCAACCCCCCATTCCACATCCTCTGTACACTGCTCAGCATAGGGAGGAGGCAGAGGAATTGAGAATGGAGGCCCAGAATGGAGGCCTAGGACAAAAGGGGTTGTGGAAGGCAAGGTTTTTTAATTTTTTAATTTTTGTCTTTGTCTTAACATCCCAAATCCATTGGCAATAGATTAATTTTCTCTAAGATGAGTCTGTTTTGCCTGTAACAGTAATTGGCAAGGGACCTCCCTGTCTTTATGAGCTTTTTCATGTATTTTCTCTCCCTGTCCTGTTGAGGGGAGGCAGTGAGTGAGCAGCTGGGTACGCATCTGTCAGGTGGTCAAGGTCAACTCAACACCATTTTATTCCTAAAGTAGATCAATCAGCAAAGAAATCCAAATAAGTTTTTTATCATGGCTGTTTTATTGCAGCGAGTGATCATATCCAAACATGACTCTCAGGACTTTAATATGTAATTCATTTTAGAGAGCACCATGGCAGCTAGAAGAGATTATTTCCCTCACCCAATTTCCAGCTGCTTTTCAAGATTCCCTATCAAAGACAGCTCTCCTCTGTTGGCTAAACTGCTTGTGTTGCAGCTTCCTAATTGTTTTAATAACAATGAGCTAGGCTACCTGAAACATGTAAAGGATTTGGCTATACAAGATGATTCTGACTGAAACTGCCTTAGAGCATATTCACCAAACAGCTCCACTGGCATTTCTGACAGGACATAAATCTGGTAGGGGAAGGGAGGGCAGGGAGTTACAGGTCTAGTGGGGAGTGTTGGCTGCAGATGGAAGAGGCTACATGATCCATCTGGACTTTGACTCTTGATCTGCCTTTACTGGCCAGGTAGCCACTTCTTCTGTAGCTTGGATTTCCAGACATAATCATCAAGATTTTACTACTTGTAGGGTGTGAGTTACCATATATTTCATTTCAGACTGGAAAAGCTGTAACTTCTTTACAGAACAGTGAGTTTATTCTAATAGGATATTTGTTTCTAAGGTGCAAACCACAACCTTGTATCTGTGAATTTCTACAAGAATCTACAAAGAGCACTCTATGTTCTCTCCCTGATGTCCATGCTCACTGAACGTAATTATCACGAGACCAGGAAGGAAGGGAAGTCCTTAAGGACAAGCAGGAACTAACAGCTCTGAAGACCAACATCACATGGAAGAAGAGCTGCTTTCCTTATTTTTATTCAAGAATGGAGCAATGATGCTTTTCTTCTCTGGGAAGTTAGCAGTAGAGATTAAATACTTCCTTTGAATCTCACAACTTAGTAGTAGTTCTACCCTGTCTTTCCAACTACCCTAGAAACTTCAAAAGTCTCCAGGAATGAACCAAACCTTCCTTTTCCAGTACAGTTGCACAAATAAAAGAGCCAAGCTACAAGAAAAATACACAAGTTTTCTGAATGACCTGGAAGTAATTTGCCCTTTCATGTCCTATATATGCCAACAAAACCATCACAGCCAGGCCAATCTGTCCAGGCTGAAATGGGATTTGGTGGAGTTGGACTCCTCCATATTTGTTCTGTAGTCCAATCTGTCTCAATAAACTTTTTTAATTCTGTGCCATTGTTCCTGAGCAGAATTGACAAATAATTTTAAAAACACAGACATGTACCCCAAAGAGCAAAGAGATGTGAGGAAAAAAGAGTGATGAGCTTGAAGAATGGTCTAATCTTGATTTCCCCTCAGGACTAGTCAGTATTTGTTCTGCGCAAGCTCTCCTAATCAAAGATGTAACAGAAGAGAAAGTCACTGATGCTGATAGAACACTCAAACCAAAGGTTTTGATTAAATTGGCCCTCTTTCAATATCCCTGTGTAGGTCAACATAAAGCAATATTTTTCTTGGGTCAATATTTTATCTGATCCTGTGTTAAATGGGTAGTTTGAAGGACCAAACCAATGTTATTATTAACCTCTCTCTCTCTACTGTGCCCACGACTGCATTAAAAACACTTCACTGACCCAGTAATGAATTTGAAGAAAGTAACAAGATTCCCAGTATTTTTTCTAGTTGTTTTTATTCTTACTAAATATAAAACTGTGAAACAAAACTTTTTTTCTTTCAGATGTCTAAGTTGACAGGTTGCATAATTTAAAGATGTTTGAGAGCTACTTAGTTCCTTTTTAAGTTAATAATTTCTCCCTCATGAAATTGTTTCAAATTTTGTTTCTAATATCAAGGTTTAGTTACTCTCTGAGTGCAGTTTTCATGTACTTTATTAACTCCGTAACAATGTGGCAAAAAGTGCAGCAAAAAAAGTGAAAATAAAGAAGTCCAGTGACGTCCAATTAGATGTAGATATAACCCCCCAAATTATTAGTGTAAGAGGCTGGAAGTGTTATATTGTATGAGACATTTTTCTTCTAGGTAACTGAAGAGTAGGAAAGGGTCAAACAGCAAAAACATACAGAAAGGATAAGAGAATTGAACACTCTAGAGAATTTGGTGAAAAGACACACAGTACAGTACATTCAGTAAGAGTGAATGTTGAAAAACAGGACTGAACAGCATTGTTGAACTACATTGATAAAGACTAAAGCTAGATTTCTTATCCTTTCTTTGGGTATGTGACTTACGGAGTTTTCCAGCAGTGCTTGAAACAAGGCATTGAACAACAGTAAACAGATTTTATTTTTTTCTTTAAGCACAGTATTTAATTCTGCAAACATCTCTGCTGCTTCAGAATACAGAACATCATTATATTGATACGACAACAGCACACTGACACATTGTGATGAAATTTGGTTGTTGTAGTGTGAAACACTCATACATTTCACCCAATGAGCAGTGTTTCACTGCTAAAGAATACATGTGGCAAACCAGTGCAAACTGCAGGTGTCTGTGTTTCAGAGAACAAAAGACAGGCCATCCCTGAGTAATCTGCCTGATCTAGAACTAAGAAACCCAGTGCTGTGAGAGTTCAGGTAACCTCATCGTTAAACAACTTTCAAAGAAGCACCAGTTTCCTGTTCTGTAAGCTCAGCATTAACTGAAAGCACGTTTTTACATGCTTCTCTGAAAACTCATTTACTACTGAAAACTCAAGCCCATCTCATACAAAACTGGTAAGAACCAGCTTTAGCATATGCAACTCATATGCAAGGGAGGGATGAATTTTAGCAGTCAGTTCTGCAGTTTTCTGACTTTATCTTTTTTTTTTTTCTTTTGACAGAAACAGAGACCACCACTCCTCTGCAGTTTGCATGGTTCCTCCTCATTCAGGAATAAGTGATGCAGTCAGACTCTTACCTCCTCATACACTCCAGAGCCTGGGTGAAGACCTGTGGAGCCATTCCATGTTCATGCTGTAGGATCAAACACTGCTCCAGGGTGACAGACATGGCAGTCCTATCCTTGGCACTTTTACAGCTTGTAAATCGAACACCATTTAGTCTGCGGCATATCTAGAAAGGGGATATACAATCCATCATTTTACGTAACTTTCTGTCAGAGAACACACCTGTACTCCTCAGAGAGACACAAATGCTGTGTAGGACTTTGATGTTAAAATTTGCCACCTTTGAGAGAGCAGAGCTTCACTGCGTGAGTTATAGGGAAAATTCTAATGTGGAAAATACATTTTATCTCTCTATGTTTTATTCTAGAGGAGGTTTAACTTGGCAGAATTTCCAAGCCACACACAAGCAAATGAAGAAATACAAACATACCAATAATAAAAAAGAGAAAATATGCATGCATACAGAAAATCAGCTGAACTATGCAGAGATGCTCAGATGAATAAATACCTCAGCAGCTTGCCAAAGGATATCAACATTCTTGTTTTTCCTTGCATGTACATTTTGTCCCAGAAATCTTAACAGTTCAGGCAGGCACGTCTGACTACGAGATCGAGGTAGACCTATAAACCAAACAAAATCAACTCCACTTATTTATCTGTATTCAACAGATTTTTTACAAAGGTAAGTGTTCCTATTTGCCTATTGAAAATGTAATTGTGTTTTCTTGAAACTACCAAAGCTTACAACAGTTAACTGAGTTCTTAATTGTTTAGTACCATCAAAAAACCACATTCAAATTTAATTCAACTCAACTGGAAATATAAATTCAGGTTATTTAAAACTTCAGAGACTTAGAATCTAATAGCAGTATAATAACAGAATGAACAAAGGGAACAAGATTAGTATGGCAGAGATTGGTTTGTGTTTCACAGAGGTGACAGGAGTCACTGGTCATAATCATCTGGTTTACAGTTAAATGTAAAATGCAAAATGTTATTCTCCCTTGACAAGAGTTCATGGAAAAGTATGTTTCACTTTGCACATTGTAAATATCATCTCAACTTTCAGAGAAGAAAAAAAAAAGGTAAAAGCTAAAAGACAATTGGATCAAACATAAGAGGTTTGGGGATGAGGGAAGAGAGAGAAGTCAAAAAAAAAAAACCAAGCAAAATTCAGGAGGAAAGGAACAGAATGGTAAATATTATTATGGAAGACTAGACAGAGCCATGTACAAAAATCACTTCAAATTGATTAATTTTTGAACCTTACAAGAAAATCTGATGCTAGACTACCATATAATAATAAAAAAATAAATTTTGCAGCTAAAATTTCTGAGGATTAATTATGCAGGATTGTGAATGCCTGAAAGGAAGGAAACAGCTTCTGCCCTCAGCTGTATTAAAAAAATCGAGGGTAAATGAAAGTACAATGACATACTTAATAGACAGACTTCTTACTATCCTGCTGCATGATTCTGCATTTGTATTTCTGCAATAAAACTGCAGTTGTAGAACCCATGAAATTAGCTTAGAAGACGTTTGATAGTAATAATAACGAACTGATGAATTTTCACAATTGCTGTGGTCACACATAAGTAACATTTATGCCACTGCCTTCCCCCCCAAAAAACCCCAAACAGTAACAAGCAAGACATTTTCCTACATAACCAGTAAAATGCAAGCTTGTAGCTATTGCTTCTCTTCCAGGTTCTCTGTTGTTGGCTGCAGATGCAGCAATTATAGAAAAGTGCTAAAGGATAAGGAGAAGGCAAGTGGACTGAGTTCCTTGAAACTGGCAGTTGCTCCCTGAATCTATTGAATCTGCTCTACCTAGTACTAAAGTATTAAAATAGAGTTGCATCATTTCTTGGAGGTTAATAATGCTGGTGTATCACCAACATTTAAACAAATAACATACAGCAAAAATCAGCCTGAATTGTGCTGTTCAACCAAACCTGTCATTAATTACCAAATACTTACAATCATCAGGCAAAACTTCCTTGAACTGCTCAAAATATGAATTCAAACGCACTAAGCTCTCCATGTTAATTATTTCTTGCAGTGAGGTGTCTCCAAATCTTAAAAAGGTGAAGAAAGAAACAATTAAGCCCGAAGTAGAAGGTTTCTCCTCTTCTTCAAAACAACTGCACTTGACAATGTGACTCCCAGAAAAAGTTTAAAGATTCATCCCATGAATTCCTAACCATTCAAATGCAGAGCTGAGTGTAACAGAGAAGTACTGTAATAATGTATTACAGAAGAATAAAAGACATGAGTGTGAGGGGGAAAAAGGGAAGGATGGTGAAAGAAAACTGTAATAAATATTGTCAACAATGCCCTCATTCATCTCATCTAACTATATATATATACACAGATATGCACAGAGTGCTGACATCTGTAACTCTGCTAGTCACCTTGGGCTCCCTTTATAGGCAGTAGAGCACAACAGTAATCGCTGGAATGCTTTTGTTAGACTTTTTCTAGTTGTCCACCATCAGAGTGCACATTCCACCCCAGTACCAAGGCTGCTCTCACGATGTGCATATGCCTGACTTCACTGGAGTTCTCCACTAGAGCAGTGCTCTGTCAGTGTACTCTTTAAAGGATATGGCTGTAACAGTGGGAAGCTCTGGTGGCTCTTCCAAAACCGAGCAGTTTCCATAGCAAATATATTTACATATTTTTCAGCTTTACAAGAGCCATTTTGCATTATATAAATACTACAAGGATATGCTAAAACCAGGGGCCATCTTGACCATTATCCAGGTTTTTGACAGTGACCAGGAGAGGGAGTCTAGAGGACAGTGAAAAACCAAGAAAGCAAATACACAGCAATACTCAGAATGACATCTCACTCACAGAGGTCTGAAGTCACAAACAGCATCTCTGTGTTAAATGGCCCATGACAGATTTCCTCATCTATAAACTCACTTCTGAACCACATAAACCTGCACTAGTCTCAAACCCATGAGGTAAGAAGCTTCACAGCCATGTGGCACATAAAGAAGGACCTCCTTTCATTTATTTGGCATCTGACAGCTTCATTTGTTATTCCCTTTTTCATGAGCTGGAGAAACTGAATCCCTGTTAGTAATGCAACAGTGCAGTTACAGAGCGACACAATTCCACTGCTGAACTGCCATTAAGGTTGAGCTTGCATGACTAAATACATACTTCTCTGCTAAGGTTTGCTGCTCATTGATTCCCACATTGAAAAGAACAGGCTGAACCCTCAGTAACATGCCACTTTGAATCTCTCGTGGCAATAAATCAAACAAGGCGCTGGGCAGAGGGATCCTCACATTAAATCCATCACTGCAAAGAAGTAAACAGCTATCAGTCACAAAGATCAAAAGGCTACATTCCAAGAACATGTTATTTACGTAAAGAGGGTTAACATCTAGAACATAATACAACTATTATGTTCATATATAAATAAATTAAAAGTGTATAACACAATAAAAACCAAGTATTAATCAAAACTGACTTTAGGGAATTGCTGCACCTTGCTGCCAATCTATTCTAGTTCAAAAACAAATCTGCAGCAACCTGTAATGTTGATTCTACATCCTCATGGACATTTAGTTTTGCTAACTTCCTAACAAAAGCTGCTTTTGCTTTTCTCATTAATAGAGCAGCTCTCATGCAATTTGGGTAGAAAAATCTAAATTTTGGCATATCCCTATCTCACCCAAAGTATATTTGACTTTTTTTTTACCGATTTCCAGTGATGACTGGCAGCATGTCAGTAGATGTATTTGATGTAGCCTGAGTTACTTTAAAGGTTACATTCCTCAAGTCCATGATTCCCAAACTCATGTCCTCCAGCATTGCCAGCTCCTCACCTAAATTAAAGAGTAAAAAGTGAAACATAGTCATTATTTGTTATGTACAACTTCCCTTTATCCATCTGATGACAACAGTAGGTCACCACTCCATTAAGTTCCACAAATGAGGAAGGTCATGCAGCCCAGGCCTCCTCCCCCTTGGCCTACAGACAATGCCGTGACTGACTTTGTGGGCTCAGCCAGTTTAGAAAACACCAGTTATCTACAACAGTCCAGACGACTGTTCTTCAAGTAGCTTATATGCTGATTTTCCAATTCAGATGATACTACTAAGTACTTCTCAGCATTGTCAGAGCCATGATACTCTTTGTGTTGGAAAAGCTACAAGGTATTCTGGATTTTTCTGGTAAAGCATTCCCTAACTGGCATCCAGATGGCTGTTTAAATAGGAGTGAAACACTTTGAAGTGAAGTACTTTTCCTTTTTATATTCTCTCTTCAACCTCACTTTGTACTGTAAGACTACAGAAGGTCAAGAAAATTCAAAAAGCATATTTTGGGCACAGTTTCTCCCAATTTACCAGAACTTTAATCCATTTATTTTCTGAAAAAATACCCTTGTGACATGTTTTAGTCTTTCTTAAACCTTCGACATTATAAGACAAGTACACTTTATCTTTTAGAAGTAATTCAAATAAGTGCAAAGAAATTCAGAGTTGTCAGCTAGTTAAATACTCCCAGATATAACCTAGCTTTGCATTTCAGTTTTCAAAATCATTTTGTAGCTGAGCTGTGGATTGTCCCAAACATTCCTATTTTGCTGTAGCCAATTCAATGCAGAATTTGCTGACTCAACACATAATCACATACACTGGCCCTGTGCCTTTACCATAAGTGCTCAGCAGGCTCTCAAACTGTGCCAGCAAGCCAATGGTGTAGAGTTGTCTTAGAAATCCATCATCATGCAGGCAGTTCCTCAGCTTGATAATGAAACCGCAAATGAGAGCTGTCAGCTGTGAGAGAGAAAACAGACAAGAATGAAGTGATTCAAGACAAAAAAGGCACTTCAGCCCCATACAAAACCAGCATCACTTATAAGAGGTGCCATAAAATCTGTCTGACAGATGCTCTTTTCCCATAAACATCACTCATCTTTTCCTTGATGAAGAGAGACAACCAACCAACAAACCCCACAAAAATTCATAAAATCAGAATCAGGGCACTCTGCTTTCATCTCACAATCTTTCTTAAAATGGCACTGCTGTATGTCTTGCATTTATTTGCTTTCAGGACACGATCACTTGTGGTAGGGCCTACAACTTATGAATTACAAAAGAGAGAATAGTTTTATTTCAGATGGAAAATCAACACATCTGGTTCCAGGCCATGAATTTAGATAGTATAAATAAATGATTGGTTTTTTAAGAATGGCATTTGAGAAAGCTTAAAAATGCAGTATCTGTTTGCCTTATGCAGATTTAAACTTTAGTGTTACAAGATATTCAGAATTAGGTCCTGAAGACCTAGTACTAAGGCCAGTACCACGATCCAAGATTAGTACTACTCTTAAGTCAAAGGAGGAATTTAACAAGTCATTGCCATATGCTGTGTACAGAGGTGTATGACTTTCTTACAGAATTTAACAGAAGGGAATAAAGTTCTGATTATGATGGGTAAACACATTCAATGCATAGAGTTTAAAAACTATCTGCAATATCAAGTGGGTTTTATACAGAAAAATTCCCTGATTTTGTCCCTGAGCTCACAGAATCAAAGAATCGTTAAGGTTGGAAAAGATCTCTAAGATCACTAAGTCCAACCTTCAACCTTGCACCACCACCCTGTACAAAACTAAACCATGTCCTCAAGTGCCATATCCACAAGTTTTTTGAACACTTCCAGGGATAGTGATTCCACTACTTTATGGGGCAGACTGTTCCAGTGCTTGAAAACCCTTTCCATGAAGAAATTTTTCCTAGCATCTAATCTAAACCACTCCTGACACAATTTGAGGCCATTTCCTCTTGTCCTGTCACTTGTTTAACGTTTTTGATATTACATTTTGGGACAAAAGCCTGCCAAATGATGTCTAAGAAATAAACTATTTGAAATGAATGAATGACATACTGATTTCACAGGGAAGTAGATGCACTACAGAAGCATTGTGGGCAAAAGAAATGTGGAAGTTTTTTTACTGCAGACACCTGCCAGTCAGTGCCTGACACAAGAGATCCCAGCAGCCCCAGAAACAGAACTTCTAGGAAAAATCAGAACTCATTTCTCTCCCTGTAGCTGGACTTCTCTCCTTAGGTGCAATACATCCTGTCGGGTTTCTCAATGCAAAAAACCCCAAAAGGTAGCTGAGGGACTACACTTGCTGCTCATGGGCTTTTTTGCCCCCCTCTTTCACATCTAACTTCTGCTTTTATTTTGGTGACATTGAAATGCAAAGGTTATTTCTGAAGACAGAGGTTCTGGAATAATTTTTCAAAAAATGATGAATGCATAACCAAGGGGACGTGTTAAGTTATTATACTGTCAAATGAATATAAGTGATCAGTAAGTATAGGCTAGCACAACCTGTGAGGGGAGGTCACACTGTTAAACCCAAGAAGAGATTTGAAAAGTTCTGAAAACAGTAATCTTTCATATTTCACATAAATCCCACTGCATGTGGAAGTGCAATCAAAACATGCATATTTGCATGCTTACAGTTTGGCAGAAGACAACATCCCTGCGATACTGAAGGCTGAGGCAGAGTCCTATTGTTGGGGCACTGTCCTGCATTAATAAAAAGACCATGGCTTTCTTGGCCTTGTCACTCATCATGGCTACACAGTCGGTGAGTGTGGTCAGCAAAGGATAAAGAGCTTCACTCCATTCACCTGCTTAAAAGAAAAAAAAATTAGCAGCACTGGAAATACTTTATTTGAAAGAAACACACAGGTTAAGAACAAACTCCCTGTTGCAAGTCAAACCTGTTGATAATTCATATTTAGAGCTCTTTTTATTTTGGCTGGATGGTTATTCCATGCTTGGCAATAATTCAGTAATCTTACAGAGTGGTTACTGCATGAGGAATATATGGAGAATTTTACTCTGTAAGGCTGTTATGACTTTCCAGACCATGTAAAAGTTCTCAGATCTGTGCCCACAGAACTGGCTGATTTGATCAATGGTTGATTTGGAAATCATAACAGAAACATGAATAACTATATACAGAAGTGTATATAACTGCGTGCTCATGTTCAAACACACCCTTTCACAGTGCATACATGGACAGACAGTATGGAGTCCACTGGATTACAGAAACAGTGAACACTTGCTTAGCCATTTCTGTCAATGAGGTTTTTCCCTAATATCTTGCCTTTGAATCCTTTTTGGACTCACAGGTATATCATTCAACTGCCTCACCACTTTACTGATCCTTATTGCACCTCAATGAGGCAAGACAATGCTTATCTCCCATTTGCAGCATAAGAATAATAAGGCAGAGAGGTGAGAAATTCATGTAGGTTCTCTTCTAAGTGTTTTCTGTCTCCTGAGTAGTTTTAAAGGCTTAGAGGGAGCTAACAAGAAATACTAAATACAGTGATTTAGATGAGAGTCATCCAGATCCTTAGAAGTATTTTGGAGCTCTTCTTCCACTGAAATACACATGATATGACCCAGAGGGATTCTGTTCAAGGTCCTACACAGGAAGCACAGAAATGAAACTGGGTTGCCCAAGTCTTTTTTTAGTACCTCAAATTTTGTGCCATTCCTTCTCCCTAAGAGACTACTCTGCCTTAAAATATCCCACATGCTCAGTTTCTTTTCTTTCCTTTTATCATCTTCTGCCTTACTCACCACTAATTTAAAAAAATATTTCCCCAAGTTTACAAAAAATTATTCAGATGCCACACCAAGATCCATTCTCTCTGCAACACAGAAAGAAAATAGAACAGGGCTTTGGTTTTGCGCTCGTTAATGTAAGGTTGAAACAGAACACTTCTCTTTTTAAAGGGAAGAACAATTTGTTTTATTTTTAAAAAGCAGTGGAGCTCACAAATAGAACATACACAACTCCCAGCCCAGCTGCCTGTAGGAACAGTGCAACGTATAGATCAGAACCTGCATGAATGAGACATTTCAAGCCCCTGAAAGGAAGTTGTTTGAGATTTTGACTCAAAGAAAGGACTAAGAGTTAGTAATAATAAACGTTTCTTTGATAACCAGCCAAAGAGGGGAACTCATGAGGTCTACTAACAGAAACATAACTTACAAGATTAACAAAACTATCCTTTTGGCTTTTGTTCTATGCTGGAGATAGATAACCTCCTAAACTACTCATAGGGGAAGTTATTTGGCTCTGTTCCATTGCCATAAAAAAGCAGGAAACATCAAAAGAACAGGCAAGGAATTGTATTTTATAAAGCATTTTCTCTCAAAATTAGTCAGATGTCAACATGGCCCTGTGATCACTTAGAAAGCAAAATAGAGATGATACTAACAGTGTTTAAGAGCTTTTCTATAAGCAAATGAGAATGACAAAAAGAACTGAAAATATCTTCCAGCACATCATCACCATCTCATTGCCTGGATGTACATATATGTTTGTAGTTACTAACTCAGAGGAGATTTAAAACTGTAGTGTGTCTGGCAGCACTTCATTTGAAAGATATGTTTACCTGTGGTAATTACAAAGTACACAAAGTATGGTGAAGATAAAGCAATTGTTAACATGTTTTTTTTTCTCCCAGCACTCACATTCAATGCAGGGGCTCATCTGGGGTAGTGAGCAAAAATCCTCTGTGCTGTGTACTCTCTTGGTTTAAAATTTTAGCCACGAAAAAGCTAAACCCTTGTCATTCTGCAAAAATCTAAAAGCTTTTTTCCTCCTACTTCACCTGTGTTCTTTTAATTTTTTAGTCAATGGTAGTTGCTATTAACAGTAAACAGGAATAAAAGTAATTTCGCTCCCAGGCTCAAATCAGATCGGAATGTTTCACTCTCAGTATTTCAATAATTGTGAAAGAATTATTAAGAAAGCTGAGTGTTCAGCTTTTACCAGGATTCTCCTATCCTTCTCTCTTCCCCTCGTTAATTTTCCTAACAGAACTTCATTACTAAAAGTGTATTTTCTATCAAATGAATCAATGACACCTTCAAACAGCACGAGGTTCTAATTCTAATATGAACTCTACTCTGGGTTCTGCTGTTCTGTTCTATGAGATGATCTTTCAAAAACTGTTATGGACTCCACTGAGTAGATCATAGATAAGATAATGTGACATAGTGCCTGAAACAATGGAGATGCAACAAGTTGTTACAGATATACAACAGCCAGAGACCTAGTCCAAGCTAGCTGTTGGTATGTCTGGGACACAAATCCTGGTTTTTAATCAGAGGTTTCCAGGTCATGTTGTAAGTTACTCTGTTTAAAAACTAGCATTGCATAAAACATCAGAATGGCTGCCATTTGCTTTAAACACTTTATGTTGTACAGAACAGACAAATCCTGCAGTCTCCACTCAGTCAACTGCAACTGAATTCTGACTGTTAAATAAGGGTCAGACTTGGTCCTCTAAGTTTTTGCTATTTTTCTTATGATTGCTGCTGACCAAAGTCATACCTTAAAATATATTTTCAAATGTGGCATTTTGAAGGAAGGGGCAAAGGGGTGGGGGTGAGGGAAGGAGGGAAGAGAAGAGAAAGTTTTTGCCTTTTTCCCCCTAAGGGTCTCTCTTCTACAGAGAAATAAAATATTATTAAAACAGCTGCACTCCAGAGACTTGAAAAGATATTTTTAGTCTTTTCATATTAAAAAAAAAGCACCCATAAATCAAAGTACCAGGCACCCACAGTTGCCCTTTATCTAGGTCAAGGCTGCAATGACTCATGATCTCTAAAAATGAGACTTATAAAGTAAATGGTAGTTACTTATCCCTAATCTAGTGAAGTATAATCAGCAACCCACTTAAATAGGCACTTAAGTGTTTCATTACACACTGCAGCTCCAGTCACTTAAGTTCAATATGCATGTTTGGGTGTACGTGGGTATCAAGTTGGGGTGACCTGACTATATTTGTGCACCACATTCGTATTTTGAAAAAACTAAAGGGATGTTCCAAGAATTAAAAACTCGTGGAGTCTTTTATTGATTAAAATATTTTCCCAGTGATAGAAGGAAACAGGGTGGGTAGCTGAGAAGAATTTCACTATATTTTGTGAAAATGAAAATCGTAACTACCCTGAGGCTTTATTTCCCTTTGGTTACACTAAACCCAGGAGTCCACACTCTTAACAGTTCAAAGACTGAACCTTAACTGAACTCAGATTAAACTACTCTCAAATAGAAGAAACTACAGACATCTATCTGGGAGAGAGTGGAATTGAAAAGGCATATTATTCAGACCTTGTAAATGTGTATGGAAGTACAAGGACAGAAGAAAGAAGGCTAACAGTGGGACGAGACACCTAAATTTTGTATTCTGAAACATTAGACTTGCAATGCCCAACACTGCTTGGTGTGTACCCACATCAGAGATTTCCCATCAGCCTTTTTGACTGCTCCATGTTCTGCTTAAGTTCTCATTCAGAAAGGCCAGCTCAACAGCACATATGAAAGGGTGTGTCTGAAATGTCTGAGATTCCAGACTTCCACAGATTTCAATGACATTTGGAACAGGACTCAAACCATTGTCACCTACATCCGTTTGCTAAAACACATCAATTGGGAAAACCAAAGAGGCCACGAACAAGTGCTCTCACATACCTGGACATGAGAAGTTAACATATGCCCCCTGTACTCTTAGGAAATAATAACTTCTTAACAGCTGAGGTAACTCACGTGGTGTTACAGAGCATTACCATTTCAGAATGGTCAATCTTAACAGCAAGGCACTTGTTCAGTTAACTGTGAAGAAACCCCTGCAGTTTTCAGAAGAAGCAGAAGCCATGAATGCACATACCTGCACCAGATTCTTCCGGAGTGGGGCTGCAATCTGCACAGAAATGGAGGGGCAACATGCATGATTAAGGAGCAGCAACACAGTCTAAATATAAGCAACTCAAATGCTCAATGCCAGGGTTCTCAAACACTTTCACTGAGTGAAGAGGAGCTCAGCAGAAATACTCGATTGCCTGCAGGCACCAAGGGCATGGGCTGTTTCCTCCACTGGTCCATTGTTTCTGATCAGAGGATCACCTGGATGGGTGATCACTTGGAGGAAAGCTAGTACCTGCTAGCTCGCTGTGGATTACCTGTTAATCTCCAGTGATCCACAGGGCACAATTTGAGAACCACTGGTTTACTGCAATTATAGAATAAGCTGGCAATAAGGCTGCTAAACAGAAGAGCAAAAGACTAGCAGTAAGTTCAATGTACTTAAACAGAAAAGGACATTAAGGCACCCACATTGCAAGAGTAATAAAGAAACTGTACTTTGCTACCTTAGTCAAAATTCTGTTATACAATTTCTGAGATAGTTAACACAAGCAATAGATTGTATACTAACAGCTAAAACCTCACTGGTGAAGCCTCTGGTGGAGAGTATTCCACACTCTCCACACGCTCTTCAGTGAGAGGATCAAACTGTTCAACACCCCCTGCAATAAACAGGGACATCTTCCACTAGATAGGTTGCTCACAGCCTCATCCAATCTGACTTTGAATGTTTGCAGGGATGGGGCATCTGCCACCTCTCTGGGCAACCTGTGCCAGTGTTTTGACAACCTCATCGTAAAAGAAAGTTATTTCTTACAACTAGTCTAAATCAGCCCTCCTTTAGCTTAAAACCATTTATTAGGTTAGGTTTGGAGTCAAGGAGAGTAACTCAATGGAAAAAATCCCAGTGATTTTTTTTTCATAGTATTGAACCTGTTCCTCCAACAAAAATACTGAGCATTAATTAGGAACTACATCTGATGAGATTGTGATCAAGTACTCAGATTGCTCGTTAGGACTTATGAACAATGTTTGGACCAGATACCTAAAAAACAGGATTCCCTCTTTTGGGATTTTTTAAGTTAAATTCACTCAACATTGGTTGACAGCCAGACTTCAGAGATTCCTAACAATTAGGTAGCAATGGGAAATGGCAGCAAGTCCCTTAGCCTTAAAATTTGCTACACTTCCTGATTTAATGTTTCTGTCACAGATTCTGTCAATTAAATAGAAAGATGTTTTTGCCTATTTTGGATGAACAGAAGGGAAAGGTTAAAGAAATTCTTTGCACTAACAAAACCTTTGGTAGGTACATGCAGCCAATTCCACTTTCATACAGTCTAAGTGTCAAGACCCAGAGTAGAATTAAAATATCCACTGAAAATGAAAGAAAGTTATTGTTCTAAGATGTTTTCACCATCAAATTCTCTTGGAAAAAGCTTCTGATATCACCCATCACGGATTATTCATATTCTTTTTAATATTTAAATTTAAAATCCACAACTTTTAATCACTGACATGAACATTAAAGGTTACTGATTAAACTTCCACGTAAATACATATAAAACTTTATGTAAACTAGCTAGCAAATAAAAACATTTGTAGGTATCAAACTGGTAGAAGAAATTTAGTCAAAGATTGACTAAATAATCTGAAAGAAGAACCAACTCTCTTATTCCTTTATAATACACAAATATGTCAGTCTAATCTAGAAAAAAGGTCTTCTAAGAGACTAAACAAACTCTATGTATCATGTGCAAAGCCACAGAAAATATATTAACATTTATTTTAACTTCCTTTTTGCTTTCTTTTTCTCAAGGTACTGCCTTGCACCTTGCACTGCAACACTAACAATGGGATGGACATGAAGTCACATTAACACATAAGGGACAAAGGCCCATAAAATGATAAGACAGAACAGGAAAAAGGAAATGAAAACACAAATCAATCTTTCTAAAGCTTTACTTTGCCCACCTGCTCTATTAAGTGCCCAAATCATAGTGATCACATGTAAAGAATTTGAGAATAAGTCAAACAAATATATAAGTAGATTAAATAATTACGAAATTTAATGCACAGCTGCAAAAATGTCAATCTAAATTGATAAAGACATTTTTCATTCACATGTTCACCACCTTATGCTGGGTTCAATCCAGCACCCACTTTTAGATCAAATTTAGATTGGATTATTCCACTGAGAGCTTGCACTGCCAATTCCTACCTTCCAGCTACAAGAAATCTAAATAATTGAGTGCCTCAGCAACACAGCTCTTGACAATTTTTGTTAAAATTTTCTTTTGAAATCCAGTAAGTTCATCTAAATTCAACTCAATCTAATGGGACTACTTGGCTTCCTCCCATGCTTTGGCAGCCCAGCTGGGACCATCACTTTTGCAACAGTGCCTGCACTTCTCTCATGTTCTATTTATCTTTTAAAGAGGTTCACTGTAATAAGCTTTGATTACCGCAAAGAAGCTGAAGCCAACAGGAAAACTGCTAGAGGTGGTGTTTGACATATGCTAACCCAAACAGCTGTTTTACCAGCTTAGAACACCCAGAGTGAAAACCAAATGCCATGGTCATCAATGGATTTGGCAACGATTTCACTGAGACCACTTATGTGAAAATAAGTAATGGGCTTAGCACGCCCAGCACACCGAGAGCCCTTTCTGCCTGACATCACTGCTTAACACCACCACTGAACCAAAAACACATGGAGGGATGTAAGGGAGGCTTAGGAATTATGCCAGCGCACAGGAGGAGAGCAGCAGTGAGAAGCAGAGTCTGGCATACGCACTTGTCTTTCTGAGGGAATGGCATGCACAGGATGGTGTGGATGAAGATGGTGGTGAGGATGATGAAGGTGGTGAGGATGATGAGGTCTCATTTAAATCTTCTGGATTTATCCAGTAGGCACGAGTGTCTCGATTACCTTTCTTACTAGTACTGCTGACATCACACTGGAAAACATCTTCACAGCTGTCACTTTGCAAGCGCTCCTTCTGGAGAAGTTTGTCCACTCTCTGTATAATACACTCCAGGCTTTTGTCGACGTTCAACCAAACTTTCTCCTTAAAAGAAAACATTTCCTTCTCAATTTAAAAAGAAAAGAGACACTGGGTAACAAATCCCTAGCCAATATATTTCCTCCTGTGATTCTAGTCACAAGTCCTCTGAAAATTTCCTCTGGCCTATCATGGTTACCCATGTGCACACACAAATTATGGATACATAATGCATACCAGCATGCCAACAATATGTAGTGGCATGACTTATGTGCTAAATTGAGAAACTATTTTCTAAGTTGATTTGCCAAACAATTTTAAGTGCCTCTTCCTGCAATGTTATTCCCATTTCCAACTGGCACTATTGTTTATTCTTGAAATTAGTGTTTGACATAATAATTGTATACAATCACACATCTTTCTATATAACTCAGTGAACAACAGATAAAATTACTGTATTATAGTACTGTCTAAATAACTGAATTAGCTTTATTTGTATCTCATTACTGTGACTTTGACTGTAAGTTAAAGTATGCCAAAATAATTGAAACAAGCAAGGAACTATTTCCAAAATTATTTGGATCTTTTTAAAAATTGGTATTTAGGAATATTCATAATTGGTTTAATTAATCCTAACTATTTGTGAGATTTAATTAATTTCTGTTTATATTTCACAGTGACAGAATTTACACAGTCCAACTCATTTTGATTGGCAGGGTGGTAAGGAAACCATTTGAATACTTTGTGCAAAGAGTTTTAAAATGCTGTTCACAATCAGAACAGTGAGAGACTGCAAGTTCTAAATAGTTAGACGAGAATAAAAATAGTAAGGCTGACTTGTAAAGCTAACACACAAAATACACCTTATTTTGGAGAAGTGCAAAAGCCCATTGTAGTATGTGGTCAATTTTTTACTTTAAAAGCTATTTACTTTCCCTTGGAACTGATCTCAAAGAAGCTATGCACCCACTGTAACAATTTCTGCTGTTTTAGGAGACCCAGAAATATTTATTGAGGCCTGTTTGTATTCCCACACCAAGGAGTAACTGAGCATAGGATAGAGGCAACCTTCTTCTAATTGACCGATCTCCTAAATACTGATCCTATGTATATCTGGTGAGCAGCTACAGAGCTTGTCAAAAAAGAACACAGCAAACACAAGTAAAAATAAGAAAGTACTCATCACTCCACTAAGGGAACATACCCACTCCTCTTCATGCCAATCCACCTGCAGGGAAGATCGGCTATTTCTTCCTGTCCATCTGGCCACAAGTGTATCTTGATCATTCCTAAGCATGACTTGTTCCCCTTCTCCAGAGGTTGGAGATGCTTTTGAAGCTATATAGTCTGGCCTTGCAGCATTCAGTCCGTGTATTGAATTCGCCAACAGCTTGCAGTCACACACTGTGACAAGTTGCCGGGTCTAAAAAGCAATAAAAAATCCACATTTCAAAAACTTTTTATTATTCCATACACAATTTATACTGTATTTTTTTTCACAGAAAGAAAAAAATGACTAGTATTCTGTAAAGGAAACTATTGCTTTATGGCACCTTTAGAAAAATTTTACAGAATGTCCTTAAAACACAGAATAGGATCCCAAAACACAAATGGTGCATTTTCAAAGTGTGTACTACTACATTAGCCTTGCAATTGTTGAAAATTTCACTAAGGAATGTGCAGTTTGCCTTTATTTGCACTTCACTCTCCATTTGATGAAAGCTTAGAACAACGTGCAGACACATGTCCAGTGTTTGGGCACCGGAACAGGCTCCCCAGGGAATGGTCACAGCACCAAGCCTGACAGAGTTCAAGGCAAATTTGGACAGTACTCTTGGGCACATGGTGTGACTCTTAGGGTGTCCTGCGCAGGGCTGGGAGTTAGACTTGGTGACCCTGATGGGTCCCTTCCAACTCAGTATATTCTATCATTATATGATTTTTATACCCCATACAAGAGTTGCCATACCAGAGAGACCAAGCTTCACTTCCATCATCGCATCTGGAATCATAACAACACTTAAGAAGATGGCTGAAGGTAAACCCACTAATTAATGCAACCTGTTCCCTAACTTATTTAGTGGTGTTGTATTAAAAAATTTCTATAAATTATATGAATATGAAAACTATGTGGCCTGTGTGTCTATTAAAAAAAAAAACAAACAAGACTTTACTACGTTATACATACACATTATCCCACTGTAGAAAATCCCACAGATCAGTTATACCCACTGTACTCAGAGTGAATAAATAATACATTCACATGAGGTCGCATTATTTTTTGCACTCTACCAAGTTGCACGTATATCACCTCCACCGGGACAATTTATGGTAAGCTGACTGGCCACTGCTGCTGTTTACAACCTTCAGATCCGCCTCAAGGACAGAATGGGTCAGTAAAACTGTATCTGGGTTTTTTTCTCCCGGTAAGATTGTGTTCAGCTGTGGGTCCAGTCTGGTTCTTGTTAGCGCACATCAAGAAATAACTGGTTTACATCTCTATAATTTAAGAAAAGGCTGTGTCATCATTATTCCTTATTTCACCAGTGGAAAAATACAGAATTGTTTTACTAACTTTTGCACAGTTGCTGCTGCTTGACAGATGACTCAGAGCATTAAACATCCCAGGTGGTTAAGGAGAAAAGGATATAAAAGAAAGTGAAGAATGCACATTACTGGAATATGATGAATGAATAGAGAGAATCAGAGGACATTGCTCTCCACTGCACTCTCAAGAGGAGGTGAAGGCAAAAGTGTGAAAAGTAGGAGACAGCCTAAATAAAAGCAGGAAATTTGAAAGGTTGATCTCATTTTTTTTCTTTAGGACTGTACATGTTACAACACACTATTGAACAAGGTAAAATAGATGTTTTAAGAAATCCTTCTAAAGACAGAAAAAAAAAATTAAACTGTGCTTCAGTGGGGAAATGAATTACTCTCCTACCTTGTCTGCCAGGATAGCAAGTGTTCTTTCAAGGCCATTAGCTGATCTATCCTTGGCAGCTCTTGAGAGCCTTTCTGCATAGTAACTGACTTGCGTTTTCAGGGTGTTGATTTGTGCAATGATTTCCTTTGCTCTAACAATGTCCTGTGGGATGTATATTATAGACTGGGAACTTGTTGAAGTGCTGAAAAAGAAAGACTGATTTTAGGGGGAGAATTGATCTAGAGGTATGCACATTACAGTGGCATGCTGGGGAATTAATGGCAGACAACAAAAGTTTACCTAAGCTAGCGATTAACAGTGAAAGGCCAGTGGGCAATTGCACAGCAGGAACATGATCCTAGAGCCTTCTCTGCCTTTACTGAAAGCATTCAGATGCAGATTTACTAATCATTTATGCCAAGGGGATGTGGGCAGAGTTTGTATACCAGAGGGACAGTTTTGCTTAGGAGAATATGGGTGACAGATTTTGCCATCAGATACAGAACCACTGTTTGCAGAGACAGCTTGCCCCCTTCTCCCTCTCCTTACTACACAGATACTTCACTAAGGCCTGGTTTACAAACCTGTTTTATCACATAGCTAATAACACCATGAAAAGAAACTTTGCGTTCCTTCTAACAGAGAAATGCCATGAGATCATAATGCAAACAGAGTGGTATTAAAAAAAAAATCCTAGTATATACTTTCCTCTATTGCAGGCCTAAATCAAATTACACCAGTAAAAGCAATTTTATGCTATGTAAAAAACCAAGTGTATCTTCAGGCTAATCCAAGGACACTGTCCTTGGTGTAGTTTCTGTTTGCACACACTTAATATACTAAACTAGGGACATGATACAACTCTCCCCATTGTAAACTCATCTGTGACAATATCAAGCAATACCAAGTTTTAGCCTTTTACAAACAGTAAGGGAAACTGAACAGGAAATAAACTATACCAATAAAACATGTCTTTATATTGGGATACTGCAGCTCCACTAAGACTGCTTACTTGGCAGTGGAGAATAGTTTATGTCCTTTTACATTGTTTAGATGTCTACAGAAGTTGCTTATCCAGTACAAGACAGATGTTCTGTAACTACTGGAGAGAGAATAGCACTTCCAAAGGGTGATTTAATCCTACCTGAGAAAAGCCATTCACAAAAGCTGCCTTTTCGCTTAGAAAATTACTTTAGGCTGGAGCTGTGCTCTTAGTTATTTAGAACCAACTGATCACTACTCCCTTTGTCAAGCAATATGCTGGCTTTTTTCTTCCCAGTAGGAAAGGTATCCAAAGACCAGGCCTTTTCATCAGCTCCAGCTGTGACAAGTGCAATGCCCAATCACAACACGGCATCAAGCCTGAGGTAACACCAATTGTATATTATCTTAATTTTATTTTTTTTCCTGGTCACGAATGGCTTCAGCATAGTAACAGCATGGAAGAACCTACTGTTTGCACCAATCTCAGCACTGTTCAATGGACAGGGCCATGCTGAGGGACTACATGGAGAGGCGTTTCTTTTCCAGGCACAGTTACCACAGATCACAGCCTCCAAGAAGTGTGATTTCCTCTGCTACCCTTAGAACAATGCCATTAATTTCTGCAGCGTATCTGTGAGGTAAGACAGGAGGATTGCGTGGGGCATGCTTTAAAATCATGCCAAAAATCCAATTCTTGTCCTTTAACTGATATTAAGGCAAAGGGGGACTTTAATGCCAGTATCTGTCTGAGCTCCATCACAAAAAGAAAGACAAGGGATTTTTTTCCAAAGGATGTGATGCAGAAGTGATTCTTGAAAGAGTTTCCTTGTTTGTGCTCTGGTCACCCATCTGAGTGGAGCAGAGAACAACCACTCCCCAGAACTGCTGCGCAATACAGCAAATTAAGTCTCAGCTTTTAGGACTTTCTCTGTACATGATTTGTGTTCTCTAGTGACCAGTGATTTTAGTGACAATTCCTCTGAGCAATTTCTTTCCACGACAGTGTGGTTAACATGCATAAAGACATATTTGGCAGGAATGGCCATGCAGCATATTAAGATTTGATTAAAGTTACCATATTTTTAATCACAGACATTTGCTGGGATGATTGTGAGAAAAATTTATGGTATAAAGTTCACAAATACTTACTTTCCAACCTGCAATTGCTTTTTCAAATGAACAGCTTTCATTGTACTATACCAGCAAACTGTAACACCGACTTAAATTCTCAGTGAATGAGGGGTTCAACCTTAATATGAGTAATTTAGAGTAGAACTTCTGCATTGTTGAACCATCAAGTAATGTTTCCTTTTCATAGCAGTGAATACCACAACATTGAGAAAAATAAACAAAAGTTAAGTGAAAATGTTTAAATGAAGACATGGATTATAGAAATATAAACCATGTCCAATCTATCACTACTGAGATTTAAAAATACATAGAGTTATCTTAATTATCTTTCACCTCTGGCAGAAAGTTTCTCGTTCCAGGTAGTTTTCACTGGAAGTAACAATGAAAAAATTATAAAATCCTTATGTTCTGATTTTCAGCTTTCTAACTTCTTATGATCAGAGAGAGCCAGGAAGCTAGCTGTTCATTACAAACAAACATTGCAGATGAAATGAAATTCATTCACACATCATGTTCTACAAAGCAGGTACAGTTACTTTGAGCACGATTAGGGATGCCATGATGCATGACATTAAGGAGCCCTGCACACTTTAAAACACAGCAGATCTTTGCCAAAGAAAAGAAAAATAAAACAACCCAAACAACAGAAACCCTCTCTATAGAACCCTCAGAAACAGAAAACTCACCAACACTCCTCATAACTGCTACAAAAACAAAAACCAAAATAAAATTAGCAGATTGTATGCAAATACCAAAAGCAGAAACAAAACGAAGTATGTTTGGGGAAATAACTTATTTGAATCATTTTTTCAACAAGGCGGGTACATAAAGATTAAACTTGTAAGCGAAAAAACACAGATTGCCAGATGCCCATGTGTTGTTTCGGGGAAATGTTGTGAATGCACCAAGCACAGTTATGCCAATGAAAGGAGAAGGAGTTGAATGTAACAATGAAACTGAGGAGATGGATCTCAGTTCTACTACACTGGCTTTTATGATAACATGGAAGCACTTAAAATGAAAGTTATTCTTTAAACGTTGAACCTGCAGTTTTCATGGACCCAGAAGGAATAGTTCTGAAAAGCTTAGAGGAAAAGTACTGGATAGAAATTAAGCTCTCCAATCAGCTTAATTATTGGGTGAAAGGGAAAAAAGAAACAAAAAAGCTGTGGGAACGTATATATTACAAGAGTAAGGACCACTTCAGTGGCTAAGGTGACAGGAGGTGGTTATTTCAGAAAGCAATAGTGGTATCAAAAGAACAGAAAGGATGAGCCTAGCATACCAGTGTTTCCAGGTTTACGGTTTCCTCCATTCCTATCCTAGCACGCACTCTGTAAGCCTGGAATAATTACATGAGGCCTATTTTTGCACCAACCCTTTTATCAGTACATATCTGACTGAGGTTCACAGGATGCTGTTACTCACTTCTCTACTGCCAAAATTATTTCTGCAGTTTGCAGAGCCTGGTTCCCATGTCCCTCCCTCCTGCTATTAGCTCCAAATTGTACTAATCCTTTCTTTGGAAGGGCATGATCAAGGTCTCCCTTCCGAAGCTACAGTGACTTCTTGTCCTGCTGCTCTCATAAAGCAGACCCATCCAGCAATATCTCTTCTTTGAGAGATGGAGTGGGTGCCATGTGTATTTTTCCCTTTAGTATATGTGACCTTCCCAATTCCTGCATCTTCCTCTAGTACGTATGGCTGTACTTCCAGAGAGGTCACTAGATAGTCCCTGAAGACAGGACTGTGGAGGTCAAGTATCCTGCCTGTAGAGCAGAGGCCAGAATCAGAAGCCTAATCTGTGCATAGAACTTTAGGCAAAGCAGAAAGGCCTCAAGCAATAGGCCTAGAACTAAACCCACTTTGTCAACCAGGAATTTACCAATTAGACACAGCTGTTTCCTACTAAAGAGAGCTCAGGAACATGACCTTGAAATTATGAGAGAGGTGAAAGTCTACTGAAAATAATGGGTTGAAAGCACGATGTAGTGCAGCTGAGGAGGTTCTACAGATAAATGTCCTAATCCACAATTAGGCAGATCCCAAACTCAACACCTAAAAATAGCTAAACTAAATGAATCAACAATTATTCAGGAAAATTACAGACTTCATAAAAAGACTATTAGAAAGGGCCTTTTTGTAAACAAATAAATACAGTAATATAAAGGGGAAACTGTTTTCCCTCTTCTTTAAACCCCACTGAAAAATCTTCGTATTTTATAGTAGAACTACTAAATGAAATGCAAGAAAAACACAGAATGGAGTGATTTTCCAAATCACTGAGAATGGAACAGAAGGAAAAGGCACAATAACACCTGACATAACAATATTTCTACTTACTGTTTCTTTGCCTCTTCAAATTTATGCAGCTTTTTCCTCAAGCCACCTGATTTAAAGCCTTGACAATGAGCTGCTGGTGCTCCTATGGTGACTATGTCGTAGTTCTGATCTGGGATGGACAAAAACAACTTACAAATGAAAGCTTGTCATCTTCAATGCGGTTCAACAATTGTGGAAGTTCAAAAACTACTCTGAAAATAACTTCTGGAAAATGTTGTGCCAGTGTTTAAGGGACATAGAAAACTGAATTGTTCTAGAGGCCCTGAAAATCCATCAAGTAATTTTTGAAGTGAAAGACCCATACGTGAACACAGGTCTCCTTGTTTCTTAACCTAGAAGAAGTGAAAAAG
Source organism: Pyrocephalus nanus (assembly GCA_038380795.1). NCBI lineage: Eukaryota > Metazoa > Chordata > Aves > Passeriformes > Tyrannidae > Pyrocephalus > Pyrocephalus nanus. Next base: position 86,395,708 of record CM076259.1, read on the forward strand.
AAGTCTCGAAAATTGGTTGCTACACAAAACCTGTCATTACTCTAACCCCTCACATGGACACATGGGACAACTGTGTGACCACAGTTAGTAGGAATTACTGGTAAAAGAAGGGAAAACCTAGGTTACTAATGAAGAAACAAGTTTGATGTGAACACGTGTGATTTTGCATAACCATATATAATTGTTAATACAGAGAGAAAGCAAAACAAACAACAGTCAGAACCTTTAATATTCTGCTACAATAAAAAATGGAAGGGACACAGCATCTTAACCTAATCCTAGTACAAAGGCTAACTTGTGCCACCTAGGGCACAGTTAACTCCAGAACCTAGTTTTGCCACCTGCAGAATAGCAATATTTATACTTACGCCTCTTCTTCTGAAAAGAGTTTTGGACTCTGAGGCTAGTACAGCACTTTGTAGAAACTTGGCTGTATGGTTGAGGATGGAAATTAAAAAAATTTAAAGAAAAGTAACAGGATAAGTTGAATAAGGAGACAAAGAAATAAATACCTGATCCTCCATCATCCTGGACTCTCATTCTCTGTATATGTAAATTCGTAGGAACAAATTCCAATTTTTTATCAGCTTTCAAGCTACTGGCTTTAAAAGAAGGACCTGAGAAATGCAGGAGAAAAGTAAGGACAAAAACCCTCTCCTTGTGCCTACGCTAAAACATTCAAGAAGTTTCATTCATCATTTGCTATGTGCTGAAAAGCAGAGAAAATTTTAAAAAAACCAAAACAAATTCTTCCTGTTACTGTTCATGCTTGTTCTCTACTTTCAGGGTAAGACAAGAGAATGGAACAGATGAATATTGCCAGATAATTAGCAAACTCACAATAAATGTTAATAAAGACAAGAAATATAATAATAGCATTTTTTTACTCATCAAACTAAAACATTCTGGGTCCCCAATTTCAGAGAAACACTACCAAACCTGGTTGAGAAGAATCACGTTATTATGAAAAAAATTTACCTTTATACTGGTGCAGGTCAGTTAGATTTTCCTGATAAGTTAAAATAATTGTTTGGTACTGAGTAACTATTTGTCGGCGAAGGCTTTCCCAACAAGGAGACAGTTCTCCTAATTCCTCTAGTTCACAAACCCTAGGGAAAAAGACAAAAAGAAAAAAAAAGGAAGAAAGAGAGGTGTTTACGTCCATAGTCCACTTGACCGAGAATGAGTTTCACATTGTATAAATGGAGCATCATCCTCAGCAAACACACTACAAATTTACTGCGATGTAACCTATACACCAGACTAGGAATGCTCCCAAACATACAACCTGAAGCACAGCTGTTGAGCTCTACTCCAAGGTACATGGGTTCCACACTGGCAGAATACACTGTGTTACTTCTAGGAGCCTCGGGTCAAAGCTTCCCACTTTTCTCTAAGAACTTTCAAACTACATGAGGATTTGCAAATTATGGGAACTGTCATCATGATAGGTGACTTGGGACAAGGAGGACCTTGTAAGCATTAATAAGGGTTTTGAGAGACAAAAGATGAATCAACAAAACCTTCACCTGAGATTCAGGATTTTGGCACTCAAGTTTCCCTGTAGGCAGAATAATGGATGACTGGACATGAGCAGGAAAACCCTTGGCTTTCCCCTTGCACCCTGGATGCTAAGTTTTCAGTCAAACACAGTAATCCTGAATTACATACTGTTCCCCAATAGTGTTGCTGAGCAAATACTAAGTGTATTTCATGTCATGTTTGTATTACTGTCTTCTTGGATTAAGATATTCATTGGAATAAAGGAAGAAGGGGAAAAGTAAACAAGTCAACACCAGACACAATTCAACAGTACCTTACCCCAGAAAGGGCAGAACAATCAAAAGGATCCAGCAGTTTACAAAATATTCCCCACCCCAGTTAGATGTTCTTTCAAAGAGTTCTGGCCCAGAAGAGTTTTATTAAGAGACAGCAGTTGTGATTATCCAAGGACATTTTATAGGTCACCAGGATGTTAAGACAGAAGCAGCTGTGCTTGTGTAGCTGTCTGTCATTCCTCTGGGCTGCAGCACAGAGAATGGAGCTCAGCCAATTGTGAGAGATCCTATGAATACAAAATGTGTTTGTGCAAATCACTGAGGGTCACCTCAACTGAGCAGAGAAAAGGAAGTCTTTCTGGGTAATCACACAAAAGCAGTACTTACCTTTGACCCACACAATTCAGAGCATACTAAGTGGTACTAACAATCACGTGGGCTGTTATTAACCCATAGCTGTACACAACAGGCACCCACTGTTCTCTGTGTGATTTTTAGCAAGAGGCTCCGAACAGTCACATTTCATGGCTAAGGCCTAGACAAACTCCCCTGTCTACAGCCTTACAGAAAGCCACATCTTTTTCTTCATTCACCGTAAATTCTCCTTTACTTGTCTTCAAATCCTTCAACTACATCCACTTAACAGATAAGCTTGCCAACTCTTTATATTGTTAAGGTTGTACCTCATAAGGAATAGGTATTTTTAAACCTACTGTGAGGAAAGCCATAGAGAAACAAAGATATAAAATAAAAATCAACCATATCTAAATGTGCAATGGCATATCCCTAGCCTGCTCCAGCAAGGTTGTAGCAGGACAGTTGGACAAGATGCATTCATTCTCTAGAATCTAAGGGCATGTCACTAAAACCAAAACTCAACAGCGGAAAAAAAAATTAGTTTTCCCATGCATTACAAGTCTCTGTCATCTTCCTGTGAGAGTTTATATTTTTCACAAAATACAAAAATACATAAAATGAATGGATTAACCCATGATTTTCTTTCAAAATATTCTAAAAGAACTAAAATGTCTTAATATACAATAATGAGAGCACTACATAGTTTTACTTTTAATTCAGGTCATGTTTAGTTAGGTCTCTAGGAGGGGATTCAAACATAGTCAAAATAAAAGCTCAATACTAAAAATTACAGCTAAAATTCCTTAACATTTCAATTTGGGCCTTTATAAAGAACACACAAACCATTAGCTTTGCAAACCACAGCCTACAAACGTAGGGAGGTAAAAGTCATAAATATGTTGCCTGGAAGAGAGTTAATTACTTCAAAAAAAAGAAAACTCATAATAAACCTACAAAATGCTTAAGAGATTTCCTTCTCTCTCCCACCTCCTAAAATGAGACAATGTCATTACTGTCTTACAGTGCCTTACTTGCTTTTATTCTGTTCTCCTTCAAAGTGATTTGGATTTTTCTTCTCTGCTATTCTAATTACTCATTCTAGTCAGCTAGTTTCTCTGTTGTCCCTGTTCCTTTCTCAAAATCCTCAGCAGCTGGAGTTATTACACTTTCATTTATGCTGCCTCATCTATTCAGATTTGCCTACAACTATGAAAAACTGATATAGGTCTTATTTTTAAGTCAACATCATTTTTCTCTTTAGATTAAAAATAAACCATGTTAAAAAACCAAAGTGTATTGAAGTATATAAATTATTACATACATAAAAACACAACATATTTTAATGTGCATATTTTAATATAGTCATACTATGGAATGATATATTCCTTTGAATACTTTTGTGAGAAGAACACATACTCCCCAAATGCAGCAACTGCAGTATGATCCTAAGTGTTCACTATTTGTTCACTCTCCTATCAGCACCTGTGTATGTTCACGTTATCATATATTCAAGCCCAAAAATGTGAAGTTTTATTCACTGTCACTGTACAGTCAACAACATGCTGATTTTACTAATTTTTCTTCAGTGCCTCTGTGCATTAACACAGATATATTCCTTTGCAAGTCAGTAACAGATATGTCACTGCTGTATTACTGCACATGTTAACCATTCCAAACTCACCTTGCTGCATCTTCTTCTAGAAGCAGCTTCACGAATTGTCTAGGGATGTGCAGCGACAGGATGCTCTCAGCCATCTGCTCCAAGATTCTTAAGTGATTTCCATCAGTGGTTGGGAAACGATACATTCGGCAAATGGCACCACCAAACACTAAAGAATTAAAATCGTGTTATTTAAGCACAGAGTTTGAGTTAAAAGTGTACAAAGTCACTTCTTTTTAAAAGTAAATGGCTTTGGTTCATTAATAAGCTGTAACACACTGCTGTAATGATCTGGTTTATCCAGGCATCAGTCTAGGTTTTCCAAGGACAGTCATTCTGCAATGACCACTCTTCTAGTGTATGCAGGAGAAGTCTCCACTCTAAATGACTTAAAACACAGGTAAGGAAATGAAACAAATGAAATACATACTCAATTTTTAAAATACTTTTTTTTTTTTTCATCTATGTACCTTGCATTTTCCTCTCATGCAATCATTGCTGGAAAACTAACCTTTCTGCAAGAATATTTTTTTAAAACAACTTGCTTTCCTCTGTATCTCTCCTCAACCCCAATGGTCGCTTACAGTCAACTTACTGGCAAAAGTTTGCTTCTGTTGTTTTTACAATAAAAAATAGTGCAAATGAAAAAATAATTTATTCTTATATGACCCTCAAAGGACTGCTCAATCAGCAACCTGATCCTATTCAAATGAAACATCTGCTGAAATGCCCTGGGGCCACAAGGCAGACAGGGAAAGATAAGCTTTTTGATGCCTAAAGCTTACTTATTATAGCCCACAGCAGCTTACCAGATTTCAGTAGTGCATCTTTCCTTAGTGAAGCATATTTGGATCTGATTCCTAAAGATTCTGTTAAACTTTCATCAACTGGCAATACAGTCTAAACAAAAACAAAAACCAGAATAAGTAAAGAATAAAACCTCAGTGCCTGGGCAATATGCAGTGATAACCGTATCACACAGATTTCAAAGAAATATTTGACACAACCTGTGCTTTAAATAAATATTCAAAATAAGTTTACTGTGGACAAAAAATACTGCTGGCTGAAATAATAAATCCTGAGCATTTCTATTTACTTCTACTGCACAGTTCAAAATGCCATAGATTTTCACCCAGCTATTCAGCTACATTCTTTCAGCACAGCTCCAGAGTCCTTAAAGGTATCAGAATGTGGTACCTACAGGTCTGGATGGATACGCAGTGATACTACTCCACATTGTAACTGTAATACATAAATACCACTGCAATTATCACCAAGATACTCAGAACACAAGGTTTACAGAATTAAACTTATGTCTAGGCTGAAAAAGTGCTGCAAATATCTGCTCTCAAATATATATTTGGGGATGAGGAAAAAAATACATCCAGCAATCAAGCAACCTGTGACAGTACCACGAGCCTCTTCCGATGAAGGACATGAGCACTTGAAGCGAAAGCTTAATCACTGTAAATTAAAATTTGCCTCAAGAATTTAGCCCAAAACATGAGTGCCCCAAGAGTTCTGTAAAACACAAAGTGGCTTCAACACCATTAGGCTGCTTTTTACAGGATTTTGAAAATGTAAACCACCACTAAATATCAAGATGGACAGGAAAGTTGACAGCAGGCGTCAACCTGGCTTGTTTCAATGCTGGCAATAAGGCTGCATTCTTCTGGATTTGACACAATGCTCATACTCACCCTTCCATTAATTGTATCAGGTGACCTTGTCACTGGAGGCCTTTGGTCAGATTTTTCCTCCATTTGCCATCCAATAACTGTGATGTTACCTACACGGTCACTTTCAGCCGACCTGCAACAAACACTCTGCGTTGAGATTTTTTTGGAGGTGGACCTGTTTATCAACAAGGGAACACTTATAAAAGGCTACTTATCTTCAAACTTAATGAACATTTTAAATAGGAAGCTTTTCAACTTCATTTGGCATAATTTTTTAATGGGTTATTCCAAAAGGAGAACATTCCCCTCATTCTGCAGGGATGGGTTACTAGAACTCCAAGTTGAAGGCAATCTAAAACCACACATGTGTTTCAATACTCCTGTAAAACCAGAAAGAGCTCAGATTTCACAATTAGGCAAAAGCAGCTTAAATTGTGAACATTACTGTGGAGCAGATAATTGGATGTACATGCACACTTGTGTGTTGCCTGTGCGTTTCAATGTCAGAAACCAAACTCTGAACTCTTGTTTGTACAGTTTAACTCCAACTGGTAGAGCTGAAACTGGTAAATTTTGATTGTATGTGGACTAAACAGAAGTAGTACAGCCCAAATCTTCCTCAGCCAGTCAAGGTCACCAGTTAGGGGGCTGCTCACATCTTGTCCTGCAGATAAGCTATTTAGATTGGGAAAATTGGAGACCTGATATTCCAGAAAGGAAAATGGATGCTATAAAGAAGGATCCTGAAAATAAGTAGTCTAGGAAAGAAGGTGGTGAACATTCTCAGTGAAGGTAAGATCCCTGAGGCAGAGAAAGATCCTAGACAACAGGGAGTTGCGTGGAAACAACTACTACAGATCCCCAGGGATCTGGACACTAACTGCTGAGACAGGTTATTAACAGGAGAGCAGTTGCACAGCAGGAACTGACACAACTTTCTGTCCCACTTTTCCAGAGCAGCAGCCATCACCCTACTGGGGTGGGCAGCTGACAACATATGCACACATTACTGAACAGGCAGCAAGAAAAGTGAGTGAGTCAGAGAAAGAGAAAAGCAGGACAAAAGCCCCGATCTTGCTAGGTTTAAAATACACAGCATTCATGTCATTTATTCTGTTTCACCTGTGACAGAGTAATTTTGGCAGAGACATTATGTTATTATTTTAAGAGTCTAAACGGTATTTTAACATAGTTGTTCCAGCATATTTTGGCATGTAAACAACAAAGACCAAAAAACCCAAAGTTGCTGGAACAGACAGTACTGGGGAGGCCAAAGAAACAGGCACACAGGGTGACTACAAGAAAAGGTTCAATTATTCAAATCATACAATATTTCTATATACATTGCACTGTGCCCAGCTTATACATCTGCGGGTAACATGACAATGGAAAGAAATGCATGCATTCACGCATTTAGATAATCAGAATATACTTGGTATCAAAACAACACAGTTAATAAAGTCCATTTTCAACTTAAGAACTATGTGTAACACACAAGCATGAAATTCCTGCAATCACATTCATCTCCCACAAAACACCCTCCCCTTCGTAGCTATGATAACTTATTTTATCCAGCATCAATGTCATACTTTTGGTGCCTTTTCTGACTCATTTCTGTCATCTACTCCCAAAGTGAAATCATGTAATTTGCTTTCTTTATAACACACTGTGGAAAAGACAAAAACCTTACCCGTTTCTTCTCATAGCATAAAATGCTTTGCCCATATTTTGTTAGGGGAGTCTGGGCTAAGAAATTTCCTCAAGTTTATCAGAGTCACAGTTTCTAGTGCTGCTTATGCCAATACTACTAACACAATCTTCCTTTGCATTTCTGGTTATGCTTTCCTCCTTCAGTTGACTTACCCTTGCCTTCTCTGACAGGGATGCCTGTCCAACTTCGAACACAAACTACTGTAATGTGCATTTACACATCAGAGCTCTCTTTCCTTAATTTTACTTTGCCTTATTAATTCTTCTCCAATCCTCAACTTTGTCCCATACTGGCTTTCAAGAGTGTGGTTTGATTCCTATGATTAGAATGACTGCCTTAAGGATTGGTATTAGACTCACACCCTCTTTTTCATTCTCTCTTGAGTAATGTTCTTTCCTCAAAAGTTTCCTGTATGAACTAAACTAGAAAAAACCATCAATCAATGATGCTGTACTCTGACTCCTCCTATTCCTAGTGCATTATATTGATACACTATTTAACAACTAATATGCAATTTAGCAACAAGTAGGTGTTGACATAGTAAAGAGAGCCTAGATTTCACTTCAAACTGAAAGGAGGCAGATTTATCTTTGAAATTAGGAAGAAATTCTGCACTATAGTGAGGCACTGAGAACAGGTTGCCCACAGAAGTTGTGGATTCCTCATCTGTGGAAGTGCTCAAGACCAGGCTGGATGGGGCCTTGAGTAATCTGGTCTAGTGGAAGGTGTCCCAGCCCATGGCAATGGAGTGGAACTAGATGGTCTTTAAGGTCCCTTCCAACCCAAACCATTGTATGGTTCTATTACTCTATGCTTTATCTAAGCCAAGGTATTCCAAACAGCTAAGGTAACTGTTTCAATGGGTTTCCTTCTTCCCATCAGAGGCTCTTTATACATCAGTATAGTTAAAAAAATATTCTGCCACTCTTCATGGACTCAAAGACTGAGGTGACAGATGGAAATGCACAAACATTAAATTGGTCTTGACAATACTTTCTTGACTTGTAGAACCAACAGAATCAATATAACAATATCTACCACTACTCACCACACTAGAAAGGTCTTGTTCTGCATGTTTTAATTATTATGCAATATAAACTATTTTTCCTGTAGTAGTGGCCTGGAACTAAAAACCTAACCAAATAAAAGGTTTTCATCACATCTTAGGCATGCTTTCAAGAATTAAGAATTCATTCCTAAATGAAGAAGAATATTACAAACCTTAGTGTTATGTGCAATCTGTGATACTTCTCCTGAAGAAGATCTTTTACAGTGAACGTCCCAGAACCCAACAAATACATCTGAAAGAAAATGAGTACCAGAACTGTAATTATTTACCTTCACTATAAATAAAGGCTTTGTCCACAGCACTTAAGCCCAAAATACAATTATTAGGCGCAAAAGTCCAAGAACAAAAATAAGATTATATATGCCGATACATAACTAATTAAAAACCCTTGAAATGTTATAAATTTGGTAATTAATAAAAATCCTTTTTATACTGGAGCACTTAAAGCATTTTTCTTTCTCTAGGATATGAGCAGAGGCACCTTAATATATACAAGCTTAGGCCCAGCAACATAGGAACACTGAATGTAACAACTGAACAGGGCTCAGACTGACTTGGTGAACACTTCACAGTCCCTCCCTGACCCAAACTCAGCTCCTTCTGATGAACCTACCTCCTCTGGAGGTATTTGTTTTCCCCAGAGCCTCCCCATGAAGCACTGGACAGAGAGAGACAGCTCTGCTGTCCCTGGAGTCCATAGAAGAGCAGACAGATGGGGCCTGAAACAGTATTCTGAACAACAGTCTGAGAATAAATGGTCTCAGTTGCCCACAGAACCAAGTAGTAGCATGGGAGCACTGTCAATTAAACTTTTTTCAGTAAGGGAACAAATCTTAGCCCTGAACAAAATCACTAAATATCAAGGCAGGGTGATTCCTGGAATTTAGCAGCTCTGTTCAAAAGTACAGTTTCATTATGGCATTTTGGCACAGGCTAGAAGCCTCAGTTAGGGTTATTGAATCCTTTCCATTATCTAGATCACTAAACATGTCCACAACATAAGAGAACAAACGATAGGACCTTTTTAATTTAAATCCAAGGTTCCCAAACTTGCTGCAGACAAGCCTTATTTGAGAAAACTGGCAATGCTCCCCACTTAGCCAAGAATTGGCTTGCAGTATTGGTTCCTCTTTTCCCTTCCAAACTTGTTTTCTGTATGGTCAGTGCTGCTATCCCTTTGTTTTCTTGCACAAAAGTTACTAGTTTTATCTACTTGCCTCCATTTCCTTGCTCCACACTGACTGGGCAGGCAACAGAATAAAAAAAAACTTACTGTTCCCTGAGATCTATCTTTGACATCATACACGGAGAGTTTGATTTGTGTCATTTGATTGATAAGAGAGTCTTGGAAAAAGGCAATGCTGCTTAGAAAGATAGGATTACTTGTTCCCTGTAATCATAAACAAAAAACAAAAATTAATGCAAGATGATATTTCTTAGGAAGAAATGCTTCCTGTGTTAGCTTCAATTTTAAGTCTAATCCAGGAATACCTTACCACTTACCTCAATAATTTCTGTCTGTGCATGCTTCGTCCAGAAGGCCTGGGGAGGTGTGGTTACACTCACTGCTACAAAACTATTTGGTTTTCGATCTAGCGACGGAGTTAGCAGCTCACTGCAAGCTTTAGGTATGCAACAGAAAAATAAATTTAAGATTCAGGATCTTTATCCTATTGCTGTAAGACTCCATGTATTTATAAAAGCATTTTATATGCCCTGAGCAATAGAACAGTGAAGGGCTTAATATTCATCCTACCACCACTCACTGCATGCAAACAGTAAACGTGCAATCTGATCAGTCTGGCTCCAAGCTCTAGAGCTGCAACTCAAACTTGTTCTCTTCTAACCCCTGCCTATCCACCCTCCTGCCACAGCACATTATAACCATGTACATGCATAGGTTTTCCTCTGAGAATCTCAGGAGAGTGGCTGCATTTGATTTGAAGTCATGCTCCACTAAGCCCACTACCAAATGGCACTTGCCCATGGAGAACAGACAGAAGCACCTGAACATTGATCAAGTAGCACTACTATGAGGAAAACTAGCTTATAATTGTAAATTTCAGCAATTTATTTCCTCTAAAATGTTACTGTGAGTTTAACTGCTGGAAAGGGATTATGGTGAGTAGGAAACGACTACCAAAAATTTCTATTACACTTCAAAATTACATTATACTTCAAAGCCAAATTCTATCTAGTTAGATATTAGCACAAAAAGTGTGGTACAAGTCTGCTTCAGCTACATGCAGGAAGTTAACTCTGAAATTTACCTAAATAGCTTTGCAGTTCTAGATATTTTCAATTTATTTGAAAATATTTAAAGTACCTTATTCAGCTCTGAGAGTGCTTGTTAAAATTATTATTCATAACATAATTACACACATCTGAGAATATTTTCTAATTTTTCGTTTCAAACATACTGTGAGAGCATAACCTTCCAAATATAAGTCCACTATTAAGCCAAGAAAACCATGCTGCAGTTGAAAATGTGGACTGAATTTTCATGAAAAAAATATTTTCCACTTATTCTTCAAGTGAGGTGAAGTCAATGTGCAAGCTTCTTGTTCAAATTTAAATATCACAGAATTTAGGTCACTTCTGCATCTCACACTTGACAGCAAAGACCATGGGAAAAAAGGTGTGTGTCATAGCTGGTAATTCTTAGAAAACGTCCTGCCCTACAATGGTGTTTCCAGCAAATCTTCTGTTTGCTTGAAGACCTGAGCTGCTGATACACTGACAGTGGAGCCAGTTTCACTGTATCTTCATATAAACAAAGTAAACATTCTAAATTTTATAGGACAGATGTTTTAACTACAGACTTTCAGAAACATCACAAAATCAAACTGCTGGCTGCTTAACAAAAGATACTGTACAGGCAGCACAAAAACTGTACCATAACTCCATAAAAATCACAGTAAAGTTGCAAACCTTACTATATGAAAGGCACTTCAAAATCAACAGTTAAAAAACTGCACACACATTCAACAGCATGCATCACCAAAATTAGCATAAAAATCAATAAGCCTACCTAAACTGAACTCTAAAATCGGTTCATCTGGGTCCTGAATGTTTCCTGTAAAGCAGAAAAATGAACACAAGATTAGCCAAACACCACTGTCATGTGAATTCTTTCCTGAGGTTGCAATCATACAGAGAAAGAAATTAAATTTTATAGAAAAAAAAATAATTTAATCCAGTGAGCCATGACTGGTATCTAAAACATTTATTCTGTAAGCCTTGGTATTTAAAAACTACCTGGAAAACCTGGGATGATCTCAGTGTATAAAACATATTAAAATATGTAAATTTATGCAGGAGTACATGCAGTATGGGAATATTAAACATTTAATATCAGTAGAAAACAACAGGATTAAAGCCACTATTAACTCCAAATTATTAAATCAGATCCATCTCCTCTGTGGTAGTTACTAGGAAGAGGTCTGAAAGTACTTGTCTCTATCACTAATGAAAGAAAGCCTCTGAGGGTTACAATCCTAATTTACTAACCATAAAAGATGAGGAGATAAGCCTCAGCTCCCTGAACTCTCTTGAAAATTTTATACAATGTCAAACAAGGAGGTTGCCAAGACTCTTCCTAGACCTTGACATTATTTTGTTATTTTCTCCCCACTGCCTATTTTTGACAAATAAACCGCACAAAAATCTAGTTTAATTTAGCTTTTTAATCCCCTCTCCAATTTTAATGCTTTGTCTATTTTAAAAATGGCAAGTTCAAGATTTTTAAATTCCTTAGCATAACTCCTTTATCTCATTATCTCCAGATAATCAAACACATCCGAATCTTCTAGCATTAGTACAAGGTAGATCCTGAAAAAAGCAACAATAGAGGAAGAGCTGACATGAAGGTACCTACCGGTTAGAGACAGGCCAAGCATGTCAGAGGTGACATCGATGGTGGAGGCCCGTTGCACAGTGCGGGATTTTGCACCATGGCGGGGGCTGTGTTCTCTTGCTGTCATTTTCTCATGAAGAGCCTTTCTTTTCTTGCTGCTTGGCTTTACTGATGTTTGTCTCACGGAGTAGCAGAGTGCAGCAGGTTGTCTCCAATTGCTATTCCTCTAACATTACCACGCTAAGCAACAGAGGGAGCAAAAACATACACTAAAATTTTAGGCCACTATCAGCTACTGCTCTTTTCAACAGCAGCAAACCTACTGCCATAAAATCTCCACAGGTCATTGAAATAAAATGCTCAAGGCAAATCCAATACACAGTAACTCCATTTGTACGAACTGTACATCTGTACAACTGTAACATTTTACAGCATATTGTTGAAAACTGTGCCACGTGCAAGAAAGGCTCCTCTGTCAGAGAATGGGGCTTGAGAGAGACTCGTTAACGGGCCAGCTGCTCTTCTCCTTTGTCTAAGTTATTAAACCATCCTTAATGAAGTTTCCTGGTTTTCATAATCCCTGGGGAGCACAAGTAAATTTGTCAGATGGGGCCTCTGTCTGCAGAGGAAAGACGAGGGATAAGGACAAAGGGACAACGGGTTGGCAGAGCACAGAACAAAAGGGCAGGAAATGTTGTTAGTGTCAGCACACTGTGTTGTTCTAGGCTCTACTGCCATGAGAAAGGGATAATGAAAACTATAAATAAAACCTACTGGGCCAGAGAGAGGTTGAAATTCTGGGATGATGGTGGAAAGAAAAAGCAAAAGGGGATGCCTGCTGATGTGGCACATGGCAGCATCTATGCTTTACCCTACACTTTCTTGGTCTGCAGACATCCATGACAGTTGTTCTTCCCTCACAATGCCTACGAAGTGAAACATTGCAGTAAGAAAGAAACACACAATCTACAGAAAAATTGGTTATTATTTTAAATGTGATATTTTCGGCTTGGCTGATAAATTTCAATGTTCCTTCCATCAGCCACGTTAGCACTGCAGTCATGGAACATTGTATTTGTTTCACAGTATTATGACAAACACCATTATTTAGGAAGTGAGGAATAAAATTTGATAAACCTGAAGGATAGTAATACAGTGACTAATACCTTCATAGCAGCCCCTCATTCATTTTACAAAGCATGTGAACCATACTACAAAATGGAAAAATATTTATCTTCCTTTTAGGTTGATGGACCTAACAATGAGCAAGATGCATTCTAATTAAATAAAGCACCTAGCTTATACTTGTGTTTTATACTTCAAACCCATCTGAAGACCTCCAAAGGCACATTTAACCTGTCTAACATAAGTCTCTGAATTTAACTAGTCAGCATCTCCCTCTGGAGGATTTCAAAAGAATTTCCCTCTCTCCACAGGGAACTCTAGCATCTTCTTAACTAGCACTGCTTCACTGGGCATCTGAAGTTCAAATTCAAGTTAAGCATTTAAGACAACTAAACTGAACACAACCATAGCCATCTATGTGAGTTTAGGAATGAGATTTTAAATGTGCTCATTCTAGGAAAGAAGGAATTTGGGCTGTGTCTACCAGACAGGCCAATCTGTTGCCACTCAGAACTGTCATAAGTCAATTTCAAATAGGAAAAAAAATGAATTCTTGATTGAAAGAAGCAGAAATTGAGAGCTCTGAACATCCCATCCCCAAAAGCTTTGAGATTCAGTGACAGTATACAAAACAACACTCTGCATTACAGTTATAATTTCTGACAGCCAAAAATTAAAGCAGGCAGTTTACCAGTTCATACAGAATCACAGAACAGTTGAGGTTCGATAAACTCTGGACAACATCTAATCCAACTCCCCTGCTCAAAAGCAGGGTCACCTAGAGGAATTTTCTCAGGACTGTGTCTAGTTGGTTTTGGACAAGAATGTACCTCTCGGGCCAACCTGGTTGTTCGGAGGTTGGATCACGCACAGTAAAAAAACTTTTCTTATTTAATAATGTTTAAGTGGTTAAGTGGCTAGTGAATCACCAGACTTTCTCAAATAGTACTGAATGTCCTAATATTTGGTCAAATAAAACTTCCATCAAAATTCTTTTCCAGTTTCCAAGTCTTTCTATTCGAATTTTTTACCCTTCTTGCTGCAATGGGTTTTCCTCGGTTTGCTCTTCATATAATGTGATGTTTAACAGTCTGTGAGTCCATTAAACCTACCTGCCTGAAGAAAGACCCACAAAATGTGCTTGCAGAGATTTAGACAGAATGCCACAGTCCCTTCCCCCAAAACTTATAAATACCTTATTAGAGAGTAACTAACATGTTCACATAGGTACAGGTCAGACAGCAGTTAGGTTAAAGAGTCCTGCTGTTTTTTTTCAGCTACAATCTTTAGTTGCTGACATCCTTAAAAAGGGTCAATCCTTAGGAAGTCAAAATAGAGTCAGGTATTTCATTTGTTTTGAAGCTATTTCTATTTAAATATTATTGATCTTAGTAATTTTCTAATGCTCTCTATTCATTTAAATGGCAATATTAATTTCTCATCTAATTATACATTTTCAATTTACTTACATGGATCATACTTACAGAAAGCTCTTTTCCTCATGTGTGGAGGGATTTTGTGTATCAACATCAGTTAAATCCACATCTAAAAAAATCAACAAAGTAATCAGGATTAATTATCAGATTTTTTATACTGCATAAATCACAACCAATGGGCAGGTACCATTCTCAGATTAACTGTAGATTTTACTTCCGATTACCAGCGCTCACAATAAAGTTTACTGAAAATAGAAAAACAGTATAATCCTCTACTGGACCTCACCCAGCAGTAGTCATAGCAATAGCCACCTAGAGTAGGAATACAAAGAAATAAACTTATGCTGAAGAGGACTGACTTCAGGTCAGCATTTGGTGAGTGGGTAGAATAGCTGATGGAAACATATGTTAACATGTTTACCAAAAAGCTTGGGGCTATTAAGAAAAAAGAATGTATATTATATGTTGAATATGAGACAGCATTACCTACTATACTTGCTTTTCTACAGTTAAACTTTCAAAATTTTTTTTTGGAAGAGTTATAATTGCCACTGTCAGGAGAAAAATCCTGAGTCAAAACACAGAAGTTCCAAAGTTTAGGATGAAAAGATCTTTCTCCATTGGGTGAAACTACTATGCAAAGGAGGCTTCTATAAACAGCACACAGGAAAAGTGAATTGTTTTTAAATTTACTACAGGTTAACTGAAGGTTTGTATTTGCTAGTGCTACCATCTCATTCAAGTACATTTGCATTAACAGGATATGTCTTCTAAGACATCCCATCTATACCATACTACAACAAAAGACACTGGGGAGTCCACTGTGAGCTTCTTGATTTAATTGCCAGCCCTACCAATTACCCAACACTGCTTAAGAACTTAGGTATGAGCTCTTACCACTTACAGAAAGGATTTTATTTCACCTAAACTACATAGGAGACAGGTATCTGATCTCAGCTCAGGTTCTCTACATAATCAATGGTGAGACACAGGCACTTCCAGCAAATGAGTCATCATTTTCCAAGGTAGGAGGGATGAGTCACCTCATGAAGCTACCTCTCTCTCTCTAATTATAGAAAGAATTTAGATGACTAGATTAGGCCTGATGCTGCAGCTGGGCAAACTGGATCCCTCCCACAGTTGTGCTTGCTCAGGGGATGAGTTAGTTCCCTACTCACTGCATGGACTGACAGACACAAACAACAGGTGCTCTGATCACTTGCTTGAATTACAATCCTTTCAACGATTGCAACTTTATAATCATGTTTTTGATAAAAATCAATGGAGATAGGACTCCTGCCAAATTAAAGGTAGTATTAATACATCAGCTTCCCAAGATGGTACCTTAATGGATAGTAATGAACTGGTGCCACTCCTGCAGCCAACAATCCCAAAGGCTGATGTAATTCATGTCCAGGCAAACTATCCTGAAGATGGGCATGATGCATCCACACACAGCCTTTGGCTTTGCCCTTACTATTACTGCAGACAGTGGATGTTGGCAGTATGTGCAGCTTTGCACTTCATGAAGTTTTGCTGCAAGCTCAGTTTCCAACAGAAACACGTGAAGCTGTTGTTGACCTCCAATCCCAATAATGGCCATGCCCACAGTTCAGAAAAGACTTCTGAACAAGGCTCCCTTCCATTATGTGAATATTTATATGGTGCTCTATTAGCACAAAAGCACATGAGCAGAAGAGGTCTTCATCAGATGCCACTTCTGCCCTGCTACCCTCAGTCCTGTCAGCTGGCTGTGGGAAGCAAATGCCACTCTGCTCAGCTGCACGGTCTCGCGTCCTGTGGGCTTGAAACTTGGAGACATTTGGTCTCACTCTTGACTGCTTGCAACATCTCAAGCAAAAGCTATGATCATCTCTGCCCTAGAATAAACCCTGGATGATTAGCTTATACAACTACAAGCTAATATTCTCCTTATCTCATCAACTGTTTTAGCAAAATGCTTTGATCTGTTCTCTTTTTGAAAAACAAACAGAACAAAATCCCCTACCTTACTACCCCTTGAAACAAACGTGCCAAGTGAGATCAAACTGTAAGAAACAGGGTTTTTCCCATTCAGACATAAAACAAGCAGGAGAAAGACGGTACTCCAGTTACTGACCAGCATGCCAAAGCAGAAAATGCAACAGCAGTGGAAGGCTAAATGTTATTGATACACTGTCATGAAGAAAATAACAGAGAAAAAGGGAGAGTCTGACAGTTTCTTTATTGCTTAAAAAAAAGAGGAAAGAAAAAAGGGCAGTGTAATCCTACTAAACATTTACCATCATCTCCAAGAGGGAGTGAAAAAGTAGTTTTGGGGTTTTTTCCAGACTGTAAGGTCCATTCCCTGAACCTTACAAATTAGGGTTTCTGTTCCTGAAAAATCCATTTGGAAACATCAAGAGGACTCCTTCAGCCAACTACATTCTTCAAATAACATCTTAATAAAAAGTTTCTCTGACTGAAAATGTTTTAACAACACACAAAAAAGTGAAAGTGAATACTGCCTGAAACAGTATGGTGGACCTGCAGCATGGCCAGATTTTCAACTAACATCCTATATACTGTAATCAATATGGTCAAAATAATGGAAAGGATGAAATGCCAGTTTATGCTAAGTTATGACTATGTTGCCTTTCAAGTAAGAGCACCATCTCTAGTACAACTAGCATACAGGGAATTTTCATTATTTGTTTATTACCTCCAATGATAGAAAACCTTGGTAGTGAAACAAAATTTGCCATCTTGGCTCAAACTCAATTTTTCAGCAATTCCAGCAACCCACTTCCAACAGCTGTTTCAAAGAAGATGCAAGGATTTTATCAAGCACGCAAAGATCTGAGGTGAAGGCCGGGATTAACTCTATCACTACTAGAGGCAACCTAAGAGAAAAATATCCAGCGAAAGCCTGCTAAGACCAACAAAGATTAAGAGCTGCTTTTTTCACAGTCCGACATGCACTTTGCTCTTCTGTCTCCTTTAATGAGAGAGTGAATATCCTGAATCTCACACAGATCAAACCAGGAAAAGTGAAGTCCATGAGACCTTAATTCAGATCCTTCCAGCCAAACTCGTGGGGGCAGCAACACAGATCATGTTTACTGCAGATCCACAGGTTGACTGTGTAATGGAGTTTCAGTCCACTCACTCCATGATCTAGATCATCACTCTTACTATGTCCCTGGGAAGTCAAAAGAAATTAAGTGATGCCAGCATCCAGTATAAACCCTTGCCTCCCACTGACGTTACTTCCCCATCAAAAACATACTCAGCAGGTGCTAATTTGTCAGCTCCACAAAGAGGAGGCCGTATTTCCCCTCTCAGTCTACTTCTTAAGTCCAGGTTCCCTTCACAAGCTGGTTTAATGTCCCCCTCTTCCACTCACCAGAATCCTGACTACCAAGGACAATGAAGTTTGGCCTGAAGAATTTTCTCGCTCTCTGAAGCCCACCTGAGGATCCTGAGCAAGTAGGTAACCTCGGCAAGAACAGGGAAAAGTCTTCCACGAGAAAATGAAACCAACTACAGCAAGATACAATGAATATATTTGCGCAGTGTGGAAATCCCCAAATGCAACCTTTCAGTGATACTTAGATAAAAAGACATTTCTGCATCAGAAAGTAGTTTTCTTTCTCTTTGCTTTGCTGTCCACAGATCCCACTTACTTACAGATAAACATGTAAGTCACAGAATTTTTTCTTGGTCCTTCCCCACTAGAAACTTCAGCAAACTCAGTTAATCTAAAAACCTAATTTTACCTCTTTAATATATTTAAGTACTTTCTATAGAAAAATGCAATTAAGGCCACTTAGTTCTTTGTGCAAATTAAGACTATTTGTCTACATTCACAAATGAAATACAATTAGCATTCTTCTTAATGAGATATTGTTTTAATTTTACTTGTCATCACAGTATTTTAATTTCTTCAGTACTTCTATGAGTACAAAAATACACACACCCAGAGGTGGAAGCGAACATCTGTAGCACACACGTCTGTTAACCAACAAGGAAAAAGCACAGCTCTGTTTCACTCTGCAGAACAGCTCTCATCAAGTTGAACATGGCACAGTGCCATGGAAAATGATGAGTCTTGCTATAGGTCAGTTTGAAGTCCAACCCTCTCAGCCTCCTCCGTCATTTTAGCAGCAGAAACAGAAAGCGTTTACAAATGGTCTTTACCCCAAACTAACCTTTACCCTCTTCACAAGAAACGTGCTGGGTACATTGTGGCGAAGTTTCCTGTGCATGGGATGACTTCCGTCCTCATAACATGGGGTTCTCACACTGCCAATAAAAACATGGAAAAGCCCATATTTCCTGTCAAGGAGTTTGGAGTGGAAACACATTTCTGAATTTGATGGTCTTTTGAACACCCTCCTAATGCCTGCCTCTTCTAAAGCAGTCTTTCATCACAACCATGAAGCTAACAATGCAGAAACAGCACCACTCTAACTGGAAAAAACAAACAGCTCTCTAGAGGAGCTACTCCTGCTGCAGGAAAGGATGAGACAGGGAAACAAAGGCAGGAAAAAACAAAAACCAAAAAAAACCCAACCCCAAATCCCAACATCTTATGACTTGAAATGACGATGAACCAGACACACTTAATATTTGTTACAGATTTCATACATACTGTTGATTACAGATGGATGGCAGCAAAATATTCTCCAACATACAGGCAATGTGAGGGGACAACAGACAACAGAGATAAAAGCACGAAAACTAGATCTGTAATCCAAAGTTTTGGTCAAGTTTGGATTACAACAAAAAGTCTAGTGAACTATCTGATTTATCTGTCAGTAATACTCATCCACTTCACAGTAGCACCAATTAAAGGTAATGTGTTCTGGTCAAAACAATCCAGGAATCACAGTGCTATTGTTAGCACTGTCCTCTATGTGTGTGATTGGATCTGACAATCTGCCCTGAAACCACTGACCTTCACCCTTGCAACAGGACTTGCACCTCAGGGTCACAGTTGAAACTTTACTATCCTGATACTACATTTTCCCACATGGAAGAATGATCTATTAGGTCACATGCAGTCCCCAAAAAACCTCCCAAGCACTCTTTATTTTCATATGGCATTGTTCTGACTTGCTGTAATTCCTATATTCTTTTAAATGTTTATATCAATTAAAAATACACAGTAGCAGCTGAAGACAAACCAGAAATTCTTTCTCTAACATATGTGTTTTCAATAAGACATTCAACTGACTCAGGAATTGAAAGAGTGTCAAGTATTTAGAAAATAAAAATTAAAAATAAATGTCACTGTGGGAGTAGTATTCCACAAAGGTTATTAATAAGATTTAGGCAGCATAGCAAAACTGTAGTTGTCTTATGCTACTAATGCAAATCTGCTGACGAATATTTTTCCATCAGCATTTGTTTTGTACTCCTGAACCGTGTTTTCTGCATATTTTCTATCCATATATCCATTTTTTTTTCTTATTACTGCATGCCTGGACCATGCCTAATGGCTATGATACTGGATGTCTTTTGAAATGAAGTAATTTTTTTCCCCCCAGATATCTGCTTCCTTTGTGCTGCTTTTATTTCTTCTTTCTGGAACATAAAATTATTTGTCTGTCATTGACCTTTCTAAATCAATGGGAGAGAGGGTTGCTGCAGGCCAAGATCCTGACTGCACAGTTCTTTCCTATATTTCTTTCTGGAGTCATGTAAACAAGTGGTGGGATGCTGGCAGTTCAAAAGCATAGGCATGTA
This sequence comes from Pyrocephalus nanus, assembly GCA_038380795.1. NCBI lineage: Eukaryota > Metazoa > Chordata > Aves > Passeriformes > Tyrannidae > Pyrocephalus > Pyrocephalus nanus. The sequence goes on from CM076259.1 coordinate 86,416,109, forward strand.
ACTCCAACCAGGCCAACAACAGTCTACGCCTCCCACCACTGTTCCCGTTTCAACGCCTCGGTGGGACAGCTGTCCCAGTGAAAGGAATGTTTTTTAATGCCAGTCCTACCCTGTGGGTTCATAGTAAGATCACCCTGAAAGATGCAACAGAAAGGGGTGTGCTGCTTCATTGTCTGACCAATTTCTCAAAATACTTTCTGTGACAAGTTACAGGAAGCCTGTCACTAGTGGTGTCCTCCAAGGTTCAGTACTGGGCTCAGTATTGTTTAACTTGTTCATCAATGACTTGGATGAAGGAGCAGAGGCCGCCTCAGCAAGTTCACTGATGACACAAAGCTGGGAAGATTGGCTGATTGCCCAGAGGGCTGTGCGGCCCTTCAGAAAGACCTTGACACGCTGGAGAGATGGGCAGGGAAGAACTGTCTGAAATACAACAAAAGCCAGTCCTACACCTCAGGGGGAACAATCCCCAGCACCAGGACAGGCTGGGGGCTGATCTGCTGGAAACCAGCTCTGTGGAGAAGGACCTGGGGGTCCTGGTGGACAACTAGCTGTCCATGAGCCAGCAGTGTGCCCTTGGGGCCAGGAAGTATCCTGGGGTGCATTAGGAAGAATACTGCCAGCAGGTTGAGGGGAGGGATCCTGTCCCTCTAGTCAGACCTGTGAGGCCATATCTGGAGTGCTGCATCCAATTCTGGGCTCCTCCTGGTGCATGCCTAGGAGGGCTACAAAGGTAATTAGGGGACTGGAGCATCTCTCCTACGAGGAAAGGCTGAGGGAGCTGGGTCTGTTTGGCCTCAAGAAGAGACGACTGAGAGGGGACCTCAGCAATGTCTACAAGGATCTGAAGTGCGGGTGTCAAGATGATGCAGCCAGGCTCTTCTCAGTGGTGCCAAGCAATAGGATGAGAGGCAACAGGCAGAACTAACACGCAGGAACTTTCAACTGAGTAAGAGGAAAAACTTTACTGTGTGTGTGACTGTGCACTGGAACAAGTTGCCCGGAGATGTTGTGGAGTCTTCCTCACTGGAGATATTCAAGAACCATGTGGATGCAATTCTGGGATGGCCCTCCTTGAGCAGGGAGGTTAGACAAGAGGACCCACTGTGGTCCTTTCCAACCTGACCCATTCTGTGATTAACTTGTAGCAGAGCTACTGAGACCCAACCATGTAGGAATCATCACATGTATTGACAACCATTGATCATTTTAAAACATACCGGAAAAACATTTGGAATATATTGAAACTGGCAGTATTTGATTGCTGAATTTAAAAACCCTAAATCAGTAGCACAAAACTGGTAAGTAAACATGACTTACAAAAAAAAAAAAAACAACCAACAAACCCAGACCATAAGCTGCTTGTGTGTCTTTGACGTGTCATAAGAGGAAGTCAGATCAAATCTCACCGACATTTCTAAGAATTCGATTACAAATCACTGTGCTCATTACATCTGTTGTAAGATCAGCAGTTTCTTATTAGAACACCTTATTTCAAGAATTTGAAATTTGTGAAAACTCCCCTGAGGTTTCCCAGTTTTGACTATCAGCCTTACCGAAATACTTTGTTGAGATGTGATTGAACAAAGGAGCTATTATGGATATTATTTTAGCTCTGAGACAGAAAAGATAAAATAATGTTTGGTAAGAGTAACTAAAGGTATATTTCTACTGCTTTGACTGGTTTCATGTGTCAAATGAGCAAACATATGAACACCCATGGAAAAATAAAAATGTTGCAGGTACTTATTTAAAAGACTCATGTCTCCTCACTCCAACATGCTACAGGTTAAAGCAGTCTGTTCAGACAGAGATGGTAGAAAGAACTTGTGTAGCTGCAGTAGGTGTTATGCAACACTGTATTCTGCTATAACATTCTTTTCTTTCATTCTCATCCACTAACAGACCATAAGAAATAAACATTTCAGTCCAGAATTCCAAAAATTCAAAGAATTCTTATAAGACTCTTACAGGGTATGGCCACGGATTTTAGAAACAATTTTCAAGTAATTCTAACCACAATCTACTGATTTATTTTCATCACCTAGTACTAATCAATCTTTAGAAGTGACGTCATTCAGTGGGCTTCAGAAGTTGGGGGTTTTTTAAGTAAAAACTGCAGCAGGGATGATAGCAATGATTACAAAAAAGATATAAATGCTACACAAAGACAAAGGACATAGATTTAGTGCTGAGTTCCTTGTAGCACTCAGAGCTCAAAATATGAACTTAAATGTCAGAGTTTTGTCAATTCTCTGAGCACTAACACCCTTATAAAACTGGTGTGTTACTACAGGCTGAGTTTATCTGAACCTCACTTTTTTTAAAAGCAAATTTTGCATGGATACAGAAAAGCCTGAAAATGTGAAGGATGCATCCCAAAATAATTTCCTTTCTTAAAGTTCATGACTAACTCACTCTTATGACTGATATATTTGACTCCCAATTTTTGCATGCTTAGGCAAGCAACAGTGACACCAACTTTTGTTAATTCCACTTGCCTCCCACCACACTTTATCAGAAATTCATAAGCATGCTGCCTACCTCAGTAGTCAAACCTCCACAGCAAGGCAGCAGAGATGATGTTTCTGCCCACAGCAACCAGTCTTGCTCTTCTGATCCAGATGAGAACAGGTAGCTGCATTTCAGCTACACAGGTTTGCAGTCCATCATCTTATCAAAGCCACTTTCAGCAACGGGTTAAACTAAGATATTGAACCACATCTCAGTGTGGGCCCAGGTTCCTACATCCGTTCTCTCCGCTAGAGAGGCAGCACCTTCTGGCAAAAGGGTGGGACCAAAGGCTGAATATAAAGACTGGGTCAGAGCAAAAGCTTAATCAAGTCTGGAGTTCTCTCTGAGAGCAAGCAGTGCTAGAGACTGAGACAAACAGCATAATGAGCAGTACTGGTGTTCTGTGAGGCACCTCCATGTTTGCACTCCCCAATTCAGCATCCTGAGTACTTTCTGAGTTGGGCATCACACCCAGACCTCGGTATTTAAGGTCTGGAGGCAACACAACAGACAGTGTGTTGCCAGAGTCTCAGCTGGCCCTTGCAGCACTGTTACCCTGTAATACAACACTGCCATCACAGGTGACCAGCCACAAGCCTTGTAGGGGGGCTTGCGAACCCTGAGCACTTGAACTTTTTAGGCTTGCTTGGTTTGAACTTTTGTTGACCTGCCTGCAACTTTGTTTTAGCTTGAAATTAACCGCAGTTTAGCTGGGAAAACAACTTTTCCAACAGCACAGATGTCTGTGGCTAATCTGTTTTTACTTTTATCTTTGCATGGTGGCATTATCATTTTACAACTCTTAACATGATGTAGTGTAGAAAAATACAGGCCTGGTATCGTAGCAGAGGCCTTCAGACATGGAGACATACAATGGAGTAGAAGCCTGGGATAAAAAAGAGACAGGGTGCGGAGCTGGCACTTGGAGACACTGTGGCTATAGCTCACAGACTTAAAGCTGGACAAAACTGGTTTTAGGGTGATTAAGTATGTATGTAAGGTATCACATATCGTAAATTTGACTGTAACATGGAGCTGCAGACCACTGAAGAAAGAGCCAAGTTTAGAAGCTTTTTCAGAAAACATAAAAACAACCCCAAGCGGATCCTAGAGTGAAGACGAAGAAACTATCAACATGAACATAATATTCTCCAAATATTTAGGTCCTTCAGTATCTGAAGTCTTTTGGATGCTGACAACTGCTGAAATGCCTCTACATCCCCACCAGCAGAGCAAAACTGCCTTATAATCCAGAGGAGGAGGAAAAAGGTGAGCATTACAGCATGATAAAGAGATAGACACTTTGTGTATTCAGTGCAGTTTACCACATTGTTATTTATTGAAAATTTCTCCTATACAGAAGCATTATTTCTTTATCAGTAATTAAGAGATTGAGTCAAGTAATAATTCCTGGATTAGGCTTTAACGATTTTAATTATAGTAACAACAACTACTTGTCATTAGATGTAACGCGTGTTTCATCTTTGCACACAAAAACATTTTGAGTGTAAGAGCACAGATGTGGAATTTGGTGCCATTTTTCACTGTTCCAGCAGATGCAGTTATCTTTTTGTATGAGATAATTTTTTTCAACAGTTAGGAGCACTAATTTTACTGTTTCCAGCCTTTTCAGGGCCTGCAGACCTCATCTCTACAGCTTCATTTACAAAGTTTTTATAGACTACAGATGCAAGAATGAGAGCTAGCCATAACATTGTCAGGACAGTTTGTTATCATTGGGAGAACATCCAAGCACAATCTATTCGCTTCCACTGAAAACATAACATGATTGTCTGCACACTGTGAATCACAGACATCACTGTAATATATCTTTGCCAAACTGCTTTTTAAAACAGCAAATGTCATAAAGCTAAACTTTATAACTGTTAGAAGTGAATAAGCTAGAACTGTGACAAAATTAAATGGATCATTATTAAACTCTGTTATCAATAGTTTTCAATCTTTTCTCATTCAAAAGCTCCCTGAAAATTTTCCATTCCAGGGGATGAACCCTTTGGTATAAGCTAATGTAAAGTTTCTGATAATAGGTCGCTTTCCTCAATCACTTCCCACCAACTCTATTTGCATATTTCATGGACAATTTAAACCCACCAACTTAAACATTCTAAGAACTAAACAGCTGTTTCCATCTGCTCAGACCTACACAAAATTTTCACCTAACATTCTAAATTTTTCCATGTTTGGTCTCAATTCAGAAGCAAATTTGTATTCGGAAAGTGTGAGCAAATGCCTTTCTGGGTACTTTCCAGTTCTGAAAAGGCAAAGTCTATTAATAACTTTTTTATGTAATTAAGAAAGAAAGGGGGGAAAAAAGCAGTATTTTTTCAACAAAGAAAATAAAAACTAACTAAAACACTACAGAGGAAATAGTTCTTTATGAAGTATACATTACAAAAACCCAAAACAAGCCATTGGCTAAAACAAATAAAAGTGAGTTGAAAAAATCAGTCTGGCATTACCTATGGGGAATGAAGCCAGGGACCACTGATTGAAATGCAAAAGAGTAACACCCGACCTAAGCCCAGCAGATCTTTTAATTCTGAAGTAAAAGCAGTGTCAAATCCCTACGAAAATCTCAGCTACTAAAGTATGATGCAGAAAAAGTGGTATTAGTATGCATTCAACAAGCACTTTGTTAATTCTTCCACTCTCAAGATCTCTGTGGCTAAATATCTTGGGAGGGGTGGCTCTGTGGTAAAACAGACCCAGATTTTAGGAGAACTCCACACACAACAAGCTACCAAATCACATCCTTATTTCAGCTATGAAATTATCTGAGTGCTACGGAACCTGAGGTATGTAGCCTCAGTGCACAATAAAGACTGTGAAAGCCAAAAAAATACTGTTCTTTATACTTCCTTTACACTCTACAAGTTTTTATGTGACCTGAGCCCCACAAGTAGTTTAGGTAATTTCAATGATTGGTACTGTAAACTCCAACCTTATGCATGGATGAGTGTTTTCAGAGATCCAGACTATTCAGTCGGATAGAGGATGAAAAAGTTAACATATTTACTTAAACACTTCCATTTTCAAAATATGATCAATATACAAGTAGACAGTTTTGCTTGCAGTTAAACTGGCATAAAAGTAAATGTCATGAAACTGCAGGCCTATCTGCCTTTTACAACTGCAGACAAAATTTGCATTGCCTGGGAGTGGACAGCAGCAGCATCCAAATAATTAGTATTAGAACATATTCTATTTTCATTCCAGTGGCACACCCAGGTCACTCCTGCATAAGTGAGAATAGAATTTGCAAGCACTTATCCAAATGGTTTTCCTAATGTGTTCTGTCATGTAATAAAAGGACTCTTTAACCTGGCAAGATTACAACTCAGACTGCAGGATTCAACAGTGCAAAATACGCTATGAATTTCTCCTCAGTTCTGGGAAAGCAGTGACTATGCAGTAATTCCTGTGTCTGTTTTCCAGGCACTTTTGCAACCAAAATCCTTACAGTTCTCATGTTTAGGTTTTCCTTTTTGATCACTAATATGGAAACTGACCTCAGGAAAAAAGATATCTTATTCCTTTTATGCTATATGACTCCAAAACCAAAACATAAAATTACAACATGTCAGTGTCATTTCTGTAGTGATAGATGTAGCTGGACATAGAAGGGATCCTTCCTTCTGTGAGGCTCCCATTTTGAGTACTGATTTTGTCTAGTTTACTGAAAGATGTTTTGCAATGCCAAGCACTTTTCAGTACTTACTGGTGCTCCTGGTAAAGGGAAGAAAGGACAGGTTTTAAACAAGACCCACAGGAGCAGCACTAGGTGACTGGAATTACACTGGGAAAGTTAAAGCTGCTTAAAGATTTGAAGAAAAATCATGAGATATTTTTTGTCTGCACTTGACTCTGCCCTTCACTGCATAGCAAGATATCCAAGCTCTCCATTACAGACAAGCTCTCTGGAGCTCGACCAAGTGCAGTTCTACATAAAACTGAACAAACATAAACAAATGCATATGGTAAAATATAATCAATTGAGAGCACTCATTCTCAGTGCTCTGGGTATCTGTTTTGTCCATGGGTATCCATAACCACTGCCCCCTCCAACTGACTTTTGCTCCCTCGAAAAATGAGTCCTCAAGAACTTTCTCTTTCCTTCTTTTCTCCTTTCATGTCAAATATTATCTGAAAGCATTGCTCTCACAACTTTCCTTCTCAAAGAAATAAAAGACCCTGTGTGGAAGGGTTGACTTTACAACTATTACTTAACCCATCAAAGCAAATGGGTTAACACATATAACCCATTGTTTGAGGACAAAATGCACCAACAGGCACCACACAAAACAATGCTGATTTGTCATACTTTGCATCCAAAACAGAAAAGGCTTTTCTTCTTATAGTATATGGTTTTCAAAGCTTATTAATGGAGAAATACTAGGGAAATAAACCAGAAAATATTACCGTTTGTAATTCAAAACTAAATGCTACTTTTCATGCTATTGGTAAGAGCCACATGTGTCTGAAATGTTTACAGAAGACTTTTTTCCAGAATTTATCTTCAATAGCCATTTAAGTATGCAAACTAGTTAAGAGCTCATCTGTTTGAGAGTGCATCTGTTGACCTAGAATATTTTATATTATCTCCTACTTTATTGTTAAAAATATTGTAAATTCCCTTACTCTAATTTCTCCTTTTACCCTGTTCTTATTTCTGCAGCCTATGAACTACAAAACAGTAACAAATAAAAGCAGTGATAAGTTTTTTTTTTGCCCTAAAAATGGAAACATCAAAATATATTGATATATTGATAAATAACTGGAATTCTATGCCAAGCTTAAACTTTCCAAAGTGGCATGTGAAAATACTCATAGCTCTTCTGCTAAAATATTCAAAAAAAAAAAAAAAGAAATGTCAGAGAACCAAACTAAACTATTTATATATATATACACAATTAGAAAGCAAGAAATTTCTCTCCCAGTAACAGTGGGTAGAAGGAGGCTTTTGCTGCAGAATATGGTATTGAGCCAAATAGAATGGATTCTGACTCTTTATCATCTTTTCTGTATTTCCATTATCAACAGATTATTACCATGACATTTCAGTCACTAATTTGACATGCTTTCAACTTGGTTTTTACCAGTTTTCCTTAATAAAGTTGTTACCTTATTTCTGTAGGGAAGGTGTTAACTTTTTTCCTTTTCTTAAGGTTACCAGCTATTCATAGTAGAATCACAGAGTTCCTGTATTAACTTGGGCTTAACTCCTGTATTAACTTTTATGCATTAAAAAAAAAAAAAAAATAGAATACATGGAGAGTCCCAGTTACTTAAGAAATAAATCTGTTGAAAAATATTTCAGGAGTGTTTTCCTTCAGAAAAAGTTTTCCCTCTCTCTAGACTGAAGAATAAAAATCTTTACTCTGCACCCCAAAACAAAATGAACAAAATGAATACCTTTAAAAAAGGAAAATCAAAGGTAGCTCATGTTGGCCACTTTCCCTCCCACCACCCATATAATTCATAACTGGTGCCTTAAGAGTTTAGCTTCTGAAGTCTGGTCTTGTTCGTCTAGTGCTAACAGTCTTCACTGAAGACTAAGGGACCTGTCATATTTATTAAATAGAGTCTGGATCACCCTGTGGGATGACATTAACAAACATAAGAGTGCCGAGTGAATAACAAGAAAAACACCTTGAGATGGAGATTTACAAGTTTCTGGAATGAAAATTCCTAATGAAGCAGTGAAAAATCATAGAATCATTAGAAGAGATTGGAAAATACCACTCAGATCAAGTTCAACTGTTAACCCAGCACTGCCAAGTCCACCACTAAACCATATCCCCAGGTGCCACATCTACACCTCTTTTAAATACCTCCAGGGATGGTGAACCAGCTACTTCCCTAGGCTGCCTGTTCCAGTGATTGACAACCCTTACAGTTAAGAAATTTTTCATAACACCTAATCTGAACCTCCCCCGGCACAGCTTGAGGTCATTTCTTCTTGTCCTGTCGCTGCTTGCTTGGGAGAAGAGGCCAACCCCCCACCTCACTACAACCTCATTTCAGGTAGTTGTAGAGAGCAATAAGGTGCCCCCTGAGCCTCCTTTTCTCCTTTTCTCCAGAATAAACAACCAGAATAAAGTTCCCTCAGCTGCTCCTCACAAGACTTGTGTTCCAGACCATTCACCACTCCGTTGCCCTTCTCTGGACATGTTCCAGCACATCAATGTCTTTCTTGTAGTGAGGGGCCCAAAACTGAACACAGGATTCGAGGTGTAGCCTCACTATTGCCGAGTACAGAGGAAAACTCACTGCCCTGGCCCTGCTGGCCCACAGTACTGCTGATACAAGCCACGATGCCATTGGCCTTCTTGGCTGCCTGGGCACACTGCTGGCTCACGTTCAGCTGCTGCTGACCAGCAACCCCAGGTCCTTCCCCACTGGGCAGCTTTCCCACCACTCTTCCCCAAGCCTCTAGTGCTGCACTGGGGTTGTTGCGACCCAAATGCAGGACCCAGCACTCAGCCTTGTTGAACCTCATAACACTGGCCTCAGTCCATCAATCCCACCATCTGGGAGACTGTACCAAACCTGTAGATTTACACAACTGGAGTTTCCTCCACACAACTGTTTTTCTCTGCATCTCCACTTTGAATGTTTGACAATATTTGTCCGCTGCCTGGGACGGCTCAAAAAATCACCTTATCAAAAATCACAGCAGATTTTGACTAAAGGAAATTCTCCAAAGTGAACATGCACAACCACAGTGAAAATGCTTACATTTAGAAGCACTGGATCAATGTTCAAAAGTCCACTAAAAATAGCTTGTTAAAAGCTATTTTCTTTGTTTGATCATGTTAAAATGGGCAAAAAGTCGACTATAAAGTGCAATTTCAGACACCTTATTTTTAAAATGCTTTCAAAGAGGGCCTGGGCCACAATACATCTTGCAGACTATCTCTGTGTTCTAAACATTTCTGGGGGTAAAATTTAGCAGGAACTGCATTAAGTGTTGGATTTTTTTAATATGAAAAATATAGAACAATCTCGTACATAAATATTTCCCAAACAATATTCTTGTTTCAAAGCAAAATCAACAAAACCACATTTTAAGAAAAAATTAATCTTTTCTCTGTCATGCTTGCCTACAAACCCCCAAAATACCTTGGCCTAATTTATCTTTAGTTTTTATAGCATATATTCTATCCAAACAGAAAACATACTACAAAAATTATCATGACAGAATATGCAAGTAAGTTGGAACAACCTTGTCTCTTGTACCACATATGAGGTAGAGTTCAGTAATATCCTATTTTATTGTGCAAAAATATTTAGTTTTTTATTACTGTTTAAGAATCTGTGTGAACAAACCATGAGGACAGTATTTACCTTGACTAAACATCACGCTAGGAAAAGGTTAAGAAAGGTGCACAGTCTTGGATTGGATTCACTTCACTGAACTGTACTGGAGTTAAGCCAAGGAGGCAACGATACAGAATTGAGTAGGGAGGGATAGGAATCTTCAGAAGGTAATTTTTTCTGGCTTTCAAACAGCTATCTTAAGAGACTGTGAAACAGGATTAAATTTGCATTCCAACATCTCACGTTTAGTAACAATCTACAACAGTAAATTGTGATGACTTTGTCCACCTCCACCCCCCTCACCCCCACCCCATATACACACACAAAGAATCAGGAAAGAAGAGCTTTGCTGGAAATTCCTTTATTTTTCTGCTTCCCCAGTAGAACTGTGAAACGTCTTTTTCCTGAAATTTAGAAGTAGAAGCCCCTCAGACCTTACTGTCCTCCAGAAATATCTTCAAGTGATGTTTTTCGAGTTTTTCTGAGCATCCTTATAAGCGACAGTTACGCAGGACTGAGATGCTCCAAGTCTCGTCTCTCAGGAACAGGCTTAGACAGATTTTCAAATTAAAACCCCAGTTTACTAGCCAGAAACATGTGACTTGGAGCTAAATAAAACCCAGTAAACAGGAAAAAAACCACCATACCTAAACTGGGACAGATTCTAAATCTAAGGCAGTTGACCATGACTCTAATAAAAAATAAACCTGAAAAAGCCTTCACACGTTTTCACACTCATCTTCTCAGTCCTCCCCTCCTTGTCATCCCTCCCTGTGGACTGTCATTCAAAGCACTCTCTTTCCAACAGAACAACCTCCTGCCAAATTTACAATTTAGTCCATAAACAGTGTTTTTTTCTTTACTGTGGCAACTTTCCAAGTAAGGACTGTGAGATCATAATTTTTCACCACAAAACAATAACAACTTAGTACCACTATACAGTAATTAATTAGGAAGCAGAAAAAAAGAAGAGAGAGAGAGAAGCCATACTACTCTCTCCTGCTATTCTTCTCAGCACTTAAAAATCTCAGAATCACAGGCTGAGCACTTATTAGTAAACAAATAACTAGAGAACTAAACAGTGCTGCCAGAAGTACATTAAAACAGTTTCTTGCTGTGGCACTTTCCTCCTGCTACTTTATGAAGGTTTCTGATAAAGATCAATATCTTAATAGTTGATTAAGCCACTCAGAACATCTCAGGATTTGTAACAAATCAGAAAGCATATTACTCACCCTTGCTCAAAGGACTCAGCTCCTTTTCAAACCTCGTGTTGGGACAAACCAGCACCCAGGCAAAAGGCAGCTCTTCACTAACACAGAGTTACAAGTTTCAGCATTTGTCACACTAAGGAGGTATCTGGGGCAAGGGCTGCCACTGACTCTAAGAGCTGCACCCATCATTTGTCACTACAGGCACATCAGTGATCTACAACCACAATTTTTACTTCAGAGCAAGCTTTTCTCTCAGTGGTCATGAGTTTACTGTCTAGCAGTTGGCTTCTAAACGTATCTTTGTCACAGGCTGAACTTAACATGCCTTTGTCCATCCCTACCCATTCACTCAAAGCCTGATTTATCACACAGCTTTCCCTGTGCAAGGCAGGGAAACACCAGGACAATACAGCAGACAGCAAGTATCACACCCTATAGGAGTGATCAAAAAGCAGAAGCTGCCAAACAGCCCTAAGTCCAAAGAATCCAAGCAATCATAGCCCTTCATAAATCTTTAAACTCCTCCTTAACTGTACATCAAACATTTTCCTACTGACTATTGTCACATATTATGCAATTATCACTATGCACTTCTGTGTTGGCTAAATATTTTATCCACATGCTAGGTGCACACACAAACTCCGGTCACTGAGAAGTGTCATATATTCAGTTCACATCACCTCTAAATCATACAACTGGACATCTCTCTTTTGGTATCATAATTTTTGTACAATCCCACATCGTTACACATAAACCTTGATTAGTCCTCTGATGGGCTACAGACATCCTGCTTGTTAGCTATCACCTAGCTGATAGCAGCCACATTTCAAAGCTCCCCATGACTCCAGCAGCATAGCTGCAGCCATTCCATTTCCCAATTTGCTAGTCTTCCTGACATATTCAGCACATCTGTTTCAGACTCCTGTTGTAACATTAGTCCTTTGATTATTCCTGCAGCTTTTCCTAGAGCCACCTAGAATGATTTGGGTTGGAAGGGACCTTAAAGACCACCTCATTCCAACCCCCCTGCCATGGGCAAGGAACACCTTCCACTTGTTGCTCAGTTCCCAGCTTGGCCTTGAACACTTTGAGGGATGGGGTTTCCACAACTTCTCTGGGCTACCTGTTCCAGTGTCTCATCATCCTCACAGTAAAAGATTTCTTTCTCATATCTAATTTCAATCTACCCTCTTTAGGTTTTCTCTGCCACTGTTACATACTGAGGTGAAGTTTCTCAGGTATCTCAAGAAGTGTTGCACACTTATTCCAGATCGTGTCCCAGACCAGATGCTCCCAGCTGAGATGTCCTCCCTCAGCCAGGGATACCTCTCTTGACACTTGCCGAGACCCTATCCATTATTTTCATGATGGTGCCAAATTGACAGGCTAGAGACAAACTTGAACCCACTTACCCTCACACAGGCCTTTCTCCTTCAGTGTCTTCCACAGCTGAACTCCCTATTCATAGAAAAGTTGTTGCATTACTTCCCAAGCTGAGGAAGCACCATTCAATTTCAGGCATTCAGCACTGATGCCAGACTCAGGCACCCCGGCTCTTTTAACAGTCAAGACAGAAAGCAGGAGCTGGGTGTCTAATTAAAAATCTGCCTCTTTTCCAGTGATTACATAAGAGCTTAGACTGCTAATTTTGACACCAAGGTTAAACTCAGAAAGTGAATTCATGACAATGTGTGGCCCGACACGCTGCTCGGTTGAATTCCATCCCTTTAGTATTACCTAATGGTACGACTAATTGTACAGTCATCCATCAGCAAGTTTAAGTAGCCTCCTCTGAATACAGTATGACATGATGATATCAACTCCAGAAGAGAAATCCCTAAAACAAAAAAGCCTCAATAAAACTAAACAAGTCAGCTCCCAAAGAATAATTCATCGCATATATCCGCCTCTTGCTGTCTCTCCTGTGCCAGTTCTTTATGTGCATTTACAGTTCTTACATCAACCTAATTTTCTTCCACCTTGAATAGTAATTTTGATGCAGCACTATGTTAAATGGCTCAGTAGAATCCAGAGAGACCAGATCCAGCACATTTCTTTTTCTAGAAAACCTACTTTCTTATTAAAAAAAGATACTAGGTCAGTCTGACATGACCTATCTTAGCAAAATAGATCATGTTTCATCCTCCCTCCACTCAACTCCTATGTCTTTAATTATTCATTCCTACAAAAAACATTCTAAGGGTATTAGGGTCAAATTAACAAGAAAGCCTGAAGTCCATAGATCACATTTTCCACATATCTAACATTCAACAGTATCGAGTAATAAAAATCCTCTAAAAAAATCTTAGTAATGGATCTATATTTTAATTACACATAAAAGTACCTTTAAGAAATTTTCAATTTGGGAACTCCCAATAGAGCAACTTAAAAGGTCACTCTGACAGCCAGAAAGTCTGATTGATTTTAAAATATGAGAGATGCAAAAACTGGATACTTCTTCCCAGAAAACAAAAAGCTATGTGAAATGATGAGTAAAAAACCCAAGACTTCCTGAAAGCTCCTGAGACCTCAAAACCACAAGATCAAGCCCTTGTATGACTTGATACGGGTTGAACTTGATGGTCTTGGAGGTCTTTTCCAGTCTTCATGATCCTATGGGAAATCCCAGTGCAAATCTGAGATGCTTCTGGGATTCTGTTACACAAGTCTCTAAGAGCTGCACAGTACTTTAAGTTCCCATCATTCAGTACAATTTCTTATATTCATAAACTATTAAATATGCTCATTTAGACTTTCCTATTAGTTGGGCCACTCAAGCATGTTACATCTGGAAAAGCTTTTGTGAAAAGGCATGACCTCCTTGATAAAACTAAAAGGGTTTTAAAATTAATAAATTCACTACTCATTTCAAGAAAACTGTTCAACAGGATGTAAGAACATTATTTTCTTTTTCTCTCCTATTTTCTTGTTATTTTAGCACTTTTGTATCTTTACCAGCTTGACATACACATGTAAAAAAAAAAAACCTTAAAAGCACGCAAAACATTGCCTTACTCTGCAATTTTAAGCTCTTTTTCTGACCCAAATTTGCATTGCTATCCCTTGAGCTGAAAGTAATCATCTTGTTAAAACGTGATATTTGTATATGTTGCCTCCTTCAGACAAATCCAGGCCTGAATTTTAAGACATGCTCATTGATTCATTCTTCAAATAGCAAAAGTGTGAGTTGTGAATCCTGGTGCTTTAGAAGTAGGTTTGTAGCTGTCTGCTACGATGTTCAAAAGCAAGTCAATGTTCAAAACAGGCAAGCAGTTAAGATTTCTTCTGAATATCATCTTCTACTTGGGTTATGCCTAAATTAACACTTATGGGACACCAACGGGAAAGGTGGAAATGGAAGGGCAGGCACCGACCTCTCTGCTGGCCAGTGACAGGACCTGAGGGAATGGCATGAAGCTGTGTCAAGGAAAGTTTAGATTGGATATTAGGAAAAGGTTCCTCATCCAGAGGGTGGTTGGGTGCTGGAACAGGCTCCCCAGGGAAGTAGTCACATCACCAAGCCTGACAGAGTTCAAGAAGCATTTGGACACCATAGTCTGGGACACACAGAATGATTCTGGTGGTTGTTCTGTGCAGGGGCAGGACTTGATGGTCCTTTTGGGTCCCTTCCTACTCAGGATAGTTTATAATTCAATAAATTCTGATTCAGCAAGGCAACTCAGCTTAGGGGCAGTGCACCAGCATATGTGTAACTATAAGCTTCAGTTCTACAGAAGCAAGCAAGAAAGTTAAGATTTTTCCTGGTGTAGACTTTGAGACTGACCTGACTTTTTGGGAGACCTTGGATCACTGACAACTGCACCTTACTTCACCAAGGGCTGTGCTCAGTATCTACAAAGGACTTTTATTGAGATGTCTGACTTCAGATTAAACATATGTATTTGAAAATATTCCCTGCCCTCCACAAAGTTATGAAAAATCATGCACCAAAGCTAAAAATAACTGTGAGCCTTTTCTGCTATTTATTCTGCAGAGACTAGCATGATAGCAATGCCTCAGTTTGAGGCATACTACTCTGCAGATTTTTGTCTTTTTTTACAGTGCTTCAAGCTATTGCAGTCCAACCAGCCTTGGAGACCATACGGACAGTTTGCAAGTGTTTGTACTGCACAGTGCAGACCTTTTGATGTGTGGAAGTCTGTACTTGAGGACCTAACGTGGTCACTTTATATCTTACCTTCCTAGCTATATGAAAAACACCAATGGAAGTGGGAAAGTTTCCAAGAATGAAAGTTGCATGGTAGGCAGCCGATTTTGAGGGTTGGTTTAGATGGTTCAGATTAAGCGCTAATCCTCTCAGTATGTTTTAGCAAAACAATTATTACTGAAATCCTCATTATGATTCTGTGGTAGTTCATCTATGTACCTCCCAAGGATAACACTGAGATTATTAACAATTAGGCACTGATCATTTTCTAATTTAAAGACTGTAAAAGCTTTATAATTAAAATGTAAACACAGGAGTAAAATTTATGTTGTTGAATTGTATGCAGCTTTGACAGGATAAAGTTCCACACACTTTAAAGGGCTTGACATAAAAGCAGCATTTAATTCCAGAAAACTCTTAATTTGTTTTTGTGCTTGCACAGAATATACGTTAAATATTTGAAAAAAGAGACAAACCCCTTAAAACATCTGAAATTCTGCCTCCGCCTTCTCACTGACTCTGTGCCCTCCATAGCTGTTCTAATCAGCTATGTATCAACATGTCCTCTTACCCTTCTCTCTTCTCTGTCCCTCTCCCTGCATTCAATCTCATTATGCCTTCATTTAACATATTATTCGCACAGAGTCCTTCATCTCTGTCTTCCCTGCTAAAGGCACAGTTAACTCTGTAGACCAGAATCAGCACTCTGAAAACCCCTTAATGGAGCACAGAACATTATAGAAAGGCCAAGTGCCACACATTATGCAATAATTACCCATGTAGTTACTGCAATTATACACACCAATCCAGCATGGTGCATGAACCCATCTAGCACTAAAAAGAGGATGATGAACACTGTGGTCTAAGAAACAGGATCACTGCATATTTAACACAGCTGCACAATCACACATGGCCTGCTCTGTATTCGTACTTCATAAACTGGTAAGAATGAAGGAGTAAGAGAGGAAGGAACAAACGAGCAAATGCTGGTTTTTGTCAAAAAAACCCCAAACAAACGGGAAAAGCAGATAGCAAACTTGCAATAAAAGCTAACAACAGCAATTATAAAGCAGTTTGCTATGCTTTTATTAACAATCGCCTCTCTTCAGTCAGTCACCTGTGCAGTTTGTCCATTCATCACCAATACCAGTATGTACTTTAGCAGGGCATGTTTTCTAGAGACGTCACCCAGAGAACTGACTGAAGAGAAAGTCTTGACTGTTATTTTTTTTAGAAAGGGTCCCATAACCTGTTTTATACACACATAAATGAACCTCAATCAAAAAATTATGTGAGGCTTTACATATGAAACACTGAGTTTGACTCTAAATGAAGAAGGCACTAAATCTAAATCAGTGGAAAGAAAATATGCACCAAAATACCAAGCAATCAAGCAAACAGAAGTGGGTGGCATTCTCTTTTCTTTCTCTCCTACTTTTCTCTCCGGGCCTACTCTAACGCAAAGCTTCAAACAAGCAGTGGGATCTGATAAAATATGGAGTGGGTTGCATAGCCAGGGCCATATTTGAGAAACACATAATTAGGATGGTATGCTGTCCCTGCAGGGAGCCCCAAATGCTGTTTTTTTCCTCTATTGTTATGGATTTCTTTGAAAGTGTGGAGACAGAATCCACAGGGGAGAAGTCGTAACTGTCTTGGGGCAGAATGACAATTCTTTTTTAATTTCTTCAGCAAGAAGCAACACTGAACTGGATGGAGATGTAGCATTGCCTCGGGCATATTTTTTCCAATGTAGACAATGAATAATAGAAAAAAGATGATATGAATGACTAGTATCACTGCAATTCATTTTCAGTCACAACAAAGCTAGCTACAGGGTCTGGCAATGCTAACTTGCTGCTGGCAACTTCATCCCTGCCTTCTTGGGATGAAGAAAGATCTGTAAGTGCATGCCTGATTGTCAAGTTGTTCTTCACTGAACAGTTCAGGATGATAAAAGGCAAAAATTACACATAAGCTCCTAGAGCATCCTGCTGTGCACTCTTGCACTCTACTCCATTATGCCCCAATTAAATAACAGAGTCCATGACATCAGCCATTTGCTTTAATTTCAGATGTAGGCAGAATCATGGCAGCACACCTCACTAGATTTCTCAGTGCTTGATTCTCAGTCTGATACAAGAAAAGCATGGCTGCAGGAGAAAGTGCATTTGCTGACTCTGTGTGCTTGATCCTACAAATGAATCTGATCTTCCTTAGCAGGAGCTGGGGAACAACATCTCTGAGAAGTCTCTGCTATTCACCACTGACACTACTCCACCATTCATTCTTTGCTGAACTCAGTAAAAGGGCACTGAGGGCACTACATCAGAGACTAGGGCACTGAGGATTCACCCTCAAGTCCTGCACTTGAGGCAGCAAAACCTCCTGCCTCTACCAGAAGACTCATTTTATTAGAGTTTGCTTGATACTGCCTTGCAGTTCAGGCCATATCCCACACATCATCAGCATGTGTGCCCCAACTTCTCCTACTCTCTGAAACACCAGAAGCAGCTGGTCAGTTCAACACACAGGTACTCCACACACAGGAAGCAAGAAGAGTCCTATGACAGAACTTTGCTTGGAAACAAGTGGGCAAGTCTTCTCACTTCTGCTAACAGAACCACACTAGGACACAAATTGCCCTCTCGGGGCCTAGTAATGCAACCATCAGCCTCTGCACCCTGCCACACCACAGCACATAAAGTCGCTCTTTCACAGTGGAGAAGTAAATACTTGACAAATGTTCGTGAAGTGCCCAACACGGTTCAGTTCCCACCCTGAAGGATACTGCCCTATGCTACAGCAACGTGCAATGACAACAGAGTTTACTTCTTCCATCTCTGCTGCCCTGGGACGTTTAAGGAGAAAAATTAAAGAACAATCGACTTGTTCTTATGGTAGAAAGAGGTGACAAATATTGACCTTTCAGCATAGGCTGTACTTTAAACCTCTCAGACCTCCAGAAACACATCACTTGTTCAAATACAAACATATCATACTATCACAAGCTGTTGACCTACCTGAGCTTCTGTGGACAACACACTCAAATAAGAACAGAAAACATCTAGCTATTATAATGATAATTACTGTACAAGACATAGGGCAGAAGCATGCCACTGATACCAGAACATAGGATCTTTTCAGCATGTCATTAATTCTGAGGCTGAAGTTCCTTTAGATTTGTCTGCCTCTAATTTATGATGAATCTCTGAACCCTTGCATTCAGTGTCAACAGATGATCACACATTACAGTAGTTATCACTAAAATTATATTACCTTACTCCACCTTTCACAGATGAAAATCAGCATGTGTATCCAGTTCTTATTTCAATAAAGTCTGAAAGACACAAAAAGGGCAAATTGTTTCTGACTGAATAGATCCAAATAAATAGGCCAGTAGTATAGGAAATTTTGGGGATGGGAAAAGTAATAAAACACACTAAAAACTTGTAAAAATGCATACTGTTAACATTTTATAACACAGCTTCATTTGAAACAGAATTTGAACTGTGCAGCAGTTCTGAGGAAAGAGAACATAAGAAAAAAGTTGAAAGTGAAATTTCTGTTCTGCCTAAAACAGCTGTCGCTATCCTAACATTTCACCCATGGACTGTTCTCAGCCCCTACGGAGACCTTAAGACATGATCATTATTTTGGAAGGGTACTGCTCCAAATTTTCAGTTTTACACTTTCTGAAATGATGCAAGTGCTGCGCTGCAACCCAACAGAACAGTGCTTTACAGGGGTAAATCAGGAGCAGAGGGCACAAGGGCAGCTGGGATGTTGAAAAGTGCACAACCTGCTGGGATGGAGAGTGAGGTGAGGTAAACAGACAAAAGTAGCACAGTGCTGTCCACATGGGAAACAGCCCACGGGATGAATTATCTCTACCAACCTGGTCACTACAAAAGCAAATCCAGAAATAAAGTAACACGCAATATAAAAAAAAGGTGGCAGATCAGGATGTGAGAGCAAACTGGAGAGCTAAGTATGGATGAATCTGAAGAATAACTGGCTGGGCTCCAGGACAGTCCTAGACAGCAACCAGTTGAATACACTAGTTCACCTTCTCAGGATTTTAACTTGAGGGCAAAAAAGAGATAGGCTTCCTCTAATGCAATCCTATTAAAGTTACTATCTCCTGCTAGAACCCAGACATCTGAGCCATACCTCAGATATATCACCTTTTAGATCTTCTTTTTTTTCTAATGCCATGAAACTGGAACCAGTAGCAACGTTGTTTCATGCTTCCAAAAGTATTACAGAAAGAAAACAATTATTTATAAGTAATTACTTAACTGCAAACCCATGACAACAACTGACGCACCACACAAATTGGTCATTCAGTTTCACACCTCCACCTCTCTATTTACACTCAGAATGACAGAATAAAAACATTAACGCTGTATCGGGGAGGTAGCAAATAACTCCACGGATCAAATTTTTTATCTTAAGGCCAAAACACAAACTTTTCAGCTAGTATGCTCTCCAGGGCAAGAATAAGTATGACTTTCAACCTGAAATATCTGCCATTGTGCTTCAACAGAGCATGTTAGAAATCTGACTGTGGTACCACAAAACTGTGATAAGGCAACAGGTTCCTAAGTAGGGAGGATGTTTCTCTAGTAAAATGTGTAGATGAGGCAAACATATAAATATATACAGTAAGATTAAGAAAGCTAAAGCTTTAATTCACAGATGCAGTAACTGAAACACAATTCATCAGTTTACAGTGCTGTGTGTAAATAACACCAGTTACACTGCTGTGTAAATAACTGGAAAACCAGTACTGGAGAAGAACCAGCACTTAAGTTACAAGAAAGAAGTTAAAAAGTACTATGACAAAACAGCACACTACAGACTGAAAAGAAGTTCCTCTACCATTTGGGAGTTCATCATTTGAGAAAAAACAAGAAGAAAGAAGATCTCCGTGCCACACAAGGCAGTCACAAAAGGGGCAGATACTGCATTAGGGTGTACCAGTAAGTGTGCTTTTATCACTACAAAAAGCAGCAGTGAGACTAAGTCAGGAACACTGGCTACAATAAGCTAAACACTGTCCATCTCACACCATAATGTGTAGAGAAAGGCTTATGAGGACAACAAAGAGGTAGCTTCTCTAAAAATTTGGTAAGCTCAGCAAAGTGGAAGCTGAGATGAGTTACAACTTGCTCTTCAGAGATACATGACAAGGGCTAAACACCAGAGAACTGAAAAAAGCGCTAAGATAAATAGGGTGTTAACAAAATAACAAACCTAACTGGAATAATAGCAACTAAGAAAGCTAGTTTAGCCAAGTAAAACCTTATTTTCCATATAATAGGAGCTTTATGACACTGTTAAAACTAGACTCAACAACTCAAGAATCTCCATCCAGCTCCATCCTTCCTTGCACTCCTCAGCAAACCATCTAAAATTTCTTACAAAATTATACCTCTTCATAGAAGTGGCCTGTAAAGCAGCTCAAGTTTTGTTCTCTTTTCATTGTCCAAGGTGAAGGCAGAACAAACTTGAGGTTCATTTATAGGACTGTCAGTTCAGATGAAAAGTTACAAAGCATTTTGCTTACCCTGGCTTTTGAAGAGTCCCTCTACAAGGAGAGAGACATTTGACATTATATGGAGCTCTTTTCAGGGTTAAATGTGGTAAGCAAATTTTTGGCAAAAAAGTCATATGCTATTTTAAATCATTATTATTTTGGTAAATTCAGTGCAGGCACATAAAGTTCCAATGTGATATCCTTTATAACTTCAACTGTATTTATTTAGTATAGTTATTTTTTTGTTTTTCCATTCTAAAAGCAGGGCACGTACTGTGAAAGCTCCGAGACACCATGAAAGTTACTCACAAAGCAAGCTATTGCCAACCACAGTCACAAGATCAAGGACCTGCTACATTATAATCCTGTAATATACCATATAACCACTTACCTTCGGGACATCTAAAATAAATACTTAAATCTGGTCAGTTATTATTCATTTTAATAAAAAATAAGAAATTAACATGGCAGAAATGATAAAGGAGTCTAAAAACTCTATTTACAACACCATGACAAAAAATTACAAGTTCTATGGCCACAGGCAAATCCCTTTCAACTCTGTAGCTCAGTTCACATATCTGTAAAATAGGCACAGTGTGACCTAGTAACTACATAGAGTTTCTCTGCTGACAAGTTATATTCATACCTTGCTCACTATCTTCAGGAAATCACACCCATTTTGCAGAACATTTGCACTGAGATTAGTGATGTCTTTTGAAAGCAGCCCATCAGCAAGATTCTTAAAAAAATTTTGCAACTTCTGCAGAGCAGGTAAAACCTACCTACTGATGATGTCTGCAAATTCTACCCTCCTGCACATGCCCTCCTGCTCTGCACCCCATTCTGAAAAGCAACTTTGGTTCTTCAACTACATTTCTATATATTTTAACAGCACTCCAATTCTGGTACCTGATTAAGAACCATCAAACTGCTAGTTTTAGCCATAATAACTAAACTGAAGACCAGTAGTACCTGTCCAGGTAGTAGATCCCCAGAGACTCCAATGGCACTTGCATATGAACGATTCTAACTGTACACCAACTCAAGGCCCCCTTTCTCACCCTATATTGTAGAGTTTTTACATTACATTGTCCTGGAACAGCAGTAAAACCATAGCAGAGTTTGGTAATGCACTGCTGCAGACCACACCAAAGCACCATTTTCTTGACACGTCCTGCCTCTGGCCTTTTGCATTGAGATGATCACAGGAAAAAAAAAAAAAAAAAAGACTCTATTAAACACTGCAGCATGGTTTTGCTTAATTAAAAACATACAGAAATTGTTTTGCAATCAATTGGGGATGGCAGTTCAAACCTTAAGTGCTCGCTGCTGGATTTTAAAAGCCACTCAGATCATTTGCTGTGAGGAAATGATATCTAGTGAGACTTTTTCTCCTCCCCAATCGCCTGTACTTGCAGCAAGGGTTTCCACACAAATTAAGGAGAACACCCGTTCTCAATCAAATCTGCCACACCATTATTCCAAAACACTGCAGAAAGTGAAGCACGTGACACTATTTTATGTGGAGAAGCATCAAAGTGTTATAAAAAACAAACATAAAAATAACAGGGAGTATACATGCTCCCACTGGAATCCCTCACTTTCTCCTCCACCCTCCCTTCTTCCCTCTTTCTGACTCACTGGACAGCAGCTAAATCATTCCAAGAAGTAACGAATGACTAATCCTTCTCCATTGCAATTAAATGTGGTGGCAACATCTCTGAAGGGTACCTGCAACCCATGACACCAGATTTGATTTTGTCTATAAGTTAAACACAGAAAAACAAAGCTACTTTGAGCCTAGCTTTGATAGCTTTTATCCAAGTACACTCCAACAGATGTGCTATTTCCACGAGAGCTGAGCCAACCTAAGCTATTGTCTCCCATTGCTTGTCCTCACTTTTCCCCTCCTCCTGTCTGTCAGCAAAATGGCATATGTCGGCATGTTGGTATGGCCTTAGCTTCCTTAAAAAAAAAAAGGGGGACAGAACCGAGATGGGGAAGGACTGTTCAGATTTGAGGAGCAAGAACCTCTGCAGCAGACAAGCAGCTGAGGAGGAACCACACGACTGCACAGCTGCAAACTAATGCTCAATCCAAGCAAGTGGTCAGGCCCAACGTAACTCAGAACACATTTCCCGTAAACGTATTTTAACAGCTCATGTTTTCAATAATCAGCCTACAAACCCAGGCAGCACGTTCTTTTTCTAGAACAAAATAGCTATGACCCCTGCTACAAGTCACAAGCAGACAGAAAGCAGAATACAAGGTGTGTCATTCTGTGCTCTGTCTGATCTTCTCCTTTGCCTTGTGGCAAATAAAATACAGAATTCCTAAAGTCTTTTACAAACTGCATACGATTTGTGTTTGCAGAGCCATTGTACTGTCTACTCTTTTTTATGGGTCTGAATCATGGGTCATTTACCGGCACCACTTGCGACTCTTAGAACACTTCTATCAGCGCTGCCTCAATCCTAAACATCCACTGGACTGACTTTGTGACCAACACGTCTGTCCTTGAACAGGCAGCAGTCACGAGCATTGAGGCCATGCTGCTGAGAACACAGCTGGGCTGGGCAGGGCACATCTCCAGGATGCAGGACCACTGCCTCCCTAAGATCGTGCTCTATGGGGAACTTGCCACTGGCTGCCGCAAGAGAGGAGCCCCAAAGAGGAGATACAAGGGCTCCCTAAAACAATCCCTCAGCCTTGGCCATATTGATCACCACCATTGGTCTACTCTGGCCTCCAGTCAGGAGGCCTGGAGACACACCATCTATAACACTGCTGCTGCTTTTGAGAACACACGCAGGATCACTCTCGAGGAGAAAAGACAACGCAGAAAGAATCGTGTCCTATTGATACCACCTGGGGAGTCTTTCCACTGTACCTTCTGCAACCAAACTTGTCTATCTCGCATTGGCCTTTTTAGCCATCAGCACGCTTGTAGCAAGAGTGGGTAGAGCCCTTCTCAAATCTTCGTCTGTGAAGCCTAGCCACAATGACAATTTCTTGAAGTTTTTCCTCATTCCCCATTTTGAAATAACAGTCAGATTTTAAAGAACATAAACTCACTTTATTCTGAGCAAATTATCATTATGATCAATTTGGCAACTCTTTTGGCAGTACTAACTTACACAAGATGCTATCACCATTACATCCAAATATGCCCTACATAAAAAGAGGAAACTTGCCTTGTCTTGATCTGACTTCCCCAGAATTATCTCAGATTTGTTTGCATTATGTATGCAACCTGTACTTAAACAACATTAAAGCTTTAACTATTTTCAGCTCCAGGTTGTGAAGACAGACAACACACATCTGCAAGTATCACTGATTGCATCAGTGCTTTAACATTCCTAATGCTGGGATGTGTTCCTGAATGAGTCACAACTTCTTGTTGGACAGAAACACAGGTACAATTTACGTTGCTCTGCACCTGATTTTCATGGAAAGAAAACCACAATATCCCCCCAGGTTGAACAAATATAGAGTCAGAATCCACAGTATGCCTCAATATTAGGTCTGTTTCTCACCACTGTCACATACACACCTCCACAAGTCAGTCTAGATAAAGAGTGCAGTCCTACAAAATGGGAAGACAGGAAAAGAAGATTAAAAGAGACGGTCTCAAGGTCAAACTGGTTTGAACAAGAGGATCCTGTATTTCATATTCTATTTTACATACTTAAGAGAAGCTGTGGTTTGATATTACAAGCAGTATCAGTCCAATCACCTACTACCTGCTTATGCAGAAAAGATGAGGTTACAACCCGAGACCACGGTGCATCAACTTGAACAGTTTTTAATAGTGTTTACAGTAAACTAATGATGTCCAGTATCTAAAATTCTCACTCCCTTCTTTCATTCATCAGTGTCACAGTAAGACACGTTTTACTTAGCTACCAAATCTCCACATGCCCGTCTTTAATTTTTTTTATTGTGGGAGGCAATGTTTTCAGGCCAGATAATATTCCATTGTAAAATTAAGCATCCAAGTAGCAATGGCTGAAAATTACCTTCATGCAGTGTAACCAAATGATAATTTTCTGAGGGTGTTCAGTTTTACATAAATTGCCAAGATGTCATTGCCATTAGCAGGTGTTCTCTTTACTGCACTAACCTTGTAATGCAGACATATTTTATGAAATGCAACGTGAAAGCTGACGTAAATGGGCACTGGGCACTCCAGCTATGAATGGTGCAGCAAAGTACAGGGAAATCTAGGTAGCATTACTAATTTTTGCATATAAATATTCACAAATCTACTGTGAAGACGTTTTCTTGAGTCTCAGAAATATGAATCACAAAGGAATGGGGGGGGGAAGTGCAAGTTGTAAGGAAGTTGGGAAAGGTGTCATACTTTCAAAAAATAAATGCTGCAAACAATTACATTTGTCATCAGCTACCAAAGCCCTCCCAAATGCCTATTTAACACATCCCTTCTAAGAAGCCTTTTAGATGTCTGCAAATATTGCTAGTGACAATACAGCACTGTGCCAGGAAGAAACAGCTCTTCCCATTTATCCTGGATGTCTTGCTCATGATAGTAAGGGGTATCAAAATCTTCACACAAATTAAGTCAAATTCTTGAGACATGTTCTTGTCTCCTCATCACAAATATAACACCATCTAAGCAGGACTTCACTGGTAAGTGTTCTGGTCTCCATTTGTCTTTCTGAAAAATTTTATATAAAACTGCATTTTTAAGACACCAATATTTTAAGACAACACCATTTTTTTAAAGAGACAATTCTTCCATGTATCAGATTTTTTTTTGGCCCCCAATAAAATCTTACCAGTGGTTCCGTGTTACATGTTTTGATTTTCCATTAAATTAAAGGCTGAGATGTTTACATATCTGAAATACAAATCCCACAATGAGCACAGAAAAGAACATGTAGTTCTTCTTGAGCTATTAGGAAATACTTGCACCTCACAAAAAAGACAAAGCATTTACAAGGAAGTAAAAACTGAGACACCAGAGGTGTTGAAGCAAAGCCCCTCCCTTCCTCAGTTCACACACACAGATGCTGGCAGTCTCCCCTCACTTCCAAGCACAAAAGCAGCTGTTTCCTTCATGCTCTCCCTGTGCAAATGGAAGTTTATCCTTCCATGTGCCCAACCATGTCCCCCCTCTCACTGCTCTCTGTACCTTGAAGGTGCTCATCCCTTTCCATATCTCCATGCACTGAAATGGCATGGTGTCTTCAAAAGGCAGTAAATACTCATGAGCATTCAATTGCAAAAGATGCCAGTAAAAAGCAGGCAACAATAAAGGATGTAATTGCACCATATAGCAATAAATGTGACAAATTGATGTTGTGCCACAGGAGACAATTCTGACTGTATTTCACTCTGATCCCTCCAGCCGTGGCTTTGTGGAGCTCATCAAAATAAGCCTATTGAGGCTCCTCCTGCAATGGTAGTGGTGGTTTCACTCCAGAGACCACAGGTTTCACTCCAGAGACCACCATCGAAGCATGGATTACATGCTGTCAAACACAACTCCCTTCAATTCAACTCCCACTTCTTACTCAAATTTGTAACATTGCCTACATCCTTAAGTGGATATTTCCAGTCAACACGTATTTTAGTAAAAGTGCTGTAGATAAACTGATTGTAAAAATTATTGGTGAACATTCAGTAAAGATGGCAAAGCCCAGTGGGGTTTCCCACTGGAGCCTCTATAAGACACCACATCACTTCAAGACAAACTTACAATTAAAACTTCTTTTATTTTGCTACTGCTCAGTAACAAGCAATACCTAGTGTTGGGAAAAAGCAAATTATAAGATATATTAATTCTTAGGCTAATTTATAAATTCTGAAAATGACCAATCTGCAAACATAAGCACTATCAAGTTACTTTCTAAGACAACAAGGAATTTCTCTGAAATTCATATATTTGAGATCAAACTTGTCCTGGTTCCTTTTTATTCCGAAGCTGAACTGCAGAATTCACAGGAGAGCAGCCAAGAGAATCCCATCTAATTCTCCATTAGTCTTTTTTTACGAAGTCCATTTCTGGTCTAGTTTGCAAGTTTGCCTCACTGCACATATACCAGCAAAAGAGTAGCCACTTTTCCATGCAACTTTTCTGTGTAGAATCACAGAAAGTTCATAGCATGTTTTCATCAGAATCTACAAAGCAATGGGACAATGGTAAGAAATCTTTCTTATGTAGGCAAAACCACAAAGGCCACATTCTTCCTATTACTCACTACCTCCTGTTTACCAAAATTGAAAGTCATCCACTTATCTAAGGAACAGAGAATAATTCGATGAACTTTTCCCAGACACCCACATTCGTGGGGTTTATGACAGGAAGACCTCACTCTAGCCAGCTTAGCTGCATGCATTTTTACGTCATATATTTACAGCCACATTATTTAGTGACAGAAATATTCGTGACACAATCCTTTTCATACAAATCCTCCATGCTGTCGTACAGAGCTCAAAAGAGCTCTTCTTGAAAGCTTGTCTGAAACAACAGAAGACACTGTCAGCATAGTATTATTTATTTCACGTCCTTCTTTGTGCATGAAACGGATCAACATTTTACCATGCTGGTCCATATGTCCGCAGGAGAAACCCTCCCAGCTGCCTGACAGAAATAACATCGATGCCAGGGAAAAAATAAATCTTTTGCTTTGAAGTCAGACTATTATCTGAAATAGTCTGTCTATATCTGAAATGAGACAGAAGAAATCTTTTATAACAGTTCCTATTTTATGAACCTGGGACTTATGATACATTCACCCAGCACACACAGGAAACCCGATGAAGTTATTGGCTTTTTAGTACAATCCCAAATCTTGCAGTGCTGTCTTCTTCTTTTTTTGTTGTTTTTAAAGCAGATTTGCTGCCCAAATAACCTGCAGAAATGAACATGCTCTGTTATTTACTTCTGCCTGTAGCTGCTTTGCCATCTGGCACTAGCAACTACTTATCTAAGAAGTAAATTTGAATTAAGGATCATGAACCTGCTCCTTTTAAATTGTGTTTCACCTGAGCACAGAAGGTCAAATCACAGTTATGTGAGACATCAAACCTACCAATTCACTGCCATGTATTTAATTCAACACAGCAGAATGAGAGGCAGTCTGCTGCTTTAAAAGGCAAAGCAACAAACTGAAATGAAAACTGAGCTAATCCCAGATTTTTGGGTCCCTATAAAATACCAGGAGAATTCTGCACAGAAATAACATATCATCCTAACCCTGCCTATAATCTCATTTAACCAGAGCAAAATGAACTATTCTAATCCTTACACTGGCTCTGACTCTAGCGCAGGGCAGGGAGACTACAGTCATGAAGGACTAGTCAAGTGGAAACTCAGACCCTGAAGGTAAATGAAAGGACCATCATTGCTATATTCAGAGTATAGGCTGTACCCTTCACTCTTTATTCAAACTAGCACATGCTTAATACACAAAGGTTTCAACAGACAAAAATTGAGACTGTGACTTTTTCTGTGTGATACAAAAGCTCATGCAATGCAATGAGGTGAGAGCCCCTCTAACAGTTTGGGCCTTCCAGGGCAAATAGGACGCGTTCACTGCCTCTCTGTGTCCCCCCACTTGAACTGCTCCAGGATAAAGAGAGGAGCTTTTCAGGACACAGTAGAAACAAAGATTTAACAGTTCTTTCCCCCTCCTCTTCAAAACCAGGCCATAAATCTAACCTAAACAAGATTCCTGTTCTTCATAGAACAGGAAGAGGGACCACAGGGATGCCATCTAGACACATACACATTTACAAGATCCCAAAAATAACTGAGGTAACAATTGTCATCTCTAACAATTATTCAAATAAAAAAGAGTTCTCCAACAAACAAGATGGTTCAGAATTGCAAACAGTTCTATTCATACTGCTCATGTGCAAGGATTTTATTCCAGTATTACTTCAGTTTACATGGGTTTATTTCTAACATGCAAAAAAAGAAACAAAAACTTGAAAAAAGAATCAACTCATACAAACTTCTTCCCTCCCTCCACTTCAAATTCCAATTTGTTCTGTTTTATTCTGTGACAAGGATGTACTACACAAACACTACTACACTGCTGTTTTTTCATATACTGCAGTGCCCTTTTTCAGGAAGTCCATGTCAAATAGCAAATTACTTTTTTTTTTTTTTGTGGGAAAAGAATATAAATCCTTATTCAGGGCATGGACCACCTTTTTATCTGTGTAAAACAGAGCATTTAACACAGCAGTGGTACAGTTTGGGTTGATCATTATCCTAAATCGTAATACAATTAAAAAAAATCACCCACATTAAAGATGACTCACACAAGTTCATCTCAATTACAAGATCGGATTTCCCCTAAGTTCTTCACCAGCCATTTAGCAAGGTTAGTTATAAATCATTGGTGAGGTTGTTTTTGTGTAAAATAAGAGAGTAAGTGCTTCCCCTCATTAGAGGTCTCAGAGCTTCAAGATTTTTGTAGAAACGCTTTATTTATTTTCTCTATGCCACTCATTTCTCCACTTTCTACCCACAGCAACAGCTGTGTTTCCTGCAGAGTCATTTCCGCCTGTTATGGTAAGCAGAGGTAGAACAACATGCCCAAGGACGATGCCACTGTCCGTTTTGAAACTTCTGTTCAAGGACTGAGAAAGCAGAACATCAGAATTAATCCAGCAGCATTGCTTCCCAAGTGCCAGGAAGGCTGACGAAGGGGCTCAGAATAACAAAGTTAGGGCATGGCCACAAAATAAGCCACAGAAAAAAAAAGCACCAGGTTTTACAAAGGAAAAAACCCAAAGGACAGCTGAACACCCCACTTTGTTGTTTGTGACACAAGCAGCATAGAGGCAAAAGGGAAGAGCTAAATTACATGAGCTTTGCATCATTTAAAGTTTGCCTACATGGAAAAACTACCAAGAGGAGAGAATCATTAAACAGGTTACACCAGAGCACCTTAAGTGAGAATCAAAAAGGGGGCCTAAATTTCGGCAGGAAGTTCCAAAAACCTTTAGCGAGGGCAGAGATAACAAAACATGGCTCTGTAGAGCCATGCAGAGATGAGAAAAACAGCCATGATATCCCACAGGCAAGGAACAGAAGTGGAGAACAGTAAGCTGGGATCTTCTGCTTGGCTTCCCAGAAAAGAAAGGCCAAGGAGATCATCAACTCTCACAGTTCAAGTCCTGTCAAAAGTACCCCTGAAATAATCCCCAGAGCTGCTGGCACTTGTTACCTTTGCAGCCTGATGCAAAGCCACCTTAAGGTAACAAAAACTAACTTTCAGAGTGCCTAGAGGGCAGGCTTTGACAAGACCTGTTATACTTGCTAATGTATCTGGTTCCTTTGCACTTAACACAGATATGATCACTTCCCTGCACAAATCTCTCGTACCTTGGATATTTATGTTTTCAGTTGTAACTTGTTAATATATCCCAAGGAAGGCACAGAATTATTGAGATAGTATCAAAACAATCACTACTAAAATTGCCTTAGCTCTTCCCAGAAGCTCTCCAACTGTCTAGCTATCTTGCAAGACTGGACTTTTTGTTCTTTTTTTTTTTGGCTGATGTTCTTCTTTCAGCTGATGTTCTTTTCCACTTAACGGCATTCCAGAGGCGGACAGAGGGACATAGCAGGCAGCATGAGAACGACATGAATCAGAGGGAGTTCTCTGTGGCAGGCAGCTCTTGCACAAAGAGTTTATGGACAAGTAGGAGGGAGAGGATGTCTTCAGGGTTGTGTTGACTCAGGGGCTGTTATCCTGCTTTTTGGATGTTAAGCATGTTCTTCAAATGTCTTTTTAAAACATGAACTGTTAATTTTTTAACTGCACCCACAATGCATTGATAAAGAAATTACATAAACTTAACTGAATATAATTGAGTTTTATTAAAATAAATTATTTCTTCTCTTTTGACATAATACAGGATTCCTATTGTAAATTCATACATGCTTAAAGGCAATCATGAAGGCAAACACAATTCAAACAGAATCTTAGAAAACAATAAGTCAGATACAAATCAGCGGAAAAATTAAGACTGCAAAGACTGTTTTATTTCTACTTGTTTGGATTTGGGAGGGGAAGGAAAGACTGTCATGAGCCAGAAGTTTGTTAGTGCAATGAGCCAGAAGTTTGGGACAGTGTTTGTCCCAAAATCAACCCTAATATTTTGAAAACTAGCTTGCATTTATAATTCCGTAACATGAGAAATATTTTATATCAGAAATATAAATAATTAAAACTAGTCACCAAAATGTTGCTCTGGGAGATGAGTGCCCCCGGGTGCCATTGTTTGAAAAGCTTCTCTCACACTACAGTTTTCCAAGTTGGATGTCACAAGAAGTATAAAGATACCACAAATGCACTAACAAACCTTACTTTACATTTTATTAAGAAACCAAATGTATTTTAAAAGAGAAAGTAACACCAAATCTAGTTAATCATAGCAATGAAAATACCGTGTGTCAGCAAATGCTATAAATTAGCAAACAGAAGAATCTAAAGCATGCTGTCATTTTTAAATGCCCTTACTACAGCACCAGTTTTTTTGAGATGAGAAGACAGTGGTCATTTTTATGTAAATTCTACAAGGAAATGAGTGATAGTTTCAAGTACCTGAAAGTAAGCTAGTAAATGAGTGGGTTTTGAAAATACCCTCATTCTCTCATTCTGAAAATAACACACAAGAGAACAGGCTCCCTTGTTACTAAAAGCAGCTGCCAAGCTCACTGTAACATGCACTTTGAAAGGACACTGCCTTCCAAATCCAAAATAAATGGGGAGGGGGGAGGGGGAGGGAGTAAAAAAAGGAAAGAAAAAAGAAATTAAGATAAATCTACTAATGCAGTTCAAAAACAGAATCCCGAACTTATAAAATCTGTTGTGGAGAATATAGCAAAGGCTCAAGACTCAGTGAATTCTACATGAGGATAATAAGCAATACCAGTCAAAACTATATTAAAATTACAGTATCAGAGTGAATAAAATAGCAGTAAGGCCACTAAAAAAAACAAATGATATACTCACTCTGCATATGTCAACACGAACTAGAAAACTAGAATATGTCCCACTTTTGCATATAACTAATTGTAAGAACAGGACATACATGTGTGTATATATATATATAGATATATAGATATATATATATGGGCTTTTAGTGGCACAAGACGAAAACTACCTCAATATATGGAAGCATCATTGACAGTATTCGAAGAAACTGTTTACATCCAGGCACTGCATGGATCACATGCACAGTCTCAGCCTGACTGCTGAAGGCAAAACAACACTGTGATTCTAAAGGTAAACAATTCTTTGGCTACTTGTAATGCCACTTCTTTTTATTCTAGTGGCACAGAAATTCAGAAGTCGGCAAATGCAGCTTTAAGCAAGAACTAGAGAACTGCAGTGCTCTCTAAAGAACAGAGAGCTGCTTAAAAACTAATTGTTTCCCCTGCCCTACCATCTAGCAGCACTGTTTCTTCAAAAGAGGTCTTCTGTCCTTAACATGGCTGCCATGCCTTACATAACATCAATGAATGAGAATATAGTTATTTTGTTTCCCAGGACTCACGCTGCCTATTAGCCATATGATTCTCCATATGGCACAGCAAACAGTCGAGACAAAGCTTTGCAGTAACGCAGCTCCAAAGATCAGCATCCTCTGAGAATAACAGCAGCAGAAATTCAGACTTCACGGGCTCCAAATTCCCTTTTATGTATTTTTCTAGTAAATAAACAGGAATTCTTACCTTATGAAAACAACAGTAATAATAATGGTGCTCAGCAGAGCCTCCTGCCTTTCATCTGCGCTCGTAAAAAAAAATCTTGGTGCAACTGTCTGCTGCAGCAGGTAATCAATAATATAACCTGCTTCTTCTGTTGCCAGAGCTGCTCCATCTGAACGCTAGCTAACGTGAACACTGTCAGTGTGAGTCATACCAGTGACTCAGAGCAGATGCAGAGCTGCAGGAGGAGTTTAAGTTTCAAGGCTCCCTCTCGCTCTCTTGCTCCTGCTTTCTGTCGCACAGGCACTCGCTGTCTGTCTGTGTATCCGTGTGTGCCTACAGACTGCCCCAGCTTATTCTTTCAGCAGCAAGTTTGATTTCATCCTCTACATAACCGGAGGCGGAGGGAGGTTTGGCTTGGACTTTGTGGTGGTTTTTTTTCCCCCCAGAATAGCAATTCTGTTTCTTTCTTCAGCACAAATATATTTATCATGAATGCAAAAGCTTGCTCTACAAACCAAGTCAATACTGTGGTATGTGAGGTGATGTGCTATTACAAGATACTTGTGTGCTCACACCTCACATCAAGACTAAAAGAAGAACTAAAAAATCCCAGGAAAGATTCTAAAACAAAATTATTGAGTTTGGGCAATATCCATGTATTGTGAAAACTTTATAGCAAAGTGTCTCTGATTTCATCAAGTACTCTGGAGAGGGCAAATTTAGTCTCAAATGCAGTGAGACGAACGAACTGTAGGAAGAACTCTGTAGGAAGGGGTGCACGTGAGCAGAAATCCTGTGTGCCTGACACCAGTTTAGCAGGGAGAAGAGCCTACAGGGAAAGAGAATAGCTACACTGGGTTTAGGGTTGAGTTGCAGCAGCCTCCCCCACAGCTATGCATGTCACTAGGCACTGATCACCTAGTCAAAGAGGCATTCTGATCACCTATTTCACAGGCCTGCCAGACTCCCCACCACAGAAACCTGAGAGCAGGCATCACGAAGCCAAAGTTAGGCACTGAATGCTGGACAGTGTTGGTATGCTATGCTGTACTAATCACACATATTTCTGAAAGGCACAGCAGCTGCAGTGTTGAACAGATCTAGACTTCCACAGAGGTAGATGAAGCCCTCTACTACTGAGCCATCAGGTCAACCACACGGAAACAAATTATGGTGGGATGAATCAAGCATTGTCAAAAGAAGCTGCTGGCCCAAGGAACAATGCCATTAAAATCCACAGACCTGATTAACAGTCATTCATATAAACATCCCAGACAGTTTGGGAAAAAAACACTTGGTTTATGTCAAAGCATTTACAGCAGAACATCTTTCCTCATACTTAGCGAATATCCAGTTGGCTATCACCCAGATAAACAGATTTGTTTGAGATTTCTCATGCAAAGGCTAATATCAAAGCATGACTTTCATGGTTCTGTGAGGTTTCTTTCATTTTAAAGAACTCCTTCTTTTGCAAAGCCCAATCACATGAAAAGTATGCCAGCTCAACACAAGTACGTGCATAGCACTCTTTAGTACTGAATCTGGTTGGTAAAACCACTGAACATACTTCATACTATTGATGGTGAATGTTTACTCCATGTATCTCAAAGCAGCCAAGAACACTGCCTTGGCAGGGATCAAGAGATGAGAAGGAATCAAGCTGAGCAAAATAATCCTTGAAGCATGGTCATAGAGATAATATAAACAAGGGGGATAAAGAATAGCTGGTATCTGTGAAGGTACACTGAATTAAACTCTTTCCCCTAAAAACACCAGCATTCTATCACTTGGAAAAATCTTCTTTTGAATCCCATCCTTTTCCCCAGTTTACTAACGACACTGAGTCTTTGCTCCTGTCAAGCTTTCAAGGCTTTATTTTTGTGTTTTAAATGCTTGAATAGGCAGTAGAATGCTAAAAACCACAGCATGTCAGAGAAAAAACCCCAAAACACAAAAAACACAACAGCAGCAACAAAAATACAAACCAAGACCCCTGAGAATTTAAACAGGAAAACTAACAGCAAGGCCATGGTCCAAATGGCTGCTGTTACACAGCCAGGGAAGACAAAACTGAAGACAAAATTGGATCATATTTCAAATGTCTGAGGATTCGGAGGATGGGGTTTTTTTTCCTTTTAGGCGTGTGTAGTTGTGGGGTTTGTCTGGTTTAATATGTATGGCATGCCATTGTATATCTACATTCAATTTTGTGCTGCTGTCCATTTAAGACCACAGATGTGCATGACAGCTGACTCAAAGAAAAGAGCTGTTAAAGGCCTCAAAGTGATAAAACACACCAAAAGTGAGCACACGCCGGGTAAAATGCACATACTTGCCTTACCTGCAAATGACCCCATCTACAAATCAGAAGTGATTTAGCTGCTGTAGGTAGCAGTTTCCTGTTGCCTACTTGATCGATCTTCTTTGCTGGACCTTCTGCAGTTGAAATGGTTTGGATCATGGGTTGAAGAGAGGGAAAATCTGAAGCTTCTTACCCCAACACAGGTAAATGTACAAGGATGGGGGATGAAATCTTGAACAGAAATTTAGTACAGCCTTCTAAGCGAACCACTGCTGCAAGAGGTTCTGCTTTAAGAGGCAATGTAGACTATTATACACTCTTTAAGGACTATAGAGAGTTTTTCCCTTTTCTCCTTTAGGAAATGGGAAAGGCTTTTCTATAGTACCTATTCCAAATGGTACTAGACTCAAGAACCTTGTTGCTCCTCCATATCTTCCTGTCTCTAGGAATTTGTTTGGAATTTTTTTTAGAAGTCATCATTAAGCCAGCAATGGTGGAAATGGTTTCCCACAGCCTATTCCAGATTGTCAGATTTCTTATTAACCCGTTTTCTTGCTCTACTCTCATTCCTGAGCCACCTTCTTCTAAGCTTATAATGTCCTGGGGAGGGAAGGGAATGGAAAAAATACAAAAAGCATTCATTTCCCTCAAGGGCAGAGGTGGCTCCCAATGCAGAAAGTAAGAGAAGCAGACTGAGGACCGCTGCCAGTATCCTCCTTCTGCCCTCACCATCCTAGCCTTCCAGTCATCTTTCCAACAGTTACATTCTCTGTTGCACCCTAATGTTTTGTAGCCGTCTTTTTTTGAGCCCTGTGGAAAGCTGGGATTTCAGATACTAATTTTTGAAGAGCACTGACACATATTTTCAAAACAAAAAGCAGAGCTAATTTCCTGAACAGACTCACATTTCTCTTTATTGTTGAAAGGAAGCAGCCATGTATGGAGGTGAGCACTATGCACACATGAGAATAGAAGACACCCACTCTGGGAGGAGTATGTATTTTGAAAATACATATAGACAAAAAGTTGAGAAGATAAATATTTTTTTGCATTATCTTACAAACACAGCTAACTGACTTGACACATGTCCACAGCAAAGCTAAATTCAGAAACTAGATTTCAAGTGCCTTGCTCACCTAACAATCAGACTTCCCTTTCGGTGCATCACAGTAGCAGGTTCCTTTCTTCCAGCTAATTACCTTTCATGGGTATTTTGATATGCTATGACAACAGCATTGTTTGCTTCTCAGGAAAATTCAGACTCCTACTGGGAAAAGCATCAGAACAAGAATCTTTATCCAGCATAGACAGTGAACAGAGGAAGCCACACATGAAAGCAGAGCTTTAATGATTAGGTATGGGAGGAGGGAAGAGGATGCACTTACTCAGAGTTATCTGAAGGTTTCTGAAGATAAGTAGCAAGACACACTGCAGCAGTTTAACTTTTACCATCACTACATCATCCATCGATGTCTTGGTAGCATCCTGCACCCCTCTAAAAACCAGTTAGTAAAGCAACCTTTAAGAGGCTATGGGAAACCATTTCCATCACACAAGTACATTTCTTCACTGAGACAACCTCCTCAAGTTATTGCTATAGCTATGACCCACATAAAATATATTTGCTATTTCTAACAACCTAAAGCTATGTAGCTAGCACTAGGAAGAGACTATGAAGTGAGAATCTTCCTGTAACACACAGTATGCAGATCTCAGAGGGAAGTAGTTCCTGCACATCCAGTGAAAATGCAAAAGACAAATGCCCAGTTCCTCTTTATGGTCTGTTCTCAGCAGATGAAACAACAGACACTGAGAGACTACAATCAAATAAATCAGCCCAAAAAAGAGAAGGACAATGTGTATCTCATAGCAACAAAGATGTACTGACCATATGAGACTATTTTACAGACACTGCTGTGGTTCCTGCATTTGACATTTGCTGCATGTGAGAGCTTGTTTGGGTAAGAAGGACTCCCCAGATTGCATTTGATGTCAGCATCGTGTCAGCTGATCTTTTGGCAGCCAGCCTGCTCACATCTATCCACTTCTGCTCTCTTTTTAATGCTAACATCTGCCCATGTTTTGCATTGACAGAAAAGGTCAGCAAGACCCTAATGACACATTAAACCTGATAATCAGATGCACCATTTGCAACTACCATGTGTGCGGTCTCATTTCCCTTATATTCAGAGCTCTGCTTTTTCCTGCTTTTACCCAATACAGTGCAAGTGCAGAATTATCTGTAATCTCCAATCTTACATATGCACCACAGAGTTCAGCTTGGATAACAGAAAACATGTCAGAAAATACCTGGTCTTCCTAGGCTTCCAAGAAAATGAAAATTTGTTCTATCAACATAGACACAAGTTTTCCGAATCCAAACAATCTTTATTTTTCTCTACAATGCACAACTACCTCTCTGTTACAAACCAGCATGTCCCTTTTTCTGCACTCACACAATCGTTTCAATTGAATATTGACCTGTGAATCCTAACAAAAGAGACACCCAGACCCGGGCATAAACTCATTTTGAGGCAAACATGTTACTGTCTGACTTATCACAGATCCCCACATTGTCTAACAAAATTATATACTCTGATGAGTATTCTCTACATCCACTCATTTTGCTCATTCAATACACTCTATACATTTTCAGACTAAAGATTTTCCTCTTGTCTTCACAATACAGGACTTGCAGATCTCATGCTGGTGATCTGTGACTGGTAAGTTCTTCAAATGCCCAGAAAGAACAATTGTCAGTGCTGGAGAAAGTCGATGCAAAGACTTATTGTTTTCCCAGTACCATCTGCTGCACTGGGTAAACCAAATCAAAAACAAGTAAAGCTGAATGCAAAGCTGGACACTTGATGACTATTCTGCAGCATTTCTTATAAAAATTATTCCTCATTTACATGAAGAAAGAGCAGCTGTAATATGAGATTTCTGTTTGCACAACAGATTTCTAATGCTTTGTTCTTATCTTCTCAATTCATCCATACCCTTTTGCAAGTTAACCAGTCCCTATTTTCAGCAGGGAAATCATCTTCCAATATGTTCCTTATTAGTAAGGCCATGAAAAGGAACTGCCTATCTAGACATATTTAGGGGCCTCATTCTCTTATTCCTATTTTTGGCATTCTTTGCGTTTGCCATGCAAAAGAAAAGTCCCATTGTTAGTACAGTGTGTTAGAGCACTTCACAAAATGCTAAAAGGGTCCCAACTGCATGTTGATCAGTAAAAGATCTAATAAATAGGAAAGCCATGGTTAAACCATTTTTCTTCTCTCTCAAAATTCTTTATTTCTTCTTTCAAAATACACTACGTAACAATCCAGTCAGAAAGAGTTATTAGCAAGCTCACAACTTTTAAGTTGCTATGTATTTATGATGCACTGCATTCCCCAGATTAATGGCACCAAATAATCAATGGGACCACTCAAAGACTAAGGTACTGTACTGCTGGGTTGTGTATCCAGTGGGAGTCCAAGGTGGAAAAGCTTATTAAATGTGTTGATAATGGAAGTGTTTCTTTCATGATTAATCTAAATTTTGACATTCAGAACTTAATTGACTCCAGATCATTTGGGATTTTTCCTAAAATTAGGTCAGAGAAAAAGCTGACTAGGAGTAGCACTTCGGTGTTTCTAAGGGGATTTCAAAAAATCTTAATGTCAAAGGCTATATGTCTTATTCTAAGAACAGTCAACTACAAAGCAGCAAACCTACAGAGGTAGTAAAATAATAAAAATAATAATGATTAAAAAAAAATTTAGAATCCCCTTATTAAATAAATGATTTTTTTCCTGACAGATACATAAAAATACAGACCACCCCCAAAAGACTCACCAGTTATGACATCTTCCATGCATCTGTTGGAAGACCACGTGATATATCAGTGCTGTGATGAGTTGCTTTATTGTTTGGTGGGTTTTTTTCAATCAGTTTTATCTGGTTTTGCATAATCCATAAGTATGCACTGATATATTGCTATATGTATTTTTAGATAATTTTCACTTTCTACTGTGGTAAAAGGTCTCATTGCTTAGGATGTCTTCGTGCCTAAAGTGAAACCAGAGATTACAGATGTTTGCATCATACAGTGTTTTTGGAAAGGACTTTGAGTCTTTGAATTTTAAGGGAATTAGACTGGGCAGGTAATAATTGAAGACACTGCATCATTTGTTTACTAGGTTTAAGGCATTAGAGTCTCACTGACCTCTAACAATGTTTATGTCTGTATTAGAAGCATGATCAGCATTAAGGTATTATGATTACATGAAAAACAATGGTAACTGTGCTACTTAAAGGTATTTTTTCATATCTATATTCTGTGATTCTACAAAGCCTTTATCTGCTCAGTTTCCCATCAAATGTATGGCTTGCATTCATTCTGCCTTCGAACAGTTCCATGTAAGTCACCATACAATTCCAGCTATGCAGAAGTGATGTGCACAGCTGCTAAGTTTACTGACATCATCTTTTTATATTATAAAGGCAATAAAACATGTATTTCATATTAACCTGGTCTCCCCTTCTTCCAGCTTTTTCTGTTTCTGTCTGTGATGTGTTTTAGCTGTTTGGAATTGATGGCTACTCCTGCAGCTGCCTGATGAGGTTCACAGTGGTCACAGCCCACAGGTCCTGCCACCCTGCACCTCTGAGAGCTGCAGCTGTCCTTTCCAGTCTCATCTGGGCCAGAGACCCAAGGCTTCCTTCTCACTGAGATTAGTCTGGAGAAAAGCACAGGTGTGCTGGCATACATTTTGCATCTGAGACAGAGTCAGGATAGAGAAAAAGAATGGACCCAGAGATCAGGGAAACAACAGGCCATGTTATCCTCACTACCTGTTCTCCCAATCATCTCACAGTTTTTAACCCAAAACAGAGGAAGGCAAGTTTTCCTTCCCACAGCTCATCCATTTTGGTTTCTTGGCAGGGAGGAGTAAGTCTGGATGATTGTGCTTTGTTGTTTTGGTTTCTTTCAAATGGAAGAATGAAGGAGATTTAGTCTGAGGCTCAGAAGCACAAGTTCCTAGGTCCCACCTCACTCAGTTTGTAATGATTTTATTCATTACTTGCCTGACATCATGCAAAAAGTCTTGGGAATTAAATCCTAATCTCTAACTAATGCATTAAATATTGGACAAGCTTGCTTTCAAGGTATTACTACATAATTCTAGGACAATGCTTAGTTTTGGAAGGAAGATATACATTTATCTCCTATCCAAATCTTGTGAGGTTGATTCTAGTCAATATAGAACTCTTCAAAGAACTCTTCATTAAATGACAGTCACATTCATAGAAAGCTGCACTCTGAACTATATTCTTTTGCAGGCTGAGAATTTCAAAAACTGGTGAAATCATTTCAGAGATAAAGAAGACTTAAAGAAGACCTGGCTATAAATACAAAACCACCAATACAAGCGTAAGTCATCAAGAGCCACAAAGACAGGTAGTATAAAAATACTTCAGTGATTATTATAATCCAAAATAGCATTAATTTTATGTTAATTGCTCTAGGGAAAACCAATTCTAATAACCCTCCATGAAAGGCCTTCTGAAATAGAATACACTATACTAATATTTGCTGATTAAATGAATAGTGAACAGAGACAGCAAGGTGAGCAAAGAGCAAGGCTACAGAGCATGGAAACTACGTGACCCACACCAGTAATTGCGGAAGGACTCTTAAAATACACAGGCTGTAACTCAGTGTTACAGCTGTGGGTAAGATGGAGAAAGGGACACATTAAAATTAAAGACAAGTAAAAGCTATCCTCCCATTAAACCAGTTTCAAAAGTATGTGTGTCTTTCTTTTTTACAGTGGGTCTAAAAAAGGGTAAGATTCAAGAAGTACCTGTTGGGCAGAGTTTCTAAATAACCTGCCTTTTTTAGAAATTCATATAATAGGCTTCAACCACACAAATACCGGCCAAACACTTTTTCAGAAAGACATGATGCTTTGTCAGCGTCATATAAGTAAGCTTAGCATTTATTTTTGCAGATTACAATGTATTTTTATAGACTATAGTAGCTAGTCAGCACAAGCCTTTTTTTGTACAAAAGTGGGGCATTTCTTCTACCAGCTCTTTCCCTCCAGTTCTTCCTCACAAAAAATATCGTATTGCAGGTTCAAAAAATATAATTGAGACTTGCCTGAGCCTTTTTATAAATAGTAACAAACGTTGTGTGACACTGGTACCAATTAGTGGCTATGTAAGAGAGTGAAAAGGAAATAATAATTTTTAACCCACATAAAAGAATTCCACACAGGAAAGTAAATTATTTTTGGTATCTTACTTGTGATCTTTTGTGTTTTTTGCCTTAAGAGAAGCCTTTTCAGATTTATTACTCCAATGTTCCATACCACTGTAGGCTAAAACCCTGTAACTGAGGTACTAAAAAGATGAAATATGTAGAGTTAAGTTTTTCATTGAAAAATTTCCCATGGTGGGGAGAAAAGAAAAACTAGGAACTTAAAATATTGCATTAAAGAAACAAATCTGTTTGTTCCTCCTACAGATGCCGCCTGCTTAGCAGGAATAAAGGAATATTTAAGAATAGAAGCTAAAAAGTCATGCCTTAAAATTCTATAACGCCTCTGATCGCTTTAATAGGTTGAAAATTACTACAATCTATGCTACCTCTTACATGCAACGTGGAGGCTGAATAGACTACATTAACAAGAATGTGCAGGAAAGTCAGAAAATGCACTGTATTTTCTATTTTCTCAGCAAGAAGACAGGCCGACTGTGATTCAGGGTTCCTAAGCTAAGAAGGAGCTAAGTTGCTGACATAGGTGTCATGAATCACCTCTCTGAAGGCAACTGCTTCCCCCTAAAACTGCAGAGAAGATGAAGCCTGCTGGTGCTAATATACTCCAATCAGGCCTACCAACCAACGAAAAATTCCGCAGAAGATACACAGAAATGCTGCAGTGGCCTAAGTGCTAAAGTTAAATAGATATTCAGCAAAAGCAGAGCTCAAAATAGAACATAGATGGGAAGAACTTGTCTGTGAGGTATGAGGTTTCTTAGAAGATGACAGACCGAAACAGAGGAAATGTCAGAGCTGGGGAATGAAGACTCTCAGCAAGGCAAAGATCGATGTGACCATCAACAGGATATGAGTTCCAGTTAACACACCAACCTGAGAGCAGTTCTTAGCATATGGTATTGAAAGGAGAGAAGTTAAGAGCATTGTGGTGGCATTCTAATGCAGCAGACTAGTTTAAAGAACAGGAAATGGGAAAGAGAGGGCAAAAGTGCACAGCAAGTAATCTTAGGGCAAAGTGTGTCAGGGCAAGAAAAACCTCACAGTTAACTGTGTGAAAGAGAAAGATCCCAAGAGGTGGATTCAGGAGAGGAGTGATTCAGGGAGAGACAGGCACACACTTGTAAGATGCAAGAATTAGCTGCTTGATTGACAGGCTGCTCAGAAGAAAATCAGAGATGCCTGGGGAAGCTGTGACAGTAAAGGAAGAAAGGAGACAAAAGGACTTGGGAAGAGATCATCACGAAAGCTTCACAAAAGTATTATCTGGCAACAAAAGCAATATTTTCTAATTCTGGGGGGAAAAAATACAAACACCTTTTTCAGCTTTCTTTCCCAATTTCAATTTAGGTAGAAGAGTTTTAAGGCTGTACTTAAGAC
The DNA here is from genome assembly GCA_038380795.1 of Pyrocephalus nanus. Classification (NCBI taxonomy): domain Eukaryota; kingdom Metazoa; phylum Chordata; class Aves; order Passeriformes; family Tyrannidae; genus Pyrocephalus; species Pyrocephalus nanus. Next base: position 86,458,545 of record CM076259.1, read on the forward strand.
TTTGCTGCAGTTAACTGCACTCATTGACAGCAGTAAGGCCTCCTCCACGGACACAGATGTCAGAAGAGACATGCAGACCTCCGCAGGTTTCAGTCTGGACAAAGGTCCTAATCACATCTTGACCAATGGCATTTTTCCATGTGAACCTATCACTCCCTGGAAGGTGGAAGTCTCACTGGCAGGAACCTATGTGAGACACTAAACCAAAAGAACTCTATTATCAGAGGTTTCAAAAGTCATTCCCTGAATCAAAGCTTCCTTGTTCAAGGGGACTAGGTAGCTACCATCAGATAATAAATTCTTCTATCAAAGCAAGTGCTACTTCACATGAAGCATTTAAGATCTGCTTAGCCTCTCTAATGCAATAAGGGCAATAATAATAAAAAAAGGGAAAGCAATACCATGCAAGTTTCCACCACTTCCTGTACCACAGATCAGAAGCTGGTGGCCTGCTGTTAAGCAATGCTCAAAGGTTTGGCTCCTGAAGCTGCAATATGGAGCTATGCAAATCCTCCAGGATCCCTGAGCATGCTATAGCTCAGTTATACAAAATACATGACAGGCTGAGCTAGGATGCTGTTTTGGACCACCCATCCCTGAAACTCTGGGGCTTTTGGCTTTGTGACATAAATACCCTTTTACTGTCAGTGCAGCTTTCTCCAAGTGTTGTACTGCTGATTGGCTCTAGCACCATTTTTCAGAGTTGTGTGGCACTGACAGAAAAGCTAATAAGAAGAAAAACATCAGTAATTCCAGAAGAACTGCTGTGCAGAGCCTCCACAGGATATTCTACTGCACAGGCTGCCAGCCTGGAAAGGTACCATGGCAGGTTTGGCCTCCAATTCTGCAAAGCCACACATCCACAGGAAAAGAAAAAAATGGTACTGCAAAGTTTAATCTTTCTGTGATGCTCTATTATCAACACCCTGAAATTTGTAACACAGCTCCTTGAAGTAGTTGCCTTTTATTGTCCTCTTTAAGCCCACACACTGTTTCTCGTACTTCAAGGAGGAGCTACCAAGTACAGGGTCTTCTTGAGGAGATGGATGACAAATACAGGAGGAAAGGATAACTAACAGAGTTGCTTCTTTACATCTTGGAAGTTTTGGGCACTGCTCATCCTCTTTTTTCCTCCGCAATCTCCTACTCATCAATTTTCTCAAAGTACAAAGAACACTGGAGGAAGGTGTGGAAAAGATAGATAAATAAGGGGCAGTACTACGATATGGTGGTAACCCCAGCAAGACATGAGCCACTGAATAGCAACCTTAGCATTCAATTTGGGAGAACACTGAGAGCAGCTGGTATAGAGCAGGATGTTTCCAAGCTAATCTCTAAATTGCTACCAAGTGCCCAAGTGCTCCTACTGTCATGTGCAAGCACAAAAATGAGAAAATTCGGGAAATTACTGTTTCTCATTTTCTCTATCCTCTCAGTCTTTGGCAAGGAGGATAGACTAGATGATCTCCAAAGGTCCCTTCCAACCCTAACAATTCTGTGATTCTGTGATCTCTCAAGCCTGAGAGCTAACAAATCTAATAAGAAATGAAAAAAAAAACTAAAAATAAAAATTATTTTTGGGTAAGTAATTAAACTGGTATGTGTTATTTTAGACAGAGATCACACAGTTAAAGATTCGAAAAATATTCCATCTCCTGGAAAATCTTCATTCTGTTGCCTGTGTGAACAAACAAAATATAACCTATTTTTGCACCATACAGACTGTCACGTAGGTGCTAAAATTTGAGACTTGTACACTTGGGGATAATTAAAAGCGATGTCCCCACTTAAGCACACATGCACCACAATCAAGCACTTACCTTTCATTACAGGTGAACACAGCTGAATCAATCAGCTTTTTTTTTTTTAGTAATTTTGCTTTATTTTGCCAAGTCTATGTGCTTTGTCACCCTTCAGATGATTAAAACAGTGCTGCCACAAAATCATCCAAAGCTAATTATCTACTTGAAAAATACAGACAAGTATAATTTTTAAAAGTAAAAGCAGGAATGTTTTTCTCCTGACATTCTTTTAAGCAATGTAAAACTTGTGCCAAAGAATAAGTCTTGTATTTACAAGAAATCCTTTAATATATTTCTTGAAGAGATGTCACTTAGAACATGAAGCTACATAGTCTACAAAACTTGAATCTCTTTAGAATAAGTTCAGCAAACACATTAAGAAGACAACACAGAGGTACAGACCTACCCATCTAACTGCACATACTCATCTACATGTGGTTCAATGCTGCACTGAGAGACTGAAGATCAAACCAAGGAAAGGCATGTTTGTATTAAGGCAGAAAAACACCTCAGGATGAAACTTCTGGGACAAGGTACACCCTCTGTCATTGTGTTGTCCCAAAGCTGAGGCAGGGTCAGAAGTTTTAAACCACCTGTAGACCTACATAGCACATCAGGAATCATAAACTGTGTGATACTGAATGTTTTCCTCAAATGCCCAATTGCTAACATTGCAAGACCAGGCAATCAGATCTGATTTCTAAAGCTAAGTAACCATCACTGCAAATCTCTGCTCTTTCCTGATTTAGCAGAAGGAACTTTGAAGACCTGAACCACAGAAGTTGGTGCTGGAACACAACTAGGAGCACCTCCCTCTTAGGGTTATTTGAAACCTCATCAATGTTTATACACAGCTTGAATAGTGAATTTTGACCACTGACAGCAAGGCAGCTGCGCACAATTCCAGTTGCTCGGACTGGAATACAGCAGAAATATTTAGACCAGGTTCAAGTAGCAAAAAGAAGGATACATGTTGCCACAAAACACACCTCCACTGCTACATTGGAGGTTGCTCTCTACTCAATTACACCTGCCCTCTGCCTCTACAACCATACATCCACAAGCCAAGCAGAAAAGCCACCTCCCCTTGTCCCTCTAGTAACTCCTTTCAATTTGTTTTTGAAAAATGCTCAAGGACAAAATGGTTTTCCCTATGGTTATAGGTAATTTCTTTAATAGAAGTTATTTAAAACACTGACTCCAGCCAGATATTTCCTTTATTCTGCAAGTAACTTCACCAATGTCAGTAAAATTCACTCTTGTGAATTCATTCACAGGAAGGACACCAGTGCTCAACTTAAAGCTGTTTTCAACATGTAGGACTGGGTGACAAACAGGAAGAACGCAGTTTCCCAAGGCGTGAGTTTTGTGTCCCTGAGCACAGGAGGAGCAGAAAGCCAACACAAAGTTATTGATCATAAGTGTGTCAGGTCTCTTGAGGAAAGCTGTCCCCTTAAAAACCACTGATCAATAACTACACAGAACTGAATTGCTTCACTTCTGTGAAAGGCTGAAATAATCCATTTGGCAATAAATAAAAAAAAAATATGTCAGAAAATCTGTGGAGACACAAGACACATCATAAGGAGACATCAGCAAAGCCTGACACATCTGTGATCCATATTTCTGGGGTTTTTTGACAGGTATAAGCAAAAGTGACAGCAAAACTGGAGAACCTCTACTCAAAAACTTTAAACACTTAAACTTCTTAGCAACTGTTTCCTTGTTTAATGTTTAATACAGCAAAACCACTTTAATTATTCTAGTGATACAAATTAGAAGCATTAGGAAAACAAAAGTATTTAACTTTGCAGAGACCTCAGGTTCCTCTGGCTAAATCGGCTGCCTTCAGATAGTAATCCCCAACTGAAATCTGTTGGTGTTTTAGACCTCGTCTGGCCTCTGGTTCACACCTGTTATCCCCATAACCCTTCAGCAGAAAGAACTCCTGATACTTATAGGTCCCATAATTTTTTACCTCTTTGCTACAAGACTTTCTAAGGTGCCTACCTGTAGAGGCCCAAGCAACTTGGTTCAAGCCAGACTGATGTTGGTTGTTTCAGTAAAACCTGCAGAAAAAAAAAACAATCTGAGTGAGCCCTTCACTCCCATCCTACTTCCAACAGCAGGCTCACATCTCTCAGAGTGCAGACAACTGGGCTGAAGCCTATGCGAGTGCACTTACAAAACATTTACAAAAACAGTACCAGTGATGCAAACAAGCACATCCTGTTTCAGCTCATTTTCAACAGTTACCAAAAAACCTCTTAACTTTGCTTAAACTACATTTAATTACATTAATAATTTCTCAATTCCAAAGGTCTGCAAGTACAAAGGAGACACCAAAGCTAAAGCCAGGCTTTTCTGTTCCTCAGAGAAGCAACATGCAGTCACTGCAACTCTCACCTGCAAGAGCTAAACCTCTCAGACTTTGCTAATGAACCAGAACATGATGCAATTTGTTTGAAAGAAATTACATTTTTGATCTAAAACTAAAGGGCTACAAGTTCTGGTCGTATTTCTGTTTTCTGTATATTGCTTGTTATCTTTCCTCATGTTAGCTTGTCCTATTTCTAATTTCTCAGGATTTAGATTTCAGGATAGAAGAACAGTCTAGTTACAAATTACTGTCAGTGTTCCACTAGAAGGTTGTTTTTCATTTATACACACAGTAAGAAACACACAGATTTTTTTACAGCTGGGAATGACATGTCCTCTCTCTGTCGCCTGCCCTCCTTCTCAGTTTGTTTCACTTTGAAGTTCTACCTTTTCATGAGCAGTTATTACACAGGAAAATCATTCAGATAAAATGCAAACCCTGTGACAAAACACTGTACTTAAACAGCAAAAATGGGTATGAACAAATACTACGTCTTTTCATCATTAACAGCTGTGGAGGTCTAAATGCACACTACAAGGGTCAGATGTTCACCGTGTATTTTCAATAGATAACGTGGTTTCAGAGACAGAAATGTGAGGCTACAGGCCTCATACAAGAAATTGGCTGTTTCCTGTACAATAGATGACATCTGCCTTCACTTTAAACTACAGCAAGTGCTAGTATGAGACTTTCAGGTATAACTATCTTAACCACAAGCCCTTTAAACCATAGCAGGAAGTCAGTTAATGAACTTGCAACAATTGCTACCGAGACAAAATTATGAGGCTGTTTTAAATAATGGCACTCCTTCCTTCTGCATTACTTACATTTTCTCCTGCTACAAAAAATGTAAAGGTGCTTTTTTTTCATTCTATAATTATACGATTTATCTCCAGTCTCTGCGATTTCCACAGAAGTAAAGGTTTGATCAAACACCCACTGATGTCAGAGGAAGAGACAAGTCAGACCATAAAGAGAGGAAGATAGCCAAAATGTAAAAGGTCTGTTCTGACCAATTTAGTGTCTGGCTTTCAGAGTTTTTAAGGACACCAAGAAGAGCCAAGAAGAAAGACTCGCTCAGCTGGAGACTTGGCAGGTATCATAAGCAAAGAAAGGATGGGTTTGTGTAGTCTTCATTCTCTGTTACTTAGCACCATGACCTCTGTTCACACACTGCAACCTACTTATGCTCCTGCAATAGAACAGAACTTTAAAGGGGAAAAAAAACCCCTCAGAAAATGTTACATATCTTCATCCTATCTTCTGTTACCTACAAAACAAAACTTTGTTGTCCCTACTTACCTGAATACACACCTTGTACAGCCATAAAGCCAAATTTAGGAGTTTGTGTGTATATGTAACTTATACATAGATTTGCATATTTGCAAATGTTTCTCACCCACAGATGTGCAGATACACACCTATTTCTGAGGAGAAATCCATCTACTGACATCTCATTTACCTGATCTGTGTTCATAGCCAAAAAAAATAATAAATGTAGGTTCCAAGAACCTAATCTTAGGAAAATCTGTTAAAACCTGATTTCAGAAAGGAAAGCAGCCAGAAGGTCAAAAGAGAAAAAAAAAAGTTAATTTTTAGGTTGGCTTTTTCATTGTTTTCGGAGAGCTCCTGAATAACACACTGTATAAGAGATAGCTACCAATTTTTTTCTGTTTCACTGAAATTAAAAGCCAATTTCCAGGGTAGAAACAATTCTGTCCAGCAAATAAATTATCATAATAATTCATTGTCACAAGTTGTTTCCTTTTTTTATACTTCATTTTCTTTGAGTGATAAGAAAGCACCAATTTTAGTTTCTCATACATTAAGAAAATTCTGTCTTAAAGCCTACATTAACATGGCATGGGAAAGAACACATGCTTTTTTCTAAAGGAACATCACAATTGATCACACTGTAACAATCAGCAGCTGCCCTACACTTTATCATATTGCTCTGTAAAACCAAACTTCCATTCTAAATACACCTATGATGATCTGTGACTAAAAAATCACCTGGCTTAACAACCTAAGAAACCCACAGTCCACTGGCAGCACAAGATCATACACTTATCCTGTGTATGTTAAGAGCCAGGGCCAAGGGAAATGCTGAAGGCTCAGCCCAGCACCACAGAGCTTTTTTTGATGAGGCTGACAAGTCTCCTCTCCCACTGCATCAGGTCCCAGACTGGGTTCCATCCACCCATGGCCACTCACCCCTGCTATCAGCAATCACCTTGGACAAAACCAGAGCATAAATGAAGGCAAAGCCTGAGGATTCTAATACAGGTGGTGACTTGTATCAAAACATAAACAAAACCACCCCAAAACTTGAAGAACTACTTATGAAGTTTCTGCTTGCACTGTTTCTTAGGATATTCTAAAAGGAATGCTCGCCAGTCAACAGCCACATATAGACTTTTATGTCACCCTCCAATGAGTCGTGTGGCATTTTTTTCCCCATGATGCAAGCAGCCACAAATAGATGTGGGAATCCAAAAATACTAAATTAGTTTTGTGAGATTTGTTTTCTTTACTTAAAAAGGCACGATGGCTGGAAGAAAGAAAGAAAAAATAAATCATACAGTGCAATACATTTAATTACGTTTAGAATTGTCTGGGGAAAAGGAGAGAATGATCTGAACAAATTTAGCATCTGAAACAAAATCTAGAGTTTTACTGAACATCAAAATAGAAACACACAGAAATACTGAACTTTCCCAAAGTCAGAGTATGGCATGAGTGTTTATTTTATGTAGAAACCATCACTGCACACAACAGACATTATCGTCATGTCTAACTGATTGATATCATAATTTTCCCCTTCTTTTTGATCTACAGTCACTTAGAAGTAAAAGGAATTTGACTAGCTTATAGAGGCTGTTGCCCTTTGCTTGGTCTGAAATGATTTGCCTTTCCTTCATCAAGAAACATCCCAAAGTCAAATACATCTCAATAAAATGTATTTTTATAGAGACTCTAGAAACTTAATATTTTTCTTTAACATTTTATTTTTCACTAACTATAAAGAAAATCTGAAAATGCTACCAGAAAAATGAGGATTCCTGAAGTTTCTAAAAATATCTGTGAAAATGGTAACTTAAATAATGAAATCTCTTCACACAAATATTTTCTTCTCAAAATACAAATAAGTATCCTGCCATATCTACTGTTCATTTGTTTGCCTTATAATTATAAATCTGATAGTGAAAATAAAAAATATAAAGCTTCCTACATGTACTTTGTGAAGAAAGCCCCAGAAAGATTTCCATCTTGAGATCTCCAAGTATTTCTACTGTCCAAGATATTATACTTCGACGTAACAATTAGTGATTTTAGCATTTACTAAATAGATGGTTTTTATCAAGGTAACATAGGCAAAATGCTATTGAACTTTCATTTATTGGAGGTATGTTAGAAAACAGAATGGATAAAACTCATACTACCTGCTAAATTTCAAGCTTTGATGTCATTTTAGTTGAGAAAACATTTTTGTCCAAACTCTGAAGTATATAATTGCTAAAGAATTTGCAAAGTGTATATAATACAGGTATCACTGAAACTCTGATTCAATGAAATATTGACATTTCATTGGTATTGATCTTGAAGCTTGTGAATAAAAATGTAAATTTCTGTTTCTAACAACAAGTCCGTTAGTTATCAGAAGAGTGAACCATTAAACAAATATCCTAGAAAATATGTCTCTATGCATAAAAATTATCACTATTAAAAGTTTTCAAACAAAATGCAATGTGAAAAATAAGTGATCACAGAATCACAGAATCATAGAATTAACTGGGTTGGAAGAAACCTTCGAGATCATCAAGTCCAACCCTTGATGCATCATTGCCATTAGAAGCAAAATTATTATATTATTATTATATCCTTTCTCTTACAACTTGAGCTCATGTCCAAAAAAAAAAATGTTGAGAATTTTTTTCATGCCAATGTTTTCAAGTAGGATTAAATACTGTACATTTCACTTTCTCGATTCTTGTTTAGTGAGCAGAAATGACTGCTTTAAAAGCAGAAACATTCAGTCCAAGTAGAAGACACATGCTTAATGTTCTTCAAACAAAGGTCTTAATCTGAATAAATAAAAAAGTTTAATAACTTTGTTCAGTTAATCCTGTACAGTTATGAAATATTTCTGGACAGGAGCTTTGAAAATGATCTTTCTAATGTTTGTATGAAACCAAGGTGATCTAAACAAAGAGGTCTTTTTTCTCCGTAGGTGTCTTTTTCATTAAAAACAGGCCTTCCAGTTCAAGACCTGCACTATGAAGGAAAATATGCTGCTATTGCTCAAGGCTTACATGCTATTTGTTTTAAGGCTTAATTCCTCTGAGCTGTCAAAACAAAATTTCTTAGCAGTTCGAACCTTCAATTAAAAAAAAAAAAAAAAAAAAAAGACATTCACAAACACCATGGGGCTCATGAGGGGAGACATGGCTGGAATCAGAGCTGGCACAAAAGCTTTTTACAATGGTCAGTTTTCTTACACAATTAATAGCCAGCCTAGAAACAACATCCCCCAGATACCTGTTATGGAGATAACACTGCAAGTCTGAAAGTTCTTGCAGATGAGCGTTTCTATTTTGCTTTAGTGTCAAAAAGTTCTGCTGTGCCCCGTGACTATGGCCCAACACTGTCCTAGTTACCTGCTCATGCTGTGAGGGGCAAAGAGGGGCTCTCCACTTGGAGTAGGCAATATCCTGCACTGCCTCGAGGCACAAACAGCCCTTCCCCTCCTATTCTCGGCAAAGGAGGGACAGGGAAGATGAAGGTGCACTGTACTGACCTCTACACCTAAAATGTATGTGCACATGCAATCCATGGCACACTGCCATGCAGGTTGTCTCGTTCAGCTGGTGCCAGTGGGACTGTAGAGTTGTGCAATTACCACCTTACCAGGATGTTGGGATAAGTCACATTTCTACTCTTGGCTCCAATCCCACAACTCGAACGGCTGACGCAACAACAGGAAAAACAGCACCCATACCAAGTCATGAATTGCTTTCATCAGAGAGCACAGCATTCCGGATCCCAGCTACTAAGCACCATGGTGAGGAAATTACATGAGAAGTTTCTTCTCCTACATGTCCAAGAACCTAAAAATGACTCTACCTAAGCTACACCATAGCAGTTCCCCTTCTGCCCTATCCTGGCCTAATTGTGTTTGTAAAAACTATCTTTAACAATCAGATCTAGATAACCACTGCTAATGACTCACTGAAACACATCAGTAATTTGGGATTTATGCCATCTTTTTTTCAGGCAAGACTGATTAAAGAGATTTGGCAATACCGTAAACATAATTCAGCATCTCTGGCACTGTTTAGAAAACTGTGATCACAGCTTCACATGTATTAAGACAGGTGGTCATCTGCAGAATTTCATGCTGATGCATCCAAAGAACATCAGCCAGCCGTTTGAACTGTGGATGAATAAGATGGGTGGGAAAAGAAGGTAAGATCCAAGAGAGTATGATTAAGCAAATACCCTGTTCTACAGAGGAAAAAACTCCAGCATGAAAAATAGACACTCTGTACAATGCCATCTCAAGTGCTGCACACACATTTTATAAAACCAAAGCATTTTTACATTAACAACAAATTAAAACCAAGACTTCTATAAAAATATAGACAACCGATTTTGATACAGCACACCTTAAAACAATAAATCCTTAAATGTCTTATCAATTTGCAACAATGTTTCTTCCCCACACCTCCTCTTTCCTTTCAACTTTCTCTGAAATCAGTGCTCCAATGACAGGAGCAAACCCACATTGCTTCAAGCATTCTTCTGGAACTAAGAAATGGAAGCAGGGTACAAAGATAATTAAGAGCATGATATTAAAAGCTGTGGTATCAGCAAAGCAAAGGTGCAGACAGCAGCAGATTTTCTGTGACTCTTTGCAAGAGAACTTGTCTCCACTTCCATCTGAAAGCCAACATCTAGTGCTCTGAATATGGAAATACCCTGTAAAGCCTGGAGGTCAAACTGCTGTCAGCAGGAGACTTCAGATTCAAGCAGATGGAAGACAGAAACTTCAGCTCCGACAGGTAGGGACTACTGCTGCTCTGTGGGGCTATGCCTTCGTTTGGAGATTTTCACACAACTGTAAGCAAATCCTCTCCAGAGGAAAAATAGGCCAGTTAGCCTGACAGTGTAAACAAATGGCACTGTCACATTTCCAAGCCTTCCAATGTGTTGCATGTCCCTCTCATCACCCATCACCACATTTTCCAGTAAAAAATCATCTTCATGGGGACATCACAGACCTCCCGTTCCAGTTTCATGCCCCTCCTGTTCTCCAGAAAGGAGACTGCTCCCCTCGTACTCATCTTACCAACTTTACTCATTGTGTCTGTCATTTCAAGGATTTCCACACTGGTCATTACTGCCAGGAACACCTCTCTTGAGCCTAAACTCTGCCTTCATTTCCACCCCTGCTGGCACCAAATACTGAGTGCTGCAGCAGAATTCAGTATCTCATAAATGCAGTGTCATACACACTCATCAGTACCAAAATATCACTTTCAAATGTGAATGTGAAAGAAGAGGAGACCTCTGGGAAAAGGCTTTTTTGAGCATTTGAAGCACACTGAGCCAGAATATCAGGTCTGAACAGCATATGGCAGAGTTTCTTCGTGTAAAAATCAGAGAGAAAAGAGCAGGACATGTTCCTGAAAGGCAACATGGATAATGGCTTTAGCTGGGCTGCCCAAAAAAGAGAAGGGTTATCAACCCTGCTGGTATTTTGGTAAATATAAGCACATGCTATGTACACATACGAGGGCAGTCGCCTTTTTCCCAGAAACCATCACTAAATGAATGCCCAAAATTATGTAAAAAACCAGCAACAAAATCATCCAACCATAAATAGGCAACATGTAGCTTTATCTTCCTTTTCAACCTTCAGCTACCTTCCCGTGACCTTACTTGCAGCGCCTGCTGTCAGCCCTGTGCAATATGTCATAGGAGAAAACCAGGTCTACACCCAGATTATTTCCAACCACATGAACCACAACAGGAAAACATAAATACATCCTGCACCATTATATCATCTCACTCCTGTCTGCAAACAGTAACCTGAGACAAACACAAGACTCAATTACAAAGTATCTCCACTAAATAAAGCAAACGGGAAAAAAAAGAAAAATCTTTTCCCTGCAGTTACCCACCAGCACAATGCATTTGAACACTATTAACTGAAACTTCCCCTACACAAACCCACTTGACTCGTAAAAGGGTGCAAGAGCTGTTCAAAAGCAAACAGAGAGGCAGGTGATTGGATGGGGAGGGAGGATGACTTCCATTTGACAGCTGGGGAAGGCTTACACTTTGGGAAGGTCAGGGAGCAGCTCCCCAGAGACAGAGTTTGCTCCTCTGACTAGAACCACCTCTCATGGTACCTAGCTTGGAGGAGGATAGAGTTGTTTCTGACTCATGAGATGTTACTTAATTTTGGTTCAGTAGGAAGCAAAAAAAAACCTTTATATCCCGTACACCATGGCACTCAGAACTACCTGACAAAGGAAAAGCCGACATTTTAGTAAGGCCTCAAAGTTCCAGCTTCAACACACAACAGCCACAAGAGTCTCACCTTGAAAAATACCCTAATCGAGCATCCTGTCAGAAGTAAAAAGCTGTTCACTTGGATCAAGTGGGAAGAAACTGATACATATCTTGCAGCTGATGGAAACAGGAAAGACGAGATCATCCATGCAGATTTACCAACAATATGGTAACGAGCCATTTCTTCGGTGACACTGGTGTTGTTCAAGACGTAAGTCAATTGAACAACCATGGTTTTATTTTTAAGTCATCTTTCTTCCTCTGTGGAAATTAATTACATTTGCATATTTCTTTCTACCCACAGGGTAACTATTACAGAAGTTTTTATATTGGTAACCATTGTCACTAAAATCAAAGCAGCTGAGAGTATTTTAGGATAAAGATGCGAAGTGAAACATTATTTCTATTCGCACCAGCTACAGTTAATGGTTTTCTTTGATTTAGGTTTCTATAGTAGTCAACATGGGAACCTCATGCTTCACTTCTAGGTTTTCTTTCTTTTTTTATGCTTCAGGAGGTTGATTTTGAAAGTTGAGCAAATTCTTGCCACTTAAAAATGCTACACAGCCTCTTTACCGGACCCTCTAATATGCACAGTGCCTTGAAGGTACTCCTTTCAAGCACTAGTTCAGTATTTTGAAAATTCATTGTGCAGAGGGTTGCTTCTCCTTTCATTTTCTTTCTGAGAAATGCAAATCTCCCAACTTCTAAACTTTTGTGTGCTTTCATTTTCTGACTGCTAATTCTGTTAATTCAGTAGTACCAAAGTTCCCTCCAAGTTCATAGTTCCCCTCCTGTTTTTGGGGGGTTTTGTTTGTTTGTTTGTTTGTTTTTTGGGGGTTTTGTGTTTGGTTTTTTTGTGGGTTTTTTGTGTGTGTTTTTTGTGTTTTGTTTTGCTGTTTGTTTGTGGTTTTTTGGTTTGGTTTGGTTTTGGTTTTGGTTGTTTGTTCTTTTTTCGTTTTTGGAGGGTTGTTTTGGTGCTTTTCTTACTTTTTTGCAAGTCTTGCTTCTTACAGTTCTCTAAACTATGCTCTCATGAGTGTATTCCATTATATCCTTCCCACCAACTACAACATAAAAATGACAAATAAGTTATATTTTCCCTACCTTATCCATAAATTATTATCAAGCTCTTTTAAAGGCTTTTTGTCTAGAACTCATTCTTGAGGCTTTTTGTAACCCTGTCAAACTTTTACAGGCAGCCCATGCCTCTCAACTTGGGCTCTGCAAGTGCCCTTTCTGGTCAAGTGTATCTCTTGCCACCTTTATGGCTTCACTGTTTCAAATGGTCTACATTTTACTCTAATCCTAATCTGCAAGTGTAACTGCAGCAATGAGGAAAACGGGGCCAGCAAAAAAAAAAAAAAATCCTCCTTTCCTTCTATTTATGGAACTAACACATTTTCTTTTTTATAACCTGAGCTCTTGCAATATTTTAGGTAAACTGAAGCTCTCCTCCTTCCAGAGACAAATACCATTACACTCCCTTAGAGGCACGAGTCTTTGTGTACTCTCCAACCTAGATGCTAAACAATAAACCTCAAAAAAAAAGGGAAAGAATATAGATGGATTTTTACTGCTTCTTGCCTCCTCCAATCCTTAGATCTCACAATTTAAATTAGAGCAACTGCTCACAGGCTCTATCTTATAAATCTCAGCAGCAGGTCTCAGATGGAAATTACCGGGGTAGACTGTGCTTCAGAGCCTCAGAATGCTTCTGGGAGGGCAGTCACCTTGCCAGAAAGGGTCGCAATATGGGAACAGACTGAAAAGAAATGCTTCCCATGAAACATCCATCTCAGAACCTCTATTTCAGAAACTGTATAGCTTCTGATATTCATCTGCAGCAGAAATACCACAAAATGGACTTGTTTGCATTTCATTAACTCTTCACCTGCTAAGAGTTCCAGGTAGATGCAATACATACAGATCCTAACGTCAGCATCAAACTGGCATCCTGTGCGTAATTTCGCAGCATGAATCCCTACGACAATGAACAATATACAATTCAACAAATCCAGATGTATTTAGAAGCCCATATAAAAGTGGATTTTGCCCACCCTCATAACCACTGTGAACAGTCTCAGAGAAACCTAGAAACACAGAGATTTTGTAGAATCTCCAACAATTATTCCCTCAGGATTCACTGGTGCTTCCAATTATTTTATCTGTCTCACAATACTCAGCCTTTTCCCAAAAGTCTCAGGTTCTTGAAACAAGTATTACACACAGGAAAGACAAAATCTTTCACCTTATCAGTATCAGAATAAAGCTTGTAAATGTCTCTGACAAGCCAACTTGTAAAGAGGGCAGCACCATTCACAGGCACCAAAAAAAAATTAAGACACGAGGCTTTTCAGGAAGAGCAGAATATGAGGTGACCACAAAACATGCTATTTTACTCAATATTATTGAGTGGGGACCATCTAGATTGGGAGCCACCTAAAAGCTCCCAAAGCTGGGAGACAAATATGAAGTCTATGGTTAGGATTATTTCAACAACCCTCACGATTCTAAAGGCTAGCCCAAGATTGGTATTACTACCGCCACATACATTCCCTGATGCCCTTTTTTAACTGCTGCATGTAAAAGTTAGGCCTCATGATTATTTTACTCGAGACATGACCACTATGGCCTCTCCCAAAATAACCTTTCACTGGATTCTCACAACCAGTTTCAAAGAACTGTTTTCCTTCCCTTCCTATCAACCTCACCCATAAAGCTCACCACGTGCCTGTCCCAAATGCAAATTTCCAGAGTAAGAAGTAGGAAATGGGAGGGATAAAAAGGTGCACTTAGAGCAAAACAAATTTCACCCTCAGACTGAAAGCTCTCGGGAGCACCCTTGCAGAAGAACTACTATAACACTGCGTAGAGACATTCCAGCCCCTACCCACCATACATAGTGTGGAAGGAGGGAAACAGAACAAGGAGGCAACATAACAGAACCACAGAGTTGCTTCTACACAGCAGAGCAGAACCCTACATACAGTCTACCAGCATCTCCTCTCCCAGGGCAATATTATCCTGCTGAGAAGTAACAGGCATTATGCACTCACTGAAAAGCAGCACAGCCCATGTACCAAGAGCCACCAGTGGCCCTGTGATTACTTCCAATAGCTTTATTTGCATCTCACCAGTCCATTTTTAGCAGTATGATGGTTCTACTTATGAGATTTTAATATAATTGTCCTGAAGATCACAGTATCTAGGAGCACCTGGACACTTGCTGATCTGCTGTAAATGGGCTACCTATGTTATACAACAGAACTGCTAAATATTTTATGTAGGCATGTTCATTCAATATCCTAATGAGATTTAGTTTGAAATGTTCTCAAAATTGAACAGTGTGTACACATCCAAAACTCCCATTGCAAATTCACTCACTGTAGCTTTCACATAGATTTTTTGACCAACTGTATTTTGCCGTGCTCTCTTCTTATACAATATGTAACCTTCTGGTCATAAAAGACTGCTTGATTCCAGCTTGAAAGCCTCCTGGGAACACAGAACTGTAACCTGCAATTAATATATTAAGTACAGAATATTTCAGAAACCATGATGTGGAAATCACAAAAAAAGATAGAAGGCTGCATGAGAACCTGATGCAGAATCAACAAGGCTTGTTCTATAGCTGTGTGTAGCTCAAGTGAAGCAGTAAACCCACGGCTCATGTTGGATGGCTGTGTCTCCAGCACTGCTACCATAGCCACTATATTTCTACCATAAATATAGTTCTTACTGATCCTTCTTGGAGAGGGTAATTTCACTAAAATATAGACTGGGTCAAACTAACAAGTAAAAAGAACACTTATTCTTGGGTGATCTTGCCAAAAGAAACTCATTGTAGAAAAGATTCAGTCAAAGCATATGCAGTTTTCTCAAGTCTTTCTCAAGTTTTCTCAAGTCTTATAAACTTTGTAAGATGAAGTCAGTCTATTACTTGAATTAAAAAAAAACTAAGGAATGCTGGTAACTTAGATGGCAGCACCCATACCTTTTGGGTTATTGCTCGACAAATGCTTCTCACAATTGTCTCAGAAAAGGTACATTGCCTGGGAAGAGAGTTTTGCTACACGTCAAGGCAAAGACGCACTTCAACATTTCCACTATTTTTATCAAAAGGGGAAGAAAGGGAAAGTCTCTGTTTACACTGAAAGCAGTTCCTTGCTACAGAAGGTTTCCCCTATCTTCTAATGGACAAGTCTTTTAAATGCTACCACTAGTCCCACATTATTTAAACCTCTTATATGCTACTGCATGTCAAACATTACACTGCCATGTCACTAAACAACAGATGAGATACACAGGCTCA
The DNA here is from genome assembly GCA_038380795.1 of Pyrocephalus nanus. Classification (NCBI taxonomy): domain Eukaryota; kingdom Metazoa; phylum Chordata; class Aves; order Passeriformes; family Tyrannidae; genus Pyrocephalus; species Pyrocephalus nanus. The sequence goes on from CM076259.1 coordinate 86,474,620, forward strand.
TATGAAGGGAATGAACTGTTTGTGAAGCACTTTCTAATCCTTCGGCAAGAGAGGAGCAATCAGAAGATGGGACCAGTAGCATCTCTTCCTGTAACTATGCCTGTTCAACACCATGTCTTAAAAGACTACTGTTTTCATTTGCTTACATTTTCCCAAACTGTGTGCCCAGCAATTTTTCATGCTGAGTGTTTGCCTCAGACTGATTTTTAAAGAATAATCATCAGCTACAACAGTTCAGCTACTACCGAGACTAAGGTCTAAAGAAGAAACGTTTTGCATAAATTAAAAAAAATCCACCCAACTGTCAGTCCTTCCTTTCTATTATAATCCTTTAAAAACTCACAGTAACTCAGATCTACAACATTAGAGGTTGACTCACAACTAAAATCTCCAAAGATTGCAAAAGAATGAGTACTCTTGATTGCCACAACTAACTGCACGTGCACTGCCCCACAGGCACCCCAAGGGGTTCAGAAGACACTTAGTTCCCTTTGATAATCATTCATCAGTTTGACTGAACATTGAACTGGGCCAACAGAGCCTGTACCTCTACAACAAGCCTTCAGGAACAAGAAAGAAATACCGAACTTAAAAAGATGGGAGGAAACGTCCAAACCAAAGGAACAGGAGAAGTAATACATTTGAAGAGCAATAGTGACAAAGCTGTCAGAAGACCAGGATTGATGTCTGGGGTAGAGATAAGGTCATCAATAACTTGGCTAGGACGAATCATTGCAGCAAAGAGCTAGGAACTGCCATGTGAGGGCAGACCAAAGAGATGGGACAAGTAGCAGAAAGAGGAAAACCAAGGGGAGCAGCCTAAACTGGCGCAAGGAGGATGGGAATCAGCTTTGGGAATGGGACAAATACTGGACACAGACTTGAAGGGAGCAACAGCTGGCTTATGCAGAAAAAATAAAGTACCAACTAGCTTGGGTGTCCAACTCAAGACACCCATGATTCAACTTTGGAAGTATACAGTCTTTTACGTAATATATGCAGAAATAGCTGGGAGGACTTACCAGTTCTGTAAAACTGAAACCAGATCTTAAATCAGGCACCCAAAAACTGAGAAATATTGTACTGATCAACAGCAAAAGAAAAATTTTCAAAGACTTGCTTTGCACCACACAGAAACTCTAGGGAGTGGTAGGGTAGTGTCCCAGGCCTGTGGAAGGATGCCGTTCTCAATTAAAAAAAACACTGTGTCCTCTTCTTCCTTTAATCCCTTGTTTTGATCACTCTACAACTTCCAATTTCTGCAACAAATAAAGCTGTTACACTCACTGATGTTCTTTACTGACCAGTTCATCCCCAGATTAGGCCCCTCCTGTGCAACAGAGAAAAGTAGATCATCTAACTAAAGATTTAGCGTAATTGGAATCCACGAGACCAAACTGTGGTGACATGGATGGCTCTTTTAAAGCAGCTATTTTGACCACAGCGGGGGTCATTTGTTGTTTAGAATGCTGTACTCATGTCTATAACTGTCTTGTTCGTATGGAGCAGCACTGCTTTCCACTCAGCATGGAACCAACACTGCCAAACACTTCCCACGTTCCCAGAAATGATGATGAACGAGTCACTTTGGAAGCAGAAGTTATGATCACTAGAAAAGCTAAAGGGCCATGTTCATCCATGTTTGTAGAAGTATAGGACTGGACAGCACAGCAAGTTCATGAGTTAACACAGGGAGTTAAATGTCACAGGACAGAACCTTCCAGCTTCCAGCTGTGACCTCAACTTTTAAACATGGATAAATATACATGACTTTTCTACTGATATCATTATCTACTGGTCTCATACTCACTGTTGCTGTATCTGTCTGTGTGATACTGTACAATTTGGAACTTCAAAAAGTGACCCATAAAGTCTGGAAGGGATAAGACACCTGTGATATAATTCTCTTGTGCAGATAATGTCCATACTCACAAAGCACCCAAGAAATGCTCTACAGAATTCTGGACCTGGACAAGAAGACTTATCCCAGATTTTACTTTTTATTTGTAGCATCTTCCACAAAACAATACCAGAGCACCTTTATTTTAAAACAAATGCTGTAATGTTCAATACATTTTGATATTTTCAGAACTGTTATCAGAATTAGCAATGCACTAATATTTATTGCTTTATGGTAAAAATATAACAGAAAAATGGCCCAAAGAGCTTGGCTAGTAGCTCTGGTGACTGAAGATATCACCAGTCTGCTGATCAAGTTTACAGCCTCTCAAGCAAAGTCAATGGACCAGATCAAGTGAACGATCTTCAGAAATGTCAAGCCAACAGTTTAAATTAAGCTGCTGAACTTTGCACTGAAGTTGTTGAAGCGTAGGGACACATTTCGTTCCACCTGCCATGCTGTGGGAGGCAGTAATTTCCAGCCTAGTAAATATAAAAAGTAGCTGCAGTATCAAAAGAATTACTGGTGGCAAGACAAAATGCAAGTGGGTAAGGGGAAAAATTAAAAATAAAAAATAAACATCTTTAGAGGGTCTATCAATACCCACTTTATTCTGAGCAACACTGAAAAAACCCCCACAAGTTGCTTTTTGAAAGAGCACTATGAAAAATTAGAGGCTTAGAAAACTATAACAAACTATACCCTTAACACTGGTCATCACAGAGAAAATGTAGAAAAAGAGCTGGGAAAATGCCAGGGAAGACTCCAAGCAGGTAAGTATTTTTAACATGCATTATAAAAAGTTATTTGCTTCTGAAGTTTTATTATAACTCTTAAAGACTAGGCAATTCCTGAAAAATTCTTCTAAAGTCTGACTCCAAGCCTTAGACTGTCAAGGGTTAAGACCTGAAGCAGACACAAATCAGAATTATAGAAAGGTCCAACGCTTACCCTTAGCAGTAAACCCTGCACTGCATCTTCCCCAACAAAAGAGATTTAATAACAGAGAGTCAGTGAAAGAACAAATACTCAGCAAATCTCCTACCTTCCGTGCCTCCACTGCTGGCCGTAATTTCCACCTTAGAGGTTTGTTCTACTCATGGCACAGAGAAATTCCAGGCATCAAATTCTTTCTAATCACATTTCATTTTGCAGGAAGGAAGTTACAGAAAACTCAGGGATACAACAGGGTAAAGCAGTTTTGCAAGCACAGAATTAATCTAGACAGCTTAGCCTTGTACAAAAGGAGGGAGCTGAGCATGTGCAGAGGCATTTGCCGGCACTGATTTAGGTTGCAGAATTCTGTACAGTTTGCGACACTGCAGTAAGGGTACCTGAGCTATAAACAGCCCTAAGGATTTGAGGTGTGCTGTTTCCAAAGATTTGCAACATCAATACATATATCCTTCCTATAATTAGCCATGTGGTAGAAAGAATGATTATTCCTCTAAAAGTTTAGATGGAGAGTAAAACATATTATTTTCTTAAGCAAGACTGAAATAACTGTGCTTGTGAGAGCAGATGACCTCAACTTCTTTAAGCATCTAGCAATGGGAGTTAGCAGCACACCTCTGTCTGCAGTTCTCATCCAGAGTGGCACAGCCCAACTCGCTTCCCACAGGCTCAGGTTCAAGACACATCTGGGCAGGGAAGTCCAACTCCAAAGCCTAGCCCCTGCTTTTGCATCTTCCCTAAGCACACCCCAGCTGGAGCTACAGGTTTGGAATGCCTCCAGGTTTTTTTTAGAAACTACAACTCTGAAGTGCTCCACTGGCAAATGTTATGAAACATTGATGAGAAGGATGCTAGATGCATTTTTCTATCACTCTCTCTCCTCTTTCCCATACTGTCTTATCTTTTCCCTTCACTTTCCCCCTCTATATTAACGCTCCTTTTCTCCCATGCATTCTCCTTTTCACCTTGCTCAGTTGTCTCCCTCACAAAATCCTTTCTGTATGCAACAAACTGGAAGAACACAGCTGTATTTAGAGAGCACCACATCTCACACAACAGGCTTCTCTGTCAGCATGCCACACTAGCAGATGCACAAACAAGATGCGGGCATTCGTGAGATATACCAGAATATCAAAGGGCTTACACTTTCATGAGTGGGCCTGGTCTACACACAGCAGCTCAGGAATGTGAATGTCTTTTTCAAAATATCCTGCTGATTTCACACAAGGTTTTGGCAATATCTCACTGCTGAATGTAGTAAGTACTTTTAGTGAATACAGGCACACATTCACAAACCTCTGTTGCAGGGAAATCATTGGTCGTGTCCTACAAACTGCACAGAAAGTCTCATCCACCTAAGATCAAGATCTCAATTTGTGTGGAGATTAGGGGGAAAACTACACTACTCTCTTATATTTCATCAAAATGGTTTTAGCTAAGTTAGGACGTATCTCAGTACTTGAATTTCCAAATTTATTGTTTATTGCATATTTGATAATAATATTGTAAATTCAAGAATTTCACATTCAGTGGAAGTATAATGGTCCAGAAAAAGCCTTCTTACTGAGTGAATACACTTTACTGCAGCTTTCAAATGCTGTTTTCGAGAAGTGTTAATGTATATCTGCAGTACTGGCACCTGCTTTTCCTCTGCAAGAGACTGAACAGTGGCTGGATCAATGGGCTGACAGGAGCAGAAGCACAATGTCTACCTGTGTCAGCTGATGCAACATCATTCACCCCAGTTTCCAAAACCGGGAAAATACAACACCAACTGCCAGGGAAGCCTGGGGAGGGTTGCCTTCCTTTATCTCCTGTACACCTCCCTTACCACACACCACACAAACCACAAAGGCTGGCTGTGACCCCACCACTCCCCCATGCACACACACACACACACACCCTCCTCTCAGTCACATCCTTAATTTACAAATGTCCCTGTCATTTTCCTTACTTCACTTGGTCAGCTCTTTATTCTCAACCTGCTCTACCTCAGTTGTTCCTTGGTTTTGCCTCATGCTGTCTGTCTGTGGCAATGCTTCCCTTACAGTAAGCAAAGCACTACAGAGAATAGAATGTAGAAAGAAAAGGAAGGAGGGCAGCAGGAAGTGGCTGTGAAGCAGGAAAGGGAAATTCCTCCTTCTATCTGAAAGCGAGAAGAATCAACTTCATCAGTAGTAAAGAGCTTATCATATTAGGCAAATAAGTAACAGGTGTGATTTAAACACATTTGAGGCTATGCCTATCTGTCCAACAGATGTGGATGGAGTAGATAGACCCTAAGGCTTTCTTCTTCCAAGGTCAACAACATTTTCCAACAACATTTCTGCGAAGGATGTCTGTTTGAGATTTAGGTAGATAATCCAACAATGGAGAGGAAATTCGGTTTGTCAGAAAAGAAACAGGAAGGGAAGTGACAAGCAGAAGCAAAGAGCCCTGTAAGACAATGCTCTGGGCTATGCTGCCTGTGTTATTTGATCTCCTATTTCTCTTTGGGCAACAGGTAGAGGTTTCAAATTTCATCTCCAAGCAAGGCAATTGCTCTCCACATCTAGGCGAAAAATGGGGACGTTTTTCCAGAGAAGCCATCTACAATGGGTGCCCAAGAGATACTTTTATATTCCAATGGTGCATTTTATGCACCAGCAATTAAACAATTAAAATTTGTTGTGGCACAGCACATGCCAGGAGCCTGAATTTAATCTTAAGAAGTAAACAAGAATCAAAAGGGGATCCTTGGTCTTCTCATTTTCCTTCCTAATTCTAGCACAGTAATAGAAAGACTAAGGAACCAGAACACATGAGAAACAGAGCAGTCATTTCTCCTAGCAGTCATTACGCTTCACAGGGAGAACTTCCATTTCATACAGCATCTGTGCAACAACAGGTCTAAGAGATGGCTGAGGAGAATCAACCTTCAATATATATGAGATCTCAAGACTGAAAACTCTACTGCCTGAGAAGGGGTACAGCCTCCTGTCTCAGCAGAGCAGCAAGTAAGGCAGATGTAAATAAGTTTCTGCAGAGATGTGATCACTGTCTTCAGTAATGGAGTCAAACGCTCTCTGAAGATCACATGGCTCTTTTGCCACACTTTGGCAGAATTCTTTGTTTTTCCATGCGTCCTTGCGAGCTACCACCCACTACGGATTAAGCTAAAATTAGCTCATTAACAATAAATTAAATCATAGGCAAAGTTGTCATGTAGCTAGAAAAATGCATACAGCCTAGATACAGATAATTGAAAACAGCCCTGAAATAATGATTTTCTAACAACTTGATATTACAGCAGGGAGCCATGAGTGAAAGACGTCACATCCACCTTAAAGCTGGCAAGTGCCAGAATTTTTTGCCAAAAATACGTATTCTCTCCCCACCATTTGTTCCCACCTAACATTTGCATTGAGAGTCAGAGAGACTTGTAAAAAAATTGGCAAGACACTGCATTCTCTGAGTTCCTAGAAGCATGGTAGCCTACTGAATTACTCTTCAGAAGCAGGAAAAGGAAACTTAGGAAGCTTTTTAATTAAGAGCCTTTGAAAAAAGCATTAGCAAATGGTGTTTCTTCAGGGGGAAACAATTATATTGTTTCCAGCACAACGGGGTTCTTGCTTTAGAGTTTGAGGGCAGAGACACAGATGCCTCTCTGCTTCTGTCCTTAAAAAGTAACCTGGCGAAACCTTTCCAGACGGCTCTCTGCTGCCAGCTCAGACAAGTTCAACATCAGAGGCTTCTGCAGAAAGAATGATACTGGCCTACCGATGGAGAGCTTCTATCAACACCGTGCAGGACTGTCCAGCAAAAGCCCCTCTACCAACTTCGCAGTCCATGCTAGGCTTTGACCAGCATATATTGACTTTAGTCGTGGTATGGGGGGAATGTATACCACCAGAATAAAGCTTCGAGTTCATTCTTAATGCTGCTCCATCAAAGCCACATGAGACGGATGATGGTGCATCAGTACTGCAAAGGCATTTCTACCGTATTTCACAACCATATTCCCGCTTAATAAACGGGCAAAAATCTGAAATATGCACCAAACTAAACAAGCTGCTTCCTTTTAAGGCTCCTCCACATGGGAAAGGAACCACGAAAGCCGGTCTGGAATAAATTAAGGGAGGTTAAACATCATCCTTGCACTGGATGTCTCACTCCCGCATCTCTCCCCGCGGCGGCTGTGTACGCGGTGCACCATCCACACACGCTGTTTACCCGCACTCGCCGCAGCCCAGCCTGGCCCGGCCCAGGAGGAGCCGCAGCGAGCGACGACAGCGCGCCCCGAGCGCCCCGGCCCCGCCGCAGGTGACAGCGCCGTGACCGAGCCGCGGCGGGCAGGGCCTCCCTGCCCAAGATGGGGGCTCGGCGGGGCGCGCCCGGCACGGAGACGCCTCCTGCCGCAGCCCTACGAGCCCCGCCACGCCCGGCGCTTGCTCCTGCACCTTCTTCCCCCGAGCCCCGCTCCCCGGCCGGCGCCCATCGCTCACCTCCGCAGCCGCCGCTCGCCGGGCACCGCCCCGCGGCCCCGCCGGCCCCGCGCCCCCAGCGGCTCCGGCGCCCGCCCGCTCTGACGGCGCCGGCAGCGGCGGCTCCGCCCCGGCGCTGGCCCGGCCCCCTGCGGCGGCATCGCCTCCCGCCCGGGCTGGCACTGGTCCTACCCCCGGCCGCCCCAGGACAGCCCCGGCTCCGGAGCGTCCAAAACCAGAGGAATTAGGATTCTCTTGCATCTTCATCTGAAATGGGGGTTTTGAGAAAGGAACTGTCACGTGCCTGCAAAATACTCATATCACAGCTACGATGTTTGAGCCGGATAATTTGGGCCAGCAATCCAGATTTTTCTTTTCTAATAAAAAAAATCACAGAATGAATTAGGTTGGAAAAGACCTCTAAGATCATCCAGTCCAACCTATGACTGAACATCACTGTGTCAATTAGACCATGGTACTGAGTGCCACATCCAGTCTTTCCTCAAACACCTCCACTACCTCCCTGGACAGCCCATCCCAATATCTAATCACCCTTTCTGTGAAGAAATGCTTCCTAATGTCCAACCTAAAGCTCCCCTGGAACAGCTTAAGACTATGTCCCTCTCATCCTGTCACTGGCTGCCTGGGGGAAGAGGCCGACCTCCACCTAGCTACAACCTCCTTTCAGAAAAGGAGTTTTTTGTTTTTCCTGTAGAAAAACAAAACCAATAAGGTCACCCCTGAGCAATAAGGTCACTCCCGAGCCTCCTCTTCTCCAAGCTAAACAATCCCAGATCCCTCAGCCACTCCTCACAGAACATATGATCCAGACTTTTCACCAGCTTCACTGCCCTTCTCTAGACCCAATCCAGCACCTGTCTTTCCTGAACTGAAAGGCCCAGAACTGGACACAGCACTCGACTAGTGCTGAGTACACAGGAGGAATCACTTCCCTAGTCCTGCTGGCCACAGTATTTCTGATACATGTCAGCAGGTTTCCTCCATCCATACTTACGTTCCACACTTGAAGTTGCTCGATAGCTCTCTTGGCCAACTGCATTTGTTGAAACTGCTGTGTATCTAGAGCCTGGGCTCTGTTTCTTAACCAATTTCTGTAGCACGCTGCTATCAGTGAGGGGTATAATGTGCTCAAGCAGTGTTCAGTGTAATTTGAAAGAAGGTAGGAAGAGGTCACAGTCCAGCTCTGGCTCATTCTCTTGTTTTTATACGATACACAAAAGCCAGGAGGCGTGCAAGGGACTCCTGCTTGCAGGAACCACGCTGGAGTGAGGTATTACTGAGACACACACTGACACACTTGTCTGGGTGCCTCCAGCCAACTGTGCATAACCTACAGAGGACCGCTGCCAAGCACCAGCTGAGTCAGTCCCAACACCACTCTAGTGTAAGAATTTTAATTTGCCTGTTGCAGTTCCCTCGTACTGGAAGCTGCCAGCTCAAGTCCTCAATACCATCTGAATTTGGATGGAGAAGCCAGGAGATGCAGCTTGAATTTTTCATTTTTCTTTACACGTGTCATTGGTGAAATTCCACACAAACACTTCCTGCTTCAAAATCGCACAGATCTTACAGAGAAGAGGTGTTTTCAATGCCTAGTCAAGCATATGTGACTGTTATTATTTATCTTTGGTCATAAGTTTAGCACAAAGCTCATGACCTCTGCCATGATTTTTAACAAAAAAGAGACAGAAAATAAGAGCTCCTCTGCATACCACGCAAACTTAAAGCCATCCTCTCATAAAAATATCAAATATACTCGTAAAGAACAGGTTAAAAGCAGTAGACATTATCCTAGCATCCTTCAATTTAAATAGAGAGCTTGACAGCATTAAGAAGTAAAATACATTTTAGTTTATTTGCAGCTGATGACATTTTTAATCATCATCAACCAAAATACAACCTTTGTAACCGCAGGTCTGGACAACTCCCTACCAAGGATTCTGGAAGAATGATGTTTACTATTGGTGTTCACTTAGCATTAGGAAATAAAAACAGCACTAAAACCCAAGGGACCAGAAGGGCAGTTATGTTGCACCAGCATTGAAGGAGGACACGTAGAACCACCATGTAGGCAGAGCAGTCTGAATTACCCAGGGCAAAATACAAGAAAAACCAGCAGGGCAGGAATGAATAGGCTCAAGAGGTTTTTCATTTACCTAATTTCTTTGTAAGATTATGTTTTCTTAATCAAAGAAATCTGTAAGTAACAAATGTCACAAATTAATTGTCAGAGAAGAACTGTATTTAGTAGAGGCACTTGGAGAGCAGTTGCTCTGGGACCATCACCAGGTTTAAGACTATTTCACATTTTCTTCAAAGATGTGTAAGCACACATAAATTCATTGCTAATTATATTTGCGGACAACCCAACAGCTGACACTGTGGTGAACAAAAGAACTGGACCATCACGTAAGAGTTCTGGAATAGCTCATAAAGCATACTGTTCAAAATTACTATTATTTTTAAAAAGCCAAATCTCAGGCTATACATCCAGGAAAAGAGCACAAAGCTGTACCTTGGGAAAACAAGCCACACACTGGGAAAACATCAGACTGAAAAACCACTGACTCTGAAAAAGGCATCAGGGTCACAACGGGCAAGGAATTGAAACATGAGATCCCAACTTAACACTTTGACAAATGTGATATCCACCTTGGAAGCACAATCCAAAGAAAGCAGGGATTTTACCTGTATGTAGACCAACGAAAAAAAAACGTACAGGGTTTTATCTCCTTCTTAAAAGAAGATTACAAATCTGTGAAGGGACTAAGGAAGACGGGCATAACACAAGATTTTAGGAAGTCAATCCATGCATTTCACTGAGAAATATTAATAGCATACTCGTGTTTTTTTTTTTCTTACTTTCAAATGCATCCCAGCAGGAAAATATAAGATACTGATCTCTTTTGTAGAGCCATCCCCTCTTCTTTTCCCTTAAGTGAAAGCTGAAGTCAAATTCTAGTCACAAGACAGACATGTACTTTTAACACAGGGATTACTAGCTACTGAAATATACTATCAAAAGAAAACATAATTAGATTTTATGCCCTTTTCAAGAGCAAATACCTTTCTCTGGCATAAAAACCTTCAGAGAAGGTCAGACTAGATGAAGGGTGTCAAACTCTTACTTTAACCACTAATATAAAGCAGGAAGGAACCTGAATGTCCAGTCTCAGCTGATAAAGTACTTTATGTAGTTTCTGCCTTTATATGCAAAATTTTACACATCAGTTCACCATCAGCACACTATTCACCCTCATCTTCCTCAGTTTGTCAATGACCCGCAACTTGTTACAGATTTCTTCGCACACAGATTTCCAGAAACTATCCTGCTATACCCACTGAAGAGGTATGGCTGACACAGAATCAAAAGCTTACAACAAGCAATACCTAATACATATTAGACCTCTCTTTTCTACCACCAAAAAAATATAAAAAATTCCTGTCATAAATTGACTTAGAAGAAGTTTATATTCTTCACGATAATGAAGGGCAGCACGATTTTACAGTAGCATGGTTTATCATTAGAATTTATTAGTTACAAGCCAATTTCTATACTTGCTACTTTTCCATAGCTCCTTTTAAAGTACTAATACTTCCTCTACCGCAGCATGGAAATATGCACTTTTTAGTAAAACCCAGTAGTGTACCACAAGGCGTAAGATGAAACATCAATATATTTAAATAAAAGCAATATCAATATAAGTTTATATAATATATTGATATTCTTATCTTAGTGCTTCTTCCACTTTCAATGTTTAGGGACATTATTAATGAACCACAGAAGTAAGTCCTGAAAATAAAGCTAGTCCACTTCAAGAAGCTGCTCTCTATGTTTACAAAATTTTCTTCCTACAGACTGTCAACCAAGTCACTGGGGAGTGTTCTACTTACAGTAATAGCTGGTTAATGATTTTCTGAAGATATTTCCAACAAAACAATGCCAGAGACAGAAAATTCAGCATGCACATTTGGAAAAAGAAAGAAATGATCTTAAGGTTTCTGGTTACTATTCTGTCAGTTTAAGACTGGAATTAAACTGTTGTGCTCTTCAGCTACAGACAACAAGACACATATTTAGAATAAATACACATATTCCAAATGACCACATATCAAGTGCTAGGGCAGCATGAGTACTTGTGAAATTCCTCATGTCAACAAAGCTGCTACGGTTCTGTATTTCTAAGTTTTCCAACCACATGCTTAAACAACAGATACTGCTTACCACCTACATTCTGTGGCTGCACTTTTGGATGATTTCAATTTAATGCTCTTCTTATGAGCAGAAGGTGTCAATCTGGTTTGTTCCAGGCTTCCACTGAAAAAATAGTATTATTTTAAAAGTCTGCTTTGAAAAAAAGCATCTCACCCAACTTGCTACTCTCCAGAAACTTAAAAGTGAAGAGAGAATACATAACCAATTTCTTATTCCACCCAGTGAATAATGAAGGTCTTTAATCAGTAATATAAACTCACACCTTCTGGAAGCTAAAAATGGTTTTTTTAAAAGATGCTTTGTCTTTCCTTTTAGAAGGCATAATTTAAATAATAAATGCATGATCCTTGTTAAACGCCAACCCCCTTCACTCACTTCAACATATGTACACATGGGCCTTCATTAAACAGACTCATATGCTTATCACTTCATATTAATTGAAAGAACAGAGTTAATGACCTAAAGAATTTTCAGAGTAAATGACTACGGCATATTTCTGCAGTTCCGCAATATGTGTTTACAGCTATTTAAATACAAACGTGTTTGCAGGACTGGACCACAGAGAGGACACGTTAATTGACGAAACCAGATGTAATGACACAGACAGGTCCCAACCCTGACGAGCCGCAGTCCGCGACGTCAGTCCTGACAGCATTCAGCACCCTCTGGCTCTGCCACTGCGTAAAACAAAGGGGAGGAACGAGAGCAGCAGGGAAAGTTCTTTGCAAACTGCATCCCGTACTTATTCAATATGAATTATTAGCACTGCATATATTTCTGATTCTAAACCCAGTATGGGCCTTTTGGAGCCATGTCAACTGTTTGTCCTTAGCAATCCCATTCCACGGATTCAAATACATTGCAAGTTCCATCTTGCAAAATCTACCACAGAATAGAAATATGCACTTTTTAGTAAAATCCAGTAGTGTACCACAAGGCATGAGATGAAAATATCAATATATTTAAATAAAAACATTTATTATATTAGGAATAAAGCTAGAATCGAATCTATAGTATCTATGGCTTTCCATTAATAAAACAAATTATTATTTTTCCCACAAGAAACATTAATATTTCAAGTAGAACAGTGCTCAAAGTCCCAAGACAATTATATAGGTAGTCATTTTTAAACAGAATATGATGTTACAGAACACTGGAATTGAACAGTGATAGTCTCTTGAGCAAATCAGTATTTTGATACATATTATAGGTATTTTTATACTGTCCTAGGTAGTTAGTGAACCACTAGGAAGTTTTTACAGTAACATTCTAATGGATCGAATAATACACATATTCTGTTAATTATTAAATCCTTAAATGTCCAATAGCAAACACTGAATTTAAGACTTGATCTCCACTGGATTCGAGCCAATTACTAAAAACAATTCTAACTAGCTGTCTCTCTATGATCTGTTGCCCGTCTACTCCTTTCCAAAAGGAGTTCCTGCAGAACCATTAGGTGAGGCTTAGTGATTATGGCCAAGAAAGGAACACAGATCACCTGAACCATCAAGCCTACAGGCACCTGCAGCAGAGCAGACCATGGAAGAGCCCTACACTACCAAAACCATTTTGACTCTTCTCTCTAACTGACATTTAAATACCTGCCATATGGCTTTTTTTTATTTTTGCTCCCTTTTGTTTCACTCATGGAGAAGGATTGTGAGTAATACTTCGAAATTAGAGTGCTAAGTTAAGAATACCCTTACAGAGATCATTTTATAATTTTTGGGTATGTAAAGAGATAATATGGTAACTAGGCTGTGGAAAACAAGGGATGTTTACAGCACTTGAACAAATGAACTAGCTTCCATATAATCAACAGAACACGAAAATGTGAAATCAATCTTGATTTATAATTGCAAAAATAAGGTCCTACACATACAAGGAATATAAACATTCTTTGATCACAGAACAGTTGCTTAAGACAGACAGAATTAAATAATCAATGTGTACTCATTCACTGAAGTCATCACTTTTACAAACAGTAAGTGTTGCATGCATCTGTTCAGACTAAATGTAAATCAGACACCTGGCTATAAGCTTCAGCCAAGAAGTTACTATGACTCTCTCTTCTCTCACTATTTCCTAATCTTGTTTCTAATCACCTTGTCTGAAGTTATTTGAGTTTCCACTTGTAAAAGTTACATTACCATTTATTTTTTAAAGGCTTCTAAAAGGCAGGGAATGATGGAGAGAAAGAAGAAAAAACAAATATTCCTTTGGAAAAAAGTTCTGAATCAGAACCAGTTAATGTTGACCACTGTCACACTTTAAGCACTGTTACCCCCATAAATCCTACTTCCTTACCAGTGTGGGAATGAAAAACAGCATCACTCCCATCTATTACTGCAGATTTACTGGGCAACAAACCTACTGGGGAGGAAGCAACTTGCACGTACATTTTACAACCTTGATCAACTTCTCACCTCTGAAAACAGTTCTGTCCTGAGATATCCTCTCGGCTACCAGTCTGCTAAGAAAACTCCTCCTTAACACATCAAGTGAACTCCCAGTTCCATATCTTCTATTATTTGTAATAGCAAAACATGACCAGAATTTACAGTAAAGTCACAGAAGACCACTTCAAAACGGAATGATAAATTCTGCAACTTATTCTGGATTTCACATATTTTATTTCAAATACATGACAGGTACCCATTTTGGCCAGAACTTGCAGCTTTAGGATTGCCTTCTTTTTAACATTTAAATGCACATCCAGGTCAATCTATCAGAATACTCAGGAGCAGGTATCTTCCACAAAAACACTGCATGAAAGGATATAGCAGGTACAATCTTCTTACTTTAGTCTCTGTTTTTTTGTAAAGTGCTGATGAACCCTGAATTCCCATGGTTAGGTCTCTTCAGAAGGCTAGGATGAAGGCTTCAGTATCCCTTCCTTCCTCTGAATCTTGTCCTGGTATCCAACTGAAAATTGAAGTCAATATATTAAAAGCAGGTATTTTGCAAAAGAAATACTTTGGAGTGCTTGTGCTACCTTGGCACTTAGTAACATCAGAACAAAGGCCAGAATAAAGCAGAAGGCACTGTAAAGAAAACTAGCGATGTAGCCAACAAGCCACAGGGTGGTTCTGATGAAAGAGACATTACATTATCTTATATATCACACAAAAATTAAAATAATGGGATAAGCATCCGGTGCATTTTGAAATAAACAGCGGAACAACACAAATTACAAGAGCAGGATAGCAGGATATCAAAGAACACATTAAAACAAGGTAGTGTAAGTCTGCTTAAATCAGTTTTTCCAAATGTAACTGATAAACTGAAGGAGGAAAATTCAGATTTGGTTGAAGTGGGAGTCACTGCAAATGTCCATGAGGAGAGGGATAACTTAAATACAAGAATTGTCTGGAAAAACACAGAAATAAATCAATAAAAACTGAAATAATATTCAGCTTCTAAAATGTGCAAGTTTATTCTTGGCAGTTACAAAAAAAAAGATTTAATGGAAGGCTAAAGATGACAGTAAAGCTAAAAAAAAAGCTACACCGCAGTACTTACAGAAGCTAAATTGCAATTTCTTTCCCAGTGCAGCAGAAAAACATACTTTGATCTTGGGAGAATTCTTCTGAATTTAGATAGTCAGTCTTGAAGATGGCAGCGACAGATTGCAACTCAGCCATATTCAGATATTAGACTTAGGAAGTTTCTTTTAACTCCATTAACTAACTCTCTTCCACAATTCAGAACTGCAGTAAAATTTGTAAAGAGCTCAACTACATGATGACATAGCTTAACCAATAACCTAGCAGCTTCCACTTTAAATCCTGTTCCTATTTAAATATCTAAAAGTTACTGAAGCTTACTACACCGATAAAACATTTTATTTCCTCACAAAGAAAACAGCACCAAGGCAAAATCCCTAATCATTTTAGACTATTGTAAATTATATTTGCATCTAGTGTCTAACTTGGTTTTGGACACTCTTTAATCCTCATTATCACAACAAATAAAAAATTTGGCAGGGCCCAATTATTGAAATTTACAGAATTAACAGGACAAGAAAAAAAATTGGGACAAAAAAAAAATTTGGGACAATTAAATAGAATCATCCAAGAGCCAGGTCTCTTTCCATGTGACTGGATACATTTAGATTGCAATTTAAGTTTCAGGCTGCCTTAACAATCCAGACAAAAACACAGGCACATCACCCGTATATATTGCTACTGCAGCATCATACAGGTATTTCAAACATTTAATACACAGCATTTTTCCTGTCTGCAGAAATAATAATTTGTCACTATGTGGATTAATATGGTTCATATAGGAGAGGTACAAAAAGCTGCAATGACTAATACAGAATGGAAGGAAAATTTTAGGTACCACTTCATCTGTGTACTTTTCATTATATATCATATCAGCTAAAAATAAAAATTAGTCCTGCACAACTCATGCTTAGAAAGTTTTGATACCATCTTTATCACATCTTAACTATCTTTTAAATATCATGGAAACACAGGAAAGATATTTCTGGACATGGAACTCCTACCAAAACAGGGGAAGCTTTATCTAATTACATTTTTGTCAGTATCATATGGGATAGTTAGCTATATAAAAAACCAAACTGTTAGTTATCACGAATTCAAGTACTCCAAGAAAATTAATGACTCAATGTGAATTCAATAGAAGATCCTAATTGAACAGTGGAAGTCTCATTTAATTTCATTTCAATGTTCTCTATACAGATTCTCTTAGGATGACCTTGCAGACAAAAAATGTCTTGTCAATATTTTATCTTACAATTACCTGATCTTCCAGAATTTTTTTAATCCAAAACTTCACTAAAAACAATAGTAAAAATACCTACCTCATTTCCTGTGACATACTAAGCCTTATTCAATATAAACACATTTTCCAAGTTTTTCATACTCTACAACTTTTTTTTCATGAGGACAATCAGAGTTTTTCTACATACGGGTATCCATATTTTAAACGGGATTCAAAGGCAGGAGCTGTTCTGCTTAATGGCACCAGTTTTACTGAATTAAAATGGTTTTGTTCAAAAAAGCGGGAAAAGGACAGAAAGCATCCAGGCCACTGCCACAAGACATGCCACACTTACCATTGATCTTTTGCATGCAAAGAACGTCACTTGCAAACTCCTACAGTGTCCTTCCCTCAAGCATTGTTTAGGGCTTTTGTTTTCCTAGTAGATGAAAAATAAAGGATTAAAAACTTCATCTGTGCAGCTCGCCAAAGAAACACCGAAATACTTTCTAGAATCACGGAGTGGTTTGGGTTGGAAGGGGACCTTGCAGGTCACCTAGTCCCAACTTCATACAGGGTTTACTGGGCATTTCGCCTCGCTCTGATGGCCTGCGCTTTCCCCCTGGAGCCGTGATTCCCTGAGGTGCTGCACACGGGAGCGAGCAGGCCGGGAAGGGGCGGCGGCGCTGACCTGCAGCACGCAGGGGCTCTCCAGCAGGCACTGCCGCAGGTCCTCCCGCACGCCGCCGCAGGCGCGCCCGTCCTCCTCCTTGTCCTCGTAGTACTTGGGCATGGCGGTGAGCCCGGCCCTACGCGCCGCTCCCGCTGCCGCCCGCCCCGGCGACACCCCCGGCGGGCTCCGGCATGCCGGGCGCTGCGGCCGCTTCCGGAGGCGGCAGGAAGGGACGGGGCGGCTCCGGGAAGGATCCCGGGCGCCTGCGCTGCGGACGGTGCCGGAAGGCTGCGGGAGGCGGCGGTGGCGGTGCCGGGCGGGGTCGCGGCGCAGGCCGGGGCAGCAGGTGAGACACTTACACCCCCTCCATCCCCGGAGCGGAGCAGATCGCGGGGCGTTCGGCGCCTCCCGGCCCGGAGCGGAGCGCGGGTGTCGCTAAGGGGGGACGGGTGTTTGGCAGCCAGGCCGCCCCTAAATCATGGAAACGTGCGGTGTTAAGGGCTGGAAGGGACCTTAAAGATCATCTGGTGCCAACACCCCCGCCATGGGCAGGGACACTTCCACCAGACCGGGTTGCTCAGAGCTTCATCCATCCTGGCCTTGAACGCCGCTAGGGTTGGGGCATCCACAGCCTCCCTTGGCAACCTGTTCCAGTGCCTCACCACCCTCATAGTAAAGAATTTCTTCTTAATATATAACCTAAATTCTCTCTCTCAGTTTGTACCCATTACTCCTTGTCCTATCGCTACAGTTCCTGATAAAGAGCCCCTCTCCAGCTTCCTTGTTTTCACCCCTTCACATACTGGAAGGTTGCTATGAGGTCTCCACAAAACCTTCTCTTCTCTAGGCTGAACAGCCCCAGCTTTCTCAGCCTGTCTTCACAGGGGAGATGCTCCAGCCCTCTGTCAACTTCATGGCCTCCTCTGGACTTGCTCCAACAATTGTCATTGTTTATACTCATGCTCAGTTTTTGTCACTTCAGCATTGCAGGCAGGGTCTGCGTCGCGTGATTTTATTTGTTAGCCCTCACTGTATGCAAAACCAAACGCATCTTTTGAAATTCTTTCCTTAGCAAGATGCTGCCAACCACCTTGGTTAGTTCTCGGAGCCAGGGCAATGGTGCACTGAGCCCCAGGGATGCTGCGAGGCACACGGCCGGAGCGAAACGCTACAAGTACCTGCGGAGGCTCTTCCACTTCCGACAGATGGACTTCGAGTTTGCGCTTTGGCAGATGCTCTACCTGTTCACTTCACCACAGAGGGTTTACAGGAACTTTCACTACAGAAAACAGACAAAGGACCAATGGGCGAGGGACGATCCCGCCTTCCTAGTACTGCTCAGTATCTGGCTCTGTGGTGAGTGCGGGAGAAAAGACAGCGCAACGGAGAGGGAGGGAAAGTTTAGGGATAAATATTCATTTTTATTCCAATAGCATGCAAAAAAGGGACCAGTCCATGTGGATCACCTTTTAGTCAAAGTAGAATAGAGGGAAAGGGCCTAACCTTTTGGAAGTTAAGGTGGGAATTAGAAAATGGAATAGGCATAACTAAAATTGTGTAGTCTTGAATTGATCTCAGTTGCAACTCATTTTCTGTTGCATTTCAAACTATGCAGTTCCCTGTAACTTTACAGACAGTAACAAAACCCCATACCACACATCAGTGCTTTACTTAAAAAATACTGAATATTTGGTTTACCTGAACATTACGGATAAAATACTCTTTTTACCATAAAGGCCCGAGTGAGATTATGTATATTGCAAAATTAAGCTATAAAGAAAACAGCTCATGTAAGTGACTGAACTGCAGATTCAATAAGTATTATCCCAGTTGTCTTCTGTTAAATAGCATATTGCTATTTGTAATAGCAAAAATATTTCATATAACTTTGAAACAAAACTATGAATGACCACGCACGTGGTTTGGGTTAACAAAGAGCTTTTCTAAAACAAAGAATTTTCTACTGTAGCATTATGTGAATTTTTTTTAAATAGTTTGAGTGGAGCAATACAATTAAGCCCAAGTACAGATAAGTGTTCAATCTGTGAGAGGGATAATATTGTGAATAAATTGCATTATATCTAGTTTTTGGTGGGAAAAAATGAGCTATTGAACTGAAAATCTTGGGAGAAAAAATAAAAAAGAAAATGGAGATTTCATAACAGTATATCCAAAGAAACCCCATCAGTTTAAGATCTAATGCTTTCTTTTGACAGCTGACTTTAATAATCTTTTTCTGCTTTCAGTTTCTACTGTAGGATTTGGATTTGTGCTGGACATGGGGTTTTTTGAAACAATAAAGCTGCTACTTTGGGTTGTATTCATAGATTGCGTTGGTGTTGGCCTCCTGATTGCAACTCTGATGTGGTAAGTAGTGATTTCTGAAACTGAGTTCAGTGTTGCTATTCAGACATGGGGAGTCCTCTGCTGTTTGCAAGACACTTGGTTCTTTGTTTAGGATAAACTTATAAAGCAAGTATTGCCTATAAGTTTTGTGCTATTGCAGTAATTGTTTCAAAATGTTGCAATAAAAAAGAACACATCTCTTTCTTCACTATTTCCTGCAAAAGATAAAAAAAAAAATCAGAAAGTGTGTATTATTCCAGCTTCTTTTCTTTCCTTTGAGCTGGTTAATAGTCAGCAGTAATGCCAAATAAAAAATGTGTTCAAAAAAACTCAAACTGTTCATTTAGAATAATGAGTGAAAAAATTAAGCAGTGCAAGCCTGAGGATGACGCTCTTCAAGCCCATGCTTCTTGCTGAAGATTTTAGCAAGTGCCATGACAAGCCACATCTGTTCTGTCTCACATGTGGCAGCTTCGCTGCTTTGGTGGTAGTCACTGTCGTTTTTATCCTCTAGTGTTCAGGGACTTGCAGAAGTGGAGAGGCAGGAGCAGGGCAGTTTACAACCCAGGCCTCAGCACCGTGGATGTGTCCTGCAGGAGTGAGGGAGCCATGAGACAATGGGAAGCTGCTGTTTCTCTGCTGCGGCAAAGGGAGGGCACCAAAGAAAGTATTTTTATTTTACCAAGAACTTAAGAAAGTAAAAGCAATAGAAGAGTTCTTAGTGATGGAGCTGACATCTTAAACTGATGCTGATTGGAAAAGGGATACATTCCTTTCAAACAGTGGCCTCAGGAACTCCTGCTTGTAATTGCAAACTTGAGGATGAGGCAAATACAAGCACTGTAGCTTGTAGATGAAAAGTCCATCTAACCTATGCTCGTGTCTGGGACAGCAAGCCATAAATTGCATGGGGAAGAGCTTATAGTAAAGCTCTCTTCTCCTAGCCTGCTATTCTCTAGCAATTTGTGCCTCAGGGTACAGTCTCCTGAACCAGGAGATTTTCCTCTATCTTTTAATTGGCTTCCTGCCAGCCTTAATACTAGTCATCTGGCTCCAGTTTGGTTCAAGTCCCTTCTTCGAGTGCAGGCTCACCTTTTTTTCCAAAAACTCTCCCCATTCTTAATGAGACTAAACCCCTTCTTGCCTTGCCTCATCTCGCCTCACCCCAGGCTCTGCCTCCTGCTGACCCCACCCTTGGCACAAAGAGTATGCCAGAAAACTCATGAAAACTCTGGTCTCTTATTTCTGAGCATGTATTGACTTCTTGTTCCTCTTCTAAATGTGATAAATTTTCTGTTGTCAGCAGAACTTGAATGGAAGCACAGTCCTGAGGCTTATTCTGTAGCCTCTAACACCAGGCAGTGCACATTCCATTTGCACTTCAGTAAGAATGGGCTCGTGCTATGAGCACTGTCCAGCCCTCCTCCTGTCTTTGCAGTGCACCAGTTCTGTGGAGATGAAATAAGGCATCTCTCTGTGATGGGTGCTGATCCTGTATGGGCACTTTACTGAAGTTGTCTCCCTGTGCGTACAGAGAGAAGTCGCAGCAGATGGCTGCACTGATAGATTGTAGCACTAATTTCTTTAAAGAAGCCTTTTGTTTTTGTATTACTGGAAGTGTAATACAGTGTTACAGCTGTCTGTTGCTTGCAGGGGATGTAGTCATAGTTTTAACAAAAACATGATTCTTGCATTTTTTTTCTCCCAGATAGCAGGCACTTTGGGGTGGAGAACTGGAACTGCATATGACAAGCTATGTCAAACCTATGTTTTGATCGGCAGCTATATAGATTAACAGTAATCTCAAATATCTTTTTACATAGGTTCATTTCTAATAAGTACTTGGTGAAGCAGCAGAACAGAGACTATGATGTGGAGTGGGGATATGCCTTTGATGTGCATCTGAATGCCTTCTACCCACTTCTAGTAATTTTGCATTTTATCCAGCTTTTCTTCATCAACTGTAAGTAGAATACTTTGAGCTCTCTGCTTCAAAATGGTGCTCTATCAAAACAGCTGAGAGCAGTTATCTCTTGCAGATGTCATCATATCTGACTCTGTCATTGGGTATTTTGTTGGGAATACATTATGGTTGATTGCCATCGGCTATTATATCTATGTGACATTCCTAGGATACAGTGGTGAGTAACATCAATTTCTTTTGTATTTGTTTGACTAAAAACAAGAGCACGTTTTCAGTCTATTCATTTGATCTTAGTCTATTAATTGATAAAGCAGAGGCTCAGCTGGGTGTTGAAGTAATTCTTTCCTTGTGGTAGAAGAAGTTTGAGAGAAATTTACCAATCTGGATTTTCAGTGAGTGTACATCTTAACCAGAGAATTTGTATTCTCCACTTTACTAACTTCCCTTCTTGTATTAGACCTGTTGCACCACAACTTGGTTTTCTTGTTCCTCTGTAAATCCACTTCAAGATGTTTGCATTAGGTAAAAATTCTTTAATGAGTTTAAGGCCATAGTTTTCGGTAAAGCAGTTTCAAAAAGCATTATGTGGTAACAGTAGGACTAGCAGGACAGATATGTCTGAGGAGGACAATAGAGCAGAACTGTTTTTTCTTGCTGTCTTGCCCCAAGGCCAGTCCACGTGAAGCACATCTTTTAAAGTGCACTACTTTACATTTGCTTCATTGTTGCTTCTGTTTCAGCATTGCCCTTTTTGAAGAACACAGCTATTCTTTTGTATCCCTTTGCACTTCTCATCATGCTCTATTTGATCTCACTAGCATGTGGATGGAACTTCACCAAGATGCTTTGCTCCTTCTATAAATACAGAGTGAAATAAACCCAGGACTTCACCTCTCTAATGTTTATTTTGTTTTTACGTTAGCCATTTTTGACAGTAAAAAAAAATTTAGAACATTTTGTAAATGGTTGTAAATTTCTCTTTATTGTAGATAATTGTGTAAAAAAGTTTGAAGTGTCCTTTTTTATTAAAATATTTACAACAGTAAACATGTTAGCAATTTTGTTCAAATACTTTCCTAGTACATTCCTAAAAACAAGTTACTTGTACATCTCTGTAGCTTAAATTTAACTGCAACAAGTCTATGTAGCATAACTCTTACTGCAGGTATTTTGCACGTACTGGTATAAGCTCTACATTATGAGGGGTTTAAGTGACACCAAAAAGCAGTTTTATTGGAATACCTTGCCTTGGGACCGTGTGAAAGTACGGATCTTAAAGAGTGTTGCGATGGTAAAGCAACAACTGTCTCTAGATAGAGATCTGTCCTCTCCTTGTATGAAAGAACTTGAGAACAGATTTATTTTAGTGACTACTTCAAATATACATGGACAACTCTGGCACGCAGAAGAAACAGTGATGAAAGGCACAATTAACATGACCCATATCAGGTTTCCAAAAATAGCAGCAAGTTTTTAAACCCAATCTCTAGCAGTCCAGTGGGTATTATTACATCCACCATTCTGAGTGGCAGGTCAATGAACATGGAACGAAAGTACAAATTAGTTTGGCTACAAGGGTGGGCTCGTGGCAATGCCTGCAGCTGTAAAGTCCACAAGGCAGGAGTATAAACTGACCATCACAAACAATACCTTATGGAGAGTGAAGATGACAGCTTCCCAACATGGTGTTCACTAGGATTCAGTTTCCAAAACAACACAAGAGTAAACTGGTTACAGTAAGACTTAATATTTCAATACTAGAATTTGATCTAAGGAAAAACTATATTTTATCTTAAAATACCAAATATGCTGGCAGTGCATCTTACAGTACTGTGTGTCTCAGCCACTGTTAAGGCTTGAAGAGAAGCGTGTTTCCTTCTCAGCAGATGCTGAGCAACGTTCCCCTTTAAACAAGGAAAGCACTGAACTGCTGATCCATGGAAGGTGAAGGATTCCAGTCAGGATCTGCTCCCTCCCTGGCAAACAGCACAAACTCCCGTCCTGCAGGCAGCTGCAGCCTAACTGTACACCTCTTTCCTAACAGGAATCCTAGCACCAGTGATCACCCACTTCAGTTCAAGAGTAGAAATTCATATTTAGTGCCCTTTAGATACCACTGAAGGACTCGGGGCCTGTGTACCTTCCCTTTAGAGAGAGCAAAGTTCGCCCCTTGAAAAAAGGCTTCATCATTCTCAAAATTAAGCTACTTTAACTTCTAGCAGCTCATTGTTTACAGCAGAAATTAGCAAAACCCTTCAGAGACCCCTAAGGTCAGAAAAGTGACATTCTCAAGGACTAATTCACCAGGTCTCCATGGGGTGTGTTTTACATCAGCAATCAGTGTTAGCCTGAAAACACCAGATGTTTAACGTTTCAGCATTATGCTGGTGATTGTAAAGATGATTTAAAAATACAAGGGTTTTTTTTTAACCCTAACTACAGTTACTTTTCAGAATGCATCCTTCCTAGTAAGAACAAATATAGAACCTCGGGTTAATGTATATCAGGAGAGCAAGGTTTGAAAAGATTTCATTCTTCTTTTCCCCTACAAGACTAAAACACTTTCAAAGTTGGAGGCAAACTACAAATTACTACAATACTTCATCTGGAGCAAGTATTTCCAACAAAATACAGAGATTACTGAAATTAAAATATATTTGAAAAAAAAAAAAAAAGAAGGAAACTTACACAGTTGTTCAATTTTTCCAAAGACTAATCACACTCCAGCCTATTCAAGGAATTGTGTATCACAGGGGCAAAGTACAAATTGCTTTGCTCTAAACTGACTCAAGGTATTGAAAAACTGCTTTTGAAACAGCTAGACAAGTAGTAGTAAGACAAGAGTCCAGTCTTTTCTTGGTCCATGAATCATATGTTTATCTTTGAATTTTTCTAAGCCATCTTTAAGTAGAGGAAAAAACATATCTATAGAAATTTTTTCCATCAATGCAAATACCTGTTTGAGATGCCTGCAAAAGCTCAAAGCCTTATACAGTGCTTTAGAAACACTCATTAAGAAAATAAAAAGTGCTATTTTGGGATCACATCCTGTTCACATTATTTACAAAGTTTTCATTAGAACTACCCATGGAACAAGCAAAGCAACGTTATAGTTGCTATAAGACAACAAAGTCTTGTGTTTTCTTGGTCCCAAGCAATCCTAATCAGCTCACAAAATCCAGTGCTCATATTGGTGAGTCTGTCTGGCATCCAGTACAAGAAGTTTAGAATAATTTTCCCAGATAATGAAGGTTTCTGGCAATGCCTTTGGTTTCACAAAAGTTCACTTTTCTAAAGCTTTAACAGCAACAGAAGGAGCTAGCAGGATCATAGGATAATGCAATTTCTTTTGAAACACTTTCCTTTACTTTATAACTAAGATTCAGAGGCCTAGAGGGGATTTTTAAGGCCACAACAAAAATAACCTGAAATTAAATACATGTAGGGAAAAACTCCCCAAAATACTTTAATAGATTTAAGATACTGTTTAGGATCTCTTACAGCAGTACTGTCATTTATGGTGGGCAAGTGCAAGACACGCCGGCCCCTCTGGAGTACATCCATGACAAACAGTGCCCAGGATAAAGGCTGGTCAGCTAAAGTGCCTAAGCACTTACTTCACCACTTTAGCCTGACTTGAAGATTGGAATTTGAAAGGTAGAAAACCCAAAAAAGCTGTCTGTGGAAATAATTAGATAGAAAGTATCCTCCTTGCTTTTTCTATTTCTCAGCAAAATTTCCAAGCAAATTGCAGAACTACCTGATTACACCAGCTCTGAATTTGCCTGAATCCATGAAATGTAATTTGTATTAATGTGGCACTTTTATTTAGAGAGCATATAAGCTCAGGAACATTGAAACTATTAAAGCAGCCCACATTTTCAACTCCTGCTAGTATGATAGAATAAAGATACACTAGCCTTTAGGAAACCAGCCCCATTTTACCAAGCAGTAATTTGTCTTGGATAAATCTCTTCTCTACATTTTTGAAAACTAAATATACTGTTAACCAGGAGTTCTGCAATCAGTGTGGTAGGGATCTATGTATTTAAGTATATTGGCAATGAAACAACTACTGTGAAACCTCAGGAATAGCGAGCTCGGAGAACAAGCACACAGCTTTCTCCAACAAGTGGTACCAGTAAACTTCTGAAATCATGGAAAAATGAAAAAGGTCACTGTCAGCAAAACTAATTATCTAATTATATTAAGAAACTTCAATATCTAACATATTTCTGCAGTCTGAATTGTAATAAATAACTCTAGTGTAAATAACTTGCATCACTCATCCACAGACATAGATGAGAAATAAGCCTCAATACTTCCTCAGACCTTTGCTAGCTAATGTGTGATAAAAAACGATTGCATGTCAATAATTTGATGGCATGGCATCTACAGGGGAGAAACAGGGCTATAGCACCACAACAGGCTAGAGTCACACGGGATTCAGAGCCTAGTCACTCAGGTTCCTAAATCCAGAATAAACTCCATTTATGTGGCCAGTGCTTAGCTTATGCCCACAGTCTATGGGCAACACGAGCTTTCCAAGTAACATTTTATTTAGACCACTTGATGTGATCAGAAAAAGTAAACAAGGCCTGCCTGGTAGCTTTCTAACTTGAACTTACACCAGTCAGTCTAAACAGAAGGTCTTGTCTCTGTGTACAAATCTTGTCTTCCCTGTGTCCCCAGATAATGTAGCTAAACCAAAATGACAACAGTCTGTAGAAGCAGTTAAGCTCTTCAACTCAAATATTGCTAAACTGTCAAAGCTACAACACCGTTTTCCAACAAGGCAGAAGAAAAGAGAGGTTGACTCTATACCCCGGTGGTGATGGTTTTGCAGAGCTGAAGAGTCAGGTTTAGGCTCCTGCTCCTTATAAACGTGTCATGAAAGAGAGGCCAAATCTATCAGTCGAATAATGCCGGAGGTACAAATTCAAGATCCCTGCTCTAGATCAGGGACCCTGCAACAGGTTTTGTGCATCTGTACCCTGACACAAAGACCTTAAAGGTCTTTTCCAACTTAAATGATTCTATGATTCTGTGTTGGGAATAGCAGGGTGGGGTTTTTTCCCCACATAGAAAACTCTCCAGCTTTTGAGATGTTAGTTCCAGGAGGCTGGTTCACAGCCCAGCTGAGAATCCCCAAGCCAAGGTAGATGCCTCCCTCCAGTGTCAGTCAGGCACTTCTTTCCTTTTAGAGGGAGGAATTCCTGCCTCTCTTTTTCCTGACCATTTCGGACTAACTGAAATCTTCCCATGCCTGTGTCCTTATACATAAGCACCTAAGCAGAAAGACTATTAGAGCAGCACCAGCAGCATCAGTACTGCAACAATTCCCCTCTGGATGTAATCCAAACCACATTCTGTTCCTGACTGAGTGTATGATTTATTTAAGATCACTGCTGTTTCCCTTGAAACGAAAAGGTAGGGCACTAACTTGAGGCCAAATTTAGTTCCTAGTAAAAAGTTAGTGTGAGTTACTACACTCATCAGTAAAGGAGTCAAAGCTAAAAGCTTGTTTTTGAACAAAGTAAGAAAATAAAAATAAACTGTAATGTATCCAAAATGAACACTGCATTAACAGAACTTTTTAAAAGGAGACCTCCACAGATCAAATGTATCTATGTATTATTCATTCTTTTGAAGAAAGGTAACCTCTGTCACTCCAAAACAAAGCTGGAGAATGATTTTTTTTTTCAGGACAGAAAATGAATTTGTTCAGGCTAGGAAATGTTTACAAAGTTTTTTATAAATAACTGTTTGGAATAAAAAAAAAATTCTTCTAAAATGCAATGTATTTGATCTAAAATCACTGCCGATTAAGCACATGGTATGAAACGATGTTTTAACATGCTTTTTATGTGGCTACAAACTGTACATAGTGGAATTTCATAGCCCCAAAGAACAATGCTCTTCAGAACTCTGTTTATGCCTCTGAACATCATTCAGATTCTGTGTACAAAACTATGTAATTTAGAAACTTAATCTAGCTTTTTTTAAACATGGCAGTATATTTGAAATATGGTATTAATTTATGTTTGCATCTCCAAAGAAAAATGTAGAAAGATAACTTAAACTAGAGAATTCATAAAAAAACTATATCAATTTAAAATTTTACTGCATAAAAATATGTACTTTTCAAATTATTTTAATAAATTAAATATCCCTAACATTTTTAATATATATCCCTGACAGTCTATAAAAGAGGGTTCTTGTTATAGAAAATAAATGGAACTCCGAAAGTACCCCCTTCATAAAACATATTTAACAATAATTATATTTTTTTCTTCTTCTTCAAGGAATGTAACAATATGTACAACTTCTCTATATTACTATACTATTAAAAATAGTACAGGTTAAGCATAGCAGGGTTCTGTAACCGTAAGATGGTAAAGTCACATTAAAGTAGAGGACAACTTGGGCCTCAGACGAACGTTATCAGTGTGGAGCATCAGTTTCTGGATGGATCAGATAAGAAGGGGTAAATACAATCTTCTCATCTACAGTAGATTTCACAAGAGGTAGAGTTCAAGTGAAAAAGAATGAAATTTGGAATTAAGGTGCATGCTCAGTATTTTCAATTTGTGATTTGCTAAGGATGTCAGATTTTATAGGAGAAGTTTTCAAGGATCCTTTTTCCTCTAAAGCAGAATTCCACGATCAGTTTGTAATCTTTTTAATATGAATCTGAAATAGAAAGTCAGAAAAAAATAAGTCATGGTTTAGTGTATTACATTTCTAAGAGGTAGTTATTTTTAGTGTTAGCCAAAAGTTTGAGCTTCAAAACACTGACAGAATAAAGAAATCTCACATTTGCTGGTTATTTTTTTAAATGTTATACCACCTCTTACCTCATTCAGAATTGCCCAAACGGCTGAATTTTGTATCACTGAAAGCCGGAATGATGAAATTGGGTTTAGGCTGGGGTCAACTGTTCCTTCAGCTACACCGTTTTCAAACTTCCCTACAAAGGAAGCAAAAGTATATCCTCAATTAAGTCCTGTTCAACAAAATGAAGTACAAAATTTGTGTCCAAAAAAGATGTTTCTATAGCATCACAATTCACAGGTGAAACCTGCTGACTGATATCGTTCTGAAACAAAAGACAGAGAGCAATTTTGACATCAGATTCAGCTTTGCAGCAGCAAACAACATGGAGTGTATCATCAGAGCACACCGATCTGAGCAGGATTACATGTAAGAATAAAAGCTTTGAAAATGTCTAAAGGCATTAGCACCTCAAACTCTGTGAAGATTCTGGCACAGGTATTCATTTAACATCATGGAACTAAACATGAAGCCTTTGCCTTATGAGTTTTCAAGGTGGAGTAAAGACAATGGATATCATTCAAACAAAACATATTCCTATTTAAAGCATCTTCAATTATATTAGGATGAGGAAGAATCCAGTTTAAAAGCCAAGTTAGATTTTACACTTATATACACAACAATTGTAGTTTATCAGAAAAACATGCTTTCATTATAACAGGGCTGCCCAACCTTTGTCCAGCAACTAATATAGTCCATGAGTAAATTTCTCTTCCTTGACATGTATCCAGGCACCTTTCCCAAAAGCCACATGGCTTTGGAAATGCCAGTCTCATCCTATGATGACACAGCTGATTTTCTGCAGAGTGAGTTCAAATCCAGGCCAAGCACACAGCTCACAACAAGGCACTTGTGCAGTCACAGAGCAGAAGAGGTGACCTTATACAACCTGGAAATGCCTCCAGTATAATCTAGGTGATCAATCCTGGCAGAAAAGTTGGACATAACTGCACATCAAATAAGAAAGTCTCAACAAATCTTTGTTTAGTACATCAGTCTCAGAAAAGAAATAGTGAAAATAATATTATGGAAAGCCTACAAGGTCAGGTACCCAAAAATGAGTGATGAAGAATCAGGTTTTGGTTTGGTTTTAATGAAAATGTCTTGACAGTTGTAAGAGTAAGTTGTAAGAGTAAATACAGATTTTTTTCTAATGTAACATACCTATCCTGAAGTAACCATCCTCTAAGCGTTTGTCTTTGGTTTCTTTGCTTAATACCAGTTCTTCGTTCTAGAATAACAGAGAATAAAAGAGCTCATTTGACATATGACTTCACCAGGGAAAGACAAATGTACATGTACTTTAAGTGGCCCATGTAACTCGCACGGTAACTGCCACATGAACTTAGCAGACACTGGCATACATGGCAGAACAAAAGCAAAGGCAGGATCTTGCCTTCTTTTCCTATGGTTGAACAAGAGCAGATTTCTCTCAGGACAACTGAAACTTACAGCTTACTTTTTGATCTAAGACTTTGGGTGAGATGAAAAGCCACGAGACCAGTGAGGGAAGCATTGCAATTACCACTGCCTCACTGAAAAGGGATGGGGATCAGTAAGTTTTTTTTAATAAGCACCAAAAATTAAATTGTAAAGTAGAGCTTGAAAAACAGCTTGAAAATTACAACCATAATCGCTTTCAATACTGAAAGACCCACTATAATAATTTACTAGGAATGAATTAAAAATGCTTGGCAAAACAGGAGATTAAATCCATCAGCTTCTTTTTTTTTTTTTTTTAAAATTCCTACTTTGAAGGGAAGCTGCTGAAGAAGTGGTGGGGATTTTTTGTGGGTTTGGTGGGGTTTTTTTACTTGGGAGAGTGGGTGTTTTGGTTTTAATTTGTTGTTGTTGCTGTTATTGTTCAGGAGTTTGGGGTGTTTTTTTGTTACTGGTTGGTTTGGTTTTTTTTAGTATGTTGTTTGAGTCCCAGACAAATACAGTCTGGGGGCATTCTGGTTTCTAAGGGTTGGTTTTTGGTTTTCTGAATTCTGCTTGAAGAGAATCAGCGTTGAAATACCTGAATGGGCTTCAAGCTCTACTGAAGTCCATGGTGGAGAAGTAGGTCCCTCAGGAGCTGCTGTCCCCATACTGCCAACATTTTTTGTTGACACCAGTCGCTTAGGAACAGGCCAGATAGAGAATTTTTTGATTACTTTTTCCAAAAATTGCATCAATAGCAATAGAAGCTCAGGAGCATTACTTCCTTAAGAGATGCTCCAGTTTCAAGGACATTTCACAGCCAAGTGTAGCCAAAAAGGAGATGCTTGATGCACATTTTTGCTCATTATCTTGTATATTTGTGTTGTATCTTGGGCTTAGACAAAGTGAGGGCTGCTGCTGTTTTTGTGGTTGAATGTATTTCCAGGTCTTGAATAACAAAACCCACAGATCTTATGATATAATATCCCACATGCCATGTTGTATAATTAGAATCAAACTAACAAATTTCTTTTTAGCAGTGGGGGTAGTCAGAATTTCCTATTTTTGCTCGCTCCAAGGTAGGCAGACTGTAAAAATGGATACGTGAACTCCTCCATGATTATTTAATTTAAAAAAATAAATAAAAAGTAAGTTTAAAAAAGAGATTCAGCATATGGCAATTTAGGCATAGGATGTCAAGATTCCTACACCAGGTAAATGGGAGAAGATAGAAATACTTTGCCATTTCAAGACTAAATAAAATAAACTTGTCCAAAGTAATATCTTAATCCTCTCACAGACTTCTGTGCTGTCAGTGGTTAGCTGTAATATCTGGTTGAAGAAAAAGAACCCATACCATCTGGTGTCAAACAAGAATATACTTTAGATAAAGAAGTGCTCTCCTGTGACAAAACTCTGACTGATTTATGGGGAAAAACATCAATAATAAGGAGAAAGGTGCACATTCTGTTTAAGAACCTATATATTTCAGTATATAGTAAGGTCTGGATGCCTGTCAATTCCTGAATTAGGACTTTTTTACTAAGTCAAAAAGCAGATTAAATTAGGTTTCCCATTTTCCAAAACACATGGGAAAGGGAAGACTGGTTTTTTTATTGCATTAAATAGTAGCAGCGAACTGGATGAAAATTACTTTGTTCACCACCAAATTACCAACAGCACTTGTAGCAGACTGCACTCTGAATTGAACAATAGTCTTCTGTGAACCGATCCAATTAAAACAAGAAAAATTGTGAGGGCATCGGAGCAAAAAGTTCATACACTCAAAAGAAGTATTTATGTCTCCCTCGCCCTTTTTGAAAAGTCAATAAAGTTAAGAGATTTTGCTTTTATCCTGTAATGAAGAAGACACAAATCAATACATTCATACCTGGAAAGGCAAAACTTCTACAGTTGTGTTTAGAAGGATGTCTCCTGGATGCTCTGGATTGCCACTGTGAAACAAGTACCTACACATGAAAGGGGAAAATAAAAGAGCCTGCATACATCAGTCAGAATTAGCTTTGTTACTATTTTATGTGTCAATCATCACATTACAGGTGGTACAAAGATAAGCAACTCCACCTACATCAGATGGGGATAAGATGGGTTTCACATACTACTGTAATTGAAAGGGCTAAAATTTTTCATTTTTTTACAGAGTAATTGGAGAGCATTTTACTGAGAAAGGGAGCTTCTATAATCTGATCTTGACAGATTGCATTATACAAAGCACCCATCGCTGTAGTCAGTACTGCCTGGCACACACTGGTGGCCCTGCCTTCCTTCAGCCTCTCTCCTTCCACACGTCACCCTCTCCTGATCATCCCACAGGATGTACTCTGCAGATCCATTCTGAAACAGTTCTGGGAACTTATCCAAGTCAATATTTTGCCAGGCCAGTGCTTACCAAGTCTAACTCTCCACCCTGGTTCATTTCAAAATCTCATTGATGATTGTGCCAGGAATTCCCAACCCATATCCACACTCTCAATGTTACCTGAATTCAAACTTCTATTCCAAAGACAGATTTATTTAAACAAACAAACAACCGCCTATGTTAAAAGGACCTTTTTTTTTCTTCTAACATCTGTAGAGTCCCATTACCCTCATTCAGTTGTACATTTAATGATTTTTTAATGGTGCAGAGTAAATATGTTTAAAACTGCATCTAAACCTATCCCTAAACATCCTATCAGCATCAATCAGTGACATGCAAGGGTTCAAATTCCAGCTGCCCCCTCTCAAAACAGCTTTTCCAGTCCTGCATGTATAGATAATGTTGCAAAACAGACTGTTTAATTCCTCTTTCTTTATATATAACACAAACTTCATATTATTCTGAATACATATTATGTAAACCAGTAATAATATTTTTTACCACTAGGTGGTATCAACGCTTGAAAAATTGTTCATCACTCACCCTTTTTTCTAGTGGACCAGAAAGTTTATTCAGATTACTGTCAAAAACTACCTAGATACTACACCTACTCAGATGCCACTTTTAACAAGCCTGTTTTATTTTATTATGTTTAAATGAATATGTAAAAATCTATCAACACATTTCAAACCTTTCTTCAATCAGAACTTAAGAGTGAGAACCATTTTTGACATTAAACATGTCACCAGCCAGAGACAAAATTAGTTCAGAAATTATCAGTTGATTAAAATTACAAACATTAGCTCAATTTGCAATTTATTAAGATGTAGTTGAAGATGTAAATTCCAGTTTGTCTTTATCCAATGTGCCTGAAACCAGGTAAATACCTGCCATTAATCCACACTGCATAGCTACAAGACAAGTAGAAGAAAACAGAGCTATCTGACCCTGACTTGGAAATGTCTGTGATCCCAAAATCACATAAGTACTTTAGGAAAATACAGCCACACATGGAACATTTCTTTTATCAAGGCTCAGAAAAGAAGGAAAAGCACCCACTGTGATACAAGAAAGCCCCATTGATTTCTATTGCACTAGTTTCAGCAGAACTGCACAGTTGAACTGCAAAACAGAATTGGACTGAGTAAGCTTCAGAACTGTATGTGCTTCAAGAAAAATAATTTCTCCCTTACAGTTTAATGTAAAGATTATAAAATTCTAAAGTACGCAAGCTACCTAAAACATCCACAGCTCTTTCAGGAAAAATCTTGTAACTTTTTCTAAACATTAATGACATCCAAAAAATGCCAAAGAATCATCCTTTCTAGGAAGATTTCTTCCTTGCACATCTCAAAAGTAAGCAGAAGATAACTCTTGACCAAGCTGACTGGAAAACTAAAAGTATATTCTGCTCTCTTCTGACATAGTAGATATAACTTGCCATTCCTTAGTCTGTCAGATATCCTGAACAAGACTGGGCATTTTTTCTCTTGAAAACACTGAAAATTTTAAGGGGACTTATTTTAAAATGCAAGTGATCAAACACTTGCTGTCTCAGGTGTTCCTATCAAATGCTCCACCGAAACCACAGACTCACTGCTTTTCCTTAGCATTCATTTCTGAGAAGAAAAGAAACTCTGTGTTATCTGTGATCACTGTGCTCTCAATGAACAGTAAGTGACTTGGGATGTTTGGATGGGACACTTGGGGGGAAGTCAGGCAGGGGGGAAGCAGCGGTTGTGAGGGGTTTGTTTGTTTTGGGGGGGCTGGGGGAAGGAGTGTTACTTATTTATTTGGGGTTGGCTTGTTTTTAAAAACAACCCTGCGAGCATACAACCACAGCCAACCATTTCTCCTACTGTGCTATCAACTTTGAGACCCAAGGGCAGTTTCCTCCCCTCAGCAGTTGTCACTCCACTGGAGTAAGGGGCTCACAGGTTGGCACAATGCCAAAACAATTTACAGTGGTAATTGATCAAACCTGTTTTCTAGATTTCCATGTAATCAAACCTGCTTCTTTATTGTATTTTCTATAACTATCTGTTAATCCATATGCACACAAAAATGCAACACATGCATATGTCACATTTTAAATTACATTTAGGAAGGAAGGGATATTTTTATATCTGAGTCTTGCTTCAACACTTGACAGATAACACCTACTTAAACATAAAAAGTTACACAGATTGAAAAGAGAAGTATAAATACACATACACAGTCAATTCATATCTATGATATTTTGTTTAGACAAAATTTACAAATTAGAAAATTTATATTGAAATAAAATTTAATTTACAAACAAACAGATATTCTACAACTTCTAAAAGAAGTGTCATGAGCTATTCTTTTGTGAAACTCGCTTTCCTGACGGGGAGATTTTCCAGTGGAGATTCTTTGGTAATGGGATGAGAGAGTAAAACTCATTTTAAAACAAATTTGCCAAATAAAACAATTTGCCATCTCAAAATCCTTGAACTGGCTTTTAAGGAACCTGTCCTCAGCTCCCCAAACCTTTAGCTTTTGCACTCTGTATATGCAAAGACAATTTTTACAAATTTGCTGACATGCTAGATATTTAACTGGACAAGACAGTATTATGGAGTTCTCCCTCCCAGGTGGGGGAAAGACATATGTCCCCTAACTAGTGAACTGATTTATTTATCTGACATCTCTTAAAGAAAACAGACTTTTCTAAAAACCACTGAGATATTCACAGCACATATTGGATCTTCATTAAATCACTAATGTAGAGTAATTTAGCTGATGGCCATAGGATTACAAGATTGGCTTTTTTTCTTTTTGTTTAATCCTCCCTCTAGTAATAAGATGTCTGGCCCAGTCCTTTTTCTTTCAAGACAAACACTGGTTTACAGTTTGACTGAAGGATCTTAAAGGTCTTTTCCAAGCTACATGATTCCATGATTCTAAGGTTTTCAGATTGTGACAGGTATTTCTCAATAGGGATACTGAAAGACTTAGAAGTAGCTTTAACTTCCATATGCTGAATTACTCTGACACCTGTCCTAGGATTTATTTATGACAGCCCATGTAAACAGTGGAAACATATTTTTTTCCTTCCTAATTAATAGCCATTTTTCTTAGGGTGGAATCATTAAGATTTTCTTTTCTATCTGCTGCTTAAACGTAACACCTTGTGAACCATTCCTTCAAATTAAAATTCCAAAAGCCACAAATCTCTAAATATAGTAATCCCAAACAAACACAAATTCACGTAAAGTTAAAAAAAAAAAAAAAAACACACTACTATTACCTTACGGAATATTACTTCACTGCTTTTTTAATGACCAAAAAAAAATATACAAAGATAGGCACAACTGAACATTTTTTATGAAAGTCATCAGAGAAAAGCAACTCTAACTTACTAAAAGAAGATGTAGTACTAATGTACCTGAAGCTTAGAGAACCTTTTCCTCAGCAGTGTCTTTTTAGAGTCACAGGTCAAAGATAATGACTAGGTACTCTACATATTGAAGCACAGAGACAAACCTCTTCTCTGCATTATGCATTATTAAATGTATGAACTAACTTAAATACATTCTGCTCATGACTTCAATGGAGTATGAGAGTAAGAGGACGCTAAACATCAGTATCTCATGTAGCATAAAAATTACGCAAAATTTCAAGAACACTGAAGGTTTTAAACAAAGAAAAAATACACCAACTAACAAACAAAATGGAGCAAAGCCAAAGCTGCAAAGAAAACTTTCAGTTTTTATATTCAATATCTTGAGTATTTACCCAACCTGAGGGTTTCATTTGCTGCCATAGAGCTAGATACACATATAAAATCACACCAAATAGAGGGGAAAAAAACCCCCAACCAATAAGCTGAAACAAATACTCATGCACATCCAAACACACAAAGGGAGGGAAAGGCAGAAGCACGATTATCATTAATACACTGACAAAAGTTTAGGTTACTTATCAGGGAAAGGCTTTTCACCCAGAGGACAGCTGGACACTGGAACAGGCTCCCCAGGGAAGCGATCACAGCACCAAGCCTGACAGAGTTCAAGAAGTGTTTGGACAATGCTCTCGGACACATGGTGTAACTCTTGGGGTGTCCTGTGCAGGGCTAGAAGTTGGACTCGATGATCCTGATGGGTCCCTTCCAACTCAGCATATTCTGCCATTCTATGAACTGCTGGGGTACTTCAAAAGCCTACACTCAGATTCAGAACTCCCCTAGTAGTAAATACCTGGAAAGATTCTCACCTTTTGTAATATCCCCCAGAAGCAGTGTATAAATAAATATTACTAGTCTGCACTGTTAGCTTTAATATTCTTCTTTAAATGGCTAAACTTTGCCATCATTTGTGCTTTAAAAAAAAAAAAAAAAAAAATCCCAGCTACACATTCCTCTCTATCCTTCTCCTGTTTTGCTTATGAAGGGATGTATCTCTTTTCTTTCTCTCACATCCAAGCATAATTAGGCCCAAAACACTATTACTCTCTTTATTCCCTAATTTGATTTCTTTTAGGCATAAAAAAATCTTTTATATTTTTTCTAAATAAATGTAAGTCCAACTATTTTTTAATATATAGAAAGTGTTCTAATTAAAAATTAGAACAGAATACACAATAATTTTATCAGTGAATTGTGGCAGCTTTATCGAAGGAAATAATATACCAAAATTCTTTGAACAGCACAATTCACATGCACTGTCAATATATTTGTGTTGAATGAAACAAGTTATCTCATTTGATGCTAAACACAAATATTCAAAGAACCTATTTAATAATGCAGGCTTTGTGCTCTGTAAACATCAGGAATCAAACCCTGTCCTTCACATATCCTCCTTATGTCTCTTTTTATCAAAATGATACATTTTAGTATAACCGGTTTTCAGAAAAGGAAAATAGGTAGGAAGGCGGAGAGGAAATGTTTCCTTCCATGTTTGAGCAAATTATCCATAGCAACATGCAGCATAGCAGTTT
The DNA here is from genome assembly GCA_038380795.1 of Pyrocephalus nanus. Taxonomy (NCBI): domain Eukaryota; kingdom Metazoa; phylum Chordata; class Aves; order Passeriformes; family Tyrannidae; genus Pyrocephalus; species Pyrocephalus nanus. Next base: position 86,511,443 of record CM076259.1, read on the forward strand.
TTAATTCTGCACAACACGAATTTCTATAAAAGCAACATTCAGTCAGCAAATTTTTGGCTCTCTACAGATGTCATCATCCACTGCAAGGGTCATTATTCACCAATCTTATCCAGTATTTTTGATCACTGGATGCAAATGTGGTAAAAGCAAACCAATCTAGCTCCTTTGTGTCACTTTCCCAGAATCCTAATTAGGAAATGTTATTCTACTGTCACTGGAAACTATCTCCTCATTCAAAATACAAACAGAAGATGAATAATTTCTTTTCCTTCTCTCGAGTTCAATTTATTCTCCTATTCTTTATGCAACTTACACAGTCTTTTGAAAAAATTGCTTAAACTTCAAAAAAAAGCCTAATTCCTCAGGTCTATATATATACACCTGCCAAGTACTCACCTAGGCAAGCAATGTAGTCATTTTTCTATCATGTTATAATTCCCAATTCAGAAAAAAAACCCTCAATCAAACAAACAACAACTTTCCCCCTCAAAAAACCCCCCCCACACATACACAAAAAAACCCAAAAAAAAACCCCCACAAAACAAAGAAACAAACAAACAAAAAAAAAAAACACACCCCCCCCCCCCATTAACTTCTGTGCAAAGAACCAGCACACTAAAAGGAGGAAACTTTCTCACGTTTGTCAACAGACCACAAAATAGCTTGACTGAAGAGGTGATGGGAGAATTTTGGATAGTGGTCTTAGTCTTTTTTACCCAGCACACACCTAAGACATTAATTTTCTCATACCACTCCCAAACTCCACCTTTTACCATACCATTTCCTAACCCTCTTCAGCTGTGCAGTCTGTAAAGAAGGCATTTAGGTGTGTAGGAAAATCTCATTCCCCAGACCACTTGTGCCTTCTGTTTTCCAGTGAGGACCATGACATCCGCTTTCTTAAGCTGCACTGTCTATCTGGAGTATGCACACATGAAGAATAATAAAAAAAAAGTCTGAAATTTTTCATTTTGGAGGTGGTTTGGGGTTTTCTGGTCTTTTGTGAATGTGTTGTGGTTTTCTGGTGGGGTTTTTGGGGGTTTTTTTTGTTGTCGTTGTTTAGATTTTTTTGGTGGTGGTCAATGGTTGGTTGTTTTTTAGGAGAGGGGCTCTTGGCTGTCTAGAAATCTCTGTTCTTCTCTTTTATGAATTTACTCATTTATCCACCACATGGGTTAAAAGGGCCTTATGTTCTTTTACAAGGTTACTTCTACTGAATTTTTAATCCAGTCAAATGCAGAAAGGCTTTGTTGGGGTTTTTGGTTTCAGTATGTGTGTGTATACATGCGGGTGTATGCACATAAACATTTTTTACCACCACCCCCCCCCAGCTTAGCAGGGGAAGCACAGATAACAACTCCCTTCAGTTTTCTTAAACACAGGCATTTGAGATTGCACTTGGGTATGTGACCTCATCACAGGCTGCAAAGATGCAATTATGACATCTCAGAGATTCAAGTCCTTCTGGAAATCAGGTGAAATATTTCAGAGTATCTCAAGTGGCCTTAGATGTCTAACATTTAGGCACCAGCACTGAGCCTCCAAGATTTCTAACTAAGAACTGTAAATCCAGGAACACTGCCAAACACACAAATCTTGAATATTA